>CM073468.1:57200718-58694468 GCA_037074535.1 Gleditsia sinensis | reverse complement strand
ATGATTATTTTCATACAAATGCTCTATTTAAATGCTTTTTGACCTTTCTTAACATTTTATTTTATAAAAATAGTAAAAAATCTAGGGTGTTACATTTCTCCCCCCATTAAAAGGAAAATTTTGCCCCCAAAATTCAAGATTTACCTGTCCTTAAGGAGTTGTGGATGAGAGTGCCTTATTTCCTTCTACCTCTCCCATGTAGCTTCTTCCTCAAACAACTCTCCACATCACCTTTACCAGCGAAACATTTTTACTATATAGTTGTTTTACGCTTCTATCCAAGATTGCAATTGGATCTAATTGAAAAATCAAGGATTGAAAAATCAAGTTCTCCTTTACCATTACTTCTTCCTCCTGAATTGCATGCAACAGGTCTGGCAGATATTTCTGAAGTTGAGAGACATGAAACAAATTATGCAGGTTTGACAGTCTTGGAGGTAGAGATATTCGATATGCTGATGGCCCAACTTTCTTGAGAATCTGGTAAGCTCTTATATAATGTGGGCTTAATTTCCTAACTTTCATGGCTCTTCTAATCCCAGTAGCAGGGAAAAATTTCAGAAACATGTGTTCTCCTTCTTGAAAATGCAAAGGCTTCCTCTTTGATGATAATAAATTTTCTGCCGACACTGGTCAGTTTACATCTTATCTTGAATCATTTGTACTTGCTCTGTAGTGTGTTGAACTAGCTCAGGACCTAAATATTTTCTCTCGCCCACTTTATACCAACATAGAGGTGACTTATATTTTCTACCATACAAAGCTTTATACGGTGCCATCCTGATGCTCGCATGGCAGTTGTTATTATAAGTGAATTCCGCTAGAGGTAGATACTTATTCCATTCTTTTCCTTCTAAGGTACATGCTTGTAACATATCTTCCAATGTCAGTATTATCCTTTTAGATTGACCATCTGTTTGTAGATGATATGCAGTACTGGATTGTAATTTAGTACTGAAAGCTTCCTGTAAAGCCTTCTGAAACCTAGAGGTAAATCTAGGATCTCAATTTGAAACAATGCTGCTTGGAACTTCATGCAGTCGAACAATCTCCTTCACGTATAGATGCACCAGCTTATCTAACTAGTAGTTAATTCTTATGGGTAAAAAGTATGTAGATTTTGTCAATCTATCCACTATTACCTATATGGCATCGTAACTTGCTTGAGTCTTCAACAAATTAGTAACAAAATCTATAGCAATGCTATCCCATTTCCTCTCAGGAATCTCCAAACATTGTAGCATTCCAGAAGGTCTCTAATGTTCAATTTTGACTTTCTGAAAAGTTAGGCACTTTGCTAAATATTCTGCTATATCCCTCTTTATTCCTGGCCATCAATAGAACATCTTTAAATTTTGATACATCTTTATGGTTCCCGAATGGATAGCATATCTACTTTGATGACCTTTTTCCAAAATCTTTACCCTTATGTCTTATCTTTATGGCACATACATTCTTTCTCGGTAGAGGATGATCCCATCTTCTGACCTTGTGAAGCCTAGAGAGTCGTGTCAACTCTAAAGAAATAGCTCTTGTGCTTGCACTTCCTTAATTTGTGCTTTCAAATTACATTCCACCCATAACTCGTAAATAAGTAAAATTTTAAGAGTAGCTACTACTGACAACTATAAGTTCCTGAATTCCTTAATCAAACTCATGTCTTTCACCAGCATATGACTTAAATGCAAAGTTTTCCTGCTTAACGCTATGCTACCATATTTGATTTTTCTGGATGATACTTTAGTTCAAATTTATAATCATCAATGAATTTCATCTACCTCCTCTGCCTCATGTTCAAATCCTTTTGATTAAAGAGATATTTCAGACTTTTATGATTACTGTAGACTTCAAACACTGTACCGCATAAATAATTTTGCCAAATGTTTAAAGCAAAAACTATAGCGGCCAATTCCAGATCATGAGTGAGGTAATTTTCTTCATGTGGCCTTAGTTTCCTTGATGAGTATGCAACCACTGTGCTTTCTTGCATCAAAACACACCACAGTCCCTTCTTGGAGCATATGTATAAACTTCAAAATGTTCCTAAGAATCCGGAAGAATAAAAACCAAAGGTGTAGTAAGCCGAGTCTTAAGCTTCAAGAAACTGTTCTCACATTCTGAAGTCCATTTGACTAAACTTTCCTTTCGAGTTAATCTAGTCAAGGGTAAAGCTATCTATGAAAAAATCTATATGAATCTTCTGTAATATCTAGCTAAATCTAAAAAGCTTTAAATTTTAATCACTGTCCTCAGCCTTTCCCACTTGAGAATTGCCTTCGTTTTACTAGGATCCATTGATACGCCATCTCTTGATACAACGTGCCCCAAAAAATTTACTTCTTACATCCAAAACTCACATTTCTCTAATTTAGCAAAAAGCTTCTTCTCCTTCAAGGTTTGAAGTACTACTCAGAGATGATGTTCATGCTCTTCTATATCCTTTGAGTATATTAGAATGTCATCGATGAAAACCACTACAAATTGATCCAGGTAGGGTCGGAAGATACGATTCATATAATCCATAAAGACTACAGGTGCGTTGGTAACCCCAAACGACATGACCAAGAACTCGTAATGCCTGTATCTCAATTGGAATGCTATCTTGGGAATATCCTCTTTCTTTACTCGGATATGATGATACCCTGAGGAGAAAACTATAGACCTTTTCAATTGATCTAATAAGTCATCTTTTCTCAGTAACGGGTACTTATTCTTGATGGTTACTTTGTTGAGCTGCTTATAATCAATACATAGTCGTAAACTCCCATCTTTCTTCTTCACAAACAACACTGAGGCTTCCCAAGATGCAACACTAGGTCGGATAAAGTTCTTTTCCAAAAGATTCTCAATATGTCTCTTAAGCTCTTTCAACTCCACAGGAGCCATCCTATAAGATGTAATGAAAATAAGAGTTGTTCCTGACACCAAATCAATGGAGAATTCCACCTCTCACCTAGGCGGTGGTTCAGAAATTTTTGAAGGAAAGACTTTTGGAAAATCACAAACTATCAAAATCTTAAACAATTCTTGCTCAGCTCTTGGGTTAAGAGCATGCAAGAGGGTGCAGTCCATATCCACATCAGCTAACTCCTTATGGAGTTCATTATCCTTATTACTTTTACCTTTTGGCTACTCCAAAGATCTGGAAGGAAACACAAGAGTCTTCGTGTAACTGTCTAAAAGAATCTAGTTCCAATTAAGCCAATCTATCCCCAAGATCATGTCTATATCTTCCAGAGGTAAGAAAATCGGATCTACCACAAAAGATTTGCCATACACTTTAATTGGACAGTTTTTACAGATTGTCGAGGTACTCACTTTCCCTCTCGTAGGGGTTAACACTATCAACTCAAACATCAAATCATACACAGGGTAAAGCAGTTTCTCCACACAATCAGATGTTATAAAAGAATGCTGGCACCCGAATCAAAGAGCGTAATCAGAGGATAACTATAGAGATAACATGTACCTTGGATCAAATTAGGAGCTTATTTTACTTTGGCCTCACTCAAAGTAAAAACTCTTCCTTTAGCTGGCTGGGCCTGATCCACTATCTTCCCAACCTCTAGAGGATATCGGTGAGCCACATGCCCTTTTTGCCCACTTCGAAAGTAGGTAACCGGACTGTGGAAGCAGGGTTTGTTTCCATGAAGTCGCCCACATATCTTGCATTCCTTCTTGGTGGTATTCTGAATAGAAGGTCTAGCCTCCATGGCTAAGGGTTTCTTGCCTGCCATCACACTGCTTCCTCTGACATTATGACTTGGATCTGAAAATTTTCTCTTCCTTTTCCAACGAGCCCATCTTGCCTTCTCTTCCTCTACTACCTTCAGGCTCTTCTCCAACAAACGACACTTATTGATTAGAGGAACAAATTTACGAATTTCTAGGGCCACCATTGCATTGCGAATATCTGAATTCAGACTAGTTTCAAACTTAATTACTTTCTAGGATTCATTTGGATTGTACTTCAGATAAGAAGAGAATTTTGATAACTCCTTAAACTTTTCAATATACTGGTCAATAGATCTCCCCCCTACCAGAGTTGGAGAAACTCAATTTCCTTCTCAGTCCTCACACTTCTAAAAGAATACTTGTTCAGGAAGGTTTCTTGAAAAACAGGCCAAGTAATCTATCGTCCCTGGTGAGCAAATAATTCACTGGCCCCTCTCCACCAGAATTTTGCTTCCGCCTTCAACATGTAGACAACGAAATTCACTTTTTGCGAATCAGAACAATCTAGAACCCTAAAAATCTTATTTATTTCAGTTAGCCATATGTCCACAACCATAGGATCGTATCTTCCAACAAAAAGGGAGGCCGAGTTCTCATGAGATCAGACCATCCATTTCTTGCGTTCCTTGAGTTTTCTCCCATCTCACCAATGACATTGCTATTATTCTGAATACGCCACAGGATCTGGTTTGTAGAGAAAACTTGATTTCAAATAACAAATGTAACAGCTCCATTTATATAACAAATTTTTTTATTTAACATCATGAAGTTATTACCTTAACTTAACTCACAATAACATTTATTTAATTATACAATACTAAGTTTACACTCACATCATTAATACAAACATTTGTACAAGACATACACGTACATATAAGCCCTAATCTTCCACATAGACTATTTTCGGGGCCACTGGTTCGGGTGATGGCACCTCCGCCGGAATCTCAGTCACTTCAACAACTGATATATCCGCAATAATAGGTATTTGCCCAAAATAGGGCACCTCGATCATACGTACGGCAATAATAAGTCTCATTGAAAACAACTGCATAGCTAATTTTTTGAACATGATATGGAAATATAATGAGAATTAAATTCCAGTATGTTCAACAATAATTCATTATCAATATAATTCATCACGTCATGTTCAGCTGTATAAACTACAGAAAATATCTTTAGGTCACATGAATGCACTTTATCATGCACATGAAAATTATACAGTTATGACATGTATGGCATGAATAACTATTTTTTCGAATTTCATATGATGGCTATCAACTTATTCTTACTTCAAGCTACACCGGTTAGGGTAAGTATTCTCTACTTTTCGGTACGGGCTTATCTCGCTCCGTCCGACATGTCACACTTTCTCTTTCTTTTCTCATGAATATAATCATAACCGTTGGTAGGGCGTCCCCTACTGGTGCACCACACGGAGTGCCATGTGACCGTGCTCATTTCTTTTCATTTCATATTAATAGCTGAAAATATGATTCCAATAACAAGTATGTTCATTATATTCTCATGCCATAATGTATCAAAACATAATTATTCTCAAAATTCATTGGTAAACTGAAATTATGCCATGAATATAATCATTTTCTAATTTTCACTTTATAAAATATTTTCATGTCAAAATTCCACACTAATACTTCGATAACTGGATAGTAATTGTAGTATGTAAATAGCGCACCAGGAAAGTTCCCAGAAAAGAGAGGTGGGTCACTAATGGACACGCTTAAGTACCAAGTCTTTCCTTGCCAGAGCTTTCTTTAGACATGCACTTTTCACAAATCACAATTTTTTTTCCAGTAACTAGAATAATTCTTTTCTGATGTGGAAATACTACAACCACGGAGCATACTAAGATTTTTTTCAAATAAAACCGGCACTTTCAAAACTTCTTGAAAATTTATATGAGTACTAGGGTAAATTCTATGTTAAAAATTACACACTTAAAATGGTAGTAAGTTCATGCAATGGCAATAGCTAGGGCATACACTAGGCATTTATTATTTTCATTTATAAAATTCCTCTTCTTTCTTGAATATTATTTTCATCTTTTCATTTTCTTTATGTCTAAGCATTTAGTCATTTTATTTCTACTTATATCATTTCCAACACATGTTCTTACAAATTTTATAGAGCATTTTTCCTCAAATTGATTTCTACTATTACCTTAAAAATTCATCTAGGGAATATTGAAAATAGGTTTTACTAACTTTTAACACAGCCTTTGCTTACAAATCAGAGCATAACTATCTCATTTTAACTCCAATTAAGATGATCTTAGTGTCTATGAAAAGATAAGACAATTATCTAAAACTATTATGTTAATCATATCAACAAAATAGTATGATATTGTGGTGTTATTACTCCTTTAAATTTAGTATTATTTCTTCTCGTGTAGGTTCTGACCTTTACTGACTAATTAGACCATATCTCTCAAATTTGAACTCCAAATTGAGTTATTCCAGTTGGTAAAATTCTATGAGTCATATATCTATAATTGTTATGTTGGCGCGCTATTTTAATTCCCTACAGAATATTCCCAGAAATTCAAAAACTAAAGCTTTAATAACATACTCTTTCCTAAATAAACATTTTCTGACCTCTGCTTACTAATCGGATCATATCTACCTCATATGAACTCCAAATTGAGTTATTCCAGTTGGTAAAATTCCATGAGCCATATATCTATAATTGTTATGTTGGCGCGCTATTTTAATTCCTTATAGATACTTCCCAGAAATTAAAATACCGAAGCTATCTTAACATATTTTTCCCTGATGACCCATTTTCTGACCTTTGTCTACTAATCGGCTCATATCTCCCTTATATGGACTCCAAATTGAATGATTCCAGTGCCTAAATATCCATGACACATATTTCTTTAATTCTTATGTTAACCATTTATTTTAATTCCTTATAGATTGTTCCCAGAAATTAAAATACCGAAGCTATTTTAATATATTTTTCCCTGATGACCCATTTTCTGACATTTGTCTACTAATCGGCTCATATCTCCCTTATATGGACTCCAAATTGAATGATTCCAGTGCCTAAATATCCATGACACATATATATTTAATTCTTATGTTAATCATTTATTTTAATTCCTTATAGATTGTTCCCCGAAATTAAAATACCGAAGCTTAAAATTCTGCCACCCATAGCCATAACCATGCAGAACTATCTACACCAACCTAAGTATTCAAACATACATCACATGCAAGATCAATATGTAACATGATATAGCAACATCATGACCAATCATAAAAGTTTTATGATCAAAATCTCATATAAATATTATAAGTTTTAAAAGTTTTCTTCAAAAAGAAATATTGTTAAACTTACCTGGAGCACTTAGTCCCCTAGACTTCTCCTTCCTCTTTCTTCCTTTCTTCCTCTCCTTTCCTCACTCTACCTTGCTTATATTTTTCTTCTCCCTCACTTGGACGAAATTCTAATGTTGTAAGGGTGGGTTTTCTTATATAGACCATCAAATAATTCATCTTTCATGATCATGGGTCTACCTTATCACAATTAAGATATACTTTATTGAATTTTTGGAAAACAAACAACTTATGTTCTTGTCTTCCTCTTCCTTAGTCAAGATATGCATAGGAAAAGGAGATTTGTATTTTGAAAATTATGATGATATGTTCTTAAGATAAGGGACAAGGTCCCTTTGATTTAGGGATTCATTTCCATTTTCTTTTGTCTTAAACAAGTATGATAGGTTTGCCTTTTTAGGTGGCAAATTTCTAGCCCTTGAATCTCCATTATTTGGTTGATATTATTTGTGTGGGTTATGAATGTTTTGTCCTAATACCATGTATTATCATACCACTTGCTAAAATTATGAGTGTAGGATATAGATGTTTTTGTCCTAAAGTCTTGTATTATCATGCCACTTGCCTAAATGATGAATGTAGAATCACACCACTTGCTAAATTTTTGTCTTAATGCCATGTAACCTAATCTTTATTCTTATTATTATATCATCATCTAATTTATTTTATTTTATTTTTCCTCTTGGATTTGAGCTTATTCCTACCCATTATGGGCTTGTCCTACCCATTTTCTTTGCTTTGGATAAAATTCTTCCTTTCTTGGTAGGCTTGGTCACATTTTCATAATTTTTGGGCTATTGGTGCAATTACTATATCTTAGTCCAAGTCTATGTTTTATTTCTTGTTTAGGTTATTCAATGGGCTTGTTAGAAACTTATGTGAAGTGGAAAAACTCTATATGAAGTGTCCATAGGTAAAAGCCCAATGTATGGGTAAAGATTTTAAACTTAGTAACTATAGTTCTTGAATTAGGAAAAATTACCCTAATTCAATGTTCTTGAAATTTTAAGACCTTTACTTGTTTCTAAAAATTTATCTTCCTTATCTAAGAATTTTGCATCTCTTTAGTATGTTATTTCTAATTTCTTTCCAATTAGATTTTCCTTCTTTATTTGTTCTCTTAATGTTAGAAACATTTTCTATGCATATACATAAGGTGAAGAATTTCTAAGGACTATATTTCCTTAGATATCTAAAATATTGTCTAATAAATTTTATTTCCTTAATTAAATTTTTTATGTACCTTTATCAATAAAAGAAACGAAATTAAGGATGTTACAACAAAGGCTAGATCTTGTAAGGTAGCTTCCACACTTGTCATCGGATTTCTCCTCAACGATGCCATTTTCTACTGTATCAACGAAAAAAAAATAGTCAATATTGAGGTGATTAATCTCAATAGTAGTTAAAGAATTTTATAATACAGTAGTCATAACATCATCAGGCATACATATTAGGAAAATTGCTAGCAATTTTCCCTAACAATTTTAATATGCTACTCTACTCCTTTATCTACATCTTGTTCAAGATGTTCTTAGACCGATCTAGGTAACCATCCACCCCTATGGTCACTTAGGATCGACTTGCTCTGATACCAACTTGTAATAACCGATTTTTTTTAGTAAAACAAATAACACAACAGATAAGCAACTAACCAAAATATATACATCTTATATATATATATATATATATATATATATATATATATATTTATATATATATGTATACAAAACATCAGAGATTAGCTTGTATATACACATGTAACCTTAGGTACTAGGCATCATACTCAAAAGGCGAACTACCGTGTGGTTACACCAAAATAATGGGTTAGTCCACTTACAAACACATACATATATAGCTTACTATACTACTACTTCCATGGCCATCACCTTTGGGATATATCTGCTGGAGGAAGGTACTTTCACCATATTGATAACTAATAGGTTCATAATGACAGTAAATTGTCCTAAGTAAGGGACATCCATCGTTTGCAGCTTCAATAGAAGGGAAAAGATGACAAACGGCATGTCAGGGATCTGAACATAACAGCACAAAACATAGTGAGATATTAAATTCCAATAAGGTCAACATCCAATAATTAAGAATATACCAAAAAACTTATGTGTTATGTTCTGCTGTATAAGTTACAGAAAATATTTTCTCTTTGCACAAGAAAGATACAGAGATATATAATATGCACATATAATCTTTATATAGGTTATGCATCAATATCATGTAAACATAATAAATTATGTATCAATAGGGTACTTGTACGTTTTTTCATAGTGGTTTGTCATATAAGATTCTCAATTTATCTAACCTCTGGGTGGTGTGAGCCGTTTCCACCTCTAGCTACTCACCCACCACTGGATCCCTTGGTCGGGGTGGTCTTTTTCACATTGACAACTTTAGGCTATAGGGCGTCCCCTATCCCAAAATTGCAATAAAGTCGCGACCCTTCAGTCGCCTTACATTTACAAGGTATCGCATGTCGTCGGGTCTCCTTGGTCGAGTAAGGGTCATCCTGAAATTTTTAGTCTCTTCAACACAGCAAAGTGACACCTGTTGCTAGGCCACCCTCCTTCGAAGAGGACCCTTCTGACCATCAATCGCTTTAACATAACAAATTGACACCTGTTGCTAGGTCATCCTGCTTTAGAGAGGGTCCTCTTGACCTTTACATGTCTTTTAACATATTTTTCAACCACTTTTCTCAACAAAAAGACACATAATTAACATCATATGTATGGTCCAACCATTACTCTTATGCATGCTACAACAATCCACCACATATTATCAGATGAAGTAATTATACATTTGTACCTTCCTATGGCATACATGTATGAATGTGTGAGAAGTGAATTAAGATGGGTAGGTTGTAGACATATTAGGAATGATGAAAGTAAAATATGTTAGGATTGCTTAAGGATTAGCTAGTGATGGGAAAGTGTCATAAGAGGAAGATTTGAGCATATTAGATTTACTTGAGGATGGGTAAGACAAAACTAGGAAATTTGAAATTTCAATTTGTTGGAAGTGATTAATACAGAAAATCTTGGAGCAAATTGGGCATTTAACTTTTCATAATATAAGGTAGTGAGTTCGGGTATCGTAATGCATAAAAAGGTTCACGTGAGAATAACTAATTGATGAATGCCTTATGGTGTTTTAAGAAGTGTAATCAAGTGAGTTAGTGGTGTCGAAGTTTCTTGAGGAATAAAAATGAGTTAGTGGTGTCGAAGTTTCTTGAGGAATAAAAATATGGAAAGTAGAATTTAAATTAATCTTTGACCTATTTACTTGAAAATTTACGTATGAGTAATTGTTGGAAAAAAATCTTCTTGAAATGATTTGGTGAATTAAACGAGATTAATATGAGCTAGAATGAGGTGCTTTTAGATATAATAGAAGAAATGTTTGAAATTTTTTATAATAAGTTTATTGGTGTTAATAAGAAGGTATAGAGTTACTGTGATGAAGTAAGTTGAAATGGTTAGACATGTGTCAATGGTGCTTAAACGTTATAAAATGTTTAGTGGATTTATTACTACGTATGTTTAACATATTGATTAATAGATTTTAGGATAAAAATAGATGATAGATTAAGACGATGAGATTCACAGGAGGATGTTGACATGTGAAAATCAAATATGACTTGATAGAAGTATGGAATAAGAAAAGTTGGTTATCTTATATGGATGTGTACATATTCTTTTATGTGTATGGTTCCTAATTATATCGACTTATGGATATAAATATGAGAATTTGAGGATAGTTCTAATATTAGTGAAAATGATCCATAATGGTTTGAGAATTTATTAGAATAGGTTATATATGTATAATGTATTAGATATATTTTTATCTCAAGGGTGTACAATGTTCTAATCGAAAAATTTAATATCATGATCTCCTGTAACGTATGATACTTATACTATGGATACATATAAGTATGCAAATATTTATGTATAATGGCATCTCAAATAATATTTAATGATGGCAATCCTAATGGATATTGAAATAATAAATAATGATACAAGATTATAGGGTTATATGTAATGAAAATGAGGTATGACTATCAAATTGAAATTTCTTTATTCAAGTAAGCACATGGATATGTATATGTACACTTTAAAAATATAAATGAGTCAAAAGAAAATGAATGAATGAAAGTGATATGACTAAATATGATGATTATTAAATTTGATACTCAGTTATAGTAAAATATCTACTGTGGATATAATGATTATGATGATGTGATCACAATGGATTATCACTAGATGCTGAGTAAAACGATACTTTATTTTTAAAACCTAAAAACAATGAAATACATAAATAAAATTAATAATAATTATATTGGATTCCTTTTTGAAAACACTGTTAGCTAGTGATAGAGATAGCTAACCTTGGTGCACCTTGTAACCCTTGCTAGCAAGGGAGTTGTTAGCCCCTTGTGCAAAAGGGCACATGAGGATTGAATTGTGAATAAGTATGGAGTTGCGGTATGTCTTCTCCAATAGCCAGTGGTATTTGGCTTGGTTACCTATGATGATAATGTGGTGATTTACCCATCCTATTGTTGTATACTTAGGATAGTCATCATATGAAAATGTTAGTGAGTTGAGGGGAACTCCTCCCAACCTTATTGTATGAATGACGAGAATATGGTGATTCTACTCATCCCATTGCTATGTGCTTGGGATAAGACATGTATGTGGTGATTTACCCATCCTTGTTGTGTGCTTGGATAAAATGGTGATTTTTTCTTACCAGGTTGTGTGCTTGAGTATGTTGAAATAGTTCTGGATTGGAATCCTTCAAACTAAATAAAATACGCTAATAATAATAATAATAAAAGTATAAAACTAAAATATATTAATTAAAGAATAAGTCTTATTAATATATAATAAATTAATATAATTATTTTACTTTAATTATATTCTTGAATATATATAACTTGAGTATAAAATACATATCTATATGTACACAAATAATATAAGAAATTTTTATATGGCGTATGAGCATAATAATATAGTGGCATAATTTTAAGAAAGATGATAAAGTGGACTTAACTCATTTGTTACAGTGTGTGCAAAGGTTTGCACGTAGAAATGTTCAAGTGTCTACTTAAAGGAGGAGCAATATAGAAAGTGACTGGGAAAAATCAAGGAGTTTCTTAGAGGTCTGTATGTATATGATGATGAAACTAGATAAGGAAAAGTATGAGAATGGGTTAAACTAAGGTAAATGAATGCATTAATAATCTTCAATAATGTTGAATAAGTTTTAAAATAAAGATACTATTCATAACATATTTCTAATGAGAGTAAGGAAACAAAAATAACAAGAATACTTTAAAATATTTATAACTTAAACAACATAAGCTGAATTATAACCTAATATGTAAGATAATTTTTTTTCTACATGTTATAATTGTATTATTTACTTGCTGAGTTGCAAGATTCACCCATTTCTTTTTCTTTTATATATATATATATATATATATATTCAGTTAATATCAGAGTGGCGCAGTGAAAACGTGGAAATGTTATATTATTTCTGGTGAGCCCAAATTGTTCTTGGGCCTTATCCTTTTATTTTTTTGTACGTTTAAAGTATTTTAGAGTATGCTCTATTATCACAGGTAGGATCCTCATTTTCGATGCGCGAGAAAAATGTAAAATGTATATGTGTGACAAGGAATGAAAAATGTAATTGATATGGTTTGAAGCTAGATCTTTATTTTTATTTTATATGTGCTTAAAATTTTACATAGTGATTATGTGATCACATGCTAAACTATAATGATCATTGAGTTTTAGATTCATAATGCATCGGTTAGACTTACGGACTGGGGAGAAATCTTCATTTCGTGCTGGTCTCGTGCTTAGATAAAATTTGGGATGTGATACATAACTTCTTCCACCATAGAGGCAGAATTTATAGCCTGCTTTGAGGCATTTAATCAAGGGATAAGACTACAAAACTTTATCATTGGGATGCATATATTTGATGGTATTGAGAGATCATTAAAGATAAATTATGATAATAAAGCTGCTGAGTTGTATTCCAAGAACAATTGAAGTTCGTCAAGGTCAAAGCATATTGACATTAAGCTTTTAGTTGTGAAAGAAAGAGTTCAAAGTGGTTAGGTGTTAATTGAATATATTTGTACAAACTCCATGGTTGCAAATCTATTCACTAAGAGTTTGCCACCCAAGGTGTTTCATGATCATGTAGTTCACATGGGTTTTGTTCTTTTAGATGATATGCCCATATAGTAGGAGTTTGTATTTGACTTTTGTATTTGCTTAATTGACATATTTTATATTTTTGTACAGAAAAATGATTAAATGTTTAAAAGCATTTATCGTTTGAAATTCTATTATTGGACTTTTTGAGTCATAAGGAAGACCAATTGGAAATAGACATGCTTAGATCATATTTCATGTAATTTTTATGCTACACATCTCTATCTTATTTATGTTTTGATTATGCCTATATTGTGACCATTGGTGAGTCTAGTTATGTTTTAGAGTAGCAAAGGCCACTTTGATCCTGTATTTGTATAATTGATAGATCAAATTGATAAGGGATATTTTGGTTTAGATAGCAAAAGTTGAACTCAATCCATTTTTTATTATGTATAATATTTGAATAACATATTTTGCTTAAGTGGGAGATTGTTAGAATATTTTGTGAGCTCACATAAATTAATTAATTCTACATGGATCTACTATCTAATAAAGAACCCTATAAAATGATTTATTAAATTAATGGATTTCTAAAATATCAAAATAATATATATGGGTCATCTTATGTGTAGAAGTCTAATATGACCTAAATTTTTTTGTAATAGGTCAAAGTCTAATAGTCACTGATATATTTATAAAAGGGTTATGGTTCTTAAGGTATTGATATGATGAATTATTTTTACGTATGATTTTCTCTTTTGTCCAATTTTAGACTAAAGATACGGTCAGTATCTGTTACCTCAAAATATGATCAACCCATTCAATGTTTATTGATTGTTTCAAATACATTTTTTTTATATTATATATCTTAATAATTTAACATGATATTTTAAACGATAATATATAAATTGTTTAGCACATGTGGTTGTTTAAATTTTTTTTCAACAAAAAAAGGACAAATTTGAAGACTTTCACGATATCTATTGTCAAAACATGATAGATATAATGAAATTTATTCATAAAAAAAAAAGACAAGAAAGAAGGAGAAGGTGGGATTAAGATAAAGCAGCGCAAAGAGAAAAAAAATAATTGTCATAATAATAATAATAATAATAATAATAATAATAATAATAATAATAAAAAGCTGACTGAAAGAGAGAGAGATCAAGTTGAATAAGCGCACATATTGAATTTCTCTATTTAAAAGTAGACGAATATTGAAAAATAAATATACAAATAAATTTCAAAAAATACACCATTTGTACGTTTAATATGTGGAAATACCACTTTAAATGAGTTAGCATTTAAAATATATAAAATTTTTATAAATTAATTTCACTGTTAACTCTTATATATTTCGTAAAAAAAAGCTGACGTGAAACATTATAAAGGCCATTTGGTAATGAACTCATGGATAAAACGCATCGTTTTGAGTCACGGTCCCTCTTTCTCTCTCCCCTTTCCCTACTGGTGGTTCTCAACCCTTCCCTGCAAATTCGAACACTTCCGGCGTAGGTACAATGAAAACGTATAAATATATATGCAGCATCTTTAGCAGTTGAACGAATAATGCGTATGCAGTAGCACGACGCATAATGAATGAGTATCTCGAGACTAGTCACATGCATTGTCTCCTTAATCAGGCTCTTAGACCCTCCTGCGTTATTTTATGCGAATGATTCCAACATAATGCTAGGTCAGGCGGACTACGTAAGTATATCAAAAAGTGGAAGAAAAAAAAAATCAATATGGTTTCCCTAATAATCACAAGCAAACTAGGAATAGCCTGGTATCCAAATTGTATTTTGGCTTTATTGAATATATTTTCTTTAAATATTACTCGTAATGGTTTAAATAAGTTGAGAGCCAATTCGTACATATATTAATTGTAGATTTGAAAACAAGTTATTAAAAGTAAGAATATTTTAGGCATTAGACAATCAAATTTAATATTTAAACTGATTTTTAATGTCTTAATTAATGATTATGTTATACATTTTATTCAAGAGACTAAGTGGTAATATATTTTAAAAATATTAAAAAATTTCATGTATATTTTAAAAAATAGAAGGAATTAAGTATACTTAACAAAAAAATCGAGAAATGTTCCATATTAGTTTTGATATATATATAAATTTAAAGTCGTTTGTCTAAATCACTTAATGAAATCTAGCAATAAGTGACTTGAATAATTTATAATAAATTTAGTGCGATGTAATAAAAATATTCTTTTGATAAACAACCGTATTAATGATAATAAATTATTGTAAGTTTAAAAAAAATTACTCTTTATTATTTTAATTAATGATCTTATTATATGACTCTCTACTATATTATAAAGTTATACGTAAAATTTTCTTAAAAATAAGAATAAAGAGCACTCATCTCTCTTAATTAATACATTTCTCTTTTTTGATTAATGTTTTTATCAGTTTTTCTCCTTTACTATGAAAATATACACAAATATTTCTTTTAATAAAAAATATGTTATATTTTACTCAAATATCTTAAATATATTTTATGAAAGAGAAACATATAAAAATAAATAAAAGAGCACTTTCAAATTTTTCTTCCTCTTCTCCATTATTTTCTAATGCCAATTATTTATTCCTAGCTATTTTGAATGTCTCCTCCTTTTTTGTGCACTGCAAGAAAAAATGCTTATAACTATGGTTTTCTAGTGACTTTAGCAATGGTTAAAATAGTCGCTAAAGCCCTTAATGACGGTTCATAAAACCATCGCTAAAACCCTTAACAACAATTCATAAAACCGTTGTCGAACTAAGGGGATTATGACAGTTTTCAACCAACTGTGGGAATGACATCATTAGGTCCAGTCATAACAACAGTTATTTGACCATCATTATGACACAAAATCACCATCGTTAATTACTTTATAATATGATGACAACTCCAAAATCGTCATCATGACATTGAATAACGAAAATTTTAAAACCGTTGTAATTTTAGGATAATGACAATTGTTGAACCATCGTTCTACCAATTCTTGACGGTAAATTTTATAACCGTGGTTAAGATGGTGTTTTAACAAGGGTCTTGGAAATCGTTGTTAAGTCTTTAATTTGTTTTCAAATGTTTTAAATCCCATTTAATTTACATTTTTAAAAATTTTGTATTCCTTCTTTAGTTGACTAATTAATTTGAAATATTTTTTGATACTTTTAGTAAATTATTTTGTAATATTCAATATATTTAAAATTTTATCAGTATTTTAAATATAAAAAATATTCAAATGAATTAAAATCAAATATATTAACAAATAAATTTTTTAGTAAAAATTATTATTCATTGAAAATTTAAAATTACAATGTACATCTTAGAAAAATTACATAAAACCATACTATAGACAATAAAATTATGTTCTTGGGCCTTGAGGGTGTTGATTAGGAGGCTGGTGTCCACTAGTACAATCACTAGAGACATAAACAATTACGTTATGTAAGTATTTTGAGATTAAATTAAATTATATCAACAATTGTTTACATAATTCAATTGGTATATGTTGCCAAATTACCCTAGGACCTAGACTGTAGTAGAATGCAATCTCAGGTGGCATATGACCCTGAAAATTTTGAAGCAGGAAAGCTATAGTTGCCTCCATCTATTGTTGCCATGTTGCTATGTTAGCGTCACGTTCTGCTTATTCATAAGAGGGCACAGAGTGTGAGCTTGACCCAGTCGAGCCACAACCAAAAACTTGGATCAGGCAAACACACATTCCAAGTCCTCGAACGTGACCTAACTGCTTTTTAGTTCCTAAAGCTCTCGCTAGTGAATCAGCAGTTAAAATCTTTTGAGAAGAGTTGTCCTCTTGTTGGTCGAGACAATTTTTTCTTACAAAATTGAAGAACGAACAATAAATCTTGTTAAAAATTAACAGAAAATAAAAAAAAATCATAACACTAACACTTTAGTTTATTTAAATATAAATAATTACATTAACTACTCTAATTTCATCGTTGATGTATGATATGTTAGCCAGGCCTTCAATTTCAGCCTCTTGAATATTTGAAAAACTAATGAAGCATTTATTATATAAATTAGTATATTATTAAAATTCTGCCATAATATTGAGAAATGAAAATTTACCATATCAGCTTTCTTACGTGTAAGGCTCTTCAATCCAGTGATATGTGGCATTGTCTGACGTATTCTATTTCGTCTGTTCTTGGTAGCCACATCCTATTAAATATCATAAATAGATTTAGTGACATTGTGTAAAAATTACAATTTATAAACATATCAATATAGTAATTACCTTGGACTTCGCCTCAAAGCGATAGTCAATGAAAGTAGTCCAATGATAATGTAGGATGCCAGCTAGTACGTCATTTCGCAATTCGTCCCTAGTCTTAGTCTTATCGTACTTCAATCTAAACATATTGTAACGTATGACTATTTGCTTTACCCCAAGTGATTGCAATACTGGCTTCTTGTTGAGGCCAGACACAATAAATTTAGCCTAAAAAGATGTCACTGTCAGTGAAACTTAAAAAAACAAGCCGTTATAATTAATAAAAATAAGTGTTTATACCTGTATGGTGGTTATGAAGATGCTCATATTGTAATCTTCTGGAATAAATCTTCAGTCTCTATAAGAGATCGAGAAGAAGCAAAAATTATCTCCTATAGTGCCAAGGAAAACACCTAGTAGACCACTACTATCTCTAATGGGCTAATGGGTGTTATTGAACTAGACAACGAACTTATGCCCACAAGGTAGCATCGAGACATCGTAGACCATTAACTGGGAGGGAATTACCTGCCCAGTCTTGTTTGGAAGAGATAAAATTAGAAGGTTAGGTCAATAGGATGAGGTTATTATAAATAAAATAGTTTTATGATACTTACCGATAACGTTAATTGTTCAACTTCTCCTGTGCCTGCACTCTTGTTGAGCAGGCTGATGCTCCTCCTCCACCTCAGCGAATAGATCATCAATATCAATGTTGAAGTTGTCCTCCAGTACTTGAGCATTGGGAGAAGCGAGTGTTGATAGGAGAGGCTTGGACTCCGATTCCCAAGTGTCAGAAGGGGGAGTGTGAATGGGATAACCTCAAACTCCCCAATGTCAAGTTGACTGGGTTGCTCGCCCTTACTGATCATGGGACAGGACGTAAGAGTACTTGAACTAGATGCAGCTGCCCTATTTGTAAACAATGATCTAGCCCACCTCATCCTAACAATTCCTATAAGAATAAGAAAATAATAAGATAAATTCTCGTGAAAAGCTATAACAAGCAGAACACTTATAAATAAAAAGAATATCGTGACAAGCATAAATTCATTTCCTTTTCCAAAAATAATAGTTCTAAATTTTGAGCATGCGACGGATTACTATTGTATAAAAGATTATTATTGTCTTCGCTCATTTCGTATAAGTCATGGGATTTCAAATGCACAACCATATTCCATTTGTTGTTAGACTAATCTTGTACATAGTATACCTGATGAGCCTTAAATATTTGGATGTATGGCTTGTTATTGTTATTTTCACTGGTATGAATCAACCACGATAAATCAATAGAGGATACACCAAATTCTTCTATTGTAATGCCCTTCAAATTAGTTGTATTGGCCCACATACACTTAAATAAAGTGGCTGTAAAGCTTTAATAGTAATTCAATTCAATAATGTCCAATAACTTTCCATAATACGGGACACCACCGAATTGCATGTTGTTGTCACTACTACTTGCATAACTCCTCATCCCGAAAGTGCCATAAACTCCACTATTTTGAGTTGTCAATTCTTGGTCTCGCTCTAAAGTCCAGAATTTGAATCCATTTATATTGTATGCACTATATCGCCTTGCTCTATCTAGTGGCCTAAGTACAATGAATATAAAATCAGTAGACTGAGATATATCATTTTTAAGTTAAAAAAAGAAAACGATAATGCCAATTGTGCTAATGTCCATTAATTAACCATAATTTGTATACTTACACAACGAAAAAACCATAGGAAAATTTCTTTATGGACTTTTTTATTTATCTCATACGATGATCGTGTTTGACTTCTTAAGCTATGCCTTACATAATCTCTAAATTCTCTGTAAAAGAAACAGTGTACAAAAACTTAATGTGGCACATTGATAAAGTAAATTTTAATGTAGTCAACATACTTAGTTTACTCACTGTAGGTAAGTATCAACTTCTTTACAGTGTGTGAGCACATAGCGATGGGCTTGCAATTTCAGCTATGGGGAAAGAGTGAAATATCCAAACCCTCCAACTAGTCTTCATCTTTTCAGGAACAAAGTATCCTTGTTGGATGTTCCAACATCGAGTTGACCATCCACATAAATAGGGCAATTGAAGACTGTTTCTACACCATTTAAGTACCTTGAACAGAAAATTAAAACTTCTCTTGCAACATATGTCTTAGCTATTGAGCCTTCAAGCCTTACTTTATTCCTTACGAAAGACGTCAACTTACCTAAGTATCTATATATAATACAGGAAGTCAATAGGAATTGAGAAATAGCTAAAAGGAAATAAAACATATCTGGGTGACTTTTGGTTTTTCATCTTTCAATGAGATACATCCATCGATATTGGATTGGTCTATTTAACTTGGCTTCTTGAACCAAGTGAACTATTAAATGCACTATGATTGTAAAGAAAGAAGGCAAAAATAATATCTCTAGATGGCACAACGTCATGAAAATATGATTATGAAGTTTATCAAGTTCATTCACATTTAAAATTCTACAACAAACTTGCCAAAAGATTGAACAGAATGCGATCAGAACTATGTACACCTACTCAAGAAGTATCTTCCTTATGGCTAAGGGTAACAGTTGCTCTATAACAATGTAACAGTCATGACTTTTTAATTCTCAATTCTTATGCTGTTTTAGGTCAATGCATATGGAGATATTACTAGAATATCTATCAAGAACATATATATTCTTTAGTGTTCTGAGGAAGATATCCTTACTTGAATTTGTCAAAGTGAACAAAGTAGGAGGATATTTACTATTATCATCTAGTCACAGATTAGACCTCACACTCAACTTCTATAAGTCTCTTCATACATTTAAGTGATCTTTTGAATGGCCAGTATCATTGAGTAAAGTGTACAGGTTGTTGTCACATACACTTTTCTCAATATGCATGATGTTAAGATTATGATGTAACAATTATTCGCCCAGTAAAAAATTTAAAAAATATGCTTTTTCTACCCCATTGTTGAGTTTTAGCATCAACCCCACTAGAACTTCGGTTCCTATATTCACAACCTTCAGGTTCTACATTTTTACCAAAAATAGCATGAACATAATCTACTTGTCTCAAGATGTCCTTGCCAATCAATTGCAAATGAGGGTTTCTTCTTTTCTCTCTCCCATTAGACCTGTTGCATGCCATTCTAAATTTATAACATGAATTTAGAAAGTGACGATGTCCCATAAAACACCACTTTTGATTGTAAGGGAGACGCATAAAATAACTTATTGTCCACAAAAAAGTTGCATGCATATTGAACATTTCATTGCTGACTGAATCATAAGTCTAAGCACCTTCAAACCATAACTCCTTCAACTCTTTAATTAGTGATTGTAAAAACACATCTATATCATTTTTCGGTGCCTTTCTAGATAGAATTATACTTGAAAGGATAAAACAACTATGTTTCATGCACATCTAAGGAGGGAGGTTGTAAGGCATTAGTACGATTGACCATATTTTGTAACTTGTACTTAAGTTGCTAAATAGATTAAAACCATCAGTGGCAAGTCCCAAATGCACATTTTAAGACTCTGATGCAAATTGAGAATTCAAAAGTTCAAATCTCTTCCATGCCTCAGAGTCCTTTGGATGCCTCATTATAACATCACCATTCTTGAATATGGAATGCCATCTTATATATTCAGCAGTTTTAGAAGACATGAGCAATCTTTGTAATCGTGGTTTAAGTGAAAAATATTTCAGAATTTTATTAGGCACCTTCTTTCGCTTATCACTTTTCTTTGTTTAATTTCACTTAAGTGTGTTGCATTTATTACAAGTGACTATTTTTTTCATGCCCCAATTTAATGGAACGCGATTGACACGAATACCCGATAACTTTATCCTTATTTTATTGCATACATGCTTCAAGTATATCACATAATAGGAGTAAAACATATGTTTACAAGTTTTCAGTATAGCCAAATATACATGCCAAGTCCACACTTATCAATATTACATTATAAGCAGGGATTTTGCCTGTGGCATTCAGAGCATACTCTAAATTACAGTTACATAATGTTTTAAATATTGTGAGGCTTGGAAGCAACATAGGTTCACCCAGAAAATATGACACCTAGCTGATTAGCTGCAAGACTAAACTCTATATCTTTATCTGAAAAAAATATAGATATCGTGTAGTGAGTTTGACAATTCAGTGAACAGATAATACCTCCTATGACCTCGTAGGTCAACATATGGATGTATTCATAGTTCAAAATTTATCACGTATAAAATTATAGTTTGGAAGTACATTCATATGGGACTTGTATTTCAATATTTTCAAAACAAAGGATATTCTGATATCCAAAACCATATATTGTACTGCATGATCATTAAACAAATGATGTTATGTATCAAAATATTGCATATAAAATATTAAGAGGATCCCATATCAGAACCACCATATCAGAGTTCAAACCTTTTCGTACTTTGGTAGTATATGATTTGCCTATACTTAGCATTCCAGTTAAGGTTTTCCCTACTACCATTCAAGAGGAGACGCGAATGGAGTATTATATGGACAGTTTCCCAAGCACACAACAAAGGGAAGGCAAATCATATATCATATAGTCAGCATCTCGCTTAGTTAGGAGGCATCCCGCTCTCCTTCATATATCATATCCTATGTGTTGGTCATCACACGAGGCTAGCACCACCCTTACTAACCGAGGTATCAAGGTGCACCAAGGCTAACATCGCCTATTGTTAGCAAACAATGTTTTCAAAATGATTTCTCTACAAAAATCACATTTGCATATATGCCATCTCATTCAAAACAGAGATTTCAGTATAATACAGAATTTTCAGTCTCAGTATAATTCCTTTGTCAGAAACTTTCCAATTAGGGTAATCACATATACATGCCCTTTTCAAAGGCAATCATATAGCTTTACATATCAATGCCAAGTGAATAATATATTTCATTTACCAAATGATGAGAAATACATTTAAAATCACAAATTCAATGAGTTCAAAAATCCATTTTCAAAACCATACTTTTGTTGAACTATATGCCACATTGTAAACAAATAAGATAATTTAATCCATTTCAGAAACATATAGAAGTATAAATAATTTGTAAACATAATCAATTATACATTTTAAGTTCAAGAAGAGCATAGGATAAGTCATAGAAAGAATTATCTACTCATAAAACTAAAGTTCTAAGTCAGATATCCTCAACTATAGATGTACTATTTACGGTTAGAATTACTATTTATGCTTGCCAGATTTACTGTTCACGACGCACAAAAAGTTGTTATTTGGCTGAAAATTTTTATATCCTAAGGTTTTTCCACCTTTTGAATCTATCTATGGTGTCAAATTTTTAATTTGAGAACTATAAGTATGAATTTTAGAACTTACCTTCTTAGTGTTTCTCCTTCACTTTCTGGTAAATTTTCGATCAAAATTCTAGAAATCAATTGAAGAGATTAATAGTTCTCGTCCTTCTGAATCTGTTGATGATGGTGGTGTCGAAGTCCAAGGTCCGAAAGTGCTAGAATTCTAGAAAGAAGTTTTGTAGTTTTGGTAGAGAAAAATTAGGGAGAGAGAGAGAAATCTGGATTTTTCCAGCTTCTTGCATGGCAGAGGCTCTAAAAATATTAGAGGGACCATTCTGTAAATTTTCAACTTTTGAGTGAGGTCCTCGCAAATTTTTCTTATTTACATTTTGACCCCTAAACTTTTAGGAAATTACATTTTTACTCCAAAACGTAAATCCTCATATTATCTTTATAATTCTTCAACCTATGTGATAAATAAACATTTTTTAATGATATTTATCTCAATTTACATAATCCTCACTTTTATTCAGAATTTTTATCTCCATTTTCATAATTCTCACTTTTATTCAGAATTTTTCTTTAATTCAAGGTTTTCATTTATTTAGTCTATTACATTCTTTCCCCTTAAAGAAATTTGATTCTCGAATTTTATCTTCATATTTACAATAAAAACTAACCTTATGATTCAAAAAGATTTGGGTATCTGTCGAGCATGTCATCCTCTCTTTCCTAAGTAGCCTCCTCAAAAGAGTGATTTTTCCATATCACTTTCACTGTAGATATTTATTTTGAACACAATTTCTTTACTCGTATGTCCACTATCACTATTGGTTGTTCATCATAAGTTAAGTCTTCCTGTAACTGAATTTGTGGGCACTGTATAACATGTGTAGGATTCGGTAAGTACTTTTGTTGCATAGATACATGAAAGACTAGATGGACATTACCCAATTGAGATGGTAAAGCCAAACGATAAGTTACTGGGCAAATCCTATCAAGAATTTCAAATGGTCCTATGTACTGTGGATTTAACTTCCCTTTCTTCCCAAATCTTACTACTCATTTCATAGGAGATATCTTCAAGAAGACATATTCACCAATGGCAAATTTCAATGGTCGGCGTCTATTATTAACATAAGCTTTCTGTTTACTCTAGGTTATTAATAATCTTTCCTTAATTAACTTTACCTTGTCAAGTGCATCTTGTACCAAATTAGGCCCTAAAATCTTAGCTTCGCCCATCTCAAACCATCCGATCGAAGAACGACAACGTCTACCATATAATGCTTCAAAAGGGCCCATTTGTATACTGGATTGATAACTATTGTTATAAGAAAATTCAGTTAAGGACAAAAATCTTTCACAATTACCTTGAAAATCTAGCACATATCTTCTAATATTTGGATGGTTCACTCAGACTGCCTATCTGTTTGAGGATATGGAAAGTAATACTGAGATTTAACTTTGTGCCCAAAACTTCTTGGAAAGCTCTCCAAAAACAAGCTATGAACTGTGGTCCTCGATCAGAGATAATTGATATTGACACTCCATGAAATCTCACTATCTTATTCAAATACAGATTTGCATACTGAGCTACGTTGTATGTGATTTTTACTGGTAGAAAATGTGCTGATTTAGTCAACCTATCAATGATCACCCATATTAAATCAAACCCTTTTGGTATCCGTGGTAGCCCTGTAACAAAATCTATAATTATTCTCTCTTATTTTCATTTAGGTATCTTTATTTGCTGATGTAATC
The DNA here is from genome assembly GCA_037074535.1 of Gleditsia sinensis. Taxonomy (NCBI): domain Eukaryota; kingdom Viridiplantae; phylum Streptophyta; class Magnoliopsida; order Fabales; family Fabaceae; genus Gleditsia; species Gleditsia sinensis. The sequence goes on along the minus strand of CM073468.1, from coordinate 58,669,883 downwards.
CGGTAGGCCTTTGATGTTATGCTTTTACCTGCTGACAAGTTAAGCATTGAGAGACATAATCAACTATATCTTTTTTTATACCATCCCACAAATAAATATTTTTTAGATCTTTATACATTTTAGTTACCCTAGGATGAATAGTATATATAGATCTATGTGCTTCCTCTAAAATATCTTTCTTGAGTTCTTCTTTGTTAGGTACTCACAATCACTTGTCTAATATCAGAATTTATTCAAAGTTTACAGTAAATTCAACTTCATCGCCATTCTTCATCTCTTCATTTTTCTTGCATAAATAGGCATCCTCTTTTTATGCCTTTTTCACCTGCTCAACCAAAGACGGTTGAAACTGCATATGAGCCAATAGTATCCTAGACTCCTTTACTTCCAATACTATCCTATGACTTTCCAATTTATGCATGTCTTTAACCAATGACCTCCTTACTAGTGTGATATGAGCCAAACTACTCATAGACTTCCTACTTATTGCACCAGCCACTACATTGGCCTTACCTGGATGATATAATATTGTGCAGTCATAATTTTTAAGTAATTTCATCTATTGTCTTTGTCTCAAATTAATATCTTTTTATTGAAAAATGTATTTGAGGCTTTTATAATCTGTATAGATTTCGTATGCCTCATCATACAAATAATGCCTCCAAATTTTGAGAGTAAAAACTACTACTACCATTTTCAAGTCATGAGTCGAATAATTTTGCTTATGTGGCTTAAGTTTTCTGGATGCATATGCAATGACTCGACCATTTTGCATTAACACATATCTTAATCTAATTCTCGATGCATCACAATATACCGTGTATCCCCAGGTACCTAAAGGAATAGACAGTACTGGCACTGTAGTCAAACATTCCTTGAGTTTCTGAAAACTTCTTTCACATTCATCTGACCAGTCAAACTTTATTTCCTTCCTTATCAATCTCGTCAAAGGAGTAGCTATTTTTAAAATTATTTTAACAAATATACAGTAATAGCCTGCTAAACCAAGAAAATTATGGATCTCTGTAATTTTCGTAGGGCATGGTCATTGCTGCACCACTTCTACCTTTTTGGATCAACTTGAATGCCATCTTTGGTAACCACATGCCCTAGGAAAGTAACACTACTAAACCAAAATTCATATTTTGAAAACTTGGCATACAACTGATGTTCTTCTAGGGTTTGCAAAGCTATCCTTAAATGTCGCTCATGTTCCTCTGAACTCTTTGAATATACCAGGATATCATTTATGAATATAATAAAAAATTGATCTAGGATGGGTTTAAATACTCTATTCATCAAATCCATGAATGTAGCTGAGGCATTTGTTAAACTAAATGGCATTACTAAGAACTCATAGTGCCCATACCGAGTCTTGAAAGGAGTTTTCGGAATATCCTCATTTTTTATCCTTAATTGATGATACTCAGATCTCAAATCAATTTTTGAAAAATATTGGACACCTTGTAGCTGGTCAAATAAATCATCTATACGAGGTAATGAATAATTATTATGTATTATCAACTTATTCAACTGTCTGTAATCAATACACAGTCGTAACGATCTATTTTTCGTTTTCACAAATAGGACCGGCACCCCAAGAAGAAGTACTAGGGCATATAAATCCCTTGTCTAACAAGTCTTATAACTAGCTTTCCAATTCCTTGAGCTTAGTCGGTGCCATTCTATATGGGGCAATAGACATTGGTTAAGTTCCAAGAAGTGAATCAATACCGAACTCAATTTCTTGTTCTGGGGGTAACCCTGATAACTCCTCAGAAAACACATCAGAAAATTCCCTAACCATTAGAATCTGCTCTACATTGGTGTACTTCATATCAATATCTTTGACTACAGTTAAATACCCCTGTCATCCTTTTTGTAATAGCTTATAAGCTGTTAGAGCAGAGATTAAATTACTAGGTACCTCACTACGATCTCCTTGTATCAAGAAAGGAGATTCTTCGAAAATAGTAAACTTAATCACCTTAAGGTGAAAATCTAAAATGGCATGGCATGATGACAACCAATCCATTCCCAGTATCACATCAAATTCTACTATATCTAAAACTATCAAATCTACAAGAGTCTCCTTATCTTCTATCAAAATTTAACATGATTTATACAAATCATTTTTCAATAAGAATTCTCCCAATGGAGTAGCAACCATAAAAGAACAATATAAACTAGTAGAATCTCTATCCAATTTCTTAACAAAGCAAGGTGATATATAAAAATGAGTAGAATCAGAATCGAATAATACATATGCTCTATGGGAACATACTGATAATGTACCTGTCATAACTACATTTGAGGCCTGAGCATCTTGTCGTGTCAAAGTAAAGACTCGGGCTTATTCTTAGCCTCGACTTCCTGATCCTCTACTAGTACCACCACTACTTGCTTGAACTAAAGTTACTCTATTTGGTTTTGCTGGTACAGATGCAGGGGGTGAAATTGGTTGTACTGATGCTTGACTCAAATTTCGTAATTGTGGACAATTTCTCATCAAATAACCTACTTGTTCACACTTAAAACATGCACCTGTTTCTCTGCGACACTATATAGTATGAAGCCTACAGCAAATGGGACATAGTGGAATTGATCTTGAATCCTGTTGACTAGTGGGTCTCATATCTCTTTGAATTAGTTTTTGCTTATTGATATTAACTGATGTCTGGTTGGAGCTACTAGATCCTGCTTGAGTTAAACACAGTGGATTTTGAAATCTTGGTCTTCTGACTTTAGGATTATAACTAGTCTAGATATTACTATCCCGATCTTTTTTTCTTGTCTTTAGACCTTCTATGTCTGCTAACTCTCGTGTTTCTATCGTTCTTGCACAATCCACAACCATTGAATAAGTTGGAAAATGGTTTATCTGGGGACCCACCGATTTAAATAATGGACGTATTAACCCTAAAACAAATCTCTTAATTCTATCTTTTTCATTAGGAACCAGATATAGTGCATATCTAGACAATCGAGCAAAATGGATGTCATATTCAGAAACTGTCATGTTCGGTGTCTGTCATAATTCTTCGAATTCCCTGGCCTTCTTGTCCCTTTTATTCATTGGCAGGAAACGATTCATAAATGTTTTCATAATTTCATCCCACTCTATTGGTGGTAAAGTAACCGATCTTCCTTGTAACAGAGTCTCAAATCAAATCTGAGTTACATTTGATAGTTGAAAAGACACTAATTCAACAGATCTTCTAGTGGAACACCCCAAAACTTTGAGAATTCATTCTACAACATTAACAGATATTTATGGGTCTTGTTGAATATCTGACCCAAAAAAAGTCAGGGGCTTCAGCTTTAGGAATTACGGTAATGTCACCGTAATCTCTATATACTTGTCCTCTTGTTCAGCTGGTCTTTCTAGTTCTTACGCTTCAGGAGCATTTCCTTGTGGCTAGCGATCCCTCCTACCCTGTTCTACTATAAATCTAGCAAATGTCTCTAAACTCCTATGTATGTCAACAATCATATTAGCTCTTTTATTATGTGGCTTCTGAGGGGGTTCTACTCTCTCCCTAGGGGCTCTATAAAAAATATGGATTTGTTCATCATGTCTTGGGGTTCTTGTATCCAGTGCATGCTCTCTACCTCTGTCTCTTCCTCTAGGTCGGCCTCTACCACGGCCTCTTTGTACTGAAATTGTAGATTTTGCAGACTATTCTGTAGAGGGTGCACAATCTACAGTTTCTCTAGCAATCGCTCTAGTTCTTGGCAGTATCATAGACTATACAGAACAAAATACCTTTTAAGATACCATAATATTCAATCCACCTTATACTAGGAACTTTAGCAATCTTGGAATAAAAAGGAAAGTAAAACCCTATAGAATCCCTTAGTAGCACCTGAAGTATAAATATGTCCGGCTTATATCTATACTAAAGGTCCTACTAAAGAATCCTTTGCTCTAATAGCCATAGGAAAATTTAATACTCTGATACCAACTTGTCATTTCCCAATTTAATGGAATGTAATTGACACAAATAATAGATAACTTTACCCTTATTTTATTACATACATCCTTCAAGTATATCATATAATAGGAGTAAAACATACATTCACAAGTTTCTAGTATAGCCAAATATATATGCCAAGTCTACACTTATCAATATTATAGCAAAAGTAGGGATCCTGCCTATAGCATTTAGAGCATACTCTAAATTATAATTACATAATGTTTTAAACATTGTGAGCTTTGGAAGCAACGTAGGTTCATCCAGAGAGTATGACACCAAGCTGATTAGGTGGCTGCAGGTCCAAACTCTGTATCTTTATCTAAAAAAAATATAGATATCATGTAGTGAGTTTGACAACTCAGTGAGTAGATAATACCTCCTATGACCTCTTAGGTCAATATATAGATGTAATCATATTTCAAAATTTATCACATATAAAATTATAGTTCGTAAATACATTCATATGGGACATGCATTTCAATATTCTCGAAACAAAGGATATTCCTATATTCAAAACCATATATTGTATTGTATGATCATTAAAAAAATGTTGTTATGCATCAAAATATTGCACATAAAAATTTTAGGAGAATTTCATATTAGAGTTCAAACCCTTCCGTACTTTGGTGGTGTAGGATTTGTCTATACTTAGCATTTCAACTAAGGTTTGTCCTACCTCCATTCAAGAGGACACACAAAGAGACTCTAATATAGGCAATTTTTCAAGTACATAGTAAAGGAGGGCAAATCACATATCATATAGTCAGCATCTCGCCCAAATAGAAGGCATCCCGCTCTTCTTCACATATCATATCTCGTATGTTGGCCGTCACACGAGGCTAACACCACCCCTACTAGCTGAGGTATCAAGGTGCACCAGGGCTAATATTGCCTGCTGTTAGTAAATAGTGTTTCCAAAAGGATTCCTCCATAAAAATCACATTTGCATATATGCCATCTCATTCAAAAAAGAGGTTTCAGTATAATACAGAATTTTCAGTCTCAGTATAATTCCTCTATCAGTAACTTCCCAATCAGGGTAATCACTTATACATGCCCTTTTCAAAGGAAATAATATAGTTTTACATATCAATGCGACGTGCACAATATATTTCATTTACCATATGATGAGAAATACATTTAAAATCACATATTCAATTAGTTCAAAAATTCATTTTCAAAATCATACTCTTCTTGAACTATATGCTACATTGTAAACAAATAAGATAATTTAATCCATTTTAGAAACATATAAAAGTATAAATAACTTGTAAACATAATCAATTATATATTTTAAGTTTAAGAAGAGCATAGGGTAAGTCATAGAAAGAATTATCTACTCACAAAACCAAGGTTCCAAGTTAGATATCCTCAACTGTGGAGGTATTATTTACAGTCAGAATCACTATTCATGCTTACCGAATTTATTGTTCACGACGCACAAAAAGTAGTTCTATGGCTGAAAATTTTCTTATCCTAAAGTTTTTCCACCTCATGAATCCATATATGGAGTCAGATTTTCAATTTGAGAACTCTAAGTATGAATTTTAGAACTTACCTTCCTAGGGTTTCTCCTCCACTTTTTGACAAATCTTCGGTCAAAATTCTAGAAATCAATCAGACAGATTAATAGTTCTCATCATTCTAAATCTGTTAATGGTGGTGGTGTCAAAGTCCGAGGTTCGGAAGTGCTAGAATTCTAGAGAGATTAGGGTTTCGGGAGAGAAAAATTAGGGAGAGAGAGAGAGAGAAATTTGGATTTTTCCAGCTTCTTATGTGGCAGAGGCTCTAAAAATATAAGAGGGATCATTCTGAAAATCTTCAACTTTTGAGTGAGGTCCTTGCTAATTTTTCTTATTTACATTTTTACCCCAAAACGTAAATCCTCATATTATCTTTATAATTCTTCAACCTATGTGATAAATAAACATATTTTCCAATGGTATTTATCTCCATTTTCATAATCCTTACTTTTATTCAGAATTTTTATTCCCTTTCTCATAATTCTCAGTTTTATTTAGAATTTTTCTTTAATTCAAGGTTTTTATTTATTTAGGCTATTACAATTTTCATCCCCCTCTCAATATAACATGCAATCTTTTCAACATGCATGAATTTTTTTCTAATTCAGCCAAAATTTATTAATAATTTTCTTAACCTCGTAAAATGAAGGTGGGATCTTTGTATATGGGAAGACATCAATTAATAACTCCAGTATCATTGACATGACCTTTTCGTTTATCTCGCACAAACACTTGATGTGATACAAATTCACCAAAAAAGATAATTTGGAGTATTTCTCGCACCCGTCGTATAGTTGTTGGTAACCATCTTTAAGTTACTCATAAAAATCCTTATCACCTTCATTCACCCTTTCTTCTGATGGTAGAATTGGCATGTCCATAGAATCAGTACTTTTATTTACATGATAAATCTCGAATGCATCACAGACTATGTCCTACATAGGGTTATCCTTGTGATACCCTGCGGTATTATATGATGTCCTGCGTCAGAATTTTCTGTTAACTTTTTCCCGTGCATACTTCAAAAATTGTATCCTTGTGAAAAATGTTTAATGATAAAGTGTTGGCACAAAACTTCTGTAACTTGCCATTTCTTGAATATACACTTAGGACATGGACATATTATTCTATCTTCCACCCCCTAGTTAGTAGTTGCAAAATTCAAAAAACCCTTTAGACCATCCAAATATTCAGGGATATGTCGAGGTTTATGGATCCAAGACTTATCCATGTTTGAAACTATTATAAATTTAAATAATTAAATATTACATCTACTAATTAATGCGTTAATAAACTAGATAATTCATTTTTCAACCGCTCTTCGGGAATTAATTAATATAGCAAAAATCTTTTTCCAAACATCTATTTTATTTAATATATTCATAACTTATGATATTTGTATTTTTTATTTGTAATTTACAGTTCATTAACACACTGTCTTTCCATTTATAATCTAACATCTTAAAATTTTTTAACAAATAATTAAGACTATATAATTTGCATAATTACACTTAATTAATTATGTTTAATTTAATATAAGTACATATAAGTCAATTTTAATTTTTTTTTCAATTTAACAAGTTATGATACATGTATAAAATCATTCAACTTTATGCATATCACATCATTTTTTTCCATTGGGCTTCCTCTAGTAATATTTTATGTACATTAATTTATTACATTTACTAATGTAATTATTATTTTACTTTCTTATGAATTTATTTTAACAAAATGAAAAAAAAACTAAAGAACTCTTGTCTCAAATTGTTTTAACTATTATTTTTCGCTAATAATTATATGTTATTATTTTTCTATTTTAAAATTTTTATAAAAATTTCAAATAATGACTATTTATGTAACTCAAACTCTGCTATTAATTTATTATGTTTCATCTATTAATTATTAATGTTCATTTTTTATTTTATTAATTATTAATATTTCTTTTAAATAATCATATCTCATGTATGAGAATTAATCCAAATAATTTTCCCTATATAAATTCTTACCTCTAAATTAGGTCTTCCTCATTTTATTTTTAATAATTATATATTCCCAATTGTGGATGGATAATTTTATTATGATAACATCCTCACATTAAATAATTTTTATTCCTAATTTTACTATATAAATGTAATATATTCAGCACATATAATATAATTAACAAAATTAATAAGTACACATATTCATTGGAAAACAATATAATCAAAAATTACTTTTAGAGCAATACATTATACCACAAAACATATAATTTTGAAACTAAATATGCAACATCTACAGTATAGATCATCAACCATTTTTAGATAAATTTTCTCATTCACTCATTAAAAATGTACTATATGAAAAATATTAATTGACAAAAGTAATATTATTAGAATACATACCTTCAACGAGAGTAAATAGTTACAAATTGCAAATATGAGTTGACGAATGAAATTTTTTGTAAAGAGAAAAGAAGAATTGTTTAAGTGTATGGTGAAAATGAGAGGGGTGAAGGGATTTATAGGAGTTTCATGGTTTAACGATGGTTACAAAAACCGTCGTTAAACCGAGTTTTACCAACGGTTAATGACAAAACCATAGTTAAACCGTATTTTAATGATGGATTTCACGTAAACCATCATAAAATTGGCCCGTGTTCCTATGACGGTTATAGTAAATCGTTATTAAATCTGTCGTTTAATTTCTTCACTCCCGATGAATGGTCAATTTATTACAAAAGTTCATAAATAACCGTTGTTAAATAACGACAATTTTTTAAACCGTTGTTAAATAACGATTGTTCTTTTGCAAACTATCGTTAAACCTTACTGACTCCCGTAAACGATAATTTTATGCACGACGGTTATAAATTAAGCGTTGTTATATGGTGACTATTTTTTGCAAACATCGTTAAATCATAACAGTTGTTTCCAAATGTTGTTAAACTGTGGTAAACCCCTCTTAAATGGTCAATTTATCCCAACGGTTCGTTAAAACTGTCATTACTTAACGATGGTTATATATTGACCATCATTAAGATCCTTGGTATGATGATGATTTACGAACCATTGTTATACCTAACTTTGGCGACGGTTTTGTTTGACCGTCGTTAAATCTTGCCTCTCACGTAGTGGTGTCTTATGGTAATAATCTCTTAAATTGTTTTCTTTACATATAAGTTCTTATATTTGTAAAATATGATCAAAGAGAAAATATTCTATCAACTTTCTAAGTCAACAAAATTAATATTTTGATAACCCAAACCACTTCACAATAATAAAAATACCCCATAGCATTTACCTTCCATCTCTATCTTGCTCTCTTATCTAAAAAGAAATGAATTTTGTCACATTTAATATCATATTGAATTTTTTATATGAATATTTATTAGATTAAGTAAATGGATGTACAATATTTTATTATCAGTATATATTTTTCTATTGTATGTTAAAATAATAATAACCACAAAGAGTATAAGAAGAAAAAATAGTTGAAAAGAAATAATTGTAATTAAATAATAGTGGAGAAAAAAGAAAATTTGAAGGAGTGTTATTTTATTTAATTTTATTTTTGTTATTATGGGTATTTGAGATATTTGAATTGTTGTAGTATAATTTTTATTTTTAAGAGAATTTATTTTATATTTTTATAATAAAGGAAGAGTCATGTAATAATGACATTAATTAAGATAAATTTATATATATTTTTAAAATGAAAAATGTATAATAAAAATATAAATTAAAAAAAAGAGAAAAATTAACTAAAAAATAAAAGTCGCTTTCATGGATTTTGACTCCTAATTAGTAATGTTGTAGGCCACCACAGAGAAATGGAATGCTGCATAGTTTGAGTCCTTAATTTTAGAGTTGTATAATGAACAGAAAGACCCACAACCAAGGATAGCGCCGCTGACTCCCAATAACTTAATTTGGCCTCTTAATTGAAATGGCAGGTTGTCTTCATAAAGAAATATTTTGCCCAAACTAAACTAAACAAACTTTTCTGCACTCATCTTCATGTTACATTTTTATAGAGAGGGCCAATGTGATTTTTTGTGACTATATAGAGCCTTCCTTTAGCGAAAGTAGCTTTTAGTTTGGTACCAGGATTCATCATAGGGATTTCATCACATCCTCTCCATTACCTAGTAAAAAATGTGAAGATATTATTAACTCGATTTGATTTGATCAACCTATTATAACCTGAATTCGACTTGACTTAACTTAAATTTTTTTAGTAGTTAAAAAATTTGATCGAGATTGAATGTCTTTTTTTTTTCACTCGATTTTTGTCTAGTAAAATCCAAAAATCACCGTTGCCAAGCAAATATTTTAAGTAGTTTATTAATGAGTCATGGATGTATGTGTTTTCTCTTTGATTGTACCAGGGGAAAGTCGCATGCATGCTAAGAAGGCTTTATTTAAGAAATTATACTAAACATGTAATTTTAATTTCTGAATAAAATTTTTACGAAAATCCTAAAGAATCTATGGACCAAACAACATCTTAAATTTTTTTATTAAAATAAAATTTCAACCCTTACAATATTCAATTAAACACTTAAATTTAATATTAAAAGTAAACATTTATAATTTTGTTGTTGAATTAATATACAATAACAAAAATTGGGTACCGTAAAGGAAAAAATTACAAATTTCAAAAATGCTAATTATTTTATATTTAAGTAAAATATTAATTTTTCATGCATTATATTTAGTAAAACCATATATAAAAATTACTTGTAATTTTAATTATATTGTATAAATATTTAAAGGTTTGCTTTTGTCACTTGTGATATATTTCTTTTTGTTTTCTAAGGTGTTTCCAAAAGTTATTAGTAACTTAACCCTAAGCTTAATCCTCTTTAAACTTTATTGCAACAAAAAGTCCTCTCATCAAGTTTATGTTCCAAAAATTGAACTTGTGTTCTTATTTTTGTAGTGTAGTTCGTTTACCACATTGCCCACTACAAGAAAATGTAGGTTTAGCAATAGTTTTATCTATAACTAAAGGATTTAATGTCAATTTCTAAAATTGTAGTATAATCCACTGTGGCAGTAGTTTAACTAGCAATAGTTTAACAACAATTTTTGACAATCGTGGGCTTGTTGTCGTTAAATTTGTGTTTAACAACGGTTATTAACTTTCGTTAAACTATATTTAGTGACAATTTTATAACCATCACTAAATAAAAAAGATTATTTTAACTTATATTTAATTAAAATTTGAATAAAAATATCACATAACAATTACAATAAATTTACAATAACAATTTAAATCAACTTTGATAGTCTAGAGGTGGGTGTTTACTCTGTTGATCACTTGGTGCCTAAAAGAAAAGAAAACATGTTATTAGTAATTAAAAAAAAACTAATTGCAAAAATATTAATTTTTATGATTTAACTAATATGTTATTAATTAGAAAATTACTTTTGGATCATGACTTAGTAGTAATGCAAACTCAGGTGACACTTGACCTTAATAATTTTGAAGGAAAAATGTCATAGTTGCTTTCATTTATTGTTGTCATGTTGCCATTCCTATCTCACGACATTGTAATTTAACCTCTTGTATTTGTATGGTTGCTTTAAGTTAGGCCATTTCATTTTGCAATTCAATGTTGGAAGGTGATTGTGTACTCCCAATAGAATGTTGGTTGGATATCTAGGTCGAGTAAACACTCAAGCCAAATGCTCGAACTAGACTAGGATGCTCTTGTCTTCCCAAATATTTGGTCAACGAAAATCTCCACTGGGAAGTCATTGAGAAGAAGAGCTAAACTTTGAATCATAGCAATTTTTTCCTGCAATTTAAAAAACCATAGTAAGAAATCATTTTAAAAATATGTCATTACAAAAAAAAATAAGAACATAAAATTTATTCTTATAAAATTCAAATACTTACACCGATCACTCTAGTTTTATCATTAATGTATGAACTATAAACCCTTTTATATATTGTGATCCATACATTTCCACGAATGACTAGACTCTCAAGCTCATTTTCCTAAAAATTTTTAAAATAAAGTAATGTATTTGAAATAATATATATATTTTTACTTTTAAACCACTTTTTTTAATATTTCATTCCTTTTGTCCATAATTTTTACGCTTTATGCATAACAATTAATCCATTCCATTTTTTCTATTTATTTTATACACCACATGTAATTTATTCATTTTCTTTCAAGTTTAATTTTAAATTTCAAATAAAATATATTTGTTGACTTTTTAACCATTTTATTTATTTATTTCATAACTTTGGTAAATACTTTTTACATTTTATGCATATAAGATAATCCATTTTGTTTCTTCTATTTACTTTATACACCCTAAGTAATTTATTCGTTTTCTTTCAAACTTAATGGTACATTTCAAATAAAATATATTTGTTTACTTTTTAACCACTTTTTTAAATATTTCATTCCTTTTGTTCATAATTTTTGCATTTTATGCATAACAATTAATTAATTATGTTTCTTCTATTTACCTTATACACCATAAGTAATTCATTTATTTTCTTTCAAATTTAATTTTAAATTTTAAATCAAATATATTTGTTTACTTTTTAACCATTTTTTTTAAAATATTTCATTCCTTTTGTCCATAGCTTTTACATTTTATGCATAAGAGTTAATCCATTATGTTTCTTCCATTTTTTTATTTATTAAAAATAAGTAATTATTTAATTTATTCCAAAATTGTTTAAACTTGATTGGAACTACACTAAATAATTTTTATTGCAAAATTTTTTAATTTTATATTTTTCTAATAAGAAGTTTATGTTTTAATTTATTTCTTCTAATTATTTCATTATAACAATTAAGAACACTGACTATTTCTTTCTCCTAATTTCATTATATGTATGAAATATATGCAACTTAATATAATCAATTTAAGTTATATAACATAAATACTACATAGCTACATAACAAAAAAAATATAATTATAATTATATAAGCAAACAATATATCTATCTTATGTTTGAAGCAATACATTATATATCTATCTTATGTTTGGAGCTATATATCTATTATATACAATATATTAGCAACCATTTGAAGCTATATAACATCATCTCCTAAACTCATTCAAGCAAGCACCATATGAAAAACATGAAAAACAAAAAATGGAGGAAATATGATTCATACCTTTAGTGAAAACAATGAGTTACGAACTAAAATGCTAGAGTACGAATCGAATATTGCTTCAAGAGAGAAAATCTAAGGAGAAAATGGAAGGAAATAAAAAAGAATGAGAGGAAATAGGAAAGAAATGTTGCGAGATAGAGGTTGCAGTTGCATAAGAGAGAAAGAGAAGTTGTAGAAGAAAATGGAGAAGAGAGAGCACGAGAGAGAGAAAAAAATAAAGTGGATTTAATGAATTTTTTTAATGAAACATCATTAAATTTGCACTTAATGATGGTTCATTAAAAATCATCGTTAGTGTAATAGTCTTTATAATTGAAATCTTAAATTAAAGAAAATTTTGAATAAAAGAGAGGATTTTAAAAATGGAGATAAGAACTGTTGAAAATATGTTTATTTATTACATGGGTTAAAGAATTATAAAGAAAATATGAGAATTTATGTTTTGGGGCCAAAATGCAATTTCTTAAAAGTTTTGGGGTCAAAATGTAAATAAGAAAAATTTGCAAAGACCTCCCTCTAAAATTGAATTTTTGCAGAAAAGTTTCATGGGATATTTTAAGAGTCTTAACCACTCAAGAAGTAGAAAATTCGGATTCCTCTCTCTCTCCTCTAAATTTTCTCCCTCGAAATCTTAAAACTTTTCTCTAGAATTCTACCGCTTCCAGACTTTGGATTTCGACACCACCACTATAACACCTACTTACTAGCATCATTCTTCATATATCTATATCGTAGAATTTTCCTTATAATCTATAAATTTATGTCAATGACCACCTAGTCCATAAATTTACTTATTTACTTATATTGTTATTTATCTTTATTTCTATTATATATAATAGTTTTTTTTATGAGCATACATGAGTTTCAGGTTATTTCAAACATTTTCAAATTTTATTTTCTTAAAGATAAGAGAATCAAACTAACTAGACATAGTATGCATTACATGCACACAAATGCTCTCACGCTATAAAAGAAAAGTATACAGTTCATCACTTAATTTACATCTAACTATGTGCTATCTACAAGGGACTTGGTATTCTACTAAGCCATTCCACATATATTGCATTTTCAGAAAATATATAATCCATATTTATATTCAGATGAGTCAACCATGAGAATCTTGTTGCTCACTTCTTGCTGAAGTACTTGGAATGTGTTTGTATAGATATAAAAAGATGAGAAGACAATTTCAATAGCTAGCAAAACTTTTATAAAACAGTATATATTTTGTTCCTTAAAACATCTCAATTTATTTCATTGAAACATAAGCACTGACCATACATATATACATCATCTTGGTCACACTAGGGATCCATAACATGTTAGTCTACCTACCCAATGCAGTCCCATGCCTGCAAAGAGTTATGCATCTACTATTATTGGCTAATACGTGGGAGAATTGGAGCTTACTTAGCACACTTTAAGCACCCCTTAATTTTTGAGAATGCATACATAACATATCTTTAGACCATCATTCATCATAGCATAAAAGTCAGGCAACCAGTGAAATTGCTAAATTCAAGATTATAAACATAAAGAGTGTTTTAAGGAAAAGCTAACTACCTCAATTCTAGTAGAATCACTTCCTTTCCAAGGCTGCCAATGTTACAACCAGCTACTTAAACTAAAATATATAAAATCCTTTGGTTAATGCATGCATATGAGCACCTAAAATCTTAAGTCTCTAGTTTAAGAGTTTTAGTTCTCCTAAAAGACTTGTGATTCTGTTCAGTTTTGAAATTATTATTAAATATAATAAACGTTCTCCAAAAATTCTAAAACTTTTCATGGAAGTTCATTTACATGTTTATTTAATTACGTGGCTCTCAACCCTTAAATCTTCCATTCACCCTAAGAAGTACCTCCTTAACCCAGAACAGTGCATATTGGTTTTGGTTCCATTTCTATTCACTTTTCCATTCCTTTAGATGGTTAAAACTTCTTTAAAATTCATGATATTTTATATAGATCATCATCGATATGTTATATAATCACCATAAAAATTTTAAGAAAAAACTAATTCATTTGACTCCTCAAATAACCCAATGTTTGTAGCTGCCCCCAGTTCTGGTTTGTTCTGACTCACTTCCTGTCCCACAGAACTTCTATATTTTATTATAAGCCTTAAACTATCCATAATTTCCTCAAATTTGGTGTAGACCTTAGTTTGTATTCTTTTAACATTTAATAAAATTTTCCTATGAAAATTCAACATCTAACCCCTTCATTGTTTAGTATTTCCATCAATAGCCTAAGCTGTCTAGCGAATTTTTATCTGCATGGGTTTGATTGTAAATGGCCTATTTCTAGATTCTCAAAAATCACAAAAAATTTCAGAATTGATTATCAATATTTCAAGACTTTTCTCGCCAAAAGTTAGAAAATTTAAAGGCCATTTACTCAATTTATTAAGCCAAGTGTTCAGATGCAAAAAGGGTTCTATGTTCTTAAACCTAACCCTTCTATGCTCTATGACCTTTACTCACTAATTAGACCATAACTCACTCGTATGGACTCCAAATTGGGTGTTTCCAGTGGTCTTTTAACCGTGAGACATATCTATACATTTTGTACGTTAACCATTTCTTCATATGCCTTATATCTTAGTACCAGAAATTCAAAAACCAAAGCTATTATCACTATTCTAAATTCCTTACCCGATTCTGACCTCTCATCACTCACTGGAGTATAACTCTCTCATTTTAAGTCCGATTGATGTGATTCCAAATACTATGGAAATCTAAGACATAGTGATACAACTTCCATGTTGAACATATTTTCATATTTTAGACAAAAATTCGTCCATGCAGATCCTAAATTTAGCCTAATAAACTCTAAACTAGATTTTTATAAGAAGCCACACTTACCTTGTGTAAACCTACTCCTATGGCTCTCAATTTGTAGCTTGCTTCTCCTCTTGGTTTCCATTACAACTAAACCACGTTTTTTTGCACAAAATAAGGGGTGAGCAAAGCTTCAAATCGCAGCACTCACTCTCACTCTCACTGCCTTATGGTGAGGGAAGAAAGAAGAAGAAACTCTCACCATTTCTGGTTACTTTCTCTCTCTCTCCCTCTTTCTTTCTTTCTATCTTAGACTCCCTCTTATCAATGGTATTTATAGAGAAAAGAAACAATTAAAACAAAATTAGGAAGGTGCATGGTTTCTTTCCCTCTTGTCATGGTTTGTAGAAACAAAATGAGGAAGGTGCATGGTTTCTCTCCCTCTTGTCATGATTTGTAAAAACAAAATAAGGAAGGTGCATGGTTTCTCTCCCTCTTGTCATGGTTTGTAAAAAGAAAATGAGGAAGGTTCTAGCTGATATAGTATAAAGATGTCACCAATAGTATAAAAGGTTAGTAAAGGAGTTGCAAGTAGTGAACAATCAGTGGAAGTATATACCCAGTAATTTAATTTCAGTTTTAGCAGCCTATAAGTTATTACAAAAAAAATGGTACCAAGGATATTTAACAGTGGTGAGAGATGTTGATATAAAGTATACTAATGTAGATCAGATTTCAGTGGTTAGAGAATTTTCTAATGTGTTCCCAAAAGAATTGCCTGGATTACTCCTAAAACGAGAAATAGAATTTGATATTGATTTACTTCCTAGAACCTAAATAATATATATATATAGAATGATATTGATTGAACTTAAGGAACTAAAAAAAAAAGAATTAGCTACAAGACTTATTAGACAAGGGATTTATACACCCTAGTACTCTTCTTGTGGTGCTCTAGTCCTGTTTGTGAAAAAGAAAGATGGATCACTGCGGTTATGTATAGATGATATATAATTGAATGAAGTGACAGTGAGTAATAAATACCCATTATTTTGTATAGATGATTTTTTTGACCAACTATAGTGTGCTCAATGTTTTTCACAAAAAAAATTGATTTGAGATCTAGGTATCATTAATTGAGGATAAGGGAAGAGGATATTTCGAAAGCTACTTTCAAGACTCGGTATGAGCATTATGAGTTCTTAGTGATGTCATTTAGTTTGAAAAATGCTCCAGTTGCATTCATGGACTTGATGAATATAGTACTTAAGCCGTTCTTGGATCAATTTATTATTGTATTTATTAACGATATACTATTATATTCCAAGTTCAAATGATCATAAGCAACATTTGCGGATAGTTTTACAAACTCAAAGGGAACATCAGCTATATGTTAAGTTTCAAAATGTGAATTATGTCTTAGTAGTGTTACTTTCCTAGGGCATGTGGTTACTAAGGATGATATTCAAGTTAATCCTAAAAAGATAGAAGCAGTGTAGCAATGGTCACGTCCTACCACAATTATAGAAATCCGTAGTTTTCTTGGTTTAGTAGGTTATTATAGTAGATTCGTTGAAGATTTTTCAAAAAAAAATTGCTACTCCTTTGACAAGATTGATAAGAAAAGGAATAAAGTTTGACTAGTCAGATGAATGTGAGAGAAGTTTCCAAAAACTAAAAGAATATTTGACTACATTGCCAATACTGTCTATTCCTTTAGGTATCGTTGGATACACAGTATACTGTGATACAACAAGAATTAAATTAGGGTATGTGTTGATACAACATGGTCGAATAATTACATATGCATCTAGACAACTTAAACCATATGAGCAAAATTATCCGACTCATGATTTGGAAATGACAATAGTAGTTTTTGCTCTAAAAAATTTAGAGGCATTAATTGTATGGTGATACATGTGAAATCTATACAGATCATAAAAGTCTTAAATATATTTTTCAACAAAAAGATTTTAACTTGAGACAAAGATGATGGATGAAATTACTTAAAGATTATGACTGTACAATATTATATCATCCAAGTAAGGCTAATGTAGTGGTTTATGCATTAAGCAGAAAGTCAATGAGTAGTTTGGCTTATATCACAATGGTAAGGAGGCCATTGATTAAAGAAATGCATAAGTTGAAAAGTCATGGGATAATATTAGAAGTAAAGGAGCTTGGGATACTATTAGCTATATACAATTTCAATCATCTTTGGTTGAGTAGGTGAAAAAGGCACAGAAAGATGATGCCTATTTATGCAAAAAAATTGAAGAGGTGAAGAATGGTAGTGACGTTGAATTTACTATAAACTCTGAAGAAATTCTGAGATTAGACAAGCTGTTGGGTATACCTAATAAAGAAGAACTCAAGAAAGAGATTCTAGGAGAAGATCATCAATTTACGTATACTATTCATTCTAGATAAACTAAAATATATCAAGATTTAAAAGAAATTTATTGGTGGGATGGTATGAAGAAAGATATAGCTGATTATGTTTCTTAGTGTTTAACATGTCAATAAGTAAAGGCAAAATATTAAAGATCTGCGGGGTTATATCAACAAATAGAAACACCTGAATAGAAATGGAAGAGAATAACTATGGATTTTGTTGCAGGGCTACTGCGGACACCAAAAGGGTTTGATTCAATATGGGTGATCATTGATAGGTTGACTAAATCAACACATTTTTTACGAGTGAAAATCACATATAACGTAGCTCAATATGCAAATTTGTATTTGAATGAGATAGTGAGACTATATGGGGTACCGATATTGTCACGTTCCTACTTTAGGAACGCGATTACCTTTAATATCCGATAAACTTTTTATTACACATATGCAAATATTCTCACAATAACGCATATCCAAGTATTATTAAACGTGTACAAATTTACAAAACTAATAATTATACATGCCAAATCTA
This sequence comes from Gleditsia sinensis, assembly GCA_037074535.1. Lineage (NCBI taxonomy): Eukaryota > Viridiplantae > Streptophyta > Magnoliopsida > Fabales > Fabaceae > Gleditsia > Gleditsia sinensis. The sequence continues at coordinate 58,651,542 of CM073468.1, read as the reverse complement.
TATACATCAAGTTTACAGCAGAAACAAGGATCCTGCCTGTGACATTCAGAGCAACACTAGAGTACAAATATATTACAATATAATACACTGAGAGCCTAGAAACAAGTTAGGCTCACCACCAAAGTACGACACCTAGTCGGTCAAGTAGTTGTAGGACCAAATTCTGGGTCTTTATCTGAAAAATATATCAACCACATGTAGTGAGTTTTAAAACTCAGTGAGCAGATAATACCTCCTATGACTTCTCAGATCAACATAAGGATGTACTCATATATTAAAACTTATCACATCCAAAATTTGCTGTTCAAAAGTACATCCTTATGGGACCCGCATTTTCAAAATAGTCTCAGTTCAAATCACATTCAAATATCTGTAACCACATATGATACAAATTAAGCTTAAATCAAATTTGATAAGCATTAAAAATCAATTCTTTTATATAATACTCAATAGATAAACATGGAATGTGAGTTCATCACCCTTCTGCCTCCTCACAATTCCATAGTCACAATCACAGTAGGTAATCAGGGAATGTGAGTTCATCACCCAACTACCTCCTTACATGACCACTACCATCATCACAATAGGTAATCACGAAATGTGAGTTCATCACCCAACTGCCTCCTCACAATACCACTGACTACAACTTCAAACAACAGGGAATGTGAGTTCATCACCCAACTGCCTCCTCACATTCCCACTAATATCACCTTCACATTACCGTCTCAAGCCATATAACCGACAATGTTTATCAATATATATATATATATATATATATATATATATATATATATATATATATATATATATATATATATATATATATATATATATATATCTACATTCATGTAGAAAAGCGACAGAACTTTCAGTTTCAGTACAAAATCTTTATAATAAATTTTCCAATAAGAGGAATCATATAATCATGCCCATAACCGAGGCAAACATTACACTGTAAAATCAATGTCACATGCATAACATATTTTCTTTGCCAGGTCATGCGAAATACATGTAAAAATCACATGTTCAATGTGTTTCAAAATTTATTTCAAAATCAAACTCTTCTTGAACTACATATCATATACCAATTATTTCAGACATTTCCAAACCATTTCAGGAACATATGGAAGTATAAATAACATGTAATCATACTCATTTATCAATGTAAAGTTCAAGAAGAGTAAAAACAAGCCATAGAAAGAATCATCTACTCACCACTTTGAAGTACAAAGTTGGACAACCTTAAAATCCTAGTTTCTGATCTGAATTCAGAAAAATAAACCCCAAAATCAAGTCCAGAACGTCCGAAAATCTTGAAAACGACTCCAGATTTGTGAAATTTAGCTTCCGCGAGCTCGGTCAACGCAAGGAGGTCCGGCTGCCACGTGCTACACGCGCTGCCCAAGGAGCTGCGCGTGTGCTTCACTTGGCGAGAGAGACGTGGCGCGTGGGGGCGCGTGCGATGTCAGATCTGGCTGAAATTTGAGATCTAAAGGTTTCGGTGCCTTCTGGATCGATCTACGGTGTTAGTTTTTGCGTTTGAGAACTAAAAGTAGGAGTTTCAGGGGTTACCTTTTTGACCGATTTTCCCTTCAATTTTCTGGCCAATTTCTGGCCAATTCTCCAGAAACCAATCGGATGGATTTGAAGAACTCTTCGTCTTGAGTCCGTTGGTGGTGATGGTGTCGAAATCCGAGGTCCGTAGGCGAAGAAATCTTAGAGAGAAGTTAGAGGGTTTTCGGAAAGAATTTTCTGAAGAGAGATGGAGAAATCTGTCAATAACCACCTTCCGGATTGGTTGAGGCCATTAAAATATCCCGGGAAACCTTTCTGCAAAATTTTACTTTTTGAGGGAAGTCCTTGCAAAATTTTCTTATTTACATTTTAACCCTGAAACTTTTAAGAAATTACATTTTTACCCCGAAACGTAAATTTTTATCATTTCTTTTATAATTCTTTAATCCGTGTAAATAATAACTTATTTTCACCGGGTCCTAACTCCATTTTCGAAATCCTCTCTTTAAATTTCAAATTTTCTTTAATTGAAATCTCCATTTGCAAAATTATCTCTTTATTTGACATTTCCGTTAAATTTACGGCTATTACAGATATAGATTAATTCTGATCGAGGACCACAATTCACAACTCATTTTTGGAGAACCTTCCAAGAAGCTTTAGACACGAAACTAAATCTCAATACTGCTTTCCATCCTCAAATAGATGGATAGTCTAAGTGAACCATACAAATATTGAAAGACATGCTTTGGGCATGTGTGCTTAATTTTTAAGGTTTTTGGGAAAGATTCTTACCCCTAACTGAATTTGCTTATAACAATAGCTACCAAACCAATAAACAAATGGCACTATTTGAGGTTTTACTTGAAACATCGTAGATTTTCTAATAGGTGAATGAGTAAATAACATAAATTATAGTATAGAGAAAAAATATATATTTGTCTTTAAATTTATAAGCTATATAATGTGGTTATGTAATGTAAATTTATGATTATTTTTGGTAGGTTGAGAATGTGACTTGGATGATGTTTGAGATTTTGATAGTATGTCACTAAAATATATAAATCTGTGAGAAGTGAATTGAAATGGGTAGGTAGCAGACATGATATGAATGGTAAAAGTAAAATATGTTAGGAAGGCTTAAGAATTGGCTATTGATGGGAAAGTGTTATAAGAGAGAGATTTAAGCATAATGGGTTTACTTGAGGATAGGTAAGACAAAATTAGAAAATTTGCGATTTCAATTTTTTGGAAGTGATTAATGTAGGAAATCTTGGAGGAAGTTGGATATTAAACTAGTCATAATTTAAAATAGTGAGTTTGGACACCGAACTGTATAAAGATTTTTAGGTGAAAGGAAATATACAGATGTTAGGCTTATGGTGCTTTGAGGAATGTAATAAAGTGAATTAGTGGTATTGAAGTTGTAATATTCCATAATTTTTAGATATTTTCCTTATAAATTCTTCACCTTACATATATGCATAGAAATGTTTTAATATTAATGGAATAGGTAAAGAGAGAAAACCTAAGAGGAAATATTAGAAATAAACATGCTAAAGAAAGGTAAAATTCTTAGGTAAGGAAGATAAATTTTTGTGAAAATGTCTTAAAATTTCAAGAAGATTGGATTAGGGTAATTTTTTCCTAATTTAAGAGTAAAAGTTACTAAGTTTAGTATCTCCACCCATAAATTGGGTTTTCACCTATGGACACTTCATATAGAGTTTTTCTTCTTCACATAAATTTTTAGCAAGCCAATAGGATAACCCAATGAAGAAATAAAACATAGACTTGGACTAGGATATAAAAATTGGACCGATAGCCCAAAAATCATGAAAATGTGACCAAGCCCATTATGAAAGGTAGAATTTTAACCAAAGTAAAGAAAATGGGTAAGAATGAGCTCAAACCCAAGAGGAAAAATGAAAATAAAATAAAAATAAAGTGATAGAATAATGGTATAATCAAGATTAGGTGATTTGACATTAAGACAAAAATTTAGCAAGTGGTATGATAATACAAGAATTTAGGACAAAACATCAATATCCTACACTCATAATTTTAGCAAGTGGGTAATAATATATAGCATTATGACAAAACATCTTTATCCCACACAAATAATTTCAACCAAATAATGGAGATTCAAGGGCTAGAAATTTTTCACTTAAAAAGGCAAATCTATCATACTTGATTAAGACAAAAGAAAAAGGAAATGAATCCCTAAATCAAAGGGATCTTGTCCCATATCTTAAGAACATATTATCATAATTTTCAAAATACAAATCTCCTTTTCCTATGCATATCTTGACTAAGGAAGAGAAAGATAAGAACATAAGTTGTTTGTTTTCCAAAAATTCAACCAAGTGTAATATAATTGTGATAAGATAGACCCATGATCATGAAAGGTAAATTATTTGAGGGTCTATTTAAGCAAAACCTACCCTTACAATATTAGAATTTTCGTCCAAGTGAGGGAGAGGAAAAATAGAAGCAAGGTAGAGTGAGGAAAGGAGAGGAAGAAAGGAAGAAAGAGGAAGGAGAAGTCTAGAAGACTAAGTGCTCTAAGTAAGTTTAACAATATTTCTTTTTGAAGAAAAGTTTTGAAACTTATAATATTTATATGAGATTTTGATCTTAGAACTTTGATGATTGGTCATGGATATTGCTATATCATGTTACATATTGATCTTGCATGTGATGTATGTTTGAATATTTAGGCTGGTATAGAAAGTTCTGCATAGGTATGGCTGTGGGTGGCAAAATTTTAAGCTTTTATGTTTTAATTTCTGCGAATTATCTATAGGGAGTTAAAATAAATGGTTAACATAAAAATTAAAGAGATATGTGTCACGGATTTTTAGGCATTGGAATTACTCAATTTGGAGTTCATATGAGGAAGATATGAGCCGATTAGTAGTCAAAGGTCATAAAATGGTTCATCAGGGAAGAATATGTTATGATAGCTTATGTGTTTTAATTTTTAAGAATTATCTGTAGGAAATTAAAATAAATGGTTAACATAATAATTAAATATATATGTGTCACATATTTTTAGCCACTGGAATCATTCAATTTAGAGTTCATATGAGGTAGATATGTTTTGATTAGTAAACAAATGTCAGAAAATGGTTAATCAAGGAAGAATATGTTAGGATAGCTTCAGTGTTTTAATTTCTGGGAACATTCTACAAGGAATTAAAATAAATGGTTAACACATGAATTATAGATATATGTGTCATGGAGTTTTAGCCACTGGAATCACTTAATTTAGAATTTTTATGAGGGAGATATGGACAAATTATTAGGTAGAGGTCAAAACCTATCCGAGAAGAAATAACCTGTACATTGAGGGAGTAATATCACTTTGATTTATTAATATTTTGCTACAATGTTCAACATAATAGTTTTAGATAATTGTTTTATCTTGAAATTGACACCAATATCACCAATATCGGAGTTAAATTGAGGGAGTTATACTCTGATTAGTAAGAAAATGTTAGATATGATGAAAACCTGCATCAAGAAAATAAAGAAATAAAATTAATATTTAAAAAAAAAGACAAATGTTATAAATGAAAATAATAAATGACTAGTATATGCCATAGCCATTGCCATTGTATGAACTTCTTACCATCTTAAGTGTGAAATATTGACATGAAAATATTTTATAAAGTGATATTTGAAATTGTTATGTTTACGGCATGATTATCAATGATTTTTGGTAATAGTTATATTTTGTTGAACATACTTGTTATTGAAAGCATATTTTTGGCTATCATTGTGAAAAGAAAAAAAATGAGCACGGTCACATGGCAATCCGTGTGGTGCACTAGTAGAGGATGTCTTACCAACGATTATGATTATGATTATGAGAAAAGAAAGAGAAAATGTGCCATGTTGGACGGAACGAGAAAAGCCTGTACTGGAGAGTAGATGATACTCACCCTGACCGGGGTAGCTTGAAATGAGAATAAGTTGATAGCCATCATATGATATTCTGAAAATAGTTAATCCTGTTATACATATCATTACTGTATGATTCTTATGTGCATAAATATAATGCATTCATCTGTAGTTTATACAGCTGAACATGACGTGATGAGCTATATTGATGACGATTTATTGTTGAACTTACTAGGATTTAATTCTCACTATATTTTCATATCATGTTCAGAAAATTAGTTATGCAATTTTTTTATGGCTCTGACTTTTAGTGCACATTGGATCGAGTTACTTTATGTTGGGCAGATCTCAGAATCAAATAAGATGTTTGTGGTTGAGTTGGCTAAGATCCCGGTGAAGGTGCAATCACCTGCACCTGTATCTCCGGAATTGGTCAACCAAAATAAACAAGATGTATATATCTATGTGTTTGATATGTTGCATGTACGTTTTGATTAATGACGTGTATGTGAACTCAATATTGTATAATAATAAAGAAAAAAAAAGGTTGTTACAGAAGTTCTTGAGGAATAAAATATGGGAAGTAGGATTCAAATTAATCTTTGAACTCTTAATTTGGAAATATGGTGAATATTTTGATAACTATGTCCGAAAATAATGCAAAGTGATCAAGATATTTGTGTTAAGGGTTTATACCATGTTAAATTAAGTCTAGTATTCAGGATGTGAATTATGTTGAGATTGAAAATTCATGTGTGAATAATTGTTGAGAAAAGTCTTATTAAAATGAATGGCTAATTAAAAGGAATTGATAGGAACTAGAATGATATGCTTTTAGAAATGAAAGTAAGAAAGGCCTGAGATTTATGGGAGGATGTTGACACGTGAGAATCAAAGATAATTTGATAGAAGTTTGGAATAATAAAAGCTGGTTACCCAATATGGATGTGTATATGTTCTTTTATGTGTATGGTTCCTAGTTATATCGACTTATAGATATAAATATGAAAATTTGAGGATAGTTCAAAAATGAGTGAAGATGATATATAAAAGAGATATTCTCAATAGTTTGAATAGCAAGGTTAATAACAATAATTTATGCCTTGACTTCAATTCCTACTTGTGATAGGATGGTTTGAAATTCGAGGACCGAATTTCTTAAGAGAGGAAGAATGTAACACCCCTACGATTTAGTAATTTTTATTTATGTATAAATTATTAAAAAAATAAAGGAATATGGATGTAATTGAAAGGTTTTAGGGATGAAAATAAAAACTTATTAATATTATTGAGGGTCAAAGTGTATTTTTTTAAAAGTTTAGGGGTCAAAATGTAAATAATAAAATTTGCAAAGACCTCCCTTTAAAATTGAATATTTGCAAAATGGTCCCTCCGTCAATATTAAAAAAATGGAAAGAAAACTTTTTATAAATGAGTTGAATGAATAGTATTTTCTCTCTCTAGATCTAGAGTACTTTTGAGTATTCGATATTAAAACTAAGGGTACCACTGGATTCAAGACAAAGAGTACTATGATATTAGCCGAATAAATTTTCAAATCGAACGAGGAATCGCCGTAGATCAAAAGTAGAAAATATTAGAAAAAGATAAACTCTGAAACTCCTATTTAGAGACTTCAAATTGAAAATTTGACACTGTAGATGGATTCAAGAGATAGATAAACCTTAAGATATGAAAATTTTCAACCATCTGACAACTTTTTGTGCGTCGTGAACAATAAATTTGATCAATATGAATAGAAATTCTAGTAGTGAATAGTAATTCTGACTGTGAATAGTACACATCAGTTAATTAGGGTTGACCAAGCTATCAGAGGCTAAATTTTACAATTTTGAAGTCATTTCCTAGGTTTGTGGACCTTCCAAACTCGTTTTTGAAGTCTATTTGATCAAATTTAGATTGAAAAAGTATATTTTGGAGCTATCGAACCTAGAGCTTTACCCTATGAATAAATAATTCTTTCTATGACTTACCTTATGCTCTTCTTAAACTTTAAATGTATAATTGGTTATGTTTACAAGTTATTTATACTTTTATACCTCTATGAAATAGATTAAATTATTTGATTTGTTTACTATCTGGCATATAGTTCAAGAAGAGTATGGTTTTGAAAATGAATTTTTGAACTCATTGAATATGTGATTCTAAATGTATTTCTCATCATATGGTAAAAGAAATAAATTGTACACATGGTATTGATATGTAAAGTTATAAGATTGCCTTAGAAAAGGACATGTATATGTGATAACCCTAATTGGAAAGTTTCTAACAGAGAAATTATCTTGAGACTAATAATTCTGAATCATACTGAAACCTCTGTTTTGAACAATATGACATATATGAAAATATGATTTTTGTGGAGGAATCCTATTGAAAACACTGTTTGCTAACAACATGTGATGTTAGCCCTGGTGCACCTTGACACCTCAGTTAGCAGGGGTGGTGCTAACCTTGTGTAACGATCAACACATGGAATGTGATATATGAAGGAGAGCAGGATGCCTCCTATCTTGGCGAGATGCTGACTATATCATATGTGATTTGCCCTCCTTTACTGTGTGCTTGGGAAATTGCCCATATTAAAGTCTCTTCACGTGTCCTCTTGAATGGTGGTAGGACAAACCTTAGCTGGGATGCTGAATTTAGACAAATTCTACACCACTAAAGTACGGAATGGCTTGAACTATAATATGAGATCTTCTAAATGTTTTCATGTAAAATATTTTGATGCATAAAAATATTTGTTTAATAATCATACAGTACAATATATAGTTTTGGATATCTGAATATCCTTTGTTTTGAGAATATTTGAAATGCGGGTCCCATATAGATGTACTTCCGAATAGGGGTGTAAGAAACTTGAAAAACCCATTTGAAACCATCTAAACCCGAGAAAAAAAGACTCATAGGGTAGAGTTTATCGAATTTCGGTTTGAAATGGTTTGGAAAATGAAAAAATATCGGGTTATATCGGTCGGGTTGGTTTAGTGTGCTAAAAACCCGTTTAACCTGACCCGAACTGATTATATATATTAAACTAAAAACAATATTATGATAAGTTGGTGTCTACATCTTAGTGGTAAGAAATTTATGCTTTGCCTTAAGGATCTGGGTTCAAATCTTGGCAGCAGCTTTTTATTTTTTAATACCAAAACCAAAAAAGTGAAATGATGTTTTTTTCCCTCTTCACATCTCAAAATGACAAAACCATCTTTATCACTCGAAAATCTCAAACACACATCCGTATCTGATATTCTAATGGCTTCCTTCTCACACTTTCTCTCCTCCCTATCTCACCTCTCTTGCTTCCTCACGAATCACGATGGCTGGCCTCTCAGATTTTCTCTCTTCCCTATCCCACATTTCTTGCTTTCTCATTCTTCCAGAAATCTCTAGAAGAATGAGGAAGAAAACCTGCAAACCACACACATATGCAACCCTCGACCTCTCCCTCTGTCTCTCGATCCCTCTTGCCCTTTCTCTCCCTCTTTTGTCGTCGCGTCTAATCGTCTTGTCTCTTTCCACTGACGACGATGTTGTTTCTTCCACTAACTATGCCGTCGGCAACCATTGTAGAACAGATCTAAAGCAAAATTTGCACGGTAATTCTCCTTCTTCTTGAAAGTCTCTCTCTCCGTCTCTTGATCCCTCTTGGCCTCTCTTTCCCATTTTTTTTCATTGCATCTCGTCTTCTCGATCTCTCTTCTTGAAATTATTTAGCTCCTTTATTTTTTTTCTTGTTCATCATCTTCCTTTTATTTTCTTTATTTTTGTGCTATAATTTTTTTTTATTTTCTTTAGAATTTATAAATAGTTGCTTAGAAACTATGGAGTCTGTTCTCTATTCTTTGGATTTCTTATGTAACACTTTTGCTGACTGATTTTTGCCTATTTCGGGTGACTGCCAAACCCGCCAACCCGAATGAACTCAAGATGCTCGGTTAACCTGTGTGGACAGTCAGTTTCGGGTGAAGACAGAGCAACCCGATCAGTGTTTAGTCGGGTTGAGATGTTGCCTCAACCCGATCGAACCCGACCCACTTACACCCCTACTTCTGAACTATATTTTCTATGACAAATTTTAAAATATGAGTACATCCATATGTTTGCCTAAGAGATCATAGAAAATATTATCTATGTTTTTGTTTTAATTAAACTTGCAAGCACACGAATTTGTTGGAGTACAAATTTAATGGTATGTAAGGTCGATCCCACGAGGATTGCCAAATAAAAGGAAACTCTAATTTGAATCCAAATAGATAACTCTAACCTAGTTGTCAAAATATTTGTTTTGTAAGGAGAACATTAAATCATGTGTGCAGGGAATTGATGTACTCAAATTAAATTGAAATGTATTCAAGGTAAAAATGAATGATAAGGTTAGGGGATCCACTTTTGGTATGAGTAATGATAAATTAAACTCTTTTATCACTCAATTGGAATCCTCACATGAATAAGGTTCCAATAGAAAAATGTGTTAATTTGAGCTCACTTTTGTTTATACATGAATTATATTGACCTTATTTTACACCATTAATACATGCTTGTAAAATAGATTCAAGCATACATTGTGCCAATTATTATATTGTCTACAAAAAATAAAGATTGATTGAAGAATTTATTGTGCCAAAAATTGTCTACAATGTATCAAGGTTCAAACTTTACAAGATTAGAATGAAAAGAGGTATGAAGAAGAAACATAACAAGAGATAAGTGGCGAGGCTAACCATAAACAATAACAATATAAAATAGGCAGCAAATCCAGTCAAAAAAATAATAAGAGATAGGCAGTTTAGTAAAGTCAGCCATTAAGATAACAAAAGATAAGAGGTAAGAAAGTAAATACACTAGCATAATATAACAAGAAATAGTCGGTTTGGTAAAATCAGCCATTAAAATAATAAGAGATAGGCGGTTTGGTAAAACCAGCCATTAAGAAATAACATAAGAAAATAAATAAGAAGGTAAATACAATATCAAAGATAAACATTAAGATTAAGAGTTAGTTAAATTATTATTTTCATACCAAGAGTTTTACCCTTTACCTTAGCATAAGAAAATTAGTTCTCCATATTCAAAGTAAGAAAGCAAAGTTGAAGACGAATAAGCATGATAATATTATGAAAAGATAACAAAGTGTCTAAAGAAATAAAAACATTACAATACTAAAAACTCAAATTTATGCTCTCAAAATTACATTCTCTTCAGCTAATTTTAACCTCCTCTTAGCTCACAAGTTCTCTTTATTTATAGATACAACTAGTGTGCTAAATGACAAAGCAAGTTGCACTAAAATTGATAGGTTGTATTGCACTATGTGCATCGAAAGTAATCATGATATTACTCTTTGATGGCCACTAAATTTGTTGCCCATGTGAAAAGAAAATTTGTAGAAAATTGTGTCAGCTATCTACCTGCCACATTTCATATATATTGACTACGTATTTTATGAGATACAACTCAAATACTGCAGTAAGGTTGGGTTTGACTACAACAGAAAGTATATTTTCTTCTAACCTAATTTTTGTCATTTTAATGTTCGAATTTGCTGACCATATAAACATAAAAGTTGTAGAAAATTGTGTTAGCTATTCACTTACCAAATGTCATATATATTTGATATGTACTTTATGATTTATGGTTAAAATACTAGAGTAAGATTGGGTAGAAAAACAAACAACAAACAAATTTTCAACATTGGATGTTCCTTGAATCTTTATGTTTAAGTTCTTTTGAAAATATGTTCATAAATCAAGATTGAATTGACATATATATTTGTTAGAATGTATCTTAGGAGTCAAAAAGATAATGCTCCTTACTCAGTCATCCTTAATGAATTTATTTTATCTGCTTGATTTATAGACATTATTCTCAAAGAACTACAATTTAGCTTTGATTCCTCTAATTTAGTCAATTTTCTATTTTTTTTCATCTATAAAAGATGCACAAAACTAAAGATAAGTACAAACAATAAGTGCTTAAATATGACAAACAACTAAGATGAAAATATTTAATTCATGGTTATAAAACTCACTCATCAATCTGCTCACTGAGTTGTCAAACTCACTACACGATATTTCTTCATTTTTCAAATAAGAATATAGAGTTTGGTCATTTCCTTTCAGATAGGTGATCAGCTCGACAATTTATTCTCTGGCGAGCCTATTTTGTTTCCAAGGCTTGTAGATTTTTGATTATATTGTACTTGTACTCTAAAGTATGTTTTGAATACCACAAATAGGATCTCATATATTGTGTATATATGAGAATACTTATCTATAAAAAAGTGTATTATACATCTTATGAAAAATATTTGTTCGTAAAATATGTGCTTCACGTACCTTAAAAATTGGAGCGTGACAATTAGCTCTGAACCGACGCAACTTAATGACGATTTGTATCAAAACCGTCGTTAAGACACTTGATTTAACTACGATTTTAAAACTGTTGTTAAGTCTTGTTTTAGCCACAATTTTATTAATGGTGGTTAAACATTTGTCGATAAACCTAGCTTTTCTTGTTGTGGTCCAACACTAGTTAGTACACTTGTGATATAGTAGTGAGTTCTTTGAATAGTTTATAGAGAAAAATATTTTGAATTTATTTAAATTTTATATTAATTATTCTTATTTTTATTTAATTTTCCTAATATTTAAAATATATATTATAGTTTTATCTTTTTAAAATGATTCATAGTATAACTATTAATTGATACTTGTAATAACAGTGCTTGCTTGAAAAGTGTTGCGACATTTGTATATGAAATGACTTTTGGCAATGAATAGCTCTCACATCTGATTTAAAACATAGCGAAATGTGATATTTAGTATGAATTACAAAATTTCATAAACCGTCAAGTATTCAAATGCATGTTAATAATGACAGTTAGTCTTATCTCCTTAATCAGGCTCCTAGACAGCATTGCTTTATACAGATGCTTCTAACACAATTATAGGTCAAGAGAGACAATTCATGAGTTTAAGCACATCAATAAGTAGAAAAAAAGAAGAAAAAAAAAGCAACATGGTTTCCTTAACTATCACAAGCAAATTACAAATAGCTTAGCATGAGAATTGGTCAACCGTGGTATACAAAATGTATTTGTGCTTTATTTAATAGTTACTTTAAATATCACTCATATTCATTTAAAGAAGTTGAGATTGAATATATACTTTAAATTTGAAAACAACTATTTAAAATTTCAAAAATTATTAATGAGTATTTTTAGGCACTAGAAATCGAATTTAGTATTTAAATTGAATTTTAATATCTTAATTAATGGTTATGTTATGTATGCTATTAGAAAAGACTAAATGATAATATATTTTGAAAATATAAAGGAATTTATACCACACGAAAATGTATAAAGAGGTTTCATGTATATTTTTAAAAATGAAAAGGAATACACTTGTTTAACACAAAAATCAGGGAAGCTCACAATATTTTACTCTAATTTACAAAAAATCTAGGATGATTTAAGAATTTTTTTGTGCAAAAAAATTAAGAATATATTACTTTAATACTACTAATATTTTTTTTATTAGTGTTGTATATATATATTAGGTAGTTTGTCTAGAATATATATATATATACACAATATAGTTTATCTTTATAAGTGTTTCGTGCAAAAACTCTATTAATAAGCTTATTCAGTCAACCACCCCCTAATATGGGGATTAATGTATAATTTAATAAGAACACTTTTACCCTAATTATACTTGATTGTATAAATAATGAATTAAAAAATAACAAAAATTAAAAATTACCCTTGACCATCAGAGTACTCCTTTTCCCATTTATGTCATTCATCCCCAGCTATATGCCTTCATCACCCACTGTCATCTTCCACCTTTATCTCCCCCACCGCCAGCATCTCTAAGTTTTTGGGCGACATCGTCTCTCACATTGCGAGCGTCTCTCTCACAACATTCATTTCTATCACACCTGATTTGCGAAAATTGTGAGAGAAAAAAGCAGTGTCTAAAGTTTCACGGATAGGAGCAGGGGAGCTTCATTTTTTGCTTCCGTCGGGATTTTTGCTCCCCCCACCTTCCTCTTCTGCCAAAGCTCACTATCTACAATTTCAGATTTGTGAAATAGGTGCTTCACAGAACCACAAACGATAAGAGAAAACGGGGCTGGATTATCATATGCTTTGTGACAATAGGGCCTGCCTAGAAATGGGTGCTTCACAGATTTTTGCTTCATTTTTTTATGTTGTGTTATGAAACTTTAGGTTGAATTTTATTTTTAAGTGAAATTTTATAGATAAAAAAAGAGTAAACTTACGATTATGATACTATATCTTAAGTGTATTTGGTATTTCTTGATTTTGTCTAAAATTGTAGAACTAAAAATATATACAGTATAATTTGAATAATTTTATATAGGAGGTGGCATTTTGGTTGGCAAATATAATTATGAATTGTTTAGTATAAAAGAATAGAAAAAAAATGTGTAAATGGTGTGTAATAATCTCTTATCTTAATGGGGCATTTTTTTCAACATAATTATTTTTTATCCTATACAATCTTATACAATCCAACACTAAACACTTAATTGTATAATGTTACGTAGTCCTACATGTTATAAGGTGAAATACTAAATATTGTATTGTATAAAAACTTTATATATTCAGTCTTATCACAACAAAAACGGCATTTAGCGGCAGTTTTTAAGTGGCTTTAGCGGCGGTTCTAACTGTCGCTAAAATATTTAACGATGGTTGGTACAATCGTCGTGGAATCATGAATATAGCAATGGTTCAGGTCAACCGTGAGAATGACGTCGTTAAGACGCATCATAATGACAGTTAAGGAACTGTTGTTAGTATTCGGCATAACGACGGTTTAGGAACCATCGTAAAACTAGTCTTAATGACGATTAGATAATCGTCGTTAGGGAAATTTTAACGATAGTTTAGTAAGCGTCGTTAGGGCCCTTTTAACGACGATTCCATAACCGTTGCAAAAACTTTGTTTTAACTACGGTTAAGAAACCGTTGTTAAAACTAGGACAATTTTTATTTATTTATTTCTTTGTTGAATTTTATATCTCTATTATTCAGAAGACTAATTCAATTTAATTTTTTTTATTGTTTCACAATTATGCGTGCTAGTTATTTTATAATATAATATTTTAAAAAAAATTTATCAGTATTTATCAACATGTTTAATATATGTAAATTATTGAATGCAAATGGTATATAACAATTAAAAATTTGTACAAAAAAATTAATAGTCATGGGAAAAATAAAATTACATTGTACAAACTATACAATTGTAAATAATCAAATCATGTTTCCGGGCTCTACGGGTGCTGATTAGGCTTATGCCTACTGCCACGATCACTGGGATCCTAAAAAACAATTTCGTTCGGTTAGCGTTTTCAAATTAAACAAAATTACACCAATAATTTCTTATGATATTATGTTATTGTTATGTGTTAAGAAATTACCCTAGGCCCAAGACCATGATGGAGTGCAATCTCAGGTGATAGCTGACCCTAAAATTTCTGTAACAGGAACGCCATAGCAGCATCCATCTGTCGTTGTCGTGCTGTGATGTCAGTATCGCATGCCGCTTGCTCGACCTTATGTGTTGCTCATTTAGCCTCTCGCTCGGTCTCACGTGCTGCTCGTTTAGTCTCTCGCTCGGTCTCACGTGCTGCTCGTTCAGCCTCTCGTCACTGCAGCTCGACATCCCACTCCTCTATAACCACTTTCAAGTGCTCAACATCAGTCTATAATTCTTGGTATGAATGCCCAAAATGTGAGCTCGACCCAGCCGAGCCACGACCGAAGACTTGGCTTGGGAAAACACCCAACCCAAATCCTAGAATATGACTCAAGTGCTCTCTAGTGCCTAGAGCTCCCATAAGTGAATCAGCCGTCGAGAGCTCTTGAGACGAGCTATTCTCCTACTGGATCAAGGCAATTTTTTCCTACAAAATCGAGTAATAAACAATAAATAATATTAGAAAATATCCAAAAATTAAATAATTACCCATGTATAGTTGATAACATTTTTATACTTACAGCAACTACTCGAGCTTCGTCGTTGATGTATGATCTGTCAGTCTTTTTATAAGATAACGTCCATACATCACTGCGAGTCACCAGACCTCCAATCTCAACCTCCTAAAATTTGAAATAATTAATCAAATTTTGATTATATAAATCATTGTGTTCTTAAAATTAAAAGAAGATATTGATGAATTTAAACTAACCATCTCAACCTTCTTACACACAAGGTTCTTAGAACTAGTGGTGTGTGGGATTGTTTGACATCTTCTATTTCGTCTATTTTTCGCAGTTACATCCTAATTAATCGCATAGAGAAATTAATTAGTCACAAGTTAAAATATATGAACAGATTAATATAAACAATTTACCCTGGACTTCCCGTTAAGGCGATAGTCGATGAAAGTCGTCCACTTATTAGGTGGGATGCCAGTTAGGACGTTATTGCGCAACTGGTCCCTGATCTTCGTACCATCATACATTAGCCAGAATAAATTATAATGTGGGGCTCTCCACTTCGCTTCTAGCGACTGCATGATTAATTTCTGGTGTAGGCTTGACACATTAAAGTGTGTCTATAAACAAAAGTAAAAAATTTAGTTAAATATAAATAATAAATAAAGATAATTAGTTAAAAAAGATATATATCCATACCTAAATGTTATTTACGAACATATATTTTCATAACATGTATAATACACTCTTTTACAAATAGGTATTCCCATTTATACACAATATATAAACTAAATCTATAAACATTAAAATAACAGCAGAAACAAGAATCTTGTATGTGGCGTTTAGAGCATACTGTAGAGTATAAGTACAATATAAATCAAAATATATGAGCCTTGGAAACAAAGTAGGCTCACCGAGAGATCATGTTGTCTAGCTGGTCAACTATATGAAGGAGAAGGACCAAACTCTATATTTTCATCTGAAAAAAAAATGTAAAAATATCGTGTAGTGAGTTTGACAACTCAGTGAGCAAATAATACCTCCTATGACCTCTTAGGTCAACATATGGATGTACTCATATTTTAAAATTTATCACATAGAAAATACAGTTTGGAAATATATCCATATAGAACCCGTATTTCAAATATTCTCAAAACAAAGGATATTCATATATCCAAAACTATATACTGTACTATATGATCATTAAACAAATGTTGTTATGCATAAAAATATCTCACATGAAAACATTAGGAGGATCCCATATCAGAACCACCATATCAGAGTTCAGGCCCTTCCCTACTTTGGTGGTGTAGGATTTGCCTAAACTCAGTATCCCACTGAGATTTACCCAACCACCATTCAAGAGGATACATGAAGGGACTCCAATATGGATATTTCCCAAGCACACAACAAGGGAGGAAAATCATATATCATATAGTCGGCATCTCATCTATATAGGAGGTATCTCGCTCTCCATCACATATCATATCTCATGTGTTGGCCGTCACATAAGGTTAGCACCACTTCTGCTAGCTGAGGTATCAAGGTGCACCAGGGTTAACATCACCTGTTGTTAGCAAACAGTGTTTCCAATAGGATTTCTCCACAAAAATTATCATTTACACATATACCATATCATCCAATAGAGAGTTTTCAGTATAATACAGACTTTTAGTCTTAGTACAGTTCATCTGTCATAAATTTCTCAATCAGGATTTATCACATATATATGCATTTTTTTAAGGCAATCATATAGCTTTATAAATCAATGCAACGTGCACAATATATTTTCTTTACCATATGATGAGAAATATATTTAAAATCACATAATCAATGAGTAAAAATATTTTCAAAACCATACTCTTCTTGAACTATATATCAGATTGTAAACAATTCAGATAATTTAATCAATTTTAGAGACATATAAAAGTATAAATAACTTATAATCATAATCAATTATACATTTAGAGTTCAAGAAGAGCATAGGGTAAGTCAAAGAAAGAATTATCTACTTACAGGGTAAGGCTCCAGGTTGGACAGCCCTAAAATACACTTTTTCAATCCACATTTGATTAAATAGACCTAAAAAACGTGTCCGAAAAATCTAAAAACCTAGTAAATAACTCTAAAATCGCAAAATTTAGCTTTTGGGAGCTTAGTTAACACTGATAAACTAATGGGTACTATTTACAGTCGGAAAATACTATTCACCGCCGAAAATCACTATTCATACCCGCAGAATTTACTATTCACGACGCACAAAAAATTGTTAGATGGCCGAAAAATTTTATATCCTAAGGTTTATCTAACTTTTGAATCTATCTACGGTGTCAGATTTTCAATTTGAAATCTCTAAGTAATAGTTTGAGTTTACCTTTTTTAAAGATTTTCTACTTCCTATCTGTGGCGATTTTGCAGTTGATTTGAAAAATTGTTCGGTCAAAAATGTAGTATTCTCTGTCCTGAATCCAGTGGTACTCTTAATTTTGATATTAGAAGACAATATGCACTCTAGATCTAGAGAGAAAAATGGATGTTACTATTCATACTATTCATCGGTTACGAAATCGAGATTTTGCATTTCTCTTCACGCTTTCGTCTCCCCCTCCCCATTTTCTTTTTATTTATTTACTATTTAATAATTAAATATTTAAAATTTATTATTTTTATTTTTACTATATACATATAAATACTATTTTTCATCCTAAAATATCCCAAATTTTTTTACAAATTTACATTCTTACAAAATTTTAGTTGAACTCTTAAGTCATGACCTTTCTTGATAAAATTTTAATAAAACAAATCACAAAATAAATATCTTTATACATAATAAAAGAAATAATATTTCTAAAAATAAAACAAAAATTTATTAGAGGCCAATATGATTATTTTAAGTAAAACAAAAATCATTTTAATTAAAAATATATTTGCTTTTAGCAAAACATAATCATTTAAAATAAAAATATTTTTTATCGTAAAACACTATTATTTAAAAATTACAGGACATTACATTCTTCCCCCTTAAGAAATTCGGTCCCTAAATTTTAACCCATCCTACTACATGTAGGGAATGAAGTCAATTCATAATTTGGAGTTAACAACCTTATTACTCAAATAATTGGAGATATCTTTTCTGTATATCATCTTTACTTTCTAGGAAATCTCTTCACTTGTGTGATTTTGTCATATAACCTTAACTACAGAGATTTCCTTCAATCATAAGTTCTTCACTTGTCGATTAACAATAGATATTGATTTTTACTCATAATTAAGTCAAATTCTTATCTAATTGAATTTCTTGGAATTAGATAGCATGAGAAGAATCTGATAGGTACTTCTTTAGCATTAATGTAAGAAAGATTGTACCAACATAACTTAATCTTGATGGCAAAGTTAGGCGATATATACTATACATACTTTGTCTAAGATTTCAAAAGAGCCTATATACTAAATCTTAACTTTTTCCTTCTTTCGAAACCTCATTACTTCTTTCATGGGTGAGTCCTTTAAGAAAATTTGATCACTAACTGATAACTTCTAGTGCTCAACATTCATGGTATTTATAGACTTTTGGCCTATATCGAGTTGCTTGTATTCTTTTTCTAATCAATTTCACTTTATCATTGATATCTTACCATAAGTCTGACTCCACTGAGTCATCTAACAGGAAGTTTGTAACACCTCTTACATAAGGCTTTAAGTCATCTAATAACACTTTATTATAGGCAAATTCTACTAAGAGATCTCCCTCCAAACTTGAAGACATACACTTGAAGCATACTCTCTAAATTAACATCATCAATTTAGGTTAGTCATATTCTATCTATAGCATGATATTCCAAATTAGATTCCAAAAACTTAACCTTATTAAACTCATCCACCTATTAGAAGACTTACGATATTTCATGTAAAACCTCAAATGGTGCCATTTGTATATTGGCTTGATTATTTCCGATATGAGTAAATTCAACTAAAGACAAATAACTTCTCTCAACTTTCACCAAAATTATATAAAGATACCTAAAGCATAACTTTCATTGCATAAACACATCATTTAGATTTACTATTAGCCATACTATTGTCACGGCCCCAAATGATGGAACACATGACTGGCACGGTATAAGGGTTTCCCCCTAGCCGTAAGCCTAACACATAGCATGCACAAACATTCAGCACACAATCCAGAGTACATAATAAATATAACTGGCCACATATGCCACATCCAATATAAGAAAATACTGTATATATATATATATATATATATATATATATATATATATATATATATATATATATATATATATATATATATCTCATGAATCCAACATCCTTGATTCAACTTGGCCCATGGCCTCATAGTACAAACATTGTTGTAAAACTTAAAACCATTTTTTCAAACAACACAAGAAGCGAAGATCCTGCCTGTAAGTTCATGGAGATACACTAGACATAAACTTAAACTATACAACCAATACAACAGAGTCTTGCCCAATTGGGGCTCACCAATGCTATATTTAGCCTCCTATGGAGCTATAGCTGGATCAGTGTTTCTTTGACTATCTGTGGGGAGAAAACAGAAGAGGGGTGAGATTACCACATCTCAGTGAATGGATAAATCATACTATAACAGAAACATGGCAAACTAAGCACGAGTGTTTCGCAATGAATTAAATAACTGAAATCAAGGTATAGAAAACATTAAACATTTAACCGTAATTTATTGAAAGAATGCTAAACAGTTCAAATGATAAAACAGGATTAAATCAATAACTGTAAGCAAATCAATTGTGCATGGTAAGTAATAAATGAAGATACTTATGCAATAACAATGATGAATGAGGTATTTTAGAAATATTTAATATTTAAGAAAAATGCACTAGTTTATTAGAGTTCTTTCCTAACAGATCTATCATCTTCCCCAAGCACACAGCAAGGGTAAGGTAATCACTGTAGGCGTAGACATAAGTCCACCCTATATTTCCCAAGCACATAGCAATGGGTATGGCAATCACTGTAGGCGTAGACATAAGTCCACCTTAAATTTTGTATCTTAGGCAGTCATATGCCCGTCACAATATCCTTGGCCGAAGCCTTAACATGATCATGGTGCACCAGGGCTAGCACTACCTGCGGCTAGCTAACAGTGATCTAAAAGGGTCCCTCCAATAGAAAACATTTGAAATATGCTATTCAAAGAGTTTAAAGGAAAAACATTTCAATAACTTTACAATAAAGCTATAATTCTCCATCTAGCTCTTTTCATGCATAAAATTATGTTCTAAAATATGTCTCATCCATGAATTCCCATAGAGACCTTTAAAATCATAAAATTTCCCTTTTTAAACATAGACCGTCCGTAGATGTTACATAAATGCTTATCATGCATCAAATCACTTCATGGTTAACTTAGTTCATTTCTATGACTAAGTTCGCATTTCTATAAATCTAGCTCAAATGGAGAATTAATAGTCTAGATGCTTGCCCTGCATACCTAGGGTTCAACTAGGATTGAAATTTACAATTTCTAACATGGTTGGAACATATTGGTTTTCAAAGCGGTAAAACAATTTAATATACATTCCAACTAGTTAAAATCATACGAGAGAGTTATAAATCAAATTCCTAAAACATGCGCTATAGTATGAAAAACCCACTCACCTTACTAGGAGTCCAACAACGAGAATTTCACCCCGTGATGGTTCAACAACCTAGAAAACATAGACATAACATGAGAATTGAAAAACTCTAAACGGCACTATTCATGCCGAAAAACACTATTCACACACCGGAAACACTATTCACACCGAAACCTGAAAACCCTATATTCTAGCATAGAAACTAATTCTAAGACTACCTATGGAAAGAAATTCGGTAAAACGAAGCCTAAAACGCGATTAAACGGAATTTACCTTGGAGGTTACTATTCATACAATTTTCTGGCGACCTTCCAGCGGCTTTCCGGTGAAATTGATTGGTGGGATTTATAGCTCTTCTTCCCACGAGTTCAACAGTACCTTACTTGCTCAAATCGGACGTCCGGATGATAAGATATCTTAGAGAGAAGTTTGAGAAAAATTTTAGAAAGAGAGAGTTAGGGTTCAGATGAAAGAGAAATGAAGGAAAAGGGGGGGTCCGCAAAAAAAAGCTATCTGACGAATCTCGCCGCGGCGAGCCGTGATTTTCGCCGCGGCGAACATATTTTCGCCACGGCCAGATTCAAAAGCAGAAAACTCATGCTCTCGGGAAAATGCCGCATCATTCTCGCCGCGGCGAACATATTCTCACCATGGAGAACTCCATTTCGCCGAATTTGACAAAATGTCCAACATGAAAGTTGTAGCCCTTTCTCTTAGCTTTCCGTAGCCACTTTAATCACCTAATTTAGAGTTTATATGAAGGAGTTATGAATAAAATAGTGAGCAAAGGTCTAGACCACACTATGCTTCGGTTTTTGCCTCTTCTCACTATCATATTCACGGAATTTGAAAAAGTTCCCAACATCAAAGTTGTAGATATATGTCTTATATTTCCTTAGAAATTGGAATCACTTAAGTTAGATTTCATATGAGAGAGTTATGCTTATATGAGTGACGAAATGTCAGAAGAAAAGGTCAGAAACGCTCTAAAATTTTACATTGTTCTCAACTTTCTTTGTTTCAAATGATTTATACTTAACCTTCAAAGGTTTTATTAGTTGAGGGTTATTACAACTATAATCTAACAAAGATCTTTAGGCTTCCTGAATAGCTCTCCTGAAACAAAATATTCAAGTTTTACTTGTTGACACACCAAACAACGAAAGAAATATCACTTGTATACTCTTTTTACCATTATGCTAATACAATTCTTTCAAATCTTAATATATCCTTATTGCCTTAAGATTATCCATATTCACAATCTATGGCTTCTTCTGAAATCTACTTTCTCAACCATTATTCACATCATAAATACTAGATTCAATTTAGCATGGTATAAACCCTTAACACATATTTTGATCACTTATATTATTTTCGGACATGGTCCTCAAAATATTCTCCATATTTCCAAATTAAGAGATCAAATATTAATTTAAATCCTACTTCCTGTATTTTATTTCTCAAGTACTTCAACACCCCTAATTCACTTGATTACATTCGTCAAAGCACCATAAGGCCATCATCTGCCTATTCCTTTCAAACTTTTCGTTACTTTAACTTACTAACCACTTGGACACCGTAATAATTGAGTTTCAAAGAAAATAAATTAACTTTTCTTGTAATGAGGGAAAAGAACTTTGCATTTAATGCCAAACATTAATAAGGGAGAATGTGGTAGAACAGACGAAAAGCATAATAGGGAACGGTGCCAAAATAGAAAGTCAAAAATTTGGACCATGCATTGAAAGAAAAATTAAAATTGGTAGCCGTAGTTCTTGAAAAAACTGTAAAAATAACTTAGCTACTATTTTAGCAAAAATCGGTGGTCGTAATTTTTGAATATATGTGCCAATATCTAGTTACTATAATTCGGTGGAAAAATAGCACCTGAAATAGAAACATTTCTGAACTTATAAAAGTTTGTGAAAAGCAAAGAGCATGTAGTTAATTGGTAGGATACAGTTAGTTGTTTCAAAACAGATATAATCAATCAACTATTAAATAACCAGTCCAAATTAAAAATTTCCAAAATAGCTAGTCGACTTAATAATACTGATAGTCGACTAGTAAGAACATTGGGAAAAATATGATAAATCTTTTGATTGTCCCTCTTCAACAACTAATGGGTTTGCATTTTTCACTTTTTTTTTACAATGACACCTATCACTTACAACTTCTTTACAAGTTTCAAGACATCAATGCTTCATCAAGGACAACAAGGAAAAGAAATTTTTTTGGTAATACCATAATCTTATTCTCTTTATATGCTTAATATGGGTCACAGTCATAACTATTATACATATATATGCGTGACGTCATTTTTTGAGATTCACCTTCAATTTAGCTAATATCTACCAGTCACTCACATAGCTGTTCTAATTACGCCCTGTCTCTGAGTTCTATAAATGCACACGTTAGTATCTTTACCTTCATACTCAAAATTAAGGTGGGTGCAGTGATGGAGGGAACCGCATTCCGTCAGTTTCAAAATATTTGTGGCTTTTGTGGTTCTAATCCTTGAAAAGATTAAGAGTATGTGAAAGTAGCACAAAATCTGAGTATGGTGCTAGCTAGGAGAAAGATTCATTTAATCTATGGTGGAGGTAACTGTAGATTAATGCGGTACGTGTCTACAAATGCACATGTAGGAGAATGTCAAATTCTAGGTATTATTTCTACAGCTCTAACTGCATCCAACATCACAGGGAAGACAATTGGGGAAGAATTTAGGGTAGTTTCCAGGCATGAGCAAATGGCTAGAATGATTAGCAATACTGATGCCTTCATTGCCTTACAGGTGGTTTTGGTACTTTAGAAGAGATTTTCCAAATAGTCTCTTGGGCATAACTAAATATGCATCACTAATCGATAGGTTTGTTAAATGTTAACTATTTCTTTGATGGTTTGTTGTCTTTTCTTGATCAAGTTGTAGAACAAAGGTTCATCACACACTCAACACGATGAATTTTTATCTCAGATTCAAATGCTGAGGAGTTGATTGATGCTTTACAAGCATAT
Organism: Gleditsia sinensis; assembly: GCA_037074535.1. NCBI lineage: Eukaryota > Viridiplantae > Streptophyta > Magnoliopsida > Fabales > Fabaceae > Gleditsia > Gleditsia sinensis. Next base: position 58,627,470 of record CM073468.1, on the reverse strand, counting down.
GTTCATGTACCTGATCCAATTACAGCTCAAATAGAATAGACAACAGACAATCGCAGAAAGTACAAATTGGACTTAGATATTCATCTTTAACTGTAGTAAAACGTAACTACTATCGTATCACTTTTACTTTCTTAGGGTTTATTTAGACACCATCTTTGCTAAACATACTCCTTTAAAGTTTGTAAAATTATCTTTAAATGTTGTTTATGATCCTATGAACTCTTGGAATATTCTAGTATATCATCAATATATATAATAACAAATTGATCCAAGGATGACTTAATTACTATTTATTAAATCTATTAATACAGTTGGGGCATTTGTCAATTCAAATATCATCACTAAGAACTTATAGTGCCCATACCAAGTCCTAAAAGCAATTGTTTTAGAATATCCTCTTCCTTTATCCTTAATTGATGATATCCATATCTCTAATCAATTCAATTTTTAAAAAACGTTGAGCACCATGTTGCTGGTCAAACAAATCATCTATATGAGGTAGTAAGTATTTATTCCACACTGTCGTCTTATTTAACTATTTATAATCTATGCATAATCACAGCGATCCATCTTTCTTTTTCACAGATAGAACTGGAGCACTCCAAGAAAAAGTATTAGGGCATTTAAATCCCTTGTCTAACACGTCTTGTAACTAATTCTTTTTTAGTTCCTTAAGTTCAGTGGATGCCACTCTATATGGAAATATATACACTAGTTAAGTTCCAAGAAATAAATCAATACCAAATTCTATTTATCATTTCGGGGTAATCTGGAAACTTTCTCAGGGAATACATCAGAAAATTCTCTAACCACTAGAACTTGATCTACATTAATGTATTTCATATCTATATCTTTGACCATTGCCAAATATCCTTGGCACCATTTTGTAATAACTTATGGGTTGCTAAAGCAGAAATTAGATTACTAGATATCTCACTACGGTCTCCATGTATCAAGAAAGAAAATTCTCTAAGAATATTAAATTTAATCACTTTAAAGTGACATTCCAAAATGGCATGACATGATACCAACCAATTCATTCTCAGTATCACATCAAAGTCTACAATATCTAGACAACCGGGTAAAATGGATGTCACATTCTAAAACGGTTATATTAGGCATCTATTTCAATTCTTTAAATTCTCTGGCACGTCTATCCCTCCCACTTTCAGGCAGAAATTGACCCATAGATACCTTTTTAAGATACCACAAAATTCAATCAATTTTATACTAGAAAATTTAGCAACTTAGAATAGAAAGAAAATTAAAACCCTATAAAATCTGACGGCAGCACTTGAAGTATAAATATGTCCGACTCATATCCATTCTAAAGGTTCTACTAAAGAATCATTTGCTCTAATAGCCACAGGGAAACCTAATACTCTGGTACCAACTTGTCACGTCCCTAATTTTAAAGCACGTGAAACACATACTTTACGAACATATATTTTTCATAACATGTAAAATACACTTTTTTACAGATAGGTATTCCTATGTATACACAATATATAAACCAAATCTATAAACATCAGAGTAACAACAGAAGTAGAGATCCTGCCTGTGGCGTTCAAAGTATACTGTAGAGTACAAGTACAATATAAATCAAAATATACGAGCCTTGGAAACAAAGTAGGCTCACCGAGAGATCATGTTGTCAAGCTGGTCAACTATCTAAAGGGGAAGGACCAAACTCTATATTTTCATCTGAAAAAGAATGTAGAAATATCGTGTAGTGAGTTTGACAACTCAGTGAGTAGATAATACCTCCTATGACCTCTTAGGTCAACATATGGATGTACTCATATTTTAAAATTTGTCACATAGGAAATACAGTTCGAAAATACATCCATATGGGACCCGTATTTCAAATATTTTCAAAATAGAGGATATTCATATATTCAAAACCATATACCATACTGTATGATCATTAAAAAATTGTTGTTATGCATCAAAATATCTCACAAGAAAACATTAAGAGGATCCCATATCAGAACCACCATATTAAAGTTTAGGCCCTGCCCAACCACCCTTTAAGAGGACACGCGAAAGAACTCTAATATGGGTATTTCTCAAGAACACAGTAAGGGAGAAAAGTCACATATCATATAGTCGACATCTCACCCATATAGGAGGCATCCCGCTCTCAATTACATATTATATCTCGTGTGTTGGCCATCACATGAGGCTAGCACTACCCCTGCTAGCTGAGGTATCAAGGTGCATCAGGGTTAACATCACCTGCTGTTAGTAAACAGTGTTTTCAATAGGATTACTCCACAGAAATTATCATTTACACATATACCATATCATCCAATAGAGAGTTTTCAGTATAATACAGACTTTTAGTCACAGTACAGTTCATCTATCATAAATTTCCAAATCAGGGTTTATCACATATATATGCCTTTTTCAAGGCAATCATATAGCTTTATAAATCAATGCGATATGCACAATATATTTTCTTTATCATATGATGAGAAATACATTTAAAATCACGTATTTAATGAGTTTAAATATCCATTTTTAAAATCATACTCTTCTTGAACTATATATCATATTGTAAACAATTCAGATAATTTAATCAATTTCAGAGACATATAAAAGTATAAGTAACTTATAATCTTAATCAATTATACATTTAAAGTTCAAAAAGAGCATAGGGTAAGTCATAAAAAGAATTATCTACTCACAAGGTAAGGTTTCAGTTTGGACAGCCCTAAAATACACTTTTTTAATCCACATTTGACTAAATAGACTTCAAAAACGTGTTCGGAGGGTCCAAAAACTTAAGAAATGACTCCAAAATCACGAAATTTGGCCTCCAGGAGTTTGGTCAACCCTAGTCAACTAATGTGTACTATTCACTTCTGAAAGTCACTATTCACACCCTACCGAATTTACTATTCATGATGCACAAAATGTTGTCAGATGGCTAACAAATTTCATATCTTAAGGTTTATCTGACTCCTGAATCCATCTACGGTGTCAGATTTTCAATTTGAAGTCTTTAAGTAAGAGTTTCAGAGTTTAACTTTTTCTAAAAAAAATTATTTTTGATCTGCGGCGATTCTACAGTTGATTTAAAAAATTATTCTGTCAAAATCGTAATATTCTTTGTCCTAAATCCAGTGGTACTCTTAGTTTTGATATCAGAAGCCAATAGGCACTCCAGAATTAGAGAGAAAAATAGAGGTTCCTGTTTATACTATTTATACTATTAATCTGTTACGGAATCGAAATTTTGCATTCCTCTTCACACTTATGCCTCCCCCTCCCCCTTTTCTTTTTTATTTAATAACTAAATATTTAAAATTTATTATTTTTATTTTTATTATATATATATAAATACTTTTTTTCATCCTAAAAATTTCTAAAAATTAACATTCTTATAAAACTTTAGTTGAACTCTTAAATCATGACTTTTCTTGATAAAATTTTAATAAAACAAATCACAAAATAAATATCTTTATATATAATAAAAGAAAGAATATTTCTAAAAAAAACAAAAATTTATTAGAGGCCAATATAATTATTTTAAGTAAAACAAAAATAATTTTAATTAAAAATATATTTGCTTTTAGCAAAAAATAATCATTTAAAATAAAAATATTTTTTTATCGTAAAATATTATTATTTAAAAATTACTGGACATTACACTCCTCATCATCACCATTCTTGTCAAAATAAATGTAATAGCCCTAAAATAAAGGAAAACTTTGAATTAAAGAAAAATTATGAATGTAAATGAGGATTATGATAAATGGAGATAAGTACTATTCAAAATGTGTTTGTTTATTATATTATTTGAAGAATTATGAAGGTAATATGATGATTTAAGTTTTGAAGCCAAAATATAATTTCCTTAAAAGGTAGAAGCGGTGCAACAATTGCCACGCCTTACCACAATTACAGAGATATGTAGTTTTCTTAGTTTAACAGGCTATTATTGTAGATTCGTTAAAGATTTTTTAAAAATAACTGTTCTTTTAACAAGGTTGACAAGGAAGGGAATAAAATTTGACTGGTCAGATGAATGTAAAAAAAGCTTTCAGAAACTCAAGAAATGTTTCACTACGGCTCCAGTATTGTCTATTCCTTCAGGTACCAGAAGATACATGGTATATTGTGATGTATCGAGAATTAGATTATGGTGTGTATTGATGCAACATGGTTGAGTCATTGTATATGCATCCAGATAGCTTAAGCCACATAAGAAAAATTATTTGACTCATGACTTGGAGATGGCAGTAATAGTTTTTACTCTCAAAATTTGGAGGCATTATCTGTATAGTGAGACATGCAAAATCTATACATATCATAAAAGTCTCAAATATATTTTTCAACAAAAAGATCTTAACTTGAAACAAAGACAATAGATGGAATTAATTAAGATTATGACTGCACAATACTATATCATCTAGATAAGTCCAATGTAGTAGCTGATGCATTAAGTAGAAAGTCTATGAGTAGTTTGGCTCATATCACAATGGTAAGTAGGCCGTTGGTTAAAGAAATACATAAGTTAGAAAGTTATGGGGTAGTATTGGAAGTAAAGGAACCTGGGATACTATTGACACATATACAGTTTCAATCATCTTTAGTTGAGCAAATGAAAAAGGCACAGGAAGAGGATTCCTATTTTTGCAAGAAAATTGAAGAGGTAAAAAATGACAGTGATGTTGAATTTACTGTAGACTATGAAAGAATTCTGAGATTGGGCAAGCGGTTATGTGTACCTAATAAAGAAGAACTCAAGAAAAAGATTTTAGAGGTAGCCCATAGATCCATATATACCATTCATCTTGGGGTAACTAAAATGTATAAAGATCTAAAAGAAATTTATTAATAGGATGGTATGAAGAAAGATATAGTTGATTATATCTCTCGATGTTTAACTTGCCAGTAGGTAAAAGCAAAACATCAAAGACTTATAAGATTACATCAGTAGATAGAGATACCTGAATTGAAATGGGAAATAATAACTACGGATTTTGTTACAGGGCTACTGCAGACACCAAAATGATTTGATTCTATATGGGTGATCATTGATAGGTTGACTAAATCAACATATTTTCTACTAGTGAAAACCACATACAACGTAGCTCAGTATACAAATTTGTATTTGAATGAGATATTGAGGCTTCATAGACTGCTAATAACACATATTTCTAATTAATGACCACAGTTCACAGCTTGTTTTTAGAGAGCCTTCCAAGAAACTTTGGGTACGAAGTTAAATCTCAGTATTACTTTCTATCCTCAAACAGATGGACAGTTTGAGCGAACCATCCAAATATTGAAAAACATGCTTCTGGCATGTGTGCTAGATTTTCAAGGCAGTTGAGAAAGATTCTTGCCCTTAGCTGAATTTGCTTATAACAATAGTTACCAAGCTAGTATGCAAATGACCCCTTCTGAGGCATTATATGGTAGACATTGTCATTTTCCGATCGGATTGTTTGAGATGGGCAAAGCTAAGATTTTAGGGCCTGATTTGGTACCAGATACACTTGACAAGGTAAAGTTGATTAAGAAAAAGTTATTAGTAGCTCAGAGTAGACAGAAAGCTTATGTTGATAATAGACGTCGACTATTAGAATTTTCCATAGGCGAACATGTATTCTTGAAGATATCTCGTATGAAAAGAGTATTAAGATTTAAGAAGAAAGGGAAGTTAAGTCCACCGTACATAAGACTATTTGAAATTTTTAATAGGATTGGCTCAATAGCTTATCGTTTGGCTTTGCTACCTGAATTAGGTAATGTCCATCCAGTCTTTCATGTGTCTATGCTATGAAAGTATTTAACAGATCCTACACATGTTGTATAGTACCCACAAATTTAGTTATAGGAAGGTTTAACTTATGAAGAACAACAAATAGCAAAATTGGACAGACAAGTAAAGAAATTGCGTTCAAAAGAAATACCAACAATGAAAGTGATATGTCAAAATCACTCTTCTGAGGAGGCTACTTAGGAAAGAGAGGATGACATGTGCGCCAGATACCCACATCTTTTTGAATCATAGGGTTAGTTTTTATTGTAAAAATGGAGATGAAATTCGGGGATCAAATTTTTTTAAGGGGGGAAGAATGTAATAGCCCTGAAATAAAGGAAAACCTAAGTTAAAGAAAAATTATGAATGTAAACGAGGATTATGATAAATGGAGATAAGTACCATTGGAAATGTGTTTGTTTATCATATTGTTTAAGGAATTATAAATATAATATGATGATTTAAGTTTAGGGGCCAAAATGTAATTTCCTAAAAGTTTAAAGGTCAAAATGTAAATAACAAAAATAGCAATGACACATCTCAACAATTAGAATTTTGCTAATAGGTTCTCAGATGATTTTACGAAAAACCAAATGTAAAACTAGCGTGAAATTTCTGCACTCTCTTTATTTTCTCTCTTTAAAAACCCTAAAACTTCTCTCTAGATTTTTATCACTTTTGGACCTCAAATTTCGATACCACCACCAATAATGGATTTAGAACAATAAGGACTACAATTCTATCTGATTGGTTTCAAAAAATTTGGCCAAAAATCTACTGAAAAAAGGGAGGAGAAATCCTAGGAAGGTAAGTTCTAAAACTCCTACTTATACTCCTCAAATTGAAAATCTGACACTAATCCTCAAATTGAAAATCTGACACCATAAATGGATTCAAGATGTGAAAAAACTATACTATATAAAATTTTGCTGCCATCTGACAACTTTTTGTATGTCGTAAATAGTAAATTTGGGGTGTCATGAATAATGATTCCAGTTGTAAATAGTAATTCACAGTTGACCAACATTGACCAAGCTCCCGGAGGCCAAATTTTGCGATTCTAAAGTCATTTCCTAAATTTTCGGACCCTCCAGACTCATTTTTGATGTCCATTTGATCATATTTGACTTGAAAAATACATGTTGGGCTAATCAACTTGAAATACTAGTTTTGTGAGTAGATAATTCTTTCTATGACTTACTCTATATTCTTCTTGAACTTTAAATGTATAATTAGTTCTGTTTAAAATTTATTTATATTGTTATATGTCTCTGAAATGGATTAAATTACCTTATTTATTTGCTAATTAGTATATTGTTCAATAAGAGTATAGTTTTATATAATGATTTTAAAACCATTAAACATGTGATTTTGCATACATTTCTCAACAGTATAGAAAGTGAATATTTTATGCACGTGACATTGATATGTAAAGCTCCTAAGATTGCCTTGAAAAAGGACATATATATGTGATGAACCCTGACTAGGAAGTTTATGACAGATGAGCTATACTGAGACTGAAATTTTGTAATATATTGAAAACTCTGTTTTGAATGATAAGACATATGTGTAAATTATAATTTATGTAAAGGGATCATATTGAAAACATTGTTTACTAACAGCAGTTGATGTTATCCTTAATGCACCTTGATATCTCAGCTAGCAGGGGTGGTGCTAACCTCGTGTAACACACGGGATATGATATGTGAAAGAGTGTAGGATGCCTGCTATCTAGTTGAGATGCCGACTATATAATATGTGATTTTCCCTCCCTTGCTGTGTGCTTGGAAAATTGCTCATATTAGAGTCCCTTCGTGTGTCATTTTGAATGGTGGTAAGACAAACCTTAGTTGGGATGCTAAGTTTAGGCAAATCTTATACCACTAAAGTACGAAAGGGCTTGAAATCTAATATGGTGGTTCTGATATGAGATCCTTCTAATATTTTCATGAGAAATATTTTGATACATAGCAATATTTGATTAATGATTGTACCGTATTTCATATGATTTCAAATATATGAATGTGACTTGAACTGAGAATATTTGAAATACGGGTCCCATATGGATGTACCTTTGAACTGTAATTAACTATGTGATAAATTTTAATATATGAATGCATCCATATGTTGACCTAAAAGGTTATAAGAGGTATTATCTGTTCACTGAGTTGTCAAACTCACTATACGATATTTACATTTTTTTTCAGATAACGATATAGAGTTTGGTCCTACAGCTACATGATCAACTATGTGTCATATTCTCTGGGTGAGCCTACATTGCTTCCAAGGGTCATAGTGTTTAAAACATTATGTATTTGTAATATAGAGTATGCTCTGAATGCCAAAAGCAGAATTTCTGCTTCTACTGGAAAATTGATATGTGTTGACTTGGCATGTATATTTGGCTATACTAAAAACTTGTGAACGTATGTTTTATTCTTATGATGTGATATACTTGAAACATGTATGCAATAAAATAAGGGTAAATTTATCTACTATTCCTGACAATCGTGTTCCTTTAAATTGGGGATGGGACAATAAAATTAGCAACATAAGTTCCCATATAAAACTATTACAAACTGAACTGTGCCTAATTAAAATAATAAAAATATAAAAAATAACAATAAATTAATTGTAAGTAGAGCAAAATATATTTAAATGGACGACAACATCTAAACTAAAACTGTAACAGGCATAAATTAACTTATCCTTTTGGAAATATCTTTCTAAATTTTGCGCGTGTAACAGATCGCTCTTGTATATAAGATTTTCATCTTCCTCACCCATCTCATATAAGTCACGAGGTTTCAAATGCATTATCATACTCCATTTGTTTTCCAACTCATCTTATACATAGTACACCTTATGAACCTCAGATGCTTGGATGTATGGCTCGTCATCGTCATTTTCACCAGTATGCATCAACTGGGAGAAATCAACCGATGTTAGGGGTGTGCATAACCCATGTAACCCGTCCAAAACCGTTTGAAACCGATGAAGAAATAGCATTTCGGATTTGTAAAATCGGGTTTGCGGTTTGAAATGGGTGAAAAAATTTGAAAATTCGGGTATGGTCGGGTTGGGTCAGATTGAAGCCCAAACAACCCGTATAAATCGACCCGACCGAAAACCAATCCTCCATAAGTTATATGCGTAGTTGTTCACTTGTTTGGCTTTGGCTGCATCCATCTTTCCCCATTTCCCCTTTTCTTTTCTTCCTCGCCCATTCACCTGAGCCCTCTTTTCTTTTCTTGCTCGTCCATTCACCCAAGCCAAGCCGAAGAGAAATTTCTCGTCTAGCTCTGCACTCCACCTCCCTCCTTTGTCTTCCTCTCGCACACGGCCATGCCTCACAGTAGGAAACGAAGCTCCAGCCACCAAGTCGTCGTTAAAGCCTTCACCGTCACGGTAGCTATCTCGGGTAGCCAAGCCAATCGGTAAGTTCCTCACCATTTCACTTTAAATTTGCAGAATTTCTCTCAAAACCCTAAATCCCTAATCGCCGTTGTGCCTGCTTGATTGTCTATTCTGTTGCAATTATGTGGTTTACTTGGCTTGGTTTGAAGTATCGTGACTTTACCCACAGTTGAAACTTAAATCCCAAATCCCTAATCGTGATTCATAGCCAAAAGAAGGATCTTCAATGGTGGATCGAACCCAACTCTCATGAGCAATTGACGGAAATCAGAGATACTATCCTTCTCTTGTTCCTCTGCATTCTCTTGTTTCTCTGCAACTAGCTTTGACACTCGCATGAACCTGACCACACCGGCATGAATCCCAGCAACCTGAGTCCCTCGGTTTATAGAAAGACATAATCGGGTTCGGGCTGGTTTTTTGCCACCCGACGGGTGGTCGGGCGGGTTGATTTCAGGTTCCAACCCACCCAAACCCGCCCAATGAACACCCCTAACCGATGTCACCCCGAAGTCATTGGTTTCAATTCCCCTTGTTGTAGTTGTATTGGCCCACATACACTTAAATAATGTGACTGTGAAATGCCTATGGTAGTTTAACTCAATAATATATAATAGTTTTCTATAATACATGACGCTGCCAAATTGCATATTCCTGTCACTACTACTTGCATAATCGCTCGTCCCAAAAGTACCATAAACTCTACTATTTTGAGTTGTCATCCCTTGGTCTTGATTTAAAGTTCAAAATTTCAACCCGTTTACAATGTAAGCATTGTATTGACGTGCTCTATCTAGTGGACCAAGTGCAAGAAATTTTAAATCAGTATACTGTGATCCATCGTTATCAATTGCGAACTGTAAAAAGAATAAGGGGTGAGTTGTGCTCATATTTGATATATGAATAAAAATTGACCGACGCTGAAATACATACATGATGCGAAAACTAAGAGACAAATTCTATGTAGACCTTTTTATCTATCTCGGTAGATGCTCATGTCCGACTTCTTAAACTATGCCTTACATAGTCTCTAAATTCCCTATTAAGTAAACAATATATATACACTTAATGCTACACAACATTCAAAATTGTATGCAAATATAGCTAAGTCTGAGTTAACTTACTGTAGGTAAGGATTAATTTTCTTGCTGTTTGTTAAGACATGCCGATAGGCCTTCAATTTTTATTGGGAAGAAAGTGTGAAATATTCAAACCCACCAATTGATCTTCCTATTAGTAGGAACAAACCCCTATCAAACGTCCTAACATCAGATTGATCATCCATATAAGTAGGACGATTGAAGACAATCTCAACACCATCTATGTACCTAGAATAGAAAACTAAAACTTCTTCTGCAACATACGATTCTATTATTAAGCCTTCTGGCTTTACTCTATTCTGCACAAAAGACTTAAACTTACCCAAGTATCTATACAACATAGATTAGATGAATAAAATTGGATTAACAAAAATGAAAGAAATCTGAACTAGTTGTTTTTGATTTTTTACTTTTCAATGGGATACATCCAATGATATTGGACTAGTCATTCTAACTTTTTTTCCAAGATTAAATGTACAGTCAAGTGCACCATGACTGTAAAGAAATACAGCAGGAATAACATCTCCAGATGGTACAACATTATAACAATATGATTATGAAGTTGTTCAAGTTTGTTCACATTCAAAACTTTAGAACAAAGATGTCGGAATAATGAACAAAATTCGATAAGAACTGTAAACACCGATTGAGGAAGTTTCTTCTTTATGGCTAACGGTAACAGCTGTTCCATAAGGATGTGACAGTCATAATTTTTCAATCCCCTAATCTTATACTGTCTTACGTCAATACACCTGAAGATATTACTAGAATAACCGTCTTGCACAAATACATTCTTAAGTGTTCTGAGGAAGACTTCTTTGCCTGCATTTGTCGATGTGTACAAAGCAGGCAGATATTTACCGTCATCATTTGGCCACAGCTCTGACTTCACACCAAACTCTTGTAAGTCTTTTCGTGCATTTACGTGGTCCTTTGAACAGTCAGTATCATTGAGTAAAGTGTAAATAATGTTGTTGCAGATATTTTTTTTCAATATGCATGACGTCAAGATTATGATGCAACATATTATTCGCCCAATATAGAAGTTTGAAAAATACGATTTTTTACGCCATTGTTGAGTCCCAACATCAACCCCACAATGACCTCGGTTCAGCCGTTGTTGAGTCCCAGCATCAATTTCCACATTTTTCTCGAATGCAACTTCATTATCATCGAATTGTCTTAAAATGTCTATGCCACTCAATTGCAGATGAGGGTTTCTTCTATCATCTTTCCCGTCAAACCTATTGCGGGCCATCTTAAATTTATGACCCTGAGTTAGAAAGCAGCAATGTCCTATAAAACACAACTTCCAACTATGAGGTAGACACACAGGAGTTGAGTCAAAGTTACAGTATGGATAGGTTAATTCAGTATGAGTATTCTAGCCTGATAAACATTCAAGATCAGGAAAAATCACTGATCGTCTACAAAAGAGCTGCATGCATGTTAAACATTTCTTTACTGAATTTATCGTAAGTCTGAACACCTTCAACCCATAATTCCTTCAACTCTTCAATTAGTGATTATAAAAATACATCTATATCATTCCCTTATGCTTTTCTCCCTAGAATTATCATTGACAGCATGAATGAAATCTGTTTCATAGACATCCAAAGAGAGAGATTGTACAAAATTAACACGACTGGCCATATGCTGTAACTTGTAGATAAGTTTCTAAATGGATTGAAACCATCAGTGGCAAGCCCCAAATGAACATTTCTCGAATCTGATGCAACTTGAGGATTCAGAATATCAAATTTCTTCCATACCTCAGAGTCCTTCGAATGCCTCATCATGCCGTCAGAAATCCTGTCTTCAGAATGCCATATCATAAATTCAACAATCTTAGAAGACATGAACAAACTTTACAACCGTGGTTTAAGTGGAAAGTATCTGAGTATTTTATTAGGTACCTTTCTTCACTTCTCTCCCTTCTGTTTCGGTTTCTACCTTGGTGCACTGTACTTACTACAAGTTTCTCTATTTTCATGCTCACCCTAGTATAACATGCAATCATTCTGACATGCATGAATTTTCTTGTAATTCAGCCCCAACTTATTAATGACTTTATTAGCCTCGTAAAATGAAGATAGGATTTTTGCATCTGGGAAGACATCGACTAGTAACTCAAGTATCATCGACATGAATTTATATATACAATTCATTTCTTAATTTATGTTATTCTATTTTTGTTATAGTTTTTTAAAAACAATTCCTAATACTAACTCCGTCTATTTACTAAAATTTATCATTTATCTCATCAATTGTGCTTCAATTCCTCTATTAGTAATTTATGTCAATTATTTAATTCTAATTATTACTCTAATAATTATTTTAATTTAATGCGCATGTGTCATTTTATCGTTTCTCTCGTTAACTATGCTTCAATTTCGCTATAAATATGTAAATTTATGCCTATTATAATTGTTTATTATTCATCTCATAATTATTTTAATTTTATCTTCATTAAATTTAATTCCATAAAAACTACACCAATTAACTCTTAATTTAAAATAAATTTACTAATATTTTAATTTTTGGAAACATTTTGTAATACTAACTTAATATATTTAGTAACTTTCTTATTTCACCTCATCAATTGTACTTCAATTATGCTATTACTAATTTATGTATATTATTTAAATACATTTATCAATATAATAATTATTTTTGATTCATATGCATTAATTTTAATTAAATTTTTTTACACTAATTAATTTATATTTAAAACTGAATTCACTATTATTTTTTACTAAATTTATATTATTATATATATTTGTTTTCATTTTTTAAAAACTACGTGTATTTTTTAATAAAAAAAATTATTTCTAACTATGTGTATTTAGTAATTTTATCATATTATTACATCAACTCCATTTCAACTCTTCTATTTGTAATTTATATATATTCTTTCTAATACTAATTACGTATGTTTTACCTCATAAATAATCAAATTCAATATTTCAAAATTACTCTAAATAAAAATTACCTCCTAAATATTTTCAACGCACATAATATATTATAATATTAAATATCATATACATTGTAAAAGTGACAAAATTTTAAATTTTATTCATACATGTATATTACAATACAAACTATATTTTTTAAATTAAATATGAAGTACAAAAAATACATATTATTATCACATTTGAACATATAATATATGAAAAGAAATTTCTACAAAATAATAAAAAAATTGCATACCTTCAAAGTGATTCTAAAGAAACAACGCGCGAAAGCCGATAAATTACCACAAATTCTTCACAAAAACAAATAAAAATTTATTTAGGAAAATTTTTTGAACATAAAATATTTTAAAAAAATTACTCAATTATATTTATGTCATTACATGACATACTTTGTATAAGATAAAAAAAAAATTCTCACAGCACATCACAGTACATTAACTAATGTATTTTATAAGTAAAAACTGTAAGTTAAAGTTTTCATAAGGAAAATAAAAGGGAAAAAAAATTCATAGAAATGGCGTGGTTTAACGACGGTTTAAAAACGGTCATTAAACCTATTAACTACAATTTGGCTAAATAACCGTCGTTATGTTTAGGTTCAACAACGGTTGCACCTAAACCATCATTAAACTACATCTATCCCGATAAACAGTAAAAATTATAAATGTTACAACACGACGACGATTTTATAAACTATCGTTATTTAACAACTGTTTTAACTAAACTGTAGTTACATGATGATGATTTTCATAAAACTGTTGTTAAACCTCACTCTTCCCTATGAACGGTTACTTTCATCTTTTTCCGTGACGTATTACGACGATTATAGTTTAACCGTCGTAATTTAACAACGGTTACAGTATAATCGTCGTTATGTTTTCGTCTTTATTCTGCTCCCTTTTTGTAGTGTATCTTGTATAGTCTTATCCTATATAATCTCCCTTATACATTGTTTGGTATGTCCTATAAGGAGATGCATGATAGTATAAACGTATACAATTTCATTATACATTGTTTGGTGTGACACTAGTATTATTCAGTAAAACTATTTTTATACATTAATCAATGTATAACTCTATATATAAGGCGGTGGAGGATAAAAGTTAATAAGAAGAATTTGATAAGAGATTCAATAAAAAATAATTACAAAATTTTACATAGCTACTAAATGTAAATATCCAAAACCTCAAACCTCAAAATCCAAAGTTCGAAACCAAACATCAAAATTAAAAACCTCAAACCCCATACCTTAAATACAAAAATGCCAAATTTCAAAATCTAAAACCTCAAAATCTCAAACTTCAAACCTTAAATTCCAAACTTTAAATTCTATATTTTAAAACAAAAACTGACAAACTCTAAATTTTAAATTTTAAACTCTAAATTTTAAAAATCAAAATCTCAAAACATTAACCATAAATTCTAATTTATCAAAATTTTATTCAAAAAGTATTTATTAATTAATTTAGTATATTTTTTACATAAGGGTTAGTTTGTTCAAATAATATTATTTTTATCCTATCTTTTGCTTACCAAATATATGATAAGATTATGTTATATAGTACGAGATGTTATACATTTATACAACAAACACAAGATAATATAAAAACTTATAAGGTGGATATCCAATACTATCTAATAATCTTTATCCAGTCTGACTTAATCTTATGTGGCTCACCAAACAATGTCTTCAACCTTAATCTATACAATGTGCCAAACGAGACCTTAGTGTGATTAGAATAATTTCTAAAAAATTTAGTGGGATGTAACAAAAAATTCTTTTGATAAACGAAAGTAATAATAAATATAGATTATTCTCTAAAATTATATGTAAATTAATATAATTGGATCCCAAATGTTTGCCCAAAAAAGATATTCTCTCCTTCCTCTCGCAATCGCTTTTGCTACTAAGGTTTCTCTCTAGCAGTGGCAGCGACAATGACGTACATAGAGCCCTTTCTTTGTCCAAATCTTGATTTCTTCGTCATTGTGTATGGCATCGCCCAGATTACCTGGGTTTTTGGTGGATTTCAGTCTTCTTCAGTTGTCGACTTACTCCATGAGAAAGGTAATGTTGCCGACTAGCTCGTTGGTCTCGTAGCTTTCGCCTAGCCAAGCCATTTTAAAAAAGGGTTTTTTTTTTCAATGACCTTTTCAAGGTAAAATTTGGATAGAGTGCAAATTTAATAGCCTTACTCTCTTTTGTTATTGTTGAGGCATAATTGGCCATGTGGGAGGTTGTCCCAAACTGATTTTTGAATAGCTGGATGGTAAAACTTGTGAGAGTAAGGTTGGACCTTCGTTGAGAGCAGACTAAGATAGAAGTAGGCTAGCTGGGGCTGAAATTATGAACCTAAATATTCGCATTACTTTGAATATTGTTCAGCGGTCTCCAAATCTTACAATCAATCATGTCTTGCATCAATTTAGTGCTTGATCGGTTCAGGGTGTTTTGAATGAGACATCTAAATATTCTTATTTGCACGACGTGCAAAGGGTAGCTATGGTTTTCTTTACCTTGTAAACTGTTGATAAAGGGGTGAAAAAGTGCAACAAGGTAAGAAAGTTGGTAAGCGAAGGTGCAAATTAAAGATGGCTGGAGTGGTGTATAGTCCTCTTCAAGGCTCTAATTCCAGGGGAGTAGCTAGTAATTTTGAAGGATATGGAATATAAAAAAATCCCTTAAGGAAGAAAAGTGGATTGGTGAAAAGAGGCAGTGTATTGCCTAGTGCCAACATTCTAATGCAAGCTGAAGCAGTGAGGATTTCCAATCTGAATGGTCCCACCAGTGCGAATCTTTTCAATTAGCTTAATCTTTATTTTGAGTTTGTCCTACCAATTAGTTGTCTCTTAGTTTGATTTGCAGTGTGATTTCAATAGATTATTTGGAAAGATTTCTCCTCTTTTTTATAATTTTGAAATAAAATTACCAATCTTTAGTTTAAAAAAATGTAGGTCCTAAATAAATAAAAAAGTACTCTTGTGGATTATAACTCCTAATTGGTAATGATGTAGGCCACCCAAGACAAATGGGATGCTGCATAATTTGAGGCTCATAATTTTGGAGTTTGTTGACCCCATTGATGTACCTTAAAAGGTTTTGATGATAACAAAATTGTAAAAAGAGATTTTTCACAAAATGCATGCGGTTTTAGAAATTGCACTCATGGAGTTTATCAAGGAATACATCAAAGCTTTTATGGATTCAAATCAAATGAACCTCAAGAAGGAATATGTTTTTATCTCAGGTATTCTAGACTTAGTTTTCATGTAAAAGAAAACTTAGAGAACCTATGAGCTCATAAAATAGTTTTAAAAATCTTTAAGTTTGAGTTTTTAAGGTTTGTTAGTAATTAGTTTGTAAATTTGCTCATAAACTAAGTTTTTCAAAGTATAACAAAAACTTGTTAAGTTTAACAAGCGCCTATTAATTTGCTGAAAATAGAACAAAGTTTACAAACTAGTGATAGCTTTAAATGTCTATTAGCATTTTGAATTTGAAAAATAATGGTCATAGGAACCTATAAGCGACTATAGCTTGTTTTAGACACCCATAGCTTGAAAAGGTAACCAACAGTTGCTTGTTTCCTAAATAGGAAAGAAATTAAATGCCTTACAACGGTATGATTTCATTGAATCTAGTGGCAATTGGCATCTAATGGCTATATTCGACATTTTCCTATTAATACCAGGCCCCATTGAACATTGAGAAATTTGAAAACATGCGATTAACCTTTATTTCATCTTTAAGCCCTTGATTTTCTGATTTTTTTTATATAGGTGTTGAATTTGGAATATAGACTCTTTGAGATAGTGTTTGCGGCCTTCTACCTTATTCTTTCATGAGGTGTGATTCAAGAGAAGGTCCCTTGAAATATTTGGATATAGAAATTTGATTGAAAGTTTATTGTAAAGGTGCTATAAGGTGTCTGAATCTGGTTTCCAACTATGATGAGTTGTATGGTTGTTGTGGTTCACAAGTGTCTGTATTAAACTTATGGTTTTTAGTCAAAATCTCAACTTATAGCTTGGAGACCGGATGTAGACTTAGTAGTTGAACTGAATTAAGATAAATTTTGGTGTTTTGTTCCCTATCCCCTTGTTTATCTTTTCTAGTTTTCTAACGTTCTGCATCTCTAAGTATTGCTGCACTTGTATTTGTTTTTGTCTCTTTCCTTTACCTTATTTCATTTGGCATTGTTTGGAATTGTTATTCTGAGTTCCTGATCTTTACAAGCTTTTTAGTTTTCTAGTTTATCTAATATCTCGCTTTTATGTTTTTCTACCCTTTGGCATTCAATAGTTTTGCTTTAATAAACTTATTTGTTTGTGCTAAATTTTAGTTTTTATTTTCTGATAAAATTTTTATTTGGCTTTGTAAAAATTCTTGATTTTAAACTGTACAAAAAGTTTTAAATTTCATATCTTAACTTCCACTTCACTCTAAAATTTGTTAGAACACCCGATTCACTTTTCTGTTGGGCGTTTACCATTCTTAACACAGTTGTATAAGGGACAAAAAGGCCCACAATCAAGGACAGCGCTGGTGACTCCCAAATGACTTATTTATTTGGCCTCTTAATTGAAATGGGAGGTTGTCTCCATAAAGAAACATTTTACCCAAACTAAACTAAACAAACTTTTTTGCACACATCTTTATCTTAGACTATTCTAGAGAGGGCTAATGTGATTCTTTGTGACTATATACACCAATGAACTTTAGTGAACGAGTAGCTATGAGTTTGTTATAACGATTAATCATAGGAATTTCATTACATCCTCTCCATTAACTAGTAAAAAAAATTGAAGATATTATTGAAATAGATGGGTTGTTGATTTGCCATTGAATATGTTATATGATATCATGGTATAAGATATTATTATATTAAAATGTTATTATATTTAATATGATAATTACAAATTATAAAAAAAGAAGAAGATACAATTGGTGTTTTATAAAAATGAATAAAATTCATAAATATGAAATGTTCATAATTTTTTAGTGATATTAAATATCACTTCAAATGGAAACATTCTTATATATATGACCTTCGGTGTTTGGATTGTCATTAAGTATTTTAAATTTTGATGTATCAAACATAAATATCTTTATTATTTCTTGAGATCCAAGATACCAAGATGAGATTGTTCCAAACAAACATGATTTTAATACTCTGCCAAATTTCTTATAAATAGCTGATAAATAGAACAGAACTAAGATAAGAGAGGAAACAACAACAACGGTAAAAGCGGAAACAAAGGGAACAAAATCCAAAAACCACTGTTTCCCAAGCAAATATTTTAAGCATTTTATTTATCAGTGTCGGTTTATTGAGAATTGAACATTCATAAATTTGAAGTTGCACATGACCACAAACAACTCAAAGCCCCATTGACTGTAATGAATAGTACTTCGAAAGGAATTGAAGTCCACATGATTCTTTTCACATTCATTCAAGATCTTCCATTGAAGTCTCAAAACAAATCAAAAGGCCCAGACCCTTGATGCTCTTTTTGTTGTAGAGATCTAGATGACTACCAATGAGCTTGCAAACGATTTTGTCTTGAAATCCCTCTTTACATATCAAGGTTAATTAGGGTGTGGGCACTCTAGTAATTCTAGTGGAGTCTAGAATTCTTATGAGTTTGCCACTATAGCCTATAAAAAATCTGTCAGTTAGGGACCTCTTGATCATGCACCGCTGTCTCATTGCAGATTTTGCCAGTCTATCTCTTACGGTCATTAATTGACCATAACAAAACCCCCATCTCTCTCTCTCTCTCTCTCTCTCTCTCTCTTCTCCTGCCTTCTACAAATTAACTTGTAGTTATCCCTCAAAAATATTCACCATCAATTGTCATATCCCCTGCAAAGTTATTGCAGCACAGAAGGGAAATATGCGCAGCAATAAACCACACAAACTACTCTTGCTACTCTTGACCTTAATCTTCGCAGCTAAAGTTATACAAGGTCATAGTCATAATTGTCTGTCTTCAAATGAATTCCTCTTATTTCAATTCTAGTTTCACCCTGTTATATCCTTTGAGTGCTTTTTTCTTCTTCTTTTCTTGCTCATTTCTTTTGTGTTCCTCCAATATACTAAATCTAATTTCAATTCTACATCATCGCTAAGCTTCCATCCGTGCTTTTCTTTCAAGATTGGTTTCCTTGGTTTCTTAACACACTAAATTTTCTGAGTTGGCCAAGGTGCCACTATGCTTGTGTATCTTCTATTCATCTTTCTAGCGAAGGATTAATATATTTCCTAAGTATCTTAATTATTCTTATCACTCTGATGGTGCAGGAATAGAAGCAGAAGGATGGGTATCTCAATTATCCTCTCAGACCCAAAGAGAGCGAAGTTTGCAGGTGAGCCAAACACAAACGTTATCAAGTTGAATTGCTTGGTATGTTTTCCCATAGTACTTAAAATTTACGTACTTTGAAATTTGGAGTCTCAGGGTAGCAATGAGGCATGGACCATGAGGAATTCTAGGAGGTTGATGATTGGATCCACAGCACCAACTTGTACTTACAATGAGTGTAGAGGCTGCAAATATAAGTGCAGAGCTGAACAGGTGCCTGTGGAGGGGAATGACCCAATCAATAGCCCATACCACTACAAATGTGTTTGTCATAGATGATGATATTTAATGGACGGACTATAGCCTAGTGTAATTTTGAGTTGCTTGTTTTGGGTTCTATCTTTAATTACTCATCCTCAAGAGAACTTCAAATCCTTTTTCCATGTCCTATAATCTTCCTGCCAATGTTGGCAGTTTTGAGTGTGTGTTGAAAGCTGCAAATTAAAATTTTGCATTTCATATTTGTATTTGGTATGTTTCATTTTGTTTTGTTCATTGTTGCCAAAGTTATAAGCATATTACTGTATACTAATTTGCCATTTCTCTTATAGATACTGTTAGAAAGATGCAAGTAAAGTCATAATTGATCAGAAATATCTGAAATATTGACATTACACAATTGGCATATTATGTTAGTCATGTCATTTTTTTTTTTGGCATGTCTGTTTCATGTCATGCACCATTTCACTGTCTGATGTCCCACAATTGCATTTTTGAGAGAAGGGTGAAAGATTTCGCTTTTCACTAATTAGAAAACCATAATTTAGCATCTATGGAGTTATTTTTTTTAATAAGAATCTAAGATGTGCGTAATTGATACATTAGATATAACTGCCATTGGACATAAGACGTCACAATTTTACTAATATAACATATCATACAAAAATTATAAAAAAATTTCCATCTCTTAATTTAAAACTAGGTCAATTTTGATAAAACATGAATTGTATCTATTTTTTAATAACTGAATTATCGTAATAAGAGTCTAAATACCACGGTATTTCATATACTCATATCTTATACCCAATTATCTAAAAAAATATGAAAATGTAAGATAGAAATATATCAAGCAATCTTATGCTTTAATAACAAGTAGATATTGAGATGACAAAATATGGCTATTAGAATAATATATTAAAGATGACAACGAGGTAGGGTGGGGGTGGAAAAGTCCTCGTCGCTCTGCTTCCTCACCTCATTTCTCATTATGGAGGACATATTTCTGCCATTCCATTTTCCATGGGGACCAATGAAGATCCTTATGTTTGTAACGTTTTATAACAATTAGATTGTATAAAAATTAAGTAAAATTTTGAATAATCAAAATTGTATAATCTTAAATTCAAATACATTCATAATAATAAACATATATCAAATTTTTTTAGTATAAATTATAAATTTATAATTATAGATATATTTATTTTAAAGTAATTAAATGAATAAAAAGTATTATAATAATTTCAATGCCGGAGAGTATAGCCCACATATTATAGGTGGGAAAAATCTACCCCCACTTTGATACTCACGGAGAGAAGTTTCCCTCATTCTCACTCCCATCCTTAGCAATTTCCACGAGGACCAATAACAAATGACTAGTGTTCGTTTCAAATGCCACATGATTAAAATAAAAGGAAGTGAGAGTTTTGCTGCAAGTTGGTGCATATGGAAGTGGTCCTAAATATTAGGCATAAGCTGCCAAGAGATCACATGGGTAACTTTTTTGAATTCGATTCATTTGCACAAAGGGGCAAAAGTCTTTTTGAGCAGAGCAGGCCTGGTAAGGCATACAACAAGGGAGGCCCCATGTTCACTGTAAAGCAACATAGCCACTGCAAACGCAAATATGTTGTTATGCCCTTGGACTCATCTAGCTAGCACAAAATGCAAACACTTTGACAATCTTCTCCATATCAGTGCTCAGTCTCATCAATTCACAGCAAAAAACCTGAACTAGATACAGTGCCATTTTATTAAAGTCCTTGTTTAAGCAAAACTAGTTAGTTATTCAAATACTTCGGCTATATCATGGCCTAAAAAATTAAAACTCTGCTTTTCTGTAGTATGCGAATACCATCAATGAAATTGGATTTGCTTACTCATTGTGGTAATTTAGGGTATTACTCAATGATGCTTCATAAAAGTAATATTTTTCAGCTGTCTCAAAAAGAAAAAATTATATATACACTACCCTGTTAGAGATTTATTAAATTATTTTTAGGTGTTCACTTAATAATTTAGAGTTTCAAGTTGAAGTTGATCTTCACATATCAAAATTTCTATGATCCAGCAGAGTTTGATCCTTATTTCTCCTATTATTGATATTTATATTAAAATTTTAGAACAATGTATGGTAAAGATTAAGCTTTGTCCGAGCCCAACAAACTTTCATGTAATAAGGGAAACTAAAAATGTCCAGGGTCTATGAGGAAGGACACAAAATTTGTGAATCGTTGTGGTAGAAATAGATTTTTGGGTTATGACTCTTGCTTCACAAACCATATACTCAATTAATTTAGTGATACTCTAGTAGTGAATGTCAATCATATAATCTATTGCTTTAATTTCTTCTGGGTGCAACAGTTAATAATATAAAAGCATTCTATGTAAGCATATAATTTGATCTTTGATAAAAGTAAACTTAAATAATACATCATAATAAGGATCTTGAAATCAAAATTATCACAAGAAAATACTTAGTTAGAAATTCATACTTGAAGGGGAAGCCATAACCTTTAGAGTTCCCTGACTCTCTTTAGTAATTGCCCCAAAAGTTTGTTAGGATTTATTTGTCAATTAAACTTATGTGTTTATCACTCAATAGCACACTTTACTATAAGATGTCTCTCTTAGAATTCCACAACCCAATGGCTTAAATGGGTAAGTTGTAACCTAATATAAGACACTAGATAAGACACATCCCTTTATTCACTTCAACAAATACGTTAATGGAAAACATAACATCATGGGCCACCAATTCCCATATTTTGGCCCATGTACAAAGTGAAATAACATAATGTTAAATGACAAAATCATTAGTTGCATAAAAAATAAATCCAATCATTATATGCATCATATTAACCTTAATATGATAAACTACTAAGGTGAGTTGTGGCAGTTGTACATTATTTTGCAACATACTTCTTTCCATCGACCCCAACACTAGTAGCTAACCACAGAAGGTCTATAAGCAATATATAAATACATAATGATATATGATAATGTCTTATAAAGACTTAACCTATGATTTCTCAAAAGTCAATTATGTGTTCACCATAATGAAAAATATGAAGTATATTTTTGAGAATTACAAGTGAGCTGAGAGTGTCATCATAAATAAATTATTTATAATTACAACCAAAATCCATTTCATGTACATGTTCCTTAAACAGTTTTGGTTGTAAACTTTTAGTTGAAAGATCTACAACCATGAAAATTTTTCTAATATTCTTAATAGATTCTTTGTTTCTTAACCTCATTTTTAATGATAAAATAATTTAATTTCACTTGTTTGGCACCTCTTGAATATTCGTCAATTTTAAAGAAGAAAATTTAACATTGTAAATTTTCAACATATTAGTAATGCTAACAACCCCGAGTCCTTAAATAAAGTTCTATAGCCATAATGCATGAATCATAGCTTTATAACATGCAACAAATTCTGCTTCCATAATGGATAAAGTAATGACATAAATTTTTTTTCACTTTTCCATGAGACTACTTCTTTTTCCACTAGAAATAGATAACTTTCTACTATCAAGGTATCTAACAAAATCTAAATCTAAATATTCAATCACTTCTAAGTGGTTGGATCACTATATGTGAGCATATAATCTTTTGTCCCTTATAGATGTCTTAAAACTTTCTTTAATTTGCAACTTTCAAATGATCCCTTCTAGGATTACTTGGATACATGCCTAATATCCCAACAAAAAAGCTAATGTCAGTCATAATTACAGTTTATTTATACATTGAACTATACACAACAAAGGCATTATGGAATTGATTGTATA
Organism: Gleditsia sinensis; assembly: GCA_037074535.1. Classification (NCBI taxonomy): domain Eukaryota; kingdom Viridiplantae; phylum Streptophyta; class Magnoliopsida; order Fabales; family Fabaceae; genus Gleditsia; species Gleditsia sinensis. The sequence continues at coordinate 58,603,826 of CM073468.1, read as the reverse complement.
TGTTGCATGTCATTCTTTGGACATTACATAAGGCTAAACTTATCCCTTTTTTTACATGGGAACAAATCTAGTAAAACACTTTTTCATACTGAATCTCTCTAGAATTCTTTCAATATAGGATTTTTGATACAATCTTAACAATCCTTGTAATGTATGATAGAATATTTGAATTTCTATCATATAAGATGTCTCTCCTATATTTTTCAGTTCAAAATTTTTGAAGAGAGAAACTTTGGTGTCACATAAAGAGCTCAAATTATTAGCAATAAGAAAAATATCATCAATACACATAATAATAAAAAAAAATATAAACTTTCTTCCATTTTCCTTTTAGTATATATAATGATTAACAATATTTTTGGTAAAATCAAAAGAAATTATGCTATTTAATATACCATTGTCAAGAATTTTTTTTAAATATGTATATTTGTTCTTACACACCATTAGAAAATCTTTCGTTTCATATAAAATGCTCAAATCATTGGCAGCAAAAAAAATATCATCAACATAAAAAATATGGGGCTATTTGGTAACCCCGTTTTCTGTTTTTTATTTTCAATGAAAATAAAAAAAATGGGGTGATAGCAAATTGTAGTGGTGGCTTTTTTACAATATTCATGAACATATTATAATGTGCATGAATGGTGTTTCACAGTTCATGTAATTGGAAAATGATAAAATAAAAATAAAATGAAAATACAAATTATCTTTTAGGAAATGAAAACATAAGACATTTTCTTAAACCAAACACACGCTAAACTTTCTACCACTTGCCTTTTAGTATATATAATGATTAACAATATTTTAGGTAAAATCAAAAGAAACGATGGTATAATTGAATTTAATATATGATTGTTGATAATATTGTATAAATCTGTATATTGACTCTCTTTTTATATACCATGTGATCTTTTCCTTCAATTGAGAAAGTTAAAGGTTGACTTATATAAACATCTTCCTTAAGATATCCATTGAAGAATACTATTTTCACATTCACTTGGTATGACTCTTGTAATAACCGTAAAAAAATTTAACGAAAATTCCAATTAAAGGAAATTTAGAATAAAAGAGAGAATTTTGAAAATATGAGAATTTATGTTTTGGCGCGTACTTTTTATTTTTAAATGATAGTATTTTGCTATAAGCAAATATATTTTTATTTATGTAGAAATGATTATGATTTGTTAAAAGTAAGTGGACTTTTAAGTAAAAGAAGTATTGTGTTGCTTAAAATAATTATATCGGCCTCTAATGAATTTTTATGGTATTTTTAGAAATATTCTTTCTTTTAATATGAATAAATATATTTGTTTTAAAATTTATTTTATTATGATTTTTATTAAGAAAAATTATGATTTAAGAGTTTAACTAAAGATTTATGAGAAAGGAAATTTTTAGAAATTTTTGGGATATTTTATGATGAAAAATGGAATTTATATGAATTTTTATAAAAGAAAATCCTATTATTAATTATATAATAATTATTATTATATTTAAAAAAAAACGAAAGCAGAATGATAAAATGACACCGGGGGCGACGAAGTATCAGAAAGAAAAAAAACAGAAAAGATGCATAGTAGTAAATAGTGTAGGAATAGTAACATCCAACATTTTCTTTTGATTTGGAGTACTGATTGGCTTCTGGTTTCAAAACTGAAAATGTTATTGGATTCAAGACGAAAAGTACTTCAGTTTTGACTAATCAATTTTTCAAATCAACCGTTGAATCGCCGTAGATCTGAAGTAGAAAATCTCGGTAAAAGGTAAGTTCTGAAAAATCTTACTTAGAAACTTTTAATTAGAAACCTGACTCCGTAGATGGATTCAGAAACTAGATAAACATTTGGATATGAAATTGTTTTGTTGATTCGGTAAAATTGTTGTGACGGTGAATAGTATTTTTCGGCGATAAATAGTGGCGGTGAATAGTGATTTTCGGCGAGTGAATAGTGTTTTCCAGTGGTGAATAGTGACTAAACTCCCGAAGTCATTTTTCAAGTTTTTTGATTTTCCGGACTCGATTTTAGGGTTTGTTTTACCGAATTCATACCAAAAACGAAGATTTTAGGGCTGTCCAATCTGGAGCCTTTACCGGTGAGTAGGTTTTTCTTACTATAGCGCATGTTTTACAAATTCGGTTTATAACTCTCTCGTATGATTTTAACTAGTTGGAATGTATGCTAAATTATTTTACCGCTTTGAAAACAAATATGTTCCAACCATGTTAGAAATTATAAATTTCAATCTTAGTTGAACCCTAGGTATGCAGGGCAAGCATCTAGGCTGATAATTCTCCATTTGAGCTAAATTTATAGAAATGCAAACTTAGTCATAAAAATGAACTAAGATAACCATGAAATGATTTGATGCATGGCGAACATCTATGTGACGTCTACGGACGATCTATGTTTAAAGGGAAAGTTTATGATGATAAAGGTCTCCATGAGAATCCATGGATAAAACATATTTTAGAATGGAATTTTATACATGAAAAGAGTTAGATGGAGAATTATAGCTATATTATAATGTTATTGAAATGTTTTACTTAAACTCTTTGAATAGCATATTTTCAAATGTTTTCTATTGGAGGAATCTTTTTAGATCACTGTTAGCTAGCCGCAAGTAGTGCTCGCAGGTAGTGCTAGCCCTGGTGCACCATGGACATGCGAAGGCTTCAGCCTAGGATATTGTGACGGGCTTATGATCGCCTAAGACACAGAATTTAGAGTGGACTTATGTCTACGCCTACAGTGATTGCCACACCCTTGCTATGTGCTTGGGGGAATTTAGGGTGGACTTATGTCTATACCTACAGTGATTACCCTCCCCTTGCTATGTGCTTGAGAAAGATGATGGATCTGTTAGGAAAAAACTCCAATAGACTAGTGCATTTTTCTTAAAGATTAAATATTTCTAAACAATCTCATTCATCATTGTTATTGCATAAATAACTTCATTCATTACTTACCATGCATAATTGATTTGCTTTACGGTTACTGATTTAAATCATGTTTTATCTTTTGAACATACATTTGAACTGTTTAGCTTGTCCTTCAATAAATTGTGGTTAAATGCTTAATATTTCTATTATTATCTTTACACTTTGATTTCAATTATTAAACTCATTGCGAAACACTCGTGCTTGGTTTGCCCTGTTTCAGTTATAGTATGATTTACCCATTCACTGAGATGTGGTCTCACCCCTCTTCTGTTTTCTCCCCACAGATAGTCAAAGAGACTTTGATCCAGCTACAGTTTCGTAGGAGGCTGAATATAGCGTTGGTGAGCCCTAGTTTGAGCAAGGCTATTTTTGTACTGTCTGTCTAGTTTAGTTTATGTCTAGTGTACCTCCATGAATTTACAGGCAGGATCCTCGCTTCTTGCGTATTTTGATGTGTTTTTTGGAAAATGATTTTATGTTTTATAACGATGTTTGTATTATGAGGCCATGGGCCAAGTTGAATCACGGATGTTGGATTCATGAGATATATATACATATACAGTATTTTCTTATATTGGATGTGGTATATGTGGCCAGTTATATTTATTATGTACTCTGGATTGTGTGCTGAATGTTTGTACACGCTATGTGTTAGGCTTGCAGTTAGGGGGAAACCCTTATGCCGTGCCGGTCATGTGTTCCATCATTTGGGGCCCTGACAACTCTAAATCATAATAAGCCACTAACGACAAATTATTAATGAGTCTATTTTAGAGATAGGAGAAAGTGTCTCCTTATAGTCAATACCATCTTTTTGAGTATAACCTTTAACTATAAGTTTGTCTTTATATCGTTCTATATTGTCATTAGAGTCACATTTGATCTTGAAGAACCATTTACATTTGACTCTTTTAGAACCTTTAAGCAATTCAATAAAATCCAAACTTTGTGTTTTTCCATTGATTTCAACGATTTCTTTATTGATTCCAAAATTTGACTCTTGTAAATAAACCACATAATCATTCAAAATAATAAATATCTTTTCTCTTTGAGATCATCTTAATGTTATTCCTCGTTATTCTTGTATGTCAAATCTTTGTGAGCTAGTTTCGTTAATAATTGAATATTCAATTTTTTGCTCTTCATTGTTGTCAAAACATTCTATAGAGCAATTTGGGATATAGGAATAGTAATGGGTAAAACATTCACTCAGGCTTTCTATATATCCACCTTTTTTGATTCATTACTCCTATTAGCAACACCATTCTCAATATCCATCTTTTTTTATTAAGACAATAAAACTTGTACCTTTTAGATTTCTTTGGATAACCAATAAAGTAACCACATATTGTACAAGAATCTAATTTTTTTCACGTGGTTTATAAATCCTTGCTTTTGTTAGGCAACCTTAAACATGCAAGTGCCTTAAGTTGGGTTTCCTTCTTGTCCATAATTCAAAAGGATCTTTTGAAATTGTCTTACTAGGAACCTATAAGTATACAATAGTCTAAGCACATACATCCATAATGATTTAGATAAATGAAAATTACTCATTATACTCCTAACAATATCTATTAATGTCTAATTATGTCTATCAACAATACCATTTTGTTAAGGTGTGGTTGACATAGTGTATTGTGCACATATATCATGTCTTTGGAGAAATTTAGTAAATGGACTTGGACATGTCTTATTTCATCATGTTTCTTACAATATTTGCCTCGTCTATTAGACCTTACGATTTTCACTTTTATCTCTAATTGTCTCTTAACTTCAATTACATATATCTCAAGCATGTCAATTGCTTGAAATTTTTTATAAAGCATATATATATATATAATTGTGTGCTTCTTGTACATAGCTCCTTTCTTGTTATGTTTGATTTGCTTTTCATTAATGCAATCCATGCATAAACAAAAATCAGTAAAATATAGATTAAGAAGAATCCCATTAGTTATAATTTCTCATGTTTTTATTTTGGAAACATGTCCTAAAAGCTTACACCACAAGTAAGCATAATTTTCATTCATCAAACTATGCATAATTCTAATATTACAATGCAAAAAAAGTATTAGAATCATGAGTGGTAGCACCAGAATCAATTCACCAAGTACTATAAGGAACTTCACTTAAATTTGATTCAAAACATACAAAAACCAAAGGTTTTTCTTTCTTTTTGAACCGAGTTATATGTTTCAAGCAATTTTTTTGAAAGTAACCAATTTTCTTAAAAAGGATACTTCCTTATCCTTTTGTTCCTTATAAACAGTTTACTCTTTCCTCTTTACTTTTTTTTGGCTTTCTTCTTAAATTTCATTCCATCTTCTTGACCTACTAGATTAATTGAAAGACTTTCTTGATTCTTTAATGTCCATTCCTCCTGATCAAGCATGCTAGCCAATTCAGTTACATTATTTCACTTGTCCTTAATAATGTTATAACTTATATGAAAAGGCTCATATCTCCACTAAGAAGTTCTCATCCACTATCATCTCCAAGGTTTTTAGCTTTGCTGCAATATTAGTCACCTCAATGATAGGCTCTTACTAACTAGGCAACCTATTAAAATTCATGATCATAAGTTGTGCCATTAATGTACCCCTGAGTGACTTATCAGCAAAATGAAAACATTCTTCAACAAACTTTAGGTACTCATTAGCATTTTCTATTTGTGGAATAAAAGATGTTTTGTTGTTTGCAATCACCATTTGCATAAACATAAGGCTTAATATATTAGACTATTCCCATGTGTAAGATTAGACTTCTCTATCTCACCGCTTGAATCAGTAATAACAATAGGCTTTCCTTCCAATAGTGCTGAGTCAAGATCCAATATATGGCCTAAGGTAAAATTGACTTGTTCACGCCATTCAGAGAAGTTCAATCACTACAAGAAAGTGGGGCAACTTCAATAAGTTATTTTCAATAGCCAATAATAACTATTGAAAAAGGTAATAAATAAAACACATGTTGACAGCTGTTGAAAAATATATGAAAATTTGGGCGCTCAGCTTTAGCGGTAAAATAGATCCCATATTTTTTTTTTCTTTTTCAACAATTCTATTGAAAATAGTTAAAGCTTTTCTTCCTTTTCTTTTATTCCACCATCAAACACATGATCCTTCTTCTTGACTCTTCTTTTTCAGTCTTCTTCATGTATCAAAGAGCCACAATATGATTTTCATCATAACATTGCTTCTTTTTTAGCCAAATCCTAATTTCGTTTTGCTTCTCCCGGTCGTCGAGCTTGATCGACTCGACTCTTTTCCCTACCCTCCAGCCTCTCACTTCGTTTAGTACTTCTATATTGTCGCTTGAATGAAGACACCCAATTGGCCCAACTTTCCCAAATTACAAATAGTAGAAAAATTGATGTGCTATTTCGGTTAATGTCTCTCCTTTGAAGTAGAAGTTTGTTAACTCTTTCTTCTCATAAGCGTTTCTGTACTTAAACTCCATCCATGGTTAACAAGAGTTTTTAGACACACTTTTATCTCCACTCATCGTTCAAGAAGGCAAAGTATGTAATGCAATTTACTCTCCATTCACATATTTTACATTTTGTTTCTATCAATTTTGTCTTGGATTCTAATTTCAAACTATTGGTACCAAAAATCCCTAACAAATAATAATAATATTATTCTTAATTTGATGCCTAGATTTCCCACATTAGTCAAATTTCTTACCAATGACCCATTGAAATTTGTTTGGATGTAGTTAATTATAGCAAGAACCAACATTTTGGTTTATTTCCCATCTTGAGGAAAGTTTTTCTCCACTTTAGGTACGTTGTCCTTGTCTTCAAAAAATTTTCTTTCCTTGATAATCTATGTTGTTTCATTGTAATGATTTGAGGACCATAAGGCTTGACTTTGATTATATTCAACTAAACTCTTCAAAGATGATGTTTACGCAATGTCCTCATTATTGTTTCTTTGTGATAGTGTAATTCTATTTTTGGGGATTTTATTTTCTTATTTCTGTGTCTTCAAAAGTATTTATACGTGAATAAATTATGTGCAGTATTTACTTTAGCTTACACTATACAAATGGATAAGAGTTGGATGAAAATTAAGAATAGAACAGACGCTAAATATAGAGAATAAGTTATTCAAGTTCTAGATTTTTCCTTTAGTCACACAAGTAGAGACAATATTTTATAACCTTGTGTCAAATGCAATAATTGTAGAAAAAATCGTGAAGATATTCAAGGTGATTTGCTAGGATATGGAATAGTTAAAAATTTTACTGTTTGGTATAACCATAGGGAGGAGTTACTTGATTCTCCTCAATGCTTTAGTGATAATGATGAGTCAGATTGGGAATCTATTCAAGACATGTTGATTGATCATTTTAGAGTTTGGGAGGTAGAGGAGCCAAATGAAGATGCAATCACTTTTTATAAATTATTAGATGATTCAAAACAACTTTTATATCCAGGATGCAAAAACTTCTCTAAACTATCTTTCTTGATGAAATTGTTTCATCTAAAATGCCTTAGTGGTTGGAGTAATAAATCATTTACTATGTTACTCCAATTGTTGAATGATTCATTTCCAAAGGGCGTGCAATTGCCAAAATCTTATTATGAAGCAAGGAAGATGATAAAAGACCTTGGCTTAGATTATGTGAAAATAGATGCATGTGACAAAGATTGTATGTTATTTTGGAATGAGCATTCAGAGATAGAAATTGTTTGATTTGTAAGGCCTCTAAGTGGAAAGATGAAGAGAAGTCTAATAGTAAAAAGATTCGTAGAAAGATTCTATGTTATTTTCCATTAACTCCAAGGTTGAAAAGATTGTATATGTCTAAAAAACAGCATCTGAAATGACATGGCATTATGAAAAGCGAGTTATTGATAATGTTCTAAGACATCCAGCTTATTCAAAAGCTTGGATAGAGTTTGATAAGTCACATGAATCCTTTGCTCTTGATCCATGTAATGTAAGGCTTGGTTTAGCTAGTGATAGGTTTAATCCTTATGGGAATATGAGCACCCAATATAGTATTTGGCCAGTGGTGTTAAATCCATATAATTTGCCAACTTGGATTTGTATGAAGGCTCTTTCTATGATACTATCATGACTTATTCTTAGGCCAAAAGGTCCTGAAAATGACATTGATGTATACCTACAACCATTGATTAATAAGTTAAAACAGTTGTGAGAAGTGGGTGTAGAAACATATTATGCAAGTAGACAACAAATTTTTTTGATGCATGCTGCTATTTTATGGACAATTAATGACTTTCCAGCCTATGGAAATTTGTCTGGTTGGAATACTAAAGGGGCCTTAGCATGTCCTTCTTGCCATAAGGAAATCTGATCTATGTATTTAACTAATGATAAAAACTATGTTTTTTTAGGACATCATCGTTTCTTACCAATTAAGCATAGATGGTGCTTTGAAGAAAATTTATTTGATGGTACAAAAGAACTTGGGCATGCACCTAAACAACTTCATGGGTGTAATGTGCTTCAACAAGTTCATAGTTTAGAGGGATTAGTACTTAAAAAATCTATGAAGAAAAGAAAGACAAATGAAAATACTGTTGGAAATGGTTGGCTTAAAAAGAGTATATTTTTTCAGTTGCCATATTGGAAAACTTGGCTATTACCTCACAATTTAGATCCAATGCACATTGAAAAGAATGTTTGTGAGAATTTTATGGGAACGTTAATGAATGTTTTGGGCAAAACAAAAGATAATTTGAATTTTCGGTTAGATTTACAACTTTTGGTAATAAGAGAAGATCTCTATCCAATACAACAAAGAGATAAGTTAACCATACCTAGTCCTATTTACATGCTGAATAGTGAGGAAAAGAAGATTTTCTATCATTTCTTGAAAAAATATCAAAGTTCCATATGGATATTCTTTAAATGTTACAAGATGTGTGAATATTCATGAACAAAAGATTTTTGGATTGAAGAGCCATGATTGCCATGTTATTTTGGAGTGTTTTCTTCCACTTGCATTGCATAGGCTTTTACCTGAACATGTCTGTAATCCATTGATTGAGTTATGCACTTTCTTTAAAGAGTTATGTTCTAAGGTTTTGACAGTAGAGAAGTTGAATGAGATTGAGACTCAAATTGCTTACACAATTTGCAAGCTTGAAACCATATTTTCTCCATCATTCTTTGATGTCATGATCCATTTACCAATTCATTTGGCAAATAAAGAAAAAATTGCTGGACCAGTGCACTACCGTTGGATATACCCCATTGAAAGGTATTTTATTATCTTATATCATTATGATATTTAAAATTTATTATACTTATTAATTATAAGATTAATGAGTTAGGTGTGTAGTTAGTGTATTTAATTTTTAGATGTCATTTGTTTATATAGGTACTTACACACTTTGAAAGCTTATGAGCATAATCGAGCTCGTCCTAAAGGTTTAATTGCAGAAGGTTATATTGCAAATGAGTGCTTACTGTTTTGTTCAAGATATTTCCATGGAATTGAGACTAAGTTCAATAAATTTGGACGAAATTGGGATGGTGGTTCAAGTCAAAATTTGGATGGATTATCTATCTTTAAGCAAGTTGACTACCCTATTAGGAAAAGTAAATTGTCAAGAAAATTAAGTTTGGAAGAATTAAAGCAAGCTCGTCTTTATGTACTCAAAAATTATGATGAAGCTCTTCCATTTATAGAGTAAGTATTTTTAATTATTACTAACTTAATTAGAAGTTTAACTTTTATTTATATCCAAATATATATATATATTTGTGTGTGTGTAGGAAGCATAAGTTAGAAGTTGAAAAAACACATTCAAGGAATATTGAACAACAACATAATCAAGAGTTTCTTAGATGGTTTGAAAATTACGTAAGTGTCATTTTCTTAAAGATTATATAGTTCTATATATGAACAATAATTATATGTATATTATAAGTTGTCTATATATCAACGTAGGTTGCACAATTATGCAATGAAGAAATTGATCAAGTTACAAAGCAGCTCTTTCATTTAGCTCGTGGTCCAACACAAGAAGCCATATGTCACAAAGGCTTCTTTGTCAATGGTTTCGTGTTTCAAACAAAAAAATGTGATGATCGTAGAAAAACACAAGGAAGTGGAATTGTGGTAATGGAAGATTCTGGTAAGGAGTATTATGGAGTCATAAATGACATTGTTCAATTAGCTTACATGGAAAATAATAAAGTTGTTCTCTTCAAGTGTTTGTGGTAGGACGTAAATAACTATGCCAAAGGTTTAAAGTTAGATGAACATGGGATAACGATAGTGAATATAGGGCGTAGATTAAAGACAAATGAACCATTTGTAATGGCATGCCAAGCAAACCAAGTATTCTACGTTGAAGATATAAATAATTCCAATTGGTTGTGTGTGGTAAAGGAAGCACCTCGAGATTATTTTAATATGCCTATAGTAGAAGATATTGAAGATGATGAAGCAATAGAAGTTATCGACCCAAAACCATTCCAACACTTGCCTCAAAATATTGAAAGACCATTAGGTTTTAAACTAAATCTACATTTATTCTTTTTGATAATTTTCTGCCTATGCAATATTTTTAAATTTTGAATATAGGAAGGAATCTATTTTCTTATATTGGTATGAAATTCTGTTTGCTATCCATTAATATGATATTTATATGTAATTTTTAGGAGGTATTTAACCATTACAGGATTGGTTTAACATGGTTGGAAAGGGAAAAAAGGTTGCTAGTGTTGGTTTAAGGAAGAATGCAAGGGTTCAAAAGCCTAGATCGATTGGAAATAAAGGTGTTCGAAAGAAATTATCACTTCAGCATTCTAGAAAGCAACGTAATTTGGGAACAATTAGTAATAACGAAGAAGTTGTTGAATGCAGCAATTTAAAATATGTTACTTTCCACTATATAAACTTTATGGACTTCTTTAATTTGTATTCACGTTACGGCTTCAAGTGGTATTTAGCCAAAGAGGCGAGGACCTACTCATAATCTTAAACTATCTAAGATGCCATCTAGAAGAGGACTTGACATCGTATGGAAAATGAACCATCCAGTGGGTCCAAATTCTAACTTATTCAAATCCATATGCACAACTTTGGTTAAAGATATGGAGAATGCACCACTAAATGTCAATGAATGGGCTGAAATTTCTCAAGACAAAAATCTCAAATTGTTTGACCTTGTTATGGTTATAACTTTGAACCTAAGACACTTATATGATTTTCTTATGTTATTGTCATATTTATATTTGTTTACATATGATGTCTAATTTTCTTTTCTTTTGCTTATTATCTCTTGAAGTTTCACTTTAAAGTTGAAGAACACCAAGAACTTGTATGGGCACAAATGAATAGATCATATAGAAACCATCGCCATTATTTGAAGAAGAAGTACTATGATATTTTTGAAGATGTTGAACAGACTCATGTTAATATACCACTAGAAGTAGAAAAGGAAGATTGGGAGTTTCTTGTAAACATGTAGAATTCAGATAGCTAGCTGGTTAGTATTAAAATTTTGTTTTGTATTTTTATGATGCAATAACTATCATAAACTTCTAATGCATATTGTTTTAGAAAATGAGTGATCAAAACAAGACTAATCGAGCAGCCAACACTATTTTTTACACTACTGGATTAAAAAGTGTTCAACAAAGAGTTGAGGAAGAGGTAATATACACACACACATACACACACACACACTAGACATAAAAGTGCTAATGTACTTTTGCATTTGTATGAACTCTATGTTAGATCATTTTCTAATTTTACAAATTTCTATTTTTATATTAATAGAAGGAAAAAATTGGACAAGAAATTAGTCGTGTTCGACTGTGGGAGATCACACAAACAAGTTCTACTAGTGAGGCTATTAATGAAGAATCACAAGAGAAACTTGTAAGTAGCTTTTATTTAATTATCCTGTCTAAGTGTTCTTCATTTGATGTAATCATTAAGCACATTTTTCTCTCTTAACATGTATATGAAATATAGGATCAACTTAGAAACATTGCATCTCAAGTAGAAGAAGGCTCTTTAGAAATGAATGAGAATGAAATATTTACTGAAGTTTTTGGGCTTGAAAGACACGGGCGAGTTTGTGGTTATGGAGCTGGTGTGACTCCTACACAACTATGGAGAAGAAAATCAACACTTTTTTTTTCTGAACTTGAGAGGCGTCTTGAAGAATCAGAAAAAGATCGTGAACATTTAAATGTAAGAGTACAATCACTAGAGGAAAAGGTGAACCATTTGCAAGACTTGTTGACAAATTTTGTGTGTGGAAGGATGCCTCCAATTCAAACTGATTCTAGCAACATTGGTGGTTCTAATTCACCTAGAAATACTGTAAGCATTTTATCTTGTGTTTTTAATTGTTGTTTTTGGTAACATGGCTTATCTACATAATTCATAAAAGAGAATTATATATTTCATAATTAACAAGGCAGCTTCTTAAAAATTAAACTTATGGTAATTTTAGTGACAGTGAATACAATTGCAATTTGAACTTGTCAAGTTTGGTTCTCTGTTTTATCATATTTATTCATACTAGTCATAGATTTACCTAAATAAAAGAAAGAGACATATATATATATATATATATATATATATATATATATATATATATATATATATATATATATATATATATATATATATATATATATATATATAGTGGCTGCAATTTAAACACACCTTAGTGGTTTCTTAATATATCACAGGGCATTGTCTTTGACTTAGTGTATTTCTTTCATTTGATTTATTTTTCAGGTTGAAGAAAACTAAGATGAAAAGGCTTTCATTTTTTGGTTATATTTTTTTGGATAATATGTTGAAGACAAATTGTAAAGGCTTTTCACCTTTCGGTTATCTTTTTACAAGTATTGGTATGAACTTGAAGAATCTCTAGTTGAGATGTAATCTTTTATAATGAACACATAATTAGTTATCAAGAATTATTTAGTAGAGATGACATTTGTTAATGAGATATTTTAAATTTTGATGAATATGATTCACGATTTTATTTTATTTTTAAATATGCTCTCAAAAATGATAGTTATCAGCTCATTTTCAACAACCATCAATTGTCAAAATATATTATAAGATATTGTTGAAAATGAATATACTTATTTATTTTCAACGGCCATTAATTGTCAAAACAGATTCATAAGATGTAGTTAGAAGAAAGGCATTTTCAACAGTCACTAACTACCAAAAAATCTATAACACTATTTTTGCTAGCGACTAATTGTCAAGGAAACAATTTTTGACAATATTTTTGTTGATGGGTTTCAACAGTTATATTGTTGTCGAAAATTCCATTTTCGACGGTTATTTAAGGATTTTTCAACAAGATTGACCCTCAAAGTTTGTCTTTTTTTTTTTGTAGTGAATCCATTAAATTTGGTAACAGATGACGCATGGACTACAAGAAATGCACGGCATGAGGACGAACAACTAATGACGGTCAATAAAAACCGTCACTAAATTGAGGTTTAACGACGGTTTTAAAACCGTCCTTAAATAGAGACGGTTTAGCTCTAACCGTTGTAATATGTCGCGGATTTATTTTTTTGTTGGAGGTGAAGTTTTAGGACAGTTTTGACAAGACCATCGTAAAGTAACGACGATTTGGACTGAACCATCGTTATTTAACGGCGGTTTAGTCTAACCGTTATTGTGTAACGATGGTTTTAAACATACCATCGTTAAGTAATGACGGTTTATCTGAAACTGTTGTGGATATGTAATATTTAGAATTTGGACCGTTATTCGTGATATGTGTGGTTTAAAGACGATCTTAGAAAAACCGTCGTGAAACCTTTTTATAACGACAGTTTTAATGAAAACTGTCATTATATGGGTTTGACAACGGTTAGTTAATCGTCATTAAATCAGGCAGTCATCTATAAATTTATTTTCCCTCTTCATTTTCATTGCGAACACTTTAAATTACAGTTTTTTCGTATAAAATACATCAGCTGAGGTACTTGAGTGTGCTTTACGAGTTGGGGTATTTAGGTGTGCTTTGCAAGTTGTGGTATTTTGGTGTACTTTGCGAGTTGTTTTTATCTTACTAAAGGTATGTCATATAATGACATATTTATATTTGACTATTTTTTTAAATATTGTATGTTCAAAATATTTTGCTATATTAATTTTTGTTTGCTTTTGTGAAGATCTTGCGACAACACTCCGACTTTTATGCGTTATTTATTTTGAATCATTTTGAAGGTATGCAATCTAATTAGTTTTATTTAAATAAATTTATTTTAAAATATTGTATGTTAAAATGCGATAATAATAGATATTTTATGTACTTCATATTTATTTTTAAAAATATAGTTTACATTGTGATGTACATGTATGAATAAATTTTAAAATTTATTACTTTTTCAATTTTTATGATATTTAATATTATAATATATTATGTTCATTGAAAATATGTAGGAGGCAAATTTTTTTTTAGTAATGCTGAAATATTGGATTTAATTATTTTTGAAGTAAAATATATGTAATTAATATTAGAAAGAATTTATAAAAATTAAAAATAGACATCTTGAAGCGGGGTTGATGGAATAATATGATAAAATTATTAAATACATGTAGTTAAAAATAAATTTTGTTAATAAAAAATACAAGTAGGTTTTAAAAAATGAAAACAAATATATATAATAACATAAATTTAGTAGAGAAATTGAAGTGTAGTTGATGAGATAAAATAATAAATTTTAATAAATAGACAGAATGAGTATTAAAAATAATTTTAAAAAAACTATGACATTACTTTAAAAATATATGTATGTTTTAATATAAGTTTAATAAATGTATATAATAAGATAAATTTAGTATAAAATGACAGTGAATTCAGTTTTAAATATAAGTTATTTAGTAGTAAAAAAATATAATTAAAATTGATGCAGATAAATCAAAAATAGTTATTATATTGATAAACGTGTTTAAATAATATATATAAATTAGTAATAGTAAATTTTAAGTACAGTTGATTCTAAAATATTAAAATATTTGTGCAAGTGAAGGTAAAATAATAAATGTTAGTAAATAGACGGAATTAGTATTAGGAATTGTTTAAAAAAAAAATTAAAACACTAATTTAAAAATACACGTAGTTTTTAAAAAATGAAAACAAATATATATAATAACATAAATTTAATATAAAATAATAGTGAAGTCAGTTTTAATGCACTATATTCTTACACTAAATTCTCTCTTAACTAGCAATGTCTTAGGTGTAATTTAGTAAAACTATCTTTGAATATATGGCCCTTATATGGGCCACTATTTTTACTTTTTCAGATAAAGAATTAAAATTTCAATTCCTTATCTGAATTCCTTAGAAATTTTACCATGTAAATACTATAATTGAAATCGTAGCGGCAAATACAAAATCATACTTCAATCTTTTGCTGCTAGTGGCTGTCCTTACCAAGACGACGTGATCTATCAAATTCGATCATGAAACTCATCCTTTAAATTAATGATATTAGAAGAATGAAATAAAATTGGCACGTGACCAAAAAATTTCTCAATGGCACTGTTTCAGAAGTTAGAATTTTTCTTCTTGGATTTGTAGAGATTTTTCAAGTGTTTTATTTCATATTATGCAAGCCAATGACATCATTTATCCCATTTTTATAAGGTGTGACAAGTCTTGCCAATGAAATCTATAACTTTTATTCATCTAAGTTTGCATCATAAGCTTCTTAAGATCAAGTATGTATCTTATTTCTCTATTTTTAACTCTCTCTTCAATATCTCTCTTAAACTCTTTAGGGTCAGAATTCTTTATTTATATCGAACCAATGACAAGAATTCTTTATTTGGTGCTTCATTGAATGTTAATGATCATAAAGTTTGTTAAATATTTTTTACACTTAAAGCATTTTAAACCTCTTCAAAATGTGTTGTGTTTTATGCACAATCAATTGCAAATCCTTCCCATGCAAAATAGTCATGTTTTCAATTTAGAGTAAGAATTATTTAAGTTAATTGTTATCTAAATTCATAATTATTTCATATATGGATAAATATTGGATCAATAAACCTCGACAATCAATAAAGTACCTGAATGGTTTAGACGGATTTTTGAAATTCGCAAATGCCAACTCTGGTGTCAAAAGTAAAATAATATGTCCATGCCCAAAGTGTAGATTCAAGAAATAGCAACTCATTAAGGTCGTGTGCCAACACTTAATCGTCAAATCATTTCCAGAGGGATACAATTTCTGGAGTTTGTACGGAGAAATGATTAGAGAAGATTCTACTGCAGGACATGCTATAATGCCAATTGAGGTTGCAGAACCCATTGTTCGAGATGATCCTGTCCTGTGCAGCATGTAGTCCGTGATGCATTCGGGGTTCATCTCGAAAATGAGAACATCGATTCTCTGGATATGCCTGTTCCACAGTTAGCATAAAGGATGGCTGATAAAGAATAGATGATAATGTCAAATTTTTTTATGAGTTACTGAAAGATGGTCAACAACCACTCTATGAAGGGTGTGAGAAGTATTCCAAATTTTCTTTCTTGGTGAAATTGTATCGCATCAAGTGTTTGTGCGGGATAAGTAACAAAGCAATGTCGATGATACTTGAGTTGCTTGTCGATGTATTCCCAGATGCCAAGATTCTGCTTTCATTTTACAAGGCTAAAAAATTCATTAATAAGTTGTGGTTGAATTATAAGAAAATTCATGCATGTCAGAATGATTGTATGTTATACTGGGGTGAGAATGAAAGTAGAGAAACGTGTAGTAAGTGCTCCACACCAAGGTGGAAATCGAAACAGAAGGGGGAAAAGCAAAAAAATGTGCCTAATAAAATTCTTAGATATTTTCTAGTTAAGCCAATGTTGCATAGGTTGTTTATGTCTTCTAAAACTACTAAATTTATGAGATGGCATTCTGAAAACAAAATTTCTGACGGCATCATGAGGCATTTGAAGGATTCTGAGGCATGGAAGAGATTTGATCTTCTAAATCCTCAATTTGTATCAAATTCGAGGAATGTTCATTTGGGCCTTACAACGGATGGTTTCAATCCATTTGGAAACCTATCTACAAGTTACAACATATGGCCAGTTATGCTGATTCTGTATAATCTTCCTCCTTGGATGTCTATGAAACAGAGTTCATTCATGTTGTCAATGATAATTCCATGGAGAAAAGCACCGGGGAATTATATAGATATATTTTTACAACCACTAATTGAGAAGTTAAAGGAGTTATGGGTTGAAGGTGTTAAGACGTATGATGCCTTTAGTAAAGAAATGTTCAATATGCATGCAACTCTTTTGTGTACAATCAGTGATTTCCCTGACCTTGGATATTTATCAGGCTGAAATAATCATACTATACTAGCCTGTTCACACTGTAACTTTTACTCTACTTCAGTGCGTCTCCCTTACAGTCGGAAGTGGTGTTTTATAGGACATCGTCGCTTTTTAATCTCCGGGTCATAAATTTAGGATAGCTCGCAATAGGTTTGATGAAAAAGAGGAAAGAAGAAACCCTCCTCTGCAACTGAGTGGCGTAGACATTTTAAGACAAGTCGAGGATATTGAAGTTGTCTTCTGGAAAAATGTGAAAACTGATGCTGAGACTCAACAATGGCATTCCCGATGTCAGGGTTTGGTTGATGCTAGGACTCAACAATGGCATAAGAAAAGTATATTTTTCAAACTTCCGTATTGGGCGAATAATATGTTGAGTCATAATCTTGACGTCATACATATTGAGAAAAATGTCTGCGACAACATCATTTATACTTTACTTAATAATTCTGGCCGTTCAAAAGACCATGTAAATGCGCGAAAAGACTTAAAGGAGTTTGTTGTGAGGTCAGAGCTGTGGCCAAATGATGATAGTAAATATCCACCTGCTTTGTTCATATTGACAAATGCAGGCAAGGAAGTCTTTCTCAAAACACTTAAGAATGTATCTGTACTTAACGGTTATTCCATTAATATCTCCATATGCATTGATGTAAGACAGCGTAAGATAGGAGGACTAAAAAGTCATGACTGTCACATCCTTATGGAACAACTGTTATCGTTAGCCATAAGAAAGACACTTCCCTAGCCGATGTCCGCAGTTCTAATCGAGTTATATTCATTCTTCTAACAACTTTGTTCTAGAGTTTTAAATGTTAATGAACTTGATCAACTTCAAAATCGTATCATTATGAAGCTGTGCCATCTGGAAATGTTATTCTCGTCGTCGTTCTTTACAATCATGGTGCACTTGACTGTACATTTCGTCATGGAAGCGAAGTTAGGAGGACCAGTCTAATATCGTTGGATGTATCCCATCGAAAAGTAAAAAATGAAGAACACATAATTCAGATTTCTTTCATTATTGTTAATCTAATTTTATTCATTTAATCTATGTTATCTAGATACTTGGGTAAGTTTAAATTTTTCGTGTGGAATAAAGCAAGGCCAAAAGGCTTAATAGTAGAGTCGTACGTTGCAGGAGCAGTTTTATTATTCTGTTCCAAGTACATAGATGGTGTTGACACTGTCTTCAATCGTCCTCCTCATGTGGATGATCAACCCGATGTTGGGACGTCTGACAGGGGTTTATTCCCACCAATAGGAAGACTAGTTGGTGGGTTTGAATATTTCACACTTTCTCCTCGGTAAAATCGATACAGTGCTTACAATGTAAATGGATTCAAATTTTGAACTTTAGAGCGAGACCAAGGGATGACATATCAAAATAATAGAATTTACGGTACTTTCGGGACGAAGAGTTATGCAAGTAGTAGTGACAGGAACATGCAATTTGGTGGCATCCCGTATTACGAAAAACTATTGGACATCATTGAGTTAAACTACAATGGGCATTTTACAGTCATATTATTTAAGTATATGTGGGCCAACACAACTACAACTAGGGGAATTGTAATTGATGACTTCGGAGTGACATCAGTTGATTTTTCTCGGTTGATTCACACTGGTGAAAATGATGATGACGAGCCATTCATCCAGGTATCTGAGGCTCATCAAGTGTACTATGTACAAGATGAGCTGGACGAGAACTGGAGTATAGTGATGCATTTGAAATCCCGTGACTTATACAAGATGGGCGAGGAAGATGAAAATCTTATATACGAGAGCAATCTGTTACACACGCAAAATTTAGAAAGATTGTTTCCAAAAAGATAAGTTAATTTATACTTGTTACAGTATTAGTTTTGATGTTGCTGCCTATTTACATATATTTTGGACTACTTACAATTAATGTACTATTTTTTTATAACTTTTATTAGGCAAAGTTCATTTTGTAATTGTTTTATGCAGTGACTAATGTTATTAATTTCATTTTGACAGGAACGGTGACGATGAAGAAGGTTAGATCACTCTACATAGGAAGGGCAGGTGTGTCCAATTCTCACACTTCTACGGCCCACCCAATGATCAGTGAGAGTGGACACCCACTATGGAGTCAGACACCATTCTATCCACACTTTCTCACCTTGACTCTCGGGGAGCAGAGTTGGAGGTTGTCGCATCATCAGTCCCTACTAGCGACTCCCAGACACTGGATTCACAGGACGTCCCTTGCACACTCCCCCCACCCGACGCTCAGGCACCAGACGACGATTTTGCCATCAATATAGATGCATTTTTTGCTAGCGTGGAGAAAGAGCATCAGCCCGGTGAGCAGGAGCGCAAACACAGGAGGAGTTGGACAGTTGATGTTGTCAATGAGTATTGTAAAAACTTTATGCGCTTAATAATTTTTTCATAGTAACATAATATATAATTGTCTATATTATGAGAGATGGGACTAGGCAGGTGACATCCAAATAGTTGACTATCGAAGACATATAGGCTCTACCTCAGGGGTCAAAGGTGGTTGTCCAGTTCAACGACAACCACCAGCCTATCGGAGATAGTGGTGATTTGCTCAGTGTCTTTCTCGACACCATCGGGGATAACTTTCGGTTATTCCCGATCTCCTACAAGGACTAGAGGAGCATTCTTCAATAGTCTAAGACGAAAGTCTTCATAAACAACATTCAGGTATAAAAACATATATCTTTTGTAACTAATTTTATTTATTTATTATTTATGCGCAATTTATGTGTAACTAATTTTTTACTTTCGCTTGCAAACCCATTTTAATGTGACGGGCCTACATAAGAAATTGATCATGCAGTCGCTAGGAGCAAAGTGAAGAGCCACACGATACAATTTATTCCGGCTGGCGTATGATGGTACGAAGACCAGAGATCAGTTGCGGAGTGAAGTCTCAATAGGCATCCCACCTGATCAGTGGACAGCTTTCATAGACTATCGCCTTGACGCGAAGTTTAGAGTAAATTGTGTATATTAATATATTTATAAAATTTAACGTTTAAATATTGTGACTAATTAATTTCTCTATGTGATTAATTAGGATGTGGCTACAAAGAATAAACAGAATAGAAGACGTCTGACAATGCCACATACCACTAGATCCAAGAACCTTGCACGCAAAAAGGCGGAGATGGTAAGTTTAAATCCATAAATATCTTTTTTTAAAATGTTAAGAAGACTATAATTTATATAATCATAAGTTGATTACTTATTTTAAATTTCAGGAGGTTGATCTTGGTGGTTCGGTGACTCGCAGTGATGTATGGACGGCAACTCCTAAAAGAGCTAACGAATCATACATCAACGACGGAGCTCGAGCTGTTGTGGTAAGTATAAAATTTTATCAACTGTACGTAGGTAATTATTTAATTTTTAGATAATATTTAATATTATTAATTGTCTGTTATTGGATTTTGTAGGAAAAAATTGCTTCGATCAAGCAGGAGAATAACTCGTCCCAAGAGCTCTCGACAGCTGATTCACTTGCGAGAGCTCTTGGCACTAAGGAGCACTCCGGTCACGTTTGAGGATTTGGGTTGGGTGTTTGCCCAACCCAAATTTTCAGTCATGGCTCGATTGGGTTGAACTTACAGTCTGAGCCGTCATACCACGAGTTACAAACTGAGGTGGAGCACCTGAAAGTAGTTATACATGAGCGGGACGTTGAGCAGTAGGGACGAGATGCTAAGCTCGTAGCACAGCAGGGACAAGTGGAGGTTGCTATGGCGTTCCTGCTACAAAAATTTTAGGGTTAACTGCCACCTGAGATAGCAGAACTTCATAGTTCCACTCCTAGGGTAATTTTTTAATACATAAAAATTGTTGATATAATTTTGTTTACTTTGAAAACGCTAAAAATTTTAACAATTTTTTTTTATTTTTCAGGACCCTAGTGACCACGGCAGTGGGCATTAGTTTGATTAGCATCCGCAGGGTCCGGGAATATGATTTAGTTATTATAGTCTGTATATGTAATTTTGTGATACTCGTGACTATTAATTTTTGTGTACATATTTTTCATTTATATATATTCATTATAATTCAATAATTTATGTATATCTAATATCTAGTTAAATATCAATAAATTTTAAAATAATTTTTTAAATTATTAAATAATTCGCACACTTAATTATTATATAATAGATGAAAATGTATCTAAATTAATTTGCTGAATATTTAAAATATAAATTAATTTTTATGCATGATGGTTTAATAATAAAAAAATTTAATCCAAATTAGTTTTATGAATAACAAAAAATATTAAATTTCAAATTACAAAAAATTTCATTTAAAAAAATAAATTAATTTTCACGTATAATTGATAAATAAATAAAAAATTTTAAAAATCTCAGTTTAACGACTGTTCTAAAACAGTCGTTAAATTCGTTATAACGACGATTTTATGCGTGTCGTTAAACGAATCTTAACGACAGGTTTGTAACTGTCGTTATACCAAGTTTTACGATGGTTTTGTAACTGTCGTTAGAACCCTTCATAACGATATCATTTTCACGGTTGACTAAAACCGTCGCGATGCTTATGAATTCATAACGGTTTCTTGACCGTCGTTAAATGCTTTAGCGATGGTTAAAACTGTCGTTATATCCACTTAAAAACTGCCACTAAATCTCGTGTTTTTTATAGTGATGTAAATGAAGAAATATAGCTGCAAAATACATAATAGCTCACAATACTTTATAGATCTAAACATCACCGTACATAGTGCATTGCAGTTCTCCGTAAAATCAACAAAACACATCATAAGTTAAATGTTAATATTACAATTATTAGACAATTAAATAATCCTTAATTAAATACATTTTTTTAATCTTTGAATATCCAAATATATATTCAGTTCAAAAATATTAATATACCTTATCATGTTCGCTATTCATAAAATGGTAATTTACCTTTGGGAAAATTTTGTAGTTCTCACGAACAGTAAATGTCAAATTATCCCCTAATATTTCGTTTATTTCGTTAATAGGCATTTCATCATTAAAATGGATTATTGACATTTTAATGCTTTATTTGTATAAAAATAGTATTTGTCACCTTGATGACTAACAAATAATAAATTCATGCCTAATAGACAAAATATTCTTTCACTATTATAATATTTTATCTTTGATGAAAATATTATTTAGCCACTTTGGTGACTAAAAAATAATAAAATCATGCATAATAGAGAAAATATTCTATCATCATTATATAGGCACTTGGATCATAATAATGCCTCGAGATATCATAGGAGGAATAAGTATTCTCTTCTCACATCTTTTTCTTAATTTGTCTTTTCTACATACCAATTCTCAAAAGAGTTATTTATAATAGAGAAGACATTTCATAAGGATGTAACAAGACAAATTGTGCTCAAAAACATAGAGAAAAACTTTCAAGGAAAGTTCAATTTGTCTTGTTACATCCTTACGAAATTTCCGTTCTATTATGTAACAAGACATTTCATAAAGTTAGATGTGTTTGTAATATTTTATCTCAGGAGAGGATATTTTTGTCGATAATAAATTTGATTTTCTGCTTCTGCTTCTACTTCAATGGAGAAGCTCCAAATTGCTGCTTCTCTATTTCAATAGAAAAATTGATTCCGGTGACTTTTAAAAGTGTTTTTTTTTTCTTGGACAAACAAGATGTTTACAACAAATAAAACACTTCTTCTTTTGAAAAACAAACAGCTTTTTCTTCAAAAGAAGCATGACCAAACGAGCTATTATTTGCCAATTAAACTTAAGTGCTTATCACTTAATAGCACACTTTATTATAAGATGTGTCTCTTAGAATTTCTCAACCAAATAGTGTCGTCTAGTGGAGTCGCATTGAAAACATCTTTTCTCGAGCGTCCCAAAGAAATCAAGAGTGATTATGGCATCTCTATATTTATTGATGGATCGTTTCCTGGTTCCACAATAAAAAAGTTGTGACACCAGTGCCTTGTACGCCTAACACAGCAATAGAAAGAGATGACTCTCACATGTGTACGTAGGACCTATGAAATACGGCAACCGGTTACCGTAAATGAATGATTAATAGGTAAAACTTGCAAGAAACCTGTTAAATTTGAGAATCAACCCTTGCTACGCCACGAAGATATAAGTTTACAGTTGAAGAATTTACAGTACGCAGTTAATGTTCATACTAGCTTAACCTCAATTGAGTTCCATTCAAATGACGAAATACACCACAACAGAAGCAAAACTGTATCAGCTAGGGCTTATCTCTTGAAGCCACTAAGATACAAGTTGCAGAGGAAACCCACAATAAGAACCACTCGGTTGAGGTCATCGTTATAGTGCAGCAATTTTGGAATACTTTGTAAGTAAATAAGTGAGGATATTGGTAGCAGGCTAGCAGTAAAACATGACAAGAATACTCTAGAAGTAGACAATACCAGCAATCTTGAAATTATATATGGATTGCCAAGTTAGCACCATTGATTCTTGAAAAAAATAGAACGCTTAAGGAGGCAGTGATTATATGCATTATATCCAATGTAGCACGAGTATAGTATGAGTAGAGCAATTCTTACGTCAATAAAAGTATATAATCAACTTTTTCTAATATATATAATCACAAGCCAAATAGTAATCCAAATTTCTTAATATAATCTCAAAATCTTTATAACTTTATTACAACTAAATCAAAGTAATATATGATATCAAAGTTGTGTATCTAACTCCATGTATAATACGGTTTTTTTGTTATTGTTAAATTTGTAAGCTTTGATTTCGTATATCTAAAATTTAAGATTAAATTTTTGTAGTTATACATACAATTTACCCAATATGTGTCTAAATCAAAATTTTTAATAAAACTATTAATATATATTTTGGAGTACCCAAAGAGTACTGAATATGTACTTGAGTACAGCTTGAACCTAAAAATACTTGTGCTTCATATTCTCACTTCAATTCAATTGCCATTTTAAATTTCATTATTATTTTGTCAGTTGAAGAGCAAAATATGTTGAGACGAGCCCTTCAAGAATACAATCCTCGCCTTGAAGTAGACCTAATAAACTATCTGTAGAACAAGAAAGAGAGATACTGTCCTAAGTCTTCCTATGATCTAATTGATGTTGTTAAGAAAATCCGCTAAAGAGGAGTATGTTGGGGTGTCTCGGAAAGCTCATTATAATGGTGGAAGGTATTTGCTGGTTCCCTTGATGGTAACTGGAAGTGGAATTCACAAGATTCAACTTTTTTTTTTCGTCTCTTGATGTAGGACAGGGAAGAGGAACAAACGAAAATTAACTAAATTCTCAAACTTCAAGTATCAATTCAAATATCAATAATAAAGTGAACACAAATAACAAATTAGAGCCATATTTATGGGCACAATAGTATCTTTCCTATTCTTAGTAGAATAGTGTAGGTTTATTATGCTCAATAGGATATTATAACATGGGCTTATAAATCCCTAGGCCCAATAGCCTTTATTTAAATTCTTTAAAGTTCGTTTGGTACGTTGAAATAAATTTTAATGGAATAGAAAAAAAAATAAAGAAGGAATATAAAAGAGAATAAAATGCCATTATCTTGTTTGGTATGCGATGAAAAGAATTAGATAATGTAATATTTTATTGTTTGATTAATAGAAATTAAAAGAATAGAAAGATAAGATAAACAAAATGATTAAATTAATTTTAATATAAAATAATTAAATTAATTTTTTTAAATAAAAAAATTTTAAAAAAATAAATTTTCTTTAAGAAAAAATTCTTACAAATTAATTTTTACAATATATAATCAAATTAATTTTTTTAATAATTAAATTAAATTATTTTAATAAAAAAATATAGAATTAATATTAATTCATGATGAAATTTTTTATTCCACCCATATAAGAATGAGTCACTTTTTCATCATATGATAGAATAGAGTATTCTATGGAATGCTCCATTCTATCAAACCAAACAATGGAATCTTACTTTCCATCTCAAATTCTTTTCCATTCCAGCGTACCAAACAAGCACTTATTGAATCTTAAGTCGTCCCAATTGTCCAGTTACAATATTATAGGATAATTATATCAATATTAAACAATAAAGCAATTTATAATTCTTTCTTCCCATCCTACATCATTCTCTCTTTATTGGGAAAAACCCGAGTTTTGTAATAAAAAAACCATTAAAAAAATGTAGATAGTAGTAGGCAGTGATAACAATTAATACTTTTCAATCCTTCACGTATCTCTTTTCAAATCCATTAAAAGAACATAGGTATTGTCTTGATAAGAAAAAAATTATTTATTATCACAGTTATTATTCAAATAATTAGAATTTGAATAACAATTGTGACAATAAAAATAAGAATTATATTTATAGTCATAACTATTGTAGAATTAGTTGTAGTTGATTATAACTTGAATTAAAAAATTTTAATTAAATAAGAATTCCATCTTTGATCATAACTTTCTTGCCTTTTATATCCATACTAGTATTGGCAATGATAATGATGATGACTTAGATGGGAGTGATGAGACGTAAGCTCAATACACTAATAACTCATTCATGATGAAAAGTACTAGGGAAGCACTCTCATGGGCCAAAAATTTAATAGCATGGGGTACTGTGTTATGACCTTCTCCAAAGGAAGAACCTCATCAACAAAAAGAGAAAAAAGAAACCAAAGGAAATTCTAATATATTGCTTGCTTTCATTATAGTAACTCACGATATATATTTTATATGAACCCATTGGCCAATTATTGACTAACAACACATCATAACCAACTATCATGCAATTTACGTTAGGGAGTCCTTAAGCCACGCAAGTTTCCGTTTGTTACGCTTGCTCTTGGCTTCTTCTGCATGTGCTGCATGTGGCTAGGTTATGATGTAGTTGCATGGCTAGGTTGTATGACACTTTAGGTTAGGGAATTGTTTTCTCCATTCATTTGGCCTGTAACACACTGCCTGAAGTAATCTAAGATTGAAACATTAGGGTAGGGGGAACGATTGCATAGGTGAATCGATGTTAGGATTTGATACTAATTTGGTATAAAACCAAAGGAAACACAAAGAGAATTCTCTTTGAACTAAACTCAACATCCAATTTAAATATTAATAATAAGTGGGTAAAAGTAATAACAAACTATAGCCTTATTTGTAGCAGGTTTCTTATTTTTAGTATGATATTCTAAGTTTCCTATTCTCAATAGGATACTAAAATATGAGTTTATAAAACCCTACGCTCAATAGCTTTTATTTAAATTCTTAATTATATCTTAAATTACTCCAATTGTCCAATATTGTACATGTATCCTATGAGAATTATTGATATATATTATATTACAATTCCACACATGAAATTACCAATTATAAGAGTCCTTATCATCTCTTCCTTTTAGCTTTGTCCTTAGGACATGTCTTTTGACAGCTTCCTTCTTTTAGTAATTGGTTAAAACTGTTTTATGAAAATTTTATAAAATTCCATCTCCTTTTTTATTGTTCTAATGGATATAATAATTTTGAATCTCTGTAAAGTGATTCAATAAATTTTCATAACTCATCTTTCAATTCAAAACTACTAGAAAAAATAGAATTAGAGATAAAATAAATCTATTTCTAAAAAGTAAAATTTATATTTAATTGTGTTAGAGATAGAACTAGAAATGAAATTTATTCCATATCTAATTTCGTCATGGACAACTATTTAGAGACGAAATTTCAATTCCGTCTTTGATTAGAAATGAAAAAATTCCGTTTCTAAAACTAAAATTTCCATATATGATATTTGCATCATAGAAGAATAGCTTTCGGTTTTGTAGAGACTGAATATTTTCGTTTTTAAGGGAAAAAAAACTCTTGTCTCTAATTAGAGATAGAATTTTTTCTGTCTCCAAATTAAAAAAATGTTCGTCTCTATTTCCTTTTCTAAATTCCGCCTCTAATGTATATAGTCTCTAAATTAACATAATTTTTTATATTTTTTATTATCCCAAATAAAATATTGTGATGTAGATAATTATATGCCATTATAAATATAAATTTCAAGGAAAATCCAAAATTTTTGCACCCTATATGTATCATATTATATTAATACGTAACACAAAATAATTTATGAATAATATAAAACATATAATGTAATCTTAATATAAACTTTACGGCCAAATCAAGGGTTAGAGTCAATATTTTGATTAGTAGCATCACCAATTTCTCTATTGTCATCACCTTTTTCTTCTCTATATGCAGGCGACGACATTTTTATATTATTATCTATCATGAGACGTCTGAATATCTGATCTCATTCTTCAACCTTTTGCTTCAACATTGCAATTCAACCAAAAAGAAAACTTTCATCTTGTTTCTAGGCACACATAAAACAAAATAAACATTTCAATTCAACCAAGGATTAATAATATAATAAGATATTTCATAAATATTAATAATTTTTTAGCATCCATACTTCTTAGCTCAATAGTTATATTAAGAAAAATATTGCAATATTTTCTAGATCTTCACATATATTATTGATTGACCTTATTCGCGAGAGCTAAATCCTTGTTGCTTGAACATTTGATAATTCCCACTAAAAAAACTTGAGACACAAAAGTTAGGTCAAAAGTGGACAGAAAGAATGAACTACTATTGACTCTTATGGTTATAGGAACAGATGGCAAGCATAAAGTTAATTGGACTATGTCACAAATACAAATATGCAGATATTGGACATCAACAAACATTATCTAAAAACAACCAAGGAAAGGTTTTTCTTACATTAATAAAAACAAACCATTTCAATTGATAAATTTAATACCTTACCACAACCTTCATAAGGATAAACAAAATCCTTCTCACTTGTATGAATGAGAAAATGTCTTTCTAACATTGAGCTATCTAGAAATTTCTATAATAGAATCAAAATCCTCTTAATGCTACTTATTAGACCCAACAAGGGAAGTACAATAGATAAATATCACAATATATTAATACGAACAACAAGAAGTTATGCTAGATTTAACTTGAGACATAACACTAAATAATTTTAAAAATATCAATAAAGTTATAAAATTAATGGCAAAGAGTATTAAAGAGCTATATTCAATTATATTACAACAAGGTGACAAAACATGCATATACTTTATCTCTAACAGTCTCGGTAAAAATACAATTTAGACCTAGTTCTTAAAGGTTGATATACTCAAGACTTCATTTCTTGTCTTCTCTTCTTCCCCCTCATTTAAAGTTACTCACTTGTATTTTGCAAGATAACTACCAAATCTCAAACATTACCTTATTATAATCACAAGAAACTTTCATGCTTCACCAAATTCTAAATTGATCTTCCTACAAGAATTTTGACATGGACACTAAATGCCATGTATTGATATGTAAAGGGGTTAAAATTGGAAATTCCAAAAGATCTAGATTGAAGCTAGGAGGTTAACAAATTGGTAATGATAACTATATATAATTTTTATCAATGAAAAGGCAAAAAACCATAAATTCATGGCATCCTAAGCAGACAAATTTTTTTTTCTAAAGACTTAAAACTATGTTTCACTATACTATAACAATGGATCATTAAACTCATCACAAGACTTCAAAGTAGTAAAAAAAATGAAAATTTAGAGAAAATTATACTATCAAGAAGACAAATGCAAATAACTTCTTTTCATTACAAAGGGGAGTAATTGCTTTGAAACAAGACAAGAAGCTTTATCCTCATTAAATTATAGTTCAGCCACAAGTATCCTTATTTAAAAATCAAAACTAATTGGCTTTCAATATATGGATTTTCTCCGACAAGCATATTTTACATACTTGATTTCAAGAGTGTTCATCAGTTAAGTTCGGTTTGTTTTGGAGACTCAACTAAACTAAACCGATTACAAACTTTTCTCAAAAATATAAATATGTTATGTTTGGTTGAAATCTGTAGAACCGAACCAAATTGAACCTTTAGGAAATCAGTTTGGTTTGTCGGTGTTTTTTTTTTTGTTATGGGGACCTTGTCTTAAAATTGCTCTGGGACTGCAAGCTAGTTTCAGTTGATAGAAAAAGTAAACCAGCCAAATGAGGCAAAAACAATATAAGCATAGATTTAGATAGAAGAGAATAAGAACTTGGGAGAGTATATGCTTTGTGCTGAGTCGTGAAGGTGGCATATGTTCGTGCATCACAAAAGCCTCCCAATGACTGGACATTCAACGGTTGCTGACGGTGAGTGTACGCGCCCTCGAGCCTATTTGTAGACTACACAGAAGGTCATTCTTCTCCCATTGCCAACTCTGCTCAGCTATTTTGATAATGGAAATGTCTTTATCTTGTCAAAAAAAAGGACAATGATGTTCTCTAAACTCTCCCTCCCGCAGAGCACAAATTAAAGAAAAATAATAAAGAGGATTAGACATGCAAGAAGTATTCCTCTGTGAATTAGGTGCATTGACTGGCATGTTCTTTCTAATTCATTTGTTTAGTCTAAGGAATAAGAGCACTATTTATTTTAAATAGAATTTGTTTATTCTTAAAAAATAGCCAAATATAACAACAAACTGGTGTCAAAGCATTAGTAGTGTAGGAGAAGGATGACACTCTACTGGATGCTTTTGGCCAGTGTGAGTCTCAAGACTATAGATTGTGACTCTCAAGACAGAGAAGTATAATTTAAACATAAATATAATATTAAATATAGTAAAATATATTAAAATATAAGAAGCAATTGGTTCATCTGGTTTGGTTAAAAAAAATTTCAACCGAACCGCTAGATTCACAAGTTAAAAAAACCGATATAAACTACAAAAAATTGATTTTTTTTGGGTCTGTGGATAGTTCATTTAATTTGGTCAGTTTTTTTTTATTCTGGGCACCCCCACTTGATCTCAATGTAAGATTGGATCTGCTTTTAAAGCTAATGTCTATGATAATTACTATAATAGCCGTAAATTTAATAAAGTTCAAATTAAAGAAATTGTGAATTAAAGAGAGGATTTATAAAATAAAAATAAGAACCGGTGAAAATAAGTTTATTTATTACATGGATTAAAGAAGCACAAAAGAAATATGGGAATTTAAATTTTGGGGTCAAAATGTAATTTCTTAAAACTTTCGGGGTCAAAATGTAAATAAGAAAAATTTGCAAGGACCTCCCTCTAAAAGTAAATTTTTGCAGCAAGGTCTCCCGGGATATTTTAAGGAGTTTCGGACACCGAGGAGCTCATAATTTTCGGATTTCCTCCTCTCCTCAAAAATTTTTCTCCCGAAATCCTCTAACTTCTCTATAAGATTTCTCTGCATCTGGATCTCGGATTTCAACACCACCACCGCCAACGGACTCAGGACGAAGAGTTCTACAAATCCATCTTATTGATTTCTGGAGAATTAGCCTGAGATTGGTCGAAAAATTGAAAGAAAAATCGCCTAAAAAAATAATATCTGAAACTCCTATCTGTGGTTGTCTAATGTAAAAACTAACATCATAGATCGATCCAGAATGTACCAAAACCTTTGGATCTCAAATTTTAGGCCGATCCACCATCTCACGCGTCCCCACACGCCAAATCTCTCTCAGCCAGTGAAGCCCACGTGCATCTCCTTGGGCGACACGTGTAGCGCATGGCAGCCGAACCCTATTGCGTTGACCTACGTTAACTAAGCTCCCGAAGGCCAAATTTTGCAAATCTAGAGTCATTTTCAAGGTTTTTGGACTTTTTGTACTCGATTTTGGGGTTAATTTTGCCGAATTTGAACCAAAAACGTGGATTTTGGGATTATCCAAGTTAGTACCTTAATTTTGTGAGTAGATGATTCTTTCTATGACTTGTTTTTACTCTTCTTAAACTTTAAATTGATAAATGAATATGTTTACAAGTTATTTATAATTTTATATGTTCCTAAAATGGTTTAGAATATCTGAAACAGCTGCAATATGATATCTAATTCAAGAAGAGTATGAATTTTGAAATAAATTTTGAAACACATTGAACATGTGATTTTAAATGTATTTCTCTTTATATGGCAAAGGAAATATGTTATGCATATAATATTGATTTATACAATGATATGTTTGCCTTGGATATAGGCATGTATACGTGATTCCCCTAATTGGAAAGTTTTGACAGAGGAATATACTGAGAATGAAAATGCTGTATTATAATAGTACCTCTGTTTTGATTAATATGAAATATATGAAATTATAGTTTTATGGAGGAATCCTATTGAAAACACTGTCTGCAGATGATGTTAGCCCTAGTGCACCTTGATTGCCTCAGCTAGCAGAGGGTGGTGCTAACCTCATGTGAGGGCCAACAAACAGGAGATGATATGTAAAGGAGAACAGAATGCGTCCTATATGGGCGAAATGCTAGTTATATGAGATGTGATTTGCCTTCCCTTACTGTGTGTTTGAAAAATACCCATATAGAGTCCCTTCGCGTGTCCTCTTGAATGGTAGTAGGGCAAATCTCAGAGGGATGCTGAGTTTAGGCAAATCCTATACTACCAAAGTACAGAAGGGGTTAAACTCTGATATGGTGGTTCTAATATGAGATCCTCCAAATGTTTTCGTAAGAATTATGTTGATGCATACCATGATTTTTTTTTTTTACAATATTACTTATGAATTGAATATGAATATGATTTTGTACAGAGATTATTTGAAATGCGGGTCACATATGGATGTACTTCTGAATTTTAATTTTCAATGTAGAAAGTTTTAAAATAAAGAGTACATCCATATGTTGACTTAAGAAGTCAAATGAGGTATTATTTGCTCACTAAGTTGTAAAACTCACTACACGTTGTTGATATGATTTTCAGATAAAGACCCAGAGTTTAGTCATGCGGCTTCTTAATTGATTAGGTGTTATACTATCTTAGTGAGCCTAAATTATTTCTGGGCTCTCAGTGTTTAACTTGTAATATAATTGTACTCTAGAGTTGCTCTGAACGCTACAAGCAGGATCTTTGCTTCCATTGTAATATTGTTAAATGTAGCATTGATATGTATAATTAGTTATATTGGGAACTTACAAACGTATGATATTATTCTGATATGTCATCATATGAAGTTGATTGCAAATAGATAAAGATAAAGTTATCGGACAGTAGTGTTATTCATGTTCCTAAAATTAAGGGCGTGACAAGTTGGTATCAGAGCATTAGGTTTCCTTATGGCTAACAGAGCAAAGGATTTTTTAGTATGACCTTTAGTATCGATATGAGTCGGACATATTTATACTTCAGGTATTGCTGAGGGATTCTATAGAATATTAACTTTCTTCTTATTCCAAGTGTGCTTAAATTCCTAGTGTAAGGTTTGAATAAATATATAGTATCTTAAAAAAGTGTTTTGTTCTGTATAGTCGATGATGCCGCCAAGAACTAGAGCGGTCACTAGAGAAGCTGTAGATCGTGCACCTTCTACAGAAGAGTCTGTACAATCTACAATTTCAGTACAAAGAGGCCGTGGTAGAGGTCGACCTAGAGGAAGAGGTAGAGGTAGAGGGCGTGCACGAGATATGAGAACCCCAATACAAGATGAATAGGTCCATGTATCTGATAGAGCTCCTGAGGAAAGAGTAAAACCCCCTCAGGAGCTACTTGATAGAACCACCGATATGATTGCTGGTATACATAGGAGTTTAGAGACATTAGCTGGATTTATAGTGGAACAAGGCAGAAGGGAAGGCCAACCACCAAAAAATGCTCCAAAAACACATGAACTAGGAAGAACAACTGAGCAAGAGGACAAGCTTATAGGGATTGAGGTTTCATTACCGCAATTCCTTAAGTTGAAACCTCTGAATTTTTCTGTGTCAGATGTTTAGGAAGATTCACATATATTTATTGATACTGTGGAACGAGTCCTAAGAGCTCTGGGGTGCTTTAGTAGAAGATCTGTTGAACTTGTATCTTTTCGATTATCTGATGTGACCCAAGTTTGGTTTAAGACATTTGTACAAGGAAGGACAATTATTTTACCACCAATAGAGTGGAAAGAATTTAAGGAAGCATTTATAAATCGTTTCCTGCCAATGAGTGAAAGAGACAAGAAGGCAAGAGAATTTGAAAAATTAAGACAGACAACATGACAGTTTCTGAATATGACATCCGTTTTACTCGGTTATCTAGATATGCACCATTTCTGGTTCATACACAAAAGGATAGGATTAAGAGGTTTGTTTCGGGATTGATACGCCTGTTGTTTAAATCGGTGGGCTCTCAGATGAATCATTTTTCAACTTATTCAATAGCTGTGGAATGTGCTAGAATGATGGAAACATGAGAGCTATCAGATATTGAAAGTTTAAAGAGAAGAAAAAGAGAGCGAGATAGTAATGTTCAAACAAGTTATAATCCTAATATCAGAAGATCAAAATTTTAAAACCTACAGCACTTCACTTAAATAGGAACTGGTAGCTCTAATCAGATATCAGTAAATATCAACAAGCAAAGAATGAATCAAAGAGATATAAGACCTGTTAGCCAACAAGATTCAAGATCAATTCCATCATGTCCTATTTGTGGTAGGCCTCATACTAGACAATGTCGCAGAGAAACTGGTGCATGTTTTAAGTGTGGATAAATGGATCATTTGATGAGGAATTACCCACAGCTACGAAGTTTTAGTCAAGCATCAGTACAACCAGCTTCACCTCCTGTATTTGTGCCAACACGACCAAATAGAGCAGCTTCAGTTCAAGCAAGTAGTGGTAGTACTGGTAGAGGATCAGGAAGTAGAGGTCAAGAACCAACTCGAGTTTTTGTTTTGACACGACAGGATACTCAGGCTTCAAATGCAGTTATGACAAGTACATTAGCCGTATGTTCCCATAGAGCATATGTCATGTTCGATCCTAGTTCTACTCATTCTTATATATCATCATGCTTTGCTAAGAAATTGGATAGAGATCCTGCTAGTTTACATTGTTCTTTCATGGTTGCTACTCCAATGGAAGAATTCCTATTAGTAAATTATATGTATAAATCATGTGAGATTTCGATAGAAGACAATGACACTTTTGTAGATTTGATAGTTCTAGATATGGTAGACTTTGATGTGATTTTAGAAATGGATTGGTTGTCATCATGTCATGTCATTTTAAACTGTCACCATAAAGTGATTAAATTTAATGTCCCTGAAGAATCTTTTTTCATGATACAAGGAGATCGTAGTAAGGAGTTTAGTAATTTAATTTTAGTTTTAATAGCTCATAAACTGTTACAAAAAGGATGCCAAGGGTATTTAGCAGTAGTCAAAGATATTGATATGAAGTATACCAGTGTAGAGCAGGTTCTAGTGGTTAGAGAATTCCCTTATGTGTTTCCTGAGGAATTGTCAGCATTACCACCAGACCGAGAGATTGAGTTTGGTATTGACCTCCTCCCAAAAACACAACCAATATCCATACCTCCTTATAGGATGGTACCTATAGAACTTAAGGAATTAAAGGAGCAACTGCAAGATTTACTAGATAAATGTTTTATTCGACCTAGTACATCTCCTTGGGGTGCTCCTATTCTCTTTGTGAAGAAAAAGAATAGATCCCTACGCCTATGTATTGACTATAGGCAGTTGAATAAAGTGACTATACAAAACAAATATCCTTTACTCAGAATAGATGATTTGTTTAACCAATTATAGGGTGCCCAATGTTTTTTAAAAATTGATATGAGATATGAGTATCGTCAATTGAGGATAAAAAAGGAGGATATACCAAAAACTGCTTTTAGAACTCGATATAGGCATTATGAGTTTTTAGTAATGCCATTTGGTCTAACAAATGCTCCAGCTGCATTTATGGATTTAATGAATAGAGTATTTAAACTTTTTCTGGATCAATTCGTCATTGTATTTATAGATGATATATTGGTATATTCAAGAAGTTCAGAGGAGTACGAGCGACATTTAAGAATAGCATTACAAACCTTAAGAGAACACTAGCTGTATGTTAAGTTTTCAAAATGTGAATTTTGATTTAGTAGTGTTACCTTCCTTGAGCATGTAGTTACCAAGGATGGTATTCAAGTTCTAATGAACTATCTCAGTTGCATTCTTATTTTTCACATGGATTGTTAATCCAGAATCAATTCACCAAATGTTAATATTAACATTAGTCATATTTCCCTTTTGATTAGCTTGAAATTTGTTAGATTTTTTTAGTTTTATTCTTCTCGTGATAGTTGTCAAAAATGCACTTTCACCTAATTCTATCACTAGTATTTTTTCTTTTTAAGCACACATAATCATTAATTTATTAATTGATTATTTGTATTTATGTGTGTTGCAAGGAATTTTGATATTCTTAAATTGAACTGAAATGTTATTCATTTACATAATGTGCTTGCACACATCTTTTACCCTAGTAATTCGAAGAGAAGAGAACTTCATAATTAAAGTGTTTGCTAATGCCTTCTCAAAAGCGATAGATTGTTCATTAATGACTTTTAACAAATCTTGAACATTCTTATGTTGGTCAATAGAATCATGAATATTAGCAGTGATATTTGTCTTGATGAACATGGCGCTGAACCGATTGAATCACTTCCGTTGATCATATAGCACAATCTTAACTGAAGTGACATTACAGGTGGTTCATCATTTGTAATAGCATAATTTATATCCATCAACCCTAGATAAAAAAGGATTTTCTCATTTCGCACCTTATAGTTATCTTCTTTGAATTCAGGAACATCACAATAGATATAAGAGAAACTAATAGATTGATAAATTGTATAAAGTCTAATGGCTTATGTCAAAATTTGAGGCTTATTAGTCTAACTTATATGTATTATCAATGTAAACATGTAAAAATAAATCTAGCAACATAAAAATTAGCTCGTGGTCAAAATTTTAATTCAAATATATATATATATATATATATATATATATATATATATATATATATATATATATATATATATATACTTTACAATAGAATTATATAATTTTATATTTTTTGGTACATTATAAAAATAATTTAATTTTCTATCCAAATATTTTACTTCAAATTATGTACTAATTCTTAACTTTTATAAGTAAATTATGAAAATAATATGATATTTTATCCTAATTAATTAATAAATATAATAAAATCTTCTGTGGATAAAATTTATTATAT
This sequence comes from Gleditsia sinensis, assembly GCA_037074535.1. Taxonomy (NCBI): domain Eukaryota; kingdom Viridiplantae; phylum Streptophyta; class Magnoliopsida; order Fabales; family Fabaceae; genus Gleditsia; species Gleditsia sinensis. The sequence continues at coordinate 58,567,447 of CM073468.1, read as the reverse complement.
TAAGTATATTAATCATAATTTTATGCCTAATTTTTTATGTGATCATAAATCTCAATATATAATTTCAATTAATTAAAGTTATCGTACTAATATTTAATTAATTAAGATTATAAAGATTACTTAATTTTTTAAAATTTTATGATTAAAATTAAGTTTTATAATAATAATTCTAAATTACATACATTGTAACAATGTCAAAACTTAATGATATATTAGCCTATATAAATAAAATTCTCATAAAGAAAATAAAATTGCATAAGTAAACTATAAACTCATTCTAAATAGTATACAAAATAAAAACATAACATTTATTTATGTATCATACGAGTATTTATTTTAAATTGTACATATAAAAATAACATAATAATATATGTACATAAATTTAAAATAATTCAAAGAATTATAAATTATGACAACAAAGTATTAGAGAAATGTCAACTGGTTGTGAGAAATATTCTATCCAATAAGGACCCTTAATATTACTTTCTGAAAACTCCTAAACCAACGAGCTACAGCGACTTAGTGGTAAAAAGCATAATGCACATCGACAAATGTGGGTTTAAGGCTTTGTTGGATTCTATTTTTGTTTTTGTTTTTAAAAATTGTTTAAAAATTGTTCTACAAAATAAATAAAAAATTGTTTAGTAAATTGTTTTGAAAATGTTTTATTTTTTAATTTTTTATGTTTTGAAAACAAAAATAAAAAATAAAAATAATTTTTTTTTGTTTTTATTTTTTTTATTTTAAAAATAATTTATTTTCAGAACTTATTTCTAAAATAATAACATAAAATAGTTACTAAACAAATTTTTTAATTTTAAAAACAAAAAATAATTTTTTAAAACTAAAAACAAATAGACTCTAAATCTCTGCAATTGCAGTTGACATTCTAAGAGTAGAGGTGTAACAATTAAAATACCAGTACTTATACCAAAGGTCTTAGGTTGGAGAATGGATGCTTGCAATCCAAAGAAATTAAAAAAAAAATTATTTATTATCTTCAACCTTTAATTATGTGACCTCGACCAGATTGCAACTTGTAAAAAAAAGCCTAACTGTTTCTCACAATTTTTATCTCCAAATTTGATGTTCTATATAACAAAATTCTCATAAAAAAGTTTTTCTAATACTTTATAACTTCAGTTTATATCAGAAACTGTCAAAAATTTTATAAAAAAGTTTCAGCAGTATCACATAAAAAAGCTCAAGAGCAGTAAGACAAAGGTAATTTTTGCTTTGATATCAAATGTAAACATGAATTTTAACGATACTAGTACATTAAAATAGTATTAGATCAATGCAAAATAAAAACCTTATATACTAACATCGTGTTATTGCTATTTTTCACAAAATTTTTTTAAAATCATACTCTTTGTTTTGGCTCTTTTAAATCCTGGTCACTCTGTTAGAAGATGTGTATAAATCGGACAGAAGCAAGATGAAACAAGTTTAGAGACCAAAACTTATATATAATTTTTTTACCATAAAAAATAATATAGGAGGAGTTACCATTTATATAATGACTATTTATGATCATTTAATCTCAAGAATAATACTCATTTAAATCTAAAATGTTAGACCATTTAATCTGAATTATGGGTCTTGAATATGGAAAATTGTTACAACTTTATCTCCTAGAAAAGAAATGCATCAACTTCTCCTTGCTCAACAAGTCAATACCATAATTTTTTTAGAACAGAATTTAGTGTGTTCGGTCATGGAAATTATAATTACCTTCAAGATTTGCCTTATTCCTATAGAATGTATTTCATAATTGTCTCCCTTTGAGTAAGATTTTATTAAGAAAGAATTTTAATATTGAGGGCACCTGTTAGTTTGTGTGACATTGTGAAGAATATTAAGCATATATTTATTTCATACTCTTCAAGTCGTGCAGTCTAGTTTGGTTTTGATTGTTCGTTGCAAGCATATATGATTTTTTTCTCCATCAGTTAAGTTAATGGCAGAAAAAGCTTATAAAATTATACAAGGCAAAGAAAAATGGGGTGACGAAGGTGTTAGAAATCATCATGATAATCTGATTGTGCATGGACAAATCCCTAAGCATTGACAACATCATCAAGTATAAGAAAAATAAGAAACGAGAAGGATCACTAACGTCTGTAGAAAAAACTTGCTCAAGGTAAACATCAAATTATGCATAGATCAAAAGTTCAGGCAGGATCCTTACTCTTGTGGTCAGACTTCCAAGTTATACGTGGACTGATGATACTAAGCATTAAATTTATAGCAGAGAATTGTAATAGTAACTTGGGTTGTAGGCTATTTTCTTGTTAGTTCATGGACTAATATATATATATTTTAGTCCATGAACTAACAAGAAAATAGCCTACAACCCAAGTTATATATATATATATAAATGAATTTTTTTTTTTTTGGATTATATATACATATATATCAAAGATAATTAAATTTCATTAAAAAAATACATATACCAGATATATTTAATTTTTATTAACAATTGAATTAATATATATATATATATATATATATATATATATATATATATATATATATATATATATATTTTAACAAGCAGATGTACTATACCTAACAAAATTTTAATAAAAGGAGCCACCACAATTCGATTGACTTAACAAAATGGCATAATGTTGACGGCAGCAACTTCCTCATACCCCATTCACGTAATTGATTACCTGGTATAAAGATACGTTATCTATGACTTTTAGTCATTTAGGCCCCCACCATTCCCTTGAACTATTCAAGTTCTGCACGACATTCCATTAATGTGACAGACACAAACTTGATTTCCCTCTGTAGAAGAACAGCATTCACTTTCAGTCGAAAAAAAAGTTTAATTCTAAGATTCACCCGTCTTCTCCTAAAAATTTTCAAATATTTGGCTCACCAATCGAAGACTACTTATAAAATACTAATGTCAATTCCAGAAAGACAAAAGTGTGGAAGGATTTAAAGATTCAGATAGGACAGATGAGAAAAAGAAGTCAGAAAACCAAATGTGGAAATCAGAGATTTCACCATATCTTGCATCTTATTTTCAGTTGGCGACACAGTAACAAAATATGTGAGAATAATGTATCAAAACACGCCAACCTTGCTAGTCTCCATGCAATGGCTCGAATCGTTCCTAAATCAACCTCTCCACCTAAGTCCCTCACAAACTCCACCCCCACCGTAGTTATCATATCATCTATATGTAGTAGGTGACTCAAACACTTTCATTCACATTATTGGTGAGAGCTGTGGTGGTGGAGCTCTGGTTCTGCTTGCTTGAAGTGTTTTTGCAGACAGTGACTGCTGGGTACTTTAGAGCATTGAGTTCAACCTTTCTCAGAGCAGCTTTACCGAGATCAATTCCACAGACATCAGAGAGCCTAACAAGGTAAAGCAGTACATCTGAAAGCTCTTCCCCAAGATGAACCTTTTCCTCCTCTCTCCAATCTGGAAGGCCCTTTGGAACCTCACCTTTCCACTGGAATATCTCAGACAGTTCTCCCACTTCACCTACCTGTATAATCAACAAAAATTGTAATGATACTCAACTTTACAGCAGCTTGAGGACAATCTTTGACATAATTTTCACCCACTTCTGTATTTTGTCCGGGTGAAAACCAAAGTTAAAGCAGGAGGCAAGGAAAAACAAGATAGGGAGTTAAAGCAGGAGGCAAGGAAAATAAATATATAGGGGGTTAAGCAAAAATGTATCTTTTTCCAAGTCGATTTTGACTCAGGTTTGGCAACATTCAAATTCGGGCCTTGACCACTATGAAAACTAGTGGTTAGGATTTAAGAGTGTTTAATTAAATACTGTACATCCATTTAAAATTAAGGGTGTTTTTATGAAACCTAATTTAAGTGATTTTATCATCACATCTCAATTTTTGCTTAAAGATGCGTGGTATTTTACATGACAATTGAAAATCTCTAGAAAGAATAAAGATTTAATGGCTATAACATTAAATCTCTTAAAGGTCCACCCAAAAACTTGCAAAAAAACCATCCAAATGATATAATCACTTAGCATCTCCGTCAACCCCAATCCTTTCACTGTTACCAGTGGATCATTCTTCAAATGATATAACGAGAGAGAAACGACACACACACAAAAAAAAAAAAATCGATTTTACTTCCCATTTCCATAAGACCCTCCCCTCTTTCGTAGATCACAGGAGAGAACCCCGACGACAAACACAGAAAATCTCTAAGGGGTGTGTATGTTGTGGAAATTGAGCTATTTTTCCACCAATAGCAAATTTAACAATGGCTAATAATGATAAATAAAGAGCAGAAAAGCAAATAAAGAGAATACCAGGATTTGACGAGGTTCGGCCAATTGTGCCTACGTCCCCGGACACCACTACAAATATATTCCTCAAACAAAATACAAAAGAGAGAAAATCAACTAAGCCTTTAGAAGAGTCAAAAGGCTACAAAGTTTGGTGTAGGTTTAACTAAGGGGGAAGGCTTTATTTATAGCCTCCCTTTCCTATCCAAAACCAAAATCCCAACGATGTGGGACTTTGGTAGCCAACAAAAACCAACAAATCTCCACCTTGGCGACTAAAGTCCCAAAAGTTACAAAATTTTCTCTCACAGTAATACTATTTCTAGTAGTGTCTTCAAATGCACCTACGGTGCTATCTATCTGCAATCTTCACAATATTGATCAAGTTCATACAGTGTTGAAACTTGATCGATGTCACTATCTTGGTCATCATATCAGCAGGATTTTCAGCTGTCTGGATCTTCTGAAGTAGTATTTCACCTTCTTCCAGAATCTCCCTTACGAAATGATATCGAACATCTATATGCTTCGTGCGTGCATGATAGACTTGGTTCTTTGCTAAACAAATAGCACTCTGACTGTCACAATGCACTTTGACGTGCTTCTGACCAACTCCCAAGTCCTTCAGCAATCCTTGAAGCCAAATAGCCTCCTTAACAGCCTCTGTAACAGCCATATACTCTGCCTCTGTTGTAGACAAAGCAACTGTTGACTGCAAAGTTGACTTCCAACTAACCGGTGCCTTTGCAAGTGTAAACACATAACCGGTAGTTGATCTTCGTTTGTCCAAATCACCAGCATAGTCGGAATCACAATATCCAACTACATATTGACCAATCTTTTTATCCTGCTCAAATAACAACCCAACATCCACGGTGTTCCGAATGTACCGTAAAATCCATTTTACTGCTTGCCAATGTCCTCTTCCAGGATCATGCATATACCTGCTCACAACCCCAACTGCTTGTGAAATGTCAGGTCTCGTACACACCATTGCATACATCAAGCTACCAACAGCATTTGCATAAGGAACTTTCGCCATATATTCTCGTTCAGCATCATTCTTCGGAGATAAATCAGCACTAAGTTTCATATGAGGAGCAAGCGGAGTACTCACAGGTTTTGACTTGTCATCCATGCCAAAACGTTGCAGCACCTTTCTCAGATATTGTTTCTGAGTTAGACGAAGTTGCCCCAATCGTCTGTCTCTATTTATCTCCATGCCGAGAATCTTCTTAGCTTCCCCTAAATCTTTCATCTCAAATTCTTGCTTCAGTTGAGCTTTCAACTTGTCAATTTCTCCAGAATTCCTTGAAGCTATCAACATATCATCAACATAAAGAAGAAGATAGATAAAAGATCCATCTTGTAGCTTTCGCAAATACACACAGTGATCATATTTGCTCCTTGTGTACTTCTGCCCCAACATAAACTTGTCAAATCTTTTGTACCATTGTCTTGGAGATTGCTTCAATCCGTACAAAGATTTTTCAAGTTTGCATACCATATTTTCTTTTCCAGCAACCTTGAACCCTTCCGGCTGAGTCATATAGATTTCCTCCTCCAAGTCTCCATGTAAAAATGCAGTTTTTACATCCATTTGAACTAATTCCAAATCCAGTTGAGCTACCAAGGCCAGTAAGATTCTGATGGAGGAATGTTTTACCACTGGAGAAAAGACTTCATTGTAGTCAATTCCCTCCATCTGAGCATAGCCTTTAGCTACCAATCTCGCCTTGTAGCGAATGCTATTCTTGTTAGGAAATCCTTCTTTCTTTGCATATATCCACTTGCATCTAATAGCCTTCTTTCCCTTCGGCAGACTTGCTAGCTTCCATGTCTGATTCTTATGAAGAGACTGCATCTCTTCATTCATAGCATTCCTCCACTCTCCATCTTCGGAACTTTGAATTGCTTCTTGATAAGTGGTAGGAATTTCATCATTCACTATTATAGATGCATGAGCCACCATATCACTAAATCGAGCAGGTTTGTGTCTTACCCGTTGTGGCTTCCTTAATGCAATTGGTTCTTCTTGCTGGTGAGATTCTTGGGTTTGAACCTCTTCTTCATTTGACTCCTCTTCTGCCAAAGGAGTTTCTCCTTCTTTGTACATAACTGGGTCTATTCTCCTTTCAAACTCCACCTGCTGCGGAGTACTATTGATCTGTTGAATATCAACCTTCTTCAACATGGCAGATTCATCAAAGGTGACATCTCTGCTAACGATTATCTTCTTGGTCTCAAGACACCAGAGGCGGTATCCTTTAACACCAGTAGTGATCCCCATAAAGAGCGCCTTCTTGGCTCTCGGATCCAACTTCGATTCCTTCACATGATAATATGCAGCGGAACCAAATACATGTAAAGAATCATAATCAGTAACAGATTTTCCAGACCAAATCTCCAAAGGAGTTTTACCACCAATTGCAGTTGATGGTAAACGGTTAACCAGATGGCTTGCATATCTCACAGCCTCAGCCCAAAATTGTCTGCCCAACCCAGCATTGGACAGCATACACCGAACTTTCTCCAGCAATGTCCGGTTCATGCGTTCAGCCACCCCGTTCTGTTGTGGTGTATATCTAACTGTGAAATGTCTCACAATACCTTCATCTTGACAAATTTTATCAAACGGATCACTTCGATATTCACCTCCATTGTCTGTTCTAAGCCGTTTGATCTTTTTGCCAGTCTGAGTTTCAATCATCTTTTTCCACTTAAGGAAACAATCTAACACTTCATCCTTTGACTTCATAGTGTACACCCACACTCTTCGAGAGAAATCATCAACAAATGTAACATAATAATGTTTTCCTCCCAAAGAAGCTGTCTTGGAAGGACCCCACACATCAGAGTGAACATAATCCAGAATACCTTTAGTATCATGGATTGCAGTGCCAAATTTCACCCTCTTCTGCTTTCCAATCACGCAATGCTCGCAGAAGTCCAGCTTACAGGTTTTCACATCTTTCAATAATCCTTGCTTCGCCAGAATTTGCAAGGATTTTTCACCTGCATGCCCTAATCGCATGTGCCACAACTTAGTTGCATCTGACCCTTCATCATCAAGAGTTGCAACTGCAGCTGTTCCAACAATTGTATTACCATCATAGTAATACAAATTATTCTTCCGGGTGCCTTTCAACATCACCAGAGCTCCAGACACTATCTTCAAAACTCCATCTCGCATTGTCACCGTCAATCCTTTGGATTCTAGGACTCCCAAAGAGATGAGATTTTTCTTCATGTCAGGTACATACCTGACCTCTGTCAAAACTCTAGTTGTTCCATCATGGTTCTTTAAGTAGACTGAACCGATTCCAGTTGTTTCACAAAATGTGTCGTTGCCCATGTAGACAACTCCACCGTCTATTTCTTTGAACTCAGAGAACCACTCCCGAATATAACACATATGTTGGTTGCATGCTGAGTCAAACAACCACTTGTCAGATCGCCTTGTGGAGGTTGTAGCAACCAGTGAAAGATCTGAATCTTCATCACTGTACTCAGCAGCACATGCTTCTGTAATAGCTTTGCCTTTGTCAACTTTGCCCTTATTTTTTAATTTCGGGCAATCTTTCTTCCAGTGCCCCTTCTCTCTACAAAAGGCACATTCATCTTTACTCGGTCTGCCTCTCGACTGAGATTTTCCTCTTCTTCCTTTCTTCTGGCTTTGTGGTCTGCCTCTAGCTACCAGCGCTTCTGCAACCACCTCCGCATGCTTGCTTTCCTCCCTGTCTTTTTTCCTCAATTCATGACTATATAGAGTACTACATACTTCACCGAGGGAAACTTTCTCTTTCCCATGAAGTAACATAGCTTCTATAAACTCATACTCTTCAGGAAGCGAAAACAGCAACATCAATGCCAGATCTTCATCTTTGAAGGTTTCATCAAGGTTCCTCAAATCAGCTACTGCCTTGTTAAAAGCAGTAATATGATCGTTCATGGTGGTACCTGGTTGATAACTAAACCGGAACAATTTCTTCTTCATAAAGAGCTTATTGTGACCGCTCTTCTTCAAGAATTTCTCCTCCAATGCCTTCCACAGCTTACTTGCAGAAGTTTCCTTTGAGAAGGAATATTTCTGCTCTCTGGAAAGGCATGATCGAATAGTACCACACGCCAACCGATTGATGGTCTTCCATTCTTTTTCTTCAATTTCATCTGGTTTCTCCTCTTCAATAGCAATATCTAGACCTTGCTGGAAAAGCGCGTCTAGAACTTCACCTTGCCACATTCCGAAATGACCCGTACCGTCAAAAATCTCCACCGCAAATCTTGCATTTGGCGCAGCAAATCTCGTCAAAATTGACGACGAAGAAGCTGCCGAAGTTGATGTAGTGGAAATTGTGGCTTTCTGAGTCTGCTCTTTATCATCAGCCATTTTTGCTCAAAAGTGGAAAAATTACTAGTAATAATTTAGCCTGAAAAAAATGCACCAGGAAAATTCCCAAGAAAAACTGGAGGGGTCACACGGTCCCACTTAAAAACCAGTTTCCTTAGACAGAACTTTCCTAGACATGCACTTAATTAGACAATATTTTACTAGTAATTTTAACACCAACTTTACAAAAAAATCTCAAGAAATTTTTTCTGATGTGGAAGATCAGTTAAAACCGCAACCACAGAGCATACTAAAATTTTCAAGAGAAATCGCAACCAAAAGCTCTGATACCAATTGTTGTGGAAATTGAGCTATTTTTCCACCAATAGCAAATTTAACAATGGCTAATAATGATAAATAAAGAGCAGAAAAGCAAATAAAGAGAATACCAGGATTTGACGAGGTTCGGCCAATTGTGCCTACGTCCCCGGACACCACTACAAATATATTCCTCAAACAAAATACAAAAGAGAGAAAATCAACTAAGCCTTTAGAAGAGTCAAAAGGCTACAAAGTTTGGTGTAGGTTTAACTAAGGGGGAAGGCTTTATTTATAGCCTCCCTTTCCTATCCAAAACCAAAATCCCAACGATGTGGGACTTTGGTAGCCAACAAAAACCAACAGTGTACCCATCAGAAATGATACACAAACGGTACAAAACTGCAGCTAGAACCCCAAAAAAAAAAAATAGCCTTTTCTTCTTTGGAGAGTTTGAAAAATAAGCATACCATAGCCAAAAGGAGGTTTCTAGGGCTGTGAAACTGGTCCCAATCCCTCTCCTTCGCAAACTCTGCCATTTTCTGCTTAAGCATATCAAGGGTGACTCGACCTTCTTCTGGTACCCCCGTCATCTCAAAAGCCCTCGGGGGAAAATTTTAGCAAGAGTGAAAAGAAACCAGCAGAGAAGAACAGGAAAAAAAATAAAAAGGAGTGAACTGGGAAGATAAGGATGAATGAGAGTCAGCTAGGGAGTCAGCGTAAGGACGAGAAGAAAAGAGCCTGAAGCGTTCTTTTTCTTGGGAAACATCACACTATGCGTTGTAGGGTGAGGACGGGGAAGCGAAGGGAGTGGGGTGCTTTTGCACAGTCCTTTTCAGGACGCAGAAGTTATTATCGTGGAAAGAGAGTGATATCTGTATCAGGGCCCACCGTTTAGACTGGCTGAGTTAGAGGTTTACCGGATATTCCCGGTATCCGATGATGCGGTGACCTGATGATCAACAAGGAAGCTAGCCTTAAAATAGGACACTTGTCTGTTTGGGAAAACCTTCGCCTTGATCTTTGCTGTGTCTCGTGTTGCATGGTAAGGATGTAAGTGGTTTGAATCCGTTGACCGAACACTGGTTGGGTTTCTATCTATTCCTTTGAAGCCGACTATCCGAGCATCTAGAGTTCATTCAGGTGGAGTAGGGCTCGTTTGGGCTGCCAAATGTCTACGAGTTCGGCAGGTCTGGAGTAGGGCTCGTTTGGGCTGCCAATGTCTTCGAGTTCGGCAGGTCAACAGAAATAGATAAAAGAAAAAGAAAAATTGTGCATTCTAATCAAAAAATTCAATAAAGTGAAAGTATAAATAACAAATAAAATAAGAAGCGAACGTAATAAAGTATAACAAACAAAATAAATACTTAAAATTAAAGCACACAACATTCAAGATATATACAAAACAAACATAACCTAATGTAATAACAAATAAACTAAAAGTATAAATAACAAACAAAATAAGATAGATATCTATAATTTTGCAATATCTCAACATAATAGATCGTTAAGAATAAAGCACGTAGGATATATAGATACAAGTCAAATAGAACTCAACGAGCCAACATAATAAATCGTTCATATTTCTGTGAAGTGCTACTCTTAGCTGGAGGTAGATCATGAAGTTTTACAAAACATTGAAAAATAAATATTTATTTGAATAAGACATAATAATGAGTTATAATATAAAACTAGTATTTAATATTTTACTGTCTTAATCTTCTTACATTAATGTAATTCTTCAACAAAATTCATATTATTAATATTAAATTAAAATAAATTTAATTTCAACTAATTTTGTGTACATATTAGTGTCTTAATCATTCTTGAAGAGAAAGAGATTATCTAAATACATTTAATATATGACCATCAGTACTGAATGTTGTTGACTCAAAAGCCATAGTTAATAGTGGATCAGTTAACAAATCTTGAGCAATAATAGAAAGAATGAAGAACTTAAACACATTTGATTTCTACTATTCTAAAGCATTAAAAGAATTATTTGTATTCACACAATTTTCAATTGGATATCTTTTCACTTGTTTTTACTTCAATAGAATCTTTAGCCTTTAAAAAAAAATTTAAAACAGTCTCTCTAACTTTTTGATGTGGTTTTCTCTTTGTAAGATCTTGATCTACATTTTCAATGATAATTGAAAAGTGGCCCTCTACATTTGAAGTAACTTTAGGGTCATACAATTGATGATATAATTCATACAATTTTTGCAAATCAAATTTGACCTTGTAAACTATATTAATGGTCCATGATGTCTGGGCACTTCTCTGTGAGCAAAAAGTCGTTGTCCAGTGCAATGACACCCACCAACCTATTAGAGTAGCGGTAGTTTGTTAGTATTTTTCTAAGCACCATAAGATATAACTTTCAGTTCTTTCTGATCTCCCATAGAGACTGGAGAAGTATTTCGGAAGACTATAACGGGAATGTCTTCATAAACACTATGTAGGTACAAACACTTATTTTTATTATAGCGGTTTGATTTTGAACCTTTATTGATGTTTGTTCTTTCTTTTGTAGAAAAAATTTGTATTGTCAACCCTTCACAATAAGCTCATTTTGTAGCCATTTGGACAAAAGTAGAGATTCACACGTTACAATGTGTATAGACTCAATAACGATGAAACTAAGGCTAGGGAAGAGTTGCACAATGACATCTTAACTAATATTTCACGTGACTTTTGGGCGACTTTCATAGACTATTGCCTTGAAGTGAAGTCTAGGGTAACTATATTTAATTGTTCATAGAGTTGAATTTTCATGCAATGTTGATAACTAATCTGTTTATACAATTGACTAAGATGTGGCTTATCACCAGAATAAACAATATAGAAGACACCAAACAATGCCACATACAACTAGATGAAAGAGTCTTACATGTAAGAAGGCTGAGATGATAACTTTGCATTTCTAAGTATTTTATCTAAAGTTTAATTTATACTAAATATAATATACACTACATTATTTGTTCAAATTTTTAGGAGACTAAAGTTGGAGGCTCAGTGACCCAAGGCAATATATATATGGTAGTACATAAAAGGGCTGATAGATCCTACATTAATGATAAAGTTTGCAAAATCGATGTAAGTATTTATATTTGATTGAAATAAAGTGTTCTAATTTTATTTGGTTGTCTATTAATTTTACCAAGATTTATTTGTTCATTCTTTGATTTTGTTGAAAAAAATTGTCTCGATCCAGCATGATGATTCTTCTTCCTAAGAGCTATCAATTGCTGATTCAATGGCAAGAGCTTTGGAAACTAAGGAGCACTCAGGTCGCATTTGAAGACTTGGGTTGAGTGTTTTCCTAACTCAAGTCTTTGGTTGTGGCCCTATTGAGTTGAGTTGAACTATAGGCCCTCTTACGAAAAGTTGTAGTCCAAGGTGGCATGCATTAAAGCAACAATGGAGGAATATGAGGTGACGAGAGGCTGAACGAGCATCCCATGAGACCGAGCGAGTGACATGTGATGTTGATATAGTAGCACGACAGCAATAAATAGAGGTAGCTATGGCTTTCTTGCTATAGAATTTTCAGAGTCAAGTGTTGCATAATATTGCAATTGTAACCAGTTCAAGTCCTAGGGTAGTTTTTAAAAATACCAAATGAATTATGGAAACGACAGCTGATATAATTTATTCTCAAAATGCTTATATAGTGTGTTTTTCAAGTTTCAAGTGATCATGTCAGTGGACACCAAACTCCTCAATATCCTTAGGGCGTAAGAACATAATTTATATGAATATTGTATATTTATGTAATTCTTATAGGTTGTACATTGTAATTTAAATTTTTCAATGAATATAAATTTTCATTGCAAAATTTTTGTGTTAATATATTTGATTTCTTTTGAATATTTTTATTATATTTAAATTATAGATCAAAATTTAATGAAATTAAAGAGTAAAAAATATTTACAAGCGTAATTGTAAAAGTATAAAAATATATCTAAAATTAGTCCACTCAAAAATAGGTATACAATATTTAAAAATATGTAAACTAAAAATTTACAAAAAGGTTTAAAAATTTTAAAAGGTTTCATGGTAGTTACAAAAAACGGTCGATCAAACACTATCTTCACAACGGTTTCTCCTATAGTTGTTATGTTATGAAAAAATGACAATTTAAAAAATTGTCGTTAAAATTAGTTTTAATAAAAACTTCCTACGATTGACTGAAATTATCGTAATACCACTAATTTTACAATGATTTTATAAACTGTCTTTAAAATCTTTAACCGCCGCTATTCCCCTTTATTTTTGTAAAGATGACATCATTCTTAGGCTCTATATGTGCATTCGATTGGGTTAGTCTGAATAGTTTTTTGAAACCCAAACCAACCTAATCGATGCAACCCGACTTTTTATCCCACTACCTGTTGTGCCCTTTTTTTGTCGGTCTAGGTGATTTTAATCGGGTTTTCGAGTTAGTTACACTGATATTGCATGGGGGCACCACTTTTTTTTTTTTTTTTTCTTTATAGACATTCTTATTAATTGTGTGTTGAAGAGGAAAACATGAAGATAAATGTTATAAAACTGATACTTGCCTATACTTTAATTTTTTTTCATAAGAGTATCTTCAGACTCTTTTAATATAAAATTAATTTCTTTTAAAGTATTAAAATTATCATTTTTCACAAATATTATTCAACAAACTTGAACTCCTAATGTTATAAAGGTCATTCAACGTTAAGCTTAGTCTTGTTTAATTATTACTTAAATTATAAGTTTGTGAGTTATTCAAACTTATTTAAATTTAGACATGAGTAATTTGGAGACTCTAGCTCCAACCTTCTCTCTCTCTGTACTGCTCTACTAGGGTTTAACCTTGGTGGAGCCAAAGTAGGTAGTTGAGTATTTCCGTCAGTGTCGAAGGATCAAGGGGATCTAAAGCCTTCGAGCGCTGCATAGTGTGATCATCATTTGTGATTGGCAGTTGGTGTATTATGGGTTTTTGTTGCATGAAACAACCGAAAGCTTACCACAACACAACCAATATGGCAAAGGTAGAAGACATGACTGATACAGGGAACAAGAAGGAACTTGAGGAGGAGATAACTGTGCAACTTGATGAGGTAAACTTGACGAAGGGGTTCGACGCAACGAAAGGTAATCTGGTGTGTAAGATTTTTTTTACGAAAAAGCCAGTTATTCTGAGCACACTAACGCATATCCTCAAAACTGTGTGGAATAACTCTAGAAGTTTAGTAGAGGAAATTCAGAAGAGTTTATACTAGATGTTTTTTGAGGGCCAAATAGAGATGAGGAAGATTCTTAAAAACAATCTGTGGCTGTATAAGAATCAACGCATGGTGTTAAAGGAGTGCACAAAAGGTTTGATTCAAACAAAAACGACTTCCACCTAGTTCCTTTCTGGGGACAGTTTTGTAAGTTTACCAAGCATATGTATAACGGAAAGAATGTGTAATGAGTTAGGAAGGAAGATGGGAGAAGTTATGGATCCAAGATGTTTTAATATGCAAGGAGGCAGTGGAACGGTAGTGAAAGCATGGGTGCAGATTGACGTATGTGAGCTGCTGTGTAGAGGAATGTTTATTAATAGTGAGTTTAATGGAAAAGTGTGGATAGACCTCAAGTATGAAAGCCTTCCCTCCTACTGCTATTACTGTGGAATAATTGACCGTGAAGAGAGAGAACTTTTGAAGGCAATAAATGATGAGTTGAAAGGATGTGTAAAAGAGAAGAGATATGGCCCAAAACTGAGAGCTAGCCAAGGAGAAGGAAGGAGAATTGAGCAACCGAATAAATAAGGAACTAGCCAACCTGTGTATACAGACTCAGCAAACCAAAACACGAGAAGCAGTAGAACAGAGCAACGAATAACAGAAAAGATGGAAGCCTTACTAATGAAGCCCAGTAAAAAGGAAGGGTGAAGGAGGAACATGGCAGAAGGTGATTCGAAGTGCACTGGAAATTAAGAAAAATTATCGGGGGCACGACAGATAGTGGCAAAGTGACAAAAGTAATTGTCAGCAATGATTTCTACATGTAGGAAAGACCATCGGTGCTAAGGAGGAAACCTGATGAAAGCTTGAATAAAGACCAAGGACTGACGGAATTAGATGGCAATGATATTATCATAATAGGGAGTGGAACTATACAGGGGAAAATGTTACACCGAAAAACTCACAAATAGGGGTATTAAGTCATTCAATAGGGATTCAAAATGAAAAGGGGAATGAAGGGAGGAAAGCTAATGAGGATAAACTACAAAAAATAGAACTGGCCAGAAGGTAATAAACGACGAAAAAACCGGGTCAAAAAATGAAGATGGAATACATAAGAAAAATAAAGAAACAACCCATGGAAATTTATAAAAATGACTGGATCAACTGGGGGAGAAAAATAGTGCTGCAGAACTTAAATACAAAAGGAGAAAATACGCAGCTTCAATTTGATAATATTAAAGGTGTAGGAAAGAGAATGCTTGAAATTGCTGAGGAAGGAATGGCTAAGAGGAAAAAAATAATCATGATTTATTATCTAATATGGTGGAGGAAGCTAGCCATAAATGGCCCCTATCCTATCAATGAAGATAATTGTTTGGAACTGTAGAGTATAGGGAACCCCTTACCAGTCAAATATGTGAAAGGGATTATTAAATCTCATTTTCTAGATCTAGTGTTTTTAATTGCAACAAAAAACTCTAGTGCTCGAGTAAAAAATAGCAAGAAGTTGCGACTTCTTGAATACTTTTATAGTGGATCCAATTGATATGGTAGGTGGACTATCTCCGAGGGGGAAAGAAAAAGTGGATTGGCAAGTTGAGAATACTGATAATTTCTTCACTCATGGGAAATGATATGATTCTGGGTTAAGCCAAGATTGACATTTATAGGAATGCACACACAACATGACCAGAACATCAGAAGCAACCAGAATGCAATTCTTCATAACATTTTGCTACTATAAATAAACCTTTAGTGATTGGTGGTGACTTTAATGAGATTTTACAAGGCAATGAAAAGACGGGGGAATGCCTTTTAATTAGGCAATGGTATATGATATTTTCCATTTTATGCATGAAGAAGGATTGATAGAATATGCCAAAAATAAAAGGAGAGAAATTCACCTAGAACAATAGAAGAGAAGTTAGTCATACTATTCAACAAGTTCTAGACCGCTTTCTCCTAAATATGAATTGGCTACAAAATTGTCCAAATGGAATTACAAGACACTTCGAGAGAATTGCAGTTGATCATAGTCTCATCCTGATATAGGCCCTTAAAGACAGGCCCAAACCAAAATGTCTATTTCATTTTGATGCAAGATGGAAATTTAATCTATCAACCAGAGAAATAATTGAAGATGCTTGGAAAGAGAAGGTCAATGGCTGAAAGATGTTTTAGGTATTTTCCAAACTTAAAAAATGTAAACATATGCTTGTATGATGGAGTAAAAGAAATTGCTCAAATTCTAGGAAGCTCATTAAAGAACTACAAAAACTAGTTGTAATAAACCAAACATTGCCATTTGATGCCTATAGATGCCACAAAGTTGAAAAAGAGTTGGCCAAGGCCTAGAGTGAAGATGAGTTATATTAGAAACAATAGGGTAGAGTTAAGTGGTTGAAGGAATCGGACAATAATACCAATTTCTTCCATGCTCAGACTGTGAAAAGAAGAGTTAGAAACTCTATCAAAATGAGAAAAAATAAAAAAGGAATATGACAAGAAGAAAGGGAGAAGGCAAAGGATATGGCACTAAATTACTTCCACAACCTCTTCTCTTCCATAGCTTCTAGAGATGTGGGGCAGACACCCCATGAGTTTCCATACAAGGTCATAAGCAAAATGAACATATGATTACTGAGATCACTATCCTTAATAGAAGTATATACAACTGCTTTTTCTAGTGATCCCAGTAGTGCTTTGGGTGATGATGGATTTATTGGACTATTCTTTAAAAATTACTATGACATAGTTGGAGAATACATCTTTCTAGCAATTCATAATTTTTCTTAAGCAAGAAAATGCTACATAATATCAATCACACAAACATTGTCCTTATTCCTTAATGCCTGAATTTGGATAATCACATAAACATTGTCCTTATTCTTTAATGCCTGAATCTTGATAATATGATTTAGTTGAGACCCATTAGCTTGTGCACAATTATATGTAAAATTCTTTTGTTGGTCAATATAATGTAGGGATTGATGGAAAAAATTATAAGTGGCAACCAGTGTGCATTTATAATAGGAGGCTTATTTTAGATAATATCCTAATAGCATATGAGATTATGCATTACTTGTAAAATAAGAAAAATGGGAAGCGGTGTGAAATGACAATCAAGCTTGCCATGAGTGGATTAGCCTTTCCTATACACAATCATAAAGAAAATGGGCTTCAAAGTAGAGCGGATAGAACTAACTAACCAATGTGTTATGACAATTTCATATTCTATTATCATAGAAGGTGAATCCTTTAGTATATTAAAACCTTTAAGGGAACTATATCAAGGTGATCACCTTTCTCTCTATATATGTTTATTATATTCCAAAGGACTTTTTTCCCTTCTATAGAAAGTAAAATAATAATAATAATAGCAATTCTTTTCCTAGGGCCAAAATTTCGAAAATAAGCCCATCAGTATCACACCTATTTTTTTTATAGATGACTCAATTTTATTTTCTCAAGCTTTCCTCAAAATTAGCACTAAAATTTGTAGAATTCTACAAGTGTATGAAAATATAAGTGGCCATAAGGTAAACTTATCAAAGGTTGTGATTTTCTTTTCTCAGAACACACACAAGTATAGACATCAAATAGAAAATATCTTGCAAGTAGAGAATATTAGTTCCCAAGACAAATGCTTTAGGTTACCATCATTTTTCAACTGCTCAAAATCTAAAACATTTAGCTACATCAAGAAAAGGGTGGAACAAAGAATTACCAACTTGAAAGGGAAAAAACTTATCACATATAGGGAAGTTAATTCTTCTTAAGCCTATCATTAGTGCAATTCCTAATTATGATATGTCTTCCTTCATCTTGCCTGATAAACTATGTAATGATTTCACTAGCTTAATGAAGAAATTTTTTTGATGTGATAATAACTCTGGAACTATGCTAGTTGGACAAGGTGTGATAAGCTATATAGAAGTAACAAGGTGGCCTCGGAATAAGGGACCAGAAAGCTACTAACTTAGCTTTATTAGCTAAGATGTCTTGAAGACTTTGCTCAAAACTTAATTCCTTCAGAAGTGGATTCTATAAAGAAAAAAATACACAACTAGTCAATTCATGAAAGTTAATGTTGGTATTAATTCATCTTGGGGTTGTAGAAATATTATGGCAGGAAAATAGGTCATTGAGCAAGGATATAGATGGAGGGCTAGAAGAAACTCAACATTGTAGGTATTTGGCTAACCTTGGATCCCTAGAAACCAACTAAAATTGTTGCTTGGCCCTATACATAATATGGGAAGCAGCAACTGGTATGATAGCTTATCGACAAAAAGACAAGCTAATGGATGGAAGAAAAACTCAAAGATTTTCTAGATGAAGGCATGATGAAAGCTATACTTCACAAGCAACCAATAGTAGGAGACAATGAAATGGTATGGTGCTACAATAAAAACAACTCATACATAGTCTTAACAAGCTATAATGTAGCTATGGAACTCATCTCCCAAACAAAAGCATACAGATGTTGGGACTCGTAAACGACAACTGTAGGAGATTGTGAAAGTTGAACGTCGAAGAGAAAATAAAAAATTTTATGTGGTGATGCATCCAAGATAGCCTTATTAAGGAGAAAATGCATAATTGAGGCATGACATTGCTAGATGAAGGATGTTCAATTTGTGATGCAAAAACATAATTAACACACCACCTATTGATTACATGCCTGCATGACCTAGAGGGGTGAAGAGGAAATAGAATACTAGATGCAATGCATGCACTTGCTACCTAAAGCCTTGCCTTATGGTGGTCTTCTTTGACAGAAAAAATAGATAAAAGAGGAACAAAAAAAAGGGTAAAAAGGAGTTGGCTTGTTATATTTTATGTTACATGTGAAAAAGCAAAAATGACAAAGTCGTTAACAATATTCATTGGAACCCTATACAAATATTACAAAAAGCTAAAGCTATAAGTGATAAAATTATAAATTTAAACTGAGATATTTGATCTGCTGTAAATGTACTTAGTATCTAATCATCCCTTGATGTATTCTTTGGATAGTACAATGTTAATAGGATATACTTACTATTATTGAGAAATAAAAGATCTATCTTTGATTTTTTAAAAAAGATAAATTTGGAGACCCATTTATTTATTTTTTATAAATTTATTTGAATACATAAATTAATTTTCAAAATTATCAACTCATTATTACACTTTAGTTATTTTGTTAGTTTTTAAAATATTAAATGTTAGATATTTCTATTAGTGGTCCATGTTTTTTATTTATTTGAATATAATCATGAATTAATGATAATCATGATAATTTTGATTTAATGATAATTATGACTTAGTGATAATTATAAACCAATGATAATTATCACTTAATGATAATAATTAAGAGCTAAAATTCTATTGGTTAATAAGAGAGATCTTTTCTATTGATGACACATGTTGATGATACATGTGTATTAAATGACTCTATATAAGAAACTAATCATCTCTTTACCCATTAAGTGACAGTTTTCTCTTCATAAAAAAATATACGTCAAACCTAAAAGGGTAAATAGAAACAAAACCTAGTTTCTTCTAGATTTTCATTTACAAAGGATTTTTTTAATTGACTCATCATATATTAAGATACGTCTCTATTGAATTATTGTTTTGTGAGATCATAAAGTTCTAAGATCATTGGGCATAACAAGTTATACAAAATTAAAGTCTTGATTTTACATAAATTAATTATTACATGTGGTATTAGAGTCCTTGGTTTAGGAACTTGTGATTTTCCATTCAAAATTATCGTTTCTCTTTTGAAAATGAATGATTCACAAAATTATGTTTGGGCATAAATCAAATTAGTTTTAGTAATTGTATAAACTGAATTTTCCATCAATTGATTAAAAATTATTTTTAATTATATCTTCGATTATTGTTCTACTGCACTACTCAATTTTTTGTTTCTTGATTTGCAATTAACAATTTGTATGAACTATGGGCTGCAAAATCATGCTTGACACTACATCAGAAGCGGGGCATAGCGATGGTCATTTAACGACGGTTAAAGAAACCGTCGTTAAACCATTCTTTAACGACGGTTCACCTGACCATTGTAACGACGGTTATTGAATAGACCGTCGTTATACAACGACGGTTGTGACTAAACCGTCATAAAATCTCACGATAAATTGACCATTATAGGAATAATCTGCCGGTTTAACGACGGTTGGGGGTAAATCGTCCTTAAACCAGGACCAATTCCCCATGAACGATCCATTTTCCGTGAAAAATTACGACGGTTTCCATAACCGTCGTTAAATAACGACGGTTCAGTAAGAACCATCATAATTTTTCACAGAAAATGGATTGTTCATGGGGAATTAGTCCTGGTTTAACGACGGTTGGGAGTAAACCGTCATTATACAACGTGCCATTTGGATGACGGTTACCCTAAAACCGTCGTTAAATCATGTTTTAGCGATATTTTTTTTTTGCAATTGTCGTTAAACTGAGATTTTTTTATAAATACGCCTCCCCTCCCTCATTTTCAATCTGCAATTCAAATTTCTCTCTTCTTCTTGCGACAAATACTTGTGAGTTTCTTTTTGCGATAAACACTTGTGAGTTTATTGGTATTGGTGATTCGAATTTAGTTTCTCTTATTTGAGGTAAGTTTTTAAATATTTGTATTATTATGAATTAATTTTTGATTTAAATTGTATGTTTGATTAAATTTATAGGATTGAAATATGCATGTTTATGGAAAATATATGTTTATAGTATATGTGTCTCACGTACCCACAAATTAAGGGCGTGACACAAGTCTAATTTCACTTAGGTGGTTTAGATCTTAATTTTGCACTCTTAAATAATAAGAATGTTTCTTTCACTGATTCAAGCAACGTAGAATAGAGGTATTTCCAGAAAGCTTGGGAAAGATCAATAGACTAAGCCTAATTTTTATGCGAATGAAAATAGCAACCAACATTAAGTACATAATTTCCAAGATTGAAAGTGCAAAGGAATACCTGAAATTTATGAAAGAGTGATCCCAGTATGATGATGTTGATAAGTCATCAACTGGGTCACTAATGGGTATATTGACTATTATAAAGTTTAATAGTTTATGTACTGTGTATGAGCATGTCATTGAGATGACAAATATGGCAGCCACAAGGAATACATAGCTCCTTGAACTTATAGAAAATGATATATGTAGGCTTTTTGATGTTTCATCTTTTGGTGGAGAAAGTATTTTATCATCTTTATTGATGACTTTTCACGTTATGGTTAAGTCTATTTGTTGCATTAGAAATCTCAGTCAGTAAGAGGTGTTTGTTACTGAGGTAGAAATACAATTAGAAAGTTATCAGATTTGACAGAAGTGGTGAATATTATGGAAAATATAATAAAACTGGACAATGTCCTGGTTCATTTGCTAAATTCCTTAAAAAGTATGGCATATGTGCCAATACACAATGCTAGGAACACCACAACAAAATAGTATTGTAGAAATGCGTAATCATACTCTAATGGGTACGGTTAGGAGTATGTTGAGTTTTTTTTACCCTTATCGTTGTGGATGCATGCTTTAAAAACTTCCATATACTTGTTAAATAAGATTCCTTGTAAGGTAGTTTCAAAGCCTCCTTTTGAAGTAGACAGGAAGGAAACTCAGTTTAAGGCACCTGTATGTTTAGGGTTGCCCAATAGAAGTAAAAATTATAATCCACATGAAAAGAAACTGGATTCAAGAATAATCAATTATTTCTTCATTGGTTATCTAGAAAAAATTGAAAAGCTATAGACTTTATTTTTCTAACCATAGTACGAGAATTGTTGAAACTAAAAATGCTGAATTTATTGAAAATGGTGAAGTTAGTGGGAGTGTAGAACCACAAAAGTGAAAATCCAAGAAGGTAAGATGCAAGTTCCTTTACCTAAAACTTCGTGGGATATTGTTATTTCCACAGTTGTAGAATAGTTTAACAACTTACAAGAACAACAAATGATTGATGAAATACCCTATAATGACGTTGTCACTAATGAATTTATAATAGATAAAACACATGAAATAGCAGCATTATGAAGGTCTCAAAGGCAAAAGAAATATGCTATTTATAATGATTATGTTGTTTATCTACAAGAGTTAGAATTTGATTTAAGAGTTGATGATGATTCAGTTTGTTTTCACAAGACATGGATAGTGCCAATAATAATAAATGGTTAAAAGCTATGAAAGAAGAATTAAAATCAATATATCATAATGAAGTCTGAGATCTTGTTGAATTGTCTCAAGGATGTAAATGAGTCGGGTGTAAATGAGTCTTTAAGACCAAATGGGACTCAAATAGCAATGTTAAAATATTTAAGGTTAAGCTCATTGCGAAATGTTTTACTCAGAAGGATGTCGTTGAATATAAAGAGACATTTTCTTCCATATCTAAAAAGGACTCATTTAAAATTATTATGACAATCAAACAATGGTAGCTCATTATGACTTATTATATAAGGTGGACGTGAAAATTATTTTTCTGAATGAAAATTTAGAGGAAGGAGTTTATATGGATCAACTTGATGGTTTTCTTGTTAAAGGAAAGGAACACATAGTGTGTAAATTTAAAAAATCAATATATAAGCTTAAACAAACTTCATATTTCTTAAGTTCAACGAAACAATCACTTCATTTAGATTTAAGGAAAACATTGTTGATCGGTGTATGTATCTAAAAGTCAGTGGAAGCCAGTTTATATATTTTTTATTTTGTATATTGATGATATCTTATTGGTTGTAAATGATCATGGTTTGTTACATGAGACCAAGAAATTTCTCTTTATGAACTTTGAAATAAAATATATGGGTGAGACATCATATGTTCTACGAATTAAAACAATCTATGATAGATCATAAAAGAATATTGATATTGTATCAGAAAGCATATATTAACAAAGGTTAGAGAGATCCAAGATGAAAAGTGCTATGCATAAAAGGAAAGATAAATTCAAACTTATGCAATGCCCAAAGAATGAATTGAAATGCACATAAATGGAAAGGATTCCTTTGCATCTATTAATGGGAAATTAATATATAGTTTAGTTTGTACTAGGCTAGATATTAGATTTGTTGTCAGAATATTAGACAAGTGTCCAAGTGATCCTAATTTGGATAATTCAAAACTGCAAAGAAAGCATTGAGATACTTTCAAGGAATGAAGGATCACATGCTCACTTATAAGAGGTCTAATCACCTTAAGGTATTGGATATTCAAATTCAGATTATGTTGGATGTGTTGGTATAAGAAAATCCACATTTGATTATTTGTTCCTTTTAAAAGGAGGAACAATCTCATGAAAAAGTGCAAAGAAGTCTATCATTGCTACATCCACTATGAAGGTTGAATTATGGCATGCTTTGAGGCCACCATTTATGGTTTATGGCTGCAGAACCTTATTTCAGGGCTTGGAATTGTCGACTTATTGCTAAGTTGCTAAAGTTTTATTGTAATAATTCTGCAGTAATCTTCTTTTCAAAAAAAATGATAAGTATGTAAAGGGTACTAAAAGCATAAAAGTGAAATACTTTGTCGTTAAAAAAGAAATTTAGAAACAAAGGCTGTCAATTGAGCACATTAACATCAACTTTATGATTACAAATCCATTAATGAAAGGATTGCCACTAAAGACATTTAATGAACATGTTGAAAGAATGGGCATTATTAGGTTCCATTATTGAGATTATGATGATGAAGCTTTATGCTCCTTATGTCTTGACACTCTTAGTGTAATAACCGTAAAATTTAACAAAAAAGAATTTCAATTAAAGGAAATTTAGAATAAAAAAGAGAATTTGGAAAATAGAGATAAAAACCGTAGAAAATATGTATATTTATTACAGGGATTAAAGAATTACAAAAGGAATATGAGAATTTATATTTTGGCGCGTAATCTCTATTTTTAAATGATAGTATTTGGCTATAAATAAATATATTTTTATTTGCTTATAAATGATTATGTTTTGCTAAAAGTAGAAGACTTTTAAGTAAAATAATTATCGTTTTACTTAAAATAATTATACCGGCCACTAATGAATTTTTGTCATATTTTTAGGAATATTCTTCCTTTTATTATGTATAAAGATATTTATTTTATAATTTGTTTTATTGAGATTTTTATCAAGAAAAATCATGATTTAAGAGTTCAACTAAAGGTAATTAAGAATGTAAATTTTTAGAAATTTTTGGAACATTTTTAGATGCAAAACGGAATTTATATGAATTTATAAAAAGAAAATCTTATTATTAAATATTAAATAATTATTATTATTAAAAAAACAATATAAGAAAGGAAGAAGGAGAACCCGGCTGCAAATTGGAAAAAAAGGGGAGAAGGTGAATAGTGCATAGTGTAGAATAGTAACATTCGACTTTATCTCTCGATCTGGAGTGTCTATAGGCTTCCGATCTAAAAACTGAGGGTATTTCTGAATTCAGGACGAAGAATATTTCAGTTTTGACCGATCAGTTTTTCAAATCCATCGTTGAATCATCGTAGATCTGACGTAGAAAATCTCGGTAAAAAGGTAACTTCTGAAACTCTTACTTAGAGACCTCAAATTAGAAATCTAACACCGTAGATAGGTTCAGAACCTTAATAAACATTAGGATATGAATTCATTTCGGCGATTTGGTAACTTTTTATGTGGCGGATGAATAGTGATTTTTGGCATAAATAGTGGCGAATAAATAGTGTTTCCGGCATGAATAATGCAGATGAATAGTGTTTTTCGGTGGTGAACAGTACTGTAATAACCCAAACCTTTGAAGGTTAAATACAAATCATTTGAAACAAGGAAGTTGAGAACAATGTAAAAATTTTAGAGCGTTTTTGACCTTTTCTTCTGACCTTTCGTCACTCATATAAGCATAAATCTCTCATATGAAATCCAAATTAAGTGATTCCAATTGTTACTGAAAGATAAGACATATATCTACAACTTTGATGTTGGACACTTTTGCTAATTCTGTGAATATGATAGTGAGAAGAGGCAAAAACCGAAGCATAGTGTGGTATAGACTTTTGCTCACTAGTTTATGCATAACTCCTTCATATGAACTCCAAATTAGGTGATTCAAGTGGCTGCGGAAAGCTAAGAGAAAGGGCTACAACTTTCATGTTGTACATTTTGTCCAGTTCGGAAAAAGGAGTTCTCCGCGGCGGGAATATTTCGCTAGCGGCGAGAATGATGCGGCATTTTTCTGAGAGCATGAGTTTTCTGATTTCGAATCTGGCCGCGGCGAAAATAAGTTCGCCGGCGGCAAAAATAAGTTCGCCGGCGGCAAAAATCGCGGCTTGCCGCGGCGAGAATGAGTTCGCCGGCGGCGAGATTCATCAGATAGCTTTTTTTTGCGGACCCCCCCCCTTTTTTCTTCATTTCTCTTTCATCTGAACCCTAACTCTCTCTCTCTAAAATTTTTCTCAAACTTCTCTCTAAGATATCTCATTATCCGGACGTCCGATTTGAGCAAGTAAGGTACCGTTGGACTCGTGGGAAGAAGAGTTACAAATCCCATCGATCAATTTTTCTGGAAATTCGCCGAAAAATCGCATGAATAGTAACCTCCAAGGTAAAACTCCGTTTAATCGCGTTTTAAGCTTCGTTTTACCGAATTTCTTTCCATAGATAGTCTTAGAATTAGTTTCTATACTAGAATATAGGGTTTTTAGGTTTCGGCATGAATAGTATTTCTAGCAAGTGAATAGTGTTTTCCGATATGAATAGTGCCGTTTAGAGTTTTTCAATTCTCATGTTATGTCTATGTTTTCTAGGCTGTTGAACCATCACGAGGTGAAATTCTCGTTGTTGGACTCCTAGTAAGGTGAGTGGGTTTTTCATACTATAGCGCATGTTTTAGAAATTTGATTTATAACTCTCTCGTATGATTTTAACTAGTTGGAATGTATGCTAAATTGTTTTACCGCTTTGAAAATCAATATATTCCAACCATGTTAGAAATTATAAATTTAAATCCTAGTTGAACTCTAGGTATGCAGGGCAAGCATCTAGGCTGATAATTCTCCATTTGAGCTAGATTTATAGAAATGCGAACTTAGTCATAGAAATGAACTAAGCTAGCCATGAAATGATTTGATGCATGATGAACATCTATGTGACGTCTACGGACGATATGTTTAAAGGGAAAGTTTATGATGATAAAGGTCTCCATGGGAATTGATGGATGAGATATATTTTAGAACAGAATTTTATGCATGAAAAGAGCTAAATGGAGAATTATAGCTTTATTGTAAAGTTATTGAAATGTTTTACTTTAAACTCTTTGAATAGCATATTTCAAATGTTTTCTATTGGAGGGACCCTTTTAGATCACTGTTAGCTAGCCGCAGGTAGTGCTAGCCCTGGTGCACCATGGTCATGAGTAGGCTTCGGCCTAGGATACTGTGACGGGCATATGACTGCCTAAGACACAGGGATTTAGGGTGGACTTATGTCTACGCCTACAGTGATTGCCATACCCTTGCTATGTGCTTGGGGGATTTAGGGTGGACTTATGTCTACGCCTACAGTGATTACCATACCCTTGCTGTGTGCTTGGGGGATTTAGGGTGGACTTATGTCTACGCCTACAGTGATTACCCTACCCTTGCTGTGTGCTTGGGGGAGATGATAGATCTGTTAGGAAAGACCTCCAATAAACTAGTGCATTTTTCTTAAAAATTAAATGTTTCTAAACATTCTCATTCATCATTGTTATTGCATAAATAACTTCATTTCTTACTTACCATGCATAATTGATTTGCTTTACGGTTATTTATTTAATCCTGTTTTATCTTTTGAAACATACATTTGAATTATTTAGCTTTTCTTTCAATAAATTATGGTTAAATGCTTAATGTTTCAATTATTAAACTCATTGCGAAACACTCGTGATCGGTTTGCCCTGTTTCTGTTATAGTATGATTTACCCATTCACTAAAATGTGGTAATCTCACCCCTCTTCTGTTTCCTCCCCACAGATAGTCAGAGAAACTTTGATCCAGCTACAGCTCCCAAGGAGGCTGAATATAGTATTGATGAGCCCCAGTTTGGGCAAGGCTCCATTGTACTGGTTGTTTAGTTTAGTTATGTCTAGTGTATCTCCATGAACATACAGGCAGGATCCTCGCTTCTTGCATATTTTGATGTGTTGTTTGGAAAATGGTTTTATGTTTTACAACGATGTTGTATTATGAGGCCAAGGGCCAAGTTGAATCAAGGATGTTGGATTCATGAGATATATATATATATATATATATACAGTATTTTCTTATATTGGATGTGGCATATGTGGCCAGTTATATTTATTATGTACACGGGATTGTGTGCTGAATGTTTGTGCATGCTATGTGTTAGGCTTACGGCTAAGGAGAAACCCTTATGCCGTAACGGTCATGTGTTCCATCATTTGTGGCCGTGACAGAGTGGTATCAGAGCATTAGGTTTCCCTGTGTTCATGGAGTAACGGACCTTTAGGTAGGACTTTGAGTATGGGTATGAATCCGGACATGATTATACTCACGGTGATGCTAAAGGGGTTCGATAGGATGTTGTCTTTTTATTCAAGTAAGTCAGTTTATAGTATATTATGTTGGCATGGTTAAGTGATGGTTGGGCTATCTCTATTTTATAGCGAGATGCCACCAAGAACGAGATTTTGTTCAAGTAAGTCAGTTTATAGTATGCTATGTTGGCATGGTTAAGTGATGGTTGGGCTATCTCTATTTTATAGCGAGATGCCACCAAGAACGAGATTTTGTTCAAGTAAATCAGTTTATAGTGTGCTATGTTGGCATGGTTAAGTGATGGTTGGGCTATCTCTGTTTTATAGCGAGATGCGTCTTAAAGAATTTAAGAAATTGAGACAGATACCAAATATGATGGTTTCTGAATGAGACATCATGATGGTTTCTGAATGTGACATCCGTTGTACCCGGTTGTCTAGATATGGTAGATTGTGATGTGATATTGAGAATGAATTTGTTGGAATTATGTCATGTCATTTTGAAATGTCACTAAAAGGTGATTAAATTCAATATGCTTAGAGAATTTTCTCTCTTAATACAAAGAAATCTTAGTAAGATACCCAGTAACCTAGTCTCTGCTTTAGCAGTTCATAAGTGATTACAAAAATTGTGCCAAGAATAGTTGGCAGTGGTGAGAGATGCTGATATAAAGTATACCACTGTAAATCAAGTTTCAGTGATTAGAGAATGTTCTGATATAATTCCTGAGGAATTGCCAGGATTAACCCGAAATAATAAATAGAATTTAGTATTGATTTATTTCCTAGCCAGCATCTATATTTCCATATAGAATGGCACCCACTGAACTTAAAGAACTGAAAAAGAAGTAGTTACAAGACATGTTAGACAAGGGATTTAAAAGCCCTAGAACTTTTACTTGAAGTGCTCTAGTTCTATTTGTGAAAAAGAAAGATGGATCACTATGACTATACATAGATTATAGACAATTGAATAAAGTGACAGTGTGGAATAAATACTCATTACCTCATATAGATGATATGTTTGACTAGCTACAAGGTGCTCAACATTTAAAAAAAAATTGTTTCTCCTTTGACGAGGTTGATAAAGGAAGCAATAAAATTTGACTAGTAAGGTGAATGTGAAAGAAATTGTTAGAAACTAAGAAATGTTAGATTACGGTGCTAGTACTGTCTACTTCTTTAGGCACTGAAGGATATACAGTATGTTGTGATACATAGAGAATGAGATTAAGATATATGTTGATGCAATATGATCGAGTCATTGCATATGTATCTAGACAGCTTAAGTCACATGAGCAAAAAATTGTCAGACTTATGATTTGGAAATAACAGCAGTAGTTTTACTCTCAAAGCTTGGAGGCATTATCTGTATGGTGATACATGTAAAATTCATACAGTTTCAATCATCTTTAGTTGAGTAGGTGAAAAAGGCACAGGACGATGATGCCTATTTATGTAAGAAAATTTAAGAGGTCAAGAATGGCAGTGATATTGAATTTAATGTAGACTCTAAAGGAATTCTGAGATTGGGCAAGCGATTGTGTGTATTTAATAAAGAAGAACTTAAGGAAGAAATTTTAGAGGAAGCCCATAGATCCATATATACAATTTATCCTGAGGTAACTAAAATGTATAAAGATCTAAAAGAAATTCATTGGTGGGACAGTATGAGGAAAGATATAGTTGATTTTGTATCTCGATGATTAACTTGTCAACAGGTAAAAGTAGAACATCAAAGACTTGCAAGATTACAATATCAGATAGAGATACCTGAATAAAAATGGGTGATTATTGATAGGTTCAAATTTGTCTTTGAATAAGATAGTAAGACTTCATAAGGTATTGATATCGATCATATTTGATCGAGAACTATAGTTCACAGATTGTTTTTAGAGAGCATTTTAAGAAGTTTTGGGCAGAAGTTTTACATAAAATACCGTAAGTTTTCTAATAGGTGAGTGAGTAAATGACTATTTCATTTGTCAAGATTGTGACTTGGGTGATGTTTGATATTTGGATAGTATGTCATGAAAATATATGAATGTGTGAAAAGTGAATTGAAATGGATAAGAGGCAGACATGATATGAATAGTGAAAGTAATATATGTTAGGATTGCTTAAGGATTGGATAGTGGTGGAAAAATGTTATAAGAGGAGGATGTGAACATATTGGGTTTACTGGAAGATAGATAAGACAAAAGTAGGAAATTTGTGATTTCAATTGGTTAGAAGTGACTAATGAATGAATCTTGGAAGAATATAACTTAAAATAGTGAGTTTGGTCACCGAACTATATAACAATTTTTATATGAAAGGAATAAAAAAAAATGATGGCCTTATGGTGCTTTGAGGTATGTAATAAAGTGAATTAGTGGTACTGAAGTTCTTGAGGGATAAAATATAGAAAGTAGGATTTAAATTGATCTTTAATTTGGAAATATGGAGAATATTCTGAGAATCATGTCCGAAAATAATATAAGTAATCAAGATATTTGTGTTAAAGGTTTATATTATGCTAAATTGAATTTACTATTTAAGATGTGAATTATGTTGAGATTGGAAATTCACGTATGAATAATTGTTGAGAAAAGAGATTTCAGAAGAAGCCATAGATTGTGAATATGGATTACCCGAGGTAATAAGGATATACTGAGATTAAAAATTTTTACTAGTATAATGGTAAAAAGAAGATACAAGTGAAATTTTTCATTAGCTGGTATGTTGGTAAGTACGAATTGAATATATTATCTCAAAAGAGTTATTCAGGAAGTCTAAAGATCTTTATTAGATAATAGTATGATTGATACTAAATTTAAATAATGTGTTTATACATTAGAAGTTATGCTTTAAGTATCTTTATATTATTGTGGTGAAAGTTGGAGAAATTAATTGTCCTTAGTTGAATTTGCTCATAGTAGTAATTATCAAGCCACTATACAATGGCATCATTTGAAGTTTTACATGAACATCATAGGTTTCTTAATATGTGAGTGAATTGAGAAAAGTTAAACTTTGGAAATCTAATTTGGAATAACATGCAATAAATAGCATATGAATTATCTAAATTGATGATGCTAGTTTGGAGAGCATGCTCCAAGCATATGTTTTTGAGATAGGTAGGAGATTTCTTAACAGAATTTGTTTATAATAAAATGATATTAGAAGATGTAAGCCTTATGTAAGAGGTGTTAAAAATGTTCTCTTAAATGACTCAGTGGAGTTAGATTTATTATAAGATGTTATTGATTAAGTGAATTTGATTAAAAAGAATATACGGGAAACTCAATGCAAGTTAAAAGTTTATAAGGATTATGAATGTTGAGCACGAGAAAGTATTAGTTGGTGACTATATATATATTCTTGAAGGACTCACCCATAGAAGAGGTAATGAGGTTTTGAAAATAAAAAGGGAAGTTACCCTCTCGGTATATAGAATTATTTGAATTCTTGATAGGATTGGTTCAGTGGCTTATTGTTTGGTTTTACCACTTGAATTGGATAATGTTTATCTAGTTTTTCATGTGTCTATACTACGGAAATAGTTACCTGATTCTACACATGTTATAAAGTGTCCATAGATTCAGTTACAGAAAGATTTAACCTAAGAGGAACAACCAGTATGGACAGACAAGTAAAGACGTTATAGTCAAAAGAAATATTTACAGTAAAGGTGATATGGAAAAATCACTCTTTTGAGGAAGCAGATTTTGGAGGAGGCACATCAATCAGCCTATACTATCCACCCAGGAACAAATAAGATGTACAGTGACCTCAAGGACTTGTATTGGTAGAGTGGGATGAAGAAGGATGTAGCAGATTTTGTGGCTCAGTACTTGGTTTGTCAGCAAGTGAAAGCTGAACACCAGAAGCCTGCCGGTTTGCACCAAAAGATTGAGATACCGGAGTGGAAGTGGGAAAGGATCACTATGGATTTCGTTACAGGGTTACCAAGGACCCCTAAGGGTTATGACTCAGTATGGGTAATAATGGATCGAATGACCAAGTTATCCCACTTATTACCAGTGAAGACTACCTTTAGTGCGGCTCAGTATGTAAGCCTGTCTCTACGTGAGATCGTCAGATTGTATGGAGTCCCTGTATCCATCATATTTGACCGAAGTCCACAATTTACGACAAGGTTTTGGAAAGCTTTTCAAGAAGCTTTGGGGACGAGGTTGGATCTAAGCACCGCTTTTCATCCCCAAACAGATGGCCAGTTAGAACGCACGATTCAAATTCTGAAGGATATGCTTAGAGCATGTATTTTGGACTTTGGTGGCATTCGGGAAGGATACTTGCCACTAGCTGAGTTTGTATACAACAACAGTTATTAAGCCAGTATTCAGATGGCACCTTTTGAAGCTCTTCATGGGAGAAGATGTCGATCTCCCATTGGATGGTTTGAAGTTGGAGAAGCCAAGTTGCTAGGGCCAGACTTGGTGTAAGATGCCATAGAGAAGGTCAAGCTGATAAGGGAATGGCTTTTAACTGCACAAAGTCGTCAGAAGGCTTATGTGGACCATAGGCGTCGGGAGTTGGAGTTTTCTCTAGGCGATCACGTGTTCCTCAGAGTTTCACCCATGAAGGGAATCTTGCGGTTTGGTAAGAAAGGGAAGTTAAGCCCGAGGTATATTGGACCCTTTGAAATTCTGGATAGGGTAGGAGCAGTGGCATACCGCCTAGCCCTACCACCTGGATTGAGTGAAGTGCATCCAGTCTTCCATGTCTCGATATTGAGGAAGTATCTACCTAACCCATCTCATGTGATTCAACCGTAAGAAATCCTTTTGGATGACAAGTTGGCCTACGAAGAGAAACCCGTGGCCATTGTTGATAGACAGGTGAAAAAGTTGAGGTCTAAGGATATCCCTACAGTGAAGGTGATCTGGCAAAATCATTCCCAAGAGAAAGCTATGTGGGAAGTAGAGGATGTCATGAGAGAGAAGTATCCACAGCTGTTCCAAGAGTAGTCTTATGTTTTCATGTTGTGGATTTTTGTAAAATTCGGAGACCGAATTTTTATAAGGAGGGGAGAATGTAATAACCCAAATCTTTGAAGGTTAAATACAAATTATTTGAAACAAGGAAGTTGAGAACAATGTAAAAATTTTAGAGCGTTTTTGACCTTTTCTTCTGACCTTTTGTCACTCATATAAGTATAAATCTCTCATATGAAATCCAAATTAAGTGATTCCAATTGTTACTGAAAGATAAGACATATATCTACAACTTTGATGTTGGACACTTTTGCTAATTCTGTGAATATGATAGTGAGAAGAGGCAAAAACCGAAGCGTAGTGTGGTATGGACCTTTGCTCACTATTTTATGCATAACTCCTTCATATGAACTCCAAATTAGGTGATTCAAGTGGCTATGGAAAGCTAAGAGAAAGGCTACAACCTTCATGTTGGAAATTTTGTCAAATTCGGCAAAATGAGTTCGCCGCAGCGAGAATATTTTGCCGGCGGTGAGAATGATGCAGCATTTTCCCGAGAGCATGAGTTTTTTGGTTTCGAATCTGGCCGCGGCGAAAATAAGTTCGCCGGCGGCGAAAATCTCTGCTCGCCGCGGCGAGAATGAGTTCGCCGGCGGTGAGATTTGTCAGATAGCTTTTTTTTGCGGCCCCCCCTTTTTTCTTCATTTCTCTTTCATCTGAACCCTAACTCTCTCTCTCTAAATTTTTTCTCAAACTTCTCTCTAAGATATCTCATCATCCGGACGTCCGATTTGAGCAAGTAAGGTACCGTTGGACTCGTGGGAAGAAGAGATACAAATCCCACCAATCAATTTTGCCAGAAAGTCACCGGATTGTCGTCGGAAAATCGCATGAATAGTAACCTCCAAGGTAAAACTCCGTTTAATCGCGTTTTAGACTTCGTTTTACCGAATTTCTTTCCATAGATAGTCTTAGAATTAGTTTCTATACTAGAATATAGGGTTTTTAGATTTCGGAATGAATAGTATTTCTAGCGAGTGAATAGTTTTTTTCCGGCATGAATAGTGCCGTTTAGAGTTTTTCAATTCTCATGTTATGTCTATGTTTTCTAGGTTGTTGAACAATCACGAGGTGAAATTCTCGTTGTTGGACTCCTAGTAAGGTGAGTGGGTTTTTCATACTATAGCGCATGTTTTAGAAATTTGATTTATAACTCTCTCGTATGTTTTTAACTAGTTGGAATGTATGCTAAATTGTTTTACCGCTTTGAAAATCAATATATTCCAACCATGTTAGAAATTATAAATTTAAATCCTAGTTGAACTCTAGGTATGCAGGGCAAGCATCTAGGCTGATAATTCTCCATTTGAGTTAGATTTATAGAAATGCGAACTTAGTCATAGAAATGAACTAAGTTAGCAATGAAATGATTTGATGCATGATGAGCATCTATGTGACGTCTACGGACGATATGTTTAAAGGAAAAGTTTATGATGATAAAGGTCTCCATGGGAATTGATGGATGAGATATATTTTAGAACGGAATTTTATGCATGAAAAGAGCTAAATGGAGAATTATAGCTTTATTGTAAAGTTATTGAAATGTTTTACTTTAAACTCTTTGAATAGCATATTTCAAATGTTTTCTATTGGAGGGACCCTTTTAGATCACTGTTAGCTAGCCGCAGGTAGTGCTAGCCCTGGTGCACCATGGTCATGAGAAGGCTTCGTCTTAGGATACTGTGACGGGCATATGACTGCTTAAGACACAGGGATTTAGGGTGGACTTATGTCTACGCCTACAGTGATTGCCATACCCTTGCTATGTGCTTGGGGGATTTAGGGTGGACTTATGTCTACGCCTACAGTGATTACCATACCCTTGCTGTGTGCTTGGGGGATTTAGGGTGGACTTATGTCTACGCCTACAGTGATTACCCTACCCTTGCTGTGTGCTTGGGGGAGATGATAGATCTGTTAGGAAAGACCTCCAATAAACTAGTGCATTTTTCTTAAAAATTAAATGTTTCTAAACATTCTCATTCATCATTGTTATTGCATAAATAACTTCATTTCTTACTTACCATGCATAATTGATTTGCTTTACGGTTATTTATTTAATCCTGTTTTATCTTTTGAAACATACATTTGAATTATTTAGCTTTTCTTTCAATAAATTATGGTTAAATGCTTAATGTTTCAATTATTAAACTCATTGCGAAACACTCGTGATCGGTTTGCCCTGTTTCTGTTATAGTATGATTTACCCATTCACTAAAATGTGGTAATCTCACCCCTCTTCTGTTTCCTCCCCACAGATAGTCAGAGAAACTTTGATCCAGCTACAGCTCCCAAGGAGGCTGAATATAGCATTGATGAGCCCCAGTTTGGGCAAGGCTCCATTGTACTGGTTGTTTAGTTTAGTTATGTCTAGTGTATCTCCATGAACATACAGGAAGGATCCTCGCTTCTTGCATATTTTGATGTGTTGTTTGGAAAATGGTTTTATGTTTTACAACGATGTTGTATTATGAGGCCAAGGGCCAAGTTGAATCAAGGATGGTTGGATTCACGAGATATATATATATATACAGTATTTTCTTATATTGGATGTGGCATATGTGGCCAGTTATATTTATTATGTACACTGGATTGTGTGCTGAATGTTTGTGCATGCTATGTGTTAGACTTACGGTTAAGGGGAAACCCTTATGCCGTGCCGGTCATGTGTTCTATCATTTGGGGCCGTGACAAGTACCAAGCTCCCGGAGTCATTTTCAAGGTTTTTGGACCCTTCGGACACGTTTTTGAAGCTTATTTGGTCAAATTCATACTAGAAAATAGCATTTTAGGGCTGTCCAATTCGGAGCTCTTACCTTGTGAGTAAATGATTCTTCTTATGACTTGCCTATACTCTTCTTGATACTTGAATATGTATATGATTATCTTTATGAGATATACACATTGTGATATGTTTCTAAAATGCATTAAAACGATCTGATATGCTTACATTTTGAAATACAGTTCAATAAGAGTATAGTTTTGAAAATGGATTTATGAACTCATGGTGTATATGATTTCACATGTATTTCTCATTAAATGATAAAGTGAATATTTATATACGTGACATTGATTTATAAAGATATATGATTTCCTAGAGAAAGGGCATATATATGTGATAAACCCTGAATGGGTACTTTATAACAGATGAATTTTGAAATACATTGAACATGTGATTTTTACATGTATTTCGCATTACATGGCAAAGAAAATATGTTATACATGTGACATTGATTTTCCAGTTATATGTTTGCCTCGGATATGGGCATGTATACATGTTTCCCCTGAATGGGAACTTTTGACATATGAGTATTTTGAGACTGAAAGTCTGTATTATATTGAGAATTTATACTGGATTATATGGCATATGTGCATATGGTATTTTCTGTGGAGGAATCCTATTGGAAACATTGTCTGCTAACAGCAGGTGATGTTAGTCTTGGTGCGCACCTTGATTGCCTCAGCTAGCAAGGGAGGTGGTGTTAGCCTCGTGTGAGGGCCAACACACAGAAGATTATATGTGAAGGAGAGTAGAATGCCTCCTATATATGGGCGAGATGTCAGTTATATGAGATGTTATTTTGCCTTCCCTTGCTGTGTGCTTGGGAAAGACCCATACAGAGTCCCTTCGCGTGTCCTCTTGAATGGTAGTAGGGCAAACCTTAGCGGGACGCTGAGTTTAGGAAAATCCTATACCACCAAAGTACGGAAGGGGTCAAACTCTGGTATGGTGGTTCTGATATGGGATCCTCCGAATATTTTATGAGAAATGTTTTGATGCATAGCATA
The DNA here is from genome assembly GCA_037074535.1 of Gleditsia sinensis. Taxonomy (NCBI): domain Eukaryota; kingdom Viridiplantae; phylum Streptophyta; class Magnoliopsida; order Fabales; family Fabaceae; genus Gleditsia; species Gleditsia sinensis. Next base: position 58,530,999 of record CM073468.1, on the reverse strand, counting down.
ATTTGATTAATGATTTTACAGTATTGAATATGATTTTGAACTTGACATGAGCATTGTGTATACAGTAACACATACGGTTTGAAGGACCTGATTATGATTTTTGAACAAAGAATATTTGAAAATGCGGGTCCCATGTGGATGTACTTCTGAAATGTAATTTTTGATAACATAAATTTTATTATATAAGTGCATCCATATGTTGACCTAAGAGGTTATAGGAGGTATTATCTGCTCATTGAGTTGTAAAACTCGCTACACGATGTGGATCTATTTTTCAGATAAAGACATAGAGTTTGGTACAACAGCCACGTGATTGACTAGAGGTCGTACTCCAGTGGTGAGCCTACATTGTTTCTAGGCTCTCAATGTTTTATATTTGTAAAATATTTGCACTCTAGAGTTGCTCTGAACGTCACAGGCAGGATCCTTACTTCTACTGTTACTCTGATGTTTATAGACATAAACTGTATATTGTATATGTGTATGGGCACTTATATGTATTGGTTTATATGATAAAGAATGGCATTATGTACATTTATGGAAAATATATGTGTATAGTATATGGATTTCACGTGCCCTAAAATTAGGGTCGTGACACTTAGCTTATTTACTTGTTTTTGATTTGTTTATGCATCATGTTACTTATTTCTAGTATATATACATGAATAAATTATGTGAGTTAACATGATTTGTCTCTTATGCAAATATTATTGTTGGACCATTATATTTTCTTTCATTACATGTCATATTGAGTATAGAATTAATGTCGAACTAATGACATACAACCACTATGATTCTTATTAATTTTTTGCTCAATGATGATTTATGATGTGACCAGTTTAATGAAGGATTTAGCTAATATTATGCACATTATGTTCTATTTTAAATTGTGAAGTTGAATGATGTCGTATGGGCTAAGTGGGAGAATGTTAGATATTTCAATTAGTGACCCATGTGTTATATATATATATATATATATATATATATATATATATATATATATATATATATATATATATATATATATATATATATATATATATATATATATATATATATAATTTGAATATAATCATGACTTAATAATAATCATAATAATTATCACTTAATGATAATAATTAAGAGCTAAAATCCTATTTGTCAATAAGAGAAATATTATCTATTGATAACACATATTAATGGTACATGTTTATTAAAGAACTCCATATAAGAAACTGGCTCTCTCTTTACCCATTAAGTGACCGTTTTCTCTTTATCAAGAAACGTGTGTCAAATTTAAAGGGATGAAGAGAGAGAAACCTAATTTCTTCTAAATTTTTATCTATAAAAGATTTCTCTTCCAGTGACTTATCATAGATTAATGTATGTCTCTCTTGAATTATTGTTTTGTGAAATCATAAAGTTCTAAGATCATTGGACATAACATGTTATGCAAAATTAAAATATTGATTTACATAAATTAATGAAAAGTATTACATGAAACTGATTATATATTAGTTTCTAAAAACTAAAAAAAAATTAGACAACAAAATTAAACAAACCTATAAATTTAAAATCAAATTATTAGTTTACTCTTTAATTAATAGAAATAAGCAAATATCTAGTAAAATAATTGATGTATACAAATAAATAGATAATTAATGGTAACAGCCAAACGGTAGATGGTGTTCTCTAGTACAAGTTCTATAGGTAACATTTATGGTATTGTCCAATCCCTTTTGAAGAGGTTTAAACATGATGTGAGCACGGCTAGCGAATGGAAATGGAATGCAGACTTGCTGGAAGTCTCAAGTGGACCTGTTATAAGAGCTCAAACTAAAAGATTCAAAGAAGAATTTAATGATCTAATTTTAGAAACCCAACAAGGAGATACCTGCATTACTACAAAAGAAGAGCGCAAAACTGGTCAATGTCATTAAAGTCCACTTAAATATGGGTCAAAACCAGCCAATTTAAATATGGACCTAAGGCACAAGAAGATTCTAGCCTGAAGATTGAATATAGGCCCAAAATCAATGAGTTATTTTATGGCCCAATTTAGGCTACATTTTTCTGATTTATTTACTTTTAGTATTTTATTTATTTGACTAGGAAAGTTTTTTATTTGATAGTTTCTAGAAGAGTTTCCTATTTGTATTTTTCCTTGCCCTATAGGAGTTTCCTATTTGATAGTTTTTAGAACAGTTTCCTATTTCTATCTATCCTTGTCCTATAGGAGTTTCCTATTTAGTTTTCCTTCTTAGTTTAGGTAATTGGCCTATAAATAAGTATGTATGCTCTTGAACAATTCAGTTTTATCATTTATAATATTGAGAGGGTTTTCTCTTTGGTTCTTTAAATAACTTTTTCTAAACTTATCAAGATTTATCTTGTGGCGTTCAAGCAAGACTTATCACTCACAATCTTCTTCCTCTTTCTTGAGTGTAGCGTCTGCAATATTTCTTATACCTTTAGTTCTTATCTCTTTATAGATAATGGGTCAAGGTCCTTTTCTTTAATTTATTTTTGTTATAAATCTGATTAGAACACGATCTTTGAACTTGGATCCCATATTGATTCTGAGTCTCACTACTCTTGGTGAGGTTCATATCAGGGGTTCATATCAAAACACTTTCCAAATTATCCTTGATTATACTTGAACACCATACCACTCAATTCAAGAAAATAGCACTAGTTATGACTGATAATTTTATAGTTCAAGTCATGAACAATTTATTAGTTGAAATTTTTTTATAATGCCAAAAACTCAAACTTATAAAAATATATTTGTAGAAAAGGAAACTTCAGTATTTCAAATATAATTAATCTTATATTAAAAATATATAAAAATACTGATATAATGAAAAAAGAAGAAACAAACCTATCCTAATGAATCAAGACTAACGATTCTTCTAAATGAAAGGGAATGCCAAGTCCAAGTATATGTAACAGGAATGGATCCCAATATATAGACAACAAGCCAACTAGGGGTAAACGCAAAATGGAGGTTTCTGTACGGACACATTATAAATATGAGGAAGACTATTTCTCCATACATTATAGTATTTTTAAGAATTTGTTTTTCCACATATTACACGGTAGTACAATTTTGTCCATACCGCTCGGTGAAATTCTGCCCACCCGGCATTATGATATTTAAAATAAAAAATTTTCTATAAGAAATAAATAATTTATAAATTACTAACCTTAAATCTTAATTTTTAAATTTTATCTCTAAGTTTTAAACTTTGAACAATAAATGGTAATTTTTTTAAAAAAAATTATAATATTTTAATAAAAAATAAATAATTTATAAAAATCACATCTCAAACACTAAAATCTAAATTCTAAGTTTTAAATTTTAAAACTCATACAATAATCCGAAAGTTAAAATTATGTATTTTTTTGAAAAAAAAATGATAATATTTGCAATAATTTTTTTTTATAAATAATTTACAAACTTTAAAACTATAAACTTTAAACCTTAAAGATTAAAACCCAATACCCAAATTCTATACTCTAAATCCTTATCCTCAAAACCCCCTAAATTCCTCTACCCTAGACCTAAACACCAGAAATCTCAAAATTTTATACCCAAAATCTTAAATTCTAAAAAAAGTTTATTGTTTGGAGTTTAAGGTTTGAAAATTATTTATTTATCATAAAATTTTGTGTTTGTTGGTTAAATTTTATAATAACTATTATGCAAGTACACATATGGCATTGCAATACCTGAATTCTTAACTAGAGCATTAAGGGTGTGAGGTTTGAAGTTTTGATGTTTAGGGTTTAAAATTAGAGTTTTATAATTTTGTGATTTGTGGTGCTAAAATGTATGGTTTAGAGTTTTTGAATTTAAAGTTTTGAATCTAAGGTTTCGAAGTTTTAAATTTAAGGTTTATGATTTTGTGTTTAGTGTTTAAAGATTTAGATTTTAGTGTTTTAAGGTTTGAGTTTAGAATTTATAATTTAAAATTTCGAATTTGTAAATTATTTATTTATTATAAATTTTTAGTAGAAATATTACAAATATTTTTAAAAAATTATTTTTTAAGATTTAAAATTTGAAGTTTAGATTTTAGAGTTAATAATTTGTAATTATTGTGAAATTTTTTATTTTAAATATAATAATTTTAAAAATAAAAAGAAACGCTGAAAAGAGGTTGAATTTTGCTCACATTGCTATGCGAATTTTGCTCAACAATGGGCAAAACTTCGCCCAGCCACATAACAGCAATGTAATATGTTAAAAAAGTACTATAATATGTTGAAAACTAGTTTTTTTTTTCATATAATATAACATCTTTTATTTTTTAAAATTATAATATGTCCCTACAAAAACAAAAAAAAAATGTATCTTAGCTTCCAAAAAATAAGAGAGCCAGTGTCGATATTGCCTCAGTCGTTTACAAACCCACCCACCTAGTTCTAGTTTCCACCAACTTAACTATAATCATTAATAAATTATCTTGAATGCACTTGAGAGTTCTCCGTCGCTTAGATGGTCCATATTGTTACATAGTTTTGAACTCCAATTTGTTGACTATTAGCCAGAGAATTTTAACAACAAACCGTGCCCGAGAATTTGAAAGAGAGACATAAAGGAATTTGGGAGAAATTGAATGAAAGAAATAGAGGTTAGAATAATATTGTAAACGGCCTGTATATAATTATCTATTAATGTTACTCAGGTTAACCACGATGGAGGCTCCTCTTAATGCCCAAGAATTGACATGCTTGACAGGCTATAAATCACCTATAAAAGTATTATAATAATACAAAAAATTTAAACAATTTTTCAATAATTACACCAAAATTTAATTCGCTATTGAAAGCACTATATTACTTCAACCATGTAGCAAAGCTGTAGATTTCAACAAAGCCGGAATGTGGAATTCAAATAATCGGAAACAATTGACTTTGAGACGAAGAATGAAGAACATTTTTCCGGCCTCTTCCACAACTGGTCCAGAGAAAAACAAAATTCAGAACTTTTAGATGCAGAAAGAGGTAGCAAGCTGTGGAATCCAACCTGATGCTATAATTTATTTTGAAACCCGTGAGAAATTAATTACTAGAGATACTGCACAACTATATCTGGAAGAAGAAAACTAGAGGTCAGAATGAGGAGTAAAAAGTATAGAATTGTCTCAGCAGTTATAGAAACGAGCAATTGCACAATGACATATCATGTGGTGGTTAGTGGAAGAGTGAGCTTATGTAAGTGTAAAATTGATTGTCAGATCAAAAGAGACAAAAGTGGTCCACAAACATAAGAGTAAAATTACAAATTTACATAGTCCTTTTAACATTAGTTTCTGAAACTTTCATTATATGCGAGATATTTTTTGAATTTTATAAAACTTACAAGTTCTTTCGTATATAACGGAAAAGATAGCAAAAAAGATTAATTTGTGAGTTTTGTAAATTTAAAGACTAAATTTTACATAATGAAAATTATAAGGACTAATGCAGTAACCATGTAAATTTAGGAATTATTTAGTCAGTTTAGTCTATTAGTATAGATGATGTAAAATGTGCAAAGAATAGTATAGCAAAAAAATTCTTAAATATACTATTTGTATAGTTAAATAATGTAAAAAGTTAATAAATTAACATTAAAATAGATGTATTATGTAACATTCCTAATTTTGGTTCTTTAATTAATAAAGGTACATAAATATTTAATTAAGAAAATAAAACTTATTAAACAGTTTGTTGATATCTAAGAAAAAAAATAAGCTTTAAAAATTCTTCACTTTATGTGTATGCATTGAAAATGTTTCTAATATTAAGGGAATAAGTAAAGATAGAAAACATAATAGGAAAAATTAGAAATAACATCATAAAGAGAGACGAAATTCTTAGGTAACGAAGATAAATTTTTGGAAGTAAATATAGGTCTTAAAATTTCAAGAAGATTGGATTAGGGTAATTTTTTCTAATTCAAGAGTTAGAGTTACTAAGTTTAACTTCTCCACCTATACATTGAACCTTTACCTATGGAAACTTCATAGAGTTTATTTTTTTATTTCACATGTGTTTCTAACAAGTCAATTTGATAGCCCGAGCAAGAGATATAACATAGACTTAAACTAAGATATAGAAGTTGGACCGATAGTCCAAAAATAATTAAAATGTGATCAAACCCTCCATGAGATGTAGAATTTCAGTCAAAGCAAAGGAAATGGGCAAGAATGAGCCCAAATCCAAGAGAAAAAAATAAGAACCATGTGATGAAATAGTAGTGTAATAATAATCAAGATTAAGTCACATGGCATTAGGACAAAACATCTATATCTTACAATAATAATTTCAGTAAGCCATGTGATGATGTAGTAGGTAATAATACATAGTATTAGGACAAATATCTATATCTTATACTAATAAATTCAGCAAGCCATGTTATGATATAGTAGGTAATAATATATGGCATTAGGACAAAACATCCATATACTACATAAATAATTTCAACCAAGTAAGGGAGACTCAAGGGTTAGAAATTTTTCACTTAGAAAGGCAAAAGGCAATCCTATCATACTTGAGTGAGACAAAAGAAAAAAGAAATAAATCCCTAATTCAAAGGGACTTTGTCCCTTGTCTTAAAAACATTTTATCATGATTTTCAAATACAAATCTTCTTTTGCTATGCACATCTTGACTAAGGGAGAGGAAGACAAGAACATGAGTTGTCTTTTCCCAAAAAGCAACCAAGTGCATCCTAATTGTGATAAGGTAAACCCATGATTATGAGAGGAGGACCACTTGATAATTTATTTAAGCAAAAATCAACCTTATAACATTATAATTTCATCCAAGTAAGGGAGAGGAAAAGAGAGAAAGAGAGGAGAAGAGAGGAAGGAAGAAGAAGGAGAAGTCTAAAGGACTAAGTACTCAAAGTAAGTTAACTTAATATCCACTAGAATCCATCTTTTCTTGTAATAGCCTTAAAATAAAGAAAAACCCTGAATAAATGAAAAACCTTGAATTAAAGGAAAATTATGAATGTAAACGAGGGTTATGATAAATGGAGATAAGTACCGTTGGAAATGTGTTTATTTATCATATTGTTTGAAGAATTATGAAGGTAATATGATAATTTAAGTTTTAGGGCCAAAATATAATTTTCTAAAAGTTTAGGGGTCAAAATATAAATAACAAAAATAGTAAGGACACCCCTTAACAATTGAAATTTTGCTAATAAGTCCCTCAGATGATTTTAAGGGAAACCACATGTAGAATTATCGTGAAATTTCTGCACCTTTTCTCTCCCTATTTTCTCTCTCTAAAAATTCTAAAACTTTTCTCTATATTTTTAGCACTTCTGGACCTCGAATTTTGATACCACCACCACCAACAGATTCAGAACAATGAGAACTACAATTCTATCTTATTGAATTCTGGAAATTTGGCCGGAAATTTGCCAGAAAAGGGAGGAGAAATTCTAAGAAGTTAAGTTCTAAAACTCTTACTTAAAGTTCTCAAATTAAAAATATAATACCACAGATGGATTCAAGAGTTGGAAAAACCTTAGGATGTGAAATTTTATTGTCATTTTACAACTTTTGTATGTTATAAATAGTAATTTCGGCAGTGAATAGTATTTCTAACTGTGAACTGTAACCTCACAGTTGACTAGCATTGACTAAGTTCCCAGAGGTCAAATTTCGTGGTTCTAAAGTCATTTCTTAAGTTTTTGAACCCTCCGGATTCGTTTTTTAGGTCCATTTGATCAGATTTAGTTTAGAAAAATATGTTTTGGGCTATCCAACTTGAAATACTAGTTTTGTAAGTAGATAATTTTTTCTATGACTTACTCTATACACTTCTTGAACTTAAATGTATAATTAGTTCTTTTTACAAGTTATTTATACTGTTATATGTCTCTAAAATGGATTAAATTACCTAATTTATTTGCTAACTAGCATATTGTTCGAGTATGGCTTTGTATAATGATTTTAAAGCCATTAAACATGTGATTTTGCATACATTTCTCAACAGTATAGAAAGTGAATATTTTATACACGTGGCATTGATATGTAAAGCTAGAAGATAGCCTTGGAAAAATGATATGTATATGTGATAAACCCTAATTGGGAAGTTTATGATAGATGAGCTGTACTGAGACTGAAATTTTGTAATATATTAAAAGCTCTGTTTTAAGTGATATAGTATATGTGTAAATGATAATTTCTGTGGAGGAATCCTATTGAAAACACTGTTTGCTAACAGTAGGTGATGTTAGCCCTGGTGCACTTTGATACCTCAGCTAGCAAGGATAGTGCTAACCTTGTGTGACAGCCAACACACGAGATATGATATGTGAAGGAGAGTGGGATGCCTCTTATCTGGATGAGATACTGACTATATGATATATGATTTGCTCTCCTTTGCTGTATGCTTAAAAAATTATCCATATTAGAGTCCCTTCGTGTGTCCTCTTGAATGGTGGTAGGGCAAACCTTAGCTGAGATGCTGAGTTTAGGCAAATACTACACCATCAAAGTATGGAAGGGCTTGGACTCTGATATGATGGTTCTTATGTGGGATGCACCTAATGTTTTCATAGGAAATATTTTGATGCATAACAATATTTGATTAATGATCATATCGTATTGCATATGATTTCGAGTATATGAATGTGATTTGAACTGTGAATATTTGAAATATGGTCCTATATGGATGTACCTCTAAACTGTAATTTTATATGTGATAAATTATAATATATGAGTACATCCATATAGTGACCTAAGAGGTCATAGGAGGTATTATTTGTTCACTGAGTTGTCAAACTCACTACACGATATTTATAATTTTTTTTTCAGATAAAGATATAGAGTTTAGCCTGTTTAGCCTACAACTACGTGATCAACTAGGTGTTATACTCTTTAGGTGAGTTTACGTTGCTTCTAAGGCTCACAGTGTTTAAATTATTATGTATTTGTAATTTAGAGTATGCTCTGAACACCACACACAGGATCTCTGCTTCTGCTGTAATATATATGAATATAGACCTAGCATGTATGTTTAGATATACTAGAAAATTTGTGAAAGTATATGAGTATCCCTATTATGTGATTTACTTAGAGCATGCATGTAATAAATTAAGAGTAAAGTTATTTGCTATTCGTGACAATTGCGTTCTTATAAAATGAGGGCATGATAAATTGGTATAAGAGCATTAGGTTTCCCTATGGCTATCAAAGTAAAGGATTCTTTAGTAGGACCTTTAGTATAAATATGAGCCAGACATATTTATACTTCAGGTGCTATTAAGGGATTCTATAGGGTTTTACTTTCCTTTATATTCCAAGTTTGTTAAAGTTCCTAGTATAAGGCTAATTGAATATTATGGTATTTGAAAAAGGTGTTTTGCTTTGTATAGTCAATGATACTGCCAAGAACAAGAGCAGTTGCTAGAGAATTTGTAGATCATCACCCTCAGCAAAAGAGTCTGTACAATTTACAATTTTAGTACAAAGAGGCAGTGGTAGAGGCTGACCTAGAGAAAAAGACATAGGCAGAGGGCGTGCACAGGGTATGAGAACCCCAAGACATGATAAATATGTTCATATATCTTATAGAGTCCCTGAGGCGATAGTAGAACCCCCTCAAGAGCTACATAATAGAACAGCTGATATGATTACTGGCATATACAAGAACTTAAAGAAATTGGTTGAATTTATAGTAGAACAGGGTAAGAGAGATGGCCAGCCATCAAGAAATGCTCCTGAAGCACAAAACTGGAAAGACCAGCTGAACAAGATGATAAGTTTATAGGGATTGAGGTGATATTACTGCAATTACTTAAGCTACAACCTCATACTTTTTCTACATTAGATATTCAGGAAGACCCACATATATTCACTGATGCTGTAAAATGAATTCTCAGAGCTTTGGGGTGTTTCACTAGAAGATCTGTTGAAGTAGTGTCTTTTCAACTATCAAATGTGACCTAGGTTTGGTTTGAGATTTTAGTACAAGGAAGAGCAGTCACTTTACCACCAATGGAGTGAGATGAATTTAAGGAATCATTTATGAATCGTTTCTTGCTAATGAGTGAAAGAGACAAGAATGCCAGAGAATTTAATGAATTAAGACAGACACCGAACATGACAGTTTTTGAATATGACATCCGTTTTACCTAGTTGTCTATATACGCACCATATCTGATTCTTAATGAAAAAGATAGAATTAAAAGATTTGTTTTATAATTGATATGTCTATTGTTTAAATCGGTAGGTCCCTAATTGAATTATTTCACAACTTATTCAGTGGTTGTGGATTGTGTTAGAATGATGGAAACACGAGAGCTAGCAGACATAGAAGGTCTAAAAAGAAGAAAAAGAGATTGAGATAGTAATATGCAGACTAGTTATAATCATAATGTAAGAGGACCAAGATTTCAGAGTCTATAGTGTTTGATTTAAGTGGAGTGTAGTAGCTCTAGCGAAGCATTAGTCAATATTAATAAGAAAAGAATGATTCAAAGAGATATGAGTCCTACTAATCAACAGGATTCAAGATCAATACCACTATGTCCCATTTGTGGTAGGCTTCATATTGGACAGTGTCGCAGAGAAATTGGTGAGTGTAGACTAATGGGTCATCTGATGAGGAATTATCTACAATTATGAAATTTGAGTTAAGTATCAGTACAATCAGCTTTATCCCCTGTATTTGTACCAGCATGACCAGCTAGAGTAGCTTCAATTCAAGCAAGTAGTGGTGGCATTGTAGAGGATCAAGAAGTCGAGGCTAAGAAAGTTTTTATCTTGACACGACAAGATGCTTAGGCCTCAAATGCAGTGATGACAGGTACATTATCAGTATGTTCTCTTAGAGCATATATACTGTTCGATCTTGGTTTTACTCATTCTTATATATCATCCTACTTTGCTAAGAAATTGAGTAGAGATCCTACTAGTTTACATTATTCTTTTATGGTTGTTACTCCATTGGGAGAATTTTTACTGGTAAATGATGTGTATAAATCGTGTGAGATTTTGATAGAAGACAAGGAGACTCTTATAGATTTGATAGTTCTAGATATGGTAGACTTTGATGTGATACTGAGAATAGATTGGTTGTCATTATGTCATGTCATTCTAGATTGTTACCTTAAGGGGATTAAGTTTAATATTCCCAAAGAATCTTACTTCTTGATACTAGGAGATTGTAGTGAGGTACCTAGTAATTTAATCTCTACTTTAACAGCTCATAAGCTATTACAAAAAGGATGCCAAAGGTATTTAGTAGTGGTCAAAGATGTTGATATGAAGTACACCAATGTAGAGCAGGTTCTAGTGGTTAGGAAATTTTATGATGTGTTTCTTGAAGAATTGCTAGAGTTACCTTCATAATGAGAAATTGAGTTCGATATTGATTTACTTCCTAGAACCCAACTAGTGTCTATACCTCCATATAGAATGGCACCAATTAAACTCAAGGAGTTGAAGAATCAGTTATAAGACTTATTAGACAAGGGATTTATACGCCTTAACACTTCTCCATGGGCTGCTCTAGTCCTATTTGTGAAAAGGAAAGATTGATCTCTACGGCAGTGTATTGATTATAGATAGTTGAATAAGGTGATAGTACGTAATAAGTATCCATTACTTCATATAGATGATTTATTTGACCAGCTACAAGGTGCCCAATGTTTTTCAAAAATTAATTTGAGATCTGGATATCATCAATTAAGGATAAGGAAGGAGGACATTCTAAAACTACTTTCAGGACTCGATATGGGCACTATGAGTTTTTAGTAATGCCATTTGATTTTAACAAATGCCCCAGTTGCATTCATGGATTTCATGAATAGAGTATTTAAACCTTTCTTGGATCAGTTTGTTATTGTATTTATAGATGATATCCTGGTATATTCAAGAAGTTCATAGGAGCATGAGTGACATTTAAAGATAGCTTTGCAAACCCTAAGAGAACACCAGCTGTATGCTAAGTTTTCAAATTTTAAATTTTGGATTAGTAGTGTTACTTTCCTAGGGCATGTGGTTATCAAGAATGGTATTCAAGTTTATCCTAAAAAGGTAAAAGCGGTGCAGCAATGACCACGACCTACCACAATTACAGAGATCCATAGTATTTTTGGTTTAGTAGGCTATTACTGCAGATTTGTTAAAGATTTTTCAAAAATAGCTGCTCCTTTGATGAGGTTGACAAGGAAGGGAATACAGTTTGACTAGTCAGATGAATGTGAAAGAAGTTTCTAGATACTCAAGGAATGTTTGACTACGGCGCCAATATTGTCTATTCCTTTAGGTACTAGAGGATACACGATATACTGTGATGCATCGAGAATTAGATTAGGGTATGTGTTGATACAACATGGTCGAGTCATTGCATATGTATTTAGACAGCTTAAGCCACATGAGCAAAATTATCCAACTCATGATTTGGAATTGGCAATAGTGGTTTTTGCTTTTAAAATTTAAAGGCATTATCTGTATGGTGAGACATGCAAAATCTATACATATCAAAAACCTCAAATACATTTTTCAATAGAAAGATCTTAACTTAAGACAAAAACGATGGATGTAATTACTTAAAGATTATGATTATACAATACTATATCATCTGGGTAAGGCCAATGTAGTGGCTGATGCATTAAGCAAGAAATTTATTAGTAGTTTGGCTCATATCACAGTGGTAAGGAGGTTGTTGGTTAAAGAAATGCATAAGTTGGAAAAGTCATGGGGTAATATTGGAAGTCAAGGAGTTTGGGATACTATTGGCCCATATACAGTTTCAATCATCTTTGGTTAAGCAAGTGAAAAAGGCACAGGAAGAGGATGCCTATTTATGCAAGAAAATTGAAAAGGAGAAGAATAGCAGTGATGTTGAATTTACTGTAGACTCTGAAAAAATTTCGAGATTGGACAACCAGTTGTGTGTACCAAATAAAGAAGAACTCGAGAAAGAGATTTTAGAGGAAGCCCATAGATTTATATATACCATTCATCCTGAGGTAACTAAAATGTATAAAGATCTAAAAGAAATTTATTGGTGGGACAGTATGAAGAAAGATACAGTTGATTATGTCTCTCGATGCTTAACTTGCCAGTAGGTAAAAGCAGAACATCAAAGGCCTACAGGATTACATCAGCAGATAGAGATACCTAAATGGAAATGAAAAAGAATAACCATAGATTTTGTTACAGGGCTATCGCAGACACTAAAAGGGTTTGATTCAATATGAGTGATCATTGATAGGTTGACTAAATTAGTACATTTTCTACAAGTGAAAACCACATAGAACATAGATTAGTGAGGCTTCATGGAGTGCCAATATCGATTATTTCTAATCGAGGACCACAGTTCACAGCTCGTTTTGGAAAACCTTCCAAGAAGCTTTGGGAATGAAGTTAAATCTCAGTACTGCTTTTCATCCTCAAACAGATGGACAGTCTAAGCGAACCATACAAATGGCCCCTTTTGAGGCATTACATGATAGACGTTGTCGTTCTCCAATCGGATGGTTTGAGGTGGGCGAAGCTAAGATTTTAGGGCCTGATTTGGTACAAGATGCACTTGGCAAGGTAAAGTTGATTAAAGAAATGTTATTAGCAGCCCAGAGTAGATAGAAAGATTATATTGATAATAGACGTCGACCATTGAAATTTTCCATAGGCGAACATGTCTTCTTGAAGATATCTCCAATGAAAGAAGTAGTAAGATTTAGGAAGAAAGGGAAGTTAAGTCCACGATATGTAGGACCATTTGAATTTCTTGACAAGATTAGCCCAGTAGCTTATCGTTTGACTTTGCCACCTGAATTGGGTAATGTCCATCCAGTCTTTCATGTATCTATGCCACAAAAGTACTTATTAGATTCTACACATGTTAAATAGTGCCCACAGATTCAGTTACAGGAAGACTTAAGACGATAGTGGACAGGCAAGTGAAGAAGCTACATTCAAAAGAAATACCTATAGTGAAAGTGATATGACAAAATCACTCTTCTGAGGAGGCTACTTGAGAAAGAGAGGATAACATGCATACTAGATACCCACATCTTTTTGAATCATTAGGTTAGTTTTTATTGTAAATATGGAGATAAAATTCGGGGATTGAATTTCTTTAAGTGAGGAAGAATGTAATAGCCTTAAAATAAAAGAAAACCCTAAATAAATGAAAAACCATGAATTAAAGAAAAAATATGAATGTAAACGAGGATTATGATAAATGGCGATAAGTACCATTAGAAATGTGTTTATTTATCATATTGTTTAAGGAATTATGAAAGTAATATGATGATTTAAGTTTAGGGGCCAAAATGTATTTTCTTAAAAGTTTAGGGGTCAAAATATAAAAAAAATAGCAATAACACCCTTCAACAATTGAAATTTTGCTAATAGGTCCCTCAGATGATTTTAAGGGAAACTAGATGTAGAACTATCGTGAAATTTCTACACCCTTTCTATCTCCCTATTTTCTCTCTCTAAAAATCCTAAAACTTCTCTCTAGATTTCTAGCACTTCTAGACCTTAATTTTTGACACCACCACCACCAACGGATTCAGAACAATGAGCACTACAATCTATCCAATTGGTTTCTAAAAATTTGGCCAAAAATTTGCTGAAAAAGGAAGGAGAAACTCTAACAAGGTATGTTATAAAAATCCTACTTAGAGTTCTCAAATGTAAAATCTAACACCATAAATGGATTCAAGAGGTAGAAAAACCTTAAGATGTGAAATTTTGCTATCATCTGACAATTTTTGTATATCATGAACAGTAAATCTGGCCATTGTGAATAGTTTTTCCAGTGGTGAATAGTAATTCCGATCGTGAACAGTACCCAACAGTTGACTAACATTGACCAAGCTCCCAGAGGCTGAATTTCGTGATTTTGGAGTCATTTTCTAGGGTTTTGGACCATCTGAACTCATATTTTAGATTCATTTTATCCGATTTAGCTTAGAAAAATACGTTTTGAGCTATCCAACTTGAAATACTAGTTTTGTGAATAGATAATTCTTTTTATGACTAACCCTATACTCTTCTTGAACTTAAATATATAATTAGTTATGTTTACAAGTTATTTATACTATTATATGTCTCTGAAATGGATTAAATTACCTACTTTATTTGCTAACTAGCATATTGTTCAAGAAGAGTATAGTTTTGCATAATGATTTTAAAGACATTAAACATGTGATTTTGCATACATTTCTCAACAGTATAGAAAGTGAGTATTTTATGCATGTGACATTGATGGGTAAAGCTATAAGATTTCTTTGGAAAAATGACATGTATATGTGATGAACCCTAACTGGGAAGTTTATGACAGATTAGCTGTACTGAGACGGAAATTTGTAATATATTGAAAACTCTATTTTGAATGATATGGCATATGTGTGAATGATAATTTCTATGGAGGAATACTATTGGAAACAATGTTTGCTAATAGCAGGTGATGTTAGCCCTAGTGCACCTTGATACCTCAACTAGTAAGGGTGGTGCTAGTCTCATGTGACGGCTAACACATGAGATATGATATGTGAAGCAGAATATGATGCCTCATATCTGAGCGAGATACCGACAATATGATATGTGATTTGCCATCCCTTGCTGTGTGTTTGGAAAATTGCCCATATTAGAGTCCCTTCGCGTGTCCTATTGAATAGTAGTAGGGCAAAACTTAGCTAGAATGCTGAGTTAAAGTAAATCCTACACTATCAAAGTACGAAATGGCTTAAACTTTGATATGGTGGTTTTGATATGGAATCCCCCTAATATTTTCATGAGAAATATTTTGATACATAACAATATTTGATTAATGATCATACTGTATTGCATATGATTTCGGGTATATGAATATATTTTGAACTGTGAATATTTGAAATACAGGTCTTATATGGATGTACCTCTGAACTGTAATTTTCTATGAGATAAATTTTAATATATGAGTACATCCATATGCTGACCTTAGAGGTATTATCTGCTCACTAAGTTGTCAAACTCACTACACGATATTTACATTTTTTTTTCAGATAAGGATACAGAGTTTTGTCCCCCAATTACGTGATCAACTATGTGTCATATTCTCTGAGTGAGTCTACGTTGCTTCCAAGGCTTATAGTGTTTAAATTATTATGTATTTGTATTCTAGAGTATACTCTGAACGCCACAAGCAGGTTCCCTGCTTCTGCTATAATATATATGAATATAGACCTAGCATATATGTTTGAATATACTAGAAAATTTGTGAACGTATATGTTTATCTCTATTATGTGATTTACTTGGAGCATGTATGTAATAAATTAAGAGTAAAGTTATTTTCTATTCGTGACAATCACGTTCTTATAAAATGGGGGCTTGACATTTCTTTTCATCTTTGGGGTTCAAAACTCACATTCCCTCTCTTATTCAAGTTGCTAGAAAAGATAAGGGAAGGGAGGAATCTTGCCATTTCCTTTAAGAGGGAACAAGAAAAAGAATTCATTAAGTGATTTAGGGAAATCTTTAGGTAGGTTTAACAATATCTCTTTTTGAAGAAAAATTTTAAAATTTATAACATTTATGTGGGATTTTGATCCTAAAACTTTGATGAAATTTATAATATTTACTACTTTGATGATTGGTTATGGATGTTGCTATATCATGTTACATGTTGATATTACATGTGATGTATGTTTGAATACTTATGTTAGTGTAGAAGGTTTTGTATAGGTATGGCTATGGGTGGCAAAATTTTAGAGTTTTGTGCTGTTGTTATGTATATTTAAATGTGGTGAAAAATTGATGGGATATGGTTAGATTGATAAAATGAATATGGCTTTAAACACTTAGAAGAAGACCATGGGTACATGATTTGATTTTCTGTTTTCTTGAGAAGATAATGATGGAATATGTTAAATTAAGTATAAAGAATCTAATTAAAATGTTGAAATGAGTAATTTTATGATTAGTTGTAAATTAGGAAGAAAATGGAAGAGGACATAATAAGATGATGAACTAAAACCTTAGGAAAAGTTTGGTTAGAAAACTGGATTTCGAAGTAACTAGAGAAGCTTCTATTTTTGAAATTCTGGAAAGAATTTGTTAGGAATGAAAAGAAATGGTTAAAAAAATGTAAATATATGTCTCACAGATTTTTTGCCACTAGAATCACCCAATTTGGAGTTAAAATGAGGGAGATATATTCTGATTAGTAAGCAGTGGTCAAAAAATGGTTAACTAGGGAAGAATATATTAGGTAAACTTTTGTGTTTGAATTTTTGGAAAAAATATGTATGAAATAAAATGAAATGGTTAATATATATATATATATATATATATATATATATATATATATATATATATATATATATATATCTGTGTGTGTGTGTGTGTGTGTGTGTGTGTGTCACAAATAATTAGCCACTGAAATCATTCAATTTAGAATTCATATGAGGGAGATATGGCCAGATTAGTACGCAGTGGTCAAAAACTAGTTAACCAGGGAAGAATCTATTAGGTAAGTTTATGTGTTTGAATTTCTGAGAACAATTTGTAGGGAATTAAAAGAAATTGTTAACATGAAAAGTATAGATATATGACTCACAAATATTTAGCCATTGGAATCACTCAATTTAAATTCCATATGAGGGAGATATGGTTAGATTAGTAAGTAGATGTTAGAATCCGGGAAGAAATAAATATTGAATTTAAGGGAGTAATACCACTAAGATTCCTTACGATTTCAATAAAATGTTCAATATAAGAGTTTTAGAGGATTAACTTGGATTTAAATGGACACCAAGATCACCTTAATCAGAGTTAAAATTAAGGAGTTATACTCTAATTAGTGAGAGATGAAAATAATATTTAAGGAAGAAGAAGAATCGTATAAATGGAAATATTAAATGACTAGTGTATGTACTAGCCATTGCCATTGTATGAACTCCTTACCATCTTAAGTGTGTAATTTTGACATGAAAATATATTATAAAGTAATATTTGAAAATAATTATGTTCATGGCATGATTGCATTTTTACCAATGATTTTTGGTAATGATTATGCTTTGATTATAAATTATGGTATGTGAGTATAATAAATATACTTGTCATTGAAATCATATTTTTGGCTATTAATGTGAAAAGAAAAGAAAAGAGACGTGCACGGTCACATGGCGATCTGTGTGGTGCACCAGTAGGGGACACCCTACAGCTATGATTATGCTAATGAGAAAAAAAGGAGAAAGTGTGTCAAGTCGGACAGAACGAGAAAAGTCCATATCAAATAGTAGAAAGTACTCATCCTAACTGGGGTAGCTTGATATAAAAATAAGTTGATAGCCATCATATGATATTCTGAAAATAGTTATTCATGCCATACATATCATTACTGTACGATTTTCATGTTCATAGATAAAGTGTATTCATGTGACCTAAGGTATTTGTTGTAGCTTATATAGAGGAACATGACATGATGAGCTATATTGATGATAATTATGATTTATTGTTGAACCTACTGAGATTTAATTCTCACTATATTTTCATATCATGTTCAAAAGACTAAATATGCAGATATTCTTTATGACTGGCTTTTAGCGTACATTGGGTCAAATTAGCTAAGATCCCAATAAAGGTGCGACCACCCGCACACATATCCTCGGAACTTGTCAATATGGAAGAATAAGATGTGGACATATATGTATTTGATTTTTGTATGGACGTTTTTAGTTAATGATGAGTATGTGAACCCAGAATTACATCAGTGTTATTGGTATATCATAAACCTTAATTATGTTTGGTTAATTTAATTGAATGTTATTATGAGTTAAATAGTTAGAAGTAAAGAGGTAATAACTTCATGGGATTTTACAAATATATATATGTATATATATAAAAAAATAGAGTTGTTACATATTAATTATCCCATCACTTAAAACACATTTAGTATTGTAAATGAAATTTTATGCAAAGAGAAAATAGAATGTAAAGACAATAGAGAGGAATAACATATAGAGAAGAAAAATTTTTCTTATACAATTGCTTTGTAGAAGTCTCTAGGCATACAATTATAAAGATAGATAATTTAAAAGCCGAGAAGAATAAATGAGATTCAATGGTCTTGAAGGAGATTCAATGGCTTTAGGAGTTTGGAAAATAAACGGATATTCATAATAATGGATGAATTTATAACATTCATTGTTGTAGGAGTTAAGAACCTCAATGGACATCTATAATAATGAATGAATTTATAACACTTCCTTTTGGATGTCCATTTTACAAGGAATATGCATCATTAAAATCTTACTAGAAAAAAATTCAACGAAAAAAAAACCCTAGTAAAGAAAAAAAAGTACATCATTCCTTGTATACTCCTCATGTTCACAATATCATTGAAGATCTCTGAGTCGACACATTCCAATTTTATACACTAACCTTTTAAATATTGAAGTAGGTAAGGCCTAAGGGAACAAATCTACCAAATTATCCCTTGAACGAATTTGTTGTACGTCAATATCACCATTCTTTTGAAGTTCATAAGTGAAAAAGAACTTTGGTGAGATATGTTTTGTTTTTTCTCGTTTAATATAACATTCTTTCAATTGAGCTATACATGCAGCATTATCTTCATATAGTATAGTTAGAGTCCCATTTTTAGAAGATAGTCTACATGTATTTTGGATTTGTTAAGTCATGGATTTCAACCAAAGACATTTACGACTCACTTCATGAACTGCTATAATTTTTGCATGATTTGAAGAAGTAGCATCAAGTGTTTGTTTTATAGAATGCCATAATATAGTTGTATCACCAAATACATGCAGCATTATCTTCACATAGTATAGTTAGAGTCCCATTTTTAGAAGATAGCCCACATGTATTTTGGATTTGTTAAGCCATGGATCTCAACCAAATACATTTACAACTTGCTTCATGAACTGCTATAATTTTTGCATGATTTGAAGAAGTAACTTCAAGTGTTTGTTTTATAGAATGCCATGATACAGTTGTATAACCACATGTAAATAAATAACCTGTTCGACATTGGACCTTGTGTGGAGCAGATAAATATCAAACATCTACATAACCGATGAGTTGCGGTCTAGATCCATTTGCATATAGTAATCCTATACCAATAGTACCTTAGAGATATTGAAAGACATGTTTAGTTCCATTCCAATGTCTTCACGTTGGATAAGAGTTAAATCTAGCTAACAAGCTAACAACAAAAGTTATATCAACCCCTGTATTATTTGTAAGATACATCAGGGCACCAATTGTACTAAGATATGGTACTTCAGGATCAAGAATGTCACACCCCCAATTTAAGGGCATATAAAACACATACTTTACAGACAGATCTTTACTATAACAAGAATAATACAAGCCTTCATTATGAAAGCATATACAAATAGGTTCTTTCATGTAAACACAATATACAGATCAAATTTATAAATATCAGAGTAACAACAAAAGCAAGGATCCTGCCTGTGGTGTTCAAAATATACTCTAGAGTATAAGTACAACTACAAATAAAATCAAAATCTGCGAGCCCTAGAAACAAGGTAGGCTCACCCAGAGATTATGTCGTCTAACTAATCAACTATCTGAAGGGAAATGACCAAACTTTGTACTCTTATATGAAAAAAATTCTAGATATCGTGTAATGAGTTTGACAATTCAGTGAGTAGATAAAACCTCCTATGACCTCTTAGGTCAACATATAGATGTACTCATATATATATAAATTTATCACATAAAAAATTACAGTTCAGAGGTACATCCAGATAGGGACTCACATTTCAAATATTCTCAGTTCAAATCACATTCAGATATTCGAAACCTTATGCAATATTGTATGATCTTTATTCAAATATTGTTATGCATCAAATATTTCTCATGAAAACATTAGGAAGATCTCATATTAACACCATCAAATAATTCCAAACACACAGCAAGGGAATGTGTTATGTTCAGCTGTATAAATTATAAAAAAATATCAAACTTTTGAGATAAAATCATAACTTTTGTTGATGCATAATTAACATACTATATATGGACTAAAAATTCACTCTTCTTAAATAATGCTCAAGTATGTCATAACTCTCAATATACTCAATTCACTCATTTGCTATACGCATAATGACTGATTGACTACAGTCACAATAGGTAATCAAAGAATGTGAGTTTATCACCCTTCGCCTCCTCAAATTACCATTGTTACTGTCACAATAAATAATAAGGTAATGTGAGTTCATCACCCTTCTACCTTCTCACATTACCACAGTCGCAATCACAATAGTTAATCGGGGAATGTGAGTTCATCACCCTTCTGCCTCTTCACATTACCACAGTTACAGTCACAATAGGTAATCGGAAAATGTGAGTTCATTACCCTTCTGCCTCCTCACATTACCATTGATACCTTCTACTTGGTACCATCTCAAACCATGCAATTCGTCGATATTCATCAATACACACACACACACACACACACACACACACACACACACACACATATATATATATATATATATATAGCATAATTATTAAGCAATTCGTCATAAGCTTTATGCTTGTCATTCAATCATATTCGACAACTTTATAGCTTTACAGATCAATACCTCATGCACATGATATTCACTTTACTAAATGATGACAAATACTTTTATAACCACATATTTAATGAGTTTCAAAATCTATTTGCAAAACTATTCTCTTCTTGAACTATATGCTAGTTAGTAAGTAAAGCAGATATTTTGACAAATTTCAGAAATTTATAATAGCATAAATAAATTATAAACATAACCATTTATACATTTAAAGTTTAAGAAGAGCATATAGTAAGTCATGGAAAGAATTATCTACTCACAGGGTAAAACTTCAGGTTAGACAGCCTCAAAATGCACTTTTTCAATTTAAATTTAACTAAATAGACCTCAAAAACTAGTTTGGATGGTCCAAAAAACTAAGAAATGACTCTAAAAACTTGACAATGCTGGTCAATTTATGGATACTGTTCACGGCCAGAAATATTGTTCACATCGGCCAGAATCACTATTCATGTGGTCAAAATTACTATTCACACCGACAAAAATCACTATTCACGTCAGTCAGAGTTACTGTTCATGACACCAAAAGTTGTTAGATGACTATAAAACTTCATCTCTTATAGTCTATCTATCGCTTGACTCTATCTATAGTGTTAGATTTTCAATTTCAAGTCGCTAAATAGGAGTTTCAGAATTTACTTTTTTCTAAAATTTTCTATTTTCGATCTGCAGCGATTTTTCGGCCGATTTGAAAATTTTTTGGCCAATATTGTAGTACTCTTAAATCTAGTGATACTCTTAGTTTTGAGATCGCATGCTCGAAAATACTCTAGATCTAGAGAGAGAAAATAAAGGAGAGAGAAATACTATTCATAATCGTTTTACAAAAAAAAAATTCGTATCTTTTTTTTAATAAATGATGGAGGGACCATTTGACAATTTACTAATTGTTAGAAGAAATCGTTGTAAATTTTATTATTTATATTTTGACCCCTAAACTTTTAAAAAATTATAATTTGACCCCAAAAATATTAATAAGTTTCCATTTTCATCCTTAAAACGTTTCAATTACATTGCTACTCTTTTATTTCTTTTAATAATCTATACATAAATGAAAATTACTAAATCTTAGGGTTGTTACAAAGAATTTCTTCATTATCATCTCGAAGTTAGAAAACATCTTATTTCACATCAACTGAGCAAACAACCATTGTCGTACTTAATGGATGTACTTTGTCTATGTAAAATTTTTTAAGGACTTTTTCTATATAAGTTGATTGATGAATAAAAATTCCCTTTATCAAATGCTCAAATTGTAAGCAAAGACAAAATTTTGTTTTTTTTCAAAATCTTTCATTTCAAATTCTTTCTTCAAACACTCTACTGCCTTTATAATCTCTTTAGAAGTTTCAATAATATTTAAACCATCAACATATATGATAAGAATAGAAAATCCTAAATTTGCTTTCTTTATAAAAAGACATAGACATATATGGTCATTCTTATAACCATCCTTTAACAAATATTCACTGAGATGGCTATACCACATTCATCCAGACTGCTTTAATCTATATAAAAATATTTGTAATTTAATTGAATAAAGTTCATGGAATTTCAAATTATATGTTTCAAGCATCTTAAATTCTTCTAAAAGTGTCATATATATGTCACTATCAAGTAAGCCATATAAATAGGTTGTAACAACATCCATAAGATGTATATCAAGTTTTTCATGTACTATCAGACTAATGAGATAATGAAATGTAATTTCATCTACCACAAGATAATTTGTGAAATTATAATCAATTCCAGGTCTTTGTGAAAAACTTTGTGCAACAAGTCATGCTTCATACCTCACAATTTCATTTTTCTCATTTCTTTTACGTAATAATACCCATTTGTACCCAACGAGTATTACACCTTCAGGTGTTTGAACTATAGGTCCAAAAATCTCACTTTTTTTAGTGAATTTAATTCTGCTTGAATTTTATATTTCTATTTTGGCTAATCACATTTACGTTGGCACTCATTGATAGATGTAAGTTCATGATTCTCATTATCATTCAAAATAGTAAGCGCTATTGTATACATAAAAGTATTGTCGACAATTGTTTCTTTTCTTTGTAATCATTTCCCTTTAAATACATAATTTATTGAGATATATTTATTTTCATCAATTTCAAGTACCTAAACTTCTTCTAGAAGTACTTTGTTTGTTATGTTTCTAGACTTTTTAAGAGCATCTATTTCTTTAATGGGCTAATCTTGAATAATTGTTTCTTTCATTTTGGAGGGACTTTTGTCTTTTGAACTGATTGATATACCATGCTTCTAACTTTCTTTAGACTTGCTTGCAATTTTACTAATGGATTGTCCCTCAGGGACATCAGTTTGTACATGAGTATTTACAGTTGGTATACGTGACTTGGTCATTTTCTTTAGGTCAGTAAATACATATGGAAATTGATTTGCTTTACTTTGTAAGTAAATTATCTTTTGAACTTCAAGTTCACATTATTTTGTGCAAGGATTAAGATGTGACGAAGTATTCCATGTATTTTCTTTGAATAGCTATTTTTCATTTTCTCCCTCTAATGTTAAGAAGACTAATTTATCAAAATGACAATCGGAAAAACGTGCCTTAAATACATCTTCTGTTATTGACTCAAGATATCTTATAATAGAAGGAGAATCATATCCAACATTTATTCCCATTCTCATTTGAGGATTCATCTTAGTGTGTTGTGGTGGGGCTATTGGAACTTATATCACACTCCCAAAAATTCTGATATGGAAAATATTTGGCTCATGAGCATGAACTAATTGTAAAGAAAAATATTTATGATAATTTGTTGGCCTGATGTGTACTAGTGCTGCTATATGTAAAATTGCATGTCCCTAAACAGAGACTGAGAGCTTTGTTCACATAAGCAAGGGTATAGCTATTAATTGAAGTTACTTAATAAATGATTAAGATAACCCATTTTGTGTATAAACATAAGTTATAGGATGTTCAACATTTATGTGAATCGACATATAATAGCCATTGAAAACTTGTGAAGAAAATGCACTGGCATTATCAAGGCAAATATATTTAATTGTATAATCTGAAAATTGTGCTCTTAATCGAATTATTTGAGCAAATAATCTTGCAAATTCCAGATTGCGGTTTGATAGCAAACATACATGAGGCCATCTACTGAATGTGTATATATTAATACTATAAAATATCTAAATAGCCCACATGGAAAATGAACAGGTCCACATAGATCACCCTATATACATTCCAAGAATGTTGGAGATTCAATTCTAACTTTATCTAATGATAGCTTAATGATCAATTTGCCTTGAGAATAAGCAGCACATGAGAATTCCTTATATTGAGAAAGCTTTAGGTTTTTCAATGGATGCCTATGTGAATTTTCAATAATTTGTCACATTATTATTGATCTAGGATGTCTCAACCGATCATGCCAAATAGTAAAAGTTTTTGAATCAATAAACTTCTAGTTTATTGTAACATGTATCTCAATTATACTAATTCTTGTATAATACAATCTAGAAGAGAAAATAGGTAATTTTTTAATACACTTTTCTTATCTAAAACAATGCTTGTAATATGAATATATTCATTATTTTCCTCACATACTGTCTCTATGTGATATTCGTTACAATGAATATCTTTGAAACTCAACAAATTTATTTGAGATTTAGAAGAGAATAAAGTATTGTTTATGATAAATTTTATTCCTTTCAGTAGTATGATTATGACTTTTCCAGAACCTTGAATTAGTTTTGTACTATCAAAAATTGTAGTAATATAAGCTTCACCTATTTTTATTTGAGAAAAAATATTTTCTATCTTTAAGGATAGTGTGAGTTGTTGCACTATCTACAAGACATATCTTCATCCATATGTTCTTCAAATAAATAAATAAATAAATGTAAGAAATATTACAAAGTAACTAAAGAAACATTAGATATAAATAGAAATCACACTTACAAATTTCATAGAAAATTAAAATCATACATTAGCTAAATTTGCAATCATATAAGTAATTCAAAATAAGTAAACTTACAAGTAATTTCAAAATAAAATAAGTAAAATTATTTGAGATATTCCTCGTCACCGACAATTTAAATATTTTCTTGCGGGTTAGCAAAGAAATTTGACACTTCTAAGTGTGTAGTATTTATAGGATCATTAGCAAAGTCATCATATAGATTAACAAAATTTGTCTCAATGACTTTCTCCTTTTCTTTTATTGATACTTGATAAAGATCAACAAAATGTTTAGCCATATGACAGGTTTGTGACCAATGTCCATTTATACCGCAACGATAACATGAACTTTCTACATGCTTCCTTTTTTCACTTATGCCTTCTCGTTTTCCTTCTTTCTTATTCCTCTTTTGGTGGTAAGGAACATATTTATGAAAGGAGACATTATTTCTTCCTCGGACATGCCCAGGACCTCAACCATGACCATATCCTCGTTCATTATTAATTATAGTCACATTCACTTCAGAGAATATAGCATAACCAATTAGACGAGCTTCACGAGAAGGAGAATGTGAAGCTTTACAAATAGCAAGTTAAAAAAGAAGAAGGTGGAAAGGCAGAGCATGGAATGAGAAGAAGAAGAAAGCTGAAAAAGAAAAGATTTGCAAAAGAAAAAGAAAATAGAAAAAAAATATGTGAAATAGGAGAAAAGGAGAAATTTTTTTAAAAAAAAAAGTGATGAAGGAAAAAGAAAAGAAAAGAATAGAAAAATATGAATGAAATAATGGAATAAAAAAGCAGCCGAAAATAAGTTTCCTGACTACCTCAACTTACAATGATAATATGTATTTTGGTGATTTGAGCCTAGTTTAATATCCCTTAACCTACGTTAAACCTAAGCCACATTACAAGCTTAAGGAAAAACCTATTAATCCTAAGTGTGGTGCTTAGCTTATATTAGTAGAGAGTGATATGAAAAATAAGTATATAAACTTCCTAAACTTTAATTATATAGAGATCTACCCTTAATTATTCACACACACACTCAGAATTCAAAATGGTGAACTATAAATTGCATTTGAGTTGAGTTTATATATGATTATAATTTTTGAAATTTTTCTTGAGCTACATATTCTCTAAATCTCTAAGGCAAAAAATTTAGTAAGTCAAAATAATTGGGAATTCAATGTAAACTTTTGATTTTTTTTTCTAATTTTTTTTTACTTGAGGAGAAGAAAAAAGCTAAGTTTAGGGATATTTGATTAATGAGATTTATACTTATAAATTAATTATTTTTAACTTAAAATTTTGAAAAAAATTTAAGTAATTTATGTGTAATTGTATGCTTATTTTGTAAATAGAAAGAAGATGAAGAATTGAGGAAAAATTGGAGAAAATAAAGAAAAAAGAGCAACAATCGCAATGTTGCTTCACTAATTTAAACATATCTCTCTCATCCGATCTTTGATTGAAACGATTTAAGGAACTATAGACAACTACAAAAAAGATCTATCACTTTAGCATTTTGAGTTTTAGAGATTTCGTCACGGCCCCAAATGATGGAACACATGACCGGCACGACATAAGGGTTTTCCCCTAGCCGTAAGCCTAACACATAGCATGCACAAACATTCAGCACACAATCCAGAGTACATAATAAATATAACTGGCCACATATGCCACATCCAATATAAGAAAATACTGTATATATATATATATATATCTCATGAATCCAACATCCTTGATTCAACTTGGCCCATGGCCTCATAATACAAACATCGTTGTAAAACATAAAACCATTTTTCAAACAACACAAGAAGCGAGGATCCTGCCTGTAAGTTCTTGGAGATACACTAGACATAAACTTAAACTATACAACCAGTACAACGGAGCCTTGCCCAAACTGGGGCTCACCAATGCTATATTTAGCCTCCTATGGAGCTGTAGCTGCATCAATGTTTCTTTGACTATCTGTAGGGAGAAAACAGAAGAGGGGTGAGATTACCATATCTCAGTGAATGGATAAATCACACTATAACTGAAACGGGGCAAACCAAACACGAGTGTTTCGCAATGGGTTTAATAATTGAAATCCAAATATAAAGATAATAATCGAAACATTTAAGCATTTAACCATAATTTATTGAAAGAAAAGCTAAATAGTTCAAATGTATATTCAAAAGATAAAACAGGATTTAAATCAATAATCGCAAAAACAAATCAATTACGCATGGTAAGTAATAAATGGAGTTATTTATGCAATAACAATGATGAATGAGATATTTTAGAAATATTTAATCTTTAAGAAAAATGCACTAGTTTATTGGAGGTCTTTCCTAACAGATCTATCATCTTCCCTAAGCACACAGCAAGGGTAGGGTAATCACTGTAGGCGTAGACATAAGTCCACCCTAAATTCCCCTAAGCACATAGCAAGGGTATAGCAATCACTGTAGGCGTAGACATAAGTCCACCCTAAATTCCTGTGTCTTAGGCAGTCATATGTCCGTCACAGTATCCTAGGCCGAAGCCTTAACATGATCATGGTGCACCAGGGCTAGCACTACTTGCGGCTAGCTAACAGTGATCTAAAAGGATTCCTCCAATAGCAAATATTTAAAAATATGCCAATCAAAGAGTTTAAAGTAAAACATTTCAATAAAGTTATAATTCTCCATCTAGCTCTTTTCATGCATAAAATTCCGTTCTAAAATATATCTCATCCATGAATTCCCATGGAGACCTTTATAATCATAAACTTTCCCTTTTTAAACATAGATCGTCCGTAGACATTACATAGATGCTTAGCATGCATCAAATCATTTCATGGCTAACTTAGTTCATTTCTATGACTAAGTTCGCATTTCTATAAATCTAGCTCAAATGGAGAATTATTAGTCTAGATGCTTGCCCTGCATACCTAGGGTTCAACTAAGATTGAAATTTACAATTTCTAACATGGTTGGAACATATTGGTTTTCAAAGCGGTAAAACAATTTAGCATACATTTCAACTAGTTAAAATCATATGAAAGAGTTATAAACTGAATTCGTAAAAAAAAATGCGCTATAGTATGAAAAACCCACTCACCTTACTAGGAGTCCAACAACGAGAATTTCACCTCGTGATGGTTCAACAACCTAGAAAACATAGACATAACATGAGAATTGAAAAACTCTAAACGTCACTATTCATGCCAGAAAATACTATTCACTCACCGAAAATACTATTCACGCCAAAACCTAAAAACCCTATATTCTAGTATAGAAACTAATTCTAAGACTATCTATGGAAAGAAGTTCGGTAAAACAAAGCCTAAAACGCGATTAAACGAAATTTTACCTTTGGGGGTACTATTCACGCGATTTTCCGGTGACTTTCTGACAAAATTGATCGGTGGGATTTGTAGCTCTTCTTTCCATGAGTCTAACGGTACCTTGCTTGCTCAAATCGGACGTCCGGATGATGAGATATCTTAGAGAGAAGTTGAAGAAAAATTTTAGAGAGAGAGAGTTAGGGTTCAGATGAAAGAGAAATGAAGGAAAAAGGGAGGGTCCGCAAAAAAAAGCTATCTGACGAATCTCGCCGCCGGCAAACTCATTCTCGCCGTGGCGAGCCGCGATTTTTGCCGCGGCGAACATATTTTCGCCACGGCCAGATTCAAAACCAAAAAACTCATTCTCTCGGGAAAATGCTGCAGCATTCTCGCCGCGGCGAACTTCAGTTCGCCGAATTTGACAAAATGTCCAACATGAAAGTTGTTTAGCTTTCCGTAACCACTTCAATCACCTAATTTGGAGTTCATATGAAGGAGTTATGCATAAAATAGTGAGTAAAGGTCCAGACCACACTATGCTTCGGTTTTTGCCTCTTCTCACTATAATATTCACGGAATTTGGAAAAGTTTCCAACATCAAAGTTGTAGATATATGTCTTATATTTCATTAGAAATTGGAATCACTTAATTGAGATTTCATATGAGAGAGTTATGCTTATATGAGTGACGAAAGGTCAGAAACGCTCTAAAATTTTACATTGTTCTCAACTTCCTTGTTTCAAATGATTTGTACTTAACCTTCAAAGGTTTTATTAGTTGAAGGTTATTACAGATTTGGTGTTGAGTAGCTAGATATTGGCAGCATAATCCAAAGACAAGTTTATAGTTTTTGAGAAAAAAATAAAAAGGATAGATTTTGAGTTGGATTGAAATATCTTTTTTTTAAAAGAGTTTGAGTTAGATTAAAAGATATTTTAACTCCTTTTAGAAGGATTCTGAGGGTATGAATTGAGGGAGGATAGGAGCTCAGGTTCTTTTTGGATGGCTTCAACTCCATCTTCACATAAGACTTCTTCTTCTTCTTCTTCTTCTTTTATATTGTCTCTTATGTTCTAGTTTATTTTCTGGGGGTCTAATATAGCATAATTATGAACTTTTGTATTCTCTATTCAATTTAATCAATGAATTATTTTCTTAAATTGAGTTTCTACACTGTTCTTAATACTTTTAATTGCTTAATCAAAAGTCAGATGATGTGTTAATCATAATGAGATCAGCAGGTGAATTATGTGTTTAGTTCATTGTTTAGTTAACCATAAATTGCATGTGAGATAGAGATATACTTATATGGTTTGTGCAGTCTTAATTAAGAATCATAAAACTTAATAAATCTTTGTTTTTTATAATTTACATGAAGACATAGTGGGTTAACATTTGAAAGGTATTTCTATTAGATCTCGAGAGAGGTAACATAATTTGGGGTATTTTGAATGGCAACTAGAATTATAAATTTGAGGTTAAAATGATAAATAAATGCAAACGAGATTAATTATGGTGAAATTGGAGTTCCTAGAGTCCTAATCACTTTTGAGTTACTCTTACTTTCAAATTTTGCAGTTTTATTTTATTTTATTTGCTTATTCTTAATCAATTTAGTATTTGAATTATTTAATTGGGATAAAGATAAATTTCGCGTAGTAATTAATACACTACAAAAAATAAGACTTTCAGTGGCGACTAAAGTGGCCACTGAAAGTGAAAAAGTCGCCACTAAATGTTTTTAGTGACGACTTTTAGTCGCCACTCAATCGCTGCTATAAACTCCGTTGCTGAATCTTTTTAATGGCGACTAACAAAGTCGCCACTAAAACAAATGAATATAGCCACGTAATGTTTTTAGTCGCCACAAAAGGTAGATACTTTTAGTGGCGACTTTATTTAGTCGCCACTAATACTTGCTTTAGTGGTGACTAAAAGTCGCCACAATATGGTTAAAACTTTTTGTGGTGACTTTCTATCGCCACTAAAAGTATTTTCAATTCAAATAATCCAGTGGCGACCTTATTGGGTCGCCACCAAAGGTATTTTCAGTGGCGAAAAAATCGCCACCAAATTTATTAATTTTTGTTTTAACTCCAGGGAGATTCAGTGGCAACTTGATGAAGTCGCCACTGAAACCTTTTTTTTCTAAATTACATTTATCTCATTTTGGTTGCAATAATTAAAAATTTAATAAACATAAAGATGAATAAAATGATTGCAATTGATAAAATGATAACATTAACATTATATCAAATGTAGCAAATATTGTACGCTAATATTATGTCAATTAATACAAAAACAATACACTAAAATATTGACAATAACAATCAACTTAGTGCTTCATTTGGCATTGTTGGCGCTGCTGTACTTGTCGTATTAGTTGCCATGCTTGGAAGTTGTCCCTGTTTAATTCAATATACCAAATTAATATGGCTTAAAAATAATACAAACAAAATATCACGTAAAAAAATTTATATAATCAAATACAATTGAAAGACAACATTATACAATAGCCAATAACATTATAGCCAAAAATACATGATTGTACTATCTTATAATGAAAATAAATAAAATATGTTGCCTATTTGGTACAATACTTGTGAATTCTGGTTAAATAGTAGTTACGAATGTAGTCAAATGAAGACTTTACAACCAATTAATATTTTAAACTGATGATCAAAAAATATATGACCTGTAATTAATAAAAATGTATTTACAAAACCAACAAAGAACATAACTAGCAATATTATATGTATTATTAGGAATATGAAATTTTGAAATAATAAGAATACCATTGTCTATTCTTCAAACTTATCACTTAACTTCCATACAGAAAAATGATATGGCAATGGGAATATGAAATGTGGGTTGGTCCTAGAGAACTCAGGAACATTAAATAGGAATGGGTTAGGCTTAAGGAACTTGGGTTATGCCTTAACATGTTTTAAAAGAATCTAATAAGTGCCAAATATTAAGATTTAAATTTTTAAATCAAAGAGTATGGATAAAGGTGTCTGAGTGCTACATTTAGTTTGGTGTCTATTACAAGTATCATATAGACACAACCCATTACCCATTAAGAATTAATCTCACCTACCTAATACTTTCATTACTTATTACCCATGGGGAAGGATGAGCATAATTCACAATGGCATCAGCACCCTATTAGCCTCTTTATAAGTGTTCCTTATTTAGATATTCTAACTTCTTTTTAGAATTGGTCGAAAGAGCCATTAAATACTAAACATTTTGGAATTCTTAGAAGCTACTTAATTAAGGAATACGATGGTGTTGTGAATACATCTAACAGTTTAAAATGATCATTAATTTAGTTCTTATTTCAAGTATTAAAGTTGTGTTTTTTTTAATAAATTAAACTTTTATACATTCTTTTCCTTGCATTATCAGTGGAGGCACCCATTTTCAATCATTCAAAGCATGAAAATTCATTTCCAATTAAACAATCATTTTTTCTTTATTCCTCTGCATCATGTATCCGTTCTCTCTCTCTCTCACACACAAACAAATAGAATTTTTCTTCTATTATCCTTCAAAAAAAATGAATTCTTAAAAGAAGATAACATAGTATGAACATAACCAAAAAAAAAATTTCAAAGTATTCCCAGAACAGTTTTATACAGAGAAAAAAAATGTTATTTTCATTTCATTCACCAACAATTTTCAGTATCAATTAATTGCCTTATATAAAACAAATGATTGAAGACAAATCCACTTTGGATGCCCCTTTAATTCTAGGACAATTTTGGAAAGCTTCACCGCATACCATATCAGTGGCTTGATGAATCATGCTGTTAAATGAGATATGAAACTTTCTGCACCCACTAATCTATTTTACAAAACGCATCAAGTATACAATATAGAAACTTAAATTTAATGAACTCATCAGCAGAAAAAAATAACTTTATTAGCCATGCAGTTTATTCAAAATTCTAAGTCCAACTAACAGGAACAAGTTTAATAATATCCACGTACAAAAATCTCTTCATCTTGAAGTGGTCACACAAGAACAAAAATAAATTACTTGAGGCAATCCTTAATGACCAAGTAGAACTATAACATATGCGACATGGTGGCCATTAAATGACAGAAATAGTGCATTTCACATTTCCTATTTACAAAAAAAAAGCTGTAAAAAATGCAAACCTGCAAAATAAATGTGGCTCCAATGTTGCCCATTGCCCATTTCACAAACTGTGCAACACTAGCATCCACACCACTATCTTCTGAAATTACAAATCTCCTAACAATCCAGTAGCCTAATGTAGTTCCCGCCAAGATAATCCCCATTAGTACAAAAATAGCAACCTGTAAACCAATAAGAACAGGAAATAATGAAAGAGCATAGATGTTATGGGAGTAGCATCATTGAAGAGGGCGGGAATGATAAATAAGAAAAATAATGCTGGAGGATTCTCGAGTATAACATCACCAAAGAGAATTTTTAACTAAGTAGTCTAAATTTCCACAGCTCAATATGTGCATAAAATTTTTGTCTAAAAAAAGATGTGCATAAATTAGCTTCAAAATAGAAAAATGAACTAACATTGGTCAAGCCAAATCCCCATAGGATAAAATAACAGATAGCAGCTAGTAGCCAAGCAAAGATGGCCAGCAAACATCAAGAGCTACGCAGCACAAATAGAATACACCACAAGCCAAGGTTAGAGATGAAAGGTTCAAATCCCCGTTCCCATAATTAGAAACAATTAGTAAGAAAATATATATATAAAAAAGAACGAATCCTAAAAGCAGTCAATGAAGAAAAGAAGGGCTGAATTAAAACAATGCAGAATTTAAATGAAAAAAAAAAGATTGAGACAAAATTAAAATCTGAATACACACATAAGAAACAAAAAGTATAATTTTACATAAAAAGTTACTCAACTTGGAATATATATATCCAGCAAAAGTATGAAGGAAAAGAGCTCACAAAGTACAAAATACAATAAAAATTTGAAAATCAAATATATTATAAATTTCCCGGTTTCAACTATATATGCTATGAAAGTACAGATCCATCTAAATTATATGTTCCTACTTTTCCCCAGTAAATCATATGTTTTATTTGGCCGAAATAGAGACCTACAATATTAGGCTGAAACTCATTGAAATTTGCCAAGTTAACTTTGAGGTTTTAACAAATCGAATCTAAGCAGTTCACAAGTAACTCACACTTACATAATGCAGGGCCATTTACATTTATAAAGCTTAACGTTATATAGTGGTTTGGAAATGAAGGAAACAAATCAACATAATAATACAAAGAAAGAAAACTGAAACTAAGACAATATTATGCATACAGGCTTAAGAGAGATAGAGATATACCTCAAACCATAATAACTCAAGCATCAGTTGAAAAGCTGCTCCAGTAACCAAGTTTAGTTGCTCTGGTGGTGCTAATTTTGCAGCCAAATGCAATAAATTATTATTATCATCATCCACTTCGCTGAGTATTTTTGGCCAGAGAAGACTAACAAGTTGAAGGGCATGATTCTCTCTAATCCTAAAAGCAGTCAATGACTCCTTGAAAAGCATATGCATGACCCTGTACAATGAATCATTAGCGATTAGTAGTAGATTTCGATGAAAGATACATTCGAGTTGGTTGAACCGAGACATTGTGCAAGATTCACAGATTTCACTCATTCGCGTTACTGTTCATTCAAGCAAGTTTCTCAGATTTTACCATAAAAATCATGTTGTATGACCATAAAATTCCTCCTTGATATGTTATTCAACCTCTTAGACAAGAATATATGGTCAGAAGCTCCTAAAAACACCAAAAAGTGCGAAATATTTTTGGGATTATACCTGGTGAACAATGTTTCGGATTCCTGCTGCAGGGGTCTCTGTTGCTGCTGTTTTCTCCTAATTTCTACTGCCTCACCACCTCAATCTAGCTATTATACACTAAGGATACACGACCTATGCTTGTTAGGGCTGGGTTGTTGAAGAAACAGCGCACCATGGAAGAGACTCACTTGGGACAAAGGAGAAAGGATGCTGGAGTCCTAACATAAGGGCGCGGCTGCAAAAGAAAGAAAATGGAGGGAATTTTTTCATGGTCTTTTTCTTCGGGTAATTAGAGAAAAATGGTATTTTTATTTTTGAAAAGTATTTAATGGGATAAAATATAAAAACTATGATTTAAACAGACTTATATTTCATCAATAATTTTATTTACCTCTTTGTGACATTAAAATTTTTAATATATATATATATATACATATATATATATATATATATATATATATATATATATATATATATATATATATATATATGAACACACGCTTTACATTATATAATTATTGAGATTAAAATTATATTATATTTAAAATTAAGACACATCTATATTTTTTTAGAAAGACATATCTTTATTTATCATAATTTTTTTCTTACATTTTAAAACTATAAAACTATTATCCATAATATTAATAAAATATATTTAATCACCAATTGTAAAAAGTGTTAAATTGAAAACAAATACAAAAAATTTAAAAATTGTATATTAACTTTGAAATATTACTAATTTAAAATTTTAGTAATATAAGTTTTTACGTTTTAGTAATTATTATCAAGTTATTTTTGCAAATCAAACAGGTTTCAAATTATTTCTCTAATGTCGATTTAATTTACGTTTTAAAGAATATAGACAAAATTAGTTATGAAAAAAATTAGGGATGGAATTTTTTCCTCTATGATAATAATTTAATTATTATTTCAAAAAGTAGAGATATAATTAGAATTAGAAAATAGTATTTTTGAAAATTAGAGATAGAAAATTTTCTCTCTAATTTTTCTATCTTTAATTTCTTCTCTATTTTTAAAATAGTATTGTTAGAGATGGAATAATTAAAGAGGAAATTTTTCGTCTCTAACTCCATCTCTAATAATATTTTAAATATTATTGCGAAAGGTAGAAACAGAATTAGAGACAAAATTTTTTTCGTCTTTAATTTTTTTCGTTTCTAATTCCGTCTCTAACAATGCTATTTTAAAAATAGAGACGAAATTTTTTCATCTCTACTTTTTTCATCTCTAATACTAAATTAAATATTGTTTTCAAGAATAGAGATGGAATTAGAAATGAAAAAATTATGTCTCTATCAATACTATTTCCAATATAAAGACAGAATTAAAGACGGAAATATTAGAGACGGAATCTTTTCGTCTCTAATCCCAAAAATTTACTTTCCGTTTCTAAGTTAAAAAATCCGTCTCTATTAGAGACGAAATAATTTCCATATCTAATTTCCATCTCTAAATCCACTTTTTCTAGTAGTGAATGTGACTTTAAATTTTTGTGCTGTAAAATATAAAATTATATATCTATTGTAAAATACAACAATTGATGAAGAAATACATAAAAAAATTAAATACATCTAAAATAAATTTTAAGTGTAGCGATAATTAACATAGTAAAATAGGAGTGAGTCACCTTAGATTAGATAGAAATTAAATTTCTTTTCTTTTTCATCGAAACGATCGAAAGATTTTCGTTTTTGAAATCACCGAAACAAAATAGAGTTATCGAAACGAAACAGAGTATTTATTAAAAAATTATATCATTTCAATTAAAATTATTATATTATGAAATGTTTCAATAGAAATACTTTTATTTCGAATTATTTCGATAGAAAAAAAATTGATAATTTGAAAATAAATGAAAGTAGCATTACATTACATTCAACACTAAGTTGTTCAAGTATGTCTTATTCATTACTCATATTTTTTCTCACAAGTCAAAACATTTTTGTTAATTTCTTAATCTCTCATTTCATGCTCATGATATTACTTTCTTTTATTGTCTTTATTTTAAAGAAGAAATTAAAAAAAAAATTGAGAGACAAATAGAAAATAAAATACTTGAGAGAAATACTTGAAAATAGAGATATAATAATAGTCACATGGAGACAGATAAAAACTTAAAGATAAATATTTTAAAAGAATTGAGAAAATAGAAAAATACACGCAAAAGAAACATTGTTGTTAAATACTGTTAAAATTTTATACATTCAATTAAAACACTAATTCAAATTAATTTTAATATAATTTTATATAATTATATTATTAATATTATATTAAAATTTTAAAAAATATTATTTTAAATCAATTAAAGATTTTATTTTTTGTGGTAATTTTTTATTACTATTTATTTATTTATTTAATTTTAAGAAAATCATGATATGAAATATCTTTATGAACTTATTTTAAATTTAAGCATAATTAGTTATATTTAAATAAGTAGAACAATTATTTTTTTAAATTTTCTTAATATTTTATTTCTTTCAACTAAAATACTTCTTCAAATTTGTAAAATGCATGAACTTTGATTATAGATTATTGTAAAGTCACTTTTTTATTATATATTTATTTATTAAAATTATCTAGTAAGTTCTAATATGCTCCCTACATTCTCTTAGGAGCTTAACTTATTTTTTTAGTAAAAAAAATGAATTTTCACTATTAATTTCTACCAACAGTTTAATTTCAATTGGCGAAAGAAGTATAATTATTTTATTTATTTTTCATATTACTATAGAGAAGTTTTTAATTGATTTCAAATTTCGATTTTAAAAAAAATCATGTGGTAATCTAACATGAAAAAAATTAATAAAAATTATACTTTCTAACAATAAAAGAATAAAATTAGACAAAATTCAATAAAGATAAAATAATCGAGTGATAGGAACAAAAAGGAGATTAAAAGATAACATTAATAAACTTAATAATTTTTTTGTACATATTGTCGCCAACATCAATTTTGATATCCTTCGTTATATTTGATTATTTAAAATAATTAATTATATTATGGTTCAAAACATCAAATGTAAAGAAAATTGCGAAGTCAATTCTTAACAAAAACAAAAAAGGAACAACCACAAAGAATAATTTAAGCCTGAAATTATTAAATTTAATTAATTATTTCATCATCCTTTCATTAATTGTATAATAACTTTGTAAATTGTTTAATTTAAACTTTAAAATTGCTTCTCTTTTCGGTGATTTTATTTAGACATATAATTTTCATACTATGCTTAGGGGTTTAGGGAAATATATTTGGATTTTTTTAAAATTTGTCTTTAATTTATTTTAATACAATAATTTTTGTTCCTTTATCATTTTCTTAAATTAAATAGTTATTTTGAATTTTTTAAGATATATACATTATTAATTTGATTTTTAAAATTTTACCTTTTTAATTTAGTATTTAATAAAAAAATTAACTCAAGTTAAAAAAAATTTGAATTTATTTTATTAGTAAATATTTAACATATTTTTTTTATCTTATAACTTAAATTTTATATACTTTAACTAAAAATTTAATTTTGTTAAATGTGAAAAGAGGAAAAAAAAGATAAAAAAGTGATTTTTCTACTTTCTGTGACGACCTTAGGTCGCCACTAAAAGTTTAACTAGATAAATTTTTTACTTTTAGTGGCGACATTTTTTAGGTCACCACTGAAAGTGTATTTTTAGTGGCGACTTTGAAAAGTCGCCACTGAAAGTTTGCCTTTCAGTGACGACTATTTATAGTCGTCACTAAAAATACACTTTCAGTGGCGACCCATGAAGGTCGCCACTAAAAATGCTTTTCAATGGCGACTTTCTATAGTCGCCACTGAAACTTCAGTTTATTGTAGTGATAATATTAATTTTCATGGGCTTAACACTCTATACTCACTTAGAGATTTTTATTACTTGACAATGATAATGAGCGTTTACACTTAAACGAATATTAATTCGTGTGTATCATTGCTTAAGCTGTTGATCATAGTCTTTCTCATTCTCTCTTAGCTTTTATTGCTCCTCACTTGAATCATCATTTTTCTATTTCTTGCTAGCTTCGTCCTTTTCCTGCTTATAAACTTTTTTAGTTCCAATAATCTTTCAATTATGACATACTTTCATACCTCTATGGTACTTTTCATCCGAGTCTTGCACTTCCAACCTAAAACATGTAACTTCCCTTTCACTAGTTATTTGGCATATATATATATATATATATATATATATATATATATATATATATATATATATATATATATATATATATAGTTCTAGTTTTGCAATTCTATTGTTGTGTCAATATTACAATAATTACTATGCTACCAAACATATAGACTAGCAATACAATGAACAAGTAGCAAGTTGTCTTCACAAGGAATCCTTTTATTACCAGCTAATTACCATATCCTAATCTCTCTTACTTTAATCTAACTCGTTGATTCTTTAAGGTGATTAGAAATTAAATAAAACAAAATAAACATCTAGAAAATGCAAGAGAAATAGTGACTTAAAAGAAATTAATAAAAACTTAGGTATTTAATTTCACTTATATACTTCATTTAGCTTTCCCTCTTCCCCTAATCTTAATCTTGACAAATTGAATTACTAATTTGAACCCTAATTTTTTTATGAACCCTTTTAGGATAAATAATTTAAACCCTAATTCTACTAGATTAATTGAGATATAATTTAGAAAATAGGCACAAGTTCAATTGATTATGTATGGCATGGGAATATATTGCTATCTCATACAAAAATTGACTTATTCACATCTAGAATACTAGAAATTAATCATACACTGCTTAGATCAATAGTCATAACAATTAATCGACTTAATTAAGTGCAATCGATCTTTCCTAAACCTAAAAATTATTGATTAGGCAATCATAGGCATTAAACTCATAACTAAGAAAATGATTTGAATATATCATTCATAACAAGGAAAAGGTGTTTAAATTACATAAACAAGATCCCCTGAACATCTAGAATAAGGATTTACTCCATAGAAATAGACCTAAAAACAACCAAATCAATAAGTTCCATCCAATACAAGAAAAAGAAAGAAGAAAAGAGATGAAAAATAATTTTTTTGAATCCTCTAAACCCTAACAAAATTCCTAAATCTTGGGCTAGACTTCTCCTCCTTGCTATGCCTCCTTGCCTCTTCAAATTTTCTCTTTTTAGAGTGCTCTCCTCACAATTGGAACCCTAGGAAACCTATATATAGCTTGGAGTCATAAGAAAATAGGGATTCTATGGTGATTGTATTTGTCACTAAAAACATTTAGTGACGATTTTTAGTCGTCACCCACTCATTACGAATACATCCGTTGCTAAATGTTTTTCATGATGACTTTTATAGTCGTCACTGAAAGTCCATTTTAAGTGAAGACTATGGTCACTCTTGAAACCCATCAAAATAATCATTGAAAACCTTGAAATCATTACTGAATGTCTTTTTAGTGTTACCCTCAAGGGAGTCAGTGACAAATATTGTCATCACAGAATCTCTTTTTAGTGGAGACCTTAAAATATTATCACTGAAAATAGATCAAAACAAAGATTCATTGACTACAAAAGGCATCATTAAATATTATTTTAATGACAACTTTCATAAATCGCCACTAAAAGTAAACTGTAACTATCTTTTTAGTGTCACCCTTAAGGGTTTCAGTGGTGACTTTAACGTCGGAGAATCCCTTTTCAGTTGCGACCTTCAAAGGTCTTCATTGATAGTGGATCAAAACAAGGATTCAATTACTATACCTGAATCACTTTTCAACGATGATTTTCATAAGTCGCTACTAACAGTATGCCAAAATTATCCTTTTAGTGTCACCTTTAGAGGCTGTTTAGTAGATGGAATATTTTTGGATTCCTAGAAATATGTATTTGGGAATGTCATATTCCTTTGTTTGATAGCAAATTTTGTAACATGATTCCCAGGAAACTTCAATGTTTGGGAATGGAATTTTGAGATACATTCCCACCAAAAGAATCCTTGGGAGGGGGTGGGAATTAGATATTCCCATAAAGGTGGGAATCCTTCAATAGAAAAAATTGACTAATTTACCCTTCATTTTTTGCCCTTCATCTATACCCTATTTTTATCTCTCATTTTCAACCTTATTTTCACCATACTTTGGGAGGGTAGCTATAGCTATTTTTTAATTTATTTTATTCTTTTAAAATTTTATTCTTTATTGAAAAAATCAATAGACAAAAAAGTTCAACAAAAAAGAGATAAGGGGGGTTTTTTTTTTGAAAAATTGTTGAAGATTCCCAAGAAATTTAAATATAATCAAATAGAGAAATATAAAATTCTCAAGAAATATTACTTAAAGATTCCCAATAATCTTAAAAGTAAACCAAATATATTTTGTACATTTTTGAAAATTATCATTTCTATCAATAATGTTTCCCAAGAATAATTTTTTTTTTTCGTATACCAAACATTCTCTTAAGGGATTTAGTGGTGACTTTTGTTATCATGGAATTCTTTTCAGTGGCAACCTTAAAAGGTTGCCACTGAAAATGGATCAAAATAGGGATTTAATGACCACATTAGTCGTCATTGAATCTCTTAAAGTTGGACATTCAATGACAAGTATTTTTTGCCACTAAATGCTTTGTATTAGTATTTTTTAATTTATATTTACATTTGCTCTAAAAATAAAAAATTACATTATGGAAAAAAATGAGAACCAAAGAAAGTAGTAAAATGATATATATTAACATAATTTTAAATATAAAAAATGTTTGTTGATAGACAATTACCACATGTCAATTAACATAAAATAATATACATAATATAATATCGACAAATTAAAAACAATCAACTTGGTAATTCTCTTGGATATGTAGGTGTTGCATTAATTGTAGAATTTGATCAAATACTACTCACTAGACCTATTGGAATTTGTCTTTATTTATAAAGCACAATAATGAATTAATACATAACTCAAAAAATAATACAAAGTAAAAGTCAATTAAAAAATAACAATTATTATATATGCAATTCAATAATTTCTAACTATCAAAAAGCAACCAAAGTAAAAGAAAATCATATACATTGATTTAGCATATATAAAGGCTATTCACCTTATTTCGGCAATGTTTGGGCCCCAAAAAGAAAGATGACAAATGACAAAGCACAATAGAATAATTTTACACATGCAACAACACAACAATCAAAAACAGAATGCATATTCCCATATTAAAAACAGTCATGTATGCAATGCAACCCAATGAAAGGGTAAAAATTCTAGTCCAAACAGAATGCATATTCCTAAAGAAAGTTTTAAGGGTAAAAACAACAAAATTGCTTCAAAAGGATGTGCCACAACACTTTGCACTCCTTACTCCAAACCTCTAAACTCAACTAAGAGAAAATGCTCCAAGATGTGTGGCCAAACTCAACATTCACCAAAAATTCTAAAAAGTCTTCCTCTAAATGTAATTGGCTACGGAATAAGGTAAAAATAAATGTGTAGCTGTTTCTAAATTAGTGCAACACAATAGAAGTATGTTAGGAGATAAAGTATTGTTAAGTTTACAAATCAACATGTCAATGATATGATTAGCATTTACCCTATTAAACATTGTTGTCCAAATGTCCAAATCAGCAACATTTCACCCTATCTGGAGAGTGGATAAGAAAACAAAAAAAAAATATTTACAAGAGAAGGAACCAAAAGTATCAAGAGTTCCAAACCCTTCTTTTTCATTTTTTTTTTCGGGAGCAAAGGGAACTTAGCCCAAAGGAATCTATAGAAAAGAAAACTACAAATTAAAACAACACTGCATGGGAAGCAAGTTCCCACTGAATCTCCAAGCAGTAATGAACAAAGATAAGCAGGAGGATATGAAAGGAAGTGGTAGCCCAACTTCTCCCACAGAAAATGGCCATGATTTGAGCATCTAACAATTTATCACTAGTTCAGTAGTCCTCAATCTCAATAACAAGAATGAGCCAATCAACCTATTACATATAGTTTTTTAGTCCACATCAAGGTTCTTTCCAATTAATCATGAGGCATTATATGGTTATGCAAATCTTACAGCTACTCATCTAATATATATTCAGGGTTCTCTGTATTCAAGGAAAACATACAGAGAATAAAAACCCACAATCCCAATTCATTTTAGATTACATTTGTTGTTGACTTGATGTGTGAATGGAATATCATGCCATCCGGCAAATTAAATGTAGGTAGTAACCCACAATCCCAATTCGTTTTGGAGCCCCACATGCTTTCCCTAAAATCAAAACCCACATTTTAGATTACCTTAATTTCTCAATAAACTATTATATTTTTAAAGGAGTCGAAATATAAAATGTTACTGTTTACTGACATATTCCTCCACATGAACCAAACAATACAAGAAAATATGAATTTTATTTTCTGATAAATGATTGTGTACAAATAACGACAATACATCCCATTTTCAATTTTGAATGATTTAAAAATTTATCGACTAATATATTATAGAAACATACGTCATAAAGTATAAAATTGAGACAACAATTTTGCATTGTTACTCACATGAAAATAATATATACACAAATTGCAATTCATACATCATGTATCCCTATCTTCATGTATTATCTAATTATAAAACAATAAATCCCAAATAATAACTATCTTTAAAAAATAAAATAAACAATAATTTCTTTTCTCATCTTGCATTTTTCTAGAACTAGTTGAGATACCATAGAAGAATTTTCTATATAAAAAAAAAGTTTGCTTAGTACCCTCTAGTTGGTTGTTTTGGCTTAGAGAAAGTATGAATATATATTATTAAGATTTTATTATATAGGAAAACCATGCTCATTGCTATTCATTAGTTGCTTCATTTCCAATTGAATTAGTAATCACTTTATTTAAAAAAATAATGATAAAATGATTGCGTGTGTTGTGGCAATGAGATATAATAGTGGGTAGAGTTATATTAAACCATAATGAGAGTTTGCCCTCACACTCTGTAATTTGCATACATTTCCAACTTGTCCAAGTGAACACACAATCACGCTTATACATAAAATCATCCATAGCTATATACAATGATAGAACAATATGTGTCTATATAAGTAAAAATTGTCATGGACCGAGGCGTGTGCCTCGAGTAGAGTGATAAAAAAATAAAGCACTATGCAACTAAAAAGGGCACAAAGTATGTCTTCCATGCTCAGAGGGGACATTTGGAGAATGGCGTTCACATTTTTTCAGGAGACATTTTCCGTAACAAATATAGTATGCATTTGTAAAAGGAGAGAACTGTGAGATGTAAACATGAAAGCATTTCAGAGGGCAGTCAGTTTTACACAGCACCATATGATCTTCTCTTTGATTTAAAGTGCTAGAAAATGGAGAAAGTGGAGGACCAATGCTGGCTCCGGTAGCCTGCACTATCAATAGAATAGTGATGATGAATATGATCACCATTATTGTCGGCATTTGCTCTTTGCTTTCAATGTCATCCATTGTAAAATTTTGCTGTAATCACCACCCCTTCTCTCTCCTTTGTTTTTTTTTTTGGCCAAGCTCTCTCTCTTTCCCTCTTCGTTGAGAGACTTTAGAATATGCACTTCATATGTAGTCTCTTATATATATGTATAACTTGTTAGAATGAATTTAAATTACTAATGGATGAACTAATATATAGAGAAAAAAAAATTATAGTATGATATTCTGTTTAATTTATAATTTAGTTAATTATTGAATTTTTGTAGTTAAATACATTTAATTGTTAATAATATTATCAATTTGACTTAATAATGGTATATATAAAATAAAAAAATTATCCAATAAATCTTATACTCTTCTAGCCAGCAAGAAAAAAAATCTTATACTTAGATTTTATAAATGACATTTTTTATTTGAAGGTAACTTAATATTTTCCCCTCTATTTTTTATGATGAATGACTTTTAGAGCTTTACAATGCTTATGAAGACTGG
This sequence comes from Gleditsia sinensis, assembly GCA_037074535.1. Taxonomy (NCBI): domain Eukaryota; kingdom Viridiplantae; phylum Streptophyta; class Magnoliopsida; order Fabales; family Fabaceae; genus Gleditsia; species Gleditsia sinensis. The sequence continues at coordinate 58,486,413 of CM073468.1, read as the reverse complement.
TAGTATTTTATGTTAGATGGTAGTGCCATGTTAGGGCAATCACACTATAAGAAAATTGAGAATTTGGACAAATTTTTTGTGACAACTAAAATAGTTTACTGAAAAATCCTTTTAGTGACGACCTACAGGGGTCGTCTTGAAAAGTATACTTTCAGTGACAACTTTTAAAAGTGGTCACAAAAACACAATCTTTCAATGATGACATTGAGAGGTCATCACAGAAAGGATGATTTTTTGTGATAATTTTTTGGATTTGTCACTAAAAAGTTACTTTTAGTGACGACTACGTCCTCACTGAAAGTTAGAGAATGAAATTTTCTTCTTCCAACATTTCAGTGACACTTGGTCGTCACTAAAAGGTAAGAAATTTTTTTTTCTTGTTCTAACCTTTTAGTGACGACCCAATTGTCACTAAAAGATGAAAAATACACTAGACCCATGGTTAAGGAGATATGTCCCACTCAAACTACATGATGAAACAAAACAGGGCATATATAGGAGAAACCCATAGCTAAAGCATATAATAAACACTTCTAATATGATTAAATTAATAAGAAGAAAATACCCCACTATCACAAAGAGTCAATCCGTGAACTTAAAAAAAAATCTAAAAGCAATCTTACTAAGATAGGGACACAATTATGTTACATTACACGGAAACCAATCTAGAATTGTAGTGTGGGAATTCTTCTTTCTCTCGCTAAGAAGCTTCTACACTCACAAAACCAATCTCTCCTTTCCACTTGTGAAATCAGTCTCAATTCTCAGACAAAGGTGCTGGAATTTACTGCTTCATGGGAGAACTTTAGTTGAACTTTCGTGTTGTACATTGCCAGAGATTCCAGCTTGAAGTGTCCAAGGTACTTTAATTTTCTTTCAATTTTTTACATTCCCTTTATTTAGTTTAGGGGTTTTGATATTCTAGTTGGGATTGATCTTTTTGGGTTTCTTTTTCTACATTTGAGCTAGTTTTTGGGGGCTATAGTGACTAATAGGGCAAGAGCAGAAGCATACTAATTAGGGTTGGGGTAGACTTAGCTAGGGGCATTCCACCTAATGCATAAGCATACCAATGTGTAGGGTATATTTATTTTCTTAGATTTTGTTGGAAATGGGTATTGGCTATTACAACCATATGGGTGAGTGGAAGTAGTATAGGATGAATTAGCATAAGCCACAACTGGGGGGCTTTATACTAGACATTTGCAACTTTGGGTGATTAATCTCTTTCTTTCAAGATAACTTAACACAAAATATGGGACACTATGTTGCTCCTACCAATGTCAACCTCCACTGAAGCACAACTTTAGACCCTTCCTGTTCTTTGTTTTATGTTCCAAGAGTTATGTTCTTTAGTTTTAATTATTTGAGAGTGATTGTTAGTTTCCACAAGTCTAAATGATTCTCATTGCTAAAGATTTCCTATTTTTAACAAATACCTATTTCCTCTAAAATTATTTCTATTCCTTTTTTCTAGAGTTATTGTATAGAAATGCCACTGCCACTAATATTTTAACAACTCACAAATAACCAACCAGTGCATGAAGTTCATTTTTAATGTGTCGATCTAGAGTCATCCTATATGAAGTTATCCATTTTGTTATTGTTATATTGCATGTATTCTTACAAATAGGTTTGGTTTGCCATTCTAGTTGTTGGAATGCTATTGAAGATTTGACAAATAGGTTACATTACAAAACCTTGGAACTAAAATCAAATTGGTTGAAAAGTCTACTGAGTGAAATCCAATTATATAGCATAGTATCACACTTCAACTTAAAGCTCAAGCCATTAAAATTTAGGCCTATTTCCATATATGTGTCCCTCAATCCATTTAGTCATTTCAGACATCAAACTCTTTGCTTTTAATATCTACATATGTACACCTCGACAAGTAATGGTGCTGCTAAAACACTCAATTGTTTCTGTGGATTCAATTACAATGTAGTATCAATATGCTTAAGGCGCCACTAAAAACGCCCTTTCCCTTTCTTATTGTTAGGACTTAGGATATGCATAGAGAAGTTACATGAATTTTTTTTAAAGATATTATAAGAACATATTGCAAATAATTTAAGGGATATGCAAAGTGGCAAGCTTTACTTTGTTACTGTTATATTGCATGTCTTCTTACAAATAAGCTTGGTTTGCCATCCTAGTTGCTGGAATGCTATTGAAGATTTGACAAATAGGTTATGTTACAAAACATCAGAACTAAAATTAAATTGGTTGAATAGTCTACTGAGTGAAGATCCAATTATAAATCCTAGTATCACACTTCAACTTAAAGTTCAAGCCATTAAAATTTAGGCCTATTTCTATATATGTGTCCCTTAATCCATTTAGTCATTTTAGATATGAAAATCTATATTGTTAATATTTGCATATGTACACCTTAATAGGTAATGGTGCTGTTAAAACACTTAATTATTTATGTGGAGTCAATTACAGTGTAGTATCAGTATGCTTAAGGTGTAACTAAAAAGGCCAATTCCCTTTCTCATTGTTAGGAATTAGGATATGCACAGAGAAGTTACTTGAATTTTTTTTTCAAATATTATAAGAACATATTGCAAATAATTTAAGGGATATGCAAAGTGGCAAGCTTTACTTTAGTCACTATTATATTACATGTCTTCTTACAAATAGGCATGGTTTTCCATTCTAGTTGCTGGCATGCTTTTGAAGATTTTACAAATAGATAACGTTACAAAACCTTGGAACTAAAATCAAATTGGTTGAAAAGTCCACTGAGTGAAGATCCAATTATATAGCCCAGTATCACACTCCAACTTAAAGTTCAAGCCATTAAAATGTAGGCCTATTTCCATATATATGTCCCTCAATCCATTTAGTCATTTTAGACATGAAAATTGTTGTTGTTAATATATGCATATGTACATCTTGATAGATAATGGTGCTGCTAAAACACTTAATTGTTTCTATGGGGTCAATTACAGTGTAGTATCAATAGCTTAAGGTGTAACTAAAAAGACCCTTTCCCTTTCTCACTGTTAAGACTTAGAATATGCACAAAGGTGTTGCTTTAATTTCTTTTTCAGATATTATAAGAACATATTGTAAATAATTTAAGGGATATATTTGTTACTGGTATATTACATGTCTTCTTACAAATAGCCTTGGTTTTCCATTCTAGTTGATAGCATGCTATTGAAGATTTGACAATTAGGTTATGTAACAAAACCTTGGAACTAAAATCAAATTTGATGAAGAGTCTACTAAGTAAAGATCCAATTATATAGTCTAGTACCACACTTCAAATTAAAGCTTGAGCCATTAAAATTCAGGCCTATTGCCCATAGTGTCCCTCAATCCATTTAGTCATTTTAGATGTGAAACTCTCAACTTTTAATATCTGCATATGTACACCTTGACAGATAATGGTGCTGTTAAAATGCTTAATTGTTTCAATGGAGTTAATTATAGTGTAGTATCAATATGCTTAAGGTGCAACTACAAAGACCCTTTCCCTTTCTCAATGTTAGGATTGAGGATTTGCATAGAGATGTTGCTTGAATTTCTTTTTCACATATTATAAGAATATATTGCAAATAATTTAAGGGATATGCAAAGTGGCAATCTTTAACTTTGTTAATCATGAACTTTTTTGTTTGAGAAACAAAAAAATTATATAGTAGCACATATATTTGAAAATAAAATAAATAAAGTGTTGTTAAAAATTATAGAAAGTGGAATAATATACATACACGCACAAAAAAAAAAGAGAGGACATAGTGGGATAAAAGAGTGGGAAAATTTTGAAGAAAGTGGAGTATTGTCATCTGAAACAGGTTTAAATTATTTAAATTGTTTAAATGCATTTATAAATATAACTTACATAAAAATATCAAATAGAATAATAAGCTTTTCCAAACTTTAGGAATGAAATACACAATGGAAAACTACCCAGAGTTTTCTCTGATAGAAACAGTTTAGTTTTAAAACCAATCAAATACATTTAAAAAGATAAAATATCAATAGAACAATTATAAAATAAATGTCACTTGATAATTTCAAGAAAATGTTCAAACCAATCAATAACATAAAAATTAAAACAACACATTCCCTACCTTGATTAGGTATACATTTAATATATAAGGGTGTTTAATGTTTGTCACAAGTACACGATGCAACTATAGTAATTACCAGCAAATACGAGTCAATCTCATAGGGACCAAGATATTAATTACTAGAATTTTGCAAATCAACTGTCTAAACAAAATAAAAAAATGTTGGATGTGATAAGAATACAATTAAAAAATCACGCTTGACTAAGAAATGAATTCAATAATGGAAGCATAGGATTGGGGCTCACCACATCTATAATCCACAACCAATAGTATATATCTTCCTATTGCAATTACCGGTAGAATCAAGGATGGGTTAGCCTAAAATAATTACTAGCCTCTTTCAAGGTCTAATAATAATATTCAAGTCAATCTAATTAACCTACTTTTGTGGATTAAATTAACTTAAATTCCTTAAGATCAATGCTAGTAAAAGCAAGTCCAAAAGAAGCTTAATTTACTTTTGCGATTTAAGTTCCTTTTATCAACTATTAAGTTATGGTGATAATTTTCTCCTTTGGGTACTTTAATTATCCATCTAAGATAGAAACATGGCAGCCAAAATTTTATCAAACACTTGGTATGCATAATAGTTAATCCGATAATATCAATTAATCACAATTGGAAAGCAGTCAAAACATCAATTAAGGATCATAAATGGGTTATTCCCAATCCTAGAATAGAAATCGCCTTACACATAATGACGATAAACAATGCAAATCATTATCATTAAAAACCCATAATATTCAAATACAAGTATTCAAAAAGAGCAGAAATAAAAGAGTTGTAACTAGGAGATGGGTAATCAAACGAGCTATAATCAAAGTGAAATCTTGAAATCTATAATAAACTTGGTAATCTACTAAAAAATTGCTCCTCAAAATGTTCAACCTATCTAATCTTTTTCTCCCCTTTTTGTTTCGCAGGAAAGATGATTATCAAACACTTGATATGCATAATAGTTAATCCGATAATATCAATTAATCACAATTGGAAAGCAATCAAAACATCAATTAAGGATCATAGATGGGTTATTCCCAATCCTAGAATAGAAATCTCCTTACACATAATGACGATAAACAATGCAAATCATTATCATTAAAAACCCATAATATTCAAATACAAGTATTCAAAAAGAGCAGAAATAAAAGAGATGTAACTAGTAGATGGGTAATCAAACGAGCTATAATCAAAGTGAAATCTTGAAATCTATAATAAACTTGGTAATCTACTAAAAAATTGCTCCTCAAAATGTTAAACCTATCTAATATTTTTCTCCCCTTTTTGTTTCGCAGGAAAGATGATTTTAAGACATCTGATAGGGCTCAAAACACAATTGTGTTTCCCAACACAGCAAGGCCATGTTTCGAGTTGTAAAAGATATCTTTTAATGGGTGCATGACATCACCAAACACAAGTGTGTCCTGGAGCACACCCAGGCAATGTTTATGGTTGTTTTGCTCTTCCTAATGTAATTGAGGTATGTCATTCGCAAGCTTCCTTTTTTATCTTTTTCTAAGGTTGCATAGTTTCCCAACCTTCGTCTTTATTCTCCTTTTTATGCCTCTTTGTCAACCTACATGAAAAATATAGAACAAAGCAGTACCATGGAAGAAGAATGCTAAATCAAAGCAAATATGACAACAAAAATCACAAGTTAACAATTCAAGAGATAAAAATAAGATAATATTATGCATCTTTCCTATTGATCAACTACCATAAGATAAATATTAGAATTTCCTTTATTGACCAAAACCCAACTAGCAAGAATACCCTTTTCGGATGCCACATATGGATCTATTAGCATATAAAAATTATATTAACAAAATATCATCATTCCTTATATATGATATGTGTAGGGAGAGATTAGGAAAGAGTTTTGCTTATTGAAGTTATTGTTCCAAAATATTATTCTTTGTCCATGATATGTCTCACTAAACGTGATGAATCCATAAAAGTAAAATAAACCCAGTATGAAGACATAGTTCTTGCTTTACAAAAAAAAAACTAAAGTAGAAAAATACAAATTATTTGAATTTTGAGTAATTGTGATTTCTCCTTGATTTTATCTTTTTGTTCTACATCAAGAATTTTATAATTCTTTTGAGTAAGTTGTTTAGACTCAAGAGTTTGTGGAAAAAATTAGGTGTCTCCTAATTCTTTGGACTTTTTTGTCAATAAGGTTTAAAGAGCTTGGAAGGAGAAAAAAGGATAAGACTTTGTGGAGATGTGTTGTGTTTGGAATTCTGTGGTGCATCTGATTTGAAAGGAATACTTAAATTTTTCAAGGTGCTTCAATGTCTTTAGATATGTTGTCACGACCATAATTTTAGGGCACGTGAATTACATATACCATACACATATTTTCCATAAATGTACATAATGCCATTCTTTATCATATAAATCAATACATATAAGTTTCCATACACATATACAATATACAGTTTACGTCTATAAACACCAGAGTAATAGTAGAAGTAAGGATCCTGCCTATGACGTTCAGAGCAACTCTAGAGTACAAATATTTTACAAATATAAAACATTCAGAGCCTAGAAACAATGTAGGCTCACCACTGGAGTACGACCTCTAGTCGATCACGTGGCTGTTGGACCAAACTCTATGTCTTTATCTGAAAAATAGATCCACATCGTGTAGTAAGTTTTACAACTCAGTGAGCAGATAATACCTCATATGACCTCTTAGGTCAACATATGGATGTACTCATATAATAAAATTTATGTTATCAAAAATTACATTTCAGAAGTACATCCATATAGGACCCGCATTTTCAAATATTCTCTGTTCAAAAAATCATAATCAGGTCTTTCAAACCGTATGCGGTACTGTATACACAATGCTCATGTCAAGTTCAAAATCATATTCAATGCTGTAAAATCATTAATCAAATTATGCTATGCATCAAAACATTTCTCATAAAATATTCAGAGGATCCCATATCAGAACCACCATACCAGAGTTTGACCCTTTCCGTACTTTGGTGGTATAGGATTTGCCTAAACTCAGCATCCCGCTGAGGTTTGCCCCACTACCATTCAAGAAGACACGCGAAGGGACTCTGTATGGGTCTTTCCCAAGCACACAGCAAGGGATGGCAAAATAACATCTCATATAACTGGCATCTCACCCATATATAGGAGGCATTCCGCTCTCCTTCACATATAATCTCCCGTGTGTTGGCCCTCACACGAGGCTAGCACCACCTCCCCTGCTAGCTGAGGAAATCAAGGTGCGCACCAAGGCTAACATCACCTGCTGTTAGCAGACAGTGTTTTCAATAGGATTCCTCCACAGAAAATACCATATACACATATGCCATATAACCCAGTATAAATTCTCAATATAATACAGACTTTCAGTCTCAAAATACTCATATGTCAAAACTTCACATTCAAGGGAAACATGTATACATGCCCATATCCAAGGCAAACATATCACTGTAAAATCAATGTTACATGTATAACATATTTTCTTTGCCATGTAATGCGAAATACATGTAAAAATCACATGTTCAATGTATTTCAAAATTCATCTGTTATAAATTACCCATTCAGGGTTTATCACATATATATGCCCTTTCTCTAGGCAATCATATATCTTTATAAATCAATGTCACGTGTATAAATATTCACTTTATCATTTAATGAGAAATACATGTGAAATCATATGCACCATGAGTTCATGAATCCATTTTCAAAACTATACTCTTCTTGAACTGTATTTCAAAATGTAAGCATATCAGATCGTTTTAATGCATTTCAGAAACATATCACAGTGTGTGTATCTCATAAACATAATCATATACATATTCAATTATCAAGAAGAGTATAAGCAAGTCATAGGAAAATCATCTACTCACAAGTAAGGGCTTCAGATTGGACAACCCTAAAATCCTCGTTTCTGGTCTGAATTCGGTAAAACAAATTCCAAAATCGAGTCCGAAAGGTCCAAAAACTTGAAAAATGACTTCGGGAGTTTAGTTACTATTCACCGCCAGGAACACTATTCACACCAAAAAATACTATTCACCGCCACTATTCATCGCCGAAAATCACTATTCACCGTCACAAATTTTTTTACCGAATCAACAAAACGAATTCATATCCTAATGTTCATCTAGTTTCTGAATCCATCTACGGAGTCAAATTTCTAATTAGAAGTCTCTAAGTAAAGTTTTTCAGAACTTACATTTTACCGAGATTTTCTACTTCAGATCTACAGCGATTCAACGGTTGATTTGAAAAACTGATCGATCAAAACTGAAGTACTCTTCGTCCTGAATCCAATAACACTTTCAGTTTTGAGATCGGAAGCCCATATGCATTCTAAATCGAAAGAAAAAGTTGGACATTACTATTCACTCACTATTTATTACTATGCATCTTCCGATTTTATTTTTTTTCGTTTAACTGATACTCGCCGGCTTCTGTTTTTTTTAAATATAATAATAATTATTAAATAATTAATAATAGGATTTTCTTTTATAAAAATTCATATAAATTCCGTTTTTTACCATAAAATATCCCAAAAATTTCTAAAAATTTCTATTCTCATAAATCTTTAGTTAAACTCTTAAATCATGATTTTTCTTGATAAAAATCATAATAAAACAAATTTCAAAACAAATATCTTTATTCATATTAAAATAAAGAATATTTCTAAAAATACCATAAAAATTTCAATAGAGGCCGGTATAATTATTTTAAGCAACACAATACTTCTTTTACTTAAAAGTCCACTTACTTTTAACAAATCGTAATTATTTCTACATAAATAAAATTATATTTGCTTATAGCGCGCCAAAACATAAATTCTCATATTTCTTTTGTAATTCTTTAATCCATGTAATAAATATACATATTTTCACCGGTTCTTATCTCTATTGTCAAAATCCTCTCTTTTATTCTAAATTTTTTTTAATTGGAATTTTTGTTAAATTTTACGGTTATTACATATGTTCTGGGAAAGGACAAGATTCTTGGCTTCTCTTTGGTGTATGGTTCATGATCTTTTTAACAGAATTGTCATTTTAGATTTGCAAATAGATTGAGTTGCTATTATGCATGTTTAACTTAAAGCTTTATTTCTTTTCTTTTATTGTAATCTTCTCTGAGTACTTTTCTTGTTGAGGATAACTTATCCTCTTGTCTTTGTAATTATCTTCTTTCTTAATGAAATTCTTTTTCTATGAAAAAAATGAAGCATAGGACAAAAGCACCAATCACTATTTCCTCACACATAAGACATCCCACTCCAAGAACAATCTGTAATTTAAACCTTGATAGAATAGTCATCCAAACCTAGTAATGTCAACTACCAAATAATATTAACAAAAAAGATATTTATGAAAATATAAATAACTACCTTTTTGCTGCATCCTACAGCAAAGCCAATAGTAATGCTAAGTAGCCTATCAATACCACTAGCCCCCTATTGGCACCCATCCTTATCCAGCTTAATGGTAAGTCTGAATTCAACATGAGAGATATGACACTTTTACTGCATATGGACCAATTTTGTCCATACATATATGCATCACATATTGGCATATTGTTCCCAATAAAGAGAAAAGATTTAAAGGAAAAAGCTTTAGAAATTACATGTGTCGCATGAGGTTCAGTAAGGGAGCACTAAGTACCAATTTGAAACTGTATTCCCATTCAATCTAAAAATTAAGAAGTTGAGAATATTATTTTAAGAGTTCAAACAACATTATTTTCTCTCTTCAGGGAAGAAATTTTCACACAACACATGTGAATTTTCATGTCTAATTATTACGTAAATGTTTATAAATAATTTTATTATATAATTTTTAATACACTATCTAACACAAATTATTTTTGAACTTCAAGTATAAATGAGGGACATACATATTCATTTATCAAGAGATTAAGATATCATGATAGGAGTCACTTCAATTCAAAGATTTAAATTATTAAGTAAAAAAATTATGAATAATATATTATGATTTATAACACTACTTGCTTGGGTAGCAACCATTAAGCTAGAGAATATAATTAATAACAATTTTCAATCATCACAAATTTATTCCTAGTAAGTGAAATTCAAATTTTTTTCCCTCTTTTTCCTTTTTGCTTTCCTCCTCAATTTTCACATAGTATAAGGCACTATCTAAAAGCATTTAGTCTATATCATTTTTAGCACAAGGCCTAGGGACTAGGAAGTGTAAGCTCACTAACTGACTCTTACTAACCACTTTCTAACAAGTTCTTTAGTTATGCTCTCTTTTCTCGATATATCCTAAACTTTAAGAATTCATTTACGGTCTCTGGGTGTAACATGTTCTTATTCTAATAATCATTTTATGCCACCAATTTTACTGCTTTTGCCAACATGATCCCATTCTATTCTACCAATACACGTACACTTTATCTCGTCCAAATATGTTGCTTCCTCTTTTCCAATTGCTAGCATTCACTCCAACAAATTTTGTAGGGAATATTATAGACAAAAGTTGGTTAAATGTTAAGAATAAAGCTCATCCAAGATACATACAAGAGATGAATAATTTTCTTAATTGGGCATACAATGAATTAAGGATAGGAAGCAAAAATAAGTGTCTATATAAAAAATGTAGAAATATGGTATTCAAGGTGATATATGAAATACGATATTATTTGTTGAAGAATGATTTTTTGGAGTCTTACAAAGTCTAGGATCTTCATGGAGAAGTTGTAGGGATGACTTTAAATCCCCCTTATGAAGGTAATATTGTTGAGAAAGATGACATAGCTGGGATAATACATGATGCATATGGAGTTGTAAACATAGAGGAACTGGATACTAATATATAAAATAGTGAAAAGCTAAACAGGCATGCAAATAAGTTTTACCAATCGCTGAAAGAAGTTAAAACAAGTCTATATCCATATTGTAACAAGGTGTCAAAGTTGTCATTCATCCAAGGTGTCAAAGTTGTCATTCATTGTTAGGCTACTTAATTTGAAGTTCCTTAATTATTGGAGTGATAAGTTTGTCGACATGTTGTTAGACTTATTTAAAAACGTGTTTCGAGAGGAGGCCCAAGTACCTAATTCCTACTATGAAGCTAAGAAAGATTGTTTAAGACTTGGAGCTAGACTACACATAAATTGATGTATGTAACAATGATTGCATTCGATTCAAAAAAGAACATGCAAATGCACAATCATGCCCTAAGTGCAAATTGTCCATATGGAAATCAAGTGAACACAAAAGCAAAAAAGAAGCACGCAAAGTGCTGCTATATTTTCTAATAAAGCCTAGATTGTAAAGATTGTACATGGTATAATACACTACTAAAGATATGAGGTTCCACAAGCAGGAACGTATTGATAATAGTTTGTTAAGGTAATAAGATGACTCCATTTCTTGAAAGTCATTTGATGAGCAACACCCTAATTTCTTAGTTAATTCTAGAAATGTTAGGATGGGTTTAACAAGTGATAGCTTCCAACTATATGGAAACTTAAGTACTAACCATAAAATCTAGCCAGTTGTTCTCGTACCATAAATCTTTTCCACTTGAAAATGAATGAAACAATCGTACTTCATGATGACACTTCTTATCAGAGGCCCTAAAACTTCTAAGAGTTAGGGGTTGAGACATATGATGCTTATTCGAAGTCAAATTTCCATATACGAATCGCTATCATATGGAAAATAATTGATTTTTCTACATATGATAATCTTTCAGGGTAGTCAATGAATGGAAAATTGGCATGTTCTTGTTGTTATAAACATACCCACTCGTTATCATTGAGAAGCAAATTATGATACATAAGACATCGTCGCTTCTTACTAGCCAATCATCCATAATGTTGAAATAGGATGGCATTTTATGGTAAAGTGAAAAATAATTTTACTCCTACATATTTAACTTATGAAGAATCACTTGAATAACTACAACTCTTACCAAGTGTGACATTTGGAAAAGGTAACAAGCGAATGCGTATCCAATCTAGAGTTGTTTATAACTGGAAGAAGAATAGCATTTTCTTTGAAATGCCTTATTGAAAAACACTTTTGTTGTGAAATAATCTTGATGTCATGCACATTGAGAGAAATGTATCAAACAACATTGTGTCCATGATGATGGATATGAATAGAAAGACAAAAGACACAGTAAAGAGTTAGTATGATTTAGTAGTCTTGAGGATCAGACCAAATTTGCATCCTATTGATGATGGGAACAACATTTTTCTACTAACAGCATGTTATGTGCTATCACCATAAGTAAAGTTGAAAGTTTATAATTTTTTGGCTCAATTAAAGGTTCCCAATGCATTTTCTTCAAATATTTCAAGATATGACAAGTTATCAGAGAAAATGATATTTGGATTGAAGTATCATAACCAATACATATTGTTGCAAGAATTATTTACAATTGTCATACATGGATTATTGCCTAAAGATATGAGTAATCCCATAATAGAGTTGGCACAATTTTTCAAGATTTCTGTGCTCAAATTGTTTAACCATGGAAAAATTAGATTCCATAGAAGAACAAATTGCCATTACGTTAAGTAAATTGGAAACTATTTTTCCTCCATCATTTTTTGATGCCATGGTTAACTTGCTAATCTACTTGGGAAGGGAGGCAAAGATTACTGGGCTTGTTCAGTACTGATGAATGTACACAATTGAAAGGTAACATGATCTGACTTATACTTAAACTTGAGTTATGCTTCATATTATATACCATATTAATTTTAACTCACTTTTATAGATATCTATACACACTAAAATCATATGTTCATAACAAAACTCATTTTGAAGACTCAATCACTGAGGGCTATTTAGTATATGAAAGTCTCACCTTCCACTTAATATATTTAAGCAATATTTTAACAAAATTCAATAGAGTTCCAAGAAATGATGATGGGAACATGAAAGCTTGTAGGATGTCAATATTTAGTCAAAGCGGATAGCCAAAAGGTGCATCCAAATCGATTTTCCTATTCAACAAAGAATTTGATCAGGCAATCTATATGTGCTATAAAATTGTGAAAATATTTGGCCATTCATAGAGTGAGTCAACTATATTTTGTTAGCAATTAAATTATTAGTAGATTAAATTTTAATAGATGAAATGACATAATTTGTAGAGTATAAAAAGGAGCTTGAAACACAAACACGAGCATCAAATGTCAATTCAAGGCATATGAAAGAGTTTTCCAAATGGTTTAATCATCAAGTGTCTTTCAATGAGGTCAATCAATGCATTATATTATTAGCAATGTCATAACCTCTCAGTGTTGTTAATTTTTAATAGGTTACAAAGTTAAGTTCACCTTGGCAAGGAGACAATGAGTTGATTAGTTTAGCCATTGGTCCCCAAAGAGTAGTATATAAATATACAAAAATTCTTGTTAATATATTTAGATTTCATACAAGAGATTGTACATCCTAAAGGAAAACTCAAAATAGCAGAGTTCTTGTGAAGAGATATGATTCAGATCTTGAAAAGAAAAATTATGGTGTTCTCAAAGATATTTATGAGTTGTCTTACATGGGGGATAGGAAAATATACATCTTTAAGTGTCACTAGTGGGATGTTACTCATTTGAGAAAAGGATATAAAGTCGACAATTATGGATACCCAAGAATGAATACTCGTTTTTCATTAAGTACATATAAGCCATTTATTATGGCATCACAAGTAGAACAAGTGTTCTATTTGGATGATTTCATCGATAGAGATCAGCTCGTAGTTATGAAAACAAATCCACATGACCTTTTTAGCATGCCCTAAGAAGATAAGAGTGAATAATTATATGTTAATGATGCATACCAACAAGAAGAGGTTAAACATAATGAGTTCATTCATAGTGAGCATGATGTGATCATGGAATGCCACATTTCAAGTTATGACAAGAAAATACCTTCAATTGGGTCTTTAACTCGTGCAAGAGCTAAAAGGCTTGGAATGGGCTTAGTTACCTTGCTAAACATTGAAGACACTTGAAGAAAACAGTAGACAAGAGGCTCTACATCTTAATATCTTTTTAATTTTCTATGAATTTGAATAATTACTATTGTGTGGTAGGTGATTATGTGCCATGAAAGTCATATGTACTTTTTTTTGGAATTTTCTTGTAAATGGCAGAATGCATAGACTTTCTGTCATCTAGCATTCATTGCTCTTAGACTTTCTTCCATATAGTATTTATTGCTCTTACACTTTCTACCATCTAGCATTTATTGCTCTTAGACTTTCTGTCATCTAGCATTTATTTCTTATATTTCCTAGGTGCTGCTCTTAGAATTCAAGGTAGTATAGCTAGCTCTCTTAAAACTAGCTTACTCCTTTATATATGAGATGTATCACACAAGATCAAGACAATTGAATGACCATTTTGAATTTTTTCAGTATTGTTCAAGTGTGATTCTTGAAAATACAGTTTCTCTTATCTAACTTAGGTTAGTGGCGAGAAATCTCTGATTTCTTATCACTCACATCCCTCTAATTCTTGAGTGTAGCGAAATCAATCCAAATCTCCTTAATTGTGGCGCCCTAAGCTTATCAATTGAGTGATTTGGTTTTCTTCTTTATTTGTTTCAACCTAAACCAGAAACGAAATCTAGTGTTCATCCTCTTCACGTTTTGAGATCACATCATATTGGTATCAGAGCTTCTGGTTAGTAAACCTGAGTTTAAACACTTAGAGAGTGATCTAACCCTATCAAACCCCTTGACTAGCAACCTAAAAAAATCATCATGGTAGAAGGAAGTGATTCTGGAGTCCCTAGAGGGATTAGCCTAAAACAAGCCTAAATTATTGGCCTGCAGAGGAGACAAGAAGAGATGATGGAACAAATGGCTCAACTTACAAATCAGATGACAAGACTCATGGATCTACAGCTAAGACAACCAAGAAGAGAGGAGAATGCTGAGTCTAATGGTGACGAAACTAAGTTTGAGGAGGAAGAGCAACCCTTGCATAGGAGGCAGCCTAGAGCATAGGAGATTAACATCAAAATGAAAGTTCCTCCATCTAGGGGAACAAGTTCTCCTGAAGAATATTTAGAATGGGAGCAACGAGTGGAGAAAGTCTTTAAATGTCAAGAGTATTCCAAGATAACCAAATGCCACCTTGCTGCCCTTGAATTCACTGATTATGCAAATCTGTGGTGGGAGAATTTGAAGAATCAGCGAAGGAGAGATGGTGAAGAAGAAGTAAGAAGTTGGAGGCTAATGAAGAGACTCATGCAGAAACGGTTTGTGCCTGACTATTATAGGCAAGAACTTTATTTCAGACTTCAAAACTTGAGACAAGGAGGTATGAGCATGGAAGACTATGTGAATGAATACGAAACCTTGATGATTAGGTGTGAGCTGAATGAACCACAAGAGCAAACCATAGCTTAATTTTTGGGTGGCCTAAACAAGGAAATTGATGATCTAGTAGAGTTGCAAAATTATGTTTTCTTTGAAGATGTAATTAAATTAGCCATTAAAGTAGAAAGACAGAAGAAAAGAGTGTATGGAAGGAACCTTGGAGTGACTAAACCTGTGGGGGGGGAACTATTCTAAACACTTTCCCAAACACCAGCAAAACCTACCAAAGGGGACAAAGGAAATGGAGAAAAAATGATAAACCAGAACCGAGATTTTTAGGGAAAGGGAGAAAGCAATGGAAAACCATCCCCCTAGAAGAAGCAAAGATATTAAGTACTTTAAATGTTTGGGGGCAAGGCCATATTGCATCAAAATGTCCTAACAAAAGGGTGATGATTTTGAAGGAAACACAAGGGGAGATAAATAGTGACGATGAGGTTGTTTTGGAGTACTAGAAGGGGAATGAGTATCTAAAAGAGGCAGAGGTTGTTGAATATGCAGATGAGGGTGAAATTCTGGTTATTAGGCGTGCGTGTTTTGAGTGTCCAAACCAAAGCAGAGAAAGAACAACGAGAGAACATTTTTCATACGAGGTGTACTATTGAAGGAAAAGTTTGTAATGTCATTATTGATAGTGGAAGCTGCACCAATGTTGCTTCCACCACTCTAGTTGATAAACTAAAGCTAACTACCATGAACCTCCCCTAACCATACAAATTGCAGTGGCTGAATGAAAAAGGCGAAGTGAAAGTCATGAAACAAGTGAAGGTTACAATCTTTATTGGGAAGAATTACAGAGATGAGGTATTATGTGACATTGTCCCAATGAGTGCTGGACATTTGCTGCTAGGGAGGCCGTGGCAATTCGATAGGAGAGCACTACATGATGGTTACAAAAATACCTATGCCTTTGAGAAGGATGGAAAAAGGATTGTGTTGGCACCACTTAAGCCAATGCAAGTATAGCAAGAGAAGACAGTAAAAGAAGATAAGAAAACAAGCTACTTAAGCTAATGCTAGTATAGCAAGAGAAGACAGTGCTGGACATTTGCTGCTAGGGAGGCCGTGGCAATTCTATTGCTAATGCTTAAGGAGTTTTAAGAGCTAGAAAATGAAGTATCCCTACATGTGAAGAAACTATTAGAAGAATTTAAAGATGTATTTCCTGAAGAGCTGGCTAAGGGATTACCACCCTTAAGGGGGATTGAGCATCAAATCGATTTGGAACCAGGTGCTGCTTTGCCTAACCGACCTGCCTACCGAATGAATCCCACAGAGGCAAATGAAATTAAAAGACAAGTTGAGGAGCTGATTGAAAGAGGCTATGTAAGGGAATCCATGAGTCCATGTTCTGTTCTGGCATTGTTAGTGCCAAAAAAGGATGGTTCTATAAGAATGTGTAGACAGTAGGACTATCAACAAGATCACTATCAAATACTGCTATCCAATTCTGAGATTAGATGACATGCTTAATAAGCTACATGGTGCTAAGGTGTTCTCAAAAGTTGATTTGAAGAATGGCTATCACCAAATTCGAATGAAGGAATGAGATGAATGGAAAACAACATTCAAAACAAAGCATGGCCTTTATGAGTGGATGGTAATGTCTTTTGGGCTACCTAATGCCCCTAGCACTTTTATGTGTCTAATGAATTTTGTGCTCAGATCTTTCATTAGCAGATTTGTCGTAGTGTATTTCGATGATATTATAATTTACAGCCAAAGCTATGATGAGCATGTAGAACATTTAAGGCAAGTATTAGAAGTATTAAGAAAGGAGAAACTCTATGCAAATATGAAGAAATGCTACTTTTGTCAAGATCATATAAATTTTTTTGGCTTTGTAGTATCTCAACAAGGTGTGGAAGTTGATAAAGAGAAAATTAAAGCCATCAAAGAATGACCTGTTCCCAGAACCATAACCGAAGTAAGGAGTTTCCATAGACTCGCATCTTTCTATAGAAGGTTTGTTCAAGATTTCATCACTATCCTAGCACCATTAACAGAATTTATAAAGGGGGAAAAGAGTTTGGATGGAATAATGCAACCCAAAGGAGTTTTGAACTAATTAAGGAGAAATTATGCAATGCCCCTATATTGGCACTACCAGACTTCTCCAAGACATTTGAGATTGAATGTGATGCTAGTAGAGTGGGGATTGGTGCTGTTCTACTACAAGAAAGACATCATATTGCATATTTTAGTGAGAAGCTGAGTGGGGCTTGTCTTAATTATTCAACCTATGATAAGGAGTTCTACTCCCTGATTAGAACTCTTAAAACATGGCAGCATTATTTGTTACCAAGGGAATTTGTTATCCATACAGATCACGAATCCCTTAAACATTTGAAAGGGCAGAGCAAGCTGAATCGAAGACATGCTAAATGGGTGGAATTTCTTGAAGTATTTCTATATGTACTAAAATACAAGAAAGGGGAGACCAATGTTGTTGCTAATGCTTTATCCAGGAGGTATGCATTGCTTTCTATGATGAATGTAAAATTGTTAGGTTTTGAATTTATTAAAGATCAATATGTTGAAGATTCCACACTTGCTAAAACTTACCAAGCTTGTGAAAAATAGCATACAAAGGGTTTTATAGGCATGAAGGGTTCTTGTTTCGTTTCGGAAAGCTTGTAATCCCAGATTTCTCCATGCAAGAATTGCTTGTCCAAGAAGCACATGGGGGAGGATTGGCTGGCCATTTTGGCGAAGCAAAGACATTAGAGATGCTGAAAGAACACTTTTACTGGCCTAATATGATCAGAGATGTTCATCATGTGCTTGAGAGATGTATTGTGTGTAAAAAGGCCAAAATCAAGGAAGCTACCTATGGTCTTTACATGCTCTTACCTGTACCAGATCAGCCTTGGGTAGATATAAGTATGGATTTTGTGCTTGGACTACCTAGAACTCAGAGGGGAAAGGATTCAGTCACGGTTGTTGTGGATCAATTTTAAAAAATGTCACATTTCATTCCATGCCACAAGTCAGATGATGCTGTGAATATTTCCAATCTGTTTTTCAAGGAGATTGTTCGACTCCATGGCATTCCAAAGAGCATTGTGTCAGACTGTGACTCAATTTCTTAGTTACTTTTGGAAGACCTTATGGCAAAAATTAGGCACAAGATTGCTTTTTAGCACTGCTTGTCACCCACAAACTGATGGATAAACAGAAGTGGTAAACCGTACACTCTCTACTTTGCTTAGAACTGTCATTAGTAAAAATTTGAAGAACTTGGATGAATGTTTGGCATATATTGAATTTTCCTATAACAGAAGTGTGCATAATGCTACTAAACATTCTTCTTTTGAAGTGGTTTATGGATTCAATCCATTAACCCCACTTGACTTAGCACCATTACCACTTGATGCTTGAAAATGTTTGGATGGCATACAGAAGGCTGAGATGATTAAGAAGTTGCACGAAAATGTTAAAATGCAAATTGAGAAAAAGACCTCAATCTATGAGAAGGCTACAAATAAAGGGAGAAAGTTTGTGCAATTCAGCCCTGGAGATTTAGTATGGATCCATCCTCGAAAAGAGAGGTTTCCAAACAAAAGGCAGTCCAAATTAATGCCCAAGGCAGATGGCCCCTTTCGAGTCTTAGCAAAGGTAAATGACAATGCATACAAAATACAGTTGCCTGGTGATTATGGAGTTTTAGCTACCTTCAATGTCAGAGATATTTCTCCTTATTTGCAATATGAAGATGACTTGGATTTGAGGGCAAATCCTTCTCAACCAGGGGAGGATGATGTGATCATGGAATACCACATTTCAAGTTATGACAAGAAAATACCTTCAATTGAGCCTTTAACTCGTGCAAGAGCTAAAAGGCTTGGAATGGGCCTAGTTACCTTGCTGAACATTAAAGACATTTGAAGAAAATAGCAAACAAGAGGCTCTACATCTTAATATCTTTTTAATTTTCTATGAATTTGAATAATTACTATTGTGTGGTAGGTGATTATGTGCCATGAAAGTCATATGTACGTTTTTTTGAAATTTTCTTGTAAATGGCAGAATGCATAGACTTTCTGCCATCTAGCATTTATTGCTCTTAGACTTTCTTCCATTTAGCATTTATTTCTTGTATTTCCTAGGTGCTGCAATTAGAATTCAAGGTAGTATAACTAGCACTCTTAAAACTAGCTTACTCCTTTATATATGAGATGTATCACACAAGATCAAGACAGTTGAATGACCATTTCAAATTTCTCAGTATTGTTCAAGTGTGATTCTTGAAAATACAGCTTCTCTTATCTAACTTAGGTTAGTGGCGAGAAACCTCTAATTTCTTATCACTCACATCCCTCTAATTCTTGAGTGTGGCGAAATCAATCCAAATCACTTTAATTGTGGCGCCCTAGGCTTATCAATTGAGTGATTTGGTTTTCTTCTTTGTTTGTTTCATCCTAAACCAGAAACAAAATCCAGTGTTCATCCTCTTCACGTTTTGAGATCACCTCAGAGCACCAAGATAATATTGAAGTGATATTATGTAGGGATGATGTCGAACCCCAAAATATTAGTCATTAGAGTGAAGGGAGAAGTGTCAAGAAACTTAATTTCATTAATAAGAACAAAGAAGATGAAACCATAGATGAGGAAAGTGATGAAGGAGAATTTTTATCTAAAGACTCTATGTAAAATGCCATAGAATATAAAATGTATATGTAATTGTTCTATTTTTTTCTATTGCACAAGATACTTCAAATGTAGGGACTCCACCATAGTATATGCAATCACATTGTGAAGAGAACCAAGCACAACCTGCTACACCAACTTCTTGACGTCCAATTAGTAGTGTAGGTAAGCAAATAAAATACTTTACACTTGTTAATTTATATTTACTATTATGTGATTAATACCCTATTTTCATGTGATTCACAACTTCTTATAGCATAGCTAAGAATGAAAGGGCATTATACAAATGTATTTAAGTAGATTCAATGATGAAAAATAGTCAAAAAATTCAAATTGTGATCCCTGACGATATCATTTGAGCTGTGGGAAAAGGATCAAGAGAACTCATCAACTATATTGGACACATCACATGATGCACTTGTCTCTTGAAGGAGAGGGAGTGACCCAATATTTGAAAATAATGTGGAGAATAGATTTTTTTGAAAGTTAAGGTAATAATTAGCATAATTATATTATAGCCATATTCACTTTTTGAATTTAACACATTTGAGTTCATTATTGTAGAAAATATTTGGGGTCGGTGCAAGTATGGAGTGGTGATTTGATGTATTCATCAATGCCACTACACAAAGGTTGTACAAAAATTGGAGGATTCACTTACATAGCTTCTACTTCAAGTACAACACTAATGAAGAAACATTAGCACACACACTTCTCACATTCAATGATGATGAATGGAGGCACTTGGTCAGCTATTTTGACTTAGATGACTTTAAGGTATTCTATTCTAGCTTACTTAAATAGCTTTCTGATACAAAATGTGTAACAAAATTGGTTGTGGAATTCATTGTAGGGAAAAAGTTCAAAAAATGCATAGAACAAGGTCAAGTTGACAATGAAATATACGTATTATTTGCGATTATTTGCCAAAGTTGAGGAATCAATGATGACATTTGAAAATGCCCTATTGTCATACATATCTTTATGTGCATGTTCTCGTTCTAGCATTGAGTATTTATGCTATTTTATTGTAGAGAAATTCTAAAACTGGAAAGAATGCACCAATTGATAAAATATGAGAGATACAACATACTCGTAGAACTAAAGATAAAGAAGTTATATGGTCGGATGCAAAGTCCTAAGAAGTACATGTATACTTTAATCTAGCCATGTTTATAACTTTTAATTTGTATTGTTGTTATTATTCTAAATGCATACTTTATTTAAATATAAGGTCAATTAAAAGAGATTGTAGCCAAACAATCTCAGGAAGACACTCCTAGTTTGAGCAATAAAGAAATCTTGACTCAAGTTCTTGGTCAAAAGGGGTATGTTCATAGCAAAGGATACAGAGTTAAACCTCTTCCAAAAGAGCCTTTAACCAAATCAATTTTCAGCATCTTCAAGAGAAAAATACATGAAGAGGTTGCTGCAGAACTACATGGGGAGATGCATAAAGAGATGAAATTATGGGAAAAGAGGATGTGCGCATTGTTGAAATCACAGCTGCAAGCACAGTTTGAAGAAAGGTTGCAAGCACAAATGGCATCTTCAATCGCATCTCTCTAACAAGTAATTATGTATGTTCATGAATTTATTATGATTGAGTTTCTTGGAGATTAATTTTTTGACACGCTAATGTAAATTTTTTATTTATTTCATTCGCTGTAGTTGGCCTATTAAACTTTTTAAAATTTTGTTGCTTTATAAAATGAGCATATATAAATGGGTAATGGATAATAACTACATAGGAAGAGGGTGTGCCCCTTATACTTAATAGTATGTGGCCTTTTTATGTCCTCTTCTTGAATGTATTGCGTATTCCTCTAAGTTAAATAATTGAAATAATTTGAGGATCAAAATGGGGGCTAAGTTGCTTTTCTCTTCAAATTCAAAATGACATGTTTGACTTTCCTATTGGTTTAGCTTTAAGTATCTAGCTTGGTATATGTATCTAAAGCTCGGCTTTGAATGGTAGTGTAGGTCATTAAGTGTTGGTTGCACTGTAAGGCAAGTACAAGGGTTTCCTAAAATTAGAGTTCCAAAAAAAATAAATATATTGGTAAAAATTAGTTGCTAAAATTTTATCTAAAATTTACTTTACTTGGCCTGTGATATTGGTTTCTTTCTATTGCTCTTGTACTCTAGAAAGAGGAATGTTGATTATTCTAGGGCTCACATAATTCAGATGAGTGAAAATAGTAATAACTTAGAAAAATTGAAAAGTAATCTAGGGAGTCAAATGTGAAAAGGGTGACATTGAGAGTGACATAGATGCAAATTTTTATATGCAATAATTTAGTTCTTTAGTGATTGCAACCAACCTACTAAAGTGGGTTGTAAATGTTATCTAGCCCAAGAGTGGTCCAAAATCCTGATCTATTTAAAATGCCTAATCTTGTACCACCTAATTTCAACTATATCCAAGGGATTGCAACTTTTTAGTTAGATGATTATTCATAGATAGTGGTGCTATTGAGTAAAATCATTTTTATAGATGTTGTTGTGCCCATGTATTAATTGATAATTACAAGTCATTCTGATATCATAGTTGAGTCAAAGTGAACTCGTGATAGTTTTTAGACTTCATTAAATGCACTCCTTGAAGATCCATCTACATTGTCTCCTATTTTTTCTTCCAGCCCATTCCCCTATAAAGCTAGAACTACAAGAAGGAAAGGCAGTGTTAAAGTTAAAAGATTAAAGAAATGTTTCATTCTAAGCTAGCAAAATTTAGACTTACCTTTAGTTTGATATTTTCTTTGTGATGTTTGATAACGATGGTTTTCTTTGCCAACAAATTATGCTAGTATATATAAATAGGCAAAGGGAAAAGGTCTCCAGGATGGGGAGGTTAGGATTGATAAAGTGAAAAAACACAAAGATCTTTTTCATTAGCAGAAGTGGAATGTATACTACATTGTGGTTGGCATAAAGGTCTAAGATGGTGTGAGTATAGAGAAAAAATTTTAGATAGTGGTTGCCTATTCTTGTCAAAATCTAATCAAGTGGACAAATTGGGAAGTGGAATGTATACCACCAAGTTTCTATTTCTCTATATTTTTGCATGTGTATCAATATATTTTGGCTATTAGGGTTAGCCTTAATTATGATATATATTATGTTTCCAAATTTATATTTAAGAGTTCTTAAGGGTTTCTAACTGTTTGTTATTTCAACCTTGAAATATGCCAAAGCATGTTTGGAATTAATTAGAACTGCAGTGGTAGACTTACTATTTTGCTGGGCTAATTTGTAAAAATCTTGAATATGCTCTATAGAATTCATAAAATCTTTGTCATGATGGATATGTTTGAAGGTTTTTTGCTAATATATTAATATACTTATATTAAACTCAAATTATATATGTCATCTGTGATGTCTAAAAGTAGTCATAATTAACAATATTCATAACTTTTTAAGCTCCCCCACCTTATATTACTAGGTCTGTTGTGTTACTATATTCATTACTTATATTACTAGGTCTACTGGATGTGCTGTATTATTATTTTGTAGAACTTGCTGTGACCTTGTTGTGATTAACATTATGGACTATTTTTGTAGCAAAGAATGGTATGTGTCCTTCCTTTGCACATCAATATTTGCTCTTTTTTGGCTAGTATTTGCTGAAAAAAAAATGGAATGTAGAAAATTGTTATAACTGTCTAATTTGAGATTGTAGATTAGATAATAATTTAATTACTATAAATGATACTATTTAAAGATATTTGCATGATATACTTCTAGCCTTGTCTCTATATCTTTTGGACCCATATTAGTTCTTTATTCATTTCATCCTATCAAACTTTTTGAGAATCTGCCAAATACTTTGGAATATGGTCCTAAATGCTGTTGCGAGTAATAATGGTTTACATTGTTGGGTGACTTAGTCTAAAAAATTATTATTTTAATTTTTAAAAAACATTTGTGTTATTAGTTTGTTTTTCTTTAAATATTTTTCATTACTTTCATTTTAAATCTTTAAAAATTTTATTATTCTAATCCATAATCTCACATATGTTAAAATTATGTTTATAAAGTTGTCTACATAAAATTGTTTTATAACTTAGTAACACCTTTTTAAAATATTTAGATGTTTGGGAAGAATGTTAATTAAAGAAAATGAGTAAAAATTATGTCGGTGTTCAACAAGTGAGAAAGAATTTACTGCTATAACATGTTTAATGTTTCTTTAGCTTATTTTACTATGAATAATTTCTTGAATGTGTTTTAAAAAATTTATAATTTCTTGCAAAATGGATCAAGCATTCAAAACATTAAACTATGTGAATATTTATTTTGTTCTTGGTAATTGTGTTCTTTAGGACTTTGTCATTTATCATTTTTGTTTTGGGGGTTTGAACATTGTCGATATAAATTCAACAGCCTTTACATATATTGAATTAGTGTATATGATTTTTTTTTTTACTTTGGTTACTTTTTAGTAGTTAGAAATTACTGAATTGCATATATAACAATAATTATTATTTAATTAGCTTCTACTCTGTATTTCTTGTTGAGTATTAATTTTTTTTTATGTGTTATAAAGAAGGAAAAATTTTAATAGCTCTAATGGGGAGTGTTATACCAAGTTTTACAATTAATGCAACATCAGCAGCTCCAAGAGAACCATTGATTTGGTGGTTTTTAATTTGTCGATATTTTACTATGTATTACTTTTTGTTAACTGACATTTGATAGTTGTCTACCAACAAATATTTGTTGTAGTTCAAATTATTTTAATATATATTATTTCCTTAATTTTTTTTATAATGCATGCTTTTATTTTTAATGCAAATGCAATTATTTTTTAAAAAATAATACATAGGATCCAATGACAACGTTTTCGTCATTCGATCCCTATTTGCTTACAACTTTTAGTGACGACTTACAAAAGTCATAATTGAATCACATTTCAGTACACTAAAACTCTGAACATATGATCCACCATCACTCAAAAAAGATTCAATGACGACTCATCACTAAAATCGTGGCCTTCTGTGACGATCGTGGGAAGTCGTCACTGAATCATTTTTTGGTGACAACTTTTCTTGTCATTGAAACCAAGAATCTAGGACACTTTACGACCTAATAAGTTGTCACTAAAATTACATTTAGTGACGACCGAAGTTGTCACTAAGACCCTTGTCGGTGACACTTTAAAGTCAATTTGTGACTATTTTATTCTTTTAATGACAATTTTCTATTGTTTCAATGACGATTTTAGTCATCACCGAAAGTCTGCTTTTAACGATGACTTCAAAATTGTCACAAAATCTTTAGCTATCGTTGTTCGTAACAGCTGTCACTAAATGTTTTCAGTGAAGACCTTTTTTAAATTTTTTGGGATGACTTTAGTCGTCACAAAATCTCCAGTTTCTTACAGTGTCGCGAGCTATGTAAATTATTGTGATATAATTAATCTCTAATTTTTATTTTTATTTTTTTTATTATGGTGATGTAATGTTCAAATCAATTTACATCTACCTTAATTAGTTAGTTCACTTTTTTAGTCAAATCAATTAAAAACTCTTCATGGGGGGTTATAAAAGATTTATAAGAAAATTTCTAGAGGCCTTGTCTCAAGAACTCCGTAAATTTATAAATTTATGACTCAAATATGTGATAATACACTAAATCACACATTTACACTTATTTTTCTTACTAAATCAACCCTTGAAGTTAACAAGTGACTTTTTAAATTATTTATATTATATATTATAAATCACAATTTACTATTTTCTTTTCTTTTAATTTTCTTCCATGGCTAATCCTTATTACTGCTAAACGATACACTTAATTGCACTTGTTCTCATACCCATTGTTACACGTGTTTGGGATTAAGATTATTATTTATTCTTAAAAAAAATATTTGTAATAGTTTGTGCCAATCATAGTCAAATTAATTTTTTTTACCAAGTAAGTGTATGCTAATTGTAATATCCTGTAATTTTTAAATAATAATATTTTACTATAAACAATAATTATTATTATTTAAATGATTATGCATGTTTTGCTGAAAGAAAATATACTTTTAATTAAAATAATTTTTGTTTTGCTTAAAATAATTATATTTTTATTTAATAAATTTATTAATTTATTTTTAGAAATATTCTTTCTTTTATTATGCATAAAGATATTTTATTTTATAATTTGTGTTATTAAAAATTTTATCAACAAAAGTCATGATTTAAGAGTGCAACTAAAGTTTTGCAATAATATAAATTTTCAAAAAATTTTAGGATGCTTTAGAATGAAAAACAATAATTATATCTATATAATTAAAGAATAAATTTTAAATATTTAATTATTAAATAATAATAAGTAAAAGAAAAGGAAAGGAGAAAGGAAGCTAGAGGCAAAGCACACGGATGTAAGCAGCGGACACAAAAATTTTCTTCATTTTTCTCTCTCTAACCTTTAACTTCTCTTTAGGATTTTTTCCAATATATGCATCCAATTAAGATACGGAAGGTACAGCTGGACTCGTGACGACGAGATTTTTAAAACCCACCAATCAATTTCATCGAAAGTTTATCGAAAGCTCGGCAAAAAATATGAATAGTAACGCATAAGTAATGTTTATAAAATGGTGGATATTTTTATGGTTTTTCGAGATTCCAAGTTAGGTGTTTTGTTCAGGATATAAAATATTGGTTGAATGATAAATTTTATGGTCAAACAACGTGATTTTGTGCTCTAATTTTGCAAATTGTTCTTCGGTGAACAATAATTATGAATAGTATTTTAATCTACATGAACAGTGCCTTGAACAGTGTTTTAGCAGGCGTAAATAGTGATTTAGCCGATGTGAATAGTATTTTTGGCATGAACAATACCCCTCCCATCAGTTGACCGAGCTTCTGGAGTCATTTCTAGATTTTTGGACTCTCCGGACTCGTTTTTTAAGTCTATTTGATCACACTTGAATTAAAAAAGTGCATTTTAGGGTTGTCTAATCTGGGTTCCTTACCCTGTGAGTAGATAATTCTTTCTATGACTTACTTTATGCTCTTCTTGAACTTTAAATCTATAATTATCTTTGTTTACAAGTTATTTATACTTATATATATATATATATATATATATATATATATAATATTAAATTACCCAATTTTTTTACAATCTATCATATAGTTTAAGAAGAGTATGGTTTTAAAAATGGAGTTTTGGACTCATTGAATATATGTATTTAAATGTATTTCTCATCATATGGTAAAGAAAATATATTGTGTACATGGCATTGATATGTAAAGCTATAAGGTTGCCTTGGAAAAACACATGTATGTGATTACCCTGATTGGAAAGTTTTTGACAGAGGAATTATACTGAAACTAAAAATTCTGAATTATATTGAAATCTTTGTTTTGAACTATATGGCATATTTGCAAATATGATTTCTGTGGAGGAATCTTATTGAAAACACTGTTTGCTAACAGTAGATAATGTTAGCTCTAGTGCACCTTGACACCTTAGTTAGAGAGGTGTTGCTAGTCTTATGTAACGGCCAACACATGGGATATGATATGTGAAGGAGAGTGGGATACCTCCTATCTGAGTGAGATGTCGACTATATGATATGTGATTTGCCCTCTCTTGCTGTGTGCTTGGGAAATACCCATATTAGAGTCCCTTCACGTGTCCTCTTAAATAATGATAAGCCAAACCTTAACTGGGATGCTGAGTTTAGGCAAATCCTACACCACCAAAGTACGGAAGGACTTAAACTTTGATACAGTGGTTCTGACATGGGATTTTCCTAATATTTTCATGTGAAATATTTAAATGCATAACAACATTTGTTTAATGATTATACGGTACAGTATATGGTTTTTGATATCTAAATATCCTTTGATTTGAGAATATTTAAAATACGGATCCCATATGGATATCCTTCCGAATTGTAATTTTCTACATGATAAATTTTAAAATATGAGTACATCCATATGTTGACCTAAGAGATCATATGAGGTATTATTTCTCATTGAGTTGTCAAACTCACTACATGATATTTCCACATTTTTCATATAAGAATACATAATTTAGTCATTTCCCTTCAAAAAAATGATTAGCTAGGCGATATATTCTCTAGTGAGCCTATTTTGTTTCTAGAGCTCGTAGATTTTTATTTATATTGTATTTGTACATTAGAGTATGCTCTGAATTCCACAGGCAGGATCCCTGTTTCTATTATTACTTTGATATTTATAAACTTAGTCTGTATATTGTGTTTACATGAAAATATCTATATGAAACTGTTTCTAATTATAAAGGAGTGTATTATGCATGTTATGGAAAATATATGTCCATAAAGTATGTATTTCACGTGCCTTTAAATTATGGGAGTGACAAGTTGGTATCAGAGCAATAGGTTTCCCTGTGGATATCAAGGCAAGGATTTTGTAGTAGGACTTTGAGTATGGATATATAACCGTGGACATATTTATACTCACGGTACTGCTATGGAATTCTATAGGGTGTCATCATTTTCTTCCTTCTTAATCTTATCCTTAGGTATGCGATGTATATGTATTGATACGTATGTCCTATATGGTGCCTCTTAAGTGTGGACTATCAGTTTAGCTTTTGAACTCGTTTTGATGAACGATGATAAAAGGAACCCTCTCAAGTGCAAAGAAAAAGAATTAGCTGAAAATAAGAAGATTCCATCCAAACATAAAGGTAATGGCTTGTTTGGATGTCAAAAAGGTTTGAATTGGTTATTTGATTTGCTTATGTGAAACAATATGACAAATGACTAATACAATATTGATAGTGGGTTATGATGTGATCGAGGTTGTTAACTCCAAGATAACAGTTTGTAATAAAGTGAGTGTTTTGAAAATGGATGTAAATCTCTTTTTGGATGGATGAGTTGGAATCTATGTATATAAATAGATTTGGCAAGCTGTGGGTTGGATTTTATTTGAGAGCAAGGAATCAATGAAGATAATATTTTCAATGTTAGATTTTGTTGATATAAAGGATTCGAAGACAATTTAGTTTTTAATAATATTATGTACAAGCATTATGAGAAAGGAAGGTTTGCCCATCGAAATTTAAAATTTGAGGTATACAAAATGGGTAATTCATGTGAAAGACTCTTGGATAGACATAAGTTTTTCATGATTGATTGTTAAGACATTGCATAAGCATGTTAAAAAATAAATTCAAAATGGGTTGACCTTGTTTAAGTGTTTTTGAAGTGCGTTCTAGCTGACATAGTATGAAGATGTCATCAATAATATAAAGGGTTAGTAAAGGAGTTGCAAGTAGTGAAAAATTAATGAAAGTATGTACCTAGTAATTTAATTTCAACTTTAACAGCCCATAAGTTATTACAAAAAGGGTGCCAAGGATATTTGGCAATGGTGAGAGACGTTGATATAAAGTATATTAATGTAGATTAAGTTCCAGTGATTAAAAAATTTCCTGATGTGTTCCCAAAAGAATTGCTTGGATTATTCCGAAACAAGAAATATAATTTGATATTGATTTATTTTTTGAAACCTAACTAGTATCTATATCTTTATATAGAATGATATCAATTGAACTTAAAAAACTAAAAGAAATTGATTTGAGATCTGGATATCATCAATTAAGGATAAGGGAAGAAGATATTCCGAAAAATAGCTTACAAGATTAGATATAAGTGCTATGAGTTCTTAGTAATGTCATTTGGTTTGAAAAATGTCCCAGTTGCATTTATGAACTTTATGAATAGAATACTTAAGCCATTTTTGAATCAACTTGTTATTGTATTTATTGATGATATACTAGTATATTCGAAATTCAAAGGATCATAAGCAACATTTGCAAATAGTTTTACAAACTCAAAGGGAACATCAGCTATATGCTAAGTATTCAAAATGTGAATTCTGGCTTACTTGTGTTACTTTCTTAGGACATGCGGTTAACAAGGATATTATTTAAGTAGGTCTTAAGAAAGTGAAAATGGTACAGTAATGGCCATGTCCTACTATAGTTATAGATGAAGATCCAAATCCAATTTGTACTTCTTGCAGTTGTCTGCCATCCAATCTGTTTGAGTTGTAAGTGGATCAGGTACATGAACAAATGATTGTAAAGCATCAATCAACTCATCAGCAATTAAAGCTAAGATGAGATTTTGTCTTGTTAAGTATGAGATAAACCTTCGTTCCACAGTATGATCAATAAAAGACAACAAACCATCAAAGAAGTGATTAATATTTAACAAACCTATCGTTTTGTGATGCATATTCAGTTGTGCTCAAGAGATTATTTGAAAAATCTCTTCTAAAGTACTAAAACCCCCTAGTAAGGCAATGAAGACATCAGCATTGCTCATCATTCTAGCCATGCGCTTATGCATGGAAGCTACCCTAAATTCTTCCCTAATTATCTCCCCTATGATGTTTGATGTAGCTAGAGCTATAGGAATAATACCTAGAACTTGACATCCTCCCATATATGCAGCTATAGACACACACTCTATTAACTCACAGTTACCTTCACCATAGACTAAATGAATTTTTCTCCTAGCTAGCACCATACCCAGATTTTGTGTTGCTTTCACATACTCTCCATCTTTTCCAAAACTGAAACCACAAAAGACACAACTATTTCGAAACTGACAAAATGTAGTTCCCTCCATAACTGCACTCACCCTAACTTTGAGTATGAAGATAAATATACTAGTGTGCATTTTTAGAACTCAGAGAAAGGCATACTTACGATAGCTATGTGAATAGGCCGGCCATAATTAAAATAACCATGCGAGTGATTGGTAGATATCAGCTAAATTAAAGGTGAAAATTTCAAAAATGACAGCAGGCATGCATATATACAGTAGTTGTGATTGTGACTCATATTAAGCACATTAAGAGAATAAGGTCAAGATATCACCAATTTTTTTCTTTTTCTTGTTATCCTTAATGAAGCATTGATGTCTTGATTCTTGTAGGAAAGTTGTAGGTGATAGGCATCATTGTAAAAAAAAGAGTGAAAATGAAAACCAGTTAATTGTTGAAGAGGGATAATCAAATGATTTATCTTGTTTTTCCAATGTTCTTGTCAGTCTACTATTGATATTATTAAGTCGACTAGTTATTTTGAGAATGTTTAATTTGGACAGTTGATTGATTACATCTATTTTGAAGCAACCAACTGCATCCTACCAGTTAACTACATACTCTGTGTTCTTCACAAACTTTTATAAGTTCAGAAATGTTTTTTTTTCATGTGCTATTTTTCCACCGAATAACAGTGACTTTGAATTAGATTTTGGCACATATATTCAAAACTTGCTGCCACCGATTTTTGCTGAAATAACAACTAGGATTTATTTATAGCTTTTCAAGAATTACGGCTACCGATTTTAATTTTCTTTCAATACTTTGTCCAAACTTCTAACTTTCAATTTTGGCACCATACTTTATTAAGTATTCCTCTTTTTCTGCCTCATCATCCTTGATTAATGATTGACATTAAATACAAGGTTCTTTTTCCTTATTACAATGAGAGTTAATTTTTTTTCTTTGAAACTCAATTATTATGGTGTCCAAGTGGTTAGTAGGTTAAAGCAATGGAGAATATTTTGAGAACTATGTCCGAAAGAAAAATGTAAAGCGATCAAGCTATTTATGTTAAGGGTTTATACCATGCTAAGTTAAGTCTAGTATCTAGAATGTAAATAATGGTTTAGAAAGGAGATTTCAGAAGAAGTCATAGATTGTGAATATGAATAACATTAATGCAATAAGGATATACTAAGATCTAAAAGAATTGTATTAGCATCATGGTAAAAAGAAGATACAAGTAAAATATTTTTCGTTGTTTGGTATGTCAGCAAGTACAAAATTTGAATATATTGTTTTAAGAGAGCTATTCAGGAAGCCTTATGATTTTAGTTAGATTATAGTATAGCTAATAGTAAATCTAAATGATGTGTTTACGCATTAGAAGTTATGCTTCAGGTATCTTTATATAATTTTGGTGAAAGTTGGGAGAAATTATTTGTCCTTAGTTGAAATTGCTTATATCAGTAGTTATCAGGCCAATATACAAATGACACCATTTTAGGTTTTACATGAAACATCATAGGTCTCCTAATAGGTGGGTGAGATGAGTAAAGTTAAGCTTTTGGAATCTAATTTGTAATAACATACAATAGATAGAATATGACTAACTTAAATTGATGATGCTAGTTTGGAAAGCATGCTTCAAGCATATGTCTTCGAGTTTGGTGAGAGATCTCGTAGCAGAATTCGCCTATAATAAAGTGATATTGGATGACTTAAAGCCTTATGTAAAAGATGTTACTAACTTTCTATTAAATGATTTAGTGGGGTCAGACTTATTATAAGATGTCGTTGATAAAGTAAAATTGATTAGGTAAAGAATACAAGTAACTCAATACAGGCTAAAAGTCTATAAAAAATAATGAGGCTTGAAAAGAAGAGAAAAAAATCAAGCTATAGTATATAGGCTCTTTTGAAATTTTAAACAAAGTAGGCATAATAATATATCGCCTAGTCTTGCCATTAGGATTAAGTGATGTTGATACAGTCTTTCTTGCATCAAGGTTAAGGAAGTACCTATTAAATTCTTTTCATGTTAGTTAATTTCAAGAAATTCAATTAGACAAAAATTTAGCTTAATTATGAGGAAAAATAATATTTATTGTTGATCGACAAGTGAAGAACTTATAACTGAAAGAAATCTTTATGGTTAAGGTTATATGGCAAAATCACTAAAGTGAAGAGATTTCTTAGAAAGTAAAGATAATATACAAAAGAGATATCCTCAATAGATTAAGTAGTAAAATTAATAACTGTAATTTATGCTTTGACTTCATTCCCTACTTGTGACAGGATGGTTTGAAATTCGATGATCAAATTTCTTAAGGAGGAAATAATGTAATATCCTGTAGTTTTCAAATAATAATATTTTACTATAAACAAGTATTATTTTTTTAAATGATTATGCATGTTTTGTTGAAAGAAAATATACTTTTAATTAAAATAATTTTTTTTGCTTAAAATAATTATATTTGCCTCTAATAAATTTTTATTTTATTTTTAAAAATATTCTTTCTTTTATTATGCATAAAGATATTTTATTTTGTTATTTGTGTTATTAAAAATTTTATCAAGAAAGTCATGATTTAAGAGTGCAACTAAAGTTTTGTAATAATATAAATTTTTAGACATTTTTGGGATGCTTTAGGATTAAAAAAAATTATCTCTATATAATTAAAGAATATTTTAAATATTTAATTATTAAATAATAATAAATAATAAAAAAAGAGAAAGGAAACTGGAGGCAAAGCACACATATGGAAGCAGGGGGCACAAAATTTTTCTTCCTCTTTCTCTCTCCAACCTATACCTTCTTTCTAGGATTTCTCCCAATATATGCATCCAATTGAGATATCAGAGGTACCGTTGGACTCGTGGCGATGATGGCTTCAAAACAAACTGATCAATTTCGTTGAAAGTTCGCCAAAAATTAGTCGAAAAAACGTGAACAGTAACAACGCATAGGTAATGTTTCTAAAATAGTATATTTTTGATGGTTTTTTGAGTTTCTAAATTAGGGGTTTTGTTAAGGATATATGGTATTGGTTGTATGATAAATTTTACGATCAAACAATGTGATTTGGTGCTCTAATCACTACAAGAAATTTAAGCTTTCGTGGTGACTTTTCAGTGGCGACCTTTAAATTCTTCACTAAAAGCTACTTTTAGTGGTGACACAAGCATGTTGCCACAAAAAATCGCACTTTTAGTGGCGACTTGAATAATGTCGCCACTAAAAATGAGGGTAAAAAGTGATTTATAATTTTTTTTCGGCAAAAGGTAAATGTCGCCACTGAATCCTAGCTTCCGTGGCAACTATTTGTCGCCACCGAAAAGGTTTTAGTGGCGACATGTGACGTCGCCACTAAATCTTGGCTTCAGTGGCGCTTGTTTGTCACCCCGAAAAGGGTTTTAGTGGCGATTTAAACTAAATCGCCACTGAAAGTAAACTTTGAGTGGCGACACGTGAAGTCGCCATTGAATCTTGGCTTCAGTGGCGACAATTTATCGCCATTGAAAGGTTTTAGTGGCGATTTATATTAAATCGCCACTGAAAGGTAAAATTAGTTTTTTTAAAAAAAATTTATCTTTAATTTATTTTTAATATATGCATAAAATTTAAAGTTTTTATATAAATTATATAAAAATTTAGATTTTTTAAAAGATTGTTTTGTTGAGAGTGTTAAAAAAATTGATTAATATAGAGAAAAATTTAATATAATTATATATTTATTTCAACTATATAAATTCTTATTTATACTAAGTAAGAAAATATGTGAAATACACATTGTTGTCACGTTCTATCTTTTTTTTTGTTATTTTAATTTATTTTAATAACAAAGGGTTTGTTTCAATTTTAATTAATCATAAAAAAATTTCAAAATTTAAAACTTTAAAGTTAAAAGATCATTTTGTTATTTTAATCTATTAAAAATATATTTTGAATTTAATTTTGTTGAAGTTTAATTTTTAAACATATTACTTAAAAAATTATTTTCCTTGTATAAATAATTGTGAATTAACTATATTAATAGAAATTGAATAAATTTTAACTAAACTTTAGCTTTACTTTAATTATAAAAAAATTGTTAAATATTTATAAATAAAATAAATTTGAAGACATTTTTTAATTTAATTAATTCTTAAAAGATTAAATTGATGAAGGTAAATTTTAAAAAATAAAGTTGAATATATATATATATATATATATATATATATATATATATATATATATATATATATATATATATATATATATATATATATATATATATATATATATTCAACTTATATATATATATATATGAAATATGCAAAACCTATATTCTGATTATCCATTAATATATTTTAAGAATAGATTTCCTTTTTTTCTTTAATAATTAACAAAATGTAAAATAGTTCATGTATTAAATACAAGATATCAATTGTCATGAAAAGATGGCAATCTTTTCTCATAAAATTTTTATTAAAAATTCTAATAGATAATACCACTAGCGCAGCCTTAATAGAAATTGTTGTTGCTCATTCTAAAATTTCAACTATGATTTCTAATTCTTCTTTTGTAAAAAATGATTGTGTAAAATTTAAAGGCATGGTATAAATACATGAAAGTACAACATATATATAAGGAATGTAAAGAAGGAATATAATGTGTTATGTACAAAAGTACATACATGTAAAAAAGTTGCTAGGAAGAATATATGAACATTCTACTAACAAAACTTGCTAAATATAATAAGCCACTTTTACATATAGAGTATGTTTGGCAAGTTAAATACGCTAGCTTATAGCGTATTTGACTAGCTTATAAGCTTGTTTGACCAAATTAGAGGTGTTTGGTAAACAAACTTATTTGAGTAGCTTATAGTGTATTATCATACGCTACTTTAAGTAGCGTATAGCTTTTAGCTGATAGCTTTTATAATTTTATTCCTTTTTTATCCTTATCATTTTATTCAAATCCCAACACTATCCTACTCATAAGATGTCACTGTTTTTACTATGTTTAAACAACATTCAAATTATATACCCTATGATGAACTTCCATATATTATTGATAGTGACACAAAAAATAAAAATTTAGAGACATCTATTAAGATAAAAGAGATTCGTAACAATATTACTAATTTATTGTGGGACACTATATAATATGTTTATTTTATATTTTTTGGGATTACATAATGAAGTGTATCATTTTATGTCATTTTATATTTATCAGCTAATTCAATAGATAATTTTACCAAACACTTGTAATTCAATAAATTAGTTTAACAACTTTCAGCTTTCAGATAAAAATTAGATTTTAAGCTTTCAACTAACTTTTAAACTTTCAGTTAGCTTATCAGCTATTTTTGCTAAACATAGCCATAGTCTTATTGTATGGCTTTTAACTAGTCATTTATTTTTTTTTATTTTTTTCTTTGAGTTTCTTCTAATTTCTATTTTAAGTCGCATACCAACCTCCTACGAGAAAAAAATAAGTTAAAATCATACAAATTTATTTTGATTATACAAGATCATGTCTTCAATCTCTAGAAAAATTAAATGTAGAAGAAATGTAATAAAAAAATGTTATAAAATGATAGAATTATGAACTTAAGATCATCTCATATATATATATATATATATATAGAGAGAGAGAGAGAGAGAGAGGATGTAATAGAATTGGAGAAATTTAAACAGTAATTTGTCTGGAATTCAATGTCAAGCCCATTGCCAATTTCACATAATATATACTATGGAACAATTAAAATAATCCTAACTAAGATGGAAAAAAATGTATAATAAATCAATCATCTTTACACTATATCTCCAAAAAACAAAGTTGAAATATGTCCTTACACTATAATATTAAATAATTTATTGAAAAATTTAATTTTTAAAAATATATTTAAAATGAATTTAAAAATTAAAAATTCAGCAAAAATGAAGTGTTTTAGAACAAAGCACCCTCTAAGTACAATTTCCACTCCTCAAATATCTTTAAAAAAATTTGATAGTTATTATGCTCTTGGTGCTAACAGATTATTATGTAGAACACACAATAATTTTAAGAAAATTATATTAAATTGCTATCAGATATCGGAGATAATGAATGTCTACTCAATACCTTACTCACCAATATAATCTTATTGTTTTATAAATATTAAGTGGGGCCAAACACAGTGCATCAGTTATTTTTAAAAAAAATCTAAAAGGAAATTATAAAATACATACAAATAAGTGAAAGTAGTAAACATATTATTATTCAATATTTATAAACTTATGGTTTAAAGTATAAATAAATAAAAATTATGTGATTGAAATATTTTTGTAATATAAATAGTCAAAATTTACTAAAAATATTTTTAGAGAAAAATAGTTTTAATACTTCGAATCAAATTAATCGTAATATAGAAAATAAAAAAATTATTGTGTAATAAAAAATTTAATTTTTTATTATTATATTAACTGAGTGCTTCCATTTATCATATGAATAATGAATTTGTCTATTTTGTATATATATGGTCAATATTGGTAAACAATGTTTATGATTTTAATTTTTTTATACATTGAATAATTAATAACTTTTTTTATATACAAAAAAAAAAAGAATAATTATTTTTTAATATTTGTAATTTTTTTAAAAAAATTGAAGTATTGTTGATTTATAATTTTCATTAGAATATAATTATAGAACACATTATGTTAAATTAGTTAATTAATTATGTTAGCACTATATATATATATATATATATATATATATATATATATATATATATATATATATATATATATATATATATATATATATATATATATGTTAAACTATATATATTTAATTATTTATTAATATATAAATTAAATTATTATTTACTTATTTAATTATATATACATAGAGTCACGTAAAGTAGTTAAAATTTTTATTAACTTCTCTTCAATTTTTTTTTCTCTTTCAGCTATAAAAACTTACTTTCATATTTTGCAATCTAAGTATTGACTTCACGTGAAAAATGCTTTTCAGATAGGACAAATCATATATATATGGGACAAATTATATATATGTTAAATTATATATCTTTAAATTTTATTATTATATAAATTAAATTATTATTTATTTATTTAATTATATATAAATAGAGCCCCGTAATCCAAAAATTTATTCGTTTCTCTCAACTTTTCCAACGACAAAAATTGTGCATTTTTATGTTGTGCTGCAAACTGAAAATGTCTGACTTGATGGGACAAATGAAGCTAGTTACAATTAGACTCAGCACAACAACGGATACATGAATTCTCCTTCTTTGCGGCAAAGTTTTGTCACGTCCCTACTTTAAGAACGCGATTACCTTTAATATCCGATAAAATTTTTATTACACATATGCAAATATTCTCACAATAACGCATATCCAAGTATTATTAAACGTGTACAAATTTACAAAACTAACAATTATACATGTCAAGTCTATATACATCAAGTTTACAGCGGAAACAAGGATCTTGCCTGTGACATTCAGAGCAACACTAGAGTACAAATATATTACAATATAATACACTGAGAGCCTAAAAACAAGTTAGGCTCACCACCGAAGTACGACACTTAATCGGTCAAGTAGCCGCAGGACCAAATTTTGGGTCTTTATCTGAAAAATATATCAACCACGTGTAGTGAGTTTTACAACTCAGTGAGCAGATAATACCTCCTATGACTTCTCATATCAACATAAGGATGTACTCATATATTAAAACTTATCATATCCAAAATCTGCCGTTCAAAAGTACATCCTTATGGGACCCGCATTTTCAAAATAGTTTCAGTTCAAATCACATTCAAATATCTGTAACCACATATGATACAAATTAAGCTTAAATCAAATTTGATATGCATTAAAAATCAATTCTTTTATATAATACTCAATAGATAAACATGGAATGTGAGTTCATCACCCTTATGCCTCCTCACAATTCCATAGTCACAATCACAGTAGGTAATCAGGGAATGTGAGTTCATCACCCAACTGCCTCCTCACAATACCACTGACTACAACTTTAATAGATCGACAGGAAATGTGAGGTTATCACCCAAGTGCCTCCTCGCATTACCACTGTCATAATCACAATAGGTAATCAGGGAATGTGAGTTCATCACCCAACTGCCTCCTCACAATACCACTGACTGCAACTTCAATCAACAGGGAATGTGAGTTCATCACCCAACTGCCTCCTCACATTCCCACTAATATCACCTTCACATTACCATCTCAAGCCATATAACCGACAATGTTTATCAATATATATATATATATATATATATATATATATATATATATATATATCTACATTCATGTAGAAAAGCGACAGAGCTTTCAGTCTCAGTACAAAATCTTTATAATAAATTTTCCAATAAGAGGAATCATATAATCATGCCCATAACTGAGGCAAGCATTACACTGTAAAATCAATGTCACATGCATAACATATTTTCTTTGCCATGTCATGCGAAATACATGTAAAAATCACATGTTCAATGTGTTTCAAAATTTATTTTAAAATCAAACTCTTCTTGAACTACATATCATATACCAATTATTTCAGACATTTCCAAACCATTTCAGGAACATATGGAAGTATAAATAACATGTAATCATACTCATTTATCAATGTAAAGTTCAAGAAGAGTAAAAACAAGCCATAGAAAGAATCATCTACTCACCACTTTGAAGTACAAAGTTGGACGACCTTAAAATCCTAGTTTCTGATCCGAATTCAGCAAAATAAACCCCAAAATCTAGTCTGGAACGTCCGAAAACCTTGAAAACGACTCTGGATTTGTAAAATTTGGCCTCTAGGAGCTCGGTCAACGCAAGAAGGTCCGGCTGCCACGCGCTACACGCGCCGCCCAAGGAGCTGCGCGTGGGCTTCACTCGCCGAGAGAGACGCGGCGTGTGGGGGCACGTGCGGTGGTGGATCTGGCTGAAATTTGAGATCCCAAAGTTTCAGTGCCTTCTGGATCGATCTACGGTGTTAGTTTTTGCGTTTGAGAACTAAAAGTAGGAGTTTCGGGGTTACCTTTTTGGCCGATTTTCCCTTCAATTTTTCGGCCAATTTCCAGCCAATTCTCTAGAAACTAATCGGATGGATTTGAAGAACTCTTCGTCCTGAGTCCGTTGGTGGTAGTGGTGTCAAAATCCGAGGTCCGTAGGCGAAAAAATCTTATAGAGAAGTTAGAGGGTTTTCGGGAAGAATTTTTTGAAGAGAGATGGAGAAATCTATCAATGACCACCTTTCGGATTGGTTGAGGCCCTTAAAATATCTCGGGGGACCTTTCTGCAAAATTTTACTTTTTGAGGGAAGTCCTTGCAAAATTTTTTTATTTACATTTTAACCCCGAAACTTTTAAGAAATTGCATTTTTGTCCCGAAACGTAAATTTCTAACATTTCTTTTATAATTCTTTAATCCGTGTAAATAATAACTTATTTTCACCGGGTCCTAACTCCATTTTCGAAATCCTCTCTTTAAATTTCAAATTTTCTTTAATTGAAATCCCCATTTGCAAAATTATCTCTTTATTTGACATTTCCGTTAAATTTACGGCTATTACATTCTTCCCCCCTTAAAGAAATTCGGTCCCCGAATTTTATCACCATAGTTGCAGATAAACACTAACCTCATTGTTCAAACAAATGCGGATAACTGGCGCGGATGTCATCTTCTCTTTCCCACGTAGCTTCCTCAGATGAGTGATTTTTCCATATCACCTTAACCATAGAAATATCTCGTGACCGCAACTTTTTCACTTGTCGATCAGTAATAGATATCGGCTTTTCCTCATAGGTTAAATTCTTATCTAATTGAATTTCCTGGGGTTGAATGACATGAGTAGGATCCGGTAAGTATTTCCGTAACATAAACACATGAAATACTGGATGAACATTACTCAGTTCTAGTGGCAGAGCTATGCGATATGCCACTGCACCTATTCTGTCCAATATTTCAAAAGGGCCTATATACCATGGGCTTAACTTCTCTTTCTTTCCAAATCTCATCACTCCTTTCATGGGTGAGACTTTCAGGAACACTTGTTCACCCTTTGAAAATTCTAACTCCCTTCGTCTATTGTCAACATACGATTTTTGTCTACTCTGAGCTGCCTGCAGCCTTTCTCTAATCAGCTTTACATTGTTCAAAGCTTCTTGTACAAGATCTGGCCCTATAAGTTTAGCCTCACCCACTTTGAACCATCCAATGGGGGATCTGCACCGTTTACCATACAAAGCTTCAAATGGGGCCATCTGTATACTAGTCTGGTAACTATTATTATATGCAAATTCAGCCAAAGGCAAATACATATCCCAACTTCCACCAAAATAAAAAATGCAGGCTCGAAGCATGTCTTCTAAAATCTGAATCGTACGCTCAGACTGACCATCAGTTTGGGGATGGAAAGCTGTGCTCAAATCCAATCTCGTTCCTAATGCTTCTTGAAAAACTTTCCAAAATTGTGCCGTGAACTGCGGCCCTCGATAAGATATAATTGATATAGGGACTCCATGTAGCCTAACTATTTCATTTAAATAGAGCCTTACATACTGAGCTACGTTGTAGGTTGTTTTCACAGGCAGAAAGTGTGCTAACTTCGTCATGCGGTCTATAATGACCCAGATAGAATCATTTCCCTTGGGAGTTCTTGGTAATCCAGTGTTAAAATCTATAGTAATTCTCTCCCACTTCCATTCTAGTATTTCTATTCGCTGATGTAACCCTGCAGGTCGTTGATGTCCAGCTTTTACCTGCTGGCATGTCAAACAATGGGAAACATATTCTGCAATATCCCTCTTCATACCATCCCACCAATACAATTCCTTCATGTCTTGGTACATCTTTGTCATTCCTGGGTGTATGGTATATGTAGATTGATGTGCTTCCTTCAAAACTTCAGTATCCACTGAGAATTCAGAATCCTTGCTATCCTTCATTTCACTCTTAATCTTGAGCAAATTAGCATCCTTGTCTTGATCAGCTTTGATTTGCTCAACTAAGGAAGATTGGAGCTGCACATGAGCCAATAATATTCCCGGTTCTTTTAATTCAAACTTTATCCCCTTACTTTCTAACTTATGGATTTCTTCTAACAATGGTCGTCGCACCTCTGCTATATGAGCCAAACTTCCCATTGACTTTCTGCTTAGAGCATCAGCTACTACATTTGCTTTACCTGGATGATACAAAATTGTACAATCATAATCTTTCAGTAGCTCCATCCATCTTCTTTGCCTCAAATTAAGATCCTTCTGTTGAAAAATATACTTGAGGCTCTTGTGATCTGTATAAATCTCACAAGTTCTTCCATATAGGTAATGTCTCCAAATCTTTAGAGCAAACACTACAACTGCCATCTCTAAATCATGGGTGGGATAATTTTGTTCATGCTTCTTCAACTGTCTGGATGCATAAGCAATTACTCTTCCATTTTGCATTAACACACAGCCTAAACCCCCTCTAGATGCATCACAGTATACTACGTAATCTCCAGTATCTGTAGGAATGGTAAGGACTGGGGCTGTAGTTAAGCACTCCTTTAATTTTTGAAAACTCTCTTCACAAGCATCAGACCACTCAAATTTTATTCCTTTCCTAGTCAACCTGGTCAAAGGAGCAGCTATCTTTGAAAAATCTTTAACAAATCTACAATAATAGCCTGCTAACCCAAGAAAGCTACGAATCTCTGTAACTGTCGTGGGGCGTGGCCATTGCTGTACTGCTTCTTTTTGGGATCGACATGAATACCATCTTTGGTAACCACATGCCCTAGGAACGTAACACTACTAAGCCAAAATTCACACTTTGAAAACTTAGCATACCACTAATGTTCTCTTAGGGTTTGCAAAGCTATCCTTAGATGTCGCTCATGCTCCTCTGAACTCTTTGAATACACCAGAATATCATCGATAAATACAATAATAAACTAATCCAGGAAAGGTTTAAATACCCTATTCATTAAGTTCATAAATGCAGCTGGGGCATTCGTTAAACCAAATGGCATTACTAAGAACTCGTAGTGCCCATACCGAGTCCTAAAAATAATTTTTGAAATATCTTCCTTCTTTATTTTCAATTGATGATACCCAGATCTCAGATCAATTTTTGAAAAACATTGAGCACCTTGTAACTGATCAAACAAATCATCTATTCTGGGTAAAGGATATTTATTTTGTATAGTTACTTTGTTCAACTGCCTATAATCAATACATAAACGTAAAGATCCATCCTTTTTCTTTACAAAGAGGACAGGAGCACCCCAAGGAGATGTGTTAGGTCGAATAAAACCTTTATCTAGTAAATCTTGCAGTTGCTCCTTCAATTCCTTAAGTTCTGCAGGTGCCATCCTATAAGGAGGTATGGATATTGGTTGTATTCCGGGAAGAAGATCAATACTAAACTCAATCTCTCGGTCTGGTGGTAATCCTGGCAACTCTTCAGGGAATACATAAGAGCATTCTTTAACTATTGGAACCTGCTCTAAACTTGTATACTTCATATCAACATCCTTGACTACTGCTAAATATCCCTGACATCTTCTTCGTAACAGTTTATGAGCTGTTAAAGCTGAAATTAAATTACTAGACTTCTTACTACAATCTCCTTGTATCATAAAGGAAGATTCTCCAAGTACATTAAACTTAATCATCTTATGATGACAGTCTAGAATGGCATGGCATGACGTCAACCAATCCATTCCCAAAATCACATCAAAGTCTATCATATTTAGAACTATCAAATCTATAAGAGTCTCCTTGCCTTCTATAGAAATCTCACATGATTTATACACATCATTGACTAATAGATATTCTCCCATTGGAGTAGCAACCATGAAAGAACAATGCAAACTAGCAAGATCTCTATCCAAGTTCTTAGCAAAGCATGGTGATATATAAGAATGAGTAGAATCAGGATCGAACAGAACATATGCTTTAAGGGAACATACTGATAATGTACTTGTCATAACTGCATTTGAGGCCTGAGCATCCTATCGTGTCAAGGCAAAAACTCGTGCTGGTTCTCGCCCTCGATTTCCTGATCCTCTACCAGGACCACCACTATTTGCTTGGACTGAGGCTGCTCTACTAGGTTGTGCTGGCACAGATGCAGGGGGTGAAGCTGGTTGCACTAATGCTTGACTAAAACTTCGCAGTTGTGGACAATTTCTCATCAGATGACCCATTTGTCCACACTTAAAACATGCACCAGTTTCTCTGCGACACTGTCCAGTATGGGACCTACCACAATTTGGACATGGTGGAATCGATCTTAAGTCTTGTTGACTCGGGGGTCTCATATCTCTTTGGAACATTCTCTGCTTGTTAATGTTAACTGATGGCTAGTTAGAATTACCAGCTCCTGTTTGAGTAAAACACTGTGGATTTTGAAATCTTGACCCACTGACAGTAGGATTATATCTAGTCTGGGCATTACTATCTCGATCTCTTTTCCTTCTCTTAAGACCTTCTATGTCAGCTTGCTCTCGTGTTTCCATCATTCTAGCACAATTCACAGCTGCTGAATAAGTTGAAAAATGATCCATCTGAGGACCCACTGACTTAAACAATGTGCGTATCAATCCCAAAACAAACCTCTTAATTCTATCCTTTTCAGTAGGGACCAGATATGGTGCATATCTGGACAACCGGGTAAAACGGATGTCATATTCAGAAACTGACATGTTTGGTGTTTGTTTCAATTCCTCAAACTCTCTGGCCCTCTTGTCTCTTTCACTTGTTGGTAGAAAGCGATTTATAAATGCTTCTTTAAATTCGTCCCACTCCATTAGTGGTAAAACAACTGCCCGTCCTTGTACAAATGTCTCAAACCAAACTTGGGCCACATCAGACAGTTGAAAAGACACCAACTCAACAGATCTTCTACTAGAGCACCCCAAGGCTCTGAAAACTCATTCCACAGCATCAATAAATATCTGTGGGTCTTCCTGAACATCTGAACTAGAAAAAGTCGGAGGTTTTAACTTAAAGAGTTGCGGTAATGACACCTCAATCCCTTTAAGCTTGTCCTCTTGGTCAGCTGTTCTTCCCAGTTCTTGCACTTCAGGAGCATGTTCTGCTGGCTGGCCTTCCCTTCTACCCTGTTCCACTATAAATCCAGCCAATGTTTCTAAACTTCTAT
Organism: Gleditsia sinensis; assembly: GCA_037074535.1. NCBI lineage: Eukaryota > Viridiplantae > Streptophyta > Magnoliopsida > Fabales > Fabaceae > Gleditsia > Gleditsia sinensis. Next base: position 58,441,591 of record CM073468.1, on the reverse strand, counting down.
GTATACCAGCAATCATATCAGCGTTTCTATCAGGTGGCTCCTGAGGGGTTTTTACTCTTTCCTCAGGAACTCTATAAGGTACAAGAGTCTGTTCATCTTGTCTTAGGGTTCTCAAACCCCGTGCACGTCCTCTACCTCTACCTCTTCCTCTAGGTCGGCCTCTACCATGACCTATTTGTACTGGTATTGTAGATTGTGCAGACTCTTCTGTAGAGAGTGTACGATCTACAGCTTCTTCTCTAGTGACCGCTCTAGTTCTTGGGGGCATCATTAACTATACAGAATAAAACACCTCTTTAAGATACTATACTATGTATTCAAACTTTACTCAAGGAATTTAAAGACACTTAGAAAGGAAGTGAATATCCTATAGATTCCCTCAGCAGCACCTGAAGTATAAATATGTCTAGCTCATATCGATACTAAAGGTCCTACTAAAGAATTCTTGGCTCTGATTGTCACAGGGAAACCAAATGCTCTGATACCAACTTGTCACGTCCCTACTTTAGGAACGCGATTACCTTTAATATCCGATAAACTTTTTATTACACATATGCAAATATTCTCACAATAACGCATATCCAAGTATTATTAAACGTGTACAAATTTACAAAACTAATAATTATACATGCAAGTCTATATACATCAAGTTTACAGTGAAAACAAGGATCCTGTCTGTGACATTCAGAGCAACACTAGAGTACAAATATATTACAATATAATACACTGAGAGCCTAGAAACAAGTTAGGCTCACCACCGAAGTACGACACCTAGTCGGTCAAGTAGCCGCAGGACCAAATTTTGGGTCTTTATCTGAAAAATATATCAACCACGTGTAGTGAGTTTTACAACTCAGTGAGCAGATAATACCTCCTATGACTTCTCAGATCAACATAAGGATGTACTCATATATTAAAACTTATCATATCCAAAATCTGCCGTTCAAAAGTACATCCTTATGGGACCTGCATTTTCAAAATAGTTTCAGTTCAAATCACATTCAAATATCTGTAACCACATATGATACAAGTTAAGCTTAAATCAAATTTGATATGCATTAAAAATCAATTCTTTTATATAATACTCAATAGATAAACATGGAATGTGAGTTCATCACCCTTATGCCTCCTCACAATTCCATAGTCACAATCACAGTAGGTAATCAGGGAATGTGACTTCATTACCCAACTGCCTCCTCACAATGCCACTTACTACAACTTTAATAGATCGACAGGAAATGTGAGTTCATCACCCAAGTGCCTCCTCGCATTACCACTGTCATCATCACAATAGGTAATCAGGAAATGTGAGTTCATCACCCAACTGCCTCCTCACATTCCCACTAATATCACCTTCACATTACCGTCTCAAGCCATATAACCGACAATGTTTATCAATATATATATATATATATATATATATATATATATATATATATATATATATATATATATATATATAGAAAAGCGACAGAGCTTTCAGTCTCAGTACAAAATCTTTATAATAAATTTTCCAATAAGAGGAATCATATAATCATGCCCATAACCGAGGCAAACATTACACTATAAAATCAATGTCATATGCATAACATATTTTCTTTGCCATGTCATGCGAAATACATGTAAAAATCACATGTTCAATGTGTTTCAAAATTTATTTCAAAATCAAACTCTTCTTGAACTACATATCATATACCAATTATTTCAGACATTTCCAAACCATTTCAGGAACATATGGAAGTATAAATAACATGTAATCATACTCATTTATCAATGTAAAGTTCAAGAAGAGTAAAAACAAGCCATAGAAAGAATCATCTACTCACCACTTTGAAGTACAAAGTTGGACAACCTTAAAATCCTAATTTCTGATCCGAATTCAGCAAAATAAACTCCAAAATCGCAGCGCGTGGGGGCACGTGTGGTGGTGGATCTGGCTGAAATTTGAGATCCAAAGGTTTCTGGATTGATCTACGGTGTTAGTTTTTGCGTTTGAGAACTAAAAGTAGGAGTTTCGGGGGTTACCTTTTTGGCCGATTTTCCCTTCAATTTTCCAGCCAATTTCCTGCCAAATCTCCAGAAACCAATCGGATAGATTTGAAGAACTCTTCGTCCTGAGTCCGTTGGTGGTGGTGGTGTCAAAATCCGAGGTCCGTAGGCGAAGAAATCTTAGAGAGAAGTTAGAGGGTTTTTGGGAAGAATTTTTTGAAGAGAGATGGAGAAATCTGTCAATGACCACCTTCCGGATTGGTTGAGGCCCTTAAAATATCCCGGGGGACCTTTCTGCAAAATTTTACTTTTTGAGAGAAGTCCTTGCAAAATTTTCTTATTTACATTTTAACCCTGAAACTTTTAAGAAATTACATTTTTGCCCCGAAACGTAAATTTCTAACATTTCTTTTATAATTCTTTAATCCGTGTAAATAATAACTTATTTTCACCGGGTCCTAACTCCATTTTCGAAATCCTCTCTTTAAATTTCAAATTTCCTTTAATTGAAATCTCCATTTGCAAAATTATCTCTTTATTTGACATTTCCGTTAAATTTACGGCTATTACAAGTTCCCTCTTTTCCCCAATGTCACTGTTTTCCCAATCCCTCACATTTCTTAAATTAAACCCCTAACGTCACTTGCCTAAGACAATTTTCCCAAAAGTTTTCTTCTCCTCATTAGTTCACGGTTGCATGAAACCCATCTTTCGCAAAATTTTCTTCTCCTCATTAGCGAGTCATCAGAGTTTAACACAAGCAGCTTCTCTGAACTTCTCTGTTTTCTCCTTGTAATTTTTCACTTGTGGACATTTGCAACAGGGCCAACTGAATGCAAATTAATTATAATAAATAAATTAGCATGGATGCAAATTATTATTCTATTTATTAGCTAAGTCAAAAGAATATAATAAAAAACATGAATAATAACCTGTTTAGCATGATCTTTATTTTCAATCCATAAATTACAATAAATTATCACTCTCCCAACTGCATGCTAGATAAAGGCAATATTATTAATCGATGATCAAAGGCCATAAATATCCATTTTACTTTTATAGAACATAGAGTGTCAACTTTAGGGAAAGCCATTGTGCGCAAGAGCTTATCCCAAGTCACAATAACATTTAAAAATATAATTAGTTTAAAATAATTTTATCTTTAATTTTTTGTTGAAAAAATTTAAAAATTTGTCAAAAAATCAAAAGTGGGAATAGTTTTTAGGAGATAATAATTTTTTAGATAATTTATTTTAAAAAATAAAATATGGAAATAATTTGTTGGAAAAATAAAATAATTTATTAAAAAAAATAAAATAGAATGCAGTTGTACTTCAAATAATATTGGAGAAATAATTGCATTTGAAATCTTTTTAAATATTAAAAGTGTTGATAAAATGAGATTAATTATTGTTAACATAGAATTGATTCCCTGAAAATGTATTTTAAAAAATAAATTTTAAATATATTAAATCAATATAAAAAAATTTATATTTAATATATTATGAGATTTAAGTAAGAGTTTAGTTCAAAGATATCTTAACTGTTACATAAGAAAAAAAATTATTTAATAAAAAAAAAATCAATGAAATAGAGTGTAAATTTGAAGTTTTTTATTGTAATTTTAATAAAAATTAAAGGAAAAACAAATGATAATTTGTTATATGTTTTGTATTCGTAAGTAGAAGGTTTTATATTTATATTTATATTTTTTCAAAGAATTTCCTAGAAGAAGTGGAATTCCTAAAAGAAAAACAAATTAAAGAATGTATCTAGACAAAAAAAATATGGATTGATTATAGATTTTTTTTTTTAAATTGCATATATTTTACAATAAAAAAAAATAAGACCATTTACTAAAAACTAATGCATTTTTTTTCCTTTCTTGAATTATTACACCTCAAACCAAATTGGGGCTGAAAAATGAGTTACTTCGAGTGGAGATTTGTGAACGTTAAGAAGGGATAATACAGCCTATGTTATAGATAAATAGGATGGTGAAGTGAAGACTGAAATAGGTGGATGTTGGACATCGAAAGAAGAAGAGATGTGACCAGGATTTGATCCAACGACTCTTTATCCAAAAATAAAAGCTAAGCTCTCCTTCTGCTTTCCATTTCTCACAATATTTCGGTGACTAAGAAGTAAAATAAACTGAGCTTATTTTTGGCAAATTGTGTCCCACTCAAACAAAAAAAACAGAGCGCCTTCTTCCTTTGCTTTCTTGCGCTCAACTCTCCATGCCATTTTCAGTTCCTAGTGACAAGTCCTCATAGCAGCAGCTTCGCGGGTGAAAGGAGCTGGAATCTGCAGCTTCGTGGGGTACATTGCGTACATTGCTGGAGATTTCATCTTGAAGCGTCCAAGGTAGTGCGCTAATGCTCCTTCGTTTTTTACCTTCTATTTAATCAGTTTGGGGGTTTTGAAATTCCAGTTGGGGGATTCATGTTTTTGGTTTTCTTGTTCTGCATTTGAGCATGTTTTTGGTTTTCTTGTTCTGCATTTGAGCTCAAATCTTTGTGCCATGTTTTTGGTTTTCTTGTTCTTGATATATCTCTCCAGCTTTCTTCTCCTTTGTGGTGTTCCATCTTTTTGGGCTGATTAGTTTTCTCTATGTTTTTAAGCTTTAGTGAGAATGAGATCTTAAATAGCTAAGAATCCATTTTTACTTGTTTTCATTTTCAGACCCATTTTAAGATATGTTTTCTTTTGGGACAAATCTGGTGGTTACAGGGGTGAAAATCTTCTATTCTCTTCTTCTACGATATCCATCATGCATGCTATTGTTTATTCAGTTATTGGTTGCAAGTTGTAAGACCCATTTTGTCATTTTGTGTATCTGTTTTGTTTTGGCAATTATGTGGTGTGTTTGGTTGGAAAGGAATGTGTGAACTTTTGGATGATGGTGAACTTGCTAACATGGCAAACCCTACTTATGCTCATGATGGTGAACTTTTGGATGGGGGGTTTGATATGAGTACAGGTGGAGTTTGTGGGTATGTCTTTGTCTTGGTCATAGTATGATGTCTTTTAAGCATTCTTGTACTCTTACTGCTTCTGGATGAATTGCATCATGATCTTCTCCTCCCACTAGCTACTAAGTTCATACTTCATTTTCTGTAATAAAATTCCTTATTAATAGTAACTTGTTGTAAAATTTGGGTAAAATGAAATTAATTCATATATTGTCTGTTAGAAGATGTGCATCCAGGGTTGAAAAATTCTTGAGTTTTGTTTGGGACTGGTTTTACGACTAGATCATTCACTATTTGTGTTGAGCTACTACTGCACATAACTGTTACAGTGCTATTTTTTTCTCTCAAATGTTTGAAAGTTGAATTTGTTCAAATATGAACAGAATCTGGATATGACAATATTTACAAAAATGAATTTAATTCGACATTCCTAATTCCTGCCTGTATGTAAATAATTGTTAAGCTTGATTGTCAAACATATGGATCAATTTTTTTCATTTTATTTTTACAATGTGTTTGCTTCAGAATGAAACTTCTAATCATTATTCATTAATTAGTATGTCAACTACCAATTTCTTTTCAATTTCAGTTGATCCCGCGGTCTACGGAAGTTTTCTCTTACTCTTTTGGATTTCCAGATTTAACATTATTCCTTGGCCTTATTGGCGAATGAGCTATATTAAAAAGTAAAATGTAGCTATTCCTATTTTGTGCATGTTTTACTTTGAGTTTTTGTCTATTTTGTGCTATTGTAATGTTCTCTTCCAATACTTTTCTTGTGGAGAACAACTTATCCCCCTCTCTTTGTATTTCTTTTTCTATAAAAAAATTCTCTCATGAGATTTGTCATTTATATTATGGTAGTCTTCTTTTTCTTTAGATGCATATATAGCAATTGAAATCTATTGCAATACATGATATTCATTGTTTCCTAGGATTAGAAGTCTTAGAAGTCTTCTTAATTTTGGAGTTCACCTAGGATTTTTAGTTGCCTTTTCTGTTCTTAAGCTGTTTACTAATGGTTTTTGTTCTTGTACTATGAATGATTCATAGGCATCCCCTTCTGCTTATTAAAACCTTTTTCAACTCCTAAAAGTTGCAACATTACCCTCGGTCATCATCTTTTTTTCAACCAACGAAAAATCCTGTTTCACTTGCCACATTTGAAGTATACTCCATCGTGCTTCTTGTGGCCTCCTAGATGAACCTCATTAGTGGAAAATTATTTTCCTTCCCCAACTTTTGATTTTATTTTCTTGGTGAAGCATTAGTACATTGCTCCTTTTGCTTATTATTGTAGTGTGCTTCCTCACAGTTAGCATGACCCCAACCATTTGTTTAGCTAATGCCTCTTGTTCAGCCAATAAATTTCTAACTCAAAAAGAGATGATTTAGTCAGCCTTTAATTGTAGCAATAAAACCTCTATACTCAAGCCTCAAACCATGGATAATAATTCTTTTCATGTGAGGCTTATAAAATTTTCTTACCAAGATCTAATTCAAAAATTTTCGGGTAGAGTCTTTACATTTCTAAAATATTTGTTGATATTCATAACCTATTGAGAGATTGACAATAACTCATTCTCAAGAAATTGCAACCGTGTGTAATTCTTTTAGGAAAGAATGTTGAGAAATGTGTCCTATAATTCTTACGGAGTCTTTGAGCCCCATGTGTGTTCTAGTATCTCATCCTGCCCTATTGTCTTCAATGTGAACATTACTTTTTTGGCCTTAATCCTTCACTTTTGTAATGTGGCATCAAGGGATGGTGGTGTGGCCTCACTGCAATCCACCACTTCTTACAAGTCTTGGTCTTGGAGCTACGTATGTATACACATAGCCATGTGTTGAAATTTTGGGAGTTGAGCTTCCTAAAGCCCACTAAGCACTTGAAAATTCACCATTTTGATATGATGGAAATTCCTATAGCCTCTTGCTACCTTGGTCCCATATAAATAGCTCAACAGTCCTGAACTTTAAAATTATGAATATTTTATCAAAATTAACAGTCCTCAACATAACCTCTTGGAATTGACTTTTAGGATTCATAGGCCACTCCATATATTTTTCTTCCAAGTCAGCCTTGAACTTGAATAACAGAATCACATGACTTTAAAATTATGAATATTTTATCAAAATTTTATACCTTGATAATTTCACAGTTCTTTAAAATCATTGTTAGAATTAAGATGACATGAAAACTTACTCATAACACTATGAAATTGCATAATTAGATTGTAAAATTTAAAGGGCTTTGTCCCAATAATTAATTAAAATGACATATAGAGGGTTGAATTAGTTAATATATAAAGAGTAATTTAAAGTGAAATATTAGATTGAATCAGTTAATATATAAGGAGTAATCTAACAACTTCATTTCTCAAATTTATAAACTTGCATAACTTTAATTTTTTAAATTCTTTTTAAGGATTAGCAAAATAACTAGAATACAATGAGTTGATAATTTCAAAGATTTATTTGCACATTAAAAAAATTAAAAGATTAATTATAAATTTAAAGACTAAATTATTAATTTATTCATAAAACAAATAAGAGGCTAAAAAATTAGTTTTGCCGTGACATCGTAGGAACAAGAAGTAAGAACTGAACCTGTGGGGTCCCATTTGACACAAGAACAACAAACATTCTTCACATATTTCTCAAGATACATGAAACTTCAATTTCAATCTAATTCAATGAAATTCTTGCTTTGTGCCAAGATTTTAGTTCAAAGACTAGCCTTTTTCAAACTCTGCTGGTCTAGGAATTTACTACACTAAATTCCAAAATAACACTAGTGTTCTCCTTTGTTCTAACAAAGGAGACCAATATTATTTTGGAATCTGGCGTACAGAAGTATTTTGGTCCAATGTGTTTTGTAAGTTCGAAAGATCAAAGATAGTATAAACTATAAAGACACCTCCAAAGTTAAATTAAAGGAAATATTTAGATCAAATTACTCTGTTGATCTCTTAACTTATTTTTTAGTTTCATTAATTTCTTTGATAAATATTTAACATATTTATTTTACTAACGAAACTAAAAACTGACCTAAACTACATGCTCACTTAAATAAATAAGGTTGCTAAGTCATCTTTTCTTAAGACAGTCCTGGACAGTCTCAGCTTGCTAATTTAGAATCAAACTAGCTCTAATATCAAATTGTTGAATAAAGTGAGAGACTTCAATTTATTAAATACTCACACAAAGTACATGGCTCTATGGAGGACACCTGACCACTTACACCATCAAAGTCTGGTTGATATTTGTCAGGAATAATATATTGTCACCTTCATTTTGATAAAATTTTGACATAGACATGGACAAAATTAAAGTTCTTAGTGAAAGTATCTAACTTGTTACGTAAGGTTAGTTTATTTATATTCTATTTTAGGAGGATACTTGAGTGGGATATGTTCCTTTCTGTGAAGCTTTCCCTATTCATTACCATCTTTCTTCTTTACATAATGCTCCAACTCATGATTTCTATTCTATTCAGGGTGCTCTACATTCCAGGAATTTTCACTTTTTGAGGAACTTAACCGCTAGAGATTTGAATGAAATAAAAATTCTTTTACATCTTCCTGATAGTGTTAGAATTTCCCAATATGATGATAGAAGAGTTTAGAATCTTGATCCTACTAGTCTGTAGTCTTTTATGTCTTACTTTTACTTCCTTATTTCTTCTTCTACTAGGGAAGTATTCCTCCTTGAAAAACACATTTGGAAATCAAAGCTCCTTCTAATATGATTTGTGCCCAAGCTGCGTTGGATTTGTGCCCATGCTGCATAGGCAACAAAATCATTTTTCTAATAAGAAGATCCAATATTGACAATTGCACTTTATCTTGTCCAAATACATTATTCACTCTCTATTTCAATTGCTCACTTCCACTTCAATCAATTTTGTAGGAAATATTATGGATAAAAGTTGGTTGAATGTTGGAAATAGAGCTGATTGAAGATATATACAAGGGGTGGATAATTTTCTTGAGTAGGCATACAGTAAGTTAAGAGCTGGTAGCAAACTTAGGTGCCCATGCAAAAAATGTAGAAACAAATTATTCAAAGTGAGACACGAAGTGCGGTTTGACTTGTTGCAAAATGATTTTTGGCAGTCTTACAAGGTGTGGGATCTTCACAGAGAAGCCTTAGTGACGACTTCAACTCTCTCTCATGGTAATAATGTTGAAGAGGATGATATAACTGAAATGATATATGATGCATATGGAGTTGCTAACACAGAGGATATGAATACTCTTGTAGAAAATAACGAAGAGCCAAATTTGCAAGCAAAGAAGTTTTACCAATTATTGGAAAATGTCGAAACAAGTCTATATCCAAATTGTGATAAGGTGTCAAAGTTGTCATTTATTGTTAGACTACTTAATCTGAAGTGTCTTAATCACTGGAGCGATAAATATGTAGACATGTTGTTGGATTTATTTAAAGAAGTATTGCCAACTGGGGCTCAAATACCAGATTCTTACTATGAGGCCAAGAAAATAATTCAAGACTTAGGGTTAGACTACACCAAAATAGATGCATGTAAAAACGATTGTATTCTTTATAGGAAAGAATATGCTAATGCACAATCGTGCCCTAAGTGCAATTTGTCCAGATGGAAATTAAACGGGCAGAAAGGTAAGAAACAAGCACACAAAGTGTTGCAATATTTTCCAATAAAACCTAGATTGCAAAGATTGTATATGGCAAGACACACTGCTAGAGATATGAGGTGGCGTAAAGATAAACGTGTTAATGATGGTGTATTAAGACATCCAGCTGACTCCATTGCTTGGAAATCCTTCGATGAGAAATATCCTAGTTTTTCAATTGATCCTAGAAATGTTAGGATGGGTTTAGCAAGCAACGGTTTTCAACCATATGGAAACATGAGTGCCAACTATAGTATTTGGCCAATTATTCTTGTACCATACAACTTGGCCCCTTGGAAATGCATGAAACAGCCATACTTCATGATGACACTTCTTATTCCAGGCCCTAAGTCTCCAGGAGATGATATAGATGTCTATTTAGAACCAATGATTGAGGAGTTAAAAGAATTATGGGAGGTAGGGACAGAGACATATGATGCTCATTCACAATCGAAATTCAGTATGCGGGCAGCTATCATGTGGACAATAAATGATTTTTTCGCATATGACAATCTTTCTGGGTGGTCAACCAAAGGGAATTTGGCATGTCCTTGTTGCCACAAATATACTCATTCTATATCATTGAGAAGCAAATTATACTATATGGGCCATCGTCGTTTCTTGCCAGCCAATCATCCATGGCGTCGAAATAAAAGGGCCTTTTGATGGTAAAGTGGAGAATAAAGTCGCACCTACATATTTGACAGGTGAAGAAGCTCTTGAACAATTAGAACTCTTATCAAATATGACATTTGGGAAAGGTCAAAAGCGAATGTGCAGCCAATCTAGTGTTGCTTACAATTGGAAGAAGAAGAGCATTTTCTTTCAATTGCCTTATTGGAAAACACATTTGCTTCGACATAATCTCGATGTCATGCACATTGAGAGAAACATTTCGGATAATATTTTGTCTACAGTAATGGGAATGGCTGGAAAGATGAAGGATACAGTAAAGAGTCAATATGATTTAGTGGACTTGGGAATAAGGCCCGGCTTGCATCCTATTGATGATGGAAACAAAATTTTGCAACCGGCAGCATCTTATGTGCTATCACCACAAGAAAAGTTAAAAGTGTGTAAATTTTTGGCCCAATTAAAGGTTCTCGATCCATTTTCATCAAATATTTTGAGGTGTGTCAATGTCGAAGAGAAAAAGATATTTGGATTGAAGTGTCATGATCATCATATATTATTGCAAGAACTATTTCCAGTTGCAATACGTGGGTTGTTGCCTAAGGAGGTGAGTGATCGTATAATAGAGTTGGCACAATTTTTCAAGATTCTTTGCTCAAAGTGTTTAACAATGGAAGATTTGAATTCCATAGAAAAACAAATTGACATAACCTTGTGCAAACTAGAAACTGTGTTCCCTCCAGCATTCTTCGATGTCATGGTTCATCTACCGGTTCATTTGGCAAGAGAGGCAAGGATTGCTAGACTTGTTCAATACCGATGGATGTATCCAATTGAAAGGTAACAATGTGACATATACTTGGGCTTTAGTTTCATTTGTTAGTAGATAACATAGTTATTTCAATTCACATTTATAGGTATCTACATACATTAAAATCATATGTTCGTAATAAAGCTCGTCCCAAGGGCTCAATCACTGAAGGCTATTTAGCAGATGAAAGTCTCACGTTTTGCTCAAGATATTTGAGCAATATCCCAACAAAGTTTAATAAAACTCCAAGGAATGATGATGGGAACATGACAGCTTATGGGGAGTCAATATTTGACCAGAGTGGGCAACCTAGAGGTGCTGCCAAATCGATTACTTTACCTAATAAAGAATTTGATCAAGCCTGTCTATACATACTACAAAATTGCGAAAAAGTTTGGCCATTCATAGAGTAAGTATACAATATTTTACTAGCAATTAAATTGTTACTAGATTAAACTCATTTGATGAAATTATGTGTTGTAGAGAGCACAAAAATGAGCTTCAAGCACATGTATCAAATGTTGATTCAAGACACATCTCAGAGTTTCCTCAATGGTTTAATCATCAAGTAAGTGTCTTTCAATTACGCCTACAATGCAATATGTTATAAGTTGTGTCATAACCTCTAGATGTTTTATAATTTTCAATAGGTTATGAAGCCAGATTCACAGTGGCGAGGAGACAATGAGCTTGTTAGCTTAGCTATGGGTCCTCAAAGAGTTGTATGTAGGTACACAACATTCCTGATAAATGGATTTAGGTTCTATAAAACAGATCGAGAATCTCAAAGAAAAACTCAAATTAGTGGAGTTTTAGTGAAGGGGGATGATTCAAATCCTGAGAAAGAATATTATGGTGTCGTTGAGGATATCTATGAGTTTTCTTACCTAGGAGAAAGGAAAATATATCTTTTTAAGTGTCATTGGTGGGATGTTGCTCACTTAGGAAGAGGATATAAAGTTGACAGATATGGATACACAAGTGTGAATACTCGTTGTTCGTTGAATACAAATGAACCATTTGTCATGGCATCTCAAGTAGAACAAGTATTTTATTTAGATGACATGGTCGATCAAGATTGGCTTGTTGTTGTGAAAACAAATCCCCGTGACCTTTTTAGCATGCCTCGTCAAGATAATGAGGGTGAATCATTGTCTGCCGAAGATGCTTACCAACAAGAGGAGGTTGAACATAATTTATTTATTCACATTGAGGACAAAAATGATATTGCAGTGGTGTTATATAGGGATGACATACAACCTCAAAGACTCAGCCATCAGAATGAGGGCATAAGTGCTAGAAAAGTTAATTTCATCAATGACAATCAGGAAGATGAGACTATGGATGAAGAAAGTGATGAAGGAGAATTTTTATCTAGAGACTCAATGTGAAACGTCATGTAGTGTAAAATGTTTGCATATGCTTAATTTCTCGTTTTATATTATTTGCATGAAGTTATTATATTTTTGTAATCATTTATGTCATATTTAAGTGTGGAAATGACAACATGTTCTATTTATATGCAACAGGTGGGTTTGATGATGGTGGGAAGAGGAAGAGGTGGATGAGGTGGTCGTGGACATAAAGTAGTCGCGCAAGGCCCTTTAAATGAAGATCCTTCACAGCTATCTATACAGTCTCACAATGAAGAGACCCAGGCATTGCCCGCCACACTAACTTCTCGATGTCCGATTTGTAGTGCACGTATAGATATAGAATACTCAACACGTGTTACTTAAAATTGATAATTGTAAAGATAATAACAAGCATCACTTGATTAACAGTTTCTTGCAGTGCATCTAAAAAGGTTAGGGGAAGTTATAAATGCCTTACTGTCGATGAAAAGACAAAAAATGGACAGAAAATTGTAGTTAAAATCTTCGATGAGATCCTTCGAGCCGTAGGAGAAGGATCGAGGGATATCGTCAACTATATTGGGTATATCACACGATGCATATGTCCATTGAAAGTGAGAAAGTGGACCGATATTTGGGAAGGATATGGAGAAGGGATTTTGATTAGAGTGAAGGTAACAACTAGTATATTTATCTATCATACTATTGTTAGTATACATTTCATAGATTTATAACCTTTGGGTTTATTATTATAGGAAAAATTTGAGGTCAGAAGAACTCCAGAGCGATGATTTCATGCATTTATTCATGCCACTACACAAAGTTCTTACAGAACTTGGAGGACAAAATTGCATGAGCACTACTCTTTGTACGATACTGACGAACAAAGACTTGCAAATCTTCCTCCTAGAGTCCACGATGATGATTGGAGGCATTTGATCAGTTATTTTGACTCAGATGAATTTAAGGTAGTTTCTATTAACACATTTTAGTAGCACGTACAATGATAAATGCACTAAGATCATTTTATGTTAAACGCAGGACAAAAGCTCAACAAATGCACAAAATAGGGCTAAGTAAACAACAAATCATTCATGCAGTTCTCAGTCATTTGCAGAAGTTGAGGAATCAACAGTGAAATTTTAGAGTAATGTACTTTCATGTATACATTTATGTGCATGGTGAGTAACAATAATGTTTTATAATAGAGAAATCCTAAAACTGGAGAGAAGGCACCAATTGATCAAATATAGGAGCTGCAACATACACGTAAGACTAAAGAAGGCAATGTCGTATGGTCCGATGCAAAATCTCAAGAAGTTCATGTATAATTACTGCAACATTTATTACTATTTAGAAATTGTAATTTATATTTGTATTTTTATTTCAAATGTATGTTTTGTTTAATTGTAGGGACAACTTCAAGAGATTATAGTCAAGCAATCTCAAGAAGATGCCACGACACGTTTAAGCAATGATGAAATCTTGACTCAAGTACTTGGTCAAAGGTCAGGGTTTTTTCGCGGTAAAGGATACAGTGTGAAACCTCCCTCTAAGAGAGTCACTGATCGAATCACACCTCAAGAAATTCAAGAACAAAAAAAGAAATTACGTGAAGAAGTTGTTGCGGAGGTACGTGAAGAGATGAGAGTTCGAGAAGAGAGGTTGCAGGTACAATTTGAAGAAAAGCTACAATTGCAGATGGCTTCTCTTATCGCATCTCTCCAACAGGTATTTCTTAATAAGATTTTTTTGGTTCAATTACATTATGTAATTTTAACTACAAACTATAAATCAAATTGATGAATCAATTATATTCTAGTGATTGTATTTCTGCATAAATGTAGTTTTAAACTTGTTGGTTCAACTGAATCCATCTTCATGTATGCTTTCATAGTATTATAAATAATTTTTTTTATCCTAATTCTCTTAAATAATTTTATTGTCTGTGAATAGGGGCAAATTCTGTTAAGTCTTATTGGTAGTGCTGCACCGGGATCTACAGCTAATACAACACAAACATCTCCAAGAGAACCACCGACTTGATTGGTTCATTTCACTTTATTGTTATGTATGTTGGTTTTTATTTACAGACGGTATTTGTCTCAAATATTTGTTAGATTTGAAATCATGTTAATGTATACTAAAGTAGAGAGACATTGTCTTGTCTATGTTTGTAATATTTTTGAAAATTGAACCTAAGTTTTATTATCGTATTTCTTAGAGATCTTTTATAAGTCAATTTTCTTGACAAAGAAAGGGAAAATAATGGAAAATATGAACAAAGCCTTTGAGAAAGTTAAGACACTAGTGGGAATGGAGGTGAAAGAAGATGAACAACAAGCCCCGGCATTGCAGGAGAGTAACTCATTCGTATATTTAGAACTAATTTAGTCATAACTGCACCTAGTCCACCAACTAGGTGTTTGCTTTTATGGAATCTATTGTTGATCTTTTTCTTTTTGATATATTTGGTGACAAAAAAATTTTACAAGTAGCAATTGGTATCAGGTATTTTTTTACCATGTATTGCATGATATTAGCTACCACATATTTATTGTATGAGCAATTATGTTTTAATCTGATTGTTTGGAGTTGTTGATTAACCTTCTAGGTGTAGGCACTTGCTTCTACTGATGTTGCTCTTGGAAATTGTAACATTACGGTTTTGTTATATAAATTAGGAAGATTAGGAGTTATGTTTGGTTCCTTGTTAAATTATAAATATTATGGTTTTCTACAAAGGGGAAGTTTTATGTAATTTGAATTTTGGTTATTGGTTTATGATTGATTTCTTTTGACAAATAATTATTTTGTTTTAGTTGTTTGCTTTGCTGTTTGATATTGGGCTTAACATTCAGGAAGTACATGTTTTTTCCATAACTGATGGCTACTCCCTTCATGTATTTGTGGTGGATGGATGGCTAGTGGAGGTACACTACTACTTATAAAGTGTTTTATGGCATGTGTTGTTCTTTGGAGATCTTTTCAATATTGTATCTTCAACTACTTTCATTGTTTATTATTGAGAAGGGTTTATCTGATAGAGGCATTTGTGCTGTACTGCTGTTGTTTATGTTTGTAATCTCTTAAGTTTAATTTTAGTAAAACAAAAAGTCATAGAATTGAGCTTCTAGATTATTAAGGAACATTGTTATTATATCTTTTGTGACAGGAATATGTGATCAGTGCAAATGTTGCTGACTATGCAATGTTGTGCTCAGGAAACAGATGATTTGTATGAGGCTATGGAAAGAGCTGTAGTGAGAAGTGAGGTACGTTGTGTCTCCTTGACCTTGTATTTTGAAGTTTAGATGTTTGGTTTTATTTATGAAATGCTGAAATTTTAGAGTTTTCTTAAACATAACTTATGAGTATGGATTTTAGGGAAGGAGATACTAACCTGTATGTTTCCTGAGAAGTTAAATTTTTTTCATTTTGAGAAAATGATTGAGAGTATGCTCCAACCAAATATGAATTTGAGCCTAAAACATAAGTTATAATTTAAATTCACCTCTACCATCATTTGTATGATCTAAACGTATTTAAAAAGAGTGAGAAATTATTCTACTATTATATGTTGTCACTCACTTTTCTTTATATAGCCACTCTTGCTATGTTCTAACTTCTGAGATAGTTTGCAATCAATCACATATGGATTTGACAGTTATGTGGTCAATTTTTAATTTACTTGTGTTTCTCAAATTTGTTTGCACATTAGCATGTTGATTTATCTAGCTAAATATTTTTTTTCATATTCAATATTGTTATAATTAGGGTCTCATGTCTTACACTATCTATCTTGTGATGTAGGTTCCTATAAAAAATTCATGACACATTTGTTCTCTGAACTTATCATGTCCCAGAAGATATTGACAACATCACCAATAGCAAGTGATTTGTACATAATACTACAGAGTTGTAACTTTATTAGTGAAGAGAAGGAATATGTATAAACCTTTAGTTTTGTAAATGCATTGTATATATGAAATTTGTATTGAATTTAGTCTCTTGTTTTATTTTTACGGAACTTGCATGTATTGTGTATCTATTGTATTTAAACTATATTTGATCTTGTTTTTATCTATGCTACAGCCATATTCCTGGCAAGTATGATAATTTGTTTGTTTTGTGCTCTTTATGTAATTCAGGGTGTATATATACTCACTTTATTTTGTATAAAAGGATCTTTTTTATCTATACATAAATGTTAAAGAAAAATATTTTATTAATTTTTACTTTTCATTTGATTTTGTTACATATTATCAGATTTTTATGATAAAATATAGTGTGAATATAAAATAAAAAAATAAATATAATTTTATACTGTCAATTTTAAAATTGTACAAATTTTAAAAATAAAAAAAATGGCTTTACTAGCGACCATAATTTCTGTTGCCATTAAAAAATTATTTTTCGTGGCGACAAATATTGCAACTAAAATCTGTCTTTCAGCAGCGATTTGGAAATATCGCTACAGAATGATTTTCGGTGGCGACATCAAAAAGTTGCCACTGAAGATTTTCAGTGGTAACGTAATAGGTCGCCATTGAAAACCCTTCAGTGGCGACTTTTCTATGTCGCTACTAAAGGATTTTCTGTGGTGACCTAGAAAGGTCACCACTGAAACCCTTCCGTGGCGACTAAGAAGGTCGCCACTAAAACCCTTTAGTGGTGACCTAAGTCGCCACTGAATCTCCGAAATTCACAAATCGCCACCTTATTGCTAATTTTTAGTGGTGATTTTTTTATATTTTGATGTTAATTTTTTCTTTTAGTGGTGACTTATTTCGCCACTGATAATATAGTTTCTGTGGCGCATCTTATAGTCGCCACTAAAGATATAATTTTTGGTGGCGACTCGTTTTTGTCGCCACAGAAACCCTTTAGTGATGGTCGAATTAGTGGCGACTTTTTGGTGGCGAATTGTTGCCACTAAAAGGTATTAGTGGCGATTTTTTAACTTTTAGTGGCGAAAAAAGTGGCCACCGAAAGTCGAATTTCTTGTAGTGAATTTTGCAAATTGTTCTTTGGTGAACAGTAATTATAAATAGAATTTTTATCTGCGTGAATAGTGTCCGAACAATGTGTGAACAGTGTTTAGCCAGTGTGAATAGTGATTTCAACCGATGTAAACAATATTTTCGGTATGAACAGTACCTCCATCAGTTAACCAATGTTGACCGAGCTCCCTGAGTCATTTTTTAAGTTTTTGGACCCTTCAGACTCATTTTTTAGGTCTATTTGATTACACTTGAATTGGAAAAGTACATTTTGGAGCTATCTAATCTAAGGCCCTTACCCTGCGAGTAGATAATTATTTCTATGACTTACCTTATGTTCTTCTTGAACTTTAAATGTATAATTGATTCTCTTTACAAGTTACTTATATTTTTATATGTTTCTGAAATGGATTAAATTACTTGATTTTTTTACAATCTAACATATAGTTCAAGAAGAGTATGATTTTGAAAATCGAGTTTTTAACTCATTGAATATATGATTTCAAAGGTATTTCTCATCATATGGTAAAGAAAATATATTGTGTACATGGCATTGATATGTAAACTATAAGGTTGTCTTGAAAAAAATATCAATATATGTGATTATCCTGATTGGAAAGTTTTTGACAAAGGAATTATATTAAGACTAAAAATTTTAAATTATATTAAAATCTCTGTTTTGAACGATATGGTATATGTGCAAATATGATTTCTATAGAAGAATCCTATTGAAAACACTGTTTGCTAACAATAGGTGATATTAGCCCTGATGCACCTTGACACCTCAGCTAGTAGAAGTGGTGTTAACCTCGTGTGATGACCAACACATATGATATGATATGTGAAGGAGAACAAAATGCCTCCTATCTGGGCTAAATGCCAACTATATGATATGTGATTTGCTCTTCCTTATTGTGTGCTTAGAAAATGTTCATATTAGAATCTCTTCGCGTGTCCTCTTAAATAGTGGTAGGTCAAACATTAGCTGGGATGCGGAGTTTAGAAAAATCTTACACCACCAAAGTACGGAAGGGCTTGAACTCTGATATGGTGGTTCTGATAGGAGATATTCCTAATGTTTTCATGTGAAATATTTTGATGCATAACAACATTTGTTTAATAATTATATAGTACAATATATGGTTTTGGATATTTGAATATCATTTGATTTGATAATATTTGAAATATGGATCATATATGAATATACTTCTGAACTGTAATTTTTTACGTGATAAATTTTAAAATATGAGTATATCCATATATTGACCTAAGAAGTCATAGGAGATATTATTTGCTAACTGATTTGTTAAACTCACTACACGATATTTCTATATTTTTTAGATAAGAATACAGAGTTTGGTCATTTATCTTCAAATAAGTGATAAGTTAGGCGACATATTCTCTGGTGAGCCTATTTTTTTTTATAGGTCTCGTAGATTTTGATTTATATTGTATTTGTACTCTAGAGTATGTTCTGAACACTACAGATAGAATTTCTGCTTTTGTTGTTACTCTGGTATTTATAAATTGGTCTGTATATTGTGTTTACATGAAAATATCTATATAAAACTATTTCCAATTATAAAGGAGTGTATTATATATGTTATAGCAAATATATGTTTGTAAAGTATGTGTTTCACGTGTCCTTAAATTAGAGGCGTGACAATAATATTGGATTAGAACACCTATTTTTTTTTCTATTTCCTTTTTAAAGAAAAAAATCCCCAAATTTTGCATTGTAATCCGTTTCCTATTCCTCAACTTTTCGAATATATATAAGTTTTCTGTACATGAATAACTCGGAAATTTTTTTGATAAAATAAGTTAATAAAGAGTAGCGCTATATATGAATATGTGAGTTAGAATTCGAAAAAAAAAATTATACTTTCTTAATTAATTTAATGTACTCATTTTGTTTATCTAAAAACCTATTAATTTAGTCATGAAACATTAGCAGCACATCGACATGTGAGAAGTCAGAAGTGTAAAAGCCTTATATCTTATTTTTCTTTTATATAATTTGACATTATATCTCGAAATGACAGATTAATACTAATGGTGCCCTGATGTATTATATATATAAAATATCATAATATTTTGATGAATAAAAAAAAATACTAAGATGTTATTGTTTTCAAACTTTATACTAAATTTTAATAAGACTAAACTATCAAATTAGTTTTCAAATTTACATAGTCATTTAGTATTAATCTTCAACATTTTTATTGTAAATAAATTAGTCCGTAGACTTATAAAACTCACAACAATGGAGTCGGAATCCATTTGTAATGCATTTTGAAATAAAATTTGACTATTTCCACCCCTTAACTTTCCCAGACTAAACTTTTGTCTCTTTTGACCAACTAATTTAACTTGGAATATTACTATTGAAGAAGTATTGATATTCTTTTTGGGAGTACAAAAATTAAAAAAATAGAAACAAAATCTAATAATTATATTTTTATATGTTTTATATACATTGAACATATATATATATATATATATATTCTTTACTTATTTAAAAAGAATATATCTTCATATACCTATACAGATAAATATGTATAATGATATAGATTACTAAGAAATATGTATGTTACATAGTTGGGAAGACAACTTGTGTGTTTTGCAAATTTTAAAATTAATTCGTACATAATGAAAATTTCGGAAAGTAATATTAAGAGACACGGATTAATTTTTGGGTTTATTGGTAAGTTATGATACTTAAGAGGAGAGTGAATGGTTTTTTTCAGATTAATGGTTTGATGGATACTACAGAAAATGACTTTGAGCAACAGGATGTACGACATATAAACCTGATCAATACTGCTGACTTTTAAAACTTTAGTTATAATATCAAATTTTTTTTGGCAAAAGTAATTTTATTTTATTCATAAATATATAAGGGATGTGATTTTCGCAAAATATAGAATTAGAAGATTAACTTAATTGGGCTGCCATTCATCAAACTTTGTAAGAAACTGTGCTGGGGATTGATTGGATACAAATATTTATGTTAGCAGGATTCAGAGACTAAGATACAGCTATCACTAAACCTTTGACTTTTGACCGTCTTAGCTTTACGAAATAGAGGCAAATTACAAACTGGGCCTTAATATATCTACTTAAATTTCATTTTCCATATAGTCTAAGATACAATTATCACAGCACTGCATATGATGGCTCAATGGCATAGCAATAGAACTACAGTAAATAATCCAAAGAAACAATTAACCCATGCATAAAACCGAGAAGATAGAAATAGTAGATGTAGACATCTTTCATTGGAGAAGTTTTCCTCAGCCCTCTATAAAAGCAAGGATTTCAAGGAAAGATTTGACTTGACATGCACAACGCCTAGCAGTTGATATTTGAACCGGGTTCAGTTCAAACCCAAATTATGTACGTACAGCAAGACTCAAGGAATTGTATGCCGAACCTATACAGCTATGAGCAACTGTATTTTTCATTTATCATATATGAGCCCAAAATAGAGTCCATACTTAAAAATACAAAGTAAGCTCAGTTCTTAAGCAGAGTTAACTACTGATTGTTGGCTAAGGCAATCATGAGGTATTACTTCAGTTGAAGCAGCCCTACCAAACCTGGACAACTGAGGCTCGAATTCTACCACGCCATGAGTTTGCTTGGAATTGAAGCTCAGACTGCTCTTCTTTTCAACGATCACTGGCTTCTTTGCTGCACTGATGCGGTGGAGGTGACACCTAAATGAACCTTTATGAGTGGTTGGAGAACAAAAGCACATATTCTTAGACTCTTTACATGGCTTGCTTTTGCCTTTGCTTTCATTGATATTCACCTTCTCAGTCCCCTTCCTTAGCACCTTATATAACTTCTCTTCTTTTTGATGCTGCAGATTGTGAGTAGAAATGTATATCTTTCTAAGTTCAGTACTTGCTGTGCTTTCCATTGTATTCCTCTTTTGAGTCCTCTTCTTCAACACCGCCTTCAATAAAGCCTCTCCTCCAAGAGTATGTTGATTTTTCATTTTGTTAGTCCTACGGTCACAACAGTAGACAAAGAACACACTCTAAACTTGAGAAATCAAAGTAATTAAAGCCTATTACTAGTGTCAGAGGATGATTATCTACCCAACACTCCTCTTTCCAGGTACCCAAAATAGAAGAAGTGTGTAAATGTTCATTCTCTTTTCACTGTTCATATTCAGATACCCAAAAGGTTTTGGCACAAAAAAAATGTAATTTCCACTTTATCCCATGAAGTTTTTTGGAAGTTCAACAACAGTGTACCAAATTGAAATTAAATCTCATACTTTACCTCCAACAAATTTTATGAACATGGATTTTATCACTAAACATTTTGAAACGCTGCAATTTCTATGGAGGATCAATCTCATGCCTCACCAGAGATTACACAGCCTTCTTGCTGCTATGTTTTCTCCCGTTTACCCACCCAACACCCCAGCTGTACAACAAACTGTGTGTTCTCTAGTTTTGAAAACAAATCTCCGAAGTGGCTTGGCAAGATTTGTGTTTTAGGCGAAGATCATCCGTTCAGCGTTCAAAAAACAGAAAAGAAACAGAAAGGGAGATCATTTGAACCCATCCTTATCAATAATAGGGTGTGTCATAATAGCTAATCCAATAATGTACTTCCGTTTCCAAATCAGTAACCCCATAACTTGACTTCCAAGGTCCCAAATTAACAGCTATTGATTCTCAGGATGAAAATCATAGCGAAATATAATTAAGCGGTAAACTTGATTTTGACCCAAGAGTTTGAATTATTTAATGCAGGCACATCAGAGTTGATCTGAAGATTGTCAAAGATTCACCTAGACGATGTGATTTCGGCCAAGCAATAGTTCATACAAGTTCAAGACATTCTTGATTCACAACAGCACAGAGCAAATATTACACAGTAATCTCTCTTTAATTTAGCATCACGCCTTGGAAAATTCCAGATCTAGGCATTGCATAGAAATTAAAATTAAACGGATTAACATATAGGGAAAGAGTGAAAAACAATAGCAGACCAGAGAACAGTAGTCTTGGAATGAGAATCATAGTCAAAGTTCCTCACTTCTGCGGCCATCGTTGAATACAGAACTGAATTGGGGTATTGAAAATTCAAGAAATCTGAGTAAAAGATAACAAAATAAGAATTTGTGGGTGGATTCAGAGTAACATATATAACAGACTCTGCTATAACAAAGGAAAAGGAAATCAACTTTAATGGAAAGTTGGTATTGAAAGAAGAAAAAGGTTGTTTCACCAAAGAAAAGTGGAAAAATATTTATTTAACTAAATTGATCTTCGTTGGTATCAGCCGTTACAGAAAGAAGAAAGAGAAATAAAGAGATCTTACGAATGGATTACACGTTCATGCATGCAAAGCGTAGAAGCTTAACACTTGGGAGTGTAATTGGGCACGGTGGTGGAGGCAAGTGTCACGCAAAGATCCGATTAAGAATACTATTTATTTAGTAAGGTTAAAAATCATTTCCATTAATTATATAATATATATATATATATATATTAAACAAGATAATTAAAATTTTATGATATAAAGAAAATATGGATTATTTCTCTCTCCTGTGAGACTTTTCTCATCTCCCTTGTGAAAACCTTCTCTCTTCTTCTTGAGTACGAGAGTTTCTTTGTTTATGAGTGAAATTGTGTCATAACGGCCAGTAAGTTAGTTAGTTGAACTACGATGTAATAGTTATATGAGGAAATGGTGTCATAAAGGTTGTTGAAGGAAGGAAGAATCTATCAGAAATCAGTTGGATGTTATGGGTGGGTAACGATATGCGTGTATGGAGATCCTGAGTCCATGGAATTAGTCGTTAAGGAGAGGGGTTATAATCGGTTTTAAGTTGTATGGGAATTTTTTATCATTTGTCTTATTTTCTTCTTGTGTAAGAGGTTATTTCTTCCTCAGGAAGATCTCTATGAATATCTAATATAAATCTACTACAAAAAAAGTGGGGCATAGCGACGGTCATTTAACGACAGTCAAAAAACCCATCGTTAAATCAGGTTTTAACGATGGTAAACTTAACTGTCCTAAAATTAGGACATATAACGACGGTTTCTGAAAAGCTGTCGTTATATAATGACGGTTAAACTTGAACCGTCGTTATATAATGACGGTTATTGATTACCCGTCGTAAAATAATGACAGTTCTATTAGAACCGTCGTAATATCCCACGGAAAATGAACCGTTACTGAAAAATGGACCTCTTTCATGATGGTTAAACTTGAACCGTCATTATATAACGACGGTTCAAGTTGAACCGTCATTCTATAACGACGGTTATCGATTACCTATCGTAAAATAATGACGGGTTTATTAGAACCGTCATAATATCCCACAGAAAATGAACTGTTACTGGAAAATGGACCTCTTTCACGACGATTTTGGAGTAACCGTCGTAAAATCCCACGAAAATTGGATCGTTTATAGCGATTTGCTCCGGTATAACGACGGTTTCTTGAACCGTCGTTATACCACGCTCCCATTGGACGACGGTTTGGGGGAAAAATCGTCGTTAAAATTATATTTAATGACGATTTTCTTTCAAACCGTCGTTAAACTAAGGTTTAATGACAATTTTTAATAACTGTCGTTAAATCCCGGCTTTTCCTATAAATTGGCCTTACCTCTTTCTTTTTCATTACGTAACTTGAATTTCTCTCTATTTCTTCTTACAAACGCTTGTGAATTTTTTTTCTGTGATTGATTTTTGTGATTTTGGTGGTTCGGATTTATTTACTTTTATTTGAGGTAAATTTTTATATACTTGTATTATTATCAATTATTTTTTATTTAAATTGTAAATTTAAATAAATTTATTAAGTTATTTGTTTTTTAACTTTTTATGTAGATACTTCGTTTATATACAGACAGTTGTGATTCAGAGTAATTTATTTTGACATAAAGTATGTATTTTAATTTTAATTATGTTTAATGTTATGAATTTTTTTTTGATATATTTGTATGTTTGATTGAAATAGTTTATGCTTTTCGTTTATTAGAAATTATATGTTATGTTTTTAGAAAATGATGTATTATGTTATATAAGTTAAATATCTGTTGTTAATTTAAACAAATTAATAGTAAAAAAAATTAATTTTTATATTTGTTAATTAGAATAATTAAATAAGTATTAATTATTATTTAATAAGAATGTCATAATTATTAACTTAGAATTTTATGTTAATAATTATAAGGTGAAACAATTTAAATATGATAACTTAATTTCTCTTCAAGTTAAAGTGACATATAAACAGAAAATTGTACGAAATATTACATAGTAAATTTAAATATAGCTTTTTATCTGAATAAAATTAAAGTGAGATATTACAACATAAGGTGAAACAATGTTAACATGATAACTTAGTTTCTCTTCCAGTTAAAGTGCCATGTGATAAATTTTAACTGAGATATTACAACGATGCTCTGATATCAAATGTTGTAATATGTCAATAGAATAAATAAGAGTAATTAAATATAGATTAAGAAAACGTCCAAGAAGAATCTATAGATTAAAGAGAAGCAAAATTACAACCTACTGGACTCCTTTAACTTTCAGAGAGAGAGAGAGAGAGCAATTCATATAGTAATTAAAGTGGTCAGATTATCAGTCAGCATTTTAAAACGGTCCAATCTGTATTGGGCTTAATAATTAAGAAAATAAAAATTCAATTTAATTTTTGTAGTTAAATTAGTTAAATTTTAATATTTATTTTAACTTAAACATAATTAGTTAGATTATGAAGTTATGCATTAAGAATACATTATTCAGTGAATTATTATTTAATGTTTTTGATTTTATAATGGTTTCAGTCATGGATAAGACTTGGATCCATAAACCTCGACACACTCGAGAGTATTTGGAAAGTCTACAAGGATTTTTAGATTTTTCAAATGCTAACTCGGGTGTGGAAGGTCAAATAATCTGCCCATACCCAAAGTGTAGATTTAAAAAATGGTAAGCTACGGAGGTTGTGGCCATTTCCACAAGGGTACAATTTTTGGAGTATGCATGGAGAAAGGGTAACAGAAGATCCTGCTACAAGACATCAAATAGTATTATATGATGTTCCAGAACGTCCAATCGTTCGAAATGACCCTGTGCGGGACATGGTCTGTGAAGTTTTTGGAATTCATCATGAACATGAAAGTGTTGATTTTGTTGACATGCTAGTTCCACCGTCAGGTGAAAGGATGGACGAAGGCACGAGAGATTTTTTTGAATTACTAAAGGATGGGCAAGAACCATTGTATGAAGGGTGTGACAAATACTCCAAATTGTCGTTTCTGGTGAATTTGTACCACATTAAGTGTTTGTGCGGGATATCCGACAAGGCTATGTCAATGATACTGCAGCTATTGGTTGACGTCTTTCCGGATGCAAAGATTCCAACTTCATTTTACGAGGCTAAAAAAATTATTAATAAGTTGGGGTTGAACTACAAAAAAATACATGCCTGTAAAAATGATTGCATGCTATTCTGGGAAGAAAATGAAAATAAAGATGCTTGTAATAAGTGCAGTGCATCGAGCAAGGGGAGAAGCGAAAGAAGGTGGCTAATAAAGTTCTCAGATACTTTCCATTAAAGCCCCGACTACAAATATTGTTCATGTCTTCTAAGACTGCCGAACATATGAGATGGCATTCCA
Organism: Gleditsia sinensis; assembly: GCA_037074535.1. Lineage (NCBI taxonomy): Eukaryota > Viridiplantae > Streptophyta > Magnoliopsida > Fabales > Fabaceae > Gleditsia > Gleditsia sinensis. The sequence continues at coordinate 58,415,499 of CM073468.1, read as the reverse complement.
CATACAGAAATAGTGACGGTATGATGAGGCATCCGAGGGACTCCGAGGTATGGAAGAGATTTGACATCTTAAATCCTCAATTTGCATCCGATCCTAGAAATGTGCGTTTGGGTCTTGCTACTGATGGTTTCAATCCATTTGGGAATTTAAGTACAAGTTACAGCATATGGTCAGTTGTACTGATCCCTTACAATCTTCCTCCTTGGATGTGTATGAAGCAGAGTTCTTTTATGCTGTCAATGATAATTCTTGGTAGAAAGGCACCGAAAAATGATATAGATGTATTTCTGCAACCTTTGATTGAAGAGTTGAAGGAGTTATGATTCAACGGTGTGTGGACTTACGATTCATTCAGCAGTGACATGTTCAATATGTATGCTGCTCTCATGTGGACAATCAGTAATTTTCCTAGCATTGGATGTTTATCAGGTTGGAATACTCATACTGGATTGGCTTGTCCACACTGTAATTTTGATTCAACTCTTGTGCGCCTTCCTCATAGTCGAAAATGGTGTTTTATGGGACATCATCATTTTCTAAATCGGGGTCATAAATTTCGGCTTGCCCGTAACAGGTTTGATGGAACAGAAGATAGAAGAAATCCTCCACTGCAGTTGAACAGTGTAGATATTTTCAGACAAATTAATGATATTAACGTTGTATTCGGAAAGAACAGAGAACATGAAGGTCGAGAACAGAGGTCCTGAGGTCATGGAGGGGTTGAAGCTAGGACTTAACAATGGCGAAAAAAGAGTATATTCTTTGAACTTTCATATTGGACGAACAATTTATTGCGGCATAATCTTGATTTGATGCATATTGAAAAAAATGTCTGCGACAACATTGTGTATACTTTATTAAATGACACTGGCCTTTCAAAAGACCACATCAATGTACGAAGATATTTACAGGAGTTATGTGTTAGGTCAGAGCTTGGGCCAGATGAAAATGGTAAGTATCGGCCTGCTTTGTTCATGTTGACAAATGCAAGTAAAGATATCTTTCTCAAAACACTGAAAAACACCTCTGTGCCTGACGAATATTGTAGTAATATTTCTATATGCATTGATTTAAGACAACGTAAGATTGGGGGGTTGAAAAGTCATGATTGTCATATTCTTATAGAACAACTACTACCCTTTGGCATAAAGAAGGAACTTCCTGAGCAAGTGTCTGCAGTTCTGATCGAGTTCTGTTTGTTCTTTCAACATATTTGTTCCAGAGCTTTAAATGTCAGCGAACTTGATCAACTTCAAAATCGTATTGTTCTGACGCTGTGCCATATGGAGATGATATTTTCTCCTTCCTTTTTCACAGTAATGGTACACTTAACAGTTCACTTGGTCCAAAAAGTCAAGTTAGGCAGACCAGTTCAATATCGTTAGATGTATCATATTGAAAGGTACAAGAATTTAAAAATTCAGATCTATTTTATCTTGTTTATGTTTTTTAATTATCAGTTTTTCATACCTGGTTGAACGTATGTTGTACAGATACTTGGGTAAGCTTAAGTCATTCGTCCGAAATAAAGCAAGGCCAGAGGGCTCAATAGCCGAGGCATGTGTTGCTGAAGAAGTTTTAATATTTTGTTCAAGGTATTTGGAGAGTGTAGAAACAGTGTTCAATCGTCCTATTCGGGTCAACGATCGACCTGATGTGGTGACGTCGGTGGGGGGTACGTTGTTTCCTCAAGTAGGAAGACCAGTTGGTGGGTTCGAGTATTTTACACTTTCTCCCCGAGAAAAATTGCAAACCTATCGGCATGTCTTAATAAATTGTCCGAAAGTCTAGTCTTATCTTCAGTGAGTACACAAACTTTACTGTTACATTAATATTTATCTAATGGATATGAATCATTAAATTTACCTATCAATTTTTTTTATAGAGAATTTAGAGATTGGGTAAGACATAGCTTATGAAGTAGAACCCGATCGTCTTCTGAGATAGATAAAAAAGTTCATAGGGAGTTTGTTTCGTGGTTCACTCGTCGTGTAAGTATACAATTTATCTAGTCAATTTGTATTTACAGTCTATTATGAGCATAACTCACGGCTCAATTTTTCTTTCCCAGATTGGAAATGATAGTAGTGAGACATTATCAACTGAACTAAAATTTCTGGCAATTGGGCCCTTGGATAAAGCACGCCGATACAATGCATACAATATAAATGGATTTAAATTTCGAACGTTAGAGCGAGACCAAGGGTTAACAACCCAAAATAGTGGAGTTCACGGTATTTTCAGGACGAGGATCTATGCAAGTAGCAGTGACAGAAATATGCAATTCGGTGGAGTGCCGTATTATGGAAAGTTATTGGATATTGTAGAATTGAATTATCACGGTCACTTTACAGTTACTTTATTCAAATTTATGTGGGCCAATACAACAACAGCGAGGGGCATTACCACGGATGGTTTCGAGGTTACATCTGTCGATTTTTCACGGTTGATTCATACCGGTGAAAATGACGATGACGAGTCGTACATCAAAGCATCCGAAGCGCATCAAGTATATTATGTAGAAGATGCGGTTGACAAAAAATGGAATATGGTTGTACATTTGAAGCCTCGTGATTTATATAAGATGGGGGAGGACGATGATAATATTTCATATGATAGTGATCCGTTGTGCGTTCAAAATTTAGAAAGATTATTTTCAGAAGAAACAGTGAATTTATGTTTGTTACGGTACTAATTTGACCCTATAATATCTTGAATATATTTTGAGTTTGTTCCTGAAAAATTTATGCTTTTTATGTATTTTGATATATGTTTTTATTATTTTCTTATTTTAAAATGAACAATTTATGAGGTGAAATTAATATTATTAATTTTTTTTATAGGCATAGTGACGATGCGGAGGGGTAGATCTGGATTTGCGAGCAGAGCGGGTGCGGCGACATCAGCTGGCTATGTTGCTCGCCCGACTAGTAGCGAGGGAGGACAGCCTTGCGATGATGATCCGACGATTTCAGTAGATGTCCCGTCCACGGTACCTCCAGACTCGATGGTGCTAGAGTCAGAGGCTGGACCGTCCACACTACCCCCATCTGACGATACAGTTCCGGAGTCAGAACTCCTCCCGTCCACAATCCCCTCTTACGACGCCCAGGGACCAGATCTTGATTTTGATATCAACTTGGACGTCAATGATTTTTTGGACGGCGTTGAGGTGGAGCGTCAGATTGCTCAGCAGGAGCGTAGGTGCAGGAGATCATGGACAGTCGATGTTATATGTATAATATAAAATATTTTTTATATTTATAATAATTAGCGTCCAAATATTAAGTTAACACATTTATTTTATATTGTAATAGATGAGACCGGTCAGGTGACGTCCAGACAGATGACTGTCCATGATGTTTGGGTGTTACCTCATGGGCACAAGGTGGTTGTCCGGTGTAACGACACCCACCAGCCCATTGGAAACGGAGGTAGTCTCCTTGGTTTCTTCCTCGGTACCATTGGAGATAACTTCCGTTTCTTTCTGATCTCATATAAAGATTGGAGGAGCATTCCCGACGATTACAAGGCCAGAGTGTTTCGTGACACAATACAGGTATGAATTGTTAATTCTTCTTAAGTATACTTTAATATTTTTAATGTTTAACTGAAATTTGTATTAGTTTTTATAGACACATTTTAATGTGATGGGTTTCCACAAGAAGATCATTTTACAGTCACTTAGAGCCAAGTGGAGAGCCGCACGTTATAATGTGTTTCGGCTCAAGTACGATGGGACGAGGTCGAGGGAGGGGTTGTTGAACGACGTACCCTCTGGCATTCCACGTGACCACTGGGCTACGTTCGTTGATTACCGGCTGAATGCGAGGACCAGAGTAATTTTTTATATTAATTTTTTCATATATATTTTCTTTCCGAAAATATTGATTAATTAATTAATTTATGCATTTATTTAGGATGTGGCTGCTTAAAATAGACGTAACAGAAGACGTATGACGATGCCACATACAACTAGATCCAAGAGCTTTGCACGTATAAGAGCTGAGCTTGTGAGTTTTATTTCAAAAAAATTTTATTCCTTTTTAAATATAGAACAGATTTCTTTAAAAAATTTATTAATTGTTTACTTAATCAGGAGGCAAAGGTTGGGGACCCAGTGACTCGCGGTGATGTATGGACGGTAGCTAATAAAAGGGCTGACGGAACATACATCAACGACGAGGCTCGAGCAATTGTAGTATGTAAAATTTTGATATTGTTATGTTAATTAAAAATTTTATTTGATTCTTTGTTAATTGTACTAAAAATTTAACGTCTCTTTTTCATTTTACAGGAAAAAATTGCCTCGATCCAACAGGAGGATAGCTCTTCCCAAGAGCTCTCGACAGATGATTCACTTGCGAGAGCCTTGGGAACTGCAGAGCACTCGGGTCGTGTTCTAGGATTTGGGTTAGGTGTTTGTCTAACCTAAGTCTTCGGACGTCCCTCTGTTGGGTTGAGCTCATCATCTGGGACTTCATACACTGAATTACAGAATAAGGTGGCTCGTCTGAAAGCGGCCATACATGAGCAAGACGTCGAGCAGCACCGATGAGAGGCAGAGCGAGAGGCTCGTGACGCTGACATGATAGCTCGACAGAGACAGATGGAGGCAGCTATGACGTTATTGCAACAAAACTTTACGGGTCAAGTGCCGCCAGACATTGCACTTGTTCCGAGTGCAAATCTTAGGGTAATATTTAAATTCTGAATTTCATAAATAATTGTTATTATTAATTTTTTAATTTCAAAATGCTTATATAATAAAATTGATTTTCAGGTCCCTAGTGATAAAGGCAGCATCAGGAAGATCAGACGCCACAGGGTCCTCGGAGTACGAGTTGAGAGTCGATGATATTTATTGTATATTATTCTTTTTTGTACAAAATTGTATGTTGTAGTTTTAAATTTTAAGTCATTATTAATTTTATTTTTATTATTTATTTATGAATGTCATTTACATTATATTATTTATTTTTAACTTCTTAATGTATAACTATATTTTAAAAAATTAAATATAATAATCATAAAATTAAACTAAACTAAATTATAATATAAATTATGAAGTTTGAGATAAAAATAAAAATAAATAAATAATAATGTCAGTTATAAATATTAGAATAAATATATATATTTTAACAGATTAAATATGATAATAATAATATATAAAAAATCTTAAAAATTTACAAAAAGATATAACGACGGTTCTCAGAACCGTCGTTATTACAGATATAACGACAGTTCGTACAACCGTCGTTATATCCAAATAAGTGACGACGGTTGTATGAACCGTCGTTACTCTACACATGGAGACGGTCCACTAACCGTCGTTAAGACGGGAAAGAACCGTCGTTATAGCCTGTCTTAACGACGCTATCCCCACGGTTGGTCCAAACCGTCGCAAAACCTATGTCTCGGCGACGGTTACCGTAACCGTCGTTATGGTCGTTAGCGACGGTTGGAACCATCGCTAATGTCACTGAATAACCGCCGTTATGCCCCGCTTTTTTTGTAGTAGCTCTTCTAAATTTCGATGTATTTTTTGAGATAGTATCAATCATTACAACTGGTATTAGAGCACCTTCTAGGCACCTATCTCCAACTTTGCGTTCAACAATCAACCATGGTGACAAATAATGAGGTTGACAGTAGAATGAGAGAAGTTGAGAGAACCATGGTAGATCGTTTTGGTCAAATGGATCAATGGTTTGAAACTTAAAAGAAGAAGCTTGAGGGAATAGATCAGAAATTTGAAGCGATGATATTGTTTATGCGTAAAGATTTTGAAGTGACAAAAAATGGAGTTGGAAAAGGGAAGAACATCTCTGATCCTTGTATGGTGGAGCCATCAAATAACAACTCAACAACCAGATTGGGGAAAGGATATCCTCATTTAGCAATTCATCGTATTCTTGAATCTTCGCGTTTAACCTCCCTTCGTTTGATGGCAATGATTTTTGCACATGGTTAAGAAAATGTGAACAATACTTCTTGGAGGAAGTCCACGAGGACAGAAGAGCTAAGTCGAACACGCTAGCAGTGAAGGGGAAGATCTATGCATGGCTTAAGCAACATATGAATATGCCAGGTAAAAATGCTATTTGCTAGAAAGAATTGTTAAATAACATTGCGATGAGATTTGATGATGGGGTGTTTAATAATCTGCTAGCTAAATTAATGTAATTAAGACAAAAAAGTAGTCTAGAGGACTATCTGACTGTATTTGATGAACTTGTTGCTCGAGCTAGTCTTTATTCAAAAATGGCTGAGTTGTTTTTTGGGGGGGTCTAGATGAAGCATTAGAAAAGGCGTAGAGAATTCAACGTCCAAAATCCTTTGTGGAGGCAATCCAAATAGCTAAATGGCAGGAAAGCTTGTTCCTCTCCCTGCCCAACCAGAAGTTTTAGTCCCAAAACACAAACCCTAACCACACTTTTTGGTCTAATCTAAACTCTCCTAAATCACATTCCTATTCCTTTTCTACCCTTACTTATGCTATTGATCATAATTCACGTCTTAACTTTTGCAATAATTCCAATCCCAACTAGAAGCCCAACTCCTTTATGTCCACAATTAGTAGCAACTCTCTTGGTAGGAATACAACTACCCAAAATTCTAGCAATAACTGAACCAAACAACCTTACACTCCACCTCTTAAACAACTAAACAGGGTGGCCTGAGGATTATCTTTAGCCGAAGAAAGACATGCCAAAGGGTTGTGCTTGATATGTGGGGAAAAATAGAGCCCTCAACAACTTCAAAATTATAAGAGGTCCAAGTTGTTTAGCCTATTGGTTGAGGAAAATGGTTCAGAGGAAGAACTATAGAACACAGAGGAATAGAGTAAAGGTAAGGAAACATAAGTAGAGAAGAACAACATACAGATTTCTCTACAAACAACCAGTGGAAACTCTAGAGGCCAGACCATGTTACTGAAGGGCTAAATTAAGAATCAAGTGGTATCCTTCCTTGTTGACACAAAGAGTATGCATAACTTCTTCTTTGACAAACAGGTAAAAGCTTTGGATCTCAAGACCAGCTATGCTGGGAAGCTTTCATTCAGAGTAGCAAATAACCAATTAGTATCCATCACATCCCAAGTTTTGGGAGTCGAATGGAGTATAGAAAGGGCCACGTTTAAAGCTGATTTCTTAATATTCCCTATTTCGGGTATCAAGGCCATTCTAGATATGAGCTGGTTGAAATCACTAGGAAAGATTGATTGAGACTTCACCAACATGACCATGGCAATTTGTCATAATAATGAGTGGACTACTCTTAAGGGCCGATAAGAATTCTTAGAAATAAAGGAAGCTACTAGAGGAATGTATGATCTGAAGTTCATATGGGAATGTTTCACTTTGAAATTATTACAAATAGAAGATAGCACAACAGACAAAACCTATTGTAGTTCTAGATCAATGTCTTAAGCCCTAACTATGACACAACAACAGCAATTGAATACAATACTACAACAATATGATTTCCTTTTCCAACCTCCTACTGCATTGCCACCAACTCGTCCTTATGACCATAAGATACCATTGATACAAGAAACTACCCCTATTTCCTTACGCCCATATATCTGAATGTACAAAAAATTGTTCTAGAGGAGATGGTAAAAGAAATACTCAAAGCAGGAATTATATGAGAAAGCTTTTCAGTTCTTGCAGCCCCGATGGTGTTGGTTGAAAAAAGATGGCTCATAGAGGTTTTTTGTGGACTATAGGAAGCTAAATGCTCCAACCATTAAGAACAAGTTTCCCATTCCTATTGTTGAAAAGCTAATTAATGAACTTCAAGGATCCCAATTTTTCTCCTAGCTAAACTTAGGTTTCAGATATCATCAAGTCTGCATGCACCCCAATGATATTCACTAGACAGTGTTCAAGATGCACAATGGTCACTTTGAATGGCTAGTTATGACCTTTAGGCTCTCTAACGCACTAGCAACTTTCCAAGCTATCATGAATTATGTTTTTTTGTAGATTCTTACATCGTTTCATCATTATTTTCTTTGATGAAATATTGGTCTACAACCGCAGTTGGGAAGAACACCTCAAACACCTCTCTTGCACCCTAAATTTACTTCAACAACATTCCCTTTTCTTAAAGAAAAGTAAATGTATATTTGTGCATATCACTGTGGAATATTTGGGGTACATCATCTGCAGAGAAGGGGTACGCATGGATAACAACAAAATTGAGGCAATTATTGCATGGCCTTATCCTAAGACGATTAAGTAGGTACATGGGTTCCCTGGGCTCACAGGTTATTACAGACATTTTATTAGAGGATACGGGAGCATAGCTCGACCCCTTACTAATTTGTTTCAAAAAGGAGCTTTTACATGGACAAAAGAAGCAAATAAAGCTTTTATAAATTTGAAGGTAGCCATCACTTCTGCTCTAATACTGCAACTCCCAGATTTCTCCAGAAATTTCATCTTTGAAACAGATGCCTCCAAAGAGGGGATTGGTGCAATTTTATTTCAAGGGAATCTCCTTATAACATATCTCAATAAGGCCATAGGACCGCAATTTGTTACCATGTCTACCTAAGAACGTGAGTTATTTGCAGAAGTGTTTGCAATTAAAAAATTGAGCCAATACTTCATTGGTAACCATTTCACTGTTCGCATGGAACTAGCCCTTAAATATATGCTAGAACAACCATTGTCAACTCTCATGCAATACAAATGGTTAAAAAAACTATTAGGCTACAGCTATGACATTCACTATAAAAAGGGCAAAGACAACCAAATGGCATAAGCCTTATCACGCAAGGAAGAGAGTCTAGTTATTTTTTCCATCTCGATGGTCGATAGTAACTTATTGGATCTCATCAAAGAAAGCTGGGTCAATGATGAGAGTCTCTGTTTATTGAGATCAAAATTGCAAAAATGAGAGTTAGCCAATAGCAAGTATCAACTACAGGGCCAACTCTTAAAGCAAAAAGGGAAACTAGTGGTGGGTAAGAATGTTTTCTTACGCAAAGAAATTCTGCAGTTCTTTCACGCATGGCTGTGGGGAGGGCATTCAAGACAATCTAGCACTTTCCAAAGAATCAAGTCATTGCTTTACTGGAAAGGCATGCAACAAGACATTAAAGCTTTTATCCAACAATGTGACACTTGTCAGAGGTGCAAACATGATCTCTAAAAATCAACTGGGTATTTGTAGTCGCTCCATATTCTTGAAGAAGCATGGCAATGCCTCTCGATGGACTTCATTGTGCAATTGCCAAACTCTTCAGGACACACAGTCATATTAGTCATGGTTGACAGATTGACTAAGTATAGCCATTTTTTGGTCTTAAACACCCATATACAGCCAATGATGTTGCCCAATTTTTTATGGAACATATATTTCGTATACATGGATGGCCAGTGGCTATTGTCTCTGATAAGGACTCAATTTTTCTCATTTCTTTATGGCGTGAATTGTTCACACTCCAAGGGGTTCAACTTCAGAAATCCACAGCATTCCATCCATAAATGGACTGCTAATCAGAAACGGTGAACAAAGTAGAAGAAGGTTACTTGCACTACTTTGTCAGTAATGTCCCTAGAAAATGGCTCTAATGGCTTCCCATAGCTAAGCTATGGTACAACACTCATTACCAAGCATCCATTAAAATGACACCCTTTGAAGCGTTGTATATGTATCCAACGAATCTGGGTCATCCCTTTGTCACAGGTGCTTTAATGGTGGGAGTAGTGGAAACAATGCTTTGTTCCAAATATCATATTCTCTCTTTTCTTAAACAACACTTTATAAAAGCACAAGAAAGAATGAAGTGGCATGTTGATAAGAAGCGCTCGATAAGATAGCTTATGGAGGGTGACTGGGTATATCTTAAGCTATAGTCGTATAGACAAAGCTCTATCAATAATAGAGCTTTTCACAAGGTAGTAGCTATTTAATATGGACCCTATCAGATTACAGCTAAGGTGGGAGAGGTTCCTTATCGCCTCACCTTACCTCTTGAAAGAAAAATACATAACGTATTTCACGTCTCGTTATTAAATAAACATTATGGCACTTTCATTCCCCAGCAAGAACTTCCACCTTTCTTAGAGGAAGAGGATATGCAGATGCTACCTACTGTTATTCTAGATCGCCATATGGTGAAAAAGCACAACAAAGCTATGACAGAGGTGTTAGTTCAATGGTCGAACACTTCCAAGGAGGATGCTACGTGGGTTCCGTATCACTGCTTCATTCAATAGTTTCCTCAATTTTCTACTCCCTTAACATTATCTCCACCAGAAGTTTTCGATTATGGCTTCCTTGAGGACAAGGAAGCAGTTGAAGCAGAGGTCACTGTCATAACAGCCAATAAGTCAGTTATTTGAATGATGTCATAATAGTTATGTGAGGAAACTATGTCATAAAGGCTGTTGAAGGAAGGAAGAATTTATCAAAAATTAGTTGGATGTTATGGGTGGGTGGCGGTACACGTGTATGATGATACCGGGTTCATAGAATTAGTCATTAAGGAGAGGGATTATAATTGGTTCTGAGTTGTATGGGAATTTTTTTTATCATTTTTCTTATTTTCTTCTTGTGTAAAAGGTTCTTTCTCCCTTGGGAAGATCTCTATGAATATCTAATATAAATCTCTTCTGAATTCTAGTGTATTTTTTGAGATATTATCAAGCATTACAAATTAATGCGAGTTTCTGTAGGAATTCTTAAAAAAAAGAACATATTCATCTCTTCTTTTCCATGAGAAAAGGGGATATCCTTGTTTCTACGAAAATATACTTTTGGGTGTGTGAGTGTGGTGTGAAGGAATCACTGCAAGAAAATTTAGATCTAGAAATGATAATATTCTTTGCTAAATTTTAATATCAAATAGATAATTTGTTGCTAAATCCGTTGTTTTATAAATTTCTAAATTTGTTTTCTAAAATTTTGATCATACTTGATTTGTCCCTAAATTCGATACTAAATTTGTTAAAACAATTTTTAGAATTCTTTTATTTTATTTCATTTTTTTCATATTCTAGTACCTGTATTTTCAATATAGAGAAAATAAATATGGAAGATCACTATATAATATTCTAAAATTGCATTACAAATGAAATCTTGTCATATTCTTTAAAAAGTTGGCAACTCGTAGAAATTTATATAATATCTTCCATATTAATTTTCAGCCAATCCTACAAGAACTATTCTACAACATAGAAGTCATTGTTGAAGGTCATTCAACATTCACTTCATTCACATTCGAACCTTAATTTCTGTAAATCATATAATATTTTACATCAATGGAATTTGAAAATTTGGATTCTAATCATAGAGAACAATCGCATCAAACAATGCTAAACCTACCCATTGTGTTAGTTCCTAAAAGACTAACAATAACCTTCCTTCTTCGAGGCAAGGAAGAGACTCCTCACAAAACTCTCAAAATATTTCCATGAAAACTTAAAAAAATGAAAGACTGGCAAAATAAAGGGTTACACACTCCTACCTTCCAAAAATGAAAAAAAAGATACCCTAAATACAGAAAGATACCCAACTATCTTAATAAACCATGTCGTCACCCAGCGATAGGCTACCAACACAACATATTCTAGGGAGCATCGTAATCACGTGCCCATGCAGGGGCATATGTCGCACCTTTCCATGTGCACCTTCACAACTTTTTCATAAGCTAATAGGCCAAAACACATTAGAATATCAATTATCATTACCGTTGTTCTCTAGAAATGTATCAATACTTCTTTGTGCAAAAATAACCTTGTCCACAAGGTTGATATGAGGAAATAGTTGTGGTAAATCTTTTGTATTTTCCCAACTAGCTTCCTGTTTGTCTCTTCCTTCCAATTCCACTAAAACCTGATCGATGAAAGTGGTACTACAATTAACGACTCACTGGTCAAAGACAAAGTCTCTCAAATACTACTCTAATCTTTGATTCATAACCTTAAATTGCCTATCAATCTAAAGGTGATATGGAATACTATATAGTAAGGTAGTTCCAATTACCTACAACATCTACTTTAAGAATTTGCTAAGGAACAAAAAGGTCCCTATCTGAAATAATAGTCTTTAGAAATCCATGAAATTTTACCACTGCATCAACAAAATTTTAAGCTATAGTACCAGCAATGAAGCCTAATTTTAAATATGAAAAATTTGCCCCTTTCATAATTTTATCAATTATCATTAATATAGCAATATATCCTACTAACTTAGGAACCCCTATCACAAATTCCATGGCCAAATCCTCCTAAGACTTGTTGGGAATGGGTAGAGGTTGCAAAGTTCCACTTGGCTTAATTGTTGCATATTTTATCTGCTGACATACCGTACATTGAGCCATAAATTCTTACACCTCTTATTTCATTTTCTTCTAGTAAAAGACTTCAGCCAAGCATTTACACATTTTAAGCACTCCTGCATGACCCCTATAAGGAATTGCATGAAATTCCAAGAAGAGTTTATCCTTAAGGGGAGAAATGGTTGCAATATAGAGCTTATTATTTAAAAACACTAAGCCATTCTTGAAAATGAATTCAACTATCAATTTTCCAGAAAGGATTTGTGCTTTAAGTTACTGTAACTCTATATTCTCTTTATTTTCTTTCTTTAACTCCAATAAGTTGCACTAGATTTCAAAAATTGTACATAAATCCCCTTTAAATGGAACCACTACTTCTCTCCTCAATAAAACATTAGTTGTTAAATTCGAATTGTATGACCGATATTCAATTTCATAGTGGAAGCCCATAAATTTTCCTAAACAATATTGCTGCTTCGAAGTTTGAATTATTTGACTAATCAATTCCTTGAGGCTTTTATGATCTATTCTTATCAAAAACTTCCTACCAAGTAAATAATGGCTTTAGTTGCTCACTGCTTATGTGATGGCAATGACTACTAACTTGGAATTAAGCTTCTTGCTAAAAAAAAACCTAAAAGATGTCCCTACTGCAATAATACTGCCCCAAATCCTAAAGAAGATGCATGAGTCTCCTCTATGAAATTTTGCTTAAAATTAGGCAAGGATTATACTAGGGCTGATGTCATCGTCATTTTCAATTCTTTGAATCCCTCATGAACTTTGCTACTCCACCTAAACTGATCTATGTTTAGTAGCTTTGTTAAAGGATGGGTTATACAACCATAATCCTCAATAAATCTGTGATAGTATCCAATTAATCCAAGGAATCCCCATAATTGTTTCAAAGTTGTTGGTATGGGCCACTCCTTCATTGCTTGGATTTCTTGGGTTCTACATGAACTTTAATAGTAGTTACTATATGCCCCAAATATTTCATATAATCTTCATAGAAAATACACTTGCTCTTTTCTACAAATAGCACATTTCTAGCCAATGTATTCAACACCATTCCAAGATTAATTATATGCTATTGTAAATTCTTACTTTATATGAGAATATCATTAAAGAAAACTGTAAGAACTTCCTCAAAAAAGGTTGAAAAACCTTATTTATAGTTTCTTGAAAAATAGTTGGAGCATTGGTTAGCCTGAAAGACATGACAAAAAATTTAAAATGCCCTTGGGGTATCCTAAAGATTGTCTTGTGCATACGCTAAATCCATATTCTTATCTAATGATATCTAAGCCTTAAGTCCAATTTAGAAAAAAAATTGTAGCCCCTTATTAATCATCAAGGATCTCTCATTTATTGTAAATATTGGAAATTTATCTTTAATTGTACTTGCACTCAAAACTCTATAGTCCAAACAAAATCTTCAATTACCATATTTCTTTTTTACTAGCACCACTAGAGAAGAGAAGGCATTGTGGCTTTCTTTAATAGTGCCGCCTTTATGCATCTCTTGAACCAATCTCTCCATTTCTAATTTCTAAAATTGAGGATATCACTATAGTTTGACATTTATAGCTTTTGTCCCTAGAATAAGATGGATCTTGAGGTCCACTGGTCTTTTAGGTAGCAACCCCCTTGTTTCTTTGAAAAACTCATTGTATTTTCTTAATATTCCATCAATTTCAACAGGAAATTTCCCCTATACTTCCTTTGTTTCATCCAACATTTCCTCTAACTAATACAGGGACATTATGGATATAATAACCTCCATTCTTTTTAAAGATTTATTGCTCAACGGATCCATATCCAAGACATTCTCTCCCTACAACCTAACTATCTTCCTCTACTCTTCAAATTGTATGGACAATTCTATATAATTAGTTAGAACTAGTCCCAAGGTTTCTAACCATTGAACACATAATAAAACATCATAGCTATCCATCTCTAATATGAACAAATCAGTACAATACTTATAATCTTGGATTTGGAGCTTTATATTTTCACATTTTTATTCATAAATTATATATTCCCCACTCCCAATGAAACCTTAAACTTTTCAATAGGTATGAGCTTCAATTTTAATCTTCTTGCAACACCAACCTTCATGAAGTTGTGAGTTCTACATACATCCACTAAAGTAGTCACCTCGATCTTGTTACATTTCCTATTCAACCTTCAGGTACGAGGATGATATTGGCCAGCCAAAGCATTCATGCTAGTTTCAGGTGCTCCATTTATTACCTCTTCTTCCTGTAACTGAATTTCTTCTTTTTCCATAGATATTTCTTGCATTACTTCTTCAACCTCTTATTATACCACTAGTAAATAATTAGTCGTCTTACATCGATAGTTGGCATTATATTTTTTATCGTAATAATAGCATAATCCATTTTCTCTCCTTACGCTTAATTCAATTAGGTGGATTTATTATTGAGTGCTTTGGTTTTTGTTTGATAGTATGGTGGTAATGGGGTTAGCTGAGATTAGGGTAGTGTTTCAGTTGTTTAGTGGAAATATGGAGGCTCTATAAGTTATAAATTTGCATAAATACAATAAATTAAAAGAAAAAGTCTAAAGAAGATACCTCCAATCATAATAATCAGATTCCTTATAAACATAATTACCAAATATAAATCACAATAAAGAGAATTTTTCTAGTCTATCCAAGATCTTTATCCATGTATTTAATGGAGAACCACATGCTTTCTTGTAAATTAGATGCCCTTATATAAGAAAAATATTTTCTGAGTGTTTCACTATCTCTTTTTTCCCATCAAAGAAAGGATATTTATAATTTACGAATGGTTACTATAACCATCATGTACCATTTCACATAGGGTCACCTCTTTTCATAGAAAAATAACTACCACATAAAAATGAGCCACATATATTTTTTTACTATAATTAACATTCTCCCACTTGCCACATTGAATACTTAATATGTATCAATTCAATATTGATACATCTTTAAAATCTCCTATAGATGCAATATCTCTATACCCAAACCAAAGAATTTAAATTGCATGAATCATAGTGGTAATTCCTTCTAGAACAAGTATTACCTTCCATTTATCACAATGATACTAAACTCTCTTGAATGAGAACCATATGTGGTATATATATTTATAAATGAACTTCCAAATGTTCATTCAAGGTCACCAAAATATACATTGCCATTCTCTTGAACTTTATGTATACAACTAAAAAAGAGAAGACAAATATAACTTAATGGAGTTTTTCAAATCAACAAAATGCAATACCAAAAACATAATGGTATCTCAATCATATAAGATTACATAATAGAATTGTGTTAATATGTTTAACATCTTCTCTATAAACAGTAGGTCGTAAAATTTTTGTCAAAGGATTTGCAATCATCAGTTTAATGATGATGTGTTCCATAATCACCTTGTTTGTTTCAACATATTCTCTAATAGTTAGATTCTTAATGTGAATATGCTTACTACAACTTCTACTTTTGTTATACTTGACCAAAACACTGATGTGAAATCATTGTATTAAATCTTTAACTACTTGGTAATTGTGTCAAACATTACAAGCCTAAACCTCCTAAACCATATAGCCTATTATGTCACTTCAAAGCATTATACAAACTCTACTTAAATAATAGAAGTAAAAATTAAACCTTGTTTTACACTTCTCCGAGAAATGGCTCCTTAAGTAATAAAGAAATTTCACTTTCTAACTTATGAATTTTTTCCAACAATAGCCATTGCACTTCTGCTATATGGCCAGCAGTTGTGTTTGCTCTGAAGATTTGGAGACAATATTTATATGGGAGATCTTGTGAGATTTACACATATCACAAAAGCCTTAAGTACATTTTTCAACAGAGTGATCTTAATTTGAGGTAAAGAAAATGGATACAGCTATTGAAGGATTATGATTGTATAATTTTATATAATCCAAGGAAAGCAAATGTAGTAGCTGATGACCTAAGAAGAAAATCCATGGGAAACTTAACCCATATAACATAAGTGCAACGACCATTGTTAGAAGAAATTTATAACCTAGAAAGTGAAGGGATAAGGTTTGAAATAAAAGAAGTAGGGATATTTTTAGCTTATGTGCAACTTCAATCTTCCTATTTCAACAAATCAAAGCCAACCAAGATAGAGATTACAGCTTGCTCAAGATGAAAGGTGAGGTGAAGGATAACTAAGATTCTGAATTCTCCATGGACACTAAAGGAGTATCAAGATATGGTATATGGTTATGTGTCCCAAATGTGAATGATCTAAGAAAATAGGTTTTAGAGGAAGCACATTGCTCCACATATATCATACACTCAAGAACGAAATAGATGTATCAATATACAAAGGAATTGTACTGGTGGGATGGTATAAAGAGGGATATAGCTGAGTTTGTTTCTCATTACTTCACATGTCAGCAAGTAATAGCTAAACAGTAATGACTCATAGGGTTACATCAACAAATAGAGATTCCAAAATGGATGTGGGAAAGAAACACCATAGATTTCATCATAAGGTTACCAAGAACCTTCAAGGGATACGATTCTATATAGGTGATAATAGACCAGATAACTAAGTCAGTGTACTTTTTTCTAGTGAAAAACACTTATAACGTAGCCCAGTATGCAAGGTTTTACTTAAAAAAATAGTTAAGCTATATAGAGTTCCAATATCTATTATATCTTATCGAGAACCATAGTTCACAGCACAATTTTGAAGAGTTTTCCAAGAGGCATTAGGGATGAGATTGAATTTGAGTATTTTCTATTCCCAAACTGATAGTTATTCATAGTGTACAGTTCAGATTTTAGAAGACATGTTCAGAGCTTACATTTTAGATTTCAATGGAAGTTGGGACAGGTACTTACCGTTGGCAAAATTTTCCTATAATAATAGTTACTAAACTAGCATATAGATTGCCCCATTTGAAGCTTTGTATGGTAGATAATGTAGATCTCCCATTGGATGGTTCAAAGTGGGAGAGGCTAAACTTCTAAGGCCATATCTTGTGCAGGAAGCTCTGAACAAGGTAAAGCTGATTAGAAAAAAAGTACAAGCAACTCAAAGCAGATAGAAGACATATGTTGACAACAAGCAAAGGGAGTTAGAATTTTTAGTAGTTGAACAAGTATTCTTGAAAGTCTCACCATGAAAGGAATGCTGAAATTTGGTAAGAAAAAGAAGTTGAGTTATCGATATCTAGGCCCTTTTGAAATCTTGGATAAAGTAAGTACTATAGCATATCACATAATCTTACCAATAGAACTGAGTGATGTTCATTTGGTTTATGTATCAATGTTAAGAAAATACCTACTAGATCCTTCTCACATTATCCAACCCCAAGAAATTCAGTTGGATAAGAACTTAGCTTATGAGAAAAAACCGATTTCCATTGTTGATCGACAAGTGAAAAAGTTACACACAAAATAAATCCTTATGGTTAAGGTTATATGGCAAAACACTCAAGTAAGGAAGCCACCTGGTAAGAAAAAGATGACACACGAAAGAGATGTTCCTAATTATTTGAGTAACAAGGTTAGTAACTAAAAATTATGCCTTGATTTCATGTCTTGCTTTTGTTTGGGTGTTTTGACATTTTGGGACCAAATTTCTTAAGGGGGAGAATGTAATATTCCATTTTCATTTTTTTTTCTTTTTTCTTTTCATTTTATTATCAATAAAATTACCTAATCACCCCTCTTATCCTAGAAAAGACCAAATTACCCCTCCTTTATTTTCTTCTTCCCACAAGCACACCAACATCAGGAAAAAGCATCTCCTTCTCCTTCACTTGAAAGGCTTCTTCCTTCTCTTTCATGTGAGCTCCTCTTCCCATGAAAATTTGCCCACTCAATCACCTTATAGGAAGCAACAAAATCCCTCTCAAACTAGCCTAAAACATGAACCAAGGAGCTGCTAAAAAATAAAGGAAAATAACAACATAAAAACACTGTAGTAGCAAGGTAAAAGCTCAAAAATTTGATCTTTTTGCAAGTTTATGAAATTTTTTGGCATAGAATCATGTTAAGAGCATATTTTACTACCTCCATGCTAATTTTTACAAGCAAATAACATCGTTTGGATACCTAAATCGTGACATTTTGCTTCAGTGAATAGTACCTAAAACAATAACTTGAACAATAACCGTGTCAAAGAATTGTGATTTAGGATGTTCTAGGTTTTAGAGTATGGTTTGGAGGGTCAAATAATCAAAGTACTTTTGGAATAGTCATTTAAGAAGCTTGTCCAGATGAAGCTTGAAGTTGGAAAGTTTATGCATAAATGGGAAATGATGGAATTAATTCATGAATCATGAAGTTGTTGAAGTTAAATTGATAAATATAAATTACCATTAAAGTATGAACTAGTGTATGTTTTAAAAATTCATCCTAGATAGATTAAGGACTCATGGTTTAAGATTGTATACAATGAGCTCATAAGATGATAATTTTGATGTGTACAGATGTTGATCTTCTTAAATGTTGAATTATAAGTTGTGAAGCATTCGGGAACCAAGCTTGAAATTTGATTACTAATTTGGACAACGGGAGCAAAGAGCGGGGTTTATTCCTCTTGGACCTTAGATTGTGAGTAAATACGGTTTACTATAGCACCATCTTCAAGATTTTCATCATTTGTGCCATGTTATTTTTATTGTAAGAAAGATTACTTAAATTAAATTTTCAAGTTTGATTATTTAAATATTGATAAGCTATTTTAAGAAACTTATACTTTTTTTGCTTTTACACTTCATGAGTTGCTTTCTTTTAATCATGCATAATGTTTTCATTAAATGTTACTCTTAGAATTTTAGGAATGCAGGACAAACCTCTTGATGAAATCCCTCCCATATTTATGTTGAAAATGTGAAGTTTGTTCTATGTTGTTGATGACTCTGTAAATTTACACATGTATGTATTTGTAGATTTTACCGAATTTATGGTGAATGAATAGTTCATTGTTATATAGAAATTTTCAAGTTAGCTTCAAATTGTGACTTGACTTTATGAATTCTGATATGATTTAAGAAGAATTGAGAAATTGAAATATGTTTTGACAAAGAATATTTGTTAAGGATTGGATGGATTTTTCTCTTCTCTTAACCAATGCATTTCTATTTCCTCAATGCACTACTACCATTACTTTTCCTTTCCCATTTAATTTTTTATTACTATTGGTTTATAAGTTTTTGTTTGTTCTGGAGGAATAATTGACAAATATACTATTAGCTAGTAGCAAAGATAGTTAATCTTACTGTACCATGTAACCTTTGTTATGAATAAGTTATGAAAAGATTAGGGAGTTGAGGGAAGCTTTTCCCAACATTATGATATGAGTGATGAGAATGTGGTAATTTACACATCACATTGCTGTGTGCTTGAAACAATTATGATATGAAAAGGTTAGAGAGTTGAGGAGAGCTCATCCTAACCTTATTATATAAATTATGAGAATATGGTGATTTATACGTCTCATTACTATATGCTTGGGATAAAATATGTATGTGGTGATTTTTTCCTACTAGGCTATTGCTTGGGTATAAAAAAATGGTTCTGTTTTGAGTCCTCCTCTAAACATTTCCCTCTTGGTATAAAGATTTATTTTCCTATTTTTTTATCTGACCTTGAAATTATTGTTTATTATATTCAATATCAAGATTTTAGAACTTTTCTTAACCTAATTTAGACACTTTAAAGTTTTAATTGTTATTATATACATTGATTTAGATAATGTTATATTATTTGCATATACTTTGCACACTTTTTGTTTATGAAAACCTCGTGCATATGGTATGTTCTATTTCAGCTATAGTATGCTATATTTGTTCACTTAGTTGTGTAAACCCACTCCCATATTTCCATATTTTCAGATAGCACTAAATAGTCTAACTCGCACTCATTAGGACTTGAATAAGATAACAGTTTCTATGGTGAGCCCAATTGTTGTTGGTTGCAAAGTATTTATGCAATGTCAGAACGCAAATGCACGTGTCGTGACTAAGTAATATAATGATGAGTTAGTATCGTCCCACGAGGAGTATACTAGAAACTACTATAGAATGGTTTGACTCGTAAAATGTTGTAGCAAAATTCTGTTGGTTCACATGATTTAATGTTTAGGAGAAATTAAAATGTAACAAACTAGACAAGGCTTAAATTAAGTTGAGAGGCTCTAGGTTATGAAGAAGAAGATATTAGGTGAACTAGGGTGGCTTCGGGGTTGCTATGAACTTCTGCACTCATTTTGCTCTAGAAATTGCTATAGCAATTGCTTCAGTGCCCAGTCTGCTCTTGAATGGAGTCTTTCTAAACTACCATTCCTTGCACTCCTAGGGTTTGAATATGCATCCCTGCATCAATCACAACCCTAGAGTTGTACTTGAATCCCTTAACTCTTGGGTCAAATGAGACAACCATACATTCCTATATTGGTTATGCCCACACATCCAACTCTTTTCCAGCATTCACCAAATTTCTAGGTTAATGATAGCCTAAGCTTTCCTCTATCTAATTTCAGTTAGCAGGAGAAGTTAAGATATACAAACACAGTTGGATGTCACAGCGTTGCTGCAGCAAAATCATTTAGAAATTAAAATGTGCATGTGTTCATTGCAACCCGTCTACAACCATAGCTGGAAAATTAGCCCAGCTTCATATCCAAACCGACTACAAGCATTAGATTAACCAGTATGTAGTGAAGAGTAATACAACTATATGAAAAGAAAAAATGTAGTTTCCTGCTGACAACGAAAACACTAAAAAGAATATGAAAGAAATCCCCAGCAACAGTCCTCTTCCTTGCTCCTATGCTTCACCATGCAGGGTTGCCCCGTCCTAGCCCAGAGTGTAACCACGCAACTCACTCCAGACAGGGATTTCTGGGCTTCCTCTTTCAATCTTCTTATGTCACCCTCCACGTCTTTGTTCTGTGCTTTCTGTTTTCCCTTTTTATAGTCTTTGTGGTCCTATAAAAGTGGCCTGGTCTGCTGAAATTCTCCCTGCTTTTCGGCCAGCACCTCTGTCAGCATCTTTCCCTCCACTTCCAGTAGTGGAGGCTGTTCTTGTACCTCCAACAGTCTGTTGTGTCAACTAGGCGCTCATTTTTTCTCCTTGTTGGGTGGTGGCCGCACCTGATACACCGCTCTGACTCCCTGCCACCTGCACCATATCACAAAAGGTAAACCTCTCATCTTATGCATCCTATTAAAAAGGACCAAGATCACCGAACATCACTCGGTTTGTTGCCTTAATTGCTGCGCATGTATACTGAATTGTCACAGCAAACAGAATGGGTGATCTTGTGTCTGTGGGAGGCTAAACATTCTATTATCAGGGGGCATGAAAGCTAATAAGTCAAAATGCATATTAAATATCCTTAGAAAAACATAGAGAAACTCTAATGAATTAGAGTTATCAATTCCCCCCAAACTTAAATGGTTGCTTGTCCTTAAGCAATTTACTCTAACCACTACATCTCTTCTATTAAGCTCCAACTTCTTTCCCCAGTATAGTTCCATGTGGTTCTGCTACTAGCCCTCAACTCTCAGGGTTGTTTCCACATAGGGAATACCACCTGCCTTTTGCCTTTTTCCCCAATCTCAACCAGAACCTTCATCGAAGTTGTGTGTGTGATATGGACAGTTTTCCAAAAGCCACTTGGGTCAAGATCAGGTCAAAGTACTAAGATTCCCCTACTAATATATCGAGTCTCCTTAATTAGGACAAGTTGGCATACTTCCTAGGCACAGCCAGGGCAAATAAGATGGGGTAGCTCGCTGATTTTTGATTTTTTGATTCTTTTGTATAAATATTTTTTTTTCTTTTCCTCTCTTATTTTTAATTCAGCAAAGGTCATTAGTGCCTTTTGATGCGAATGCCAACATGTGAGATGAAGGCACCCGGTTACTCAGCATTATCACCCTTAAGCAAAATCCTACTTATACCTCTATGTCCCTATTTTATGCAAAAGTACACATGGGGCTCATGCATACCCCTAGTTACTAAGAAACAATAGAGGCATTGGAGTGGCAACATTTCTCTCTTCTTCCTCTCTTTCCCCCAAACTTAAACCTTTCTGACCATAGCCTATACCTCTTTTTGTATTCAGTAAGAGAGACTCAACATTAACTATAAAAACTTAGGCCTAATTCCTGAAGAATCACCATATTTCTCTTGCTAAAATTGACCATAGTCCTGTGTTAATTAGAAGAAAGTTCTAGTTGTGTGAGGTTGGCATGCAGATTTCCTATTTGGGCTATCAGTAAAGTTCCAGACTTCCTCGTATAGTTTCTTGGAGCTAACAGCTAGTCATGAAATATACATGACAGACTCATCTCTCTTCTTCTTTCTCTTTTTTATTTATTTATTTAGTTAAAACAAAATGTAATTGTAAAAACTCCCTAATTGAACTCCCTAATTGCTAAATTTATCAGACGTAAACTCACATTCAAGCACAAT
The DNA here is from genome assembly GCA_037074535.1 of Gleditsia sinensis. NCBI lineage: Eukaryota > Viridiplantae > Streptophyta > Magnoliopsida > Fabales > Fabaceae > Gleditsia > Gleditsia sinensis. Next base: position 58,392,736 of record CM073468.1, on the reverse strand, counting down.
CACACAGAAATTCATACCAAAACTAGCACAAATTGAAATACACTCATTCAGTAAAGCACAGCAATTGCCACAGCAAACACTAAAGCAAATACTAAAGCTACACTAATTCCATCCCCCAGCATAGCAAATGCCATAGCAAACACTAAAGCAACATTAATTTCACCTCCCCCCCAAACTTAAAGATGAGCAGTGCCCCCACTGCTGATTATATTGTAAAACCCATAAAAGAGGCAAAGTACTAAAACAGGAACAGCAACATGCAAAGCAAAGTGAAAATACGAAAACAGAATAAGGGAAATAGAAGGTAAGGGGACTCCCTGAGGGTGCTTGCAGGGATGCTGTAGCACCCTAGTGGCATTGACCCCCTTAAGACTTTGAGGCGCTACGGAGCCCACTCCTTCATTGAGTTGATCATTGTGGGCTTTGAAGTTTGGCCTTCCCTTTTTGCATTGTTGCTGCCCTCTTTGCAAGTAGCTCTTCATCCTCTGAGGACTAAATTTCCTCATGAGTCCTTAATGGGCATGGCTGCTGCTCGTGGCTGTGGGAAGAGTCTTGGGACTCTTGGCCCTCTTTAAACTGAGGCCCTCTGTTCTTCTCCAGTTGTGTAGTGTAGTAAGTCCGAGGGGAAGTCTGGAAAGGGGAAGAATTGCTTGAAATTTTGCTCGAGTGTTTTCTGGAGGGCAATATCCCTCTACTGTTGGTATTTCCAGAAGGTGTGCTGGTATTTGAGGAGCAGAGATTATTGTTGTAAGATGGTGGTTTGCTGCTGAAGCAGTAGGTGTAGGGTCTTATCAACCGAATAAGGAGCAGAGGTGGAGGCAGCTTGGCCTTCAGAGTGTGGTGGGGCTTGTGTGGCAGCTGGTGGATCTGGAGCACCTTTTTCTTGGACAATTCGAGCTATGGTAATGATGCTAATGGGGTTGTCCCCTTGAGTGTCTCCTTATTGATTAAGATAGGCACCTTGCTGTCCTAACACAGCAGGGTGATAAGGGAAGGGAATAGTAGACTTCCTTTCTTGCGGCTTGCACACACTCTGATTTGTTCGTTGATAACCCTGCCAACGTTAATATGCCTGTCTGAAATAATATCATCGACCATTGCCACTCTATCTCTACTCATCGTTTTCCCGTGAGTGGAGGGCAAAAGGCGAGTTTTTAGAAAATGGTACCAAACCTTGGCCACAGGCACCAAGGAAGCTCGATTGATTATAGCAGTACCCTGGGAAGATTTCTCCCAGGTGGTGCCTGGGATACATACCCAGGCCAGCATTTCTTGCCAGTTGTGGTCTTGTAGAGCCTCTAATTGTGCTTCATAATCATCATCCTCATCAGGCAATTTATAGGCTTTGTTGATTATGGCTTGGTCGAATAAAACTTGGTTCTCCCTGACTCTAACCCATTCCTTGGCGTTCTGTGGGAAGTTGGTGTAGAACTCCCTTACCAGAAGGACAAGGGCAGGCTTGGGGTGGGTGGCAAAGGTTTCCCATCCACGTTGCTTCACCACTACTGCCACATACATTGGCAAACCCAGATCTTCAAGCCTGGTAAAGGCGAAGCTTTTCTCTGCGTAGAAATTTTGCTGAATGGTTTCTTCATCGTATTGCCTCTTGTTCTCTTCGGAGGTAAACTTCTGCATGTTTCTTGCCTTCTGTGCTACGGTCTTGACCCTCGGCATTGTTGGCTAGTGGAGATACTAAGAGATGTAGGTCTGCTTCGTGCAAAGAGGGTTCCAGGATGTGAAGGGAAGAGAGTACAAGAGAGTACTTGGAATGTGAAGAGGTTGAGAAAGAGTTGCAGAGACTGTTGAGTACACTAGGCTGGGTTGGGTGAAATGAGGGGGATGTACGTGACTTATAGGATTCTCAAAGTTTTCTCGCTCCCCCTTTTTTTTGTCAGGGCTAAGGGCTTTTGCTGCAGCAATTCCTGTGGCAAAAACTGGCATCCCTGTGATTTTGCTGTAGCACGTCTTGTGACAAAAGTTGGCTTTCACACGCTTTTGCCACAGCAAAACAAGACTAGCTTTCACATGATTTTGCTGCAATAGGGCAAAAACTGACCTTCAGCCTGATGTTCTCCCCCTCCTACGAAACGAACACAATTGATATTAGAGTCACAATTTAAGCTACCTAACAATTGTAAAATAAAACAACAATGAATGAAACATGGGTTTCCTCCTATGAGCACTTGTTTTAGAGTCAACAGCCTGACTTCTTCCCTGTTCACCCTTCTTGCAATTGGAGTAAGGTGTGTTGGCGATCCATATCACCTCCAAGGTAGATCTTGATCCTTTGTCCGTTAACCCTGAATGTCCTCCCTTCCTTTTCTTCTTCTAGTTCCATAATTCCAAAAGGGAAGACTTTGCTGATGCAGAAAGGGCCAGACCAACAAGATTTTAATTTTTCAGGGAACAAGGTTAGCCTAGAGTTGTATAGCAGCACTCTCTGTCCTACTTCGAAGTCCCTCGGCTGTATCCTCTTGTCGTGCCATTGCTTTGCTTTCTCTTTGTATAGCTTGGCATTCTCATAAGCTTGACTACAGAATTCATTCAGCTCATTTAGCTGCAACATTTTTTTCTCACCCGCAGCTCCCAAATTCAGATTTAACTCCTTCACAGCCTAATATGCCCGATGCTCTATCTCTACTGGCAGATGACAAGCGTTACCAAACACTAACTTGTATGGTGACATCCCCAGTGGTGTTTTATAGGCTGTTCTATAGGCCTACAATGCATCATCCATCCTTGAGGACCAATCCTTCCTAGTTGGGCCAACCATTTTTTCCAGTATCCTCTTGATTTCTCTATTGGAGACTTCAACCTGCCCACTGGTTTGTGGATGATATGGTGTTGCCACCTTGTGTCTTACGCCATATTTGGCCAGCAGTGCTCCGAATTGCCTGTTGCAGAAGTGGGATCCTCCATCACTGATGATGGCTCTGGGGGTTCCAAATCTTGTAAAAATTTTCTTCTTCAGAAATATGGTTACCACCTTTGCCTCGTTAGTGGGAGACGCACTTGCTTTTACCCATTTTGAGACGTAGTCAACAGCTAATAGGATGTATTGGTTCTCAAAACTCGAAGGGAAAGGGCCTAAGAAATCTATTCCTCATACATCGAACAATTCCACTTCTAGAATGTTGTTCAGCGGCATTTCATGTCTTCTAGATATGTTTCCTATTCTTTGGCACCTGTCACATTGCAACACAAAGGAGTGAGAGTTCTTGAATAGAGAAGGCTAGTAGAACCCTGCCTACAGTACCTTGTTTGCAGTCCTTACTCCTCCAAAATGGCCTTCATAGGGTGAAGCATGGCATTGCTGCAGGATTTGTTCCATCTCTTCACTGGGAATGCATCTTCTTATCATCTGATCAGCACACTACTTGAAGAGGTATGGTTCATCCCAGTAATATGAATTCACATCATGCAAAAATTTCTTCTTTTGCTGTGACGTCAATTCTGGTGGGAGCAAGCCACTCACCAGGTAGTTTACATAGTTAGCATACCATGGCACACCAGCTTGGGACATGAAGAAGAGTTGCTCATATGGGAATTTCTCATTAATCTCTTCTGCTTCTACGCTGTCCTGTTCCAATATGGAGAGATGGTCTACCACCTATTTCTCAGTCCCCCTTCTATCCTTGATCTCCAGATCAAATTCCTGGAGCAAGAGCACCCATCGAATGAGTTTAGGCTTGGAATCCTTCTTCTTAACCAGGTACTTCATGGCAGAATGGTCTGTGTGCACAATTACTTTTGTTCTTACAAAATATGATCTGAATTTCTCAAAAGCAAATACTACTGCAAGCATCTCCTTCTCTGTTACTGTGTAGTTGAGTTGGGCCCCTTGCAGCATTTTGCTTGCATAATATATAGAATGAAAAACTTTATTCCTGCATTGCCAAAGGACGGCTCTCAATGCTGCTTCACTTGCATCACACATTAGTTCGAATGGAGAAGTCCAGTCTGGTGCCACAATAATTAGTGCTGAACTCAATTTTTTCTTAAGGTCACAGAATGCTATAATGCAGTTTTTATCAAAGCAGAAAGTTATGTTGATAACTGCAATTTATTGTAGTTCCTATGTGCTTTCTGAGTATGTTTACTGAGTTGTTCTGGTGTTTTAAGCACTCTTATTCCTTGAATAAATTGAACGATATGACTCTTTTAGATAAAACATCAGCTACCCCGTTGCTGCAACATTTTAGTAAGCATATGTGGCAATTATGGCAGAAACCTGAGTGATATTGGGTGAGCTGCTCCCTTTTCTGCAATACACTGATTCTGTTTGATATGGTGCAGGTGACAGCAAAGCAAGGCTGCACAGCAGGTGCAGCCTCCACCCAGCAGGAGAGAAAGCAGCAAAAACTGACACTACAGGCTGCTGGCACAGAACTGTCCCACTACTGAAAGTGGAAAGGACAAAGCTGCATGCAGAGATGGTTTTGCCGCAAAGCAGGGGGAATGACGGCAAAAAAAAGGTAGCTGACTGGGACCACAAGGCTAAACGATAAAGAGAGGCAGAGAAGGGGAGACAAAGGACACACAACAGAGGGGGGAGAGAGGAGAAAAGAAGAGAGAATTTTGGAGGAAAGAACACCGTAGCCGAGGATGCGTTGACACCGGAAGGTGTAGCATTAAGGGAGCAGTTCGCAGTTCCAGAAGGGGATTGATCCTTATTGTGATCTTTACTATTTTTATCAAAAAGATAGAACTACATTTTGGTAATTTTGTTTATATCATTTAGGATGCATATCAGTGTTTTTGGGATATTTGTAACCAGTGTAACCATGAGGCTTGGCTAGTTTCCAGCTAGGGTTGCATAAGGGTTGTAATGAACTGAAGCACATTTTTATAAAAAACACATTCCGCTATAGTTTTGTTCAACATTCAATTGTATTTCCATTTAGTTTTTCTTTCCTTAATAACGAAAGTTTGGAGGAAGAAAACCAAGGCCAACATTCGCCTGGAAGGGTAATGGAGGCTGGGAAAAGTTGAATATATGGGGCTAGCTCATATAGGGATATATGGGTACCCCATTAGTCCAGTAGTGGAGCTTCATGCACCATTCAGGGGTGAGGACTGATGCAGGAATGCATGTCTGAACCTCAGAATTGCAAAGAATGGAAGTCTAGGAAGACTCCATTCAGGACTGAAATTGGCACTTAGAACAAGTGCTGCAACAATTCTTAGAGCAAATATGAGTGCTGTAGTCCATGGCAACCCTGAGCAACCCTAGATCTCCTAATATCAATTCCTTTTTTTCTCCCTATTACTCCTTATCTTAGTTATAGTTGCAGTCAGTCAATCTACTTTTATTCCAGTCTTGTGAACTATCTTATCTTTGCTACAGCATTTGCACGCAAAAGTCTCTATAATAGTTTTAGTTTACTCCTCGTGGGACAATACTCACTCATCACTTTATTACTTGGTCACGACACGTGCACTTGCGTTCTGACACTGTATTCATCTTTGCATGAAACAACAAACAAGTTTTTGGCGCCGTTGCCGGGGAGTGTCAACTTGAAAATTGTTTTTAGATACTCGACTGTGTGAAGTGTTGTTTTGTTTCTTTTTACTCTAGTGTTTTGTTGAGCAGGTAACGCAGTGCATGAGCTGGGCTGGCAGGGAACTTCTGCCTCTAGATCTAAAGATAGAAAGAACGCTTTTGAGAAGAAGAAGAGGACAGTTAACACCTCAGTAGCAGGCAGAGATGGCTAATCAGAATGGAGCAGACACCATGGACGATAGAGATAGGGTCTTAAATGCTTATGTTCAACCAAACCTGAATGGGTTGAACCCGAGCATTGTGAGACCAGAGATCGAGGCTCTACATTTTGAGCTCAAACCAGTAATGTTCCAGATGCTGCAAACTGCAGGGCAATTAAGTGGAATGCCTACAAAGGACCCTCACCTTTACTTAAGAGTGTTCATGGAAGTCACGGATGCTTTCAAAATGAATGAGGTAACAGAAGAAGTGCTCAGGCTAAAGCTGTTCCCTTACTCATTAAGAGACCGAGCAAGAGCATGGTTGAACTCTCTGCCACTTGACTCTATCGCTAACTGGAGTGATTTGGTAGAGAAATTTCTGTTGAAATACTTCCCGCCCACCAAGAATGCCAGATTGAGAAATGACATCACCTCTTTCCAGCAATTGGAAGGTGAATCTTTGTACAAGACCTGGGAGAGGTATAAAGAGTTATTACGGAGAGGCCCCCATCATGGAATTCCTTACTTCATTCAGATGGAGACCTTTTACAATGGCCTCAATGCTCAAACCCGCACCATAGTAGATGCGGCAGCTAATGGGGCACTATTGTCCAAAACATATAATGAAGCGCACGAGCTGCTTGAAAAGATGGCCAGTAACAACTATCAATGGCCAATGGACAGAGTTTCAACTAGAAAGGAAGCAGCAGGCATGCATGAAGTGAGTGAAATGACTTCTCTCACAGCCCAGCTAGCTTCATTAGTTAATGTCTTAAAGAGCCAACAAATGACCCGCCCTCAAGCAACCAATGCAGTCTAAGAGACTGGACCATCTTGTGTACTGTGCAATGGACCACTTCTTTTTGAAATGTGCCCCTCAAACCCAGAATCAGTGTGCTTCGTGGGAAATATGAATCGTAATAACAATCCCTACTCCAACACGTATAACCCAGGATGGAGGCAACACCCCAATTTCTCCTGGAGTAACTATGGTACGGGACAAAGGAGCAACTCTGCCCTACAAAGACCACAGGCTCCCCCTGGCTTCCATCAGCAAAGACAGCAGCCTCACAAAACCACCACTTCGTTGGAATCCCTGATGAAGGAGTATATGGCAAGGAATGATGCTCTAATCCAGAGTCAAGCAGCCTCATTACAGAATTTAGAAACTTAAGTGGGACAGCTTGCCAATGAACTAAAAAGCAGACCTCTAGGGACACTTACGAGCAATATTGAAGTCCCTAGGAGAGAAGGGAAAGAGCACTGCAAGGCTATAGCCCTAAGAAGTGGAAAGATAGTGGAGCCACCAAAGGCAAAAGGATAGGACCAGAAAGACTTCACTGTACCCCTAGAGAAAAAGAAAGACAAGTAAAAGCAAGAGGAGGAGGTAAGCAAGGAAGCAACCATCACTAAAGAAAATGTTGCAGCTATGCCACAGCAAAATTTGGAAACTTTACCGCAGCAAGGCATGCAGCAAACTAAGCTACCTCCCCCTTTCCCTCAGAGATTTCAGAACTAGCAGAATGACCAACAGTTTAGAAGATTCCTAGATGTCCTGAAACAGCTGCACATTAACATTCCTCTGGTGGAAGCACTAGAGCAGATGCCTAACTATGTAAAGTTCATGAAGGACATTCTGACCAAAAAGCGAAGATTTGGCGAATTTGATACAGTTGCTCTCACAAGGGAATGCAGTGCTGTGCTGCAAAATAAGTTGCCACCCAAACTTAAGGATCCAGGTAGTTTCACCATACTTTGTTCTATTGGGAACCAGTATTTTGGCAAGGCACTTTGCGACTTGGGAGCAAGCATCAACCTCATGCCAATGGCCATCCTTAAAAAGCTCGGAATTAGAGAAGCAAGGCCTACCACAGTCACACTGCAATTGGCAGACAGATCCATTGCCCATCTAGAGGGAAAAATAAAGGATGTCCTGGTTAAGGTGTACAAGTTCATCTTCCCAGTAGACTTCATAATACTAGACTATGAAGCTGATGCAGAGGTACCAATTATATTGGGCAAACCATTTCTAGCAACCGGCTGGACACTAATTGATGTTCAGAAGGGTGAATTAACCATGAGAGTCCAGGATGAGCAAGTTACATTCAATGTGCTCCAGACTATGAAGTTTACCAGTGAAGAAGAAGAATGTGCAGTGGTGTCTATGATAGATACATTAGCATCAGAACAGTTAAAAAAATGCTGCAAGGACCCACCACCAGTAGCATGGATAGACAACTCAGATTCTGAAGGGGAAGACGAGAAAGAATGGGCCTGGATTAATGTCAGGCATGGCATTAGGAAGCAGCGGCCATTATATGTGACCCCACCAGATTCAAGGCCGCTGAAAGCATCAGTGGAGGAGCCACCAGCCTTGGAGATGAAGCCTCTGCCAGCACACCTCAAGTATGCATATTTAGGAGAGACAACCACTCTTCCTGTGGTTATCTCAGCACTTTTGACAGTGGAACAAGAAGGAAAATTGGTCCTTGCACTGAAAAAATTCAAAAGGGCCATTGTTTGGACACTTGCTGACATTAAGGGAATCAACCCCTCATTTTGCATGCATAAGATCCTCTTGGAAAGCAATAAAAAAGGGTCCATAGAACCCTAGCGAAGGCTTAACCCAATAATGAAGGAGGTGGTTAAAAAGGAAATTATCAAGTGGCTACATGTTAGAATTATTTACCTAATATCCGATAGTTCTTGGGTGACTCCGGTCCAGTGTGTTCCTAAGAAGGGGGTATGACTGTGGTGGAAAGTGAAAACAATGAGCTTATCCCCACCAAGGTTGTAATGGGCTGGAGGATTTGCATGGATTATCGGAAGTTGAACAAAAGCACTAGGAAGGATCACTTCCCTCTACCGTTCATTGATCAAATGTTAGATATACTTACTGGAAGGGAATACTATTATTTCCTGGATGGGTACTCAGGGTACAACCAGATTGCTATAGCACCAGAAGATCAGCATAAGACCACATTCACATGTCCTTATGGTACCTTTGCATTTCGAAGGATGCCATTTGGGCTTTGTAATGCTCCAGCAACATTCCAGTGTTGCATGATGGCAATATTCACAGAAATGGTTGAGCAGTTTGTGGAAATCTTCATGGATGACTTTTCAGTCTTTGGGGACTCCTTTGACCTATGCTTGGGAAACCTTGCTAAGGTCTTGCAAAGGTGTGAGGAAACAAACTTGGTGCTGAACTGGGAGAAGTGTCAGTTTATGGTAAAAGAGGGGATTGTGCTGGGCATAAGGTTTCTCAGAGAGGACTTGAGGTTGACAAGGCCAAGGTGGAAATGATAGAGAAGCTTCTTCCTCCCACCTCGGTCAAGGGCATTTGAAGCTTCTTGGGACATGCAGAATTTTATAGGAGGTTCATTAAGGACTTCTCTAAGGTTGCCAAACCTTTATGCAGTTTGCTAGAGAAGGACAAAACTTTCTGTTTTGATGAAGGTTGTATGACAGCATTTTGTGACCTCAAGAAAAAATTGAGTACAGTCCCAGTTATTGTGGCTCCAGACTGGACCTCTCCATTTGAGCTGATGTGTGATGCTAGTGAAACAGCATTGGGGACTGTCCTTAGGCAGCGCAGAAACAAGCTGTTTCATTCTATATACTATGCTAGCAAAATGCTGCAAGGTGCCCAACTGAACTACACGATGACAGAGAAGGAATTGCTTGCAGTAGTGTTTGCCTTTGAGAAATTCAGAGCATATCTGGCAGGAGCAAAGGTGATAGTGCACACAGACCACTCTGCCATCAAACACTTGGTTAGGAAAAAGGATTCCAAGCCCAAGCTCATTCAGTGGGTGCTTTTGCTTCAAGAATTCGATCTAGAGATCAGAGATAGGAAAGGAACTGAACATCAAGTGGCAGACCATCTCTCCAGGTTGGAAGGGCACAGCTCTGAAGCAGATGACATTAATGAAAGATTCCCATATGAGCAACTCTATCTCCTGTCCCACGATGATGTGCCATGGTTCGCTGATTATGTAAATTACCTTGTGAGTGGAATGCTCCCACTAGACTTGATGTGGCAGCAGAAGAAAAAATTTCTGCATGAGGTAAACTCATACTACTAGGATGAACCATACCTTTACAAGCAATGTGCTGATCAAATAATAAGGAGGTGCATACTCAGCGAAGAGATGGAGCAAATCTTGCAGCAATGCCATGCTTCCCCTTATGGAGGTCATTTTGGAGGAGTTAGAACTGCAAACAAGGTGCTGCAGGCAGGGTTCTATTGGCCCTCTCTATTCAAGGACTCTCACTCCTTCGCAAAGCAATGCGACCGATGTCAGAGGACAGGGAATATATCTCGCAGACATGAAATGCCACTAAACAACATCTTAAAGGTAAAATTATTTGATGTGTGGGGAATAGATTTCATGGGCCCATTCCCTTTGAGTTTTGGGAATCAATACATCCTTGTAGCCGTAGACTATGTCTCAAAGTGGGTGGAAGCAAGTGCATCTCAAACTAATGAGGCAAGGGTGGTAACCAGATTCCTGAAAAGAAACATCTTTACAAGGTTTGGAATCCCCAGGGCCATCATCAGCGATGGAGGGACCTACTTATGCAATCGGCAGTTCAAGGCACTACTTGCCAGATAAGGAGTAAGGCACAAGGTGGCAACCCCCTATCACCCACAAACAAGTGGGCGGGCTGAAGTCTCCAACAGAGAGATCAAGAGAATCTTGGAAAAAACAGTAGGCCCCACGAGGAAGGATTGGTCCTCCAGGTTGGATGATACACTATGGGCCTATAGAACAGCCTATAAGACACCTCTGGGCATGTCACCATACAGGTTGGTATTCGGGAAGGCTTGTCATCTACCAGTAGAGTTAGAACATCGAGCATATTGGGCAGTGAAGAAGCTAAACTTGAACCTGGAAGCTGCGGGTGAGAAGAGGATGCTGTAGCTAAATGAGTTGGATGAATTTCGTGGTCAGGCCTATGAGAATGCCAGACTATACAAGGAGAAAGCAAAGCAATAGCATGACAAGAAGATACAACCCAGGAACTTCGAAGTGGGACAGAGAGTACTACTGTACAACTCTAGGCTGACCTTGTTTCCTAGGAAGTTAAAATCTCGTTGGTCTAGTCCATTTCGCATAAGCAAGGTCTTCCCTTTTGGGACTATTGAATTGGAAGAAGAAAAGGAAGGGAGGAAATTCAGGGTTAATGGACAAAGGGTCAAGCACTATCTAGGAGGTGATATGGATAGACAGCACACCTCCATTCAGCTGCAAGAGGAATGAACAAGAGGGAAGTCAGGCTAAAGACTCTAAAACAAGCGCTCATGGGAGGCAACCCATGATTAAATTTGCTGTTGATTAAGTTAACAGTTTTAAGATAGTTTAAATCATGAGTCTAATAGCATTTGTGTTTGTTACGCAGGATGGGAAGCATAGAAGTTTACAGAACCAGTTTTTGTTTTACTGAAGTAAAACTATACGAAAGATAGTCCCTGCTTTGCTATAGCAGGATTAAGAACAAGCATCCTCTGCTGCAGCAAAATCCTAGGCAAGCCAGTTTTTGCTGCAACGTTGCTGCAGCAAACACAGTCAACCCTAAATCTAGGGGATCCCCTCTGCTATGCTTCTTACAATATATATATATATATATATATATATATATATATATATATATATATATATATATATATATATATATATATATATATGTATATTTTCAAAAAATTGTTGTCAGAAGAAAAACTGGGGCGGGAAAAAGGCAAAAGCCCATAAGTCATGAAAACACGTCTTCCACCCTCATTAAACCTCTGCAACTCCCTCACCCCCTTCACCCTCGAGTACCTCACCTGAATTCCCAAAACCCATACAGCTCCCTCACCTCCTTTGCACCAGAAACCTCCACTTCCAAACCCTCGTAACCTATCATGCCGAGAATCAAGACGGTGGCCAGGAAGGCAAGCAAGGTGAAGAAATTTACCTCCGAGGAAAACAGGTAGAAGCACGACGAAGAGATTTTACCCTGAAGCTTCTATGCTGAGAAAGGTTTCACCTTCGCCTTATTTGGAGATTTGGGACTGCCAATGTACGTCGGCACTGTGGTCAAACAGAGGGGATGGGAAAAGTTTGCCAGTCACCCGCAAACTGCTCTTGTCCCCCTGGTTTGAGAATTCTATGCAAACTTCTCCCCAGAAAATGAGAAGTGGGTGACAGTCTGGGAGACTAGGGTTTAGTTTGACCAAGCCTCCATAAACAAGGCTTACAATCTGCCAGACGAAGAAGATCAGTACGAGGCCTATCTACAGGGTCTGCAGGACCAGGATTGGGACGATATACTTACCTGGGTATGCCTTCCCGGCACCACCTAGGATAAATCCCCTCAGGGCTCCACCACCATCAATCAGGTCTCTCTAGTACCTGCCGCAAAGGTGTGGTACCACTTCCTCAAGACCCGCCTGCTACCTTCTACCCATGGGCAGACAGTGAGCTGAGACAGAGTAGCAATGGTTGATGCACTCATATTCGGCAGACCACTCAATGTTGGCCGAATTATCAGTGGCCAAATCGAAGTATGCGCCAACCGGAAGAAGGGAAGTTTACTTTTCCCTTCCCTCATCACTATCCTGTGCAAGAATCGTGGAGTCCCAGTCTCCATTGATGAAGAAGTATTGAAGGACACCAACCCCATCACTGCTACCACCATTGCTCGGATTGTACAAGAGAAAGCTGCCCCACACCCACCAGCTGCTTCCCGAGATCACCCACAATATGCCGGCCCCTCTGCTTCTTCCTCTGCCCCCAACTAGCTGACAAGACCTTGCAGTTCATCCTCAATCAACAAGCTACCATTCTGAGGCAGCAAGCTATGATTTTGCAACTTCAGCAAACCTTTTGGCGTTATGAGCAGAAAAGGGATTTTGCCCTTTACACCACCCTCAAACAAAACTATAAGCAATTTTTTCCATTTCTGGAGTTTCCCACTGACTTGCTCCATACCACCTTCGAAGAGTCAGCCCCAGCACCTGAGCCACAGACAGAATAGCAAAAGGATTCTGAAGGATCCTCCTCTAGTAAGGAGCCCCACCCAGAACCCCACCAGACACCAGTGGGAACTGAGTCCTCTGATGATGATGAACCTATTGCAAAACGGGCAGTAATGATGCGTAAAGGAAAGGCCCCACAACAATCAGCACAGCGCAGAAGTGGGCTCAGAAGCTCCTCGAGGTCTTCTAGGGGTCAATGCCCCTAGGGTGCTGTAGCATCCCTGCTAGCACCCTCAGGAAGTTCCCTCAACTCTTATTCCTTCTCTGCTATATTTGGAATTCCTTTGCCTCTGCTTCTGTTTTTGGGTGTCTTTTGTGATTTTGGCCATTGCATCAGCAGTGAGGACACCGCTCACCTTTAAGTTTGGGGGGATTATATATTGTTTGCTGTGGCATTTCTGTGGCTTAGTGTTGCTTTAGTATTGCTGTAGAGTTTGCTGAAGCATGGACTTATTTATTTGTGTTTTGCTTATCTATGTTGCTGTTTATCCATGCTGCTATTTACTTATGTTTTTTCCTGCCTGTGTTGGATGAGTCTGCATATTGCATAGCCTGCCAAAAGTTCTGGGATACTCCATGAGGAGGATTGGGTATTTCACTAAAAACTAGAATATGAGACCTACAACCTTACCCAATCACACACACAACCCTATTCTAATAAGCACAGGATCATGGGCAGTTTTTCAAAAGAAAATTTGGTGATCTTTCAGAAATTGGACCTAAGTCTTAGAGCTAATATTGAGAGCTTTCTGTAGAATTATAAAAGAGGCAGACGCATAGGGTCAGAAAGGCTTAAGTTTGGGGGGGGAAGTTAAAAAAAAATTGGGACACTCCAATGCCTCTATAGTTCCTTAGTAACTAGGGGTATGCATGAGCCCCATGTGTACCCTTGCGTAAAATAGGGATATAGAGTATGAGTAGGAAGCTGTTTAAGGGTGATAAGGCTGAGTAATCGGGTGCCTGCATTGAACATGTTGGCATTCGCGTCAAAAGGCACTAATGACCTTTGCTAGAATAAGATCTATGCCAAAAAGAGAGAAGTAAATATATATATATATATATATATATACAAAAACAAAGAAGGAAAGGAAATCAGTGAGCTGCCTCCCCCCCCCCACATTTGTTGCCCTGGCTGCACCTATGATGAATGCCAACTTAACCTAGGAAGCTCGATATATTAGCATGGAAGTCTTAGGAACTCTGGCTATTTTTGACCCAAGTAGCTCTTAGGAAAACTGTCCATGTCACACACACAACTTCAAAGAAGGTTTTTGTTGAGATTGGGAGTAAGGTTTGTGGTGTCCTTTATATGAAAGCAATCCTGAGAGATGAGACCTATCAGCAGAACTATGGAGTCATGCATGAGAAAGGTCTGGAATTTCTTGTTGGTAGGAATGTGGTGAACAGAGCAGATTGCTTAGGGATAAGCAATCCTTTAAGTTTGGGGGGATTTGATAACTGCAATTTATTGTAGTTCCTATGTGCTTTCTGAGTACGTTTACTGAGTTGTTCTGGTGTTTTAAGCACTCTTATTCCCTGAATAAATTGAATGGGATGACTCTTTTAGATAAAACATCAGCTACCCCGTTGCTGCAGCATTTTAGTAAGCATATGTGGCAATTATAGCAGAAAACTCAGTGATATCGAGTGAGCTGCTCCCTTTTTCTGTTTGATATGGTGCAAGTGACAGTAGAGCAAGGCTGCGCAGCAGGTGCAGCCTCCACCCAGTAGGAGAGAAAGTAGAAAAAATTGATACTACTGGCTGTTGGCACAGAACTGTCCCACTACTGAAAGTGCAAAGGACAAAGCTGCACACAGAGATGGTTTTGCCGCAGAGTAGGGGGAATGATGGCAAAAGCAAGGAAGCTGACTGGGACCACAAGGTTGAACGATAAAGAGAGGCAGAGAAGGGGAGACAAAGGACACACGACAAAGGGGGGAGAGAGGAGAAAAGAAGAGAGAATTTTGGAGGAAAGAGCACCGTAGCCGAGGATGTGTTGACACCGGAAGGTGCAGCGTTAAGGGAGCAGTTCGCAATTCCAGAAGGGGATTGATCCTTGTTGTGATCTTTACTGTTTTTATCAAAAAGATAGAACTGCATTTTTGTAATTTTGTTTATATCATTTAGGATGCATACCAGTGTTTTTGGGATATTTGTAACCAATGTAACCATGAGGCTTGGCTAGTTTCCAGCTAGGGTTGCACAAGGGTTGTAATGAACTGAAGCACATTTTTATAAACAACACATTCCGCTACAGTTTTGTTAAACATTCAATTGTATTTCCATTTAGTTTTTCTTTCCTTAATAACGAAAGTTTGGAGGAAGAAAACCAAGGCCAACATTCGCCTGGAAGGGTAATGGAGACTGGGAAAAGTTGAATATATGGGGTTAGCTCATATAGGGATATATGGGTACCCCATTAGTCCAGTAATGGAGCTTCATGCACCATTCATGGGTGAGGACTGATGCAGGAATACATGTCTGAACCTCAGAATTGCAAAGAATGGAAGTTTGGGAAGACTCCATTCAAGACTGAAATTGACACTTAGAACAATTGCTGCAGCAATTCCTAAAGTAAATATGAGTGCTGTAGTCCATGGCAACCCTAGATCTACTAATATCAATTCCTCTTTTTCTCCCTATTACTCCTTATCTTAGTTATAGTTGCAGTCAGTCAATCTACTTCTATTCCAGTCTTGTGAACCATCTTATCTTTGCTACAGCATTCGCACAGCAAAAGTCTCTATAATAGTTTTAGTTCACTCCTCGTGGGACGATACTCACTCATCACTTTATTATTTGGTCATGACACGTGCACTTGCGTTCTGACACTGTATTCATCTTTGCATGAAACGATAAACATATGTCTTTCTCCAGTAAACTACATAGAGCTTTTGCAACCTTAGAGAAGTCCCTGATGAACCTCCTGTAGAATCCTGCATGGTCAAGGAAGCTTCTGATGCCTTTGACTGAGGTGGGAGGAGGCAGCTTCTCTATGATCTCTACTTTGGCTTTGTTAACCTCTAGTCTATTTTGAGAGACTTTGTGTCCTAGCACAATCTCTTCCTTCACCATGAATTGACACTTCTCTCAGTTTAGCACCAAGTTTGTTTTCTCACATCTTTGTAGGACCTTAGCAAGGTTTCCCAAACATAAGTCGAAGGAGTCCCCAAAAACTGAGAAGTCATCCATGAAAATTTCCACAAATTGCTTAGCCATTTCTATGAAAATTGCCATCATGCATCGCTGAAAAGTTGCTGGAGCATTGCATAACCCAAACGGCATCCTTCGAAATGCAAAGGTGCCATAAGGACATGTGAATGTGATCTTATGCTGGTCTTCGGGTGCTATAGCAATCTGATTGTAGCCTGAATACCCGTCTAGGAAACAATAGTATTTCCTTCCTACAAATCTGTCTAGCATCTGGTCTATGAATGGCAGGGGGAAGTGGTCTGTCCTAGTGCTTTTGTTCAGTCTTCGGTAGTCCATGCAAATCCTCAACCAGTCACAACCTTGGTGGGGATGAGCTCACTGTTTTCATTTTTCACCACAGTCATGCCCCCTTTCTTAGAAACACATTGGACTGGACTAACCCAGGAACTGTTTGATATGGGGTAAATAATCCCAGCATCTAACCACTTTATGATTTCCCTTTTTACTACCTCCTTCATTATTGGATTGAGCCTCTGTTGGGGTTCAATGGACCCTTTTTCATTGCTCTCCAAAAGGATATTATGCATACAAAATGAGAGGCTGATACCCTTGATATCAGCAAGGGTCCAACCAATAGCTTTTCTGAATCTTTTCAACATCAGGACTAGTTTCTCCTCTTGCTCTTCTGTCAAGAGTACTGAAATGATCACAGGAAAGGTGGTTGTTTCGCCTAGATACATATACTTAAGATGTGCTGATAATGGCTTCAACTCCAAGATTGGTGGTTCCTCTACTGATGCCTTAAGCAGCTTCGCTTCTGGTGAGGACATGTTTAAGGGCTCATTCATTGGCCCCTACTTCCTAGTGCCATGTCTGGATTTAATCCAGGCCTATTCTTTCTTGTTTTCCCGCTCTGAATCTTAGTTATATGCCCATATAACTGGTGATGGGCCCTTGCAGCATTTTTTAAATTGCTCTGATGCTAATGTATCTATCACAACAACAACTGAACATTCATCTACTTCACTGAGAAATTTCATGGACTGGAATACATTGAAGGTAACCTACTCATCCTGTACTCTCATGGTTAATTCCCCCTTTTGGACATCAATTAAGGTTCGGTCAGTTGCTAGGAATGGTCTGCCCAAAATAATTGGCACCTCTGCATCAGCTTCATAGTCCAGTATTATAAAGTCTGCTGGGAAAATGAATTTGTCCACCTTAACTAGGACATCCTAGATTTTCCCTTCAGGATGTGCAATGGATCTGGTAGGCCTTGCTTCTTTAATCCCCAACTTCTTGAATATGGCCATTGGCATGAGGTTGATGTTTGCTCCCAAGTCACAGAGGGCTTTGCCAAAATACTGGTTCCCAATGGAACAAGGTATGGTGAAGCTACCTGGATCCTTGAGTTTGGGAGGCAGCTTATTCTGCAGCACAGCACTACATTCTCGTGTGAAGGCAATAGTCTCAAATTCCCCAAATCTTCTCTTTTTGGTCAAGATGTCCTTCATAAACTTTACATAGTTTGGCATTTGCTCTAATGCTTCCACCAAAGGGCTGTTAATATGCAGCTACTTGAGGAAATCCAGGAATATTCTGAACTGATGGTCATTCTATTGTTTTTGGAATCTTTAAGGAAATGGTGGAGGTAACTTGGTCTGCTGCACGTTTTGCTGTGGCAAAGTTACAGTATTTTACTGTGGAAAAACTGTAGACTTTTCTCTAGAGATTCCTGCTTCATCACTTACCTCTTCCACCAGTCTCTGCTTGTCTTTCTTCTTTTCCAGGGGTACAGTAGGGTCTTTTTGGTCCTATCTCTTTGCTTGGGGTGCTTCCACTACTTTTCCACTTCTAAGAGCTATAGCCTTGCAGTGCTCTTTCCCTTCTCTCTTAGGAACTTCAGTATTGCTTGGAAGCGTCCCTAGAGGTCTTCTTTGTAATTCATTGGCAAGCTGCCCAACTTGGGTCTCCAGATTTCTCAATGTTGCAGCTTGACTCTGAATCACAGCATCATTTCTTGCCATATACTCCTTCAGTAGGGACTCCAATGAAGTGGGAGTTTCCGTAGGCTGATGCCTTTGCTACTGAAAGCCTAGGGGTGCCTGTGGTCTTTGTGGGGTAGAGTTGCTTCCCTGTCCAGTGCCATAGTTACTCCAAGAAAAATTGGGATGCTACCTCTAACCCGGGTTATACGTGTTTGAATTGGGATTGTTGTTGCGATTCATGTTTCCCACATAGCATACCGACTCTGGATTCGAGGGACAGCTTTCGAATAAATGAGGCCCATTGCACAGAAGACAAGATACTCCATTCTCCTGGACTGCATTAGCTGCTTGAGGGCGAATCAGCTGGTGGTTTTTTAGGACATTCACTAATAAAGATAGCTGGGCTGTGAAAGAAGTGACTTCACTCACTTCATGCATACTTGCTGTCTTCTTTCCAGTTGAGACTCTATCCATAGGCCACTGATAGTTATTGCTAGCCATTCTTTCGAGTAGTTCATGTTTGAGCATTAAGGCCATTATAAAAGGTCTCCATCTGAATACAGTATGGGATTTCGTTGATGGGGACATCTCCATAATAGCTCTTTGTACTTTTCTCAGGTGTCATATGACGATTCCCCGTCTAGTTGCTGGAAGGACATGATATCATTCCTTAATCTTTCATTCTTGGTAGGTGGGAAGTATTCTAGCAAAAACTTCTTTGCCAAATCACTCCAGTTTGTAATAGAATCGGGTGGTAGAGAGTTTAACCACACCCTAGCTCGATCTCTTAATGAGTAAGGAAACAGTTTTAGCCTGAGAACTTCATCTGTTACCCTATTCATTTTGAAAGCATCAGTGACTTCGATGAATACTCTCAGGTGAAGGTGAGGGTCCTCTGTAGGCATTCCACTGAATTGCCCTGCGGTCTGCAGCATCTGAAACATTACCGGCTTAAGCTCGAAATGAAGAGCTTCAATTTCTGGTCTTACAATGCTCGGGTTCAACCCATTCAGGTTTGGTTGAACATAAGCATTCAGGACTCTATCTTTGTCATCCATGTTGTCTGCTCTATACTGGTTGGCCATTTCTGCTTGTTACTGAGGTCCCAACAATCCTCTCCTTCTTCTCAGAAGCGTTCTTTCTATCTCAGGATCTAGAGGTAGTATTTCTCTTTCAGACCTACTCATGCACTGCGTTCACCTGCCCAAAAATAACACCAAAATAACTAAAAGATAAAGTTCTTTGCACAATCAAACATCTAATAATAATTTTCTAGTTGAAACTCCCCAGCAACGGCACCAAAAACTTGTTGGTTGCAAAGTATTTATGCAATGTCAGAACACAAGTGCATGTGTCGTGACCAAGTAATATAATGATGAGTGAGTATCGTCCCACGAGGAGTATACTAAAAACTACTATAGAATGCTTTGACTCTTGAAATGCTGTAGCAAAATTCTGTTGGTTCACACGATTTAATGTTTAGGAGAAATTACAATGTAACAAACTAGACAAGGCTTAAATTAAGTTGAGAGACTCTAGGTTATGAAGAAGAAGATATTAGGTGAACTAGGGTTGCTTCAGGGTTGCTATGAACTTCTGCACTCATTTTACTCTAGAAATTTCTATAGCAATTGCTTCAATGCCCAGTCTGCTCTTGAATGGAGTCTTTCCAGACTACCATTCCTTGCACTCCTGGGGTTTGGATATGCATCCCTGCATCAATCACAACCCCAGAGTTGTACTTGAAGGCCCCAACTCTTGGGTCAAATGAGATAACCATCATTCATATATTGGTTATGCCTACACATCCAACTCTTTTCCAGCATTCACCACCTTTCCAAGTTAATGATAGCCTAAGCTTTCCTCTATCTAATTTTAGTTAGCAGGAGAAGTTAAGATATACAAACACAGTTGGATGTCACAGCGTTGCTGCAGCAAAATCATTTAGAAATTAAAATGTGCATGTGTTCATTGCAACCCGTCTACAACCAGAGCTGGAAAATTAGCCCAGCTTCATATCCAAACCGACTACAAGCATTAGATTAACCAATATGTAGTGAAGAGTAATACAATTATATGAAAAGAAAAAATGCAGTTGCCGGCTGACAATGAAAACACTAAAAAGAATATGAAAGAAATCCCTAGCAACAGTCCTCTTCCTTGCTCCTATGCTTCACCATGCAGGGTTGCCCTGTCCTAGCCCAGAGTGTAACCACGCAGCTCACTCCAGACAAGGATTTCTGGGCTTCCTCTTTTGGTCTTCTTCTATCACCCCCACGTCTTTGTTCTGTGCTTTCTGTTTTTCCTTTTTATATGCGATCCTTGTGGTCCCATAAAATTGGCCTGGTCTGCTGAAATTCTCCCTGCTTTTCGGCCAACACCTCTGTCAGCAGCTTTCCCTCCACTTCCAGTAGTAGAGGTTGTTCCTGTACCTCCAGCAGTCTGCTATGTCAGCTGGGTGCTCCTTTTTCTCCCTATTGGGTGATGGCCGCACCTGCTGCACCGCTCTGACTCCCTGCCACCTGTAACATATCACAAAAGGTAAACCTCCCATCTTATGTGTTCTATTAAAAAGGACCAAGATCACCCAACATCACTCGGTTTGCTGCCTTAATTGCTACGCAT
Source organism: Gleditsia sinensis (assembly GCA_037074535.1). Classification (NCBI taxonomy): domain Eukaryota; kingdom Viridiplantae; phylum Streptophyta; class Magnoliopsida; order Fabales; family Fabaceae; genus Gleditsia; species Gleditsia sinensis. The sequence continues at coordinate 58,372,242 of CM073468.1, read as the reverse complement.
GTATACTGAATTGTCACAGCAAACAAAATGGGTGATCTTGTGTATGTGGGAGGCTAAACATTCTATTATCGGGGGGCATGAAAGCTAATAAGTCAAAATGCATATTAAATATCCTTAGAAAAACATAGAGAAACTTTAATGAATTAGAGTTATCAATTGTTCTTGGGGCTCCTTAATTTTTTTTAATAATCTTACCTATTTTTGTAATCTAGACTGTGCTCAGGTGATCACGGGTAGGATCCTACTTCTATTGTGTACTTTACGTATTTTAGTTAAGGCTGTCTATATATAAGGACTATATAAAATGAATATATTAGAAGAAGATCATGTATATGAATGTAATGTTTATTTCTGATATATATAGTCTGGTGTGAGGTGATATTGTATGCTAGTTTTTATATTTCTAATTTGAGGCTTACGGTTTGAGGGTTAATCCCTTATGTCGTGCCAGTCATGTATTCCTGAATGGGGTCATGACAAAATTCTTGTAGGTGCACAACATAATATAAAGAAATTGTAGATTTCTTGACTCTTGAAGATCTTATTAATATTACATTAACATCCTCAATTTGAGAATTATGAGTAACTGGATCTACATGGGTGTCCTTATGATGAAGTAATTCTTCAAACATTGGTTATTTCTAAATAATCGAATCCTAATAATTATCATGAAAAATAATTAATCTATTCGAATATGTAGTAATAGATTCAAGTTTATTATGTTCCTCAAAATTAAGTTTCAAGGATGACTACTCCCACTAATCTCATCATTCTCAAGGAACCATGCATTCTTAGATTTAATAATTCTCGTTGTATGAAATGGACAATAAAATCTATATCCCTTATACTTTTCTACATAACCAATGAAATATCTACTGACAATTCTTAAGTTTAACTTTGTCTCATGTAGATCATAAACCTTAAATTCAATTAAGCATCCTCAAACATGTACATGTCTTAAGTTAGGATTCCAACATTTCCATAACTTAAATGGCATTTTCTAAACTACCTTAATTGACACCCTATTTAGTATATATACCATAGTTTTTAGAACTTCACTCCACAAAAACAATGGGCGATTATAGTTACTAATCATACTCTTTATTATGTCCATCAATGTTTGGTTCTTCCTTTTCGTCATACCATTTTGTGATAGTGAGCCAAGCATGGTGCTACAATCAAGGGTAAAATTCAAATAAAGTTTAAACAACTCATTATCCATAATACCATTATCAACTAAAATGTTGTCTTTATACAAACATAAAGTATTATCAGTGAAACTAAAACCAAAACTACAAGGTAAAAGTCTTGAAACTGAAATAAGGTTTCTTGAAAAAGAAGGAACATAAAAGCTTCTTTCAAGGTATACTACAAAGCCATAATTAAGAATAAGTTTGTAGGCTCCAACCGCCTCTATATGTGAACGCATCTTGTTTCTTAAATAGATGAAACATTCGCTTTTGGTTGGTTTCCTATGGTCTAGAAAACCCTGTATGGTATTAGCAACATGAATTGTAAAATCAAAATCAATCCACCAAGTGTTATATGAAACAAGAAGCATATTAGACTTAAAACACACTAGAGATAAAATTAGTCTTTCCTTCAAGTCAATGATTGAATTTGGGATAGATATTCTTTATATGTCCTTTCTTTTTACAAAAGAAACATTTGAAAATGTATTTATTAACTTGATTACGAGGCACATTAACCTTTCCTTTCTTAGATGATTTCTTATCATGAGTTACCATATATGCACTTTTAATCCTTTCTTGATTCAATCTCCCTTCCTCTTGTACACACATGGTCAAAAGTTCATTAATTGATTATTTCTCTTTATGTGTGTTATAAGTTATTTTAAAATATCCAAATTAAGGAATGAGAGAGTTAAGGATGAAGTGAACCAAAAATGACTTAAAAATCTCAATATCCAAATATTCTAGTTAAGATGCTTTGTCTTGCATCATCATAATGTGCTTATATACACCATTAGTGCCATTAAACTTCATGAAACACAATTTTATCATTAGGATGTCCACTAATGCTTTGTCAAAATATCTCAAACTGATCTTTAATAATTTTGAAATATCCCTTTACTTTAACATATTAAAGGATAGATCTACGGATATTTTTCTCAAAATGAAACTTAGAAAACATTAAACTCAAGCGATTGGATCACTCCCAAATATCATATGATATTTTCTCAACTTGGGTGTTTGATTCTATGGGTTTTAGTGGTTTATTCACTTGAAGTGTTAAATCAAGATCCATGTACCCCAATGCAAGGAGAATCATCCTTCTAATAATAATAGTTATCACCATTTAGAGAAAAATTATTGGAGGAAACAAAATTTAGGATAGATAAAATTTGAACTATTGCAAAAATAAACCACAAGCTTACTACACATGCAATGAAACCAAATATGGAACATTTATCCATGTAAATTATTTCAAACAAGTAAATCAACATGTCATTATAATCTTTCCTATAGGCTTAGATTATAACATGCAAATAATTTAATTTCTTTATGATGAGACTAGAACAAGATCATTAAATAATTATCTAGATATGTAGGCAATTAGATTTTAAATATATCAATGTTACTATCCCATCTTAATTAATCACTTAATTATAATAATTACATTGTGGAGTTAAATTATTATATATCCATGATTAATTATAATTATTGACGTCATTAATTTTATGTAACTAAATTTAATGTCACTTGACATTTTTATAATTAAGAATGTTATGGCTATTACTTAACTACTCAAATATCAATTTAAATATGACATTGAAATTATTGACTAAAGTTTATGTTAACAATCAATTCTTTATATTTAGGAAAACCAAATATATGCATATAAAATTAAGTATGCATAAAATCCTAAATAAAACTAAATGATTAACTAAATTGAAAAATCAAAAAAAAATTTGCAAACAAAATCCCACAAAACGTCAACTATAGGCTATAAATATAAATATAGCATGTACAATATAGAATATATTGACAATTGAGATGAAAAAAGATGCATTTTACTTCAATAGGGGTGCGTGTTCAAATTCAAAGGGATGTCACTTTTATGCATTTTTTATATCCCACATATTTGCTCACAACAATACTATTTTTCTCACAAATGGTGCAATTCCATAATACATAGAAAAATCAATTGCACTAATAATGAGGAAAAACATGTAAAGCACTATAAGAAACATAAATAATCATCATCATGTGTTATGTATACAATGATATCTTAAATTGAAATTTCAATGAAATCGAAAACTAGATTAGTAACATAGCTCTGATACCAAATGTAAGACATAAATTTGCATAAATGCAATAAACTAAAAGCAAAAGTCTAAAGAAGATACCTCTAGCCATAATAATCAGATTCCTCAAAAATACAATCACCATATATAAATCAAAATAAAAAGAATTTGTCTAGTCTATCCAAAATCTTTATATGTGTACTTGATAGAGAACGATGAGCTTTTTTGTAAACTAAAGATTTTTATATCAGAAAAATATTTTTAAAGTGTTTCACTGTCTCCTTCTTTTCATTAAAAAAAGAGTATTTATAATTGATGAATGGTTATCATAACTACCCTGAACCTTTTCACATAGAAACACAATTTCACATAGGGATATCTTTTCACATAAGGTCATCTCTTTATATAAGGTCATCTCTCCTCACAGGATCACCTTTTCACTTAAGGAGGTAACTACCATATAAAAATAGACCACATATATTTTTTTAATATAATTAACAGTTTCTAAATGAGGAGGCCAGTGTTTGTGTGTTTGAATTTTCTTTGAGCAAAATTTGGGTATTAGGAAATTTATGAAAAATGGGCTCAACGATTTATTGCAGCTTCTGCTCATGGAGTTTGGCAAGGAAAATTATCTAGAAGTATCATCTTGAGCTAGAAGAAGTTTGCACTTAAGATAATTCTATAAACCAACTATAACGAAGCTGATTAACCATTCTTCCCCTAAATACATTACCTTGGTTGAAAGTTCTTCAAACTGGGCTTGAAACTCTATCACCATTCCTGTTTGCATAAGCTCCTTAATGGTAACTTTTGGGTCATCATATAAACTGGCTCCAAATAGCAATAACAGAGGATCCAAGAATTGTTCCCATGTGTGAACAAAATTGTTTTCATAACCCATTTGTACCATGCACGCGCTAGATCTATCATATGGAATTATGCCACTTTGATTCTCTGATCAATAGGGGTATTATAAATTTTGAAAAACTCGTGTATCTTGAAACAACAATCATTTGCTCCTTCCCCATCAAAGGGTATCTCAATTCTCATTCCCTTAAGTCAATTGCCAATTAGCACCATCAAAGTGTTTTTCCAGACCCAAGTTTTGTTGTTCTCGGCCTCCTTCAATGCTAGCATTGTAGTAGGCCTCTACTGCATCAACCTCCAAAGCATGCCTTCTAAATTATGCGTTAAATCTATACATTCTTGCTTAAGCCCTCCGTACTTCTCGGTTTCTTCACAATTTTCTCTAAGACCTTGTTAGAGATTATATAAATAACTCAAAACTTAAATTGGTTCATGACATCAATGTCTTGGTATTTAAACCGTCAATGATTCAAATCTTACCAACCCCAAAAAAAAAATCAAAAACTCTTAAACAAGTTTTAAAAAAAAAAAGGGTATTGATAAATTATCACACATCAATTTAATTTTTAAATTGAATTAGTTCTTGACAAAGCTTTATCAAGCCTTGCAAACCTAGTTCCTTCAACCATCAATCTTCACTATATATCACTCAAGTTCATCTTGTTTTCTCTCAATAACCTTCTTAAGTAAGAGACTCCTTGTAGCAGTCTCAAAATATTTCCATGAAAACTTACAAAATGAAATACTAGAAAAGCAAAAGTTAAGACACTCTTACCCTCCAAAAATACAAAATAGAAAAGATACCCCAAATACATAAAGACACCCAACTATCTTAACAAACCATGTCATCACCCAATGATAAGCTACCAGCATAACATATTCTAGTGAGCATAATAATCACATGCTTATGCATGGGCACCTCTTTTTTCTTTTTTTTCTTTTTGTGGATAAAGGCATAATGGGCAGATACAAAATTACAACAAGCCACTAATAGTTTAGCATCGAGAGGCATGAGGGGTTAAATAGAAAACTATTCAAATCCAGCCTTCAAATATATCGAAGCAAAAAAACTGATACTTTGACCAAAAAAAACATAGGCAACATATCTCTGAAGCACTAATCTATCAAATATTATACCTTAAAAATTTAAATGTAAAACAATACAACAGATAATAAAAAAAATAGAAATACTTCCTTGAAGAAGTAACACGCCTCCTAACCATCTTTAAAAGTTAGTTCTCTTAAATCTTCTTTTTCCATGTGAGAACAGAGTTGTATATATGGTCTTCTTTTACTCATATTTGAGTACAGAGCTATAAATTTGAATTCAGAGTTATAAATTAAGATATAAGATATGCAAAAAACTTGAAACTCTAGAAACTCCACCTCTTCTTCAAACAAAAGGAAAACAGTTCCCTATAAGAAGTAAAAAAAAAAACTCTCTTAACGAAAAGAAAAGGCTTTCATAAAAGAAGAAAACTACATAAACCATAAATAAAAGGAAGAAATAAAAGAGGAATAGAAGAAGGGGTGGCCATGACAGCCCCAGAGGTCCGCATGCGCAACTCTCACCCTTCCCTTTTGCTCCTTCACAACCTTTTCATTAGCTAATAGGCCAAACACATTGGACTGATCAGAGAAATAGCTATATAGTCCATCACCAAATTCATTGGACTATCCATTACCATTAAAATTGGGCTTAAGAAACGTATCAGTCTTTATGCGGTATGTAGTACTTAGTTTGCATATGTAGGAATGCCTATTTAATTATTTGTATATTACACTTGAGTAGACAGATGATAATGCCTTTAAAAACTCGTCCCAATAGATATTCTCAGTTTAATTCCCCATTCTAGAAGGAAAAAAAATTTAGGTTGGTTTATCGAAGAGTGGGTATGATGTTGTATGCAGGATTATGATCACAACCGTAGTGCCATTTTCTTATAAGCTATTTAAATATTATGTATTTGCATATTCTGCGTTGTTTTTGTTTTGCTTGCTTTGATTTCATTTTGTTCTCTTGATATTTTAGGGATATGGATCCTTCTTATTGCGAGATTTAGCTTTTAATGTCATACAATTTTGCATTTATGAGTAGCTGCAGATAGGATATAAGCTAGGAATAATGACATAAATGAGTTGTCTAGTTCATATGAATGTTTTCTACGATTCCTATTGGGGTTAAATATGCTATAAATGAAACATTTGGTTCATGTAAAATTAGATCTCATTAGCATATTGGTTGAAATATATTCCACTAAACTATTCAGATTATGCTCATTGTAACATTGCTTATGAATATAAATTACTTGGGATTTTTCGCATCATTTCGTTTTGTAGGATATTATGCTAACTAGCTCCGTAGAAATAGTGATTGTACATTTCTATTGTTGCCCTCTCTATAAGCAAAAAGTAATCTAAAATATCCAAAGAATGCAATGCTTGGTCCTTTTGCTGGTACTTCATGTCCATTACAAGTTCTCTGTTGAAATTGTTGACAGAAAATTTTTATTTTGTGCTTCCACTACCTATGCATGTTTTTTTTCTACCTTCTGCAGTTATGTTAAATTGTTGACACTAAGAATGGTAAATTTGATACCTTGTAGGTACTGTAATCAGAGCAGTTACGACTCTTGATGTAGTAAAAACAAGATTGATGGTTCGAGTTCATAATATGCTTTTACTTATCTTATCATTTGACATAAATTTTTTTGACATTTTGCTTTTTTGTTTCATTTTCTTAATATTTGTTCACTCACTCTGTCCAAGGATCACAAAACCAATACAAAGGTATTTGTGTTTGCGTGAAGACAATAATTAAAGAAGGAACTCATGCCCTTTTGAAGGTATGGTCAATGGTTGCCATTTAGTGTCAACATTGTTTTTTGGACCAAATCGAGCTTGAGTCACAACTCATAAGACTTTTCGATAGGGATGTTCGCGGTGCGATTCAGTTCAATTTTGGAGGCTAAACCAAACTGAACCGCCTATACAAAATTTTAAAAAAATTGGATCTAATCAGTTTGTCTAAATTTAGAAAACCGAACCAAACCCAACCGCTTAAAAGCGGTTCAGTTTGATTCGGTTTTTCAGTTTTATAAGCCCATTTCAATAATTTTCTTTTGTCCATTTCAACAATTTTTTGTTTATTTTAGCAATTTTTTTTGGTTCATTTCGTTTTTTTGGCCTATTTTAGTTTTCTTTCCCATTTCACATTCTGGACCTCAAGAAATCGAGTTAGGCCTCACATGGGCCAAAGAAAATTTAGAACATAGACAATATGGTGGTCGGTTCGGTCTGGTTTGGTTGGAAAATTTTTTCCAACCAAAAACCGAACCAAACCGCTCGGTTCACTTTAAAAAAAACCAATCCAAACAGCTCAAGATCAATTTTGTTCGGTTTTTTAATGGTTCGATTCGATTCGGTCAGTTTTGTTCGGTTTTGCACATCCCTACTTTTCGGTGTTAGGTCAAAGCTCTCAAACTCACCTTAACTTAAGCCCATAATGGCCTAAGTTTGAACATTACTTAGATATAAATTTTGTTAAAACATAAGATATAAACTTCTTTAGTGAATTTGCACATTTTTTAAAATAAATAGCTTTTTTATCTAGAAAAATACTAAAATATCAATTTTTATTCAATGTTGTGAGACTTAAAGACAATTTTTGTAATTTTATCTGACTAGTCACATTTTTGTCATATTTGAGCAATTAATAAAAAGTGAGTTTGTAGATTGAAACTAAACCCACACTCTCAACATCACTGAGTCACCCCCTTCCTTCAACACCGATATCTTGGGATCATACTCTTTAACTGAGCCCAATGCGGCGTCCTAACAATAGTAATATGCAACCATTGCGTTAACCCACAAGGGAGTACCATTTCACCATTCCACTCTCGAAATTCATAACCACATAGCAAAATCGAGTGTGGGCACGAGTCAAAATGGTTCTCAGCTTTTGAGTTTGTGTTATTCTCAATTTTCCCACTCTCTACTTTATCCTGGAGCTTCCATCCCACTACCCAAGCATGCCTTGCTACCTCGTGAGGTTTAGAAAACCCATCTTAGCGACATTACTGTCAAATAAACTCTCGTTGAAGACCAAGTCAAAATTTTCTTTAATTCGTGCATCTGCCTCTAGGGCTACAGTGATCCTTGAGAAACCCAAAAAGCTTCATCTGAAGGCTGAAGTGCATGTTGGATCATAAACTTTATCCCTTATTGAAGCCCAAACCCAAGTCTAATTCAATTGGAGTCAAGTCCATAATTAAGGCCTACAACTACAAAGACTTATATCTAAAATCTTTTAGAGCTCGTTTGGAGAGCAGTATATGATAGGATAGCAAATAGGATAACAACAGGATAGAATATGGGTCTAATAGCTCCTATCATATCTTATGTTTGGAGTAAATCAAATAATAATAAGATAGAATAAGAATAGTATAAAATAACAAAATTACCCTTATAATAAAATAACATATAAAATTATTTAAAATCGTTTTTAATATAATTTTTTTATTACCCTATACATTGATATAAATTTTAAATTATATATAAATAATATAATTAATAAAATAATATCTATAAATTAAATATATCATATAAAAAATAAAACATTATAAACCTTGAATATTTTACTTGATTTAGTTTGTCCTTGAATTACGTTCTTCATTAATAAATGAAAATGCTTAATCAAATGAGGTTTTTAAATCAGATATTACAATAAGTAGAAAATATCTATATAAAACTTTTGACTCGCAAAAAGTCAACACCAAAAAAAAAGATAGTTACGTCTTTATCAATCCAACATATCTTTGCAAGCAAGTTGCCAATAGATTTAGTAACACCAATTTCAGTTACAAACAAGAAGCCTCATAAATAAACAAACACCATTACAGCACACAAACGAATTGAAAAACTGCCAAGAGTGAAGTAAAGTAACACAATAATTAAAGACATCCTCCAAATGGAAAGTAGAGTAACAAAATAGAAGAATAAGACATCCTCCAAATGAAAAATAGAAAACTAAGTAGTACAATAATTGAAAAGAATTAAATCAAAAGTGAAGCAAAGAAGCCCAATTTCTTTACAAATTCAAGATTACTATTCCCTTTGAGAAAACCATGAGCAGAACACTAAGCTGAGGACATGAACACTATCCTATCTCATAACATCTTCAAAGGCATAGATACACTCTTGGATATATGGAGAACCGTGTATTCTTAGGATTATCTCTTGAAAATATGGATTCAAAAGAGTTCCACATTGTTGGATCATTTAATCGCCCATTTAGCAACCGGATGCCAAGATGTTCTGACAATTCCTGTAGCAGAAGCAATAACAAGGTGAAATCAACAGCTTCCACAGAGAGACATAAAATCATTAGCTCATCCAACAGCTATTATCATACTACAAAGTAGAAAGTTACCCGGAACAATATATAACCTGACATGAATATATCTCATGAGGCATGTTGCCATAGATTCAATCCCCATATCAGATAATGTTGAAGGTGACAGACCAAAAATAAAGTCCAACACTAGCATTCAAAACTTACAATAAATTAACAATAATGTAACTGATATATAACCATAGGTAAAAAGGAAAATCCAAAATATGCAAACTTCCATGCAAAATTATGTTGCAGATTTTATGACGTTACATAAGCTAACATCACATCCTTAAGGTATCACTAACACATATCTCTTTTTTTTTCAAAAAAGAAAAAAGACATCCCTGCACTTATCAACATTTTCAAGTAGACAAAAGTTTAAATTATTTGAGCTCAATTGCCTACTTTAGATAGCTTGTTCTATAATTTTTTTTCCAGCAACATGAAAACAATTGATTACATAACTTGCCTCTCAAACTCAAACACTCAAGAAATGGCCTACTGCTCCAAATATCTCTGCATGCGGTCTATTCTGATGTTTCAATTTGCATAAACACTTACCTAGTAAGTCCATAGCTGTACACAGCGTTCCACCAGTAGCAATCAAATCATCAACCACTAAAGCTCACTCACCAACTTCAACAGCTCTAACATGAATCTCAAGATAGTCCCTTCCATAAACAGAAAAAAGTGTTTGTTTCTCTTTTTATGATAACTACCTCAATTAGAACATGAACATTGACAAATTAAGCCAGAATGAACACCATAAACAGAATATTTTTGCTAGCATTCTCCTCGCATGGGGTTCAAATTATGGCACCACAGGTTTAAACACCATAAACAGAATAATTCTACATGTATTACCCAGAATTTCGCAAAATTGAGACACAAAAAAAGGAAAGTAACAAATTCTATATGCATTACACAGCCAGGTATTTGGGTGAAATGGTGATGAAACAACTGAGCAATGTTAATAACAAAATAAATTGAATAAAGCATCTAAAAGTTATTTGGGAAAACAATAGCTTGAGACCTTCTACCATGATTTCATCGCATAAAGCAGTGACAAAATCATCATAGTAATTGAAAGGGCCCAAACTTACCAGGGAGCTTCTTTGGTTTTCTCAAAGGTACAAACTTGGCTCCTATTGCCAGTGCAATAAGAGGACCAAATATAAAACCCTGAGCTTCAACTCCTGCAAAGAAAATCCAAGATTATGGAGGCAAATACAAATTGGACCAATGACAGAGCAGATGCAAGCAGAAACCACAGCAGATGCAGGGAAAGGCAAACAGGAAAGAGCATATGCAGGCAGAAATCGATGCTGATGAGGGGTAAATTGATACCCAAAATCGATACCCAAAGGCAGAAACCACAACAAACGCAGAGAAAGGGGAAAATGGCATACCTGGGCATGACGGTGAGGGAGGGTGAAGAGGGGAGCCTTCATGATGGCGAGGGACGACTACTCGGAGTGAGAGAGCTCAAGAGCTCGGGTGAGGGTGAAGGAGGTGAGAGAGCCCGAGGGTGAGGGTGAGGGCGAGGGAGGGATGAGGGCCCGAAGGTGAGGGTGAGGGAGAGGGAGGCGAGAGAGCTCGGTTGAGAGAGATCGGGATATTGAGGGGCAATTTTGGGGAGGCTGGTAAGTGATATATTATCCAGTCTCTATCTCAGGGGTAGAGACAGGATAGCAGATTGCATTGAAGAGCAGGATAGAATAAAATTAAAATAGCTGTTATTTTATCTTGTTGGCTTCCAAACGTAAGATAGTAATAGGATAGGATAATATATCCTATCCTATTGCCTTTACCTGGTACTCCAAACGAGCTGTTAGGGTATAGTAGATATGCATGTGAATCATATGATAACTTAAAATATTATTAAAAAGTTAAAAAAAGATGAGGTGTATGGTTATTATATTTTTAGATTAATTTATTTGTATGGTGTAGGATTGTTTGTAATTAGTATAAATACCTCCTCCTCTCTTGATTTAGGCATCAAGAATAAGTAAGAACTTCTAAGAATTTGAAGTAGCAAATATCTTGTTTTGAGTGAGAATATTTTTGTAATATTTTTTTTTTAAATTTGAGTAAAAATTGTTTGTGAGAGTGTTTTATTTTCAATAGTGCAACACTGCTAGTAGTGATCTCCTCTTCACTCTTGAGCATCGAACGCCTGGCCAATGCATCACTCAGAAACCCAAAAGCACCGTCAGAGTAAAATGATGCAGCCCCTGCTCTGGAACCAAGAGGGATTTCGAAGCTCATGAACAGAAAATAAAGCAAGATTACGCCCATCAAAATTTGAAGCAGTCTAAGCCTGTTGGGCAGCACCCATGGCTCCGATTTCGCTCCCCTCATCGTCACCATTAGATACCAACTTTCTCTCCAAATGTAATATATAGTGTTCAAAAAGTTCTATAATCGCCCAAGAAAAACAAAACCGATAGGACATTCGTATGAACCAAAAACAGCTTGATATTTTGGGCAAGCACATTTGAAAACTTTTATATATATATATATATATATATATATATATATATATATATATATATATATATATATATATATATATATATTAATTTTCTTAAAAATAAATAGTTTTTTCTTCTCAAAAGCTAGATAAAAAATGCTTTAAGAGAGTCACAGCCAGTTTGGAACTATGCCCGCTAATAATATGAAAAAGTGGATCAATTATAACGTTATGACTTGTACCCGCCGTTGATGCTAGTATTTTTCAACAATAAAAAGATATAAATATTTTTTTAATAAATTTTTCTAAAGTTATTTTTTTTTCTTTAAAATTTATGTCCACCATATGGCTTGGAGATACTTTTTAAAAGTTATAATTTTTAAAATATAGAATAATTAAAAACTTTTTCTTAGAAGCAACATTATAATATAATAACATGAAACCTTATGTTAATTTTAAAAATATTTATTTTTCTAATTTTACTCAAAACATCTTGTATCAATAAGCAATTTACATAAATTTTTATCATTTTTTCGTAAATGATTTTGATTATTTTTATATAACATTCTTTTTCATTGCACTTAAAACAACTAACGAAGCTTTTAGTTAGATCTCTCTGAAAATGGAGTGTGTTCTATTTCCTTTTATTCAAGTAATGGAAACAAGCAGAACTCATCAAGCCGCTTACTTGCAATGCACTTCTTGGTTTGTAAAATGAACATTAGCTGCTATTCAGCAATGCACTCATATTGGGTTAGAGGTTAAAAAAAAAAAGCATTTTGAAATCTAAAATCAATATTAAATTTCAGAAATATCAGCAGAATAATTGACAGTGAAATCATCTTAAGCTGTTACCCTTATAGAGACTAAAATCAACAACCAATGCACCTAACCTGTTTTGCATTAATTGGCAAGTCCTAACGGTAGGAGGTTGAAGTTTTGTTGGCCATTGCCAACCAATAAGGCCAATAGGCCATCTAACCCAGATAAACATTTTTATTTTGTTTATTTTATATCCTACTCAAGCCATATAAAGAGAAAACAAACCAAAAGAAATCTAACAAGAATGCCCCTAACTTAGCAAATGTTCAATCGAGAAGATCCAGAAAAATGACATTTTCTAATATCGTCCGAGTGTGCTAATCATTTATTTATAATTAACACAAACAATTTCAGTTTTGGACCAATTTGAGCAAGTAGCAGTCTTTTTCTGAACATCCCACAAAATATGATTAATTTGGCTTCAACCTTACTCTATGCTCCAAACCTTGCCTCAAGCCAGCTAGTGGATGGATCCAACTGCGGTTTTATTGCTGAAGGCACTCCATGTCTGCAATAAATCATTTTCAATCACCTAATTATCCAAACCCAGGAATTTATTTTCCATTATATAAGCTCTTTCACTTCCTCTGTTCTCTTCATCTAAAGAAGTGTCACTTAATACCAATATCTGCTTCTGTCCCATTAAAAGCATTAAGTGGAGATTTTAGAGAGAATAGGGGAAATGGGATCTGGCTTTCTCTGCTTGAGGGCTATATTCCTTGTATTTTTGGCTCTTTGGATGCCAGAGCTGACATTTGCCAAGCATGCACCAGTAACCAGGCACTATAAGTTTGATGTATGTCTGCTACATTTCATCAAATACATTGGAAGCAAACCCAGTGCATTCTTATCAATGTTCAGTTAATCCATTTTGTTATTTGCTGCAGATCAAATTGCAAAATTTCACAAGACTTTGCCAAACAAAGAGCATTGTGACTGTCAATGGGCAGTTCCCAGGGCCTAGAATCATTGCAAGAGAAGGCGATATGCTTGTAATCAAAGTGGTTAACCATGTTCAGCACAATGTCACCATCCATTGGTATGAAACAGCAACAACTATATTTCAATTTGTTTGAATATTTTGAAAAATGTACAAAATGTAAAACATTTTATTCAAATTCCTAGGCATGGTGTTCGGCAATTGAGAAGTGGTTGGGCTGATGGACCTGCCTATATTACACAGTGCCCAATTCAGACAGGCCAATCTTATGTGTACAACTTTACCATCACCGGCCAAAGAGGGACATTGTGGTGGCATGCGCATATTTCATGGTTAAGAGCAACTCTTCATGGCTCCATTGTCATTCTTCCTAAGAAAAATGTGCCTTACCCATTCCCCCAACCCTTCAAAGAAGTCCCCATCATATTTGGTAAGCACAGAACATGTCCTCAGGAATCACTGCTACATAATGAGTAATTTTCTCTTAATGACTAAGAAACATAAACACTAACTCAACACAAGACACAATGCCACCAATGACACTAAAACACAATAAAATGAAGTGTTTATGTCACATCACATTTGATGTGACAGAAATATAAGAGTACCGATAGATACTATTTTTTTTTTTGAAGTGTTTGTGCTTCATATAAGTTATTGAATATTGTTTTCCAACATGAGTTTTGCCTAAAATGGCAGGGGAATGGTGGAAAGCAGACACAGAAACAGTTATCAACCAAGCGATGCAAACAGGAATGGCCCCCAATCTCTCAGATGCTTACACCATTAATGGTCTTCCAGGTCCTCTGTACAATTGCTCAACCAAAGGTATCATAATTCTCAGATTGATGAAAGAAACTATTGGAACAAGTTATATTTATGTGTAGCTTCAATTCATGAACTTAAGCAAATTGTTCTTCATACAGATACCTTCAAGCTTAAGGTGAAACCAGGAAAAACTTATCTGCTTCGTTTGATCAATGCTGCACTCAACGACGAGCTTTTCTTCAGCATTGCCAACCACACCCTCACTGTAGTTGAAGCCGATGCTGTGTACGTGAAGCCTTTCAAAACCAAGATTGTTCTTATTACACCTGGGCAAACAACCAATGTCCTTCTCAAAACCAAGCCCAAGATTCCAAATGCAACCTTCGTCATTGCTGCTAGGCCCTATGCTACTGGTGCAGCCACTTTCGACAACACCACAACCACTGGATTTCTTGAGTACAAGAGAACTTCGCTATCAAACACTAAACAAAACAACAAGAAGCTGCCTCTTCTTAGGCCAGTACTTCCAAAGTTGAATGACTCTACATTCACAATGAACTTCAACAAGAAGATTCGTAGCTTGGCCACTGCAAAATTCTCAGCAAAAGTTCCAAAATCTGTCGACAGTCACTTCTTCTTTACTGTTGGCCTAGGACTTAGCCCATGCCCACAAAACCAAACTTGTCAAGGACCCAATAACACTAAGCTCGCAGCTTCCATTAATAACGTGTCCTTTGTGCAGCCCAAAATTGCTATTCTCCAAGCTCACTTCTTCAACCAATCCAAGGGTGTTTACACCACTGATTTTCCTGCTAACCCACCTTTCAAATTCAATTATACAGGCTCCCCACCAAGCAATATTATGGTAGTTAGTGGAACCAAGGTTGTAGTGTTACCCTTTAATGCGAGTGTAGAGTTAGTGTTGCAGGATACTAGTATTATTGGTGCAGAGAGCCACCCACTTCACCTTCATGGCTTTAACTTCTTTGTTGTTGGCCAAGGCATTGGAAATTTTGATCCTAAAAAGGACCCCTCCAAGTTCAATCTGGTTGACCCAGCTGAGAGGAACACTGCTAGTGTACCATCTGGAGGATGGGTTGCTGTGCGTTTCCTTGCAGACAATCCAGGTGGTTTCTATAACCCAAATGTAGTCTACTTTGGTGTTTTAATGTTAGTGTTTTCATAATATTAATATTTCCGTGTTCATGCATGTGCAGGTGTTTGGTTCATGCACTGCCATCTTGAAGTGCATACCAGTTGGGGTTTGAAAATGGCCTGGATTGTCCAAGACGGAAAGCAGCACAACCAGAAGCTGCCATCTCCACCGTCTGATCTACCCAAATGTTAAGATCCCACACGATATTAATTTTTTTACTCTTTTCTTTTATATTTTTGGTAAATTTCCATAGGAAATTTTTTGAATTCTTTGATTCTATTTCATTCTTATATGCTCACTCTCAATCGGAAAACAATGGAATTGAGAGTTTTTTCAGGTTGTAACTTGAAATATTCAATTAGTTTCATTGAATGCAAGGGAGCATGCCTAAATTTGAATTAACCGAAGAAGTAGGGATATTGAAATGGACATAAAATATTACACAAACATCAAAATTGTGAAACTATAAAAATTGAATTTTTTAATATAATTTAAATAGTCATTAATACCAGTATTTTATGTGTCAAACCTAAAAACTATTCTTCTATCAAAATATGTGTACTTCATAACTAAAGTGTAACCCTTATTAAACAAATAAATGGTTACATTTGTACTATACTTCAAGTTCAAACCTATATATTAGAAATACAAATTCGATCTTTGAAGCGATTAGTTGTTATTTTCATTAATGCTTGGAAAAAAAATTGGAACCTATATATTAGAAGCTCAGTTTCTCACTTTTAAGCGTAAGTGCAGAAGAAGGTTGGCTTAGGCTATCATGAGGTATTTCAATGGAGGCAGTGCTATCAAGAGTTAACTTGGAACATAAAATAAAATTTCTCTTCTTGTTAGTGGCTAACTTTTCTGCTTCACTGTTGCGATGGAAACGACACTTAAATGAACCTTCATGGGTGGGTGGAGCACAAATGCACATCCTCTTAGACTCTGCACTTTCTTCGCTTTCCTTTATATTCACCTTATCAATCCTTTTCATTAGCACCTTCGATGACTGCTCTGCTTGTTTGCTTTTGCTTTCCATTGAATTCACCTTATCAATTCTATTTAGCAGTATCAATAACTCCCCTCCTTTCTGCGTCTGCAAATTTTGCATTTTACCAGTGCCGACGATAAAACAGAGTAAGTGGCACATCAAGAACATTAAATGAATGCAGGATTTTTTAAAAATAAATAAATAAATAAGATCATATATACTATTTTCTTGGTAGAATTTTCCTTTGAAACCCAGATTTATTCAATTTCTGCCTATCAATAGTGCAAGACACTATAGAAATTGATCACACTAATGATTCACAGAACGCATTCAAACTTCATCAAAGGTCACCAGTGAGTTTGGATCCACTAAGGTGAAGTCTCGGGTGTTAAGGCTCTGTTTGTTTCGATGAAAATTGCTTCTTCTTCTTTTTTTAATATGTTTTTAAAAAAATTAATTAATTTTTTGTTGTTTGAACAATATAAAGAAAAATATTTTCTCTTGTTTTGTGTGTTATGGAAAAGAATTTTCAATTACTTAAAATCAAGACAAAAACTTTATTTCTATTTTTTTATATTACTTTAGTACCCTGAAAATTTGATTTCATTGTATTTTCATGTTTTCGAGACACTAAAACTATATTATACAATCTTCAAAGGCCAAATATTTTATTGAGTTAAAAAAACTATTATTATATTATAACTTTTTACAAAATTTACAGTACCATAGCATTTGATCGTTGTTACCATAATATATTCAAATGATGCCAATATTTTTTTTCTTAAATTGTTATCTTAAAAACATTTAGTTACATAAAAATATATAATATTACACTCATTTATTTATTCATTTTTATAGTATTATTATAAATTATAATTTAAAAATAAAGAGAAAAAAATGGACACAGTGCCGTGCTCCCTTTGGAACAGGGCACTGCTAGTGCCAATTGCTTTCCTTGATTTTAAGGGAAATTTGAATGATTAGGAAAACCATGTGGCTTAATTGAAATTTTTTATTAGCACCAAACAATGAAAAATAAGAAAGTATTTTCTAAAACGTTTCACTTTCTACTGAAAACAAACCGTCCTTAACTGATATAGATGTCTCATTTTGTTTGCAGAATTATTAATTATTTTATTTTAAAAAAAGTTTCAATAATTAACAATAATGTCAACAAAACGAGACAGAGAATAAGACAAATCAGCCCGAAATAATAAAATTTATTTTATTTATAGTTTATCACTTAACTTGTTTAGAATAATGTTAATTAGAAAATTCAATACATTTGTAAATCATATGAATTCTGCCATGATTTGTGTCTCTTACAAATTTTAAGTTAATATGCAAATTATTTCTTCTAAAATATGGAATTCATTTCAATTATATTCAAGAATTGTTCCAAGCTTATTAGACCCATATAAATAGAAAATAACATGTGCAAATTATATATTCCGAAGCATCAAAAACTTAAGAATCTGTTTAGTTTTATTGGTATGATTGTTTCTGTAACAACTTTATTTAAATATCAATTTTTTTTTAAATACCATGAAGTTATTACCTCGTTACAACTTAACTCAAAATAACATTTATTTAATTTATACAATACAGAGTTTACATACATGTCATTAATCAAAACATACATACAACATATCAAACACATAAAAATTTACATCTTATTTATTCTGGTTGACCAATTTCGGAGATACAAGTGCGGGTGGTTACACATTCACCGAGATTTAAGCCAACTCGATCCAACATAAAGTACTTGATCCAGCGTGCACTAAAAAACAGAGTCATAGAAAAATCTACATAACTAATTTTTTAAACATGATATGAAAATATAGTGATAATTAAATCTCAGTAAGTTCAACAATAAATCATTATCAATATAGTTCATCACATCATATTCAGTTATATAAACTACAGCAAATATATTTGGTCACATGAATGTACTATATCTATGCACATGAGAATTGTATAATAATAACATGTATGACAGGATTAACTATTTTCAGAATATCATATGATGACTATCAATTTATTTTCATATTAAGCTATCCCGGTCAGAGTGAGTATTTTTTACTTTTCGGTATGGGCTTTTCTCGCTCCGTCCGACATGGCCCACATTCTCTTTCTTTTCTCATTAACATGATCATAACCGTTGGTAGGGCGTCCCCTACTGGTGCACCACACGGATTGCCATGTGACCGTGCTCATTTCTTTTCTTTTCACAATGATAGCCAAAAATATGCTTTCAATAACAAATATGTTCATCAAAATATAACAATTACCAAAAATCATTGGTAATAATTCCTTGAACATAACTATTTCAAATATCACTTTATATAATATTTTCATGTCAAAATTTCACACTTAAGATGGTAAGAAATTCATACAATGGCAATGTCTATGGCATATACTAGTCATTTATTATTTTCATTTATAAGATTCTTCTTCTTTTTTAAATATTAATTTTATTTTTTTATTTTCTTGATGCAGGTTTTCATCCTATCTAACCTTTTTTTACTAATCAAAGCATAACTCCCTCAATTTAACTCCGATGTAGGTGATCTTGGTGTTAATTTGAAGATTAAACAATTATCTAAAACTATTATGTTGAATAGTTTAGTGAAATATTAAGAAATCAAGGTGATATTACTCCCTCAAAGTATAAGTTATTTCTTCTCAGATAGGTTCTGACCTCTACCTACTAATTTGTCTATATCTCCCTCATAAGAATTCTAAATTAATTTATTCCAGTGGCTAAAAATTCATAACACATGTAGCAATAACTTTTATGTTAATCATTTATTTTAATTCCCTATAGAATGTTCCCAGAAATTAAAACAATGAAGCTATCCAAAAATATTCTTTCCTGATTAACCAATTTCTGACCACTGCTTACTAATCGGACCATATCTACCTCATACGAATTTTAAATTAAGTGATTCTAGTGGTTAAACATCTGTGACACATATATCTATAATTCTTATGTTAACCATTTATTTTACTTTTCTACAGAAAATTTCCAGAAATTAAAACACAAAAGCTATCCTAACATATTTTTCCCTGATTAACCATTTTCTGACCACGGCTTACTAATCGAACCATATCTACCTCATATGGACTCTAAATTGAGTGATTCCAGTGGCTAAAAATCTGTGACACATAGATCTACATTTTTTATGTTAACTATTTGTTTTAATTCCTAACTGATTCTTCCCAGAATTTTAAAAACAGAAGTTTAAAAGTTTGCCATCAATAGCCATGCCTATGTAGAACTATCTATATCAGCCTAAGTATTTAAACATACATAATATGTAACATGATATAGCAACATCCATGACCAATCATCAAAATTCTAAGATAAAAATCTCATATAAATATTATAAGTTTCAAAAGTTTTCTTCAAAAAGAAAATATTGTTAAACTTACTTGGAGCACTTAGTCCTTTAGACTTCTCCTTCCTCTTTCTTCCTTTCTTCCTCTCCTTTCCTCACTCTACCTTACTTCTATTTTTCCTCGCCCTCACTTGGACGAAAATTCTAATGTTGTAAGGGTGGGTTTTTCTTAAATAGACCATCAAATAATTCACCTTTCATGATCATGGGTCTACATTATCACAATTAGGATACACTTGGTTGAATTTTTGGAAAACAAACAACTTATGTTCTTGTCTTCCTCTTCCTTAGTCAAAAATATGCATAGAAAAAGGAGATTTGTTTTTTAAAAATTATGATAATATGTTTCTAAGATAAGGGACAATGTCCCTTTGATTTAGGGATTCATTTCTTTTTTTTTTGTCTTTAATCAAATATGATAGGTTTTCCTTTTTAAGTAGCAAATTTCTAACCCTTGAATCTCCATTATTTGGTTGAAATTATTTGTGTGGGATAGGAATATTTTGTCCTAATGCCATGTATTATCATACCACTTGCTAAAATTATGAGTGTAGGATATAGATGTTTTGTCCTAAAACCTTGTATTATCATACCACTTGCTAAAATTATGAATGTAGGATATCACACCACTTGCTAAATGTTTGTCTTAATGCCATGTCACCTAATCTTGATTACATCATTATTTCATTACTTTACTTTTATTTTTATTTTTATTTTTCCTCTTGGGTTTGGGCTCATTCTTACCCATTTTCTTTATTTTGGTTAAAATTCTACCTTTTATAATGGGGTTGGTCACATTTTCATAATTTTTGGGCTATCGGTCCAATTTCTATATCCTAGTCCAAGTCTATATTTGATTTCTTCATTGGGCTATCCTTTTGGCTTGCTAAAAATTTATGTGAAGTAGAAAAACTCTATATGAAGTGTCCATAGGTGAAAGCCCAATTTATGGGTGGAGATACTAAATTTAATAACTTTTACTCTTAAATTAAGAAAAATTACCCTAATCTGATCTTCTTGAAATTTTAAGACCTTTACTTACTTCACAAAAATTTATCTTCCTTACCTAAAAATTTCACCTTTCTTTAGCATGTTTATTTCTAATATTTCCTCTTAGGTTTTCTTTCTTTACCTATTCCATTAATATTAGAACATTTCTATACATACACGTAAGGTGAAGAATTTCTAAGGATTATATTTTCTTAGATATTTAAAAAATTGTCTAATAAATTTTATTTCTTTAATTAAATATTTATGTACTTTTATCAAAAAAGAAATGAAATTATGGATGTTACTTTGAATATTTTTGTACTTTCATTAATACATGAAACGAAATTAGGGATGTTACAGTTTCCTGCTTTTATTTCTATTAAAACTAGAAAACATAATCGAAAATGTGTTTAGTAGAGTTTAATAAAAAAAATTAATTTTTTTTAAAATAGGGTAAAAATTGAAAAGGTCTAAAAGATTTTAGTGTTTTTAAAAAATAATTGATGATATTTTTTGTAATTTTAAAATAGAGTCTATTATAATTACAAAATAAAATAAAAATAATATCATAATTATAAAAAAATCATTTATGTCAATTAAATATGAAAAAAAATCCGAACAAAATTTTAATATCACAAAATAAATAGATTTTTAAAATAATGAAAACTCAACAATGAAAATATATTTTAAAAATTTAAAATTTAAAATTTTGATTCTTTACCTAAAACAAAATATTTAGGTATCATATCACATAAATACTACATAAAATCATATAAGCTTCTACAAAGTCCAACTATGTCCAACATACAACACATTAGACCCATATAAATAGAAAAGAAGATGTGCAAATTGTATCTTCTAAAATGAAATCACCAAAAACTTTAAAGTTGTAATAGTCTTAAAATTGAAATCTTAAATTAAAGAAAATTTTGAATAAAATAGATGAATTTGAAAATCGAGATAAGAACCATCGAAAATATGTTTATTTATTACATAGGTAGAAAAATTATAAAAAAAATACAAAAATTTACGTTTTGGGGCCAAAATGTAATTTTTTAAAAGTTTATGAGTCAAAATATAAATAAAAAAATTTGCAAAGACCTCCCTCTAAAATTGAATTTTTGTAAAAACGTCCCTCATGATATTTTAAGAGCTTCAGCCACACAAGAAACTACAAAATTCAGAATTTCCTCTCTCTCTCTCCTCCACATTTTTCCCCTAAAATCCTAAATTTTTTCTCTAGAATTCTACCAATTCTAGATCTCGGATTTTGACACCACCACCACCAACGGACTCAGGACGAAAAGTTCTACAAATACATTCTATTCGTTTCTAAAAAATTAGTCGGAGATTAGCTGAAAAATAAAGACAAAAATAACTTTAAAAGGTAATCTTCGAAACTCTTATCTGTGGTTCTCAAATGCAAAAACTAACACCATAGATCGATCCAGAAGGTGCCGAAACTTTAGGATCTCAAATTTTAGGATCATCCTTCCTTGCACGCGCCCCCACATGCTGCTTCTCCCTCAGGAAATGACGTCCACACGTAGCCCCTGCAATGGCGCATGCAGCGTATGAATCCAGCCCCTGTTGTATTGACTTGCATTGACCGAGCTCTCGGAGGTCAAATTTCGCAAATCCAGAGTTATTTTTAAAGTTTTTGGACTCTCCGGACTCATTTTTGAGGTCTATTTTGTCAAATTTGGACTAAAAATGTAAATTTTGGAATTGTCTAACTTGGTACCCTAACTTTGTGAGTAGATAATTCTTTCTATGATTTGCCCTATACTCTTCTTGATCTTTAAATGTATAATTGATTATGTTTAAAATTTATTTACACTTTTATATATTTATGAAATAGATTAAATTATCTGAATTATTTACAATTTGAAATTTAATTCAAGAAGAGTATAGTTTTGAAAATGGATTTATGAACTTATGGTATATTTGATACTACATGTATTTCTCGTTAAATGAATATTTATACACGTGGCATTGATTCATAAAGCTATATGACTGCCTCAAGAAATGTCATGTATATGTGATAAACCCTGAATATGTAATTTATGACAGATGAACTATATTGAGATTGAGATTCTGTATTATACTGAAAACTCTATTTTGAATGATATAAAATATGTGCATATAATAATTTTGTGGAAGAATCCTATTAAAAATATTGTTTGCTAATAGCAGGTGATATTAGTCTTGGTGCACCTTGATATCTCAGCTAGCAGGGGTAGTGCTAATCTCGTGTAAGGGCCAACACAAGGGATATGATATGTGATGGAGAGCGGGATGCCTTCTATATGGGCGAGATGCCAGTTATATGATATGTGATTTGTCTTCCCTTATTTTGTACTTGAGAAATTACCCATATTAGAGTCCCTTCACATGTCCTCTTGAATGGTGGTAGGGCAAACCTTGGTTGAGATGCTAAGTATAGACAAATCTTATAACAACAAAATACGAAAAGCATTGAACTCTAATATGGTGATTCTGATATGGGATCCTCCTAATATTTTTATAAGAAATGTTTTTAATGCATATCAATGTTTGATTAATGATCATATTGTATCATATATGGTTACAG
Source organism: Gleditsia sinensis (assembly GCA_037074535.1). Lineage (NCBI taxonomy): Eukaryota > Viridiplantae > Streptophyta > Magnoliopsida > Fabales > Fabaceae > Gleditsia > Gleditsia sinensis. Next base: position 58,348,575 of record CM073468.1, on the reverse strand, counting down.
ATATCTGAATATGATTTGAACTGAGAATATTTGAAAATATGGGTCCCATATAGATGTACTTCTGAACTGTAATTTTCGATGTGATAAATTTTAATATATGAGTACAACTATATGTTGATCTGAGAGGTCATAAGAGGTATTATCTGCTCACTGAGTTGCCAAACTCACTACACGATACTTACATTGTTTTTAGATAAAGATTCAAAGTTTGTCCCTGCAGCTACGTAATTAGTTAGGTGTCATATTCTCTGAGTGAACCTATGTTGTTTTCAAGGCTTGCAATGTTTAAAATATTATGTCATTATAATCTAGAGTATGCTCTAAACGCCGCAGGCAGGATCCCTTCTTCTGCAGTAATATTGATAAGTGTAGTTTTGGCATGTATAATTAGTTATACTAGAAACTTGTAACATATGTTATTTTCCTGATATGTGTGATATTGTGAAGTCGTATGCAAATAAATAAGGGTAAAGTTATCTGTTAGTTGTGTTATTTGCATTCCATTAAATTAGGGCGTGACAAGTTGGTATTATAGCAATAGGTTTTCCTATGACTATCAGAGCAAAAGATTCTTTATTAAGACCTTTAGTATAGATATGAGCCGGATATATTTATACTTCAAGGAATGTTGAGGGATTCTATAGGATCTCAACTTCCTTTCTATTCCAAGTTTATTAAAGTTCCTAGTATAAGATTTGATTGAATATTATGGAGTCTTAAAAAGGTGTTTTGTTCTGTATAGTCTATGATGCCACCAAGAACTAAAGCAGTTACTAGAGAAGCTATAGATTGTGCACCCTCTACAAAAGAGTCTGCACAATCTATAATTCCAGTACAAAGAGGCCGTGGTAGAGGCTAACTTAGAGGAAGAGGCAGAGGCCGAGGGCGTGCATAGGGTATGAGAACCTTGAGACAAGATGAACAATCCCATATATCTGATAGAGTACCTGAAGAAAGAGTATAACCCCCTCAGGAGCCACATGATAGAATAGCTTATATAATTGCTGGCATACATAGGAGTTTAGAGACATTAGCTGGATTTATAGTAGAACAGGGCATAAGAGATGGTCAGCCACCAGAAAATGCTCCTGAAGCGTAAAAATTGGGAAGAACAGCTAAGTAAAAGGACAAATTTACAGGGATTGAGGTATCATTACCGCAATTCTTTAAGTTGAAACCATCAACTTTTTTAGAGTCAGATATTCAGGAAGACCCACAGATATTCATTGATATTGTGGAACGAGTTCTCAGAGATTTGGGGTGTTCTCCTAGAAGATTTGTTGAACTAGTGTATTTTCAACTATCAGATGTGGCTCAAGTTTGGTTTGAGATATTTATACAAGGAAGAGCAGTTACTTCACCACCAATAGAGTGGAATGAATTTAAGGAAGCATTTATAAATCATTTTCTGTCAATGATTAAAAGGGACAAGAAGGCCAGAGAATTTGAAAAATTAAGACAAATACCGAACATGACAGTTTCTGAATATGACATCGATTTTACTCGATTGTCTAAATATGCACCATATCTGCTTCTTACTAAAAAAGATAGAATTAAGATATAATTTTTTGGAATTGATACATCCATTGTTTAAATTGGTAGGTCCTCAGATGAATCATTTTCTAACTTGTTAAGTAGTTGTGGATTGTGCTAAAATGATGGAAACACGAGAATAAGTAGACATAGAAGGTCTAAGGAGAAGAAAAAAGAGCGAGATAGTAATATTCAGACAAGTTATAATCTTAATGTTAGAATATCAAGATTTCAAAATCCACAGCGTTTTACTCAAATAGGATCTGGTAGCTCTAACCAGATATCAGTAAATATCAATAAGTAAAGAATGAATCAAAGAGATATGAAACATGTTAGCCAACAGGATTCAAGATCAATTACACTATGACCCATTTATGGTAATCCTCATACTAGACAGTGTCGCAGAGAAACTGGTGCATATTTTAAGTGTGGAAAAATAGGTCATTTGATGAGGAATTGTCCATAATTACAAAATTTTAGTCAAATATTAGTACAACCAGCTTTACCCCCTGCATTTATACTAGTACGACCAACTAGAGTAGCTTCAGTTCAAGCAAGTAGTGGTTGTACTGGTAGAGGGTCAGGAAGTCGAGGCCGAGAACAAGCTTGAGTTTTTACCTTGACATGATAGGATGCTCAGGCCTCACAGTTATGACAGGTACATTATCAGTATGTTCACATAAAGTATATGTCCTGTTCGATCCTAGTTCTACTCATTCTTATATATTACCTTGCTTTGCTAAGAAATTGGATAGAAATCCTACTAGTTTACATTATTCTTTCATGGTTGCTACTCCAATGGAAAAATTCTTATTAGTAAATGATGTGTATAAATCATTCGAGATTTTGATAGAAGATAAGGAGACTCTTATAGATTTGATAGTTCTAGATATGGTAGACTTTGATGTGATACTAGGAATAGATAGGTTGTCATCATGCCATGTCATTCTAGACTGTCACCTCAAGATGATTAAGTTTAATATTCTTGGAGAATCTTCCTTCTTGATACAAGGAGATCGTAATAAGGTATCTAACAATTTAATCTCAGTTCTAATAGCTCATAAATTGTTACAAAAAAGATGCCAAAGGTAGAGCAGTAGTCAAAGATGTTGATATGAAGTACACCAAGGTAGAGCAAGTTCCAGTGGTTAGAGAATTTCCTGATGTATTTCTTGATGAGTTGTTAGGGTTACCTTCAGAACGAGAAATTGAGTTTAGTATTGATTTACTTCCTAGAACTCAATCAGTGTCTATACTCCCGTATAGAATGGCACTAAATGAGCTCAAAGAATTGAAAAACCAGTTACAAGACTTGTTAGACAAGGGATTTATACGCCATAGTACTTCTCCTTAGGGTACTCCAGTCCTATTTGTGAAAAATAAAAATGGATCGCTACAGTTGTGTATTGATTATAAACAGTTGAATAAGGTGACAATGCGTAATAAGTATCTATTACCTCGTATAGATGATCTATTTGACCAGTTATAGGGTGCCTAATATTTTTCAAAAATTGATTTGAGATCTAGGTATCATCTATTGAGGATAAAGAAGGAGGATATTCCGGAAACTGCTTTTAGGACTGGGTATGGGTATTATAAGTTCTTAGTAATGCCATTTGATTAACCAAATGCTCCAACTACATTTATGGATTTGATAGATAAAGTATTTAAACATTTTCTGGATCAATTTGTTATTGTATTTATAGATGATATCTTGTTATATTCAAAGAGTTCAAAAGAGCATGAGCGACATTTAAGGATAGTTTTACAAATTTTAAGAGAACACCAGCTATATGCCAAGTTTTCAAAATGTAAATTTTGACATAGTAGTGTTACTTTCCTAGGGTATGTGGTTACCAAAGATGGTATTCAAGTTGATCCTAAAAAGGTGGAAGTGGTGCAGCAATGGTCATGCCCTACGATAATTACAAATATTTGTAGTTTTCTTAATTTAGCAGGCTATTATCGCAAATTCATTAAAGATTTTTTAAAAATAGCTGCTCTCTTGACGAGATTGACAAGGAAGGGAATAAAGTTTAACTGGTCAAATGAATGTGAAAGAAGTTTTCATAAATTCAAGGAATGCTTGACTATAGCGCTAGTACTGTCTATTCCTTCAGATACCAGAGGATACACGGTATATTATGATGCATCGAGAATTGGATTAGGGTGTGTGTTAATACAAAATGGTCGAGTCATTGCATATGCATTTAGACAGCTTAAACCACATGAGCAAAATTATCCGACTCATGATTTGTAGATAGTAGCAGTGGTTTTTACTCTCAAAATTTGGAGGTATTATCTGTATGGTGAGACATGCAAAATTTATACATATCATAAAAGTCTCAAATATATTTTTCAACAAAAAGATCTTAACTTGATACAAAGACAATGGATAAAATTACTTAAAAATTATGACTGCACATTACTATACCATCCAAGTAAGGTCAATGTAGTGGCTAATGCATTAAGTAGGAAGTCTATGAGTAGTTCGGCTTATATTATGGTGGTAAGGAGGTCGTTGGTTAAAGAAATGCATAAATTGAAAAGTCATGGAGTAGTAATAAAAGTAAAGGAGCCTGGGGTACTATTAACCCATATACAGTTTCAATCATCTTTGATTGAGCAGGTGAAAAAGGCACAGAAAGAGGATGCCTATTTATATAAAAAAAAATTGAAGAGGTAAAAAAAGGCAGTGAAGTTGAATTTACTGTAGACCCTAAAGGAATTCTGAGATTAGGTAAGCGGTTGTATGTACCTGATAAAGAAGAATTTAAGAAAGAAATATTAAAGGAAGCCTATATATCCATATATAGCATTCATCCTGAAATAACTAAAATGTATAAGGATCTAAAAGAAATTTATTAGTGGAAAGGTATGAAGAAAGACATAGTGGATTATGTTTCTTGATGCTTAACTTGTTGGCAGGTAAAAGTAGAATATCAAAAGCCTGTAGGACTACATTAGCAGATAGAGATACCTGAATAAAAATGGGAAAGAATAACTATGGATTTTGCTACGGGGCTACTGCGGACACCAAAAAGATTTGATTCAATATGGGTGATTATTGATAGGTTGACTAAATCAGCACTTTTTCTACCAGTGAAAACCACATACAATGTAGCTCAGTATGCAAATTTATATTTAAATGAAATAGTGAAGCTTCATGGAGCGCCAATATCAATTATTTTTTATCGAGGACCACAGTTCACAGCTCATTTTTGGAGAGTTTTCCAAAAATCTTTGGGCACGAAGTTAAATCTCAGTACTGCATTCCATCCTCAAACAGATGGATAGTCTGAGTGAACTATCCAAATATTGGAAGACATGCTTTAATCTTGTGTTCTAGATTTTCAAGGTAGTTGGGAAATATTTTTGCCTCTAGCTAAATTTGCTTATAACAATAGTTACCAAGTCAATATACAAATTACCCCTTTTGAAGCATTATATGGTAGACGTTGCCGTTCTTTGATTGGATGGCTTGAGATGGGCGAAGCTAAGATTTTAGGGCTTGATATGGTATAGGATGCACTAGTCAAGATAAAATTAATTAAAGAAATGTTATTAGCAGCTTAGAGTAGACAGAAGGCTTATGTTGATAATAGACGTTGACCATTGGAATTTGCCATAGATGAACATGTATTTTTAAAAATATCTCCTATGAAAGGAGTCGTAAGATTTGAGAAGAAAAGAAAGTTAAGTCCACGGTATATAGGACCATTTGAAATTTTTGATAGAATCAACCCAATAGCTTATCGTTTGGTTTTACCCCCTGAATTGAGTAATGTCCATCCAGTTTTTCATGTGTTCATGCTACGAAAGTATTTATCAGATTTTACACATGTTATACAGTATCCACAAATTCAGTTACGAGAAGATTTAACTTATGAGGAACAATCAGTATCGATAGTGGGCAGACAAGTAAAGAAATTATGTTCAAAAGAAATACCTACAGTGGAAGTTATATGGCAAAATCACTCTTCTAAGGAGGCTACTTGAGAAAGAGATGATGATATACGCGCCAGATACCCACATTTGTTTGAACAATGAGGTTAGTGTTTATTTGTAACTATGGTAATGAAATTCAAGGACCGAATTTCTTAAAGGAGGGAAGAATATAATAGTCTTAAAATTGGAATCTTAAATTAAAGAAAATTTTGAATAAAAGAGAAGATTTTGAAAATAGAGATAAGAACAGTCGAAAATATGTTTATTTATTACATGGGTTGAACAATTATAAAGAAAATATGAGAATTTATGTTTTGGGGCCAAAATAGAATTTTTAAAAAGTTTAGGGGTCAAAATGTAAATAAGAAAAATTTGCAAGGACCTCCCTTTAAAATTTAATTTTTACAGAAAGGTCCCCGGGATATTTTAAAGGCCTCAGCCACACAAGGAATTGCAAAATCCGAAATTCCCTCTCTCTCTCTCTCCTCCAAATTTTCTCCCAAAATCCTAAAACTTCTCTCTAGAATTCTACTGTTTCCAGACCTCGGATTTTGACATCACCACCACCAACGAACTCAGGACGAAGAGTTCTACAAATCTATCTGATTGGTTTTTGGAAAATTGGTTAAAGATTGGCCGAAAAATAGAAGGAAAAATCACCTAAAGAGGTAATCTCCAAAACTCCTATCTTTGGTTCTCAAACGTAAAAACTAATATCGTAGATCGATCTAAAAGTTACCAAAACCTTAAGATCTCAAATTTTAGGATCATCCTCCCTTATACGCACCCCCATGCGCCACTTCTCCCTCGGCGAGTGACGCCCATGCGCATCCCCTGCGGTGGCGCGTGCAGCGCTTGAATCCAGCCCTTATTGCATTGACTTGACTTTGACCAAGCTCCCGGAGACCAAATTTCATAAATCCAGAGTCATTTGCAAAGTTTTTGGACCCTCGAAACTCATTTTTGGGGTCTATTTTTTCAAATTTGGATAAAAAATGTAGATTTTGGGGTTGTCCAACTTAGTACCCTAACTTTGTGAATGGATAATTCTTTTTATGACTTGTCCTATACTTTTCTTGATCTTTAAATGTGTAATTGATTATATTTAAAAGTTATTTACACTTTTATATCTTTCTGAAATTGATTAGATTATCTAAATTGTTTACAATTTAGAATTTAGTTCAAGAAGAGTATAGTTTTGAAAATATATTTATGAACTCATGGTATATTTGATACTAAGTGTATTTCTCATTAAATGAATATTTATGCACGTGGCATTGATTCATTAAAGCTATATGATTGCCTCAAGAAAGGGCATGTATATGTGACAAACCCTGAATGTATAATTTATGACAGATGAACTGTATTGAGGCTGAGATTTTGTATTATATTGAAAACTCTATTTTGAATGATATGGAATATGTGCATATAATAATTTTGTGGATGAATCCTATTGAAAACATTATTTGCTAACATCAGGTGATATTAGTTCTGGTGCACCTTGATACCTCAGCTAGCAGAGGTAGTGCTAGCCTTGTGTAAGGGTCAACACACGATATATGATATGTGATAGAGAGCGTGATACTTCCTATCTGGGCGAGATGCCAGTTATATGATATATGATTTTCATTCCCTTGTTTTGTGTTTGAAAAATTGCCCATACTAGAGTCCCTTCGCGTGTCCTCTTGAATGGTGGTAGGATAAACTTTGGCTGAAATGCTAAGTATAGACAAATCCTACACCAGCAAAGTATAGGAAGGATTGAACTCTGATATGGTGGTTCTTATATGGGATTCTTCTAATATTTTTATACGAAATGTTTTTAATGCATATCAATGTTTGATTAATGATCATATTGTATCATATATGGTTACATATATCTAAATGTGATTTGAATTGAGAATATTTGAAAATGCGGGTCCCATATGGATGTACTTCTGAACTGTAATTTTCGATATGATAAATTTTAATATATGAGTATAACCATGTGTTGATTTGAGGTCATAAGAGGTATTATCTACTCACTGAGTTGTCAAACTCAAAACATGATGCTTACATTTTTTTTCAGATAAAAATTCAGAGTTTGACTCTATAGCTACGTGATCAACTATGTGTCATTCTCTGGGTGAGTCTACGTTGTTTTCGAGACTCGCAATGTTTAAAATATTATGTCATTATAATCTAGAATATGCTCTGAACGCCACAAGCAGAATCCTTACTTCTACAGTAATATTGATAAATGTAATTTTTGCATGTATAATTAGTTATACTGAAAACTTGTAACTTATGTTATTTTTCTTATATGTATGATATTGTAAAGCCGTATGCAAATAAATAAAGGTAAAGTCATCTGTTAATTATGTTATTCGTGTTCCATTAAATTAGAGTATGACAAAAGTTCTCTTCAATTAAAATTTTTTTTCTTTATTTACAACAAAATATTTAGGTATCATGTCACAAAAATATTATATAAGATCATATAAGCTTCTACAGAGTCCATCTTTCTCTAACATATTTAATTGTAAAAAAAATTATTTTTTTTGCAGACAAACTAAACATTAATTACATTGATTAAAAGTTTATCATATAATTATTTTTAAGTTATAAAAAAATTAAGAGTGAGGCCTGCCTTATTTCTAAATTTAAATATATAATAAATTTTAATAAAAAATTATAATGATACTTACAAATTTTTTATTAAATGAGGTTATTAGTTGCAATAATGAAATTCAAAGTTTATAAACGAATTATAGTTGAACCAACTTGTATTAACCTGTTTATCACATAATTTGATATAATTTTTTTATTATAAGATTAATTGAAAAGTTAATTTTAAAATAAAACTATTTCAAATAAACAAAAATTGCAATCTCCGCAAACTACTTAATAACCATAACAAACTAAGGAAACGGAGTGGAAAAGCAGATGAAGTTTATTATTTATAAACATACCAGATACCTATGATCTTGGAAGAAGAATCATGCTGGAAGTTCTCTCCCACTGCAGCCATTGTTAATTATGGAGTTGAGATGGAGAAGATTGTAATAACCGTAAAATTTCACGAAAATTCCAATTAAAGGAAATTTAGAATAAAAGAGAAAATTTTGACAATAGAGATAAGAACCGTAGAAAATATGAATATTTATTACATGGATTAAAAAATTACAAAAGAAATATGAGAATTTATGTTTTGGCGCGCTATAAGCAAATATATTTTTATTTATGTAGAAATGATTATGATTTGTTAAAAGTACATGAACTTTTAAGTAAAAGAAGTATTGTGTTGCTTAAAATAATTATACTGGCCTCCATTGAATTTTTATGGTATTTTTAGAAATATTCTTTCTTTTAATATGAATAAAGATATTTGTTTTGAAATTTGTTTTATTATGATGTTTATCAAGAAAAATCGTGATTTAAGAGTTTAACTAAAGATTTACGAGAATGTAAACTTTTAGGAATTTTTGGGATATTTTAAGATGAAAAGCGGAATTTATATGAATTTTTATAAAAGAAAATATAATTATTAATTATTTAATAATTATAAAAAAAATAAAAAAAAAAATTTTTTGAAAACATAAGATGAGAAACCGGGGGCGACGAATTTGAAGAAGAAGAAAACGGGAAAATGCATAGTGCTGCATAGTGAGTGAATAGTGACTTCAAATCTTTTCTCTCGATTTGGAGTACCAATTGACTTCATGTATCAAAACTGAAAATGTTATTGGATTCAGGACGAAGAGTACTTCAATTTTGACCGATCAGTTTTTCAAATCAACTGTTGAATCGCCGTAGATCTGAAGTAGAAAATCTCGGTAAAAAGTAAGTTCTGAAAAACCTTACTTAGAGACTTCTAATTAGAAATCTGACTCCGTAGATGGATTCAAAAACTAGATAAACATTAAGATATTAATTTATTTTGTTGATTTGGTAAAAAAAATTTTGTGACGGTGAATAGTGTTTTCCGGTGTGAATAGTATTTTCCGGTGGTGAACAGTAACCGAGCTCATTTAAGGTTTTTGGACCCTCCGGACACGTTTTTGAAGCTTATTTGGTCAAATTCAGACCAGAAACGAGGATTTTAGGGCTGTCCAATCTGGAGCCCTTACTTGTGAGTAGATGATTCTTCCTATGACTTGCCTATACTCTTCTTGATACTTGAATATGTATATGATTATGTTTATGAGATATACACACTGTGATATGTTTCTGAAATGCATTAAAACGATTTGATATGCTTACATTTTGAAATACAGTTCAAGAAGAGTATAGTTTTGAAAATGGATTTATGAACTCATGGTGTATATGATTTCACATGTATTTTTCATTAAATGATAAAGTGAATATTTATACACGTGACATTGATTTATAGAGATATATGATTGCCTAGAAAAGGGCATATATATGTGATAAACCCTGAATGGGTAATTTATAACAGATGAATTTTGAAATACATTGAACATGTGATTTTTACATGTATTTCACATTACATGTCAAAGAAAGTATGTTATACATGTGACATTGATTTTACAGTGATATGTTTGCCTTGGATATGGGCATGTATACATGTTTCCCCTGAATGGGAAGTTTTGACATATGAGTATTTTGAGACTGAAAGTCTGTATTATATTGAGAATTTATACTGGATTATATGGCATATGTGCATATGGTATTTTCTGTAGAGGAATCCTATTGGAAACACTGTCTGCTAACAGCAGGTGATATTAGCATTGGTGCGCATCTTGATTGCCTCAGCTAGCAGGGGAGGTGGTGCTAGCCTCGTGTGAGGGCCAACACACGGGAGATTATATGTGAAGGAGAGCGGAATGCCTCCTATATATGGGCGAGATGCCAGTTATATGAGATGTTATTTTGCCTTCCCTTGTTGTGTGCTTGGGAAAGACCCATACAGAGTCCCTTCGCGTGTCCTCTTGAATGGTAGTAGGGCAAACTTCAGCGAGATGCTGAGTTTAGGCAAATCCTATACCACCAAAGTACGGAAGGGGTCAAACTCTAGTATGGTGGTTCTGATATGGGATCCTCCGAATATTTTATGAGAAATGTTTTGATGCATAGCATAATTTGATTAATGATTTTACAGTATTGAATATGATTTTGAACTTGACATGAGCATTGTGTATACAGTACCGCATACGGTTTAAAAGACCTGATTATGATTTTTTTGAACAGAGAAAATTTGAAAATGCGGGTCCCATGTGGATGTACTTTTGAAATGTGTTTTTTGATAACATAAATTTTATTATATGAGTACATCCATATGTTGACCTAAGAGGTCATAGGAGGTATTATCTGCTCACTGAGTTGTAAAACTCACTACACGATGTGGATCTATTTTTCAGATAAAGACATAGAGTTTGGTCCAATAGCCACGTGATCGACTAGAGGTCGTACTTCAGTGGTGAGCCTATATTGTTTCTAGGCTCTCAATGTTTTATATTTGTAAAATATTTGTACTCTAGAGTTGCTCTGAACGTCACAGGCAGGATCCTTGCTTCTACTGTTACTCTGGTATTTATAGACGTAAACTGTATATTGTATATGTGTATGGGAACTTATATGTATTGATTTATATGATTAAGAATGGCATTATGTACATTTATGGAAAATATATGTGTATGGTATATGGATTTCACGTGCCCTAAAATTAGGGTCGTGACAAGTTGGTAGCAGAGTATTAGGTTTCCCTGTGACAATCAGAGCAAAGGATTCTTTAGTAGGACCTTTAGTATCGATATGAGCCGGACATATTTATACTTCAGGTGCTGCTGAGGGATTCTATAGGGTTTCAAATTCCTTTCTATTCGAAGTTGTTAAAGTTTATAGTATAAGATAGATTGAATATTGTGACATCTTAAGAGGTATCTATGGATCAATTACAGCTCGAAAGTAAAAGCGATATGCGTCTTAAAGAATTTAAAGAATTGAGAAAGATACCAAATATGATGGTTTCTGAATGTGACATCTGTTGTACCGGTTGTCTAGATATGATAGACTGTAATGTGATATTGAGAATGAATTTGTTGGCATTATGTCATGTCATTTTGAAATGTCATTATATGGTGATTAAATTCAATTATTGAAGAATTTTTTTTCTTGATACAAGGGGATCGTAATGAGATACCCAGTAATCTAATTTATGCTTTAGCAGTCCATAAGTGACTACAAAAAGGTGCCAAGGATAGTTGGCAGTGGTGAGAGATGTTGATATAAAATATACCACTGTAAATTAAGTTCTAGTGGTTAGAAAATTTTCTGATGTAATTCTTGAAGAATTGTCAGGATTACCTCGAAACGTAAAATATAATTTGGTATTGATTTACTTCCTGGAACCCAACCAGTGTCTATACCTATATATAGAATGGCACCAACTGAACTCAAGGAATTGAAGGATCAGTTGTAACACTTGTTAAACTAGGGATTTATATACCCTAGTACTATTACTTGGAGTGCTTTAGTTCTATATATGAAAAAGAAAGATGGATCATTATGACTATGCATAGATTATAGACAATTGAATAAAGTGACAATGTAAAATAAATACTCATTACCTCATATAGATGATATGTTTGACCAGCTACAAGGTGCTCAACATTTAAAAAAAAAAATTGAATTGATTTGATATTTGGATCTCATCAAATGAGGATAAGGGAAGAGGATATTCGAAAAAAAAAACAAATTTCTTTTAGGACTCGTTATGGTATTATAAGTTCTTGGTGATGTCATTTAGTTTGACAAATACCCAGTTGCATTCATGGACTTGATAAAAAAAAGAGTATTAAAGCCATCTCAGGATTAATTTGTTATTATAATTATTGAAAATATACTAGAATATTTCAAGAGTGCAGAGGATCATAAGCAATATTTAAAGATAGTATTACAAACTCCAAGGGAATATCAGCTATATGCTAAGTTCTCAAAATATGAATTTTGACTTAGTAATAGTACTTTCTTAAGGTATGTGGCTAGCAAGATGGTATCCAAGATAACCCTAAGAAAGTAAAAGTTGCTACAGTTACAGATGAAGATCCAAGTCCAATTTGCGCTTTCTGCTGTGGTCTGTTGTCCATTCTATTTGAGCTGTGATTGGATCAGGTACATGAACATATGCTTGTAAAGCATCAATCAACTCCTCAGCATCTGAAGCTGAGATGAGAATTCGTCGTGCTGAGTGTGGGATAAACCTTTGTTCCACAGCATGATCAATGAAAGATAACAGACCATCAAAGAAGTGATTAACATTTAACAAACCTATCGGTTTGTGATGCATATTTAGTTGTGCCCAAGAGACTATTTGGAAAATTTCTTCTAAAGTACCAAAACCCCCTGGTAAGGCAATGAAAGCATCAGCATTGCTCATCATTCTAGCTAAACTGAGTCTAGTATTTGGAATATAAATTATGTTGAGATTGGAAATTCACGTATGGATAATTGTTGAGAAAGGAGATTTCAGAAGAAGTCATAGATTGTGAATATGGATTACCCAAGGTAATAAGGATATACTGAGATAAAAACAAAATGGTATTAGTATAATGGTAAAAAGAAGATACAAGTGAAATTTTTTTTTTCATTGGCGGGTATGTTGGCAAGTACAAATTGAATATATTATCTCAAGAGAGTTATTCAGGAAGTCTAAGGATATTTATTATATTATACATTAGAAGTTATGCTTTAAGTATCTTTATATTATTGTGGTGAAAGTTTGGAGAAATTAATTGTCCTTAGTTGAACTTGCTCATAGCAGTAATTATCATGCCAATATACAATGGCATCATTTGAAGTTTTACATGAACATCATAGGTTTCTTAATATGTGAGTGAATTGAGAAAAGTTAAACTTTGGAAATCTAATTTGGAATAACATGCAATAGATAAAATATAACTTATCTAAATTGATGATGCTAGCTTGGAGAGCATGCTTCAAGCATATGTTTTTGAGATTGGTAGGAGATTTCTTAGCAGAATTTGTCTATAATAAAATGATATTAGAAGATTTAAACCTTATGTAAGAGGTGTTACAAATGTTCTGTTAAATGACTCAGTGGAGTTATATTTATTATAAGATGTCATTGATAAAGTGAAATTGATTAAAAAAAGAATACTGTAAACTCAATACAAGTCAAAAGTTTACAAGGACTATGAATGTTGAGCACTAGGAATTTTCAGTCTCACCAATGAAAGAGGTAATGAGATTTGGAAAGAAAGGGAAGTTACCCTCTCGGTATATAAAATTATTTGAATTCTTGATAGGATCGGTTCAGTGGCTTATTGTTTGGTTTTACCACTTGCATTGAATAATGTTTATCCAGTTTTTCATGTGTCTATACTACGGAAATATTTACCGGATTCTACACATGTTATACAGTGTCCATAGATTCAGTTACAGAAAGATTTAACCTAAGAGAAACAACCAGTAGCAATAGTGGACAGACAAGTAAAGAAGTTGCGGTTAAAAGAAATACCTATAGTAAAGGTGATATGGAAAAATCACTCTTTTGAGGAAACTACTTGGGAAAGAGAGGAGGATATACGCGCTAGATATCTATATTTATTTGAACAATGAGATTAATATTTATCTGCAACTATGGTGATGAAATTCGGGGACCGAATTTCTTTAAGGGGGGAAGAATGTAATAACCGTAAAATTTTACGAAAATTCCAATTAAAGGAAATTTAGAATAAAAGAGAGAATTTTGACAATAGAGATAAGAACCGTAGAAAATATGAATATTTATTACATGGATTAAAGAATTACAAAAGAAATATGAGAATTTATGTTTTGGCGCGCTATAAGCAAATATATTTTTATTTATGTAGAAATGATTATGATTTGTTAAAAGTAAGTGAACTTTTAAGTAAAAGAAGTATTGTACTGCTTAAAATAATTATACCGGCCTCCATTGAATTTTTATGGTATTTTTAGAAATATTCTTTCTTTTAATATGAATAAAGATATTTGTTTTAAAATTTATTTTATTATGATGTTTATCAAGAAAAATCGTGATTTAAGAGTTTAACTAAAGATTTACGAGAATGGAAATTTTTAAGAATTTTTGGGATATTTTAAGATGAAAAACGGAATTTATATGAATTTTTATAAAAGAAAATCTAATTATTAATTATTTAATAATTATAAAAAAAAATTTCTAAAAACATAAGATGAGAAACCGGGGGCGACGAATTTGAAGAAGAAGAAAACGGGAAAATGCATAGTGCTGCATAGTGAGTGAATATTGACTTCAAATCTTTTCTCTCGATTTGGAGTACCAATTAGCTTCCTGTATCAAAACTGAAAATGTTATCGGATTTAAGACGAAGAGTATTTCAATTTTGATCGATCAGTTTTTCAAATCAACCGTTGAATCGCCGTAGATCTGAAGTAGAAAATCTCGGTAAAAGGTAAGTTCTGAAAAACCTTACTTAGAGACTTCTAATTAGAAATCTGACTCCGTAGATGAATTTAAAAACTAGATAAACATTAAGATATTAATTTATTTTGTTGATTTGGTAAAAAAAAATTTGTGACGGTGAATAGTGTTTTCCGGTGTGAATAGTATTTTCCGGTGGTGAACAGTAACCGAGCTCATTTAAGGTTTTTGGACCCTCCGGACACGTTTTTGAAGCTTATTTGGTCAAATTCAGACCAGAAACGAGGATTTTAGGGCTGTCCAATCTGGAGCCCTTACTTGTGAGTAGATGATTCTTCCTATGACTTGCCTATACTCTTCTTGATACTTGAATATGTATATGATTATGTTTATGAGATATACACACTGTGATATGTTTCTGAAATGCATTAAAACGATTTGATATGCTTACATTTTGAAATACAATTCAAGAAGAGTATAGTTTTGAAAATGGATTTATGAACTCATGGTGTATATGATTTCACATGTATTTTTCATTAAATGATAAAGTGAATATTTATACACGTGACATTGATTTATAGAGATATATGATTGCCTAGAAAAGGGCATATATATGTGATAAACCCTAAATGGGTAATTTATAACAGATGAATTTTGAAATACATTGAACATATGATTTTTACATGTATTTCGCATTACATGTCAAAAAAAGTATGTTATACATGTGACATTGATTTTACAGTGATATGTTTGTCTTGGATATGGGCATGTATACATGTTTCCCCTGAATGGGAAGTTTTGACATATGAGTATTTTGAGACTGAAAGTCTGTATTATATTGAGAATTTATACTGGATTATATGGCATATGTGCATATGGTATTTTCTGTAGAGGAATCCTATTGGAAACATTGTCTGCTAACAGCAGGTGATGTTAGCCTTGGTGCTCACCTTGATTGCCTCAGCTAGCAGGGGAGGTGGTGCTAGCCTCGTGTGAGGGCCAACACACGGGAGATTATATGTGAATGAGAGCGGAATGCCTCCTATATATGGGCGAGATACCAGTTATATGAGATGTTATTTTGCCTTCCCTTGCTGTGTGCTTGGGAAAGACCCATACAGAGTCCCTTCGCGTGTCCTCTTGAATGGTAGTAGGGCAAATCTCAGCGGGATGCTGAGTTTAGGCAAATCTTATACCACCAAAGTATGGAAGGGGTCAAACTCTGGTATGGTGGTTCTGATATGGGATCCTCCGAATATTTTATGAGAAATGTTTTGATGCATAGCATAATTTGATTAATGATTTTACAGTATTGAATATGATTTTGAACTTGACATGAGCATTGTGTATACAGTACCGCATACAGTTTGAAAGACCTGATTATGATTTTTTTTGAACAGAGAAAATTTGAAAATGCGAGTCCCATATGGATGTACTTTTGAAATGTATTTTTTGATAACATAAATTTTATTATATAAGTACATCCATATGTTGACCTAAGAGGTCATAGGAGGTATTATCTGCTCACTGAGTTGTAAAACTCATTACACGATGTGGATCTATTTTTCAGATAAAGACATAGAGTTTGGTCCAACAGCCACGTGATCGACTAGAGGTCGTACTTCAGTGGTGAGCCTACATTGTTTCTAGGCTCTCAATGTTTTATATTTGTAAAATATTTGTATTATAGAGTTGGTTTGAACGTCACAGGCAGGATCCTTGCTTCTACTGTTACTCTGGTGTTTATAGACGTAAACTGTATATTGTATATGTGTATGGAAACTTATATGTATTGATTTATATGATTAAGAATGACATTATGTACATTTATGGAAAATATATGTGTATGGTATATGAATTTCACGTGCCCTAAAATTAGGGTCGTGACAAAGACTGAGGGAAAGTGAGAGAATTAGAACGATGGGTTGATAGAGATAACTCTCTCAGTTGACAGTTATATAATGTATTGAGATATTATAAGATTCCTTTTAGGAAGAATGACACCTTTTTCTTAAAGGATTCGTCGTGAAGAAATGAAAAATGAAAGAAAGAAAGTAATAAAGGAATTGCACTAGAATGAAGGAAGATAATTAAGTTTTTATTAAGAGAAAATATGTTTGATTAATTAATTTAATCTTGAAAAGGTGGTAGCTATCACTTAAGATGGAGTAGCGGATATATTTGCAAGGCGTGAGGGCGAAGAAGGACTTGGAGTGATTGGTCAAAATTCTCGGGAGAGGCAGCCGTACGCTGTAGTTAAAAAAGAAACAGAAAATTTTAGGTAAATTTTTGTCTATTAAAAATTAATATATTTTTTATAAGGATTTCTCATCTAATCGATAAGATGTTGATCTCTTTGAAATACTTTAGGCACTAGATGCAGAATCCCTTTCCAGCAAGCATATTCTCTACACACACTCCCTACTCAATTTACTAAATGTGAGTACTCTTTTTAATAAATATTTTTTATACACACTGTCGCAAGGGTCGAACTCATAACCAAGTGATTAAAATCCCAAGCTCCTTCCACTTAGACAACACTTGTGCGATACATAAATTTTTGGTGTAGAACATAGTATTATATAAATCAGTATTAGTAAAATAAATAAATAAATAAATTACTACAATAATTCACATTTATAAAATATAAGAATTAATTTTAATCAACAATGTATACAAAATTAATCTAAACCTCTTGAAACCCACACCTTCTCCATTACAAGTTATTTCCACTACACCTCGAAAGAGTTATTCATTTTATGAAAAGCTTCCGTGGAAAATCCAACAAAGCATCTAGAAAATGTTAGAAAAATTACCTCGAAGGGAGAGGGTTGATTTATAGGAAGACGATAGGGGTATTTTTGTAAATGAATCAATTAGTAAATGAAGGGTGGCGGAAAGGATGCATGTCCATGGTGACGAGGAAACTTGTTAGTAAGAATTCTCAGGAAATGTCGGTACACGTGTCTTGACCTGGTAGGTGTGTTTGGGTAGTCTAAGAAACATGGCAACCGATGGTAATTGGTGGTCGGGCCAAGCCTAATTTAGTAGTTGACTGGTTCAGAAGGCCCATTCCAGTAATAATGGGCTTGTTTAATTTTTTTTTAAAAAAATTATATTTAAAAATTATTTTATAAAATAAAAAATATATGTTTAATAAACTATTTTTAAAATATGTTACTTTTTATTTTTTTATATTTTGAAAATAAAAATAATTTTTTTTATTTTTATTTTTTTGTTTTAAAAATAATTTATTTTTAAAATAATAATAGAAAATAATTATTAAACAAATTTTTTATTTTAAAAATAATTAAAAAAATTTTAAAAATGGAAAACAGACAGGCCGAGTATCTCTATTTTTTGAATCCATTGATCTCAAAAAATTTTATCTTTCGTCTTCATTCACGTATTAATTAATTTTAAAAAAAATTATTGGTATAAATTTGATGTAAATTCAAGGAAAAAACATACAGAGAATCAGAGATAACACCAATGGTGTCATTTTTATTTATATAATTCTTATCCTCCTTTACTAAATAATTTCTTGGTGGGAAAGGAAAGAAAAAAGCAAAGCTACCATCTTGGGGTCCAGCTTTCACATCCTTTTCACTCTGCTAATTCATTGTCTGTGGGAGACTGGCTTTTTCAACCTCCCGAGCCTTTTCTACCCTACGTCTCTGTCCCTCCAAAATAAACTTTACTAAAGCAAAGAACATGCAAAAAGGTGAGGAATATACAATTCTGAAAACTGAAGAGAAAAGAAAAGACTACACGTATTTCTTGTTTGCTATTGTTCTATTCTAAAAAGCCTGTGTTTGTAGCTACTTTTTATTTTTATTTTAATAGTAAATAAAATAATTTATTTAAAAGGTGTAAGATTTATTGTTATTTTTTTAAATATTTAAAAATTTTCATAAAAGAATATATTAATTAAAGAGTCAAATGATTTAGTTTTATTAGAATTTTTTTTAAAGTTAAGAATATGTATTATATTTTCAATCGAAGCTAAATAATAAGAAAAGAAAGAAATTTTAGAAACTGATATGAAAAGAGGGACGCTGAATTAATTCTTTGTTGAATTTGATAAGAGTTCATTGCATAGGTATAACTTGATTTCAAATTATTTCTCATTGATTCATTCACAAATTACCAATAAGTTTTCTTTTTACACCATTTCCCAGTTTGATTTAAATTGTTCACTTTCTTTTGGAATTTTTTGAATCTTTTGCAGTAAACTGATTCTAAACCTAATTAACTAGAAACAGGACAGTTCCACAACTTTAGCCATTTTTTTCTTCTGTTTAAAGCACAATAATCATATGCAAAAAAGAAAAAAGAAAAAGAAGTTACGAGACTTTTTTTTTAGAATGATTATAATTTTCAGCCCTCTTCATAATATTTTATATAGTTTATTGTTATAAAATAAAAATATAAAATATTATGTCCATAACGACATATATATAGCATAAAAAAATAGAAATTACGAAAATGATATATTAGTTAAAATAAATTGAGACTAGATAACAAACTCAAGTTTATCTTTATAGCTTGACTTACTGTAGGTTCTTTGAGCTACAAAATAAAATAAAAACACAAGAGAGGTAAAATAATATTAGGAAGGGCAAAATATTGTGCTAAACTGGGTAAATGTATGATTTTTTTTTGTTTTGTTATAAATATTCTTATAATTTTTTAATATAAAATTATTTATTTAAAGTATTTAAGTTATTTCTTTTATAAATATCTCTTCATGTATTCAAACTCTTGTTTTAATATAATTGACAATACCTACAATTATATTTTTTGCACAAAGTATTTGTCATTTGAGTAAATACACAATTTAATTTTTAAATTTATTAAATTTTTATAATTTAATTTTAAAATTTAAGTTATTGTATAATTTAATCTTCAAATTTATCAGATATCACTCAAATGCATGATGTACCTTCTTCTTCTTCTAACTGTTTGATGAAAAGATATGTGGTAGCTTAGAGGTGTTTTCTAATGCTGCTGAATAATATGGCCTTAAGTGTTCATTAATCAATTTGTCTTCTTATACCCCTATTGTTCCTCCTTCTGACACAAGGCTTCTTCAAATGCATTTCACATATTGCACTAGAGAATAAGTAGTTTCGGGTCAAAGTAATTATTTAAATTGTTTGAATGACATATATACCAAAATTGAATATAGAATGGCTGAAGAGGGTGTTAAAGATTTATCTCCTCAGTGCTGTAGCTCTTACTTTTAGGCAACTTGTATTAGGTCACTGATCCTAACCCTAGTTGCCCTACTGTGCTTGACTTATCCTTTTAGCCCATACAAATTTGAAACAACCTTTGCATGTTTATAGGCTTCTTACTTGCATATGGCTTATGATAAAGCTTATTCCACCCTAATGCTTAACTCAACCATACAGTTGGAAGCCCAAAAAGAAAAAATTCATTATGTTTCAAATTTATGTGATGTAGCAGAAGCATTGTGCCACAAACAACAGCAACAGTTTAAACAATCATTGTTCGATCTTCCCATATGGGCTTCACCGTGTGAGCTCATTCAATTGCTATGCGATGACTAAATGAGTTTCTTTTGTGCATTATGCTCTTGGTAATGAATGAAAAGTTGAGAAGATGTTCTTCCAATGTGTAACAATGCACTTGATTCATATACTTGAATGCTCTAAGATGATCATTCTTTATCAGTCTTTGTAAGCTCACCTTTTTGGCAGGTTGGTAAATACTGTTAGTTTAAATTTAATTAAGAGCACTTTTGGCTGGAGTCATGCAATTGAACTGACCATATGAAGAATGAAAAATGGAGAACAGTAAATTCCTTAAAAGGGTTGGAAGACGGGCTTCTCATTTTCAAATAAAGAAAATTCTGTTAATTTTTTATTATATATATATATCAGTTAAAACTAAAAATATAAAATAATAAATTCTTTATTTTTTTAACTTATTATACTACTTTTCACAATTTTATTTTAAAGTAGAAAATATTCTATAACTTAATTTAAATATTTAAAAAAGAAACACCTAAAAATAAAATAGAATAAATTATGTAATTTTTTAAAAAAGAAAAATATTATTTCTTGCATTTTTTATTAATCAAAATGATGGTTTGGTCATTTTGTATTAAAGATAATTTAATCTTTTTATTTACACTGTCCTTCTATTTTTTCAGTTTATTATACTAAACGATAGAATATCACATTATCTCAATTATTTCCATCACATACCAAACAATGTAATAGGTTTTCATTCTCCTTTCTATTCTCACTTCTTTTTCTCTTTCCATTCCCATTAAAATTCATTTTACTCAATAAAACGGGCACTATGTTTCTTACTAAAGTCTACAGTGGTATTAGAGCCATAAGCATATTGTCCATGGAGAATGAGGTTCATTCCTCATTTTCGAGCACTTCTACAAAGAAACTAGATCTAGTTACATTTGTTCACATTATTTCAATCTAGCTTGATGATTTGAGCTACTTCTAATGGGAGCAAAAGAATCTTGCAAACATTAAATTAAGGCCATAGGCTTCAGTGGTTCATTGATGGCTCTAAAGCAATTACAACTAAGTTTTGTTATGAGAATGATCGTGAAGCAAGAATAGTAAGCAAGAAGTACATGGAATGGGAATGGCAAGATCAACTTCTTTTGTCATGGATGATTTCCTACATGCCAAAGAGTATGCTTACAAAAGTTGTAATTTGCAAGTTCTGCTATCAAGTTTGGGACAAGGTAAAAGTCTTCTTTTCCTCTCAAATTAGAGCAAAGTGAAACAATTTAAAGATCGATTGCAAAGCATAAAGAAAGGATCCTTTTTTATCACTGAATATATGCTAAAAATCACATCTAGGATTGACTCTTTAGTTTTGGATATGAAATTTCTATTAATGATAATATAGAAGCCATTCTTGATAGGTTGCTGGAGGATTATGATGCGTTTATTACTTTAATTTCTTTAAGAACTAATACATATTCTATTGAAAAAAATTGAGTCTTTACTATTGGCACAAGAGAATAAAATTGAGAAACGCCAAGAATGAATGGAGTTCGCTTCTTCAAATTTTGCAAGCTCTAATGGTAGAGTAAGAAGTTTCGGATTTCATAATAATTCAGGTTTTCCTAATAATCTAAATCCTCAAAATAGTTATAATTTCTTTAATTATCAACATAGTTTTAGAGGAACTATTCGTATAGGAGCTATAGAGGTTTTGTAAGGTTTAGAAGAAGAAATGGAAAAGGTTTTAATGGAAATATATTACTTAATTATTGAGTTTATGGAAAGCTAAGCCATACAGCATGGCATCACTATCATCAATATAATCAAGCCTATCAGTATCAAGGCTATCAACTCATACAATTTCAATCACAACTTTAGCAACCTAACCAGCCATAGTTACAGTTTTCTAATCAAAATTCAATGAATTACATGGCACATAGGCCACAAGGTTATGTGTCTACTATGGTTAATTCACCATAATCAGTTTGTGACAATGTTTGGTATTCGAATTTTGGAGCATCAAATCATTTAACCTTTGATCAATAAAGGATCAAGTTGAAGGATCATGTTCAAATTCAATTTTATAACAAGAAAAAAAGGACCTTGACCCATTATCTATAAAGAGATAATAACCAAAGGTATTAGGAAGATTTTAGATACCACACTCAAGTAAATGGCCTACAATAAAGGAATAAAATAGGAAAGTCTTTTATTGTGTTAGTAGTAAGCTCCTTTTAGGAAACAAGCTAAAATCAACCTTTTGTAAGGAACAAATTGAAATTGACAAGTCTTCTACATGTGTTCCACACCCAAAGATTCATTAAGTATAAGTACAAGAGTATATAAGCCATGAATCTTAGTTGTAGACTTAGCTTGTCCATAAGTGATACACTTCTCACATATTCCTTCTACATCACATTTCATATGAATCCAAAAGAAGTGTTCATGCAAAATATCTAAAGTTTTAGATATGCCAAAATGCCCCATTAAACTACTTCCTCATATAATGAACATTTAGACTCACACAATTTATTTTTTCTAAATAGATTTCATTATACCTAAAGAACTTACCAAATGTCACTTTCTCATATGCATTGACTACATACCAAATCAAAATCATTAGCATACAATTCTTTAATGTATTAAAAATCAAGTAATTTTGCATCTAAGGTAAAATGTAAAACATACCTTTGTGAAAATGTATCAACCACAATGCTTTCCTTACTTTGCTTGTACTTAATTACATAAGAAAATGTTTCAATAAACTCCACCTACTTAACATGTCACTTGTTTTACTTGTGTTGACCTTTCAAATGCTTCAAAGATTCATGATTAGTATGAATTACAAACTCTTTTGGCCAAAGATAATGCTGCTAAATTTTCAATGCCTTAACCAATGCATATATCTCTTTATCATATGTTGGGTAGTTTAAGATTGCTCCACTTAGTTCTTCACTAAATTATGCAATAGGATATTATTCCTGCATTAAAATAACTACAATACCTATTCCTAAAGCATTACACCCAATCTTATTCATCAACCTTATAAAAATCCATATTCTTTTTTATAGCTTTAGTCAAAGGTATGGTTAGTCTATTACAGTCTTTTACAAATCTTCTATAAAAGTTAGCCAATCTATGGAAACTTCTAACATTATTCACACTTGTAGGACTCGGCCAATCTTGGACTGTCTTTACATTTTCTTCGTTCACCTCAATTTCTTTAGCATTAACAAGAAAACAAAGAAATACAAGTTTATCTATGCAAAAGGTACACTTTTTGATATTAGCAAACAACTTTTCTTTTTTCAAAACATCTAAAATAAGTTTTAAAAGTTCAACATAACCATCCTAGTTTTCGCTATAAATCAAAATATCATCAAAGTATACAATGACAAATTTTCCAATAAAAACACGCAAAATATGATTTATCAATATCATGAAAGTACTTAGTGCATTTGTTAATCATAATGGCATAACTAACCACTCATATAAACTATATTTTATTTTAAATGCAGTTTTTTATTCGTCATCTTATCTCATTCTAATTTAATGATATCCACATTTAAGATCAATTTTGATAAAAACATAAGAACCATGCAATTCATCATACATATAATCTAATCTAAGAATGTGATGTTTAAACTTTATAGTGATATTATTAATGGTACGATAGTCAACATACATCATCCATGTTTTATCCTTTTTAGGCATAAGCAATATTGGAACTGTACAAAGACTCATGCTCTCTCGTACATATCCCTTCTCCATGAGCTTTTCAAAGTTCCTTTGAAGTTCTTTTGCCTCTTCAAGTTTACTTCTATAAATTAGCCTATTTAGGATTGATGCACCACGTGTAAAATCAATTTGAACTTCAATTCTCCTTATTGGTGGTAAACCATTGGGTATCTCTTTGGGGAATAAATCATCAAAGTCATGCAAAAAAAACCTACAAAACTAGGCAATTGTCACGCCTCTACTTTAGGAACGCAAGTAACACTACTGTTCGATAGCTTAATCTTTATCTATTTGAAATTAACTTCATATTATTGAGTATCAGGATAATATCACATGTTTACAAATTTCACAATAAACTAATTATACATGTCAGGTCTACATTTATCAGTTTTACAGCAGAAACAAGGATCCTACCTGTGGCGTTTAGAGCAACTCTAGAGTACAAATATATTACAAGTTTAAACACTGAGAGCCTAAAAATAATTTAGGCTCACCACTGAAATACAACTCCTAGTCGATCAAGAAGCTGCAGGACTAAACTCTAGGTCTTTATCTTAAAAACATATAACCACGTGTAGTGAGTTTTACAATTCAGTGAGTAAATAACACCTCCTATAACCTTTTAGGTCAACATATGAATGTACTCTTTATTTTAAAAGTTGTCACATTGAAATCACTATTCAGAGGTACATTTATATGGGACCCACATTTCAAGTAAACTTTGTTCAAATTCATATGCATATTTAATTCATAAATAATGTTGTAACAACGATATTAAAATCATGTTATGCATCAACATAAGTTGTATAAAAATAATTGGAGGATCCCATATCAGAACCACTATATCAGAGTTTAACCCCTTCCGTACTTTGTTGGTATAGGATTTGCCTAAACTCAGCATCCCGCTGAGGTTTGCCTTACTACCATTCAAGAGGACACGCGAAGGGACTCTATATGGGTTTTCTCGAGTACACAGCAAGGGAAGGCAAATCATAACTCATATGTCTGAAATCTCGCCCATATAAGAGGCATTCTGCTCTCCATCATATATCATCTCCCGTGTGTTGGCCCTCACACGAGGCTAGCACTACCCCTCTGCTAGATGAGGCAATCAAGGTGCGCACTAGGGCTAACATCACCTGCTATTAGCAGACAGTGTTTCCAATAGGAATCCTCCATAAAACCATGATCTCATATAATTCATATTATTCAAAACAGAGGTACTCTTTAATGTAGTATTTTCATTTTCAATATATTCCTATGTCAAAACCTCCCAATCAAGGGAATCATATATATATGCATATATTCGAGACAAACATTTCATTGTATAAATCAATATCATATGCATAGCATATTTCCTTTGCCATATCATTAAAAAAATACATGTAAAAATCACATGTTCAATGTATTTCAAAATTCATTTCAAAAGTCATACTCTTCTTGAACTAGATTTCATATTGCAACTATTTCAGATATTCTAAACTATTTCAGGAACATATAAAAGTATAAATAACTTGTAATCATGCTCATTTATCAATGTAAAGTTCAAGAAGAGTAAAAACAAGTCATAGGAAGAATCATCTACTCACAAAATTAGGGTACTAAGCTGGACAACCCTGAAATCTTCATTGTTGGTCCTAATTCAGCAAAATAAGCCCCAAAATCAAGTTCAGAACATCCAAAAACCTTAAAAACAACTCCGGATTTGAGAAATTTGGCCTTCGAGAGCTCGGTCAATGCAAATCAATGCAACAGGGTCCGGATACACGCGCTACACGCGCCACCAGGGAAGGTTGTGCGTGGGCTTCACTTTCTGGGGAAGATTCGGTGCGTGGGGCACATGCAAAGGATTCTGGACCTGAAATTTGAGATCCAAAAGTTTTGGTACCTTTTGGATCGATCTACGATGTCAGTTTTTGCGTTTGAGACCCACAGATGGGAGTTTTGGAAATTACCATTTTTGGCAAGTTTTTCTTCAATTTTTTGGCCAATTCTCTAGAAACCAATCAGATGGATTTGTAGAACTCTTCGTTCTGAGTCCGTTGGCGATGGTGGTGTCAAAATCTAAGGTCTGATTGCGGAGAAATCTTAGAGAGAAGTTAGAGGGTTTCAGAAGGAAATTTCTGAGGAGAGATGGAAAATTCTAGAAAATGATCGACCTCTTGAGTGGTTAAGGCCCTTAAAATATCTCGGGGGACCTTTCTGCAAAAATTCACTTTTAGAGGGAGGTCCTTGCAAATTTTTCTTATTTACATTTTAACCCCGAAACTTTTAAAAAATTACATTTTGACCCCAAAACGTAAATTCTCATATTCCTTTTGTAATTCTTTAATCCTTATAATAAATAAACTTATTTTCACCGGTTCTTATCTCCATTTTCATGATTCTCTCTTTGATTCAAAATTTTCTTTACTTTAAATTTTATTAAATTTACGGCTATTATAACAATGAAAAGTTAAATTCATTAATACTTAAACAAATTTTCTTACACAAAAGTATAATCAAAGGCTGATTTGAAAACAAAACTCTTTTGGTCTCACTTTCTCATACATAAAAATCATTTATTTTCTCTCTTTTCTTTCCTCACTAGCCAAATTTTGTTTTTTCACCCTTTCTTTCTTTTCCTTTTGTTTCGACCTTTATTTCTTTTGAAATATCACTCTCTTTTTAAATTGACTTAATCTTCATACACTTGAATTGGGGTTAAGGGTATAAGAATTATTTTTTTATTGAGTACAAATGAGTATATATTTGTATAACCATTATGAATTACACGTCTATCAAACTACCATGGTCTTTCCAAAAGAGTATGCCGTGCATGCTTTAGTACCACATCACACAAAACTTCATCTTTGTACTTATTAATGGAGAATGACACAAACATTTGTTTAGTCACCTTAATTTCTCCACAATCATTCAACCATTATAGTTTATACGGCTTTGGATACTTCAAAATGGTTAGATTCAAATTTTCAACTAAACTAGTGTTAGTCATGTAACATCCATAAATTTTCTTTCATGTATTAATAAAAGTACAAGAGTATTCAAAGTAACATCCCTAATTTTATTTCTTTTATTGATAAAGGTACATAAATATTTAATTAAGGAAATAAAATTTATTAGACAATTTTTAGATATCTAAAGAAATATAATCCTTAAAAATTCTTCACCTTACGTGTATGCATAGAAATATTCTAATATTAATGGAATAGGTAAAGAAAGAAAACCTAAGAGGAAATATTAGAAATAAGCATGTTAAAGAAAGGTGAAATTCTTAGGCAAGAAAGATAAATTTTTGTGAAGTAAGTAAATGTCTTAAAATTTCAAGAAGATTGGATTAGGGTAATTTTTCTTAATTTAAGAGCAAAAGTTACTAAGTTTAGTATCTCCACCCATAAATTGGACTTTCACCTATGGACACTTCATATAGAGTTTTTCTACTTCATATGAATTTTTAGCAAGCCAATAGGATAGCTCAATGAAGAAATAAAACTTAAACTTGGACTAGGATATAGGAATTGGACTGGTAGCCCAAAAATCATGAAAATGTGACCAAGCCCATTATGCAAAGTAGAATTTTAACCAAAGTAAAGAAAATAGGCAAGAATGAGCCTAAACCCAAGAGGAAAAATAAAAATAAAAATAAAAGTAAAGTGATGAAATAATGGTGTAATCAAGATTATGTGACATGGCATTAAGACAAAAATTTAGCAAGTGGTGTGATATCCTACATTCATAATTTTAGCAAGTGGTATGATAATACAAGGCTTTAGGACAAAACATCTATATCCTACACTCATAATTTTAGCAAGTGGTATGATAATACATGGCATTAGGACAAAACATTCATATCCCACACAAATAATTTCAATCAAATAATGGAGATTCAAGGGTTAAAAATTTGCTACATAAAAAGGCAAACCTATCATACTTGATTAAGACAAAAGAAAAAGGAAATGAATCTCTAAATCAAAGGGACCTTATCCTTTATCTTAGAAACATATTATCATAATTTTCAAAATACAAATCTCATTTTTCTATGCATATCTTGACTAAGGAAGAGGAAGACAAGAACATAAGTTGTTTGTTTTCCAAAAATTCAACCAAGTGTATCCTAATTGTGATAAGGTAGACCCATGATCATGAAAGGTGAATTATTTGATGGTCTATTTAAGCAAAATCCACCCTTACAACATTAGAATTTTCGTCCAAGTGAGGGAGAGGAAAAATAAAAGTAAGGTAGAGTGAAGAAAGGAGAGGAAAAAAGGAAGAAAGAGGCAGGAGAAGTCTAGAGGACTAAGTGCTCCAGGTAAGTTTAACAATATTTCTTTTTGAAGAAAAGATTTGAAACTTATAATATTTATATGAGATTTTGATCTTAGAACTTCGATGAATGGTCATGGATGTTGCTATATCATGTTACATATTATGTATGTTTGAATACTTAGGCTGGTGTAGATAGTTCTGCATAGGTATGGCTATGGGTGGCAAACTTTTATGCTTCTATTTTTAAAATTCGGGGAAGAATTGGTAAGGAATTAAAACAAATGGTTAACATTAAAAATGTAGATGTATGTCTCACGGATTTTTAGCCATTGGAATCACTCAATTTGGAGTCCATATGAGGTAGATATGGTCCGATTAGTAAATAATGGTCAGAAAATGGTTAATCAGGGAAGAATATGTTAGGATAGCTTCTTTTGTTTTAATTTTTGGAAACATTCTGTAGGGAATTAAAATAAATGGTTAACATAAGAATTATATCTATATGTGTTACAGATTTTTAACCACTGGAATCACTCAATGTGGAGTCCATATGAGGTAGATATGGTCTGATTAGTAAGCAATGGTCAGAAAATGGTTAATCAGGGAAGAATATGTTAGGATAGCTTCTATGTTTTAATTTCTGGGAACATTCTGTGAGAAATTAAAATAAATGGTTAACATAAGAATTATAACTATATGTGTCACGGATTTTTAGCCACTGGAATAACTTAATTTGGAATTATTATGAGGGAGATATGGACAGATTAGTAGGTAGAGGTCAGAACCTACCCGAGAAGAAATAATATATTTTTTTAGGGAGTAATATCACCATAATTTTTTAATATTTCGTTCAACTGTTCAACATAAGAGTTTTAGATAATTGTTTTGTTTTTAAATTGATATCAAGATCACCTAAATCAGAGTTAAATTGAGGGAGGTATTCTCTGATTAGTAAGAGAAGGTCAGATAGGATGAAAACCTGCATCAAGAAAATAAAGAAATAAAATTAATATTTAAAAAAAGAAGAAGAATCTTATAAATGAAAATAATAAATAACTAGTATATGTCATAGCCATTGCCATTGCATGAACTTCTTACCATCTTAAGTGTGAAATTTTGACATGGAAATATTTTGTAAAGTGATATTTGAAATGGTTATATTCATGCATGGTTACCAATGATTTGTGATAATAATTATATTTTAATGAACATTCTTGTTATTGAAAGCATATTTTTGGCTATTATTGTGAAAAGAAAAGAAATGAGCACGGTCACATGGCAAATCCGTGTGATGCATCAGTAGGGGACGCCCTACCAACGGTTATGATCATGTTAATGAGAAAAGAAAGAGAAAGTGGGCCATATCGGACGAAGCGAGAAAAGTCTGTACCAAAGAGTAGAAAATACTCACCCTGATCGAGGTAGCTTGATATGAGAATAAATTGATAGTCATCATATGATATTCTGGAAATAGTTAATCCTGTCATACATGTCATTATTGTACGATTCTCATGTGCATAGATATAGTACATTCATGTGATCAAAGATATTTGCTGTAGTTTATACAGCTGAACATGATGTGATGAGCTATATTGATGATGATTTATTGTTGAACTTACTGAGATTTAATTCTCACTATATTTCCATATCATGTTCAGAAAATTAGTTATGCAGATTTTTCTATGACTCTGACTTTTAGTACACGTTGGATCGAGTACTTTATGTTGAGCAGATCTCAGAAGCAAATAAAATGTTTGTGGTCGAGTTAGCTTAAATCCCGGTGAAGGTGCAACCACCCGCACCTGTATTTCCGGAATTGATCAACCAGAATAAATAAGATGTAGATTTTTATGTGTTTGATATGTTGTACGTATGTTTTGATTAATGACATGTATGTAAACTCTATATTGTATAATAATAATAAAATAAAATAAAAAGTTCTTACAAGTCACATTAGCACAACTTCTTCCATCAATAGTCATGCTACATACCTAATTATTAACATGGCATATAGTATGAAGATATTGTTACATTGTATTTCTTTATCTTAATTGGTTTGCACACTAAGAGACTTGCAACCAAAAGCTGTCCAGTAGATAAGCTTTTAGATTTTTTTAGTCATGTTTAATAATCTACAAAACTACGTTAGAAAATCTCACAAGCATTCCCTCATGTGTGTTCTCTCAATTTTGATGGCACTTACACTTTTGTTTACTCAAATTTAGCTTTTACCCTTTTATGAGCTCACACTCTCTTGTCTTTTTCACTCTTTAGTCCACACTCTTTTAGTCCTTTATTGAATTCAAACAAACAAAAAAATTTCTTGCAACAAGAAAAACTTAATAGATCAATTCACACGAATGAAAATGATTGAATGCAAAGAATAAAGGAAATACATAATTTAAGAAGCAAAGATAACAAAACAATTGAAATATGAAAATTTTAAGACAAGAAAGCAATTGAAATAGGAAAAATAAAGCAAGAAAAGCAATTAAAATAGGAAAATTGAAGACAAGAAAAATATAATTGACATAAGAGAAGAAAATAAAATATGAAATTCAAAGCAAGAAAAGCAATTGAAATAGGAAAATCAAAACAAGAAAAATAATTGAAATAGGAAAATTCAAAACAAGAAAAATCAATTGAAATAGGAAAAGCAAATCAATCGATGCAATTAGAATTGGTTGTTTTGTTTTTAGGCTAAATTGCAAGAAATAGGTAGAATACACACCTTATGTAAACAAAACATGAATTTCAACCTTATTGAACTCTGAAGATTTTTTTTTCAAATTTATTATATATATATATATATATATATATATATATATATTCAAAATTATCCTTCTTTTTACTTTTTGAAATTTTTTTCTTTTTTTTAAGACTTGAATGAAAAATTTTTAGGAATCCAACTCAAAAAAGAACAAAAAATAAAGATAAGAAGAATGAAGAACAGAAGAAAATACAAGAAATTAAAAAGGAATACTAGCAAGAAAACAAAAACAGGATAGATAGACCAAACATGTTTTAAAACTTTGGCTTTGATACCAAATAATAAGAACCCCTAATATAAACCTCACAAAAAAGCGTTAGACCCAAAATAAATAAAAGAGTAAATATATAATTTAGTCTCTAAATTTACTAAGTCATTATACTTTAATTTCTGAATTTAAGTCAGTATACAGTTTAGTTCTCAAATTTATTAAATGTTAGACAATTTAATTTTTTCGTTATCTCTACACTAACTACCTACTGATGTAGCTCGTTAAATGTCAATTAATCATTGAAATTCAATGCTGACTTAACATAAACAAAAAGAGTAAATACACAATTTAGTCCCTGAATCTAATATGTCCCTACAATTTAGTCCTTGAATTTACTATATCCTTACAATTTAGTCTCTAAATTCAAGTCATTATACAATTTAATTTTTGAATTTATTAAACATCAAATAATTTAGTCTTTTTGTTAATTTTATCTTAATTGTTTGCTGATGTTACATGTTAAGTGTTTACGTAGTACATTAAATGTTAACTAATATGCCACATCAACATTGACTCATCCATAAAATTTTGAAATGAAATTGTTTCCTCACATCATACAATGTCATTTGCTTCAAGTTGTTGAATTAACTATTGCATTCGTTTAGCTAAATAAAAGCCGTAGAAACATTCAAATAAAAGGGAGGCTATTGTAAATGTATTTATAATTCAATATAAAATTTCTTTATTCTATCAACTATTTAGCAGCAAATTGACAATAAATTCCACAAGTTAAAGCGCATTTTTCCCTGTCTCCAAAGGAAACAAAATGATATATCTCAAGTAAAAAGATCTACAAGGAAAGAAGTATCTCATTAAAATACATAACATTTAAACACAATTGCGAGAGTTAATTAATAAATATCAACTAGAAATCTTTCAACATTAAAATACTTGAATTAGAGCAAAAATTATAAGAACTAACACAACACTAAACAATAAGGGATTAAGAATGTTAAAATCATGGCCATTTTTTATAGCAAAAAATGTATAAAGTGTCAAGCTAACCATCCATGATTATTAATATCACAAATTTTAGAATAACTTTCTTATTTTTAGTCATCATAAACTTATTAAAATAATTTTGTAGTAAAGGGTGTTCCACGACATTGTCCGTTGAAGACAAAAAAATAGAATTTTTCATATGGGAAGGGAAAAATAGAGTGAAAAATGAAACATTTTTTCTAAATTAAACTGAATCAGTATTGATGTAATGAGTTACATTACAAGCAGTCAGTGTGAAAATAATAAAAGGACTAAGTTGTTTGACCATTGGTAAATTTGGGAATTAAATTATACAATAACTTAATTCAAGAACTAAATTGTAAGGACCTAATAAATTTAGAGACTAAATTGTGTATTTAATTTTTTTTAAAGTTAAATTAGTGCTAATGTAGAATTATTAGTTGGCATTTAATGTGCCACATAAGTACTTAACGGGCCATGTCAGCAAGCAGTTAGTGTAGAGATAACGGAATGACTAAATTATTTGACATTTGGTAAATTCGGGGGATAAACTGTATTCTGACTTAAATTTAGAGATTAAATTATATTGACTTAGTAAATTCATGGATTAAATTGTGTATTTACTCTAAATAAAATACCAAGTTGAAGAATCGTGTTCTAATTAAAATTTATAACAAGAAAAATAAAAAGGATCTTAACCCATTATCTATAAAAAAAAATACAAAATAAAGGTATTAGAAAGGTTGTAGACACCACACTTAAAAAAGAGGAAGAAGGTAGTAAATGATAAGTTCAGAGTAGTTCTTTGAAAAAAAAACTCTCTTAAAAATATAATTTTATTCACAAAAATCTGCTTTGTTCAAGGTCATACATGATTATTTATAGGCTAAAATAAAATACACAAAATAGTTAACAATCTAATGGCAATTAATACCTTACAATTAAGAAAGTAAATGGCCTATAATATAGGAATAAATTAGTAAAGTCATTTATTTTGTTAGCAATAAGCCCTTATTAGGAACAAGCTGAAATCAACCTCTTTTAGGAAATAAATTAAAATTGGCAAGTCTTTTGATTAAAAGATTTTGTAATCATAAATTAAGCACATTTAATGTAATAACCGTAAAATTTAACGAAAATTCCAATCAAAGGAAATTTAGAATAAAAGAGAGAATTTTGCAATAGAGATAAGAACTGTAGAAAATATGAATATTTATTACATGGATTAAAGAATTACAAAAGAAATATGAGAATTTATGTTTTGGCGCGCTATTAGCAAAAATATTTTTATTTATGTAGAAATAATTATAATTTGTTAAAAGTAAGTGGACTTTTAAGTAAAAGAAGTATTGTGTTGCTTAAAATAATTATACCGGCCTCTATTGAATTTTTATGGTATTTTTAGAAATATTCTTTCTTTTAATATGAATAAAGATATTTGTTTTAAAATTTGTTTTATTATGATTTTTATCAAGAAAAATCATGATTTAAGAGTTTAACTAAAGGTTTATGAGAAAGGAAATTTTTAGAAATTTTTGGGATATTTTAAGATGAAAAACGGAATTTATATGAATTTTTATAAAAAAAATCTTATTATTAATTATTTAATAATTATTATTCTATTTAAAAAAAAACAGCAGCAGAATGTTAAATTGAAACCGGGGGCGACGAAATATCGAAAAGGAAAAAAAAAACAAACGGAAAGATGCATAGTAATGAATAGTGAGTGAATAGTGATATCAAAATTTATCTTTCGATTTGGAGTGCTTAAGGGTTTCCAATAGTAAAATTGAAAGTGTTATTGGATTTAGGACGAAGAGAACTTCAGTTTTGACCGATCAGTTTTTGAAATCAACCGTTGAATCGCCGTAGATCTGAAGTAGAAAATATCGGTAAAAGGTAAGTTCTGAAAAACCTTACTTAGAGACTTCTAATTAGAAATTTGACTTCGTAGATGGATTCAGAAACTAGATAAACATTAAGATATGAGTTCATTTTGTTGATTTGGTAAAAAAATTTGTGACGGTGAATAGTATTTTTCGACAATGAATAGTGGCGGTGAATAGTGATTTACGGCGTGAATAGTATTTTTCGGCGGTGAACAGTAACCGAGCTCATTTAAGGTTTTTGGACCTTCCAGACATGTTTTTGAAGCTTATTTGGTCAAATTCAGACTAGAAACGAGGATTTTAGGGCTGTCCAATATGGAGCCCTTACCTGTGAGTAAATGATTTTTCCTATGACTTGCCTATACTCTTCTTGATACTTGAATATGTATATGATTATGTTTATGAGATATACACACTGTGATATGTTTCTGAAATGCATTAAAATGATCTGATATGCTTACATTTTGAAAGACAGTTCAAGAAGAGTATAGTTTTAAAAATGGATTTATAAACCCATGGTATATATGATTTCACATGTATTTCTCATTAAATGATAAAGTGAATATTATATACGTGACATTGATTTATAGAGATATATGATTGCCTAGAGAAAGGGCATATATATGTGATAAACCCTGAATGGGTAATTTATAACAGATGAATTTTGAAATACATTGAACATGTGATTTTTACATGTATTTCGCATTACATGTCAAAGAAAGTATGTTGTACATGTGACATTGATTTTACAGTGATATGTTTGCCTCGGATATAGGCATGTATACATGTTTCCCCTGAATGGGAAGTTTTGACATATGAGTATTTTGAGACTGAAAGTCTGTATTATATTGAGAAATTATACTAGATTATATGGCATATGTGCATATGGTATTTTCTGTGGAGGAATCCTATTGGAAACACTGTCTGCTAACAGCAGGTGATGTTAGCCTTGGTGCGCACCTTGATTGCCTCAGCTAGCAGGGGAGGTGGTGCTAGCCTCGTGTGAGGGCCAACACACGGGAGATTATATGTGAAGGAGAGCGGAATGCCTCCTATATATGGGCGAGATGCCAGTTATATGAGATGTTATTTTACCTTCCCTTGCTGTATGTTTGGGAAAGACCCATACAGAGTCCCTTCGTGTGTCCTCTTGAATGGTAGTAGGGCAAACCTCAGCGGGATGCTGAGTTTAGGTAAATCCTATACCACCAAAGTACGGAAGGGGTCAAACTCTGTTATGGTGGTTCTGATATGGGATCCTCCGAATATTTTATGAGAAATGTTTTGATGCATAGCATAATTTGATTAATGATTTTACAGTATTGAATATGATTTTGAACTTGACATGAGCATTGTGTATACAGTACCGCTTATGGTTTGAAAGACCTTATTATGATTTTTGAATAGAGAATATTTGAAAATGCGGGTCCCATGTGGATATACTTCTGAAATGTAATTTTTGATAACATAAATTTTATTATATGAGTACATCCATATGTTGACCTAAGAGGTCATAGGAGGTATTATCTGCTCACTGAGTTGTAAAACTCACTACACGATGTGGATCTATTTTTCAGATAAAGACATAGAGTTTGGTCCAACAGCCACGTGATCGACTAGAGGTCATACTTCAGTGGTGAGCCTACATTGTTTCTAGGCTCTCAATGTTTTATATTTGTAAAATATTTGTACTCTAGCGTTGCTCTGAACATCACAGGCAAGATCATTGCTTCTACTATTACTCTGATGTTTATAGACGTAAACTGTATATTGTATATGTGTATGGAAACTTATATGTATTGATTTATATGATTAAGAATGGCATTATGTACATTTATGGAAAATATATGTGTATGGTATATGGATTTCACGTGTCCTAAAATTAAGGTCGTGACAAGTTGGTATCAGAGCATTAGGTTTCCTGTGACAAGCAGAGCAAAGGATTCTTTAGTAGGACCTTTAATATCGATATGAGCCGGACATATTTATACTTCAGGTGCTGCTGAGGGATTCTATAGGGTTTTAAATTCCTTTCTATTCGAAGTTGTTAAAGTTTATAGTATAAGATAGATTGAATATTGTGACATCTTAAGAGGTATCTATGGATCAATTACAGCTTGAAAGTAAAAGCGATATGCATCTTAAAGAATTTAAAGAATTGAGACAGATACCAAATATGATGGTTTCTGAATGTGACATCCGTTGTACCGGTTGTCTAGATATGGTAGACTGTGATGTGATATTGAGAATGAATTTGTTGGCATTATGTCATGTCATTTTGAAATGTCATTATATGGTGATTAAGTTCAATTATTGAAGAATTTTCTTTCTTGATACAAGGGGATCGTAATGAGATACCCAGTAATCTAATTTATACTTTAGCAGTCCATAAGTGACTACAAAAAGGTGCCAAGGATAGTTGGCAGTGGTGAGAGATGTTGATATAAAGTATACCACTGTAAATTAAGTTCTAGTGGTTAGAAAATTTTCTGATGTAATTCTTGAAGAATTGTCAGGATTACCTCAAAACGTAAAATATAATTTGGTATTGATTTACTTCCTAGAACCCAACCAGTGTCTATACCTATATATAGAATGGCATCGACTGAACTCAAGGAATTGAAAGATCAGTTGTGACACTTGTTAAACTAGAGATTTATATACCCTAATACTATTACTTGGAGTGCTTCAGTTCTATCTATGAAAAAGAAAGATGGATCACTATGACAATGCATAGATTATAGACAATTGAATAAAGTGACAATGTGAAATAAATACTCATTACCTCATATAGATGATATTTTTGACCAGCTACAAGGTGCTCAACATTTTAAAAAAAAATTGAATTGATTTGATATTTGGATCTCATTAAATGAGGATAAGGGAAGTGGATATTCGAAAAAAAAAAATTTCTTTTAGGAATCGTTATGGTATTATGAGTTCTTGGTGATGTCATTTAGTTTGACAAATGCCCAGTTGCATTCATGGACTTAATAAAAAAAGAGAGTATTAAAGCCATCTCAGGATTAATTTGTTATTATAATTATTGATAATATATTAGAATATTTCAAGAGTGCAGATGATCATAAGCAATATTTAAAAATAATATTACAAACTCCAAGGGGAATATCAGCTATATGCTAAGTTCTCAAAATATAAATTTTGACTTAGTAATAGTACTTTCTTAAGGTATGTGGCTAGCAAGATGGTATCCAAGATAACCCTAAGAAAGTAAAAGTGGTACAGCAATGTCCACAACTTGCTACAGTTACAGATGAAGATCCAAGTCCAATTTGCGCTTTCTGCTGTGGTTTGTTGTCCATTCTATTTGAGCTGTGATTGGATCAGGTACATGAACATATGCTTGTAAAGCATCAATTAACTCCTCAGCATCTGAAGCTGAGATGAGAATTCGTCGTGCTGAGTGTGGGATAAACCTTTGTTCCACAGCATGATCAATGAAAGATAACAGACCATCAAAGAAGTGATTAACATTTAACAAACCTATCGGTTTGTGATGCATATTTAGTTGTGCCCAAGAGACTATTTAGAAAATTTCTTCTAAAGTACCAAAACCCCCTGGTAAGGCAATGAAGGCATCAGTATTGCTCATCATTCTAGCCATGCGCTCATGCATGGATGCAACCTTAAACTCTTCCCCAATTGTCTTTCCTACGATGTTAGATGCAGCTAGAGCTGTAGGAATAATACCTAGAACTTGGCATTCTCCTACATGTACAGCTGTAGACACACATCCCATTAACCCACGATTACCTCCACCATAGACTAGATAAATTTTTCTCCTGACCAGTACCATATCTAGGTTTTGTGCTGCTTTCACATATTCTCTGTCCTTTCCAGTACTGGAACCACAAAAGACACAGATATTTCGAAACTGACGGAATGCGGTTCCCTCCATAATTTCTATCACCTTAACTCTGAGTATGAAGATAAATATACTAATGTAAACATTTATAGAACTAAGAGAAGGGCATATTTATAATAGCTATGTGAATAAGTTGGACATAAATATAACAACTATGTGAGTGATTGATAAATATAAGTTAAATTGAAGATAAAATTTTCAAAAATGATGGCAAGTATGTATATATACAGCAGTTATGACTGTGACCTATATTAAACACATAAAGAAAAAAAAAGATTGAAAAATGCAAACCAGTTAGTTGTTGAAGAGGGACAATCAAAAGATTTATCTTGTTTTTCTCAATATTCTTACCAGTCGACTATTGGTTTATAAGTCGATTAGCTATTTTGAGAAATTTTAATTTAGACTGGTTATTTTACAGTTGATTGATTACATCTATTCTGAAACAATCAACTGCATCCTACCAGTTAACTATGTGCTATTGTTTTTCACAGACTTTATAAGCTCAGAGATATCTCTTTTTCATATGATATGCTTCTGCCGAATAACAATATCTTTGTATTAAATATTGGCACATATATTCAAAATTTGCGGCCACCGATTTTTGCCGAAATCGTAGATAGATTTTGTTTATAGATTTTCAAGAATTACGGCCACCGATTTTAATGCTTTTCAATGTTTGTTCAAATTTTTGACTTTCTATTTTGGCACCATTGTCTATTGTGCTTTCCATCTGTTTCACTGCATTTTTCCTCATTAACGGTTGGCATTAAATGCAAGACTGTTTTCCCTCATTTCAAGGAAAGATAATTTCTAATATTTGGAACTCAGTTATTATGGTATTCAACTAATTAGTGGATTAAAGTAATAAAAATTTTGAAAAGAATAGATGGATAATGATGTAATGGTGCTTTGACGAATATAATCAAAGGAATTAACGGTGTTGAAATTTTTGAAGAGTAAAGTATGGAAAGTAAGATTTAAGATAATCTCGAAATTTTTAATTTGGACATATGAAGAATATTTTGAGAATCATCTCTAAGAATAATATAAGTGATTAAGATATTTATGTTAAAGATTTATACCATGCTAAACTGAGTCTAGTATGTGGAATGTAAATTATGTTGAGATTGGAAATTCACGTATGGATAATTGTTGAGAAAGGAGATTTCAGAAGAAGTCATAGATTGTGAATATGGATTACCCAAGGTAATAAGGATATACTGAGATAAAAACAAAATGGTACTAGTATAATGGTAAAAAGAAGATACAAGTGAAATTTTTTTTCATTGGCGGGTATATTGGCAAGTACAAATTGAATATATTATTTCAAGAGAGTTATTTAGGAAGTTTAAGGATATTTATTATATTATAGTATAACTGATACTAAATTTAAATGATGTGTTTATACATTAGAAGTTATGCTTTAAGTATCTTTATATTATTGTGGTGAAAGTTTGGAGAAATTAATTGTCCTTAGTTGAACTTGCTCATAGCAGTAATTATCATGCCAATATACAATGGCATCATTTGAAGTTTTACATGAATATCATAGGTTTCTTAATATGTGAGTGAATTGAGAAAAGTTAAACTTTGGAAATCTAATTTGGAATAACATGCAATAGATAAAATATAACTTATCTAAATTGATGATGCTAGTTTGGAGAGCATGCTTCAAGCATATGTTTTTGAGATTGGTAGGAGATTTCTTAGCAGAATTTGTCTATAATAAAATGATATTAGAAGATTTAAACCTTATGTAAGAGGTGTTACAAATGTTCTGTTAAATGACTCAGTGGAGTTATATTTATTATAAGATGTCATTGATAAAGTGAAATTGATTAGAAAAAGAATACTGAAAACTCAATACAAGTCAAAAGTTTACAAGGACTATGAATGTTGAGCACTAGGAATTTTCAGT
The DNA here is from genome assembly GCA_037074535.1 of Gleditsia sinensis. Taxonomy (NCBI): domain Eukaryota; kingdom Viridiplantae; phylum Streptophyta; class Magnoliopsida; order Fabales; family Fabaceae; genus Gleditsia; species Gleditsia sinensis. Next base: position 58,308,498 of record CM073468.1, on the reverse strand, counting down.
TGGTGATCATATATTCTTTAATGACTCACCAATGAAAGAGGTAATGAGATTTAGAAAGAAAGGGAAGTTACCCTCTCGGTATATAGAATTATTTGAATTCTTGATAGGATCGGTTCAGTGGCTTATTGTTTGGTTTTACCACTTGCATTGGATAATGTTTATTCAGTTTTTCATGTGTCTATACTACGGAAATATTTACCGGATTCTACACATGTTATACAGTGTCCATAGATTCAGTTACAGAAAGATTTAACCTAAGAGAAGGATATACGCGCTAGATATCTATATTTATTTGAACAATGAGATTAATATTTATCTGCAACTATGGTGATGAAATTCGGGGACTGAATTTCTTTAAGGGGGAAGAATGTAATAACCGTAAAATTTAATGAAAATTCCAAATAAAGGAAATTTAGAATAAAAGAGAGAATTTTGACAATAGAGATAAGAACTGTAGAAAATATGAATATTTATTACATGGATTAAAGAATTACAAAAGAAATATGAGAATTTATGTTTTGGCGCGCTATTAGCAAAAATATTTTTATTTATGTAGAAATAATTATAATTTGTTAAAAGTAAGTGGACTTTTAAGTAAAAGAAGTATTGTGTTACTTAAAATAATTATACCGGCCTCTATTGAATTTTTATGGTATTTTTAGAAATATTCTTTCTTTTAATATGAATAAAGATATTTGTTTTAAAATTTGTTTTATTATGATTTTTATCAAGAAAAATCATGATTTAAGAGTTTAACTAAAGGTTTATGAGAAAGGAAATTTTTAGAAATTTTTGGGATATTTTATGATGAAAAACGGAATTTATATGAATTTTTATAAAAAAATATCTTATTATTAATTATTTAATAATTATTATTCTATTTAAAAAAAAACAGCAGCAGAATGTTAAATTGAAACCGGGGGCAACGAAATATCGAAAAGGAAAAAAAAAACAAACGGAAAGATGCATAGTAATGAATAGTGAGTGAATAGTGATCTCAAAATTTATCTTAATATTTGGAGTGCTTAAGGGCTTCCGATAGTAAAACTGAAAGTGTTATTGGATTCAGGACGAAGAGTACTTCAGTTTTGACCGATCAGTTTTTGAAATCAACCGTTGAATCGCCGTAGATCTGAAGTAGAAAATCTCAGTAAAAGGTAAGTTCTGAAAAACCTTACTTAGAGACTTCTAATTAAAAATCTGACTCCGTAGATGGATTCAGAAACTAGATAAACATTAAGATATGAGTTCATTTTGTTGATTTGGTAAAAAAATTTGTGACGGTGAATAGTATTTTTCGACGATGAATAGTGGCAGTGAATAATGATTTTCGGCGTGGATAGTATTTTCCGGCGGTGAACAGTAACCGAACTCATTTAAGGTTTTTGGACTTTCCGGACATGTTTTTGAAGCTTATTTGGTCAAATTCAGACTAGAAACGAGGATTTTAGGGCTGTCCAATCTGGAGCCCTTACCTGTGAGTAGATGATTCTTCCTATGACTTGCCTATACTCTTCTTGATACTTGAATATGTATATGATTATGTTTATGAGATATACACACTGTGATATGTTTCTGAAATGCATTAAAATGATCTGATATGCTTACATTTTGAAAGACAGTTCAAGAAGAGTATAGTTTTGAAAATGGATTTATGAACTCATGGTGTATATGATTTCACATGTATTTCTCATTAAATGATAAAGTGAATATTATATACGTGACATTGATTTATAGAGATATATGATTGCTTAGAGAAAGGGCATATATATGTGATAAACCCTGAATGTGTAATTTATAACAGATGAATTTTGAAATACATTGAACATGTGATTTTTACATGTATTTCGCATTACATGTCAAAGAAAGTATGTTGTACATATGACATTGATTTTACAGTGATATGTTTGTCTCGAATATGGACATGTATACATGTTTCCCCTGAATGTGAAGTTTTGACATATGAGTATTTTGAGACTGAAAGTCTGTATTATATTGAGAATTTATACTGGATTATATGGCATATGTGCATATGGTATTTTCTGTGGAGGAATCCTATTGAAAACACTGTCTGCTAACAGCAGGTGATGTTAGCCTTGGTGCGCACCTTGATTGCCTTAGCTAGTAGGGAAGGTGGTGCTAGTCTCGTGTGAGGGCCAACACACGGGAGATTATATGTGAAGGAGAGCGGAATGCCTCTTATATATGGGCGAGATGCCAGTTATATGAGATATTATTTTGCCTTCCCTTGCTGTGTTCTTGGGAAAGACCAATACAGAGTTCCTTCGCGTGTCCTCTTTAATGGTAGTAGGGCAAACCTCAGCGGGATGCTGAGTTTAGGCAAATCCTATACCACCAAAGTACGGAAGGGGTCAAACTCTGGTATGGTGGTTCTGATATGGGATCCTCCGAATATTTTATGAGAAATGTTTTGATGCATAGCATAATTTGATTAATGATTTTACAATATTGAATATGATTTTGAACTTGACATGAGCATTGTGTATACAGTACCGCTTATGGTTTGAAAGACCTTATTATGATTTTTGAATAGAGAATATTTGAAAATGCGGGTCTCATGTGGATGTACTTCTGAAATGTAATTTTTGATAACATAAATTTTATTATATGAGTACATCCATATGTTGACCTAAAAGGTCATAGGAGGTATTATCTGCTCACTGAGTTGTAAAACTCACTACACGATGTTGATCTATTTTTCAGATAAAGACATAGAATTTGGTTCAACAGCCACGTGATCGACTAGAGGTCGTACTTCAGTGGTGAACCTACATTGTTTCTAGGCTCTCAATGTTTTATATTTGTAAAATATTTGTACTCTAGCGTTGCTCTGAACGTCACAGGCAGGATCCTTGCTTCTACTATTACTCTGGTGTTTATAGACGTAAATTGTATATTGTATATGTGTATGGGAACTTATATGTATTGATTTATTTTTTTAAGAATGGCATTATGTACATTTATGGAAAATATATGTGTATGGTATATGGATTTCACGTGCCCTAAAATTAGGGTCGTGACATTTAACTTATATTTTTGTTACTTTTTTAGTAAATTAATTTAGAATTATGTTTGATTGCATGTTTATTTTTGTAGGTGTAAAGAAGTTAAAGAACTTCTTATTTAGAGAATTTAAAAAAGAAGTAAGAACTACAAGAAAGCTAGACAAAAACATTAGCGTCATGGCTGTGTAAGCTTACTGTCACGATGCTAGCAATTTAAAAAATTTAAAGTGAAATTCAAAATCTCCAAAGCCATTATTGTGGAATCTTGTTGTCACAACATCATAACGAACATAAAAGAATGCTATAACCCAATACCTCAATGTCGCGACGGTGGATCTTTGCTGCCATGATGCCAAAATGAAGAGAAAAAAAAATCTCGTGACTAAGACTTTAGCATTACGACGCTGGATCTTAAAGTCACTATGCCAATACGGCAATTCAGTTTTTAAAATAAGAGTTTTAATTAGATTGGATAACTTTCTTCAACCTTAAAAGGACTCAAGAGCTATGAAATTGAGTATTTAGAGGGGTAGAACAAAGTGAGAAAGATTGCCACTTAGATAAAGAAGATTTGGCAACCCAGTTCGTGGATAAGAGCTCTAACTTTATTAACAATTTTTTTTATCTCTTTTTGTTGAGCCTATGTTTTCATTTTATTTTGAGATGTTATTAAAGAGTTATTTTTCTTAATTGAGTTACTACACTATTATTAATGCTTCTTGTTAATTGATCACTAATTAGATTATTTGTTAATCATAATGATATTGGGAGATAATTTGTGTGTCAAGTTCATTATATAAATAACCATAGGTTACATGTGAGTTAAGAATTTATTTTATGATCTGTGCAGTTATAATTGAGAACCATTAATTTTAATGAATCTTCGAATATTTAAATTCACATAAGGATATAGTGAGTTATTGTCTAAAGATATTTTTATTAGACTTTAAGAATAAATGAATTATGGTGTCTTGACTATCAATTAGAACATAAATTTTAGGTTAAAAATATTGGTAATTCAAGGAAGATTAATTATGGTAAAATCAGAATTCTTAGAGCCTTAATCAATTACTTTCTTTTAAGTGAAATTGCTTTATGCTATCTTTTGCTTTTATTTTGTTTTCATACTCTTAATTACTTGATTTTTGAATTATTCAATAAGGAATGGAATTAAATTAGGTGCAATAATTTATGACATTAATCCTTGTGGCATGATACTTTATATTCTTATAAAATTTTATTACTTGATAGCGATAGTGTACGCTTGCACTTAAATAAAATTAAAGTTGTGCGTATCATCTTCTACATGTGTTCCACACCCAAGCCTTTAATTTAGACCCTTTCTTTTACCTTGATAACACTGACTAAACCTTTACATTCATTTGGGCCTATCTTGAACTTCACCATTTTAGAATTAGCTCAAATTTCTTGGATTAACCCATTAAATATTTCTTTGAACTAATTAGTCCTTGCTCTTATAATTGACCTAACTACAACTTGCAATAGATCCTTTAGCTCTCCTTTATTCTCATCAACTTGGATGGATGCAACTAAGTTTCATGGACAAGATAAAGTTCATATTGGTAATCACACAGGTTTGAAAATAAACAATACTGGATATTCTTTTATCAAATCATCCTACACTTCTTCTATCTTGTATCCTAGAAATAGTTTACATCTTCCTTTAATAACTAAGAATTTACTAAGGGTATTTAAATTTTCTTTAGACAACTATATGTTCTTTGAATTTTACCCTCATTTTTTGTATGTAAAGTCACGGAACTCCAAGCAAATCCTCTTAACAAGTACAGTTAAGAATATTATGTATGTCTTTGATGAGTTTCAGCTTCATCATTTTCCCAAATTTGAATGGTCAAACACCATATAAGTTACTTTTCTCCATTGAACCAGATTATAAACATCTTAAAGTCTTTAGTTCATCTAGCTATCCTCTTACAAGACATTACAATAAACATAAGCTTAAATATAAATATGTTGAGTGTGTTTTTTTGGGATCAAGATCCTCTGCGGTGCACAGCACGGTGCTGTGCACCGCAAAAGGAAAGTTTTATAATAAAAAAAATAATAAAATAATAAAAAATAAACTTTCCTTTTGCGGTGCACAGCACCGTGCTGTGCACCGCAGAGGATCCTAATCCGTTTTTTTGGGGTATAGGTCTAAACACAATGGTTACAAGAGCTTAGGTTCTTTAAGGCATCTTTATATCTCGTGATGTCATCTTTTATGAGCCTCACTTCTCATTTACTTCTAGACATTCTTTTCAACCCTAAACACCATCATCTTCAAATTCTTCTATTCCTATTTCTTCTTCAATTCCTATTCATGTTCCTTCTAGTGTCCAAAACTTAAATCCTATTAATGCCTTTGAAATTCCAATGAATTCTAGTTTAGGTTTGGTTCACAAATAAGAAACACTACAACATAAATACTGTTACCACTTGCAGATAAGAGTAATCTTAATTCTAATGCTGAAGTCAGACCTGAAACTAATGCTCAAAGGCCACCAATTCAACCTTCTCATCTTATGATTACAAGGGTTTAAGCTAGTATTTTTAAACATAGGGTATACCTTGTAGGCACAAAACCTACAACTATGACAAAAGCCCTATAAAATCCTGCTTGGAAGCCAGCCATGAATAAAGAGTAGACTGCCTTTATGAGAAATAAAAAATGGGACCTAGTTGAGCTACCGTATAATAGAAATGCCATTAGGCGGAAGTGGATTTTCAGGATTAAGCAAAATGCACATGGCACTATTCAAAAATTTGAGGCTAAACTAGTAGCTAAAGGTTTCCATCTACAAGAAGGGTTTGATTTTACTAGCTCTAACTTTTAGCTGTATCATCAAGTCTAAAACAATTATGGTGGTTCTTACAATAGCTCTATCTAATGGGTGGAAAATACATCAATTAAATGTCAACAATTCCTTATTAAATGGCACACTTCATGAAGAGGTTTACATGGACCAATCTCAAGGGTTTGAAAGTAACAATAAACACCTAGTATGCAGGATAAATAAAGCTTTTTATGGCTTTAAGCAAGCACAAAAGGCTTGGTTCGAAAAGCTTGCTACAACATTGCTTAGTTTGAGTTTTAAATCAAGCAAATGCGATTCATCATTGTTTGCTAGGGTTCTTGGTGGTCATACGATGTTTGTCGTTCTATGTAGATAATATTATTGTTATTGGATATTCAAAAGCTAATGTTGTTGCTTTAATCTCTAACCTTAATAAGGCTCTGGCTTTTAAAAGATTTAAGTCTATTAAATTATTCTTTTAAAAATATAGTAGCTAAGTGATAGAAGTTCGCTTATTTTATCTAACCAAGAGTTTATGTAATTTATATAAGATTTTGGTTTGGCGAATAAATTAAATCGATTAAATATTAGTTAATGGAGTTAAAGTGTTGACTTTTTTAAGAATAAAATAGGTTTAAAGAATTAAAATAATAAAATAAATTTTGAAAAATTATATATATATATATATATATATATATATATATATATATATTGAGTATTAAAATAATAAAATTAATGTATATACATGAAGTTGAAATAGAAAGTAAATATTTATTTAAACATTTTTTAAATAATATAAAATACTAACAAAATGAAAATGCCATGTACCTAAGGCGTCAGCAACGATTCAAAACATCTTAACTAAAACAAAAAAAAAAAAATTATTTATACATACTTTAATTTTATATTTAATTTATATCTCACTTTTTTACTATTCATCTACTGTCACAAATTGTAGTGATAAATAATAAATGGAGAAAAATCAATGAATTTTTTTTATATTTTTATTATTTAATCTCTACTTAAAATGTTATTTTTAATTAAATTATAGTCTAAAATTTGATATGAAATTTAATTTATTGTTAATTTTATAATTTTTTACTATATTTATTTAACTTAATATATGCATTGGTATTTATTTGATATTCATTTACGATTCATAGAAAAAAAATTTTAAATAGAAATAATTTGATCAATAAATTAAAAAAATTTGCTTACAAATATTAAATGAGTGTTAATTTATATATAAATTAAATAAATATGATAAAATATTGAAATATCAATAATAAATTAATTTTAATATTAAAGTTTAAACCGTAATTTATTGGAAGATTGTATTATAAATATTTTTATTTGTGAAAAATTAAATTTAAAAGATTAATTGGTAAAAAAATTAAACTAAAAATTTAATTATACATTATAAGTGAAAAATAATTTTCTTCTAAAATATTATACATAAAGTTGTGAAAATAACTATTAATAAAAATGACATCTATTAAACAAGTGCTACTATGATGCTTTGATCTTTTAGTATATTTTTTTATAGACTACATTTTTTAAGTTGCCACAACAGGTCATTGTCAAGTTTTTGCAGCAAAAGACCGCAATTCTGTGGAATAGACGCATTTTACCCTTCTCTTCCTTATTTTGAATACCTATGTATTAAAACATTTACCTTAACTTAGCATTTTAAAATATTTGTCTATTGCCCTTCTCTTAATAATATTTTATGAGTTCGCATAACAGGTCAAGTTTCTGCTGCAACTGCAAAATTGAGGTCAGAAGGACGGCAATTTTGCAGCATTGTTCTGTGGGTTGTTGACCTCATTAATGAGTTCTTATATTTTTTTTATCTACTTTTTGACAAGTTTGTGTAGGTCATTCCCACAGTCACAGGCATCCACATACAGTGAGTGGGCATGGCACAAAGCACTAAGTTTACTCTGGTACGCGTGTGGGATCAAAAGCTTGGTAATAGCACAGATGACCATCGAGATTGGAGCAACCCCAAGAAAGAAGTAACCACCTTTGGTCTTTTTTTTCTAATCATGCATTGGAATATGCATTTGATCAGCGACAAACAAGGCGAAGAAAAGCAAAGCTAGAGGCCCCTTCCTCCCCTGCGACAGAATTTAAAATGAACCAAAACTGTGTTAATTTACCCCTCTTTCTCTCCCTTTCATTTTCAAGTTTCGACCTTTTCTTTCACGCACGGTCTCTCATACCTTACCACCTTGTCCTTCTGTCCGCTACTGTGAAACTTCGTTATCTGGGTTGCTTTCTTTTTATCAAGAGAGGTTATTTTTACTTTCGAATTTAGATCCCCGTACCCCATTGCCCCCGTTACCCCTACTTTAACTCTCTCTCCTCTCATTCTTTTTCTATCTCACACATGCTCACATTCTTTTAAATTGGTTGCAAACCCTCGCTTGAGAGGCAGAACAAGTTAAAAGGGACGGAGGAAGATAACCATTTTCAAACCATTCTTTGAGGGCTCTTGCCTCGGTCAATATCATCGCCCACATTCTCTTCACTTGCTCTGCTTCAGCTCCAATGGAAGTAAGCCTTGTGTTCTCACTAGCTCTATTGTGTTTTTAACATGCCTATTTCCTTTTCACCTTCTTGTTTTTTCTTCTGAATTTTGTAAACAAAATTTTAAGGGTTTTCTTCTGGGTTTGTTTTTCTGCTGAAATAGGAGTACTACTTCAGGAGGAGCCATGTGCCTGCATTTGGGAGCTGGGATTGGAACGACAACCTCCCATTCACCCAGTGCTTTGAGTCAGCGAGACAAGCTGGCTTGTTACGCTACAGTTACTCTGAGTCTGAGGACCGTGACCTTTATGTTACAGGGGATTTGTATGAGAATGATGTTGTCACACCCGCCATGATCGTTGTTCCTCGCAGAAGGGTATGCTAAAATCTCATTCTTCTGCTTCAGGAAAAAAATTTGCTCTTTCAACGGGGTAAAAACTTGAAAGAATGAACTTGTTCTGTCCAGAAGTGTACTTCTCTGTGTTTAATTTTCTTCAAGTGTTTGAATTTTATAGGATTATCTTGTTAATGGCATGTGCATAGTGTAGAATCATGAAGAAGACTCTGTCATCTTTCAATTTAATTTTATAAAATTAAGTTTTGGGCCTCAAAAGAAGATGGAAAAAAGAAAGTAAAGTGCCAAGAAAACGAAGTTCCATGGTTCCACTTCAATGCTTCCTACTGATGATAGGCTTAGACCATGAGTGGTGGAGAAAGCAACTTTGCCTTTGTTACTGCTTTCTCTACTGTAGGTCATACTTTTAGGTGGGGCCTTTGAATGGATGACATCCACGATTCACGCTTCAGAGAGCATGAGAAGTTGTTTAAAGCAGCCAACGGGAGCTTGTTCACGAGCACGACACGTGCTGGTGAAAAATCCTTCCTAAATTCATGTAGTTTTGCTCACAATCATTAATCTCGTGTAAAAAATTGACTATCAGATAGTGGGGGATCTCTTGGTATCACACCAAAGTGTTGTGGAAGACCCCGTTTAATCTATGTGTAGGCATGTGTCCTGGAAGATGACTTTATGTAAAGCACATACAGGGTTATTAATGTGCTTGTGACATTGCAGGCAAAGGGGCGTGACCAACCTGAAAAAGAAGCGAAAAAGCAGAACTGGGTCAGTAATGTGGAGGAACCACTTAGCCCTACTCCAGTGCCAAGGCCAACGCCCAAACCTGTGGATGAGGATTTGTACAGGATCTCACCGGAGCTCCTTTACCATAAAAATAGAAAGGTAGAGCCCCTACACCCCTTTACTTTCACTTTCACCACAGAACTAAAAATTTTCTTTAAGCTTTTCTTTCATAATTTTCTTAAATTTTAATGTACTCGCTTTTGCATCTTAAGCTAAAGTGTCAATTTCCTTTTCTTTTTTTTAATTTAACTGATTTTCTTTTCTCTTCTTCTGGGTGCAGAAGAGAGGGTTGTGTTTCTTTTCCAGCTGCTTGCTACCAACTTGCATTGCCTAAGTGTGTGTTTGGATTGGCTTTTTTCCCAACGCAAACGTGATTTTGGAGCAATTTGCAGAAGCAACATTTTGTTACTTCTGGCAAAATCCCGGTGGAAACGGGCTTTTGAAGCTTTCCACCGCCAATCCAAACACACCCTAAAACGTGGAGATTTGAGAAGCCAATGTACAGAACGAGAGGAATAGATAATTGTTTGGATGAGATTTATGCATAAGCAGCATATTTTAGGCTCAAGAAGATTATCATTATAGTCATGATCATAGAAGGTCTTCTTGTCAAATTTAGAATGGTGGCATATTATTCCACTTTTGTGCTTAATATTTTGAAGGGTGCTTCAGATTTCAGTCTTTACTGTACTTGGGTGTGAATCCTTGTTAGGAGAACTTTGGTTGGAAAAGCAGTATAAAGTGAGGCAAAAAGAAAGAGAAAAAGGTTCATCTGCAGATATCAGTTAACTAGTTTAATTCTTGTGGAATATTTCCTTTTAAACCTATTCTGCGCTGCTTCACTGCTCAGAAAAATGCAACAATTCCCAGTAAGCAAAAATAAAGTCTGAAATACTAGGGGCCTTATAACGCATGGTTGTAAATTGCGAATTGCCGCGCCAATGAAGGCCATTTTTATTGGTGGATTCTTCGCTGGTAAATATAATAATGTAACCTAAAAAGCTATAAGAACTCATTTTTCCGGTGGAATGTAGTTTTCAACGTGCTTCAGTTAGAAGTTAACCTCACTAGCTATGAGGTGTCGTGATAGGTCCTCTCTTTGAGGAGAGGATCCTCCTCGTAATAAAAGGGGGAAAACTGATTTGACTGATTGCTTAAGTCACGCTTTACATGCTTTTCCTATAAATAAAAACTAGCCAATCAGGAAGTTGCAACTCTGCTGACTGCCCCTACAATCTTCTAGCATATTCTCGTCTATTCCACCTTCATGACATCGGGTAATCTCTCATCCGCTTAGGCTTGAGTTCGTCATGCATTGGTCTGGATTTTGTTGCTTGGGTTAGGCTCTGACTTGAATTAGTTTGTTCTGATTCTACTATATATCAGCTGCCTCTGCTTCCAAAACCCCTTGTCCTCTAGGTGTAAGTTGGGTAGTCTTTCAGCACTTCAGAAACAAGTTCCCATGATAAATCTTAATGATAAAGGCATCCACTGAATTAAAGCCTTAGCTTCTGCATTGTTTTGGTAGTCCAGTACAGCCATGGGCTGTATTGCAGGTCGTTTTCCCATTGCTTCTGGTGGTAAGGCAATTGTCCGGTGATTCGGATTCTCATGAAAAAGTTTGAGAAGAGAAGCATGGAAGACAAGATTGATCCTAGAGCTAGGTGGTAATTCTAGATCAAAGGCAACTTCTCCCCCGCATTTGATGATTTGGATTTGGAAAGGTACACGATATCTCTCAGCAAGTTTTGGGACCCTAGCACCAGCCACTAAATTCTGGCTATAGGGTCTGAGTATAACAAACGCCTAATCTCTTAAGTTTGAAAGGGTGAGGGACCCTCTTGCAATCAACATAAAGTTTTATAGTTTGCTGAGCTTGTTGGAGTCTAGTTCACAGCTTTGCTAATATTGCTTCCCTTGTGCACAGTTCAGTGTCTACAGCTACTAGTTTACTGCTGCTGAGTGCATATTGAGGAATAGAAGGAGGTGGTTTCCCATAAATCACTTGGAATGGAGTTGTTCCCGTTGAAGAATGAATGGAAGTATTATAATTCCACTCTGCCCAATGCAAATAAAATCCCCAAAGCTTTGGGTGCTCATGAACAAAAACACTGAGATATTGTTGTAAGGTTTGATTAACCATTTCTGTTTGAACATCACTTTTGAGGGCGATAAGCTGTATACATTCTTAGCTTAGTACCACTGAGCTTAAAATCCTCTTGCAAGAAATGACTCATGAATATGGGACCTTGGTTTGAAATGATACTCTTTGGCACACCTTGTAGCTTGTAGATCATCTGGGCAAATAAATCTGCTACCTTAGTTGTTGTGTATTGAGTGGGCAGCATGCCAAAGTGTTCAGCTTTTAAGAATCTATCCACAACCACTGAGATCATTGTTTGACCTTGGATTGAAGGGAGTCCTATGATCTTTGTTTGACCTGTGTGGGAATAGGAATAGGGTGCAATAGACCGAAAGGAGGCTTAGTAGGTGACTTAATTTGTTGACAGGTGATACATAAATTAACAAATTTTGTCACATCTTTCTTCATTCCATGCCAGAAAAAATTTTCATTAAGAGGCCCATATGTTTTACTAATTCCTACATGTCCTCTAATGGGTGAAGTATGAAATTCCTCTAGTAACACTCTTTTTAGAGGAGATTGTGACCCAATGAATAGCTTTCCTTGGTTAAATATATGCCCTTAATCAACTTCATAGTTGGATGTGTTTCCAGATTATTAATTCTTGATGCAGCTACATCATGTCCGGCTCTATCTCATGATTCCCGCAGCTATATTATGAGCTCAGAATGGGGCACAATCAAACCAAAGAATTGTGGGGGTGTGTCTTGTAGCAACAACAAGAAATAGAGAGATTGATAAGCAAGCATTAAGGATTTAATCTAACAGCAGCAATAAGAAATAAAGATTGGTAAAACTAAACAATATTAAACACAAGTGGTTATATTTAATTTAATTAAGTGTTCTTCTTAGATTTAACAACTCTCCATGCAACAAATTATTAAATCTAGTTGATTCATAAATTAGAGTGATCAAATAATTTTGAATTTGATATTTAATTTAGCAATAAATCGATTCAAGCAATAAACTAGTAGTTCTCTTACAATCAAATAAAGCAATGATAAGAAGAAGAGTAGAAGAACAAATAATAATCAATTATAAATTGATAAAAAAAAAAAGCATAATCACATCTCACAATGAGTAATCCAAAGGTTTATTTCTTTTTCAACCAATTAAAGTGAACTAGTCATACAGAGCTATAATGATTAATGCAGATGTTAACAGCTCTTTTAAGTGGTCAAATGCCTTCTTGTATTTCTCATCAAATTCAAATGTCACTTCCTTTTGCAGCAGCTTGTATAGGGGTAATGCTATTTTAGAGAAGTCATTTATAAATCTTCTATAAAATCCTACATATTCAAGAAAAGAATGAACTTCTCACACACTAGTGGGGTGGGGTACAATAAAATCACATCAATTTTAGCCTTATTTACCTTTAACATTGCCTAAAATTATACTTTGATCAATCATAAAATGACATTTTTCAGAATTTAAAATGATGTTAGTTTTTATGCATATTTTAAGAAAAAGTGTAAGGTTATGCAAACATATATCAAATGAGTCCCCATAAATAGTAAAATCATCAATAAAAACCTTTATGATTTGCTTAATGTAACAAAGAAAATGCTAACCACACTTTTGGAAAGTAGCTGGAGCATTACAAAGTTTGAGGGGTATACACTTGTATGCAAAGGTTTCGAATGGACAAGTGAAAGTTGTATTTTCTTGATCCTTAAGAGCAATTACAATTTGGAAATACCATGAATAGCCATCAAAAAAGCAATAATAAGGATGACTAGCTAGTCTCACAAACATTTGATCAATAAAAGGTCAAAGAAAATGGTCTTTTCAGATTCAAAATTTATTTTCCCATAGTCTATACAAACTTTGCACCCATTTTGAACATGGGTTGAAACCAATTCATCCTTTTGGTTTTGCACCACAATGATCCTCGTCTTTTTAGGAACTACTTGAATTGAGCTAACCTAAAAAATATGAAATGGGATAGATTACTCCAACTTCAAGAAGCTTGAGGATTTCCTTCTTTACCACCTCTATCCTAGAAGGGTTCAGCTGTCTTTGAGGTTGACATAATGGCTTAGCTCCTTTTTCAAGTGGAATATGATGCATGCATATAGATGGGATAATTACTTTCATGTCTACTATGGTCCAACCAATTACTCTCTTAAGCTCCTTGAGTTCTTGCACTAGTTTTTCTTTTTGGGAGGGGTTAAGCTTGCTATAAATTATCACAAGTAATGTTCCTCCCATAAATGCATATTTGAGATAATCAAGAAAGGGCTATAATTCTGGAGTGGGAGCCTGCAAAATAGAAGGCACAAATTCCTTGTTAGAAATTGCTAATCCAATAAAGGAAACCTTACCTTGATGCAGGCTATTTGGAAAGACATTCAAGGTTGCCACTATTTTGTACAATTTAGTATTTAAAGACATCTCCTTAGTCTCTTCTTTAAGAGATTGACTAATGGCTACTTCCAACTCATCCTTTCCATCTAGCTTAAAACTTCCTATGTTAAAGAGTCAATTATATTAATAGAATAAACAACAGTATCATCATTATCAAGACATTTTATGATATCATAAATGTTAAAATTAATAATTTCATCAACAAATTCTATGGTGAGTGTGCCATTATGAACACCAATTTTATTTTTAGCTGTCTTTAAAAATGGTCATTATAATAAAATAGAAGATGAGTAATCAACATTCTCCATATCTAGAACATACAAGTTAGGAGGAAAAACCATATTATTTACTTGTACTAAGACATCCTCAACTACTTTTTTGGGGTATGCATTAGATATATCAATTGATTGTATTACCACACCAGTTTCATTGGAAGGTCCCAATTTTAAAATAGCATAAATAGAATATGGCATTACATTTATGGATGCTCCTAAATCTGGCATAGCTTTTTCAGCCTTAGTGTCACCAATCTTGTAGGGGATGGTGAACATTCTTGAATCTTTACATTTTACAAGGATTTTTTTTTTGTATCATAGAAGATACATTCTCTTCCATTCTTACCTTTTCACATCTTTTTAATTTCTACATCCTTTTATGGGTGCAGATCTCAAGGTAGAAACTTGTACAACGAGCTACCTATTTAATGGCATCTAAAAAGGGAATATTAACCTCATATTTTCTAAAAGTCTCATACAAATATGAATTTTTCTCAATCACACTTTTTTCTTTTAAAGCTTCAAGGAAAGTGGGCACATGTTTATAATAAAAAAGAAGAAAAAAATTATGCTTAGGTGTCTTGCTTCTCCTTCTTTTCTTGTAAGGTAGGAAGTAAAAATTCAATAGTCTTTGTGCAACAATTCAGCAAGACCCGATTTTTAGACAGTCAATCTAACTCCAAAATGATATCAATACCCTTTAAAGGTAGACAGAAAAAGTCTACATAGAAAGTTTTCTCTTGAATAGTGATTTGATAGTCTTTACATACATAGAAAGTTATAACTCTTTCCTCTCTGGGGGTTATTACAAATTACTCATAAGGGATCTTAGAGATAAAATACTAAATTTTTCTAATGCATTCATCTTATATAAAGGAATGACTAGCACTAGAGTCAAACACCATAAGAGCAAATTCATGGATGCAGCATGTACCTTGAATTATTTCAGAGTATTAGGCTGCCTCTTGACTGCTCAAGGTAAATACTCTTCCTTTCACTTGTGGCCTCTGTTCTGGCTGATTTGTCGTGTTCTACGGATAACTCTTCATAAAGTTCCCCTTCTGCCCACATTTATATCATACATCTTGTCCCACATGGAATGGTAAGTTTTTATGCTTGCGTTCATACTTAGCGCACTTGACTGTGGCAAAGTCTGGTTGGAATGGTTAAGGACTCGCAGTCATTAGCCTATTGCCACCTTTGTTTCTTTTTTCGCTGACATTTTTGCTAGTGTTAAACATCCTTTTCTTTTTCCTCCATAAATTTTGTCTTTGTTTCTCGTCTTTCACTTCCTTTAAACTCTTCTTCAAGAGTCTTCACTTGTTGATTAGAGGCATGAACTCTCTTATTTTCATGGCTACAACCACGTTTCTTATCTTTGGATTTAGCCTTGCTTCAAACTTAACCACCTTCCATGCCTCATCAGGGTTATACTTTAGGTAGGAGGAAAATTTAGACAATTCCTCAAACCTAGCGATATACTGGTCCACTATCATGCTACCCTATCTGAATTGGAGAAATTCGATATCTTTCTCTTCCTTTATAATACTTGGAATGTACTTCTCCAAGGTGTCCTTAAACACTTACTAGATGATTTTTCTTTCCTGGTGAACTAATAGTCCTTTGGTTCCCCGTCACCAATATTTAACTTCATCCTTCAACATATAAGCAACAAAAATATCTTTCTTCTTCTCCGTGCAACCCATCACTTCGAAGATTTTCTTCAGTTCCCTTATCCACCTTTCAGTTATAGTTGAATCATAGTCGCCTTGAAAAAAAGGTGGCCTAATCCTTAGGAATATAGATAATTTGTTATCAGTCTTAACCATTCAGTGATTCCTACCATTTTCACCATTTGGATTGTTAATGTTTTGGAGACGTTACAAAATCTAGTTAGTGGTCATGATTTGGTCTCAAATTGTTGTAGTCAAGTTATGTAAGGTTTTCTCCACATTGTTTGCCGAGTTCTTCCTCGGTGGTGCCATATCCTATTGTAACAAAACAGAATACTGCTATTCAGGTGATCAGACTCAATAGTTAGTTCAAAAAATATTTTAGCTATAGTTATAACACCATATCGGCATATAGATAGGAAACACTAGTAATTTTTTACTTATATAAAAACATTGAGCCCCTACACAACACAACTACAAACATATTCAAGACACTCTAAGATTGATTTAGATAACCATCTATCCATTGGCCATCTAAGATCGACATGTTCTGATATATATATATATATATATATATATATACCTTTCTTACTTTTAATCCCTTATCTCATAATACTAAATCAGATTAACCAAGCATAATTAAGATTAAAAAGTACAATCTACCATTAATATTAATGCTATTGTAAGTTCATATATACATTCTACAGTATCCCGGTGTTACCTGAAGCATACCAAAAGTAGAACACTCAAACATTGCCAAAAGACTACAGTCAACATCAGGGTGAGTTTAGTCAAAAGCACCTGTACAAAAGTTAAACATATACATATATATGCCCTATTCATCCACATCGACCACTTCTGGGGACACTAGTGTGAGTGGCGGCACCTCTACTAGCATCTCAGTCACATCAACAACAGACACATAATATATTATAAGAATTGGCCCCAAATAAGGTAATCAATTCAACGTACACTAAAGACAAGGGTCATAGAGAAGATTTGCATAATTACTTATCTGAACATAACAAAAATATAATGAAAATTATAACCTAGTAGGTTCAACAATAAATCATAATAATCATCAATGTTTAATCATCATATTATATTCAGCTGTATAAGCTACAGTAAAAATATCAAGCCACATGAATGCACCATATCTATGCTCATGAATATCATGCAGCAATCATATGTATGACATGAATTTTTTTCAAAGTATCATGGGTATGAATAACCATTCAAACATATCAAGGACAAAATCAATAGTTAATAGGGTCATGGCATGTTAAAATTACCACTTTATCATATGTTTCTCATCACAACCGTGAATAGGCATCCTCTATTTGGTGCATTGCACATGGACCGCCATGTGACTGTTCTCTTTTCTTTTCTTTTTATATTAATAGCCAAAATATGATTTCAAAAAAAGTATGCCCAATATACCTACATGCCACAATTATCAAATCATCATTTAAACATAATAATGCCAAATATCATTTTATGAATATATCCACGTTAAAATGACACACTTAGGATGGTAAAGAATTCATGCAATGGCAATGGCTAATGCTTAAAATTAAGACTTATTCTATTTCATTTATAACTTATAAAGATTCTTCTTTCTCTTTCTTAATTTTATTTTATTTCTTTATTTTCTTCTATTCTTGACCTTTAACCTATTTTTCTCCTTAAATTATTTTTCAACATGTGCTCTTGAATCCTCATCTTTAAAATTTTCTTTTCACACATTTTCATTTAAAACCATATATATCTTCACATACTTCTTATCCACTAGTTCCTCAAAATTTTGATACTCTTTTTTATTAAAAATTTCCACCTATTCAAGTATTAAGGCCCAAAAGACATTCTGGATTTTGGGGCCTAGAACTTTTGCTATTGTTTAAGCCATATCTCTCTTATTTGTACTCCAATTTAAGTGATTTTAGAGCTTATGGAAAGCGAAGACAGAAACCTACAACTTTTAGGTTAAGAACTTTTGTAAAACTTGACGAAATCTAGGTGTTATCAAACCCTTAATTTCACTATTATTTCAGTTTTGGTGGATTCTGACATTTGCTCACTAATTGAGTCATATTTATCTCATATAGAATCCAAATTAGATGATTCCAGTGGTAAAAAAATTCATAAGATATATATCTACATGTTTCTTGTTAACAACTTCTTTTAATTAGTTACATATTTATTCTTGATATTCGCAAACAAAAATCTTTTTTCCATTATCTTGGGTTCTAGCCTTCTAGTTCATTAATTTCCTCTTGTCTCATTAACTTTTTCCTCCTTAAGCTAAGTATTAATATCACGGCCCCAAATGATGGAACACATGATCGGCACGGCATAAGGGTTTTCCCCTAACCGTAAGCCTAATGCATAGCACATACAAACATCCAGCACACAATCCACAGTACATAATAAATATAACTGGCCACATATGCCACATCCAATATAAGAAAATACTGTATATATGTATATATATATATATATATATATATATATATCTCTCTCTCATGATATCTCATGAATCCAACATTCTGATTCAACTTGGCCCATGGCCTCATAATACAAACATCATTGTAAAAT
The DNA here is from genome assembly GCA_037074535.1 of Gleditsia sinensis. Classification (NCBI taxonomy): domain Eukaryota; kingdom Viridiplantae; phylum Streptophyta; class Magnoliopsida; order Fabales; family Fabaceae; genus Gleditsia; species Gleditsia sinensis. The sequence continues at coordinate 58,289,927 of CM073468.1, read as the reverse complement.
ATAAAACTATTTTTTCAAACAACACATCAAAGTACGCAAGAAGCGAAGATCCTGCTTGTAAATTCATGGAGTTACTCTAGACATAAACTAAACTAGACAATCATTACAAAATAGCCTTGCCCAAACTGGGGCTCACCAATGCTATATTCAGCCTTCTACGAAGCTGTAGCAGGATCAAAGTCTCTTTGACTATCTGTGAGGAGAAAACAGAAGAGGGGTGAGATCACATCTCAGTGAATGGGTAAATCATACTATAACTGAAACAGGGCAAACCAAGCCCGAGTGTTTCGCAATGGGTTTAATAATTGAAATCCAAGTGTAAAGATAATAATAGAAACATTAAGCATTTAACCATAATTTATTGAAAGAAAAGCTAAACAGTTCAAATGTATATTCAAAAGATAAATCAGGATTTAAATCAGTAACAGTAGAGTAAATCAATTATGCATGGTAATTAATAAATGAATTTATTTATGCAATAACAATGATGAATGAGATTGTTTAGAAATATTTAATCTTTAAGAAAAATGCACTAATTTATTGGAGGTCTTTCCTAACAGATCTATCATCTCCCCCAAGCACACAGCAAGTGTATGGTAATCACTGTAGGCGTAGACATAAGTCCACCCTAAATCGCCCAAGCATACAGCAAGGGTATGGTAATCACTGTAGGCGTAGACATAAGTCCACCCTAAATCCCTGTGTCTTAGGCAGTTATATGCCCGTCACAATATCCTAGGCCGAAGCCTTCGCATGACCATGGTGCACCAGGGCTAGCACTCCCTGCGGCTAGCTAACAGTGATCTAAAAGGGTCCCTCCAATAGAAAACATTTGAAATATGCTATTCAAAGAGTTTAAAGTAAAACATTTCAATAACTTTACAATAAAGCTATAATTCTCCATCTAGCTCTTTTCATGCATAAAATTCCGTTCTAAAATATATCTCATCCATGAATTTCCATGGAGACCTTTATAATCATAAACTTTCCCTTTTAAACATAGATCGTCCGTAGACGTCATATAGATGCTCATCATGCATCAAATCATTTCATGGCTAACTTAGTTCATTTCTATGACTAAGTTCGCATTTCTATAAATCTAGCTCAAATGGAGAATTATCAGTCTAGATGCTTGCCCTGCATACTTAGGGTTCAACTAGGATTGAAATTTATAATTTCTAACATGGTTGGAATATATTGGTTTTCAAAGCGGTAAAACAATTTAACATATATTCCAACTAGTTAAAATCATATGAGAGAGTTATAAATCAAATTCCTAAAACATGCGCTATAGTATGAAAAATCCACTCACCTTACTAGGAGTCTAACAACGAGAATTTCACCTCGTGGTGGCTCAACAACCTAGAAAACATAGACATAACATGAGAATTCAATAAACCTAAACGTCACTATTCATGCCAGCCAGAAACACTATTCACGCCGCCGAAAAACTAACCCTAAACCTAAAAACCTTATATTCTAGTATAGAAACTAATTCTAAGACTATCTATGGAAAGAATTTCGGAAGAACGAAGCTTAAAATGCGATTGGACGGAGTTTTACCTTGGAGGTTACTATTCATACAATTTTCTGGCGACAATCCGGCGGTTTTCCGGCGAAACTGATCGATGAGGTTTGTAGCTTTCCTTCCCACGAGTCCAACGGTACCTTTCTTGCTCAAATCGGACGTCTGGATGATGAGATATCTTAGAGAGAAGGTGGAGAAAATTTTAGAGAGAGAGAGGAAGGTCCAGCTATGGAGGAAATGAAGGAAAAAGGGAGGGGGGACCGCTAAAAAATGCCTATATGACGAATCTCGCCACCGATGAGCTAATTCTCGCCGTGTCGGGATTTTTGGTCCGCGAAATTCGCCTGGGGCGAACCTAATTTTGCCGCAGCGAGCTTCGAAACCAGAAAAACTCATGCTCTCGGGAAAATGCTGCAGCATTCTCGCTGCGGCGAAAATTTCTCACTGCGGCGAACTCATTTCGCCGACTTTGATAAAATGTCCAAAATAAAAGTTGTACCCCTTTCTCTTAGCTTTCTGTAGCCACTTGAATCACCTAATTTGGAGTTTATATGAAGGAGTTATGCATAAAATTGTGAGCAAAGGTCCAGACCACACTACACTGCGGTTTTTGCCTCTTATCACTATAATATTCACGAAATTAGCAAAAGTTTCCAACATCAAAGTTGTAGATATATGTCTTATCTTTCAACACCAATTAGAATCACTTAATTTAGAGTTAATATGATATATTTATGCTTATATGAGTGAAGAAAGGTCAGAAGAAAGGTTAGAAACGCTCTAAAATTTTACATTGTTCTCAACTTCCTTGTTTCAAATAATTTGTACTTAACCTTCAAAGGTTTGGGTTATTAAAATTAATGTTCCATTTATTCCCAATATATTTCATGACTTATAATTGTTTATTATGGCATATTTAATCATCCCTAAATCACCAATTACCAAATTTTCCAGCAAGCATATAAAGCTCAAAAACTAAAAATCCTAATCTAGCAATTCCTTAAGGTTCTAGTTTCCATATTTTGTTAAGCCTTCTTGCATTTTTCTCTTCTTCAATGTCGCCAATCCTAAGGTTGCTTACTTCAATATTTTAGTTGTATTCCTTACACTTTATTAGTCCAACCACAATTTTTCATGGTCTTCTTCTATATTTTTAAGGCCGTCCTTATTTTATCAACCTAGCCTTCTTCCATCAATTTTACCACGTTCAAATACATATAAAATCAAAAGCATAATGGCCTAGAATTTTTTCACCCATAGCCAAGACCATGCAGAAAATTCCCTACCAACCAAAGCAATCACACAACATCATCACATGTATGATCTACATGTAACAAGATATAGAAACATCCATGGCCAACATCAAGATTAGAAACAATATTACAAGTTTCATCAAAATCCTAAGATCAAAGTCCCATATAAATATTATAAAAATTTCAAAGTTCTTTCAAAAGAAATATTGTTAAACCTACATACAACTCTTCATATCTTGCTTGACTTAGCTTCTCATCTTTCCTTCCTTCTTGGGGTGGCAAAATTGCTCTTTCCTCTTGCTGTTCCAACAGTAATTTCCAGGAGAAGGAGTGAGCTTTAGGTGTTAAAAATTGTGAGAAAGAAAAGGATTAAAGTGGAAGAGCATTTCCTTACCTTGTGCCCTAGGTTCTCCTACACTTCATTCTTCTCATTTCTTTCCTCTACCTTACTTATGCTTTTCCTCTCCCCTCACTTGGCCGAAACTTCCCCTAGCTAAGAGTGGCAATTGTTTAAAAATTACAAATGATTAACCTATCCAAATCATGAGTCTTTTACTTTACTTGTGGAGCATTCCATAAAATCATCATTATGGCTCACTATGGTTTCTTCTTGTAGTGTGCAAAGTCTTGGTCTTCACTCCCTTTTCCTTGGCCAAATCATGTACCTCAAAATGAGTAAGGATTGTTTAAAATTTATGGTGAAAATATCTTGAGACACATGACCACTTCCCACTTAAAACATGAGATTACTTTCTTCTACTTATAGTTCACTCAAAGCGGTATCATTATGACTTATTAGGGTCATCTTAGGTGGCAAAATTTCAGCTCTTCTTCCTCTCCTATCTTGGATAAAATCATCACCTATGGGAATTTAAATCCATCGAATGATTTTTCTTTATTTGCCACTTGTTTGTCTTATTTATTTAACACTCAATTGACTTTCTTAGTGTACACTCAATGAGAGGCAATCATTGTCAATGGGGTAGTATTGAACCATGTGAGGTTTCATCCCTTCTTGAATTTGGGCTCCATTTTCTCCCTTGGATTTGGGCTCTCCCCTTCCTTTCTTGCTTGGGCTGAAATACTTACCTAGAGATGGAAGGCTTGGCCTTCACATGCATGCAAACTTGGATTTGGTGGCCCACTTCCATTGACCTAGCACAAGTCCATGATATGTCTCTCTGTTGGGTTATCCATGTGGCTTGCCAACAACCTATGTGAGGTGGAAGTCCAATAGTGTAAGGTGAGGTGTCAAACTTAGAAAATTTAGTTTTTGAATTAGGAGAATCTCTATAATCTAATTTCTCAAAATTCCAAAACCTCCACCTAACTTCAAAAATTTACTTTATTTACCTAATAATTTCGCCCCTCACTAGCCACTATTTCTAGTTTTTCCTCCCATTTTCTTATTCATTTAATGTTATAAAAATTTCCTATGTCTATACATAAGATTAAGAATATCTAAGGCATATCTTCTAATAAGTATTTATCTTCACTCTTTATTCCTCTTAATTTAATAATTTATGTGCCTTAATAGTGAATGTAAATTAGGGATGTTATAGTATTAGTGGTAAGAGATTTAACTAATTCTTCTAAAGACATACCTGAGTTAAAATTTTAAGTTGGTGGCTATCTAGGAGGATATGATTTCTAGTTTTGCTGATAATTAGTGCAATTTTAAGCCATTGGCTTGTTCAATTATGTGTTCTTATAATTGAAATTTGAGTGGTATCTCCATGCTAGATTATAGGTGTTTGAGTAAGGGTGGTATTTCCTTAATTGTCTAGAAAAACCACCCACTATCTTTTTGCTCTACGGGTTCCTCTTGAAAGGTTGGCTATATGTCTATTGGGTGCCTAACCACCAAACAAATTCTACACACCTTTACTGTTTGCACAATACTTGCAGCGATTTGACAAATAGAGAAGTTAGACTAGCAATTTATTGTTCGAGAGAAGAAACATTTACCTCATTGGCATGCCTCAATAGAGGGTCATTCTTAGTGCCAAATTGCTCAGAGTTTGCAGCCATGTTTGCAATTAAGTTCCTTCTAGCTTCAGGATTCTTGTCTACCAAGGCTTCTTCACTTGTTGCACCTATCATGTTCCTTTCAGTTGGTAGGAAGCCTTCATAAAAGTACTAAATTAGTAGTTACTCATTAATTTGATCGTGAGGGCAGCTTGCACACAACTTCTTAAAATACTCCTAATCTCATAAAGGGATTCTTTGGTGTTCTGCCTTACACTATAAATCTCTTTTCTAATATTTGCTACCTTTGAGTTGGGAAATACTTCTCGAGGAAGAGCCTCTTCATTTCATTCCATGTGGTGACAGTTCTAGAGGGTAAATAGTAGAGCCAATCCTTAGCCGAATTTCTCAAGGAAAATGGAAATGTTATTAATTTGTTCCTTGGTTATTCCCGTAGGTTTCATGCTCTTACACACTATCTGGAATTTCTTTAAGTGTTTATGTGATTTTTCACCTACAAGACCATAGAAAGTATCTAAAAGATGTATCAACCTATATTTTAATTCAAAAATAATATTATTATCAAGAGTAGGAAAAATAATGCATAAAGGTTGTTAATACAAATACGAATAATCAAGTATCTTAAGTGTAGGATTCCTAGCCAGGACTTATTCTTCCTCCAGATTGATATTTCTCTAAGTCTCTCGTCTGGATTTGCATAAAGTCCAATTAATCTTTGGATCATACTACAGTTCATTTAGGTTAGAAGAATGAGTTACAGTCATAAACAAAACAAAATTCACAAAAGCACAAAATCAATTAGACGCATTTCCCAGCAATAGGGCCAAATTTGGTATGTTCTATCACAGGCACCCAAAAATAATAAAACCTTGCTATGAATTACCTATAGTAGTTAAAGTAAGGGTCCACCCACAGAGAGTGTTCAATTAGAAATTATACTTATGTAAATAAAGAAGGGAGGTTTAGGATTAAAATTACAATTAAAAAGAAACTAGTAAACTAGTAAACAAGAGATAAATAAGAGTAGTGAAAATTCAATATAAAAACATTGGTCTCGGTCAACATTCACCATCAAGAAATTCATTGATCATTGATATAAACATCAATTCATAAAAGAATATTTACCATTGGAAATAAATTCCTATCCCTTCTTAGTTTTAGTTAATTAGAGTGCAAGCAACCTAATCAACCCAAAGTACTAAATAACCCCCAAACAAGCATTAAGGATTTAATCTAATAGAAGTAAAAAGAAATAGAGAGATTGGTAAAGTTAAACAACATAAACGCAAGCAGTTGCATTTAATTTAGTTAAGTGTTCTTCCTAGATTTAACAACTCCTAACGTAGTAAATTATTGAACCTAATTGCCTCATAAATTCAAGTGATCAAACAATTCCAAATTTGATATCTCATTTAACAATAGATTGATTCAAGCAATAAAGTAATAGGCCTCCTATCAATCAAATAAAGCAATCATAAGAAGAAGAGGAAAAGAAAAAATAATACTAAATTATAAATTTATCAAAAGAAAGTAGAATCACATCTCACAATGAGTAATCTTGAGGTTTATGTCTTCCTCAGCCAACTAGAGAGAACTAGCCACGCATAATTAAACTATAAAATAAAGAAGAAAAGATAGGTGAATTCTCTGTAGAAAAGTCACCCAAGAGGTGTGTCCAAGGATGTGTCAACTAAACTTAAGACTCATATATTTATAGATAATTTTGCTACCCTAGCATCATAATGGAACGGTTTCACCATCGCGATGCTGTCATTTCAATTTTCTAGTCAAATAAGGTTTCTTTTGGCGTTGCAACGTTGGGACATCATTGTTGCAACGCTGATGCTAGCAAAATTCAAGGATGTTACTGGATTCTAACTCTAAAGTTATAGGTTTTGGCATCATGATTTGTAGCTTCTCACCATTGCAACACTAGAATTTCTGGGTTTATGGGGTCACAGCTCTAGGAACTATCACCGTGGCACTAAAGTTATTAGAATTCTTCACTTTTTTTGAGTATGGTGTTGTAACGATAGCTTGTCACTGTCACATGACACTGACTATTCTATTTTGAATTTTTAACTCCTTTGCTCTAGTTTAGCTTCATTTTGCATATAATGCCTCTAATTGCTCCCTAAATCACAATCTAAGTTTAATGAGTGTATTTGGACATCAATTGGATACCAAAGATTATGTATTAGGAAAGAAAAACACAACAATTAACATTCATATCATTGTGTTATATGAGTGAGAAAGGAATGACCTTGTGAGTTAAGAAGAATATGTTATTTGGACTTAAGAGCAATTATTTGCAGAAGTGTACTTACTGCTTGGCAAGGAAACAAAATTGAGCTTTTTTTAAGAGTCATGCACCCTTCAGGAAACCAGAGATTCTAAGTTTAGTACATTCTAATATTTACAATCCTATGAAGACAAGAACACTTAGCAATGCCTAGTATTTTATGACATTCATTGATGATCATTCCTAGAATACTTAGGTTTTTCTCTTAAAGACAAAAGATCAAGTGATAAGTTTGTTTAAGCAATTACAAGCCCTAGTTAAGAGAGAAACTAGGAAGAAGCTTAAGTGCAATTGCACAGACAATGAAGGTGAATATATAGGTCCATTTGATTCTTACTATAGAGAGTAAGTAATCAGACATAAAAAAACTCATCCAAAAACTCTACAATTAAATATCTTAGTTAAAAGGATGAATAGAATATTGGTTAAGAGAGTTAGGTGTTTTCTTTTGTAATCTATGTTACTAATGTTATTTTAGGGTAAAGCTTTGAGCACAGTTGTGCATGTTTTGAATCTTTCACTATGTATCCTTTTGCAATTCAAAGCTCTAGAAAGAATATGGTTATGCAATAATATTTCTTATGATCACTTAAAAGTCTTTTGATGCAAAGCATTTGTACATATTTCAAAAGATGAAAGGTCTAAGCTTGATGCAAAAAAAAAAGTATATTCTTAGGTTATGGATTTGATGAGTTTGGCTATAGGTTTTGTGATCCTGCCGAGACGTTGATTAGAAGATGAGTTCATGGAAGATCAAATAATGAAGAATCTTAACAAAGAATGAAAATCAATACCTTGTATCAATGCTGATCCAATTAATCATAGTATAAATCTTCCTACACTTATAAAAGAGCACAGTACAAAGGGAGCAAATAATTAACGAGATGTAGCTGATTCAAATAAACCTACATAGAATGTTGCAAATGAGAATATTGAGATTGAGTAACCCGCATCAGAGACTCAATAGGTTATTGTTCGAAGATCAACAAGAAACTAGCATCCTTCCATAAAATACTTAGAAAAAAAAAATATTTTCTTGACTGGTCAAGGAGAACTTGAGAATTATGAAGAAGCTATATAGGATGAGCATAAAATATAGTGAATTAAAACCATGAAAGATGAAATAAAATCCTTACATGAGAACCATATTTATGAATTAGTGAAATTGCCAAAAGGTGAGAAAGCACTCAAGAACAAATTATGTGTAAGTTGAAAACACAAGAAAATAGCTTACAGCTAATGTATAAGGCATAACTAGTTTAAAATGGTTTAATCAGGAGAAAGGAATTGATTATGAAGAAATATTTTCCCTTATGGTGAAGACATCTTTAATTCAAGTGGTATCAAGGTTAGCAACTAGGTTGAATATGGAAGTAGAGCAGCTTGACGTAAAGATAGTATTTTTTTCATGGTGATTTGGAAGAATAAATTTATATAGAGCATCTTGAGGGATTGATTTCTAGAGGTAAAGAAAAAAAATTTTCCAAGTTGATAAAAGCCTTGTATGTACTCAAGTAGGAACCTAGGCAATGTTTAAGGTGTGTAAACCGCTTTGGAAAAAGTAACATGGTCTCTTAGGTGCAAGTTAGTTGGAAAGCTCCTCATGAAGGTTGGATAAAGTTAAACTTTAATAAGGTAACCTATGGCAATCCTAGCCTTACTAGGTGTGGTGGGCTTTTTAAGGACTCGAATGTAGTGCTTGTGACTGGTTTTAGTAGAAATCTAGGCGTATGCACTTCTTTCGTGGTTGAATTGTAGGGTTAATGGGAAGATATTAGATTGGCTTGGGAGTTGAGGTATAAGCAAATTAAGGTGGAATATAATTTGCATAGTGTTGTGGACCTTATTAAAGGGAAGCTCACTAAACCTTCTCATTTTCTCAATACCTCAATGAGATTATTAGTTTATAGCAAAGGAATTAGATTCTTAAGTTTTTGCATATTTTTTGTGAAGGAAACCGCTGTGCTAACTGGATTGCTAAGTATAGGTGTTCTCAAGAAATGTTTTTCTCTATTTTATGAACCTCATAAATAATTGAGAGAGCTGATGCTTGCTGATATGTCTATGGTGTCTGTACCCCGTAAAACTTATGTTTAGTTATTTCATTTTTCTAGGTCTTTCGGCCTTGATTTTTTACCACAAAAATAGCTTTAGTTTTGGAAGAATAAAATTAGTGAGAATGTGACATTAGCTACTGTTTTAATATATTATAATAGATAATAGATAATAAATACAAGCAAGCATAGAATTTACTTTATGTAATTATCAAAGGCTAAATAACTTTTGAATGGGTTTTTACATAGGTTATATTTATTTTTGCGACTTTATCCATTTTTAATTGTACCATATTTCCTTTAGAATAATTTTAAGAGTAAAAATAAACCTATCAAACCACCCATTCTCAATTTTCTTATTGTTAATTATTTTGATTGATATAACTTAAGCCATATAAGGAGAGCATATTGCAAAAGACTAGATTGTTAGGTGGGAGAGTCTCATGATTTAAGTATTATCCTAGATATCAATGGTTACTCAATTTGGGACATAATATTGACACCCCTTATAAATGCTAATGTCCACAGCAGCTTCACTTTATTGATATTGATCTGGTGATAGACTTTTCCCCTTTTGGGTAGCTTCACTCATTTAACAATATTCAATACAGTAGTACTCCATTATAGAGTACTACACCTTACTCTAGTCTATAGATAGCCCTATCTTTAACCTATATCTCAATAAAAGCATAAATTGATATGTTTCAAAAAAATTGAATAAGAAGGTCCATTATTGTTCTTTGCACCCTTGTATCCATATATGGTAGCCATCAGTCTTGAAGAAATTTATCAAATTACACTTGCAGCATTTGATAAAATTTAAGAACAAAAACTCTTAGTTAAAGTGCTTGACGATCGCAACAAATTCAAGAGAATTTGCAAAAAGCTATATTTGGATATCAAATGCAAAGACAACAATTGTGCCTGCCAAAGGAATCGTAATCCAGCATTTCAGAAATATTTTGCAAAAAAGAAAAGAAATGGAAAACCCTTCAGATTCTTTAGAAAGAAATCCAGACAAAGAAGAAAGAAATCTAGCAAATGTTATATTTGTAGAAAATAAGGACATTTTGCAACAACAAAATTGCCCCCTAACAAATCAAGAAAAACAATAAAAGTGCTTCAACATGTTAATTCTCTTGTTCCATATGAATATGTAGATATTGAATTAGTCTTCTTGGAGTAAAGTGAATTAAACAAAGAAACTACATTTTCCCTTTCTAATTCTTCAAAAGAAGATACACAAGAAAATCATTCAAAATCTGATGACATTCATGATTATGTCCTAATTTTTTCAATCCAGGAATGTTTGAAGGCAATCTTAGTTCCAAAATCTCTTTCAATGCCATGTATAAAGATTTAAGTTTTATCCTTTAAATTTTCCAAACCAATCAAGGTCATAGAATACATGGATGCACAAGTACAAAGAATAATGATAAACCCTATAGTCCTCCTGCCAAAAGAATGAAAGTCTCATATTCAATTTTTTAAAGCTTTTGTTGGTAAAATCTTCAATAAAAAACTTATCTCTAAATCAAAGATTAGGATTAAGTTCTTTCCAAAATGTATTATCTAAACCAAAGTATTGGGAATCGGCTTACCTAAGAAAGATCTCCAAGTGGAAAAGGATGTTTACTATCAAGCTCAGAAATTACAAATTATGCCATCTAGATATAAACAATAATTCAAACCATATACCTTAATTCATAAGATGTTTGCATTACGAGGTACACCATATGGATATGGAGATACTAAGACAAAGTTGTTATAAATATGCACAGAAAGTTATGCATAATTCAAACACCCTTATCCTTTATGGAAAAATGAACTATTTTTTGTTCAACTTCTATTCAAACTTAATGAAGATCTTAATCCTATAAAGGCCCAAAAGTGGCTTTTATAGACCTATAATTGGTTCAGGAAGAATGCTCTCAACTTTTGCAATAAGGACTTATTGGACCCATTGAGTCAAATTGGGCATTCCAAGCATTATATATTGAAAGGAGATCAGAAAAAATATGAAGAAAGACAAGGTTGGTTATTGATTATAAGCCTCTTAATCAATTTCTTAAAAATGATAAATTTCCTTTTTCAAAGGTCAATTCTCTTTCCAACTATTTAAAGGATGCTAAAATTTATTCAAAGTTTTATCTCAAGGCATCATTTTGGTAAATCAGCCTTAATCTTAAATATCAATATAAAATTGCCTTATGTATCCCAAATGTCTTATAACAATGGACAGTCCTTCTATATGGTGTCAAATTAACACCATTCTTGTTTCAAAAATCCATGATTCAAATATTTAAACCTATTCTCCATAGTTCATTGGTCTACATAAATGGAATTCTATTATTCTCAAAGGATGAAGAAGCCTATAGACTCCTTTTAGATAAACTTCTTGATCTTACAAATAAATATAGAGTCATGTTATTTTAAAAAGAAAAGCCAGCCAGTCTAAACCCATATTGACTTTTTGGGTATGCATTTCTCTCATCGAAATTATCAGCCTAGATCTCATAGAGCACCAAATTTACTCATTTTTCCTAATAAAAGCTTAACTAGAAAGGAACTTCAACAAATTTTGGGTATTTTTAGTTATCTCAAAGACTTCATACTACAGGTCTCAAAGCATACAAGCCAGTTGTCCAAACTATATTAAAAAAAATATCCTACTTTAGGGTCCTGAACAAACAGAAAAAGTGAAAGTTTTAAAGCACAAAATCAGCCACCTCTCAAAATTCCTAACTTAGAAAAAGAATCTTACAGACATATGCGAGTGATCATTATTGGAGAGTAATGTTGATTAAAGAAATTGATGAGAACAAAAATTATTGTGGTTATGCAAGTGAACAATTCAAAGAATCTGAAAAAGCGTTACCAAATAGTCTACAAGGAGATTTTTGTAATAAATTACGAAATTAAGAAATTTGAATTTCATTTTAGATGATATCACTTCATTGTGCAGATGGACAACTTATCATTCTCAAAAGTCTAAAAATTCAAAAATAAAACTCTCGTTGAACCATAATTACTAAAGTTAAAAGATTAGTTCTCAAAATATAATTTTATTATTCAGCAAATAAAAGGATATCACAACCCCATATCAGACTTACTCTTAAGGTCCAAATCTATCCAAGTTATCATCTCAACTTCAATTTTCCAATTAATCATGATTTCCTTTCCCCTACTTTTGAACACTATGAACCACAAAACTTCCTCCTACTACTATTACTATCAAAGTATTTACCAAAGACAACCTATTCTACTACCTCAACAAAGTTCTCATCAAAAGAAAGATCAATCTAGGAAAATTAGTGTTTTATATTGATTACCCATTCCTGATCCTTTCTCACATCAAACCTTAAGAATTACTTCTTAAAGAAGAAATGTAGTATTTTTAGTGTCTTACCGTCTTTTATGGTACATCAATAGAATTTTCGATCATGATAATGTATAACCACCTTTATGACCCTTAAAATGAAAACACATTGTCATGGACGTTCCTAGAATAGTTTGCTCCATTAATGTGGTAGAGGTCAAAGCTCCAAAAGACCATTGATAATCTCAATTTTTGAAAATTGGCCATAAATGACCTTACTAAGGTATCGTCTATTTTTTTTATATCTTTCATAGGCCCTATTTTGAAAGTTAAAATTAGCTATAATGGTCACAAAACCAAGCTTACCATTGACAGAGTTTTCTTGGTCACACAAAACATGAAAAGCAAATTCTGATAACTCTGAAATGCTTTGTCTATGAAATTAATAATTTCACTTAATCTCCAAAATCTATTACTTGTATTTCATTTAGCCCTAAAGCAAGAGAATTCATCTCATAAAAGCCCAAGGAATATGAAGTTTTAGATTATTATGGCTTAGACTCTATATCCAATCTTAATCAAGGCAAAGAAAAAGCTCCTAAACCAGAAGATGTTTTTATGGACCCATAAGAAGAAAACTTTGATAAACCATGGTGGCATAATCTTTACAGAAGTATAAATTTTGATGACTCGATTACTGGAATTTAAACTTATCTCCCAATCAGAATTTGTGATAAGGTCCCCAGCCATCCCATTAGCTAACTCGCTAGTTGTCCCATGTGTTAAATATGTAGTTTCCAATTGTCCATATGTTTTATATGCAAGTCTAGGTGCTTATGCTTTGTATCATTATACTAAAGTTGTCCAACAGTATTAGCCTTATGGTTCACGGGTTTTACAAAATCTAGTGAGTTATTTGTGTTCGTTTGAGTTATGCCTTGGCTCCATATAGCAATGGCCATCTACGTTGTAAGGCAGATTTCCACTTTGTATGAAATAAACCTCGAGTGTTAATCATACGTGCCTTTCTTCTAAGCTATTTCAGTTCTTGAAAACTAGAATTCTATAGCATTTGCTTAATGTTTATGACTAAAATATAAGTATGATTTATATTTGCCTCTATAAAGGATCATGTGTATCATAAATTATTAAGTTTAACAATCCAAGTATAAAATCTTTATACTATTATAAAATACTAATAAGATATTTGTCATTGAGATCAGGTAGGCTTAAGAATGCGTTTATCTCAACTATGAAATGAAGTGTTTGTTTATAATTTATAGGCTCATACTTGGTGCTTTGATATTTTTATGTATTTCAACTCAAGACAACTTTTTGGGTTAATTCTTCTTATAGATGAAATGGCCTTCAAGGTGAGTCCCATGACTTCAAAATCTTCTTAAATATGTCTGTAATTATATTGTGTAGGACATATCACGATGGTCAATGATAAATAACTATTGCGACTGCCCTAAAGAAGCACTAAATTAGTTTCAAATCTATATACATGCGTACATGCATATGGATGCCCTCACGCAAACGTGTATATACAAAATTTTAAAGAGAAAAAAAATATAATTTATAAAATCTATATCTGAATTTTATCAAACAATTTTTGAAATTGATCAATTTTATTTATATATTAAATATTAATTTTATCAACTAAAAATCTTTATTTTAAATTTATCTTATAAAAAACTTTAAAAATACCAATTAATTAGTACAGGTGCAAAGTACTAGGGATTTGAACCAAGGCACTGTTAGAATAATAATCTAATTTTTAACTCGGCATTTTAGCCCCAAAATTAATTTGTATGAACTTTTGGGCCTTTTCCTAGGATAGCGTTGCCCCCCAAGTCCCCGACCCAATCAATACGAGGCAGTACATACCCAGCAAGCACTACATTAATATCCATATCAGCTCATACAATTTGAATTTTAAATTGAATACAGCATTAAAACCAAACATCACGAAACACCTCAACTATGGATATACTAAAATATTCGTTGCACTAAATTGATTCATGGGAATGAAATTTTTTTTGAATATTTTAAAGAAAACCAAAATATGCCACATACATACTAAAACCCTCTCAAAATCTCAAAACAGCTCGGGATGGGGGACCATTTCCTTACGGTCCAAATCTATAACACTGCCCCCACACCCCTGCTCTAGACTATAATAGACGCGTGTCATAATCTAAGTGGACACCGTACAAACCCTAGTCAAGTCTGGTACACCCAACCCCGTCTAGACCCTGGCTCAACACACTGCCCCATAAGCACCCTCCTCCGTATCCAAAATTAAAATAATAACACTTACAAACAGAAGAGAACAAACAAGTAAATAGCCACACACGACCAAATACTTTTATGTCCAATTACGCGGCTAATCCTTGCCCATCACCACATCATAAAAGGACCACAATAACCTTTTAGTTCAAGGAAATAAATAGATTTAAAAGAGAAACTTGAAATCATTCGAATGAGAAAATATAAGTCATTTTAACTGCCAGCTGTCAATTAAAGCTATTGAAGAGAGTCGATAGATTTTTGTTGTCCAGTGTCTTACTTGGTCAAAATGACAAATGACAAATGCCAAGAACCATGAGGACCGAATCAAAATATTAATACCATGCCTAACACCTTAGTCCTAATCTAAACAGCTAGGAACATTTTTCCAATATGCTAGGTCCCACCCACTGCTACCAAATAGAAACGAAAATCAGAACAGTTAAAATCAGTAACGACAACAAGATCGGACGGACATTATTAGGTTTCAGCTTCTGCACTGGCGCACTTGTTTCCCGGGGAGCAGATGAGCCAGACAAATCCGTACGGATCCTTGACCTTTCCCACGCGCCCACCGCAGCAAGCGCCCTCCCCTTCAAGGACCTCGCCATCTGCGACAGCTCCAGCACCCACGGCCTTGGAAATGGCCGCTTCAACGTCCTCGGTCTCCAGGCACAGAACGACACCGCTTTCGCCAGTCTTCGCGCTGAAAAAAGATAAAACAAGTACAAAAACTGAGAATATAGCAATTTCATTTAGCAGTGGAAAACACGTTTGGACGACGAGAAAGTTGAGTGAACACTTGAAAACTATAGTGAAAGTGTCCACAACGACACCAGAAGCCATGGAAAAGAATATTTCAAAAGTCATTTGTACAAAGCAAGGAACAATTAAAGATCTAAATCAATAGCCAGATAAACGACTGAAGGAATGACGGAAAATACAGCGACAAATAAAAGAAAATCGAGAGAAAATAGCCTTGCGAGAGAAGAAATTAAAACAGGAATAATATACGCACTATTCAACAAAACCACCACCAGAATACAAGAATATAGGGCAGGAACAAGTGGATCGAAGTATAAACAAACAGTTAAATAAACGGTGGGATTATTCTAAAATAAAGGAGCCAAATAAAGTCTACAGTGTTCTAATGATCTCCGCTGAACAGCATAAAATATAAAAATAATTTGCAGATAAAGAAGACAAATACACGAAAACCTAAACTACGAAACAACAATAAGTTCTCCAAGACTAGTCAAGGAAGTTTAGCTTCCATAGATCTAAAGCGTTCCACGATTAACATCCACTGACAAGAGTAGGATATAGAAAATTACTTGAAGGAAAAGGAGAAAATCGCGCTAAAGTTGAAAACAGAGCACCAACACTCAATTCTCCAAGAGTACTAAAGAAAAGTTTAGATTTCATAGATCTTTAGTAAGCTAAAAGATAAGAAAAGAGAGAGAAAGAGACTAACGGTCTAGCAGAATCTTCAGCAAGGTCAGAGACAAGAATGGTAAAGCCAGCAAGCTTGATCTCAGCGGAAAGGATGAGAGGAAGCTCTTGCTCAGCCTTGCGCTTCGGGTGCATAGTGCGGCTAGCTTCCTCCGCACCAAACGCGGCTTTGTAGAACTGAATAGCGTCGTTAGCCTTGGGTGCTTCCACCAGTAACTGCGGCTTCACGGCTGTGAACGACACAACCTTCTCAGCTCCACCATTTTGAACCTCTTGTTGCGCCATTGATGGATTAGAAAGCGAAAACTACAAAGCCTCGTTGAGCAAGAAGGAACAGACCCTAACCCTAGGAGAGAGAAGAGAAGAACGAAGAAGATAAAACCAAAATGGCGTGGGGTGGAGATGAAGGGTGGGACAGTGTATATATAGAAGCGGGGAAGCGGAACCGTCTGTAGCCTGTCGAGGACAAAGCTAGGATTGCGAAAATTAACGGTGGATGATTCGATGTTAAAAATCGAATCGTCAAAGAAGTTTTGGGATAATGTATAGCCCCTTCTTTTTTATTAATTTACCATTTACTGCCACCTGCAGAGCCTCCAACGGTCTTTTTAGATGCTATTGCTGAACGTTCAAAAGAACTGCATTAATTTTGACTATAGAAGAAAGGAACTACATTAATCATGACCGTGATGCACACTCAAACGAGTCAAACCAACGACCAAAGCAATTGGGGAGTTTCGCTTCAAATTCCATCTAACATTTTTTTTGGCCAAAAATATTCCACTGTTAATTATTAATACAAATTTTTGGGATGCCTTTTTTTAATAACAAATTTAAGATGTCTTTGATACATTGTTATTTCAGATTTTATGGTAATTTGAATATTATTTATTAAATATTATATAACTATCCAAAGTTGTTATAAAAATAATACAATTAATATTTTATAAAAATAATAAAACAAAATATATATATATATATATATATATATATATATAATGTGAGAATCTTTAGATTATTAATACAGGCCCCACAGACCTCTTTTCTCTTTTTGTGTTAACAGTGATTATTTACTCACTCTTATTCCACTTTCTTTTTAGTCTCTTTATAAATTATCGTATGATAAAAAAAAAAAAAAAAAGTAATATCAAAACTTGAAACACCCTATAATAAAAATATCAAAACCAAATAGTAAAAAATATAACTCAAGAAATTGTAAGTTCATCAAATATTCAAACATAATGTAAGTAGTGAATGCATAACATCATATATTCAATCAAACATAGCCTAAGAAGTGCATAACATAATAAGTTACAAAATGATACCTGATTACAACATTACACTTGATTTAAACATTAAATTTAATATAGACATGCTTCCCCAAAAAACAAAAGCCCATCCGAGCTAGCTCGATCGCTCCCAAGGACTAGGTAAGGCCAAGTTACAAACTGTTAATTAAAATGAGTTGCTTATATGCTAGGCCAGTTTTATTAGCCAAATCAATTTTGACATTCCTGAAGCCCCCCATAATTTTGGGGTAGTATAAAATAATATTCAAATATTACATCTTGCTATTTTAGTTGTTAATGTACCAAATATAAGCATATAAAAAGACATTTGTCATCTAAAATGTCAAAATTAAAATGACAATATATTAAACGTCTATTTAATAACTAACTTGTACTAAAGGATATGGGAAGATTAGTTTATTCTATTATTTATATTGCTATTTTGATTTAATCATATGAAAAGAGACAAAAAAGTAACAAATGCATAACATCAAATATTCTAGGGGTGTACAAAACCAAACAAAACTGACCGAACCAAATTGAAATATCCAAAAATCGAATCTGAGCGGTTTAGTTTGGTTTTTTTTAGTGAACTGAGCGATTCGGTTTGGTTTTTGGTTGGAAAAAATTCTCAACCTAACTAGACCGAACCGACCATCCTTCGGCCCAGCCCTTTTTCTGGTCCAACACCCTTCAGCCCAGAGTCTAGGCCCCACCCACGAGTTTACCTGGTCTGCCTAGTGCCCAGCTAATTGAATTCATTTCCATTTTCAATTTTTCACACTACCCATACCCAGTGCCATCTGAAACTGATTCTCGAAACCGAAGCCAAAGGCGAAGTCATCGTGTCCTTGCCCTAGCCGCCCCCACTTAGCCACTTGCCTTGAGCTCTCTACTATTCACTGCCGCGAAGAGTCACCGTCTAGATTCCGACGACAGGCCTTATGCTTCTAAATAGATATTCAAGCCCATGAGTCGAGGGAGAAGAGCTGAAGAGGTGGTCAGGCTGCGGCTTTAAGTCCAGACCCGTCTGCATTCTGCATTGCATTTTTCTCTGCTCTGGTACTCGTTGCTCGACAAGGTAAAAGCCAATATGCCAATCAATATGGATATGGATTTCAATGTGGGAATGTGTTTCTTTTAGTCATCTCGTGTCTGGAATGTTGTTTGGGTTTGGGTTTGGGTTTGCATCTTATGTCTGGAATGTGTGATTGACTATGCTGTTTGGGTTTGGGTTTGCACCTTGTGTCTGGAATGTTTCATTATCCTTGTTTCATAATGGATAAGTTGTTTCACTCCTATTATGCAATTTGACTATGCTTATTCCTTTACTATGTGATTGAGAATTGTTTGGACTGATTTTTCCATTCATAAAACATATATTTGGCTATCTTATCTTATGTTTCCCCTGGTAAACATGCATTATACGGTGAATTTCAAATTCAGGGTTTGATAAAGATTTAATGCCTATGTTGAATAGTTCATATGTTCAAAGTTTTCCTTGGAATTGTCATGTTTCATGTACTGTTGGATTCTCCTATCTCAACACTGTAATATTGTGTTAATGTTCCCTTTATCCTTTTTTCATAGAGTAGGATGAGGGCATCTTTTGCTTGTGCCTTCTACTTCAACGTGGGGACTGGGAAAACGAAGGAGAAAACCTAAAAAAGAAAAAAAATTCTTAATTACCTAATGTTTTATAGGATGTTTTTCCATAGCTCCTTCCTATATACAGTTATTACAAAGAAATAGTTTTGTGTACGATACAATCAATTGAATTTTGAAAAACTCACTTAAATAAGGGGAAATAGGGCAATCCAGGAGGATCCAAAATGCTCAACAATTTTTTTTTAATTCACACTAAGTCTATCTTAACAAATCATATGGACAAGTCTATTATAGCACAAGTGGAAGAATCAAATGCATTATTGATATTACATTAGTTATCTATTTTTTTGGCAGAAGTTAACAAAATGACTGAATCAGAAGAAATACAACAAAGAATTATTAAGGATGCACATGTTACTGCAGGATCAAGATTTTCAATTCCAAATGTCCATGAAGCAACTTCGGCGCCTTCTAAAAGGAATAAAGAGATTAATGCATCAAGTTCAAAGAAGAAAAAAGTACAATAAGAGAAAAATCATGAAGAGAATGACATCTGAGAAGGTAAGAGAAAACCTATTAGACCTGAATCTTGGGTATGACAACATTTAACCAATATTAAGGGCTGTGATCCAAATTGGCCTAGGGCTTCATGTAATTAGTGTGGGGTTGACTATGTTACCCATAGAAAAAGAAATAGAACATCTAACATGGCCCATCACTTAGAAAATTAATGTAAAAAATTTCCTAGAGAATTATTAGACTCCAAATAAGCCATTCTTTCTTTCCAACCAAAAAGAAAAGAGCAAGGGAAAGGAACTGGGAGCAATTTATCAGCTGTTAGTTTTGATGTTCATGCATATAGGAAAGCTTTAGCTAGGATGATTATTGTTGATGAATTACCTTTTAAGTTTGTTGAGGGTAAAGGGTTTTGATATTTTATGAGTATTGTTCAGCCATTATTTCCTATTCCATCTCGTATTACAGTGGCTAGGGATTGCTATAGACTTTTCTTAGATGAGAAAAGAAAACTGAAAAGTGTGTTATACTTGAAATCTCAAAGTGTTTGTTTAACTACTGATTGTTGGATTTATGTGCAAAACTTGATTTATCTTTATCTTACTGTGCATTTTATTGATGCTGAATGGAAGATGCATAAAAGAATTTTGAACTTTTATCTAATTTCTATTCATAAAAGAGAAGTAATTGATCAAATAATAGAGAAATGTCTTACTGAATGGGGAATTGAACAGGTCTTTACAATAACAGTTGATAATGCTACTTCAAATGATGTTGTCATAGCATACTTACGGAGACAAATAAATGAGTGGAATACAAGTGTGATGAATGGGGAATACATGCATGTTAGATGTTGTGCTCATATTTTAAATCTTGTTGTTACTGATGGCTTGAAAGAAATGAACGATGCAATAAGCAAAATTAAGGATGCTTGCAAATATGTGCGTGCTTCTCCCGCACGTATGCAAAAATTTAAGAAATGTATAGAGCTTGCTAAGATACAAGATAAGAGCATGGTTCAATTAGACGTTTCAAAAAGGTGGAACTCCACATACCTTATACTTGAGAGTGCTTTAAAGTTTCAAAAGACATTTCTTAGGTTAGAAGAGTAGAATGCTCAATTGTTTTTGAATTCTCCACTTGATCCCCCAAACACAAAAGATTGGCTTAATGCTAGACATTTTGTGAAACTTTTGAAGATTTTTTTTTATGCAACTAAAAATATCTCAAACTCTTTACATGTGACTTTATCTCAATATTTTCATGAATATTGTCTTATTGTGAAGACTTTGAAGGGTTGGTGTGAGAGTGATGATGATGCATTATTAAATAACATGGCTATTATAATAAAGGCTAAATATAATAAATATTGGGGGAGTTTAAAAAATCTGAATATGTTTGTTTTTGTTGCCATAATTTTTGATCCAAGATACAAGTTGAAATTTGTTCAATGGAGTCTTTCAAAACTTTTTGATGAAGACTTGGCTAGTTTTATGATTGAACAGGTAAAGGAAGTACTCAATGGCATGCACGATAAATATAAATCCTTTTATGGTATTACAAAATCACAAGATGTTGGTCAATCTTCTCATTCAAGTAGAGATGTGGAAATTTCAATAGATGCAAAAGACTCTTTTGTTATGGAATTTGATATGGACATGAGTAGAAATGATGTTATAGATCACAAATCTGAGTTCGAAACATATTTAACGGATGCCCGAGAAAAGATGTCACTGAATTTGATATTCTTAGTTGGTGGAAGGTGAATTCTTCTAGATTTTCTATTCTTGATCAAATTACTAGAGAAGTACTGGATATACCAATGTCAACAGTTGCTTCTGAATCAGCTTTTAGTACAAGGAGTCGAGTTCTTGATCAATATAGGAGTTCTTTATCTCTAAGAACAGTAGAGGCTCTTATTTGTGCAAAAAATTGGTTTCAATCTACCCCTTTATCTTTTGACATGGAAGAGCAAGCTGATGACATTGATAAGGCTGAGATAGGTAATATTATTTTTGTTTCAAATAGCATTTTCTATATATTTTTTTCAAATAACATTTTCTTAATAAATTTTTTGTGCTAAAAATGGTTTGTAATATTTTTTTTTCTTTCTTGACTTAATATGTATATTCAATTACTATATGAAGCTGGTCCATTGGCTGAATCAAGTTCAGATTTAGATTTGTAAAATAATATGTTCTAAGCGGTATGTGTATGATATTTAATAAAATAAATTTTTATGTATTCTTTATCCAATACATTTTAAATTGTACTAATTATGTTTTAATTATTGTTATATGTTAACAAGTTGTGCACTTAATTATAAGGATCTTAGTCTCAGGGAAACTTTGCGTGTGGTCAGAATGATAGAAGACAGTAGTTATGGATATTATGTCTTTTGATCTTCTTCTTGTCTGATGATAGCATTATGGATTTATTATGTTTTGTGGATTTTTGTTGATAGCAATTATGGAATTATATGTTTTATGGACTTCTATTGGTCAGTTAGAAATTACTTGCAATGGGATTAATTATTAGATTGCATGTTACATATTTTGGTGAAATGCATTCTGTTGATGTTGGAGTTCAAGTAGTTTACATAATACAGCTGATGTAATTGAATTAATTTACAATTTGATCAAAATTAGATTGGAATTCAAACAATCTAAAAAGATAATTTTTTGAATCTCATTTAGTGTATCTGGGCACAAGTGTTGTAGCTTATACAATTTTATTTTAATAAAAAATAGACTAACCTAAAAATTCTAACTTGTTAGAATTCAATAAGGACTCCAATTTGACTCCAATAAGGATTATTAGAAACTTAAGCGGGCAAGAATGACACTTAAATAGGAAAAATTAAAAAACTGAAGTGGGCTAAAATGCTGAAATGGGGCTGAAATTGCTGAAATAGGCTAAAAAACTATTGAAATGAGCCCATAAAAATCGAATAACCGAACCAACCCGAACCACTTTTCATTGGTTCGGTTTACTAGACTTAAACCAAATCGAATAGGCCCATTTTTGACTGAATCCTATATAGGCGGTTCGGTTTAATTGAACCTTCAAAACCGAACCGAACTGCACTGCGAACACCCCTAAAATATTCAATCAAACATAACCTAATAAGTGCATAACATAATAAGTTACAAAAAGACACTTGATTACAACACACACAAAATCATCACACTTAGTTTATACCTTAATTTTAATATAGACATGCTTCAAAGAATATAAAAAAAGCCCATTTACTCAATCACCTCCAAGGGCTAGATAGGGCCAAGCTAAAAGTTGTTACTTAAAATGAGTTGTCTATATACTAGGCCAGTTTTAGTGCCCAAACCCATTTTGAAAGTCATGAGATTCACAATTTTGGGGTGGTATAAATTAATAACCAAAAGGATGTCATCTTATCACATCCTACTATCTTAGTTGTTAATATATTAAATATACACATATTGAATGACAATTGTCATCTAAAATATTAAGGTTAAGATGATGATACATCAAATGTCTATTTAACAACTAACTTATACTGATGGAGGATGAAAAGATTGGCTTATTCTATTATTTAATATTGATGTATTTGTCCTTAGAATTTATTATTATAATTAATTATATTATGATTAGTTAGTAGTTATCATTAAGGTGTGAGTCCAGAGATTTGATATCCTATTATTATTATGATTAGTTATTCATATTATTTTATTAGGATTAGAATTCAGATTTAAATTTTTCATTAGGATTAGGATTTCCTATTTCAGTTGCTTATATATATAGGTCTCTTGTTTATTGTCTCTTACATTTGAATATTGGTTAAAAAAATTAAGTTTATTTCTAGAGTGAATTCTCTAACTTAGAGTGGTAATTCTCTAAATGTTTTTGTAGAGTGGTGATTAAGCATCTCCTTTTACTTTGCATCACGAATGAGTTATTAATGTGATGAGCTTTATGACTTATCACTATCAACAACATAATGAGTATAGAAGACATGGAAGGGATGATCAAGGATGGGATTCTTATTCACATAGGAATTCTAATTCCATACTATAATAAACCACAACCACAAATATAATTTTGATTCTTATTACAGCTATTGTTTTTTGAATTCTAATTATTTGAGTAATAACTACAATAATAAAGAATGTTCTCATCAAGACAATATCTATACTCGTTCAATGGATGTGAAAAAATTACTTGATGAGATGCTTGAAGTTGTGAAGAAGCTAACTGGAAAGGTTCAACATCTTGAGAAAATTAATGACCAACTACGTATACAACTTGCTAAAGAAATAGAATCTAAAGAGTTAAAGTCTATCACAGTTGAAGTTGTTGAAGAGGATAACAATACCAAAGTTGGTATTCTTGAAGTGGTTGAAGTGCTTAACAATACTGATGTTGTTAATTTTAAAGCTAAAAAAATCGAAAAGATCAACAAAATTAATATTGCTTATAAACTTATAGGTATTGAAATTATTATTATTTTTATCCCTAAAGATTATTACTAATCCAAATATATTATTTTTGATATTTCATCCACCACCATTTCTATCATCGCCTACTATTTCCTACAAGTTTTTCCTAGCTTCTTCATTATAAAACTTAAGACAAGTTTTTTCAACAAAGGGAGAATGATGGAGAATGAAAATATAGAGATTTAGCTTATTACATTATTTAATATTGATGTATTTGGCCTTAAAATTTATGATATTAGGATTGGTTAGTGGATATCATTAGGGTGTTTGAGTCTAAGGAATTATTATCCCATTAGTATGAGGATAAGTTATTCATAGTATTTTATTAGGATTAGAATTTGATTTAAATATTTCATTAGTATTGGGATTTCTTATTTCAGTTTCCTATATATATAAGTTTCTTGTTTATTGTTTCATAGAGTTGAATATTGGTTAATAAAAATTGAATTTATTTTAGAGTGAATTCTTTGATATAGAATGGTGATTCTTTAAGTGTTGTTGTAGAGTGGTGATTCTCTATTGTATTGTTTTGGTTCTACATCAAATTAGTATCAGAGCTTAACATCGATCCACCTACACAACTGTTGAGCCTTCCAATTTATGTTTCTGTTATCCAATTTAGCTAGCAAAGTTTTAATGTGTAACGAAGCATTTTCCTTTACTTTTCATCATGAATGAGTTATTAATATGCTTAGCTTTATGGTTCATCACTATAAGCAACATAATGAGTATAGAAGACATAGAAGGGATGATTAAGGTTGTGATTCTTACTCATTTAGGAATTCTAATTCTAGCTATAATCAACCCTAGCCACAAAGATTATATAATGATCATTTTTATTCTTATTACCATAATTGTTGTCCAAATTCTAATTATTTGAGTAATAACTATGATGATAAAGAATGTTTTCATCAAGAAAACACATATGCCCATTGAATGAATGTCAAAAATTTACTTAATGAGATGCGTGAAGCTATAAAGAAGGTAGTTGAAAAGGTTCAACATCTTAAGGAAACTAATGAGCGGCTATGGATGCAACTTGCTAAAGAAACAGAATATGAAGAGTTAGAGCCTATCACAACTAAGGTTGTTGAAAAGGATAACGATACTGAAGTTGTTAATCTTAAAGCTAAAGAAATTGAAGAGATCAACTACATAGATATTGTTGATACACTTATGGATATTGAACTTATTGATTTTTTTATCCCTAAAAATTATATTAATCCAAATGTATTACTACTAATATTCCATCCACCTCCGTTGCTGACACAGCCTACTATTGCCTTTTTTTTTAGCTTCTTCATTACAAAACTTGAGGACAAGTTCTTTTTCAACAAATCAAGAATGATGGAGGATAAGAAGATAGAGATTTGGCATATTCTATTATTTAATATTGATGTATTTATCCTTAGAATTTATTATATTAAGAATAGTTAGTAATTATCGTTAAAGTGTTTGAGTTTAAGGATTTGTTATCCCATTAGTATTAGAATTAGTTATTGCTATTATTTTATTAGAATTAGAATTTAAATTTAAGTATTTCATTAGAATTAGGATTTCTTATGTTAGTTGACTATATATACGGGTGTCTTGTTTATTGTTTCTTATATATGAATATTGATTAATAGAAGTTGAGTTTTTTTTCTACAATGAATTCTCTCACTCAGGTAATTAATTTTAAGTGTTGCTGCATAGTGGTGATTCTTTGTTGTGGTTTTTTGATTCTACATTTATACTTATAAAAGATGGTAGCTCTAAAATATTTTAAAATTTCAAATTGTGAAATAAGGGTGTTTACATATCAAGTTGGATTTGAGATATGTATGTAGGCAATTAAATTTAAAGGCAATCAAATTTTACCACCTTATAAAATTTAAGCCAATAATAAAATTCGATTTGACAAGAAGGACCACATAAATATTTATTGGGCAATTAAAATTTTTTTTAAAGCGTCATTAATGAATTCTTAAATTAAATACATGGTAACCAATCAAAATTTACCATGTAGATAGAATGACATAATATGGTTAATAAAATTTAAACCATGTGTCATTTTAAAATAAATATATGATAACCAATCAAAGTTTGCCACATATATAAGATAATGTCTTATTACCAATTAAATTTAATTTACTTTTCATTTTATATATTAATAAATAATGATGTCACCTAACAAATAAATCATGCCACATGTAAAAGTTCATCATTAAAACCAATAAAAAAATTTCACTAATTATCTCTTAATAAAAAATTAATTAAGAAATAATTATCAAAGAATTTAGATGCAACTAAGACTCTTCTCCTAAAGCCCTATAAATAAGACCCCATACCATTTGCAAGAAAAAAAATTTGGCTCTCCAATACTTATGCTCTGCAACTCCTATAAGCTAACAATCAAAGATTGAAGCATTAAAGCTTGCAAGTCACTTCAATCATTCAAAGGATCTAACTTAAGATTTAAGATTCAACAAGGCCTCAAGTTGAAATCAACTTAAAGAAAAGAAACAAAGGATCAATTCTTCATTGAAAAACACAAATTAGGGATTGTAATCTATTTCTCAAAATTCAATAAAAGCTTTATTTGTTCAATAAATTTTCTCGTGTTATTTAAAACTTGAAATTTGTGTGTACAAATTTTTGGCACGCCTAGTAGGACCATCTCTTCTTTTCATCTCTTTTTTTTTCAAATCAAGAACAATAAAAAATGGTGCCTTCAATGAAATCGACCTTCAACAACACGTTATTCAAGCCTAGTAGAGTTGATCCTTCAATTAATACAAACTCATGTACAAAGTTTGGTACATAGGCTTTTGGTCCTATGACTTGAAGAAAGACAAAGGAACTTGCAAACCTTTACGCTGAGGCCACTAGAACTTTAAATCCAAAGGCAACTTCTGCAAACCCCTCCTCATTGAACATGTTGCCTAACTTAGGGAAAATCCAATTGTGGCTAACATAGTTGAAAAAGTTCTTGCTCAACCTACTATATCAGATGACTTATTTTCTAAGGACATAGCACCCAAAAAACACCACTAGATTTGTTGATAAAGTCTCTATGTAGAAACTCCTATATCAAAGTTTAAAGAGCAACTCGCTGATACTAAATCTCCACTTATAGTGAATTTTGCTGTCACACTTGTCATGATGACCAAGATAACCTCTCATGAAGATAAAGTCTCGACAATAACAAAGGTGCTCAAAGAACTCATGAAGTTAATCCAAGAAAGGGAAGTATATAAAGATTCTCAAGTTGCCCATATGATGAACAATATTCAAAATCTCTCTAGCCCCATCAATGAGGTTGTCGAGCTATCTTTAACTTTATATTAGAAAAACTAGCATAAAGATACAACAAAGACATAAGGAGACTCCACAAATCTATAACCTACTACTAACAACATAATCTCTACATACCAATTAAAGGAGTTCATCAAAGAACCTATCAAAGAACAAGTAAAAGAAAGCTTCCAACAATCTTTCACATACACAAGCCATACACACAAAGGATTGACATGTTGAAGATGCCTTAAAATTACTAACCACCTATGTTTCAACAATTTGATAGCGAAGGGAATCTAGGACTCATGTCTTCTCTCACATACCCTTTTTCCATAAGTTCACTATCATGCATTTATAGCTCCTTTGTCTCCTCAGTATTGCTTCAATAAGTTAGTGTTTTGGAATGGTGACGCCAAGCACAAAATCAAATTGATGTTCAATCACCCAAATATATGGTAAACTATGTGGAATCTCCTAATGAATGTCATCATCAAACGTTTGCAAAAGAGAAATAATAAAATTAGGTAAAGATGTGTCAAGTTGGTTAGTGTTTAAAAATGCCTATTTGTACAAAAATACAATAATTGGCTAATTTAAAAAATCTCTCTTTTTATTTCACTCACCTTACACATAATCTTTTTTTCTCTTTGCTTTTCTCTTAATGGCCGAATGTGTTCTCTTATTTTCACTTGTTTTATTTTCTTTTTCTACTCTTTTTTTGTAACTTCATTTTATTTTCATAAGCATGCCTTGGTTTTAAAGTAACTATAGTTATTAACCTTTAATTAACACAAACGAGTATTTGTTGATGAAGCCATCATGCTTCACAAAACAATCAAATTGCTAGGGTCGGCCTAATAACAAGTGTCTAATTTGCATCAAAACTATATCACACAAAACTTTATCTTCATATTTACTGATGTGGAAGGAAACTAACAACTGTGTATTCACCTTCACCTCACCACCATTATTGAGCTTTTGCAACTTGTAGGGTCGAGGATGTTTAATTGTTAGTAATCCTAATTTTCCCACCATTGTAGTACTAGTAACATTAATACAACTATCTCTATCAATAATTACATTAGATACCTTATTTTTCACATGGCACCTAGTATGAAAGGTGTTTTCTCGTTGCACTTCATCATTTTCTTTGACTTGCACACTTAGAGCTTTTGTTGCAACAAACACAACACATTGGACATCATATTCCTCATCATACGCATACTCCAATGGTGGCAAGAATCGATTTCAATCTCATTATTATCTTGTAACACCATACCTTTTTTGTTCAGACATCAGCTTGCTATATGCCCCTTGTTTTGGCATTTAAAACACTTAATATCACTATTTTGAGTAGTGAAAGAATTAGATTTCCTTTTATTTCCATGGCTAGTTACTTCTTACTTTTGCTCAAATTTAGGCTTGGCCATGGTTTACTTCTCCTCTTTCTTTCATTAATTCTATTTCCAAAAGTATGTACTCGAACTTTATCTTGGATGTGTGCTACCCTTCCTTTTGCGTTAAAGCTTAATTTTTTTGGCCATATGCATAATATCCTTTAACTCCACATAATGTTACAATTCCATTGCATTAGAAATTTTCCAATTCAAACCACACGAAAACCTAGCCATTGTGGCCTTCTGATCCTCCTTTACATACATTCGAATTATAGCGATTTCCATTTCCTTAAAATAATTCTCCACACTTTGGTTACCTTTTGTAGGTCTTTTTCATTTTTGGTAAAACTCTTGATAATAACTTGGAACAAATTGTCTCCTCATCACAATTTTTATCTCCTTCCATGTCTCTATCAAACACTTCTCTTCCTATTTATCAGTAATTGATCCTACCAAACAATTATATAATGAAAACAATTCAAAGGCTACAAATTTTACCTTTTTAGGGAATAATTATGATAATCAAATACTAATTCCACCTTCTTCTTCCACTCAAGGTAAGCTTCAAGGTCATTTTTGCCTTGAAATGATAAAATATTTATCTTAATCCTACCTAAGTTATTATCTTCTTGATTCTTAGCTTCTATAAATCACCCACCATATTTTCTACCACTAACAATCAAATCTTAGTTATGTTCTTCATCAGAACCATCCACATAATACTCTTCACCTCTAACTCTTACTTTCTTAGGTTGAACTCCTTCCCTTCTAGCATATTAGGAATGTTTTGTGACTACTCCACACATACATTCTCTACTCAATCTACCTATTCATTAACCTAATATGTCTCCACCCTCCACATTCTCCTTATCTTACTCACTAAGGCTTCCATCATCAACCTCGAATCAACCATTGGTGACACATCTTTAGAAGTATTTTTTTTCCTTGTTATATGACATGTTTGCTGCAAAAAAAAGTTGGAAACAAACCTCACAACATTCCCTCCCGTCTTTCATTAAAAAATAATTCATTTAACTCTCATGTTTTTACACAAAATAAATTCAATTTTTTTAACCTTATAATATGTTCACCATTCTTGCATTTTTCTACTTGATTTTCTCTTTCAATTCTTTTCAAACTAAACAAACAATAATCAAAATTCCTAACAACAATTCACTAAGAATTTACCAAAAGAAATTAGGCTAGAAAACAAGGTTGTCTCATAAATTTAAGTATTTCTAAATTGCACAAAAGAGATTACAATCCCTTAACGCTTTTTAATAACACAATAACTGCCAAAAAGCTTCAATGAAACAAACCCCACCAAGAACTGAAAAAAAAACTCATAATTTATTCATTCATGACATTTTCCTTGTTTTACTAACTAAAACTTCCATCATTAATTTTGGATCTGCCATTACTGACAAATCCTCATAAGCATTTTTGTCCTTGTTGTGTGACATGTTTACTATAAAAAAAAGTTAGAAGCAAACCTCACAACACTTCCTTTCATGTTTCACTTAAAAATAATTCATTTAACTTTTATGTTTTCCCACAAAATAAATTTAGGACTTTAACCCTCTAATGTGTTTACTACTCTAGCATTTTTCCATTCGATAATTCTCTTTTAGTTCTAAGAAAGATTTGGACTCGATATTGACAAGACAAAAAAATAAATAAAAGGATAGACAAATCTGAGACTAGAACTTGCTTTGATACCAAATGATACAAACCTTGTTAAGAACTGACAAAAACCTATGATCTACGAAAGCTCTAAGATTATTTCTACAATCAGATTTGTATGAAACTGTTTTCAGTTGCTTATATGTAGAAAAGAACCTTGGTATAAGGAAGACACTACAATTGGTGATAGAATATCCAATTGATAAGTCAAAGACGAATGCCACAAAAAGTTTGCTAAATTCAAATAGTTATTCAAAGACTAAAAAAAGAAAATACTGTCACTTTTATGAATAATAATCTGTTGTATTTTTATTGATCATTCATGCATATTTATAGGCCAATTTACGTCAAAAAGACCTAAATAGACTAGGTAATTTAATCCTAACCAAGTTAAGCAATTTAATCCTAATCAAATTAGGTAACTAAAAATAAGAAACTCTCATAGTTAAACAAGAAAACTAATTTCCTTAGTCAAAATAAGAAATTAAAAAAATAGAGAAAACTCTCCGAGTTAAATAATGAAACTAACTCTTCTAGTTAGACAAATAAACTAAAAAATAATTCAGCACTCTTAACTTTAATCAAGCACACTAACTTGGTCTTAGTCTAGGTCTATATTCTGATTGGCTTTGATGACATGGATCACTCTTGGCTTATCTTCAATAATGATGCATTTTCTTTCTTGTTGGACTTCTTGAACTATGTCATTAAGTATTTTTTTAAATCTTTTTACCCCATCTTTTGTAATAGGTCCAACCAAAATTTGAAGCTGATCTACATTCTATCTGATAGCATTGGTCATGCCCTCATCATCTTCTCTCAATGCTTTATAAAGAGGACCCAAAACCATTTGCAAAGAAGACTCCATTGTTCTACAACTCTTGCAAGCCAACAATCAAAGATTGAAGCATTCAAGCTTGTAAGCTGCTTTGATCATTCAAAGTATTCAACTTGTGATTCATGCTTTAATAAGCCCTTGAATCAAAATCAAGTTGAAGAAAAGAATCAAAAGATCTATTCTTCATTGAAGAAGACAAATTAAAATATTGTACTTTGTTTCTCAAAAATCAATAAAAATTTAATCATTCAACAATTTTTTTCATATTATTTAAAACACGAAATTTGTGTTCAATCTAATCCACGCATTGTTTACATATTGAATAAGGTTAGATTGAAAAACAAAATTAAACAATTTGAATTAACCCAATTTACATTTCACATACACGTGGGTATAGTTGGATTGGGTTCACATATTTGAATTATTTAAAAATTAATTTTTTGAAAATATTTAAAATAACACAAGTATACCTTTTTTAAATTAAAATTGTTCTTTTACAAAATAAAAAATAACATGAATAAATAAGTTAACATTTTATAAATCAATTAAATATCTTTCTAACCTTAAATTCAATTATTCATGATCAATAACTAATTTTATCTCTATGACACAATACTAACATATCTAATATATTGAAAAATGATAAGTATTAATATTTTATTTATGTTATTGTAAGCAAAAGGAGCATAAATCTTTTTTAAAAAAGTATCACCCCTATACCGAATAACGTTTTCTGAATAATTAATATGTAAATTATTGTTTGGAAATCTTTGGTGGAAATAGATTGCAATCTTTTTCTTTGTTGATATGTTTTAAACAACTTGCACATTTTTATCCTAATTAATTAATAATTTGGTATATAAAATTTTATAAATTCTTATTATTTTGAATATATATAATGATATAAAATATGATATCTTAATAAAATTCTAATTTTTGATGAACAAAAGTTATAAAAATATTAAAACCAATTTGTTTAATAGAAATTTAACTACACTTTTAGTTCTTTTGATATATTGTGAACTTTTCTATTTGATTTATGTGGTTTAGAACAGAGTAAAGTTACCCTTCTACTTTTAAAAAACTTACAATTGAATCTGTCATTTAAAGTTTCTTCTTTTATTTTGATAGATTATGTTGACGTAAATGTTAAACCGTCAATGTTACATTAATGTGACTTTTTTTTTGGACTATCTAGATAATACTTAAGTAATTAAAATCACATGATTTTAATTAGTTGGGGAAAACAATGTGAGGGAGCAATATGGAATAAATAAAATGTGATTTCAATTACTGGGAATTAAGTTATTAGTTCGATTGATAAAAAAAACTCAAGTTAGTGATTTGATACCTGCGTCAACATTTTCTGTTAAAACAATAACGAAACTAAAAATGAAAGATTTATTGCAACCTTTTTAAAAATGGAAGAGTAACATTACTTAATTTTAAATTAGAGATACTAAATTAAAATATTTATAATAGCAAAGCGATCAAAAGTATATTTAAACTTTTATAATAAATTAAGAAGGTTATAGTTATCATAATTTTTTGGTGGTTATAAAGAGTGACATGAAAATCTCTTAAATGGCCATTTGAAAAATAATAATATACTAAATGCTCATAAAAAAATTAATTTTGAAAAAAAATGAAAATACAATTTTATTGCAATATAACAAATTCCATAGAATTTTACTATTAGCAGTCGAATTAATCACAATAAAATTATGTTTCAACTTAAAGAGATTACACTCATATCATGAAAATTTAATTTAAGCACGACCACCTAATTTATTATAAGTAAAAGCTGTGCTCATCTAAATTGTTTTATGCAAATTGGTTAACTTATTTTCAGCCTACAACAAATTTGAGTCATACAAGGGTTTTAAGTTTCAATTGAAACAGTTAAAAAATATAATGGTGGAGAGGAGATGGCTAATATTTTAACGAAATATAGTTTTCTTCTTTAAAGTAGCTTATGTTGTTAGTGTTTTGAGATTGTCGTCATTAGATATAGACAGTAGCATGTTACATCCTAACACATTAGCGCCACGCAAGCGAGACATGGACATGATTTGGCACTCAGTAAGCAACCTTATCATGCAAGCATCTAGAATGTTTTAGGATGCACTAGAATTTTCTAGGTAATTCTTGTATAGTTTGGAAGTCTCTTAGAGAATATAATAGAATACTCTAGAATGTAGTAGAATCACTTTGTACATTCTATGTCTTAGAATTCTCTAGAAATGTGTAGATAACTCTTGTAAATATTAATAGGTTAGAACTTTTAGAAGAAGTATTATGAATTGTTGGATTAAATAGATCCTAGACATACATTTAGGGAGAGGTAGCCTACATAAACCTCTCACCCCTTCATTTGTAATCAATTCAAGAATTCCAAAGTATTTGAGTGTTAAAGAGCTTTCAAGCATTCTCTAAATTCTCTTGTTCTTTCTCTTGCTGACTTATTAGCTTTGTTCTCTTAATCCTCTTTGAGAGGTGTATTTGAAAAGACTGACTTAATTAGCAATAAAAGGAAGTGTTCTAACTAAGTGCCGTATGGCTTATACTCAAGAGAAAATAGTAAGGTTGTGACAATTAGTATCAGAGCATAGTTCGTGGCTAGCTCGTGACAAGTATCACGATGGCAGATGTAGAGAACACTAACTTGTTTGTGGTTCAAGTTGAATACCCTTCAAAAGGAAAGGAAAACAATTGCTCTAAGAAGGACAAGAAGAAGTCACAAAATGCTTGGATGACATGGGATACCCACCTCTCCAAGGTGGAGCTTATTGGTGGAGACACCAAAGAATGCCTTGATGTTCTCAAACAAGAGATGGAGCAACACGAGGGTGAGATCCATGAAACTAAGATGGTGATCGAAGACTTAGCAAACCGTCTACATCATGAACAAGCCATTTGTGAGCGAATGACAAAGATAATTGAGGATCTTCGTGGGCAAATAGAGAAAATAAGGAAGCATTTGGTCCTTTGCTGTGAAGCTATAACTAGCTATGTTTTGGAGACAAGACCAACTAGGGTGGAAGTCCCCAAGTTGAAGACTTACAAAGGCAATTGGGATGCTAAGGAAATAGATAATTTCCTATGGGACATGGAATAGTACTTTGAAGCTACTCATTTTGATGATTCATCGAATGTATGAACTACTTCTCTCTATCTCATTGATGATGCTTTACTTTGATGGTGCATGTTTCAAAGTGATAAGGAACAAAGGGGTTTAGCCATTAATACATAGGAAGATTTTAAAAGCCAACTCAAGTTGTATTTTTATCCTGAGAGAAAAAGCTTCCTGGCAAGAAGGAGTCTTAAGCACCTGAAGCATAGTGGCTCCACTCGAGACTATGTCTGTGAGTTCTCATCATTACGACTTAAACTCCCAGACATGGCACAATAAGATTTATTATTTAATTTTATAGATGGGCTACAACCCTGGGCCCAACAAGAGCTATGATGCCGAGGTGTGCAAAACCTTCTATATGTAATTACTACTGTTAAGACTCTTGTTGAATTCACCAAACCTAAGGATTTCATCTAGTAAAAAAAAGGGTTCAAAGGGAAAGATGGGGGAGACAAAAAGTCAAAGCAAGGGACTAAAGGTGAAAGCAAGTCTTCTTCTAACAAAAGAGGTAAGTAAACAAAGAAAAGGGACTGTCGTAACAACTTTAAGTTTAAGAGTAATTGCTTCTTATGTGGAGTAGAACATTGGATGAGAGATTGCCCCAAGAGAAATTCTTTTAGCACAATGATAGAGGAAAGGGAGAAGATTGACTCGTTGAGCAAAATGGGAACTCTACAGTTGCTGAACATCCTAAAGGCCTCGACACCTTGGAATCCCTCTAAACAAAGTCTCATGTATAATGAGATCTCTTTAGCTAGGAAGACTACAAAAGCAATTGTGGACACAGGTGCTACACATAACTTCATATCCGTGGAAGAAGCCAAAAGACTTGGTCTTAAGGTGACCAAGGAGAGTGGGTGGCAGAAAGTGGTAAATGATGCTGCCAACCCTCTTGAAGGAGTAGCCCGAGGAGTGAAGATGCAGGTCAGAACGTGGGAAGGAATAATAGATCTCTCCGTAATACCCATTTATGATTTTCCAATGGTACTAGGTATGGGGTTCTTTAATGTAGTTAAGGCTATTCCTATTCCCTTCTTTTGTTTTTTGGCTATATTTACGGACAAAGCACCTTGCATGGTGCTTGCTATCACTAAGCCCCAAGGAAATAAGCACCTTTTATTTGCTATGCAAGTAAAGAAGGGTGAAAAGAGATGAGAAATTACCTACCTTGCAACTCTGAAAGAAGAAAGCCCAATGAAGGATCAAGGAGAAATGCCTAAGGAGATAGGCAATGTTCTTGAAGAGTTTAGAGATGTTATGCCACCTAAGTTGCCCAAGATTTTGCCACCACAAAGGGAGGTGAACCACAAGATCGAATTGGAACCAAGTGCACAGCCTCTTGCCATGGCACCACCTAAGTTAGAAGAGTTAAGGAAGTAACTAAAAGAGTTATTAGATGCCGAATTCATCTGTCCATCGAAGGCTCCTTTTGGCACCCCAGTCTTGTTTCAAAAGAAAAAGGATGGGCCACTAAGGATGTGCATCGACTACAGGGCACTTAACAAGGTCACATCAAAAATAAATATCCAATTCCCTTGATAGTTAACCTTTTTTATCAACTAGGGAATGCAAGGTACTTCACCAAGCTGGACCTATGCCCGGGTTATTATCAAGTCTGGATAGCCAAGGGAGATGAATAGAAAACTACATGTGTGACACTATATAGTTCCTACGAGTTCCTTGTCATGCCTTTCGATTTAATTAATGCTTTTGTTACTTTCTGCACTTTGATGAACAAGGTTTTCCATCCTTATTTAGACAAGTTCATAGTTGTTTATTTAAATGATATTGTTGTTTATAGCAATACTTTAGAGGAATATATTGAGCATCTGTGAATTATGTTCAAAATTTTAAGACATAATCAGCTTTATGTCAAGAAAGAGAAATACTCGTTTGCCATGCCAGAAGTACACTTTTTTGGTCATCTCATTACAGATGGGAAGCAGATGATGGACAAGAGTAAAATTAAAGCTATAAAGGAGTGGGAACCCCCTACCAAGGTAACGGAATTACAATCTTTCCCTGGCTTAGTCAGCTATTACCGATGCTTTATCAAGGGATACTTAGCAAGAGCGGCACCACTCACTGACCTTCTCAAGAAAGATAGGGTAAAGAGGTGGGATTCCCGCTGTCAACAAGCCTTCGATGATCTAAAAAAGGCTGTTGTGGAAAAGTCAGTCTTAGGATTGGCAGATGTGACGAAGCCCTTTGAGTTACATCTGAATGCACAAGACTTTGCCCTTAGGGGAATACTAATGCAAAATGGTCACCCCATAGCCTACAAGAGTAGGAAACTGAATGATACTAAGCGACAGTATACGGTTCAAGAGAAAGAGATTACTATCATCATTCACTACCTAAAAGTATAGAGGCATTACTTATTGGGGGCAAAATTTGTCATCATGACAGATAACGTGGCCACTAGTTATTTTCAAACACAGAGGAAACTTACTTTAAAGCAAGCCAGATGGCATGATTTTCTGGCAAAATTCAATTATAATTAGAATACAAGCCTGGAAGAATTAACCATGTGGCTGACGCCTTAAGTCGAAAAGCTGAACTAGCTTCTATGAGTAAGCTAGAAGGCAATATTTTGAGGAGGATCAAAGATGGACTCCTACAAGACCCCATTGCCAAGGCGATTCTCAACCTGGTTAAAAAGAGAAAGATCAAGAGATTTTGGGTAAAGGATAGGGTATTCTACACTAAGGGGAAGTGTGTTTATGTGTCGAAGTAGATAACTTACAGATAAAGCTCATAAAGGAGTGTCATGATACAAAAGAAGCGGGCCACTTAGGTCAAATGCGTACCCGAGCTCTGCTAGAAACTACATACTATTGGCCACAATTCCGAGATGATGTGGAATCTTATGTGCGGACATGTTTGATATGCCAACAAGACAAGTTAGAGAAAAAGTGTCCCATAGGATTGTTCGAGCCACTTCCTATTTTTGAGAGACCATAGGAAAGTTTCTCTATAGATTTTATCATGACATTGCCCTTGTCTAAAGAGTTTGGCTCTATAATGGTGGTTGTTGATCAGTTTTCAAAGTATAGAAATTTTGTCCTAGCCCTTAGGGACTACACCGTCGAAAAAGCTACCAGATTGTTTCTCAAGAACATAGTGAAGTATTGGGAAATGCCAAGGAGTATCATCTATGATTGAGACCCACACTTCACACCTAAATTTTGGGCATAATTATTTTGGATGCTAGGATCCGAACTGATCTACCCTACCAGCTTCCACCAGTAGACAGATGGGCAAACGAAGCGAGTGAATGCATTGTTAGAGATGTATCTATGGCAATTTGTGAGTGCCAACTAAAAATATTGGGCTAAATTAATGGATGTGGCTCAGTTCTCTTACAATCTCCAAAGGAATGAGTCATAGGGAAAAGCCCGTTTAAAGTGGTCATGGGACAACAACCACTTACTCTGCTCATGCTAGAAACCACATACAAAGGTGTCAACCCCCTAACTTTTAAGGTTGCAAAAGAATGGAAAGAGTAAGCAGATATAGCCATAACTCATTTGGACAAAGTGGCCAAGAAGATGAAAAAATGGACAGATAAGGGTCATCACTATGTAGAGTTCAAAGAAGGAGACTTAGCGATGGTTCGATCTTACCTCAAAAATTTAAAGTCTTTCATCCCTTGCATAAGGGGTTGCTGTGGAAGTATGAAAGACCTTTCCCTATCCTCAAGAAGGTTGGGAAGGTGTCATATCGTTTAGAGCGGCCACCCAAGTTGAATATACATCTAGTTTTCCACATGAGTATGCTAAAACCATATCATGCTTATGAGGATGATCCAAATAAAGGAGAATTTCATCGATCTCCCACTGTTGTAGTACAATCTCATGATAAGGAAGTGGAAGAAATATTCACCGATAGAGTCATACGTAAGAGGGGAGTACTTCCAAGTCGTGAGTATTTAGTGCATTGGAAGAGAAGTCCTGAACATGAGGCAATATGGGAGTCAAAAGAAACATTATGGCAGTTCAAAGACTTGATCCAAAACTTCCATTATACTAGGACGAGGATGTCTTCAATATAGGTAGGGAAGAATGTTACATCCTAACACATCAGTACTACGCAGGCACGACATGGACATGATTTGGCACCCAATAAGAAAACTTGATGTGCAAGCATCTAAAAGGTTCTAGGATGTTCTAGAACTTTCTAAATAATTCTTGTATATTTTGAAAGTCTCTTAGAATACTCTAAAATCTAGTCGAATACTCTAAAATGTAGTATAAACACTTTGTACATTATAGGTTCTAGAATTTTTTAAAAAGGTGTAAAGAACTCTTGTAAATATTAATATATTAGAACTTTTTAGAGAAGCATTATGAACCATTGGATTAAATAGATCATAGTCATACATTTAGGGGGAAGTAGC
Source organism: Gleditsia sinensis (assembly GCA_037074535.1). Lineage (NCBI taxonomy): Eukaryota > Viridiplantae > Streptophyta > Magnoliopsida > Fabales > Fabaceae > Gleditsia > Gleditsia sinensis. The sequence continues at coordinate 58,251,118 of CM073468.1, read as the reverse complement.
CTATATAAACCCCCACCTCCTCATTTGTAATCAATCCAAAAATCACAAAGCATTTGAGTATTAAAGAGCTTTCAAGCATTCTCCAAGTTCTCTTATTCTTTCTCTTGCTCACTTGTTAGCTTTGGTATCTTATTTCTCTTTGAGAGGTGTATTGAAAAAGGTTGATTTAGTTAACAACAAAAGGGGAGTGTCCTAACTAATTGTTGCACGGCTTATACTCAAAGGAAAAGAGTAAGGTCATGACAAGCAGCTCTCTCCCCTACTTTTTTTGAATGCAAATAAATCTTTTGGATTTATTGTTTATAAGAGATCTAAGAAAGCCTTTCAATTTATCTTCTTTTAGACAAACCTAAGAGTTTTCAATCTATTGCTAAGTCATTTTTTAGGCAAATATGATAGTTTTTAATTTTTCAATCGGACTTTTTTAGTAAATCATTAGTGTTCTTGTCCATGTCTGGTTGAATCATTAGTGGTTTTTCCTCTATTTAATTTTAGACATCTTATGATATTTTAAAATTTTGCATATCTAATTTAACAAATAAATGAAAGTAGTTATTTCATTAGAATATTGATGATGATGTTAACGAAATTTTATCCCAAAGGGTAGTAGAGCCTTTTTTCTTATCATTTCATTTAACAAAAAAAATTATTCACTCATTTGTTATTAAATTCGATATTTCTATGACTATTAACTTTGTTTTTGAATTAAATTATGTCTTTTTTTATATGTAAAATTTTTTTGACTAAACAACTTATATGAAAGATTTTTTTTTTACTTACAAATGAGTAGGAGATAATAATAAAATAATTACAATTTTAATATTGCAAAGCCTCTTTGATTTATATACTAATTAGTAAGTTTATATCAACTCAACTTACATAAGAATTCCTGAATAAAAAATAAATATTGAAAGGTATATTTAAGAATTAAAATGTTATAAATATAAATTACAACAAAAAAATTTAAATATAACAAATCATTATTATTTCACAATATTTACCATAACAAGCAACAATAGGATTCATGGTCTAAATCTCAAAACAAATCAATTTACACGTATCGGAGTTACTGAAATAAATTAAACAAAACTTTAAATAATAAAATAATTTTTAGAAAGTAAACTTGACTTATGTAAGAAATAGGTTAGGGAGAGTCAAGGGTTAAATAGGCCCACTTAGAAGCAGTTAGCTAACCATCTAACTTAGGCTTCGTTTGGATAAACAATTTATTTAAGTGCTTATAAAAGAAGGACTTATGTGAAAAGTTATTATATCATAAACTCCTTTTAAATTAAGCTATTTAGTATTTGGATACAATTAAAAATTACTTTTAAATTTTATAAGCTCTTTTTAAACCATTTAGATAGATAAATATATAAGTGCTTATAATTATGAAAATGATTGAAATAAGCATTAATAAGAACTTATTAAATATTGTGTTTGGATGTATAAACATTTTTGTTTATAATTTGAAAAGAAAATTTTTTTCCACTTAAAATATTTATATAATGTTATGATTATTGTATTTCATTCAAGTGCTTATTTTTTTGTTATTAGTTTATTATTTTGAAGTGTAATTTTTTACAACCAAAGTGATTCATTTAGAAACCAAGGCTAATGTTTGAAGGTCATTGTCTTTGTAAACAAATAAATGAATAAATATACACATTTGACACAACATTATTGTCTCTTTTTGGTCATGGGGGTAGATATAAAAGTTAAATTCTACGCAGTCTTCTTTTATGGCACGTGTTAATTAAATCGCGATAAAAAAAATAGAGTTGGTGCTTGGTCTAGAAGCTTAGTTTTCGCCATTTATATGTCAAATTAATTTGATATCAAAACATGACCAATTTAACAAAATAAAAATATGAAATTAATTGACAAGAATAAATGAAAAAACCCAATTCACACCTTACACTGCCACATGCAATAATAGTGGTTTTATATTTGAGCGAAATAGAGAAGACTTGCAAAAACTAATTTCTACCATATAAATTATGACAAAAAAGAAAGAAATATAAATTAAAATCTAACAAGTGTTTGTACAGCAATATGATTTTATAGAAATATCAGTTCATAAGTTGTATTTTATATAGAAATAATAAAGGCAATAAAGTTAAAGATGCGTAGGCAACTGGATTTTTATTTCCTCTCTAATATGCTCCATTTGTCTAACGCTATCTTTATTTGGTTCCTTCCATATGATATTACTAGACCCTGCTTCATCCATAATTTCTTCATCGGCAAACTCAAAATTTTCATTAAATGTTTCAAATTCTACATCACTTGTATCATTTCTCCTGATAAAATTGTGCAAAGCCATGCAAGCAATTATTATTTTAACTTGTGTCTCTAATGGGAATGAAGGCATAGCACATAGTATTTTCCATCTTGCTTTGCAACATCCAAAAGAGCGAAGGCTAGAGTGATAATAGTTAAACACTTCAGTTCTTCCTCTTGCTCTTGGCCCTAATCTGAAGTGTGGAAGATGATATTTTTGCCCCTTGTAAGGACCTAAGAAACCCACAAAAGTAGGATAACTAGAATCGATCAAATAGTATTTACCTATAAACAAAAACTTGAAATTGAATAAACAAATAAAATATAACATACTTTAAGGCTTGAAATTCAGATAGTAATGTCTAAAAAGCATTAACCTTTAGGAGGAAGAGGGAAATGCAAGTTTGGTCTACGTACAGCCTCATTGAAAATTTTAGTATCATGTACAAACCCTTTGTAACATCCTTAATTTCGTTTCATGTATTCAAAGTAACATCCCTAATTTTGTTTCTTTTATTGATAAAAGTACATAAATATTTAATAATTTTTAGATGTCTAAGGAAATATAATCCTTAGAAATTTTTCACCTTACGTGTATGCATAGAAATATTCTAACATTAATAGAATAGGTAAATAGAGAAAACCTAAGAGGAGAAATTAGAAATAAATATACTAAAGAAAGATAAAATTCTTGGGTAAAGAAGATAAATTTTTGTGAAGTAAGTAAACGTATTAAAATTTCAAGAATATTGGATTAGGGTAAGTTTTCCTAATTTAAGAGTTAAAGTTACTAAGTTTAGTATCTTCACCCATAAATTGGGCTTTCACCTATGGACACTTCATATAAAGTTTTTCTACTTCACATGAATTTTTAGCAAGCTAATAGGATAGCTCAAGGATGAAATAAAATATAGATTTGGACTAAGATATAGAAATTGGACTGGTAGCCCAAAAATCATGAAAATGTGACTAATCCCATTATGAAAGGTAGAATTCTAACCAAAGTAAAGAAAATGGGCAAGAATGAGCCCAAACCCAAGAGAAAAAATAAAAATAAAAATAAAATAAAGTGATATAATAATAGTGTAATCAAGATTAGGTGACATGGCATTAAGACAAAAATTTAGTGTGATATCCTACATTCATAATTTTAGCAAGTGATATGATAATACAAGACTTTAGGACAAAACATATATATTCTACACTCATAATTTTAGCAAGTGGTATGATAATACATGGTATTAGGACAAAACATTTTCTATCCCATACAAATAATTTCAATCAAATAATGGAGATTCAAGGGCTAGAAATTTGTCACCTAAAAAGGCCAACCTATCATACTTGATTAAGACAAAAGAAAAAAAATGAATCTCTAAATCAAAGGGATGTTGTCCCTTATCTTAGAAATATATTATCATAATTTTTAAAATATAAATCTCCTTTTGCTATGCATATCTTGACTAAGAAAGAGGAAGACAAGAACATAAGTTGTTTGTTTTCCAAAAATTCAACCAAGTGTATCCTAATTGTGATAAGGTAGACCCGTGATCATGAAAGATGAATTATTTGGTAATTTATTTCAGTAAAATCTACCCTTATAACATTAGAATTTTCGTCCAAGTGAGGGAGAGGAAACATAGAAGCAATATAGAGTGAGGAAAGGAGAGGAAGAAAGGAAGAAAGAGGAAGGAGAAGTCTAAAGGACTAAGTGCTCAAGGTAAGTTTAACAATATTTCTTTTTGAAGAAAATATTTGAAACTTGTAATATTTATATGAGATTTTGATCTTAAAATTTTGTTGATTGGTCATGGATGTTGCTATATCATGTTATATATTTTGTATGTTTGAATACTTAGGCTGGTGAAGATAGTTCTGTATAGGTCCTATGGGTGGCAAAAATTTTAAGCTTCTAATTTTAACATTCTGGGAAGAATCAGTAAGGAATTTAAAGAAATGGTTAACATAAAAAATGTAGATCTATGTCTCATGGATTTTTAACCACTATAATAGCTCAATTTGGAGTCCATATGAGGTAGATATGGTCCGATTAGTAAGCAGTGGTCAGAAAATGGTTAATCAGGAAAGAATATGTTAGGATAGCTTATGTTTTTAAATTTCTGAAAACTTTCTATAGGGAATTAAAATAAATGATTAACATAAGAATTATATATATATGTGTCATGGAATTGTAGCTACTGGAATCACTCAATTTGAAGTTCGTATGAGGTAGATATTGTCTGATGAGTATGCAATGGTCAAAAATTGGTTAAACAGGGAAGAATATTTTATGATAGCTTCTGTGTTTTAATTTCTGGGAACTTTTTGTAGGGAATTAAAATAAATAGTTAACATAATAATTATAGATATATGTGTCACAGATTTTTATCCACTGGAATCACTCAATTTGGAGTCCGTAGGAGGTAGATATGGTCCGATTATTATTTAGTGGTCAGAAATTGGTTAATCGGGGAAGAATATTTTAGGATAGCTTCTGTGTTTTAATTTCTGCGAACATTCTGTATGGAATTAAAATAAATGATTAACATAAAAATTATTGCTATATGTGTCACAAATTTTTAGCCACTGCAATAACTTAATTTGAAATTCTTATAAGGGATATATGAACAGATTAGTAGGTAGAAGTCAGAATCGAAGAAATAACCTGTACTTTGAGGGAGTAATATCACCTTGATTTCTTTATATTTCGTTAAACCATTCAACATAATAGTTTTAGATAATTGTTTTATCTTTAAATTGACACCAAGATCACCTACATCGCAGTTAAATTGAGAGAGTTATGCTCTAATTAGTAAAAGAAGGTTAAATAGGATGAAAACCAGCATCAAGAAAATAAAAAAATAAAATTAATATTTAAAAAAGAAGAAGAATCTTATAAATGAAAATAATAAATGACTAGTATATGCCATAACCATTGCCATTGTATAAACTTCTTACCATCTTAAGTGTGAAAGTTTGACATGAAAATATTTTATAAAGTGACATTTAAAATGGTTATGTTCATGGCATGATTATCAATGATTTTTGGTAATAGTTATATTTTGATAAATATACTTGTTATTAAAAACATATTTTTTGCTATCATTGTGAAAAGAAACGAAATGAGCGCGGTTACATGGCAATCCGTGTGGTGCACCAGTAGGGGATGCCCTACCAATGGTTATGATCATGTTAATGAGAAAATAAAGAGAAAGTGGGCCATGTCGGACAGAGCGAGAAAAGTCTGTACCGGAGAGTAGAAAATATTCACCCTGACCGAGGTAACTTGATATGAGAATAAATTGATAGTCATCATATGATATTCTGAAAATAGTTAATCCTGTCATACATGTCATTATTGTACGATTCTCATGTGCATAGATATAGTGCATTCATGTGACCAAAAATATTTGTTGTAGTTTATACAGTTGAACATGATGTGAAGAGCTATATTGATGATGATTTATTGTTAAACTTACTGGGATTTAATTCTCACTATATTTCCATGTCATGTTTAGAAGAATAATTATGCAGATTTTCTCTATGGCACTGGCTTTTAACGTATGTTGGATCGAGTTACTCTATTTTGAGCTGATCCCAGTAATATATATGGTGTCTATGTCAAGTTGACTAAGATCTTGGTGAAGGTGCAACCACCCGCACCCGTATCTTCGGAACTGATCAACAGGGATGAATAAGATGTAATTATATATGTGTTAGACTTTTGTACGAATGTTATTGATTAATGATATGTATATAAACTCTGTATTGTATAAATTAAATAAATGTTATTCTGAGTTAAGTTATAACGAAGTAATAACTTCATGGTTTTTTTTAAAAGAAAAATTGTTACTTAAATGGAGTTGTTACACCCTTCCCAACCTTCCTATACAAATGTGAAGTGCATATTAAAATCACAAGCACTAATTACATTGGTAGTTGTAATATCTTTTCTACTAATGTAAGAAATTTGTAAATTCAGAGGAACAACAACATGTATATAAGTGCCATCTATGGCACCAATACAATTTTTAAAATATGGAAAATATTGATTATCATTTATAATCTCAACAGGAATGCTTTGAAGTGTGGATTAATAGGCTTAATTATATCTTTAGCAAGGTTGCAAACAGCATCTAAGACTCGATGGAATTGTCTAAAGATTTCTCCTCTGAATGCTGAAACATTTCCTCTAAGTTATGAACTGAACCTAGTTGTCTTAGCATGTATAAAAATAATCACACTTGTTCTTGAATTCTAACATGTCTTGTAGGCTTAAGATTGTAATTACTTTGTAGAACATCACATAACTGGAGAAAAACATATTTTTTCATCCTAAATTGTTCATAGCAACGGATATGATGTCTATTTAGAATCTCTGAAACCCATTTATGATCAGTTAGATTAAAAGTTCTACGTGGAGTCTTCACAACATACTTTGAAAAGTAGTTGACAACACAAGACATTGCCACCATTGCCATTTTCTACTTATTATGCTTTATCATAGTTCTAGTTTTATCGCAAGATTCTTCATCTAAAAAACTCTCATCAGATTCATCTGAAAAACTTTCACTTAAGTTATAATACATCATGTTATATAAATAATCAAAATAAAAAGTAATTAATTTTCAAACGATAATATACATATGAAATAACCACATAAAAAATAAAGAAAGCATATAAAGTAATTAATCAAAATAAAAAGCTATAATACATCATAGGTGAAGGTTTTAGATTCGGGTTTCACGAATTCATGCATCAAAGTGTTACTATAATAACTAAATAAATGTGGCTAATGATATTCTAAAATGCTTTAAAACAAATAACATCACATAAAGGTGAGACACATCCTGTTATATAAATAATTAAAATAAAGTAGTAATATTAGTTGCATAAGTATCCATAAAAAAAAATATAGTATGCATTGTAATATTAGTTGCACTGTACAAATTACAAATAAAATTCAAACAAGTCAAAAAAATACAATATCATAGTAAAACTACTTAAAGGTGAAACACATATGTTATGTTATGAGTCTTCAACCAATCAAGTTAGAGGGTAGGGTCTTCTAGTTCCATAAAAATCTCCCTATTTACTCTCTTTCCCATTAATCTTGTACCTATGAAGAACAACACACTGCCAACCTCTAGTCCTGGCAATTTCTTAAGCATGGCTAAACAAGTTGATATGCTATGTTCATTTTTTTACAAGAAACATTGATAGCATTTTGTGCCTCAAAGCCAGTAATCATATGTCTCAATTGAGCAGAAAGTTCAGCAGCTCCAGATCTCTTTTTACTCTTCCCACCCCTTTTTCTTTTCCTTTTTGACCCCTAGAAGGCCCTTGTTTAATATTCAAACTATCCAAGCCTCCTTTATCAAACCCTTCTTGTGCTATCTCTTCATTACCTAAATATTCAACTTCAACATCTTCCTCAATAGGTACATTCATATTGTTTCCCTCATTTCTATCACCTTCTTTATTTCTATCATCTTGTTCTCCTTCAAGTTGATCTTAAGACAGTGCCCAAACTCCACAACCAGTAGCTACAATATCCTTAAAAAGGATTTCCATTTCATTTAAGTATTTTGGACCATCTTCCCTAAATTTCTCCACACCAGAATTTACCTATGAAAATGTTAAAAATTAATTAAGAGCCTCTATAATTATGATTTAAAATTAATATATGAAAAATTTATTATCAACTTTCACATACTTGAATCTTAGCTTCCCACCAAGCATCATCTGCTTAGACTGTCTTTTTAATAGGATCCTCACCAATGCCTGTCTCTTTTCCAATAAGTTTTACCCACAACCCCACTCCTTTTTCATTATTTCCCATTTGTTTTTAAATTGCTTGTATTTATAAGGCAATCTAGTGGCCTTAAGAAAATATGACTTCAAGTTTGCCCAACTCGCTTTTATTAAAATGTGTGTGAGGTCTATTTCCAGCATACACCTCCTCAACACATATTTTTACAAATATAGTAGTGTTTTTCTCATTCTAATCGGCCTTTAACCTCTTTGCACTACCACTAATTTTTCCACTTTCATCTACTTGCATGGGATGCATTTTTGGAGTCATTCTAATACATACAAAAAAAAGTCAATATAAATAGCAACAATAATTCAAAGGCAAGGAAATACAATAAAACAAATGGCACAAGTGAAGTTAATTATAGCAGGAACAAAGTCAAAATAACTAACTAATCATTTGGGAAAAAATATAACTTAGAAAAGTAAAGTATGGAGAATATTAATGCTGCACTCATGTTAGAAAATTATTCTATTAATGCTGCACTCATGTTACCAAATTAGGACTACTTCCTATTATTAATCACATAATTTACAAGTCTCTAGAAAAATAAATCACATAATTTACAAGTCAAATGTCAAGTCTATCTTTTGGTCTTCTACAAAACTAAAAGCATGCATATGACATTCCTATTTGACACATTTAATTGATTGTTTCATTATAGGAACTTCTACTGGATATACTTCAGCAAAGAAAAGAATGTGCTGCATTTAGGCAAAGTTTGGATTTGGAGGAATTTCTATTGGATCTACTTCAACAAAGAGAAGAATATTTAATAGTATAATAAATGTATTCTTTTTTTATTGATAGGAACTTTTAAGTGTCACAATCTTGTTTGATAGGGGAGTTTGATACAACAAGTGTTTTAATTATAATGTTTTATTTAAAGTCTAGAAGAAAATGCATAAACCAACTTGTGCTGAAAAAGAAAATGATTCAAATGTAACTAATATAAGCCATTGTGCTATGTGAATGAAAATGGACAATATTTAAATGTTTTATTGCCCTTTGAACTAAAATCCTTCATTTTCTTGTGTAGGTTTCATGTAAAATTTTATCCACTCCTCCAAATATCTAAGTTAACTTATATCTGGAAGAAGATTATCTTCCACCAATTAAAAGAACTAAAACCTTGTATGCTAATGTTGCAAAGCAATAAGCAAATGCAGCCATCATAATTTAGTTACCCCAAAATATTTGGCATTCCTGATTTACGAAACGACAGCTCTTCTAAAGGGTAATAAAGCTGTTATCTTGTTACAAAAAAATAAATATCTATCTTATTAACAGTGGCAACACAAGAAAATTTATGCCAAATACAAAAGTCACATTATAACATCACAAATGCGTTCTTTTTTTTTCAATGTCAACTTCAGTGGTGTTACTCGTCTAAGAATTCCAACATTCATAAATCCTCCAAAAACAGAAAGCAAAGAACAGGAAAGAAAAGATAACAAAAGCAAAAACATTAGTCTATGTTTCCTACAACTATAACACTATCTATCACCCCTTGATATATATAAGACGAGATTCAATGGCATACACCGAAAGGCTTTTTTTCCTACAGACCATAACACTATCTACCACACACGTATATGTCAGCACAACATAGAAACACATCTTCCAAGTGTCTTGGTGTTTGTTAGCTGAATGAGAGACAAGTAGTGTTTCGCCCAGGCCGTTTTAGATTTGTTACGCTTGGATTTTTGCATTTCCTCACGTGGATTTGGACCCTCTTATGGATATTATCCCATGCATGTGTTTCTACATCCGCATGGCTTGATTTGGGCTTTATTGGGTTCTTATCAGTCTCCATTAAAAAAAAGCACCTTGGACGCTATCTTCCACTTCTCGGTTACAATTTCCAGGTCATGAACCCTCTACTTCCTGCTTCTGTCTTGTACTTACTTACTGGTGGTCATCCATTGACTCAAATACTATGACGACCAACTACCAAAGGGTAAAGCAGGTTAACAAGAATAGGACAAAGGCTTCTAAATACATTGAACTACTTCATCTAAAAAACTAAAGCAGGTTTAACAAATTGGATAGCCATTTACAGCAAGAGCTATATAACCGGAAGCATGGGAAGGAAATCAAGTGAAATCTTTAAAGAACGAGAGATGCTAAAAGTACAGTAAAGAAGCAAGCACGCCCATAATTATTATGTGTTGAAGCTATCCCCTGTTTTTCCATATCCATAGTTTCCAGCATGAAAGTAGTAGAAATGGAGATTTTCTTCAATTTCCAACTAATTCTAATGACCTTCCTTATGTTGGTAGATAGGGAGGTTTTTACTTCCATGCTTGTGCTTTTGCTTTCACAGTTCAACGAACACAGTTTAGAGGCTTTCAAAATTTTTACTTCCATGCTTGGGCTTCTGTTTCTGCATCCACAATTTTTACTTCACCCATGAACACAGTCTCACAAATAGAGAAAGCACTCTTGAACTCAAACATGAGGCTCCAAATGTCGATCAAATCAATTTGTGTTTGGTTTCTCTTCCTCAGTCAGGAAATTGAGAGAAATAGAGTGATAATAACATTCAAAATGTCAATATCCATACTCTAAAAAATTGAGAGAAACAGGTACCTTGGGTTTGTCGTTTTAGGTTACCTAGTGACACTTAACTTTATCAGGTACCTTGGCTTCACTATTTTTGGAGACTATAAGTTTATGAGTCTTGAGTGGCAAATGGTTTAAACTTAAATACATGAAAAGAAACTATAGCATCCTTTCCAGAAATAGATGCAGAAGAAAAAAAAATAGAAACAGAGATAGAAATGCATACCTGCTAATTGCAGCTGAAGCAACGAAGGCAGATGGAGAAGCCATTGAAGTTTCAAATTCCTACAGAAGAAACTAAAATGTTGAAGAAGCTTGATGGAATAGATGTTTGATGGAATAGACGTCAAGAGCAGTGTACAAAAGGAGGGATACAGTTGTCCCGTGAAAAATACGAAACAGCTTCCCAGTCATTTGATTTTAACTTCTGCAAAAAGCTTCTCCAAGAAGCTTTAAAAAATAGCTTCATAAAATAAACTCAAAATAACTTTTTTAAAATTAATAAGTAACTTAATTAAATTTATACAAACACTACTTTTTAACTATAAAAGCACTTAAGTTACTAAAAAAGCTCTAATAAGCTATAATTCTTACTATCCAAACGGGCCCTTATTACCATCTCCACTGCTTGGATTGAAAATGATGGCGCAAATACTTTACAAATGAAAAATAAGTGTCCAATTACATAATCATTATTAAATGAATTTGTAAGAAACAAAATAAAATAAAATAAAATAATGCATGTAATTACATATTTAATAATTACATAAATTGAACTACCTTTTCAAAAAAGGTTATTGATACTTTTTAAGTAATTATTAATTTTTTTTAAGTGCATTATGTGACTTCTTTTTTTGAGTTGAAATGCAGAAGATTAAATTAAAAAGGAAAGTCAAGAGTACATCATCCATACTTAATGCAATCCAATCTGCATCTGGGGGTAAACAATACCTCTAAAATCCTTCAAAATAATGTTATATATAAATACTATGTTTGATAAAAATAACTTATAAGTTAATTTAAAATTTAGTTGAGAATTTTAAAAATATATACTACTTAAAGTAGCGTATAGTTTTTAAACTTTCAGTTAGTTTAAATTACTCAAATAAGCTTGTTACAAAACTTTTCTAATTTATTCAAACAAACTTATAAACTAATTAAATAAGTTATAAGTTAACTTATTTGAATTGAAAAACACACTCAAAGTCAAGAGAAAAATATCAAAAATAACAAATCTTGCTCCATGCAACACGTATATTTTGACAACTTATCATTAGCAAGTTTTCCTCCCTCAAAATGTGTCTGCAAATCCAGGTCCCAAATTTCAATAAAATTGACCTGCATCTCTCAATTATATTAGAAATAGGCAAAGATAAAAGATTATAAATAACTTGAGAATCCATTTCAATAATCAACTTGTTCTAATCCGTAGTGATAGCTAACTCTACTCCCACAACCACAAACCACATTTTGACCAGGATGCTAGAACCCCAACCTAGTTTCTTGGCAAAGCCCATGATCCAATTACCATCATGGTCTCAGTGATCATGTCAGTGGACACTAACTTTCTCAATACCCTCAGGGTCTGGTAACATAATTTACTTGTATATTATGTATTTTTTGTAATTCTTGGAGGTTGTACATTGTAATTTTAAATTTTCAATGAATGTCAATTTTTGTGTTATATTTCATTTTCTTCTGAATATTTTTATTATATTTAAAATATAGATCAAAATTTAAAAAAATTTAAAAGTACACAATTATTTATAGGCATAATTGTAAAAGTATAAAAAATATATATCAAATTAGTCCACTAAAAAAAGTATACAAAATTTTTAAAAATGTAAATTAAATATTTTAAAAAAAATTAAAAAAGGTTAACAACAATTAGAAAAGACCATTGATAAGACGATGCCTTAATGATGATTTTTATATTTGTTGTTATGATATGGGATAATGAAAATTATGAAAACGTCATTATTCCATCTAATCATGACGGTTTCCTAACTGTTGTTATTGTGTAACATACCGATGATTGCAGAAATTGATATTCATGGAATAATGATGGTTTATAAACCATCGTTATAAATAGTCTTAAAGATGGTTTTTCTATGGTTGACTGAAATCGTTGCAATGACACTAGCTCCATGACAGTTTTATGAACAGTCATTAAGTGCTTTATTGACAGTTAAAACCATCACTAAATCCTTTCAAAAACTGTCATTGTTGCCTTTTTTCCTTGTGTTGTTACAAGGAGTAAAGCCATTTGTGTTCAGATTGAACCAACCTTAGGGAGAAGGGAGATAGCCATACAACAAAAAAGGGGTTCCCCCAGCAATGGGTTTTCTTTTAAAAGTATGGAAAAATTCAGCAGCCTGACTTAAGACAAAAAAGCTAACAATTGTTGTGATAAAATCCCCCTAATTGAAAACCAGCATGTTCCTATGAAACCAAATGCTTTTAGTAACTATAGATAAAGAAGGCATTCCAAAGAAGATGTAGTTGACCAGGCTTACCACACTTTTCAGTTAAATTCCACCCAACTTGTAAAGTTCAGATTTTGATCAAAAAAGCATTTGGTGGGAGGGTTTAGCTTAACCCAAATCCTCTTTGATAGTTTACAAAACATGAGGAGGTGCTTAGAAAACTCAGTTGTTTGATCACATAGTGGGCAAAGGGGAAAGAGGTTGATTTTCTTTAAACTAAGTTTTAGATAAGGTAACTAACACTTAATAGGAAAGTGAATTGGATGTTTTAATAAAACAGCTAATTTTAAAATATATTTCCAAAACACTTATGATAGAAGTTATTTTGATAGGAGAAAGAAAAAAACAACAGTTTTAATTATTAAAGAATACTTAAATTACTAAGTGCATCATCTTAATCAATTTACACAAGAAAAATAGAGCATTTTCTATAGAATATTATATCTCAAGCAAACAATCACAAAATAGAATATCGAGAATATAATAGCATGAAATGTACAGAGTTAAGGGAAAGAGATAAATAAACTCCAAGATTTATCTTGGTCCAGCTTAAATCCAAGTCTACATGCAGTTTCCAAGTCTCAACTTAAGATTTTTCACTATAACCACAAGTTTATAAATGAGCACCGGTGAGCCACAACACTTTCTCAGCTCCAAGAGTTGGTATTAAGGGTCTTTCTCCATTTTACAAGGATATCTCAATCACAATCTTCAAGGAACACTTCTCTTGAATTATTAATCAACTAGAATAAGGATGAAGGTTTAAAAATAGTAAAAACTCTCTCACGAGATTGGATATACAAATGAAGAATAACCTAGAAGTTAGAATCAATTGAACTCAAGAATCATTTTTAGAAGTTTGGAGCTATTATCTTTTTTCTAGTAATTCAATGAACCCTTGTATTTATAGATTTTTTTGTGCAAAAATGTCCATTGGGGATCTTTTGTAGGTGATTTGACTCAAAAATAGTTGTTAGAAATGCTGAAATCATCTTTTAATACAAACAACAACCAATTGTCAGTGCCATGCAATCAATTGGTGTATGTTTGATAATCATATTTTGAAATTCCAGTATCTAGTAGTTGTTTGGTATGCAAGGTAGTCACTTGGTTCCTCTTAAGTAGCAGAATTTCAAAATTCTAGTAGTTACAAGCCAACCACTGAGAACAATAAATCAACTAGTGCTACTATTGCAACTATACTTAACTTTAAATGGTCATAATGTTCTTATTTTAACTTTGTTTTGAGCAAATAACCTATCAATAAATTTTTTTTAAAGTCTAGTTTTCAATGCAACAATATTTGGTTCGAAACTAGAGCTGTTTATAAATTATTTCGTTCATAATTCTAAGTCTACAATACCTAAGGATGGATTTACCTTGAAGTCTTAAGGTTCCTTGATTTGAAAAGTCTCATGTGCTTTGTTATTCCAACTAAACTTAAATATCTTCAATCATTTTTCTTCAATTCTTAAAGCATCTTTCTTTGAGTTAAGCATGATATTGATATACTATGTTTCTATATTTTAATGCTAAATCTTCTTGCTTTAAACCATCCTACAAAAAGATATTTAACTTACAAACTAAATAGTTAGTTCAAAGAACAATATGCTTGATTAAATGATATTCTATAATATAAACAATTTTATCATACATATAAAATTCTTAGAAGCATATATCCAATTTATGAGATGTATAGGACTTTACGAGACTTATTGAATATATATTACAAGCAAATAGATTTCATAATTAAAGTATAAAACATGATTAAGTATAAGATGTTGTATATTAATTATTATAATCATGCATAACACATTGTAATCAAATAAGCACATATACTAATATAGTTACAACACATTTGTCATCATTTAAATTTACAAAATAGAACTATAAGGCTAACACCAAGAAAAGTTCATGTGGGTATAGCTTCATGAGGAATAAGCCAAAGAAAAAATCTAAGTCTATGTTGAGCTGTGAGCTGAGGACTTTCATATCCAATAATAAGAGTTATTTTTAGACCTTTTAGAATTACTATGGTCAGTTTTACTAGCTAAGTCATGAACAAACGCTTAGAGAATTTTTATCTGAATTCAGACCCGAGAGAGATAGTCCTTCTTTCTAGAAGCATAATGGCAGGGATAGGCCCAAATGAGTTTGGTAATCTCTCTTAAGGAGACAAAAAGAGAAGTTGGATAAATTTTAGGCTTCATTATCATCAAGGATTAAATCCACTCTAGCTCTTCATTTTTTTTGTAAAGGGCCCCAAATTATGTTTCTATGAGATTTTTGGCCCACTTAATTGTTGATCCAAAAAGAGTTCTTTTCCATGTTTACTGGACTTCTTGATGCCCAAGTCCACTATGAGATTAACTTTTTTAAGGCCTTTTCGAATGAAGGATCCTGAATTCCTTCTTCTTTATAGGTTCAAACCATAATTATTAATTATTTAAGTAGCTTAGTGAAGGTTAGATTCGATTCTAAGCCTTCAATTAAGCTTACCTAAGGGGTCTTGTTATTTTTAGCATGCTTTCTAAATGCCCCTGCCACCTTCTTTCTTATTAAGGGTGACTTTTAGGTAGAGCTTTTTCGTATCATTACAATTTCCCCAAAAGAACTTTTTATGAAGCTTATCCAGGATGGATCAAGTTTTTCTGGGAAAGGGGTTTATTGCATGATGTGGTTAGCGATAGGCAAAGTGACAAATTTAATAAGGGTAGATCTACTTAGTAGAGATAGAAGATTGCTTTTCCATCCCCTAGTATCTACTCCAATTTGTCCATAAGATGATGAAAGTGCTTATCCTTACTAGAGCTCTCCAAGAGGAACCCAATATACAAACCTAGGGTAGGTTTAACAGTAAAGTTAAGGGTAGAGGAAATTTTGCTTATGACATTAGGGTTTGAATTTATAGAGGTCCAGAAAAGGATTTTGAGGTGTTGACAAAGAGACCAGAGGTTGAACAAAAGGAATTTTAAAACAAACACAATGGTTTTAGTATTCCTCTTGTTCGCTTTGGTAAAAAGAGGAATGTCATCAGTAAAAATCTAATGAGAAATGAGAGAAGTGCTTTTATTAATCTTTGTACTGGTCCAAGATTTACCTTCAACTTAGGCTTTGATAAGTAAAGAAAGGTATTCTATACACAAGACGAATAGGTGCGAGGAGATGAGTTCCCCTTGACGAATGCCCTTGGAAGGGTAAAAGGATCATAACAGTATCCATTGACAAAGATGGAGTGAGAGGCAGAGCTAATATAGCAACTCAAAAAGGAAAACCACAAGGGTGAGAAGTTGAAGGATTTCAGCATGTAAATGACAAAATTCCAATCTTATTTATCATATTCCTTCTCAAGGCAAATTTTAAAAACTGTCTAACCTTGCTTACCCTTTTTCTTTTTGAAGTTGTGCACAATTTCCTATGCAATGATAATGTTGTCCACTGCCTTATCCTAGGGATGAAAGCCCCTTAGGAAGAGGAGATGAGATTGGAGAGGAAAGATTTTAATCTATTGACCAGCAACTTAGTCAAGATTTTGTAGATGGTGTTGCAGAGGCTTATAAATCTAAATTTTTTTATAGATTCAAGGCTAAGCATCTTAAGGATAAGACAATTATGGAACTTGTTCCACTCAGTAGGGATTGGCCATTCTTAATGTCTTCGGTGATGTTGCATACAAATATTTTTAATTACTATAAAGATTTAATTATTCAAGCAATCTAAATCTAGGAATTAATTAAGTAGATGTTTGGTATATCATTGGAAACTAAAACGAAGTCTAACTAGAAAACTAAATAATGCCTTTGCTATAGTCTATATTCAATTACAACAAAGAACGGCTTAAGCACACCCACCCGATCATACCCATAGCATTGTTAAGCTTTAACGAACCTTTACCTACTACCCCTGATATGTTTCTTTGTTTTTCTTAAACATCATCTCCTAAATCCTTTGAAGACCTTTTTATACCTTGCTCTTTTGCTCTTCTTCCTACAAAAGTTGGCTTCATCATTTCTCGCTCTCGCTTTCTATAGAACATCTCTTCTACCTCTATTGTCCATAAATCCTTTCAAAATAAGGAAAAAGAAGAAAAGAAAAAGACATAGAATCTAAGGGCTTGTTTGGTGAATCTGATAAGTAATAGGATAAGATAAAGTTATCCTATCTTACTTTTATCTTATGTTTGGTGGGGTAATAGGATAGGATAAAGTTATGCTCTGTATTATCATATCCTTCTATATTATCCTATCCTGCCTCTAAGTGAAAACTTATATCCAAGAAAAAAGATTGGGTTACAAATCAATCGGATAGGATAAGAAATTTTTTTCCTCACTCACCCTCACCCTCGACCTCATCGTTCCTCATCCTCGCCTCGCCCTAGCTTCTCCAAGGCATATCGCTCCTTCACCCTCACTCCCAAGCACATCGGTCCTCCTCCCTCACGACAGCTTCTCCCACCGTTGACCTCACTCTGTCCTTTAGCCGAGGTAAGCTTCAATTTTGCTCACCCTCACTGTCACATCCCTACTTTAGAGACGCGAAAATCTCTTATATCCGATAAACTTTACTATTATGTACTTGTAAATAATTTCACAATATAACATATCCGAGTATTACCATATGTTTACAAATTTGCAATATTAATTACAATCGACCACATAATATGTCATAACAAAATAATATCATACATTTACACATTTTCAGTATAGCTAATTATACATGTCAGGTCTACATTTATCAGTTTTACAGCGAAAATAAGGATTCTGCTCGTGACGTTCAGAGCAACTCTAGAGTACAAATATATTACAAGTTTACATACTGAGAGCCTAGAAACAATTTAGGCTCACCACTTAAATATAACACCCAATCGATCAAGTAGCCGTAGGACCAAATTTTGGGTCTTTATCTGAAAAATATATCAACCATATGTAGTGAGTTTTACAACTCAGTGAGCAGTTAATACCTCATATAACCTCTCAGATCAACATAAGGATGTACTCTTATTTTAAAAATTTATCATATTAAAATCTACCGTTCAGAAGTACATCTTTATGGGATCCGCATTTTTAAAATATTCTCAGTTCCAATTACATTCAAATATCTGTAACCACATATGATACAAATTGATCTTAAATCAAATTTGATATGCATTAAAAATCAATTCTTTTTTATAATGCTCAAGTATGTTACAACTATCAATAATCTCAATAGATAAACATGGAATGTGAGTTCATCACCCTTCTACCTCCTCACATTACCATAGTCACAACCACAATAGGTAATCAGGGAATGTGAGTTCATCACCCTACTGCCTCCTCACATTACCACTGACTACAACTTCAATAGATCAACAGGGAATGTGAGTTCATCACCCTTCTGCCTCCTCGCATTACCACTGTCATCATCACAATAGGTAATTAGGGAATGTGAGTTCATCACCCTACTGCCTCCTCACATTACCACTAATACCACCTTCACAATACCGTCTCAAGCCATATAATCCCGTCATTACTCATCACTACATATATATATAAACATGTATAAAAGTGCATATCCATCAAATGCAATGCATAATTATCAAACAACTCGCCATACAATCATATTCGGAAACTTATCACTTTACATATCATTCAAAACAGAGCTTTCAGTCTCAGTACAAAATCCTTTATCATAAATTTTCCAATCAGAGGAATCATATAATCATGCCCATATCCGAGGCAAACATAACACTGTAAAAATCAATGTCACATGCATATCATATTTTCTTTGCCATGTAATGCGAAATGCATTTAGAAATAATGTATTCAAAACATTTCAAGATCTATTTCAAAAATCATACTCTTCTTGAACTAGATATCATTTCTCAATCATTTCAAATATTTCAAACCATTTAAGAAACATATGAACATATAAATAACATGTAATCATACTCATTTATCAATGAAAAGTTTAAGAAGAGTAAAAACAAGCTATAAGAAGAATTATCTACTCACTACTTTGAAGTACAAAGTTGGACACCCTTAAAATCCTAATTTTTGATTCGAATTCAGCAAAATAAACTCTAAAATCGAGTCCGGAACGTCCGAAACCCTTAAAAACGACTCTGGATTTGCGAAATTTGGCCTCTGGGAGCTCGGTCAACGCAGGTCAATGCAAGGATGTCCGGCTACCACGCGCTACACGCGCCGCCCAAGGAGCTGCGTGTGGGCTTCACTCGCCGAGAGAGACGCGGCGCGTGCGTTGGTGGATCTGGCTGAAATTTGAGATCCAAAGGTTTCGGTGCCTTCTGGATCGATCTACGGTGTTAGTTTTTGCATTTGAAAACTAAAATTAGGAGTTTCGAGGGTTACCTTTTTGGCCGATTTTCCCTTTAATTTTTCAGCCAATTTCCGGCAAATTCTCTAGAAACCAATCAGATGGATTTGAAGAACTCCTCTTCGTGAGTCCGTTGGTGGTGGTGGTGTCAAAATCTGAGGTTCGTAGGTGGATAAATCTTAGAGAGAAGTTAGAGGGTTTTTGGGGAGAATTTTCTGAAGAGAGATGGAAAAATCTGCAAATGACCAACTTCCGAAGTGGTTGAGGCCCTTAAAATATCCTAGGGGACCTTTCTACAAAATTTCAATTTTTGAGGGAGGTCCTTGCAAAATTTTCTTATTTACATTTTAACCCCGAAACTTTTAAGAAATTGAATTTTTGCCCCGAAACGTAAATTTCTAACATTTCTTTTATAATTATTTAATCCATGTAAATAATAACTTATTTTCACCGGGTCCTAACTCTATTTTCAAAATCCTCTCTTTAAATTTCAAATTTTCTTTAATTGAAATCCCCATTTTTAAAATTATCTCTTTTATTTCAAATTTTCTTTATTTGAAATTTTTGTTAAATTTACGGCTATTACACTCACCCCTCATACCCCTTAGAAATCGCCCTCTCAAAAAACGCTCCTCCTCCTTTACTGTCGAGAAATCATCTCCCTCACCCTCCCACCGTGGATCTCCTTTAACCGTGGACTTCCTCCCACCGTCGACCTCACTTTCTCAAATCCTTTCGTTGCTAGGACACTAGTTACACAAAGGTAACACCTTACTGCGTTTCCACACCTCGCCATCACAGTGGTGAAGCACTACAGACCTCCGGTGAATACCGAATCCCCTTTTCACCGATTTAAAACTTGATCCTGTTCTACTAAAACTGTCTTAATCCCCACTTGATTGCTCTGAAAAATACTAGTTTTTGCTAATAGGCCCGAAAGTCATGCCTCAAAAGGCTATCTCAGTTCCCTTATGCTTGTAACTCACTATGTGTGCTCTGTCTAATGTGAAAACTCATCCTTTTAACTTTTATTTTATTTTTTTCCTCTTTATTCTTTAATTGATGGGCAGAACTAGGTCTTAGTATGAAAACATGTTATGTATTTCACTTAATGGGTTTTATGTTAACCTCATTTTGCTATATTCTTATATGTATCATATACCCGTATTGTGATTTTGGGTTAGATGTGCAAAAAATTTGCAATATTCAATTGCTGTTAATCCTTTACGGTAATAAGTAGGAGAAAAGTGAAATCTCTGCGACTAGAAAATTTATAAATTTCCTTGGAAATATTATTCTTCTAGGAAGTTTCTATGATTCAAATGCTTTCCATTAAGAGAATGAACCATCCTAATGATATTTAAAATATTTTTGTTGCTCATCTATTGCTTTAATTTTCTGTTGTATATGGCAGGGGAAGAAAAAGGAGAGAAACACTGCTAAATATGTCACCAGGTCACAGGCACTCAAGCTGCTCCAAATTAGTCTACCTCTCTTCAGGTCCATTTTCCATAAAAATATTTGTTCATATATTATCCAATTTAAGGTGATTTTGTTGGTACTCAGCCATGGATCAACTAATTCCATCCTTCAACATCTGAAGGGAAAGGCCATAAGGGAATATGATGGGGTTTAAAATCTTTTGGAAGTTTCAAATCTTTAGTGTGATTCTTGTCTAGATATTCTTGTATTTTTTTATATTTTGGTTTTTGATAAATTTTTGGAAAAGGAACTTTGGTAAAGGCTATACAATTATACTTACATTGGCTTTGCAAATTTTTAGGAGATTTTGCATTCTCAAAGGTATAACCCCAAAGGAGCCAAAGAAAAAGTTCAAAGGAACTCATCATACTTACAAGTTATTACCATGTGAAGGATATTTCCTTTCTTTATCATGAACCTTTGGTTGAAATACATAGAGCAATAAAAGTGCAGGAGAGAAAGATAAAGAAAGCAGAGGCAAAGAAAAACCAAGAATGTGCAAATAGGCTCTGGGAGTAAAAGACCCCAAATCAAGTTAGACAGGATTATTTAGGAGAGGTTTGTTTGTTCTATCTATTAAAATTTATATATTGCACTTGTAGCCATTAATGAATTTTCAATTTGATTGATTATTCTTCAATTTTAGGTACCCAAGATTTGTGGATGCACTTGGAGAAATGGATGACTTCTTACAACAGTTCATCTTTTTGCAGCATTACCTGCATCAGAGAACAAAAAGATTGAAGTGGAACATGTTCATAAGTGTTGGAGGTATATAACTTGTAATTTGAAAATTTTATATTGTTATATAAAAAAGAGTTTAGGTGCTTGTGGCCATACCTTCCCTTTGAAAATGAGGACATCAGGAAAATAACTTAGGTTTAAGTACAATTTTGTTGTGTTTCTATTGCCTCTATCTCTTGTATTTATTCTTCTTGCTTTCTTGTTTTTGGTAGATTGGCACATGAATGGCAAGCATTCATATCTCGCACTCATAATTTAAGAAAAATCTTTAAAGGTATATACTACCAGGTAATAATTAGGAATTTTTAATGGTCGTGAATCTTAATTGTTTATCTTATGGTTTAATTATGTTGTTTGTATAGGCTAAAGCTAAGGTCAAATGATAACATGGATGACTCCACATCCACTACAGCATGTTGTGCCTGATGATGTTGACACCACTACCATGGTAATTTGTAAAGTTTTTCTCTTAAAG
This sequence comes from Gleditsia sinensis, assembly GCA_037074535.1. Classification (NCBI taxonomy): domain Eukaryota; kingdom Viridiplantae; phylum Streptophyta; class Magnoliopsida; order Fabales; family Fabaceae; genus Gleditsia; species Gleditsia sinensis. Next base: position 58,228,959 of record CM073468.1, on the reverse strand, counting down.
AAAATGTTCCTACTTTGGTAAGTACTGTGAATGTCTTTGCTATGAACCTTGATAAGTGTGTGTATTTATTTATTGGGTTCTGTAAATCAAATTTGCTTATTTTGGCTTGTTCGGACTCTTTATTGTGCATTTCTTTCCTGCTTTGAATTTAATTTTGTATGTTATTTTGATGAATGCATTGAAAAGAAAGTAAATTCAGCAACATATCACTGATTTTAGTAAATGGTCTGTGTTGCAATTAAAGACATTTTCATTGAAGTTCAAGCATTTTGCATTGAGTTTTCGCGAATCAGGAGGCACCTGTATTATTTAGGCTTCTGAAGTCATTGGAATAATTATCACTTTGGCCCTTCAATCTTGTTTCCTTTTTACCCCTCCCAAGTATATTTCTGTTGTAGATAATGAATGTATCATGCTTAGAGCTTAGTTAGCATGTGTACTCATTTTCAATTTATGGATTATCAATAAAGTTGATAGTTCGTCAGTTTGCATATTCTATTTTCTTCTAAAATGCAATGAAATTAGTGGAGTGTTAAGAAACTCGAATATTATACAAATGCATAATACAACATGATACATATGTAATATTTAAATATAATTATCAATATCATGTCGTGTGTTTGATTGAATGAGATACTTTGATGCTTCATGGATAGAATGCTCTTTATAAGCTGCAGAATTTGTAGCATTTAAGTGAAAAGTTATTCTTTTGAAATATTTGAGAAAATACAAAAGTGACGACCTTGATGAACTACTATGATAATAATCAATTTTGACTCTTATTTGGGATCCAATGACAAGTAATGCAAGATACTATTCTATTGCTGTTTGAGTCTATTAAAATGAAGAAAAACAAGATTGGATTTTTTTTATAAAAAAAAAAAAAAAGTTTCTTGGCAAGCAGGTAGAGGAATGAATAAAAAATAAAGACAAATAAATTCTCACTAATGTTATGGATATTATTTTGTTATATATATATATATATATATATATATATATATATATATATAATTTAAAATTTATATTAATGTATAAAGTAATCAAAATTAAAATTGATTTTAAATAAGTATATATACAAATTTATTATAAGGGTAATTTTTTCATTTCACATAATTTATATTATATCTTACTGTTATTTGATTTTCTCCAAATACAAGATAGAATAGTATAATGCCTATCCTGTTATACATTAAACACATAATAGGATAAGTGTTTATCATATCTATATTCTATCCTACTGTTATCTTATCTGATATCCTATCATATCTTATCCTATCTTGACCACTAAATAAGTCCTAAAATGATAACCATAAATAAATCGAGTAGATGAATTCAGTCAAACAAATCCAACAAAATGAATATATAAATCTCATTAGAAAAATAGATAAGGAATATTAAAATCTGGTGGGTATAGATGGGATTAAATTTCCCATATTATGAGAGTAAATGAATACCTTGGGAAATTAGGATTCTTAGGATAGTTTCCTTTAAAATTGGTATCAAATATGTAATCTAATTTTCTAATAAAGTTTCCAAGAAAATCTAAAAGAATTATTGTACTAAATAGCACCTTAATGATAAAAGTCTACATTTGCATATCCAATTATCTATATTATATATATGGATCCATTTTGTCACGTCACAGTCAAAAAGCTGTGGCACTGGTGCGATACCTAACTCCACAATAAGAGTTTTACAAGTGGCACACTATAGGGAGTAACACTAAAAAACAAAAAGAAAATATTTTTTACCTTCCTCCATTCGTGTACTAATTATAACTTTCCTACACCATCAAAATGTAACAAAACATAACATAGAACGTGTAGTAGAATAATTTTTTTGACCGGATTGATCCATAGAAGTAAACACGCAGTTTGTATTTCAAAAGTCCATAAATTTTGATTTGGTTGGAGTTACAAACTCTTTATGATATCAACAAAAGACTTCTTTTTGAGTTCATCATTGTTTTAACCAATTCAATCTGTTAAGGTCATTTCAAAGCTCCAAATTTATCGTTTTGCATAATTTGTGGTTGTTTTAAATATTTTTGTCTTTTTTTAAATATTGTTTATGATTTTTATTTCTTTATCTTAATATTTTCTTCTGTAATTAGGAGTCCTATTTAGTACCCTGTAAGTTTGTTCAATTTGAAACCTTTTATCAATTAATCAACTTTAGAGAATTTTATTCATGGTTTCTTGTTCACACTATATTTCGCAGGGTTAACAAAACACTCCTCCAATGTTTCACAAATAGGAAAAATATAAAACATTTTTTTTACCTTCACTGTTCCCATTTGATGAGTGAGTTTTATACTCATAAATTAAATATTTTCATCTTATCTTTTGTCATAATTAAGCATAAATCTCCCTTACTTGTCTTTAATTTTGTGTCTTTCTTACAGATGGAGAGAAGAGTAGAAAATGAACTTAATTGGAAGAATCAAAGTTAAATTGTGGCTCTTTGAGAATGATGTCTATAAATCAAGCAGATAAAACAAATTCATTAAGGATGGCTGAGTAAGGAGCATTATCATATTGTCTCTTGAGACGCATCCTAATGGATATATGCACAAATTTATTCTTGATTTATGATCACATTTCCTAAAGAACTAAAACATAAAGATTCAAGGCAAAGCACCCAATGTTGAGAATATGTTTTCTGGTTGCAGTCCAGCCCAACCTTGCTATAGTACTTGGGCCATATCTCTGAAAATACATATCCAATATGTATGTTATTTGGTAGGTGTGTAGCTGAAACAATTGGGTACAACTTTCATGTTCAAGTGGTCAGAAAATACGGACATTAAAAGGGCCAAAAGTGGCCTAGAAAAGAATCTGACTACTGCTGCAGTCCAGCCCGACTTTGCTCTAGTATTTTGACCATAACTCACACATTACGTATCCAATTTGTCCACAATTTGTCTTGACGAAAAGTTAATGAAATTGTCTACAACTTTCGTGTTGATGAAGTCAGAAAATTCGACGGTTTTCAAGACGATATTCAAGGATCAATTTCGGTGCACATGATGGAATTCAAATTGTCAACTTTGTACAACTTCCTACCTAACAATTTTGACAATTACCACACCAACCACACTTAATTGTATCTATAAATAGAGGGCTTGAGGGGTGAGTTAGGGAGTTTTTTGGAGAGCTTCGGATAGAGCTTGGGAAAGCTTTGTTGAAATTCTACGAACTTGTAATGTTATTCTCTCTTTAGACATCTTGTATTTTTCATTTTCTTTCGTAATATTATCATGTTTCTTCATCTTTCATTTCACTTTCTTGCCTTGATTATGGAGAACTAATCTCCTAATGCTAAGGTGAAAGGGTGAAACTCTTGGTATGAGAATAATAATTTATCTAACTCTTAATCTTAAAGTTTATCTTTGATATTGTATTTACCTTCCTATTTCTTTTCTCATAATTATTTCTTAATGGCTGGTTTTATCATACCGCCGATTTCTTGTTATGTTATTGGCTGGTTTTATTAGACCGCCTATTTCGTATTATTTTCATGGTTGGCTTTGCCACCTATTCTATTTCATTTTATTTTGTTATGTTAATTCATTTTCTACCTTTCATTTTTTGCATAAGTTAATATTGTAAAATGTGAATTTTGATATATTGTAGACAATATAATGATTGGCACAATTTATGCTTGAATCCATTTACAAGTTATCTTTTGCATCTTTGTATTTTTAATCTTGTAAAGTGTGAACCTTGATACATTGTAGACAATTTTTGGCACAATAAATACTTGAATCACTCTTGATTTATTGTAGACAATATGGTGATTGGCACAATGTACGCTTGAATCTATTTTACAAGAATGTTTCAATTATTAGAAAGGAGGTAAATATAATTCATGTATAAACAAAGTTGAGTTTAAATTAACATATTACCCGATTAGAACTTTATTCGTATAAAGATTCTAATTGAGTAATAAAAGAGTTAAATTTATTTTTATTCGATATACCAAGAGTGGATCCCCTAACTTTAGCATGCTTCTTTACCTTGAATACATCTTCATTTAATTTTAGTATATTAGTTCTTTGCATATTTTGTTCAATATTCCTCTCACAAAACGAGACATCGGGAACTAGGTTAGAAGTATTTATTTCGGATCTATATTAGAATTTTCTCTCAATTGGCAATCTCTGTGGGATCGACCTTGCATACCACTAAATCTATACTCCAATAGATTCGTGCACTTGCGAGTTTTAATTAAAACAACAACACCATTACACATAAGGATCTATGCTTTTATCCTCAATTTTGCCCCTTTCATTTATTAGAAACCAAATTCAAAATAAAATTGGAGCATTTCCTTGAAATTGACAGTGGTTGAATGCTATTGTTGTCAAATTATAAGTTTAAAGAGCGAAATGAGGGCAGAACCTGTGCATAAGTGTTAAGGTAAGAAACTATCTGCTGCTCATTAATTACATTGGGACATTAAAAATCCAAAATATTTAATATTCTCACTTTTTGTGAAAGGTTAAAGGAGTGTTTGTAACGTTTTAAAATTAATGTTTTAAAGTTTTAATTAGGCTACAATCTAGGAAGGTAAAACGCATTTTCTCCCAAAAACAACTACTATCTACGGCCAGCTTGTAAGCAAATGATGCAACTGGGAACCTAGTTCTGCTTATTTTGGAGTAGCCCTTTTATCCCATCTCCACTTCCTCTCTTTTACATGCAAATACTGCTAGAGATTGGTGTGCGTTTTATGGGGAACTTGCTCCACAATCTGTTTTGACCAGTTGAGTATGGTTTTCGGGCTATCATTCAAAAATTGACAGGGGTCGCCCAACACAAATTTTCATTAGAAATTGAAAGGTCGAGGCTTTACTTCTCTGTGGCTTTTCAAGGTTATTTCCTTAGATTTTTCATTCCAAGTCTTCATTGTGAGAAGGTCCCTTCTCATCTATTTTGGCGTTTCAATAGTTTTCACTTCATTAGGTGTTCTTCCAAGAAGCCTTCAAGCTATTAGCACCCATCTACAAAGACAGATAATTAAATAATTTAGATAATCATTAATAAGATTGTTTATTTGTTATTAACGTCTATATAATTTTCATTCATAGTATTAGTTCCCCATGCTCGTTTGCAGTCGACATGCCTCATTCAAAAAAGTATAATAACATGAGGACAATCTTTACATACGAAAACATGGAAGAAAGATGGTGAAGAAATAAATATAGTTAAGAAAATCAAACCGAACCAGACACAATCACCAACTCAATGAAAAAAAACTAGTAAAAGATCAGCCTAAACCGGTGAAAACCACCCATTCTAGTACATAAAACCAGATGTGGTTCGCAAATAAACCGAATCATGTAACCCATTCCCCTTAAAAAAATTAATTTAATTTCACATAGTGATATTATTATTGCATCTTTGCCAAGAGGTCCAGACTGACATCTTGCTCACCTGCTTCATTGGGTATTCGATGTGCAACTTGTAACTCTTAAGAACAACTCTCTTCCTTTATGTTAAACACAAACACTTTTGCATGCGGGACTGTTTTCTTTCTTTTTTGGTAATTTTGATAGTAATCTAATGAATCTGTCTTCCATTCCATGAAAAATTAAAGTAATAGCTTCTTCTTTTGAATTATTTAGTCCGAAGAATGAAATAATGTATTACTTTTAAACAAAAATGAGTTATGAAAGTGTTATCATTTAGTACTTATTAAGATTACTATCAGTTTTCCTTCTCTAAATGCATTACGCCAGCGATCTTCAGTATGATAGTTCCCATTTTTTTCACTCTTATTCCATTTCCAAAACATTATTTTCAATTCCCGTAATTCTTGGTTGCAATCATCTGTGAATTCTTTATTGAAATTCAATCTTTTCCGCTATGAGATTTGTTGGACAATAGTTGTTTTTACTTTATATGTGTATCCTACAGTGGTTCATTCTGATTTTTTCTTGTTAATGCAGATGAAAGTTCTAACCAAATTTATATAAAAAAATAATTTGCTTATGGTTTCTTGAATTATTATGTAAAGTTAACACTAAATTTATAAATTATGAGTTAATTTAATAAAAATTTCTATAGTATCCTTATTATACTAGTATGCTTTAGAATTTTTAAAATTAAATATTATATCATATAAGATTATAAATTTGATTATGTGCAATTAAATTATTCAATGATATTTCAAATGCTTTGAATATTACATTTTTAATATGTTATATATAATATAAAATTAATTTTATATATATATATATATATATATATATATATATATATATATATATATATATATATATTTAATTTATTATTGATTCCATCGTAATTTAATTAAAATTAAATTAATAAACTGTAAATCGTTTTTTTCACTGATTCAGTAACTAGTACTAATTTTAAAACATTGGAAATAAATACAACAAAATCAATCTCTCTCTCTCTCTCTCTCTCTCTCTCTCTCTTTGAAAAGCATTTGAGTGCATCTAACATAGAACTCCGAAATTTTGAAGACATGCCATTTGAAGCTGTCCTCATAATTTAGTTAATTACTTCAGATTAATATCGAATTTTGGATTGCTTCGTTGCCACCACATTTGTGTTAGCTCGAAGTAAGGACTTATCCTTTAGAAATTTGGCAGGTGGGAATCACAATGGCATGTTTCTAGGTGGACTAAAGGAATACAATCCATCTTTGCATCACTGACCCTCTACTAAAGAATGATGGCAAATCGTGGCCCCTCAATTGTGACCCTCTAAAGAAAGACCAAAATGCTAAAAACTAAAATAAATTGGACTAAATAAACATTTTGGTCTCCGAAAATATTTCTCCGTAGTTTCGGTGCACGATTTTAACCCTAAATAATAGTAACTTATTGCAAAAATCTCATTGAAACAGATAAGATGGATGACATACTCCAAAAGAAATCTATAATAAGATCATAATAGTTTAAACATTTCATACAATAATGGTATTTTTTTTAATAAACTAAACTGGTGATCATTTTATTAATAAAAATTAGTAATAAGAATAGAGACCACCCAACAAGGAGGGTTACCAATTCAAATATAATCATTTTTAGGAAGTTGAAGTTGGGATTCCAGCGACATGAAAAGATGTTTGGATTGTAGTTTATAAAAAGGCTGACGAATTATATATTAATAACAAAGTTAGAGATATATGTGTAAGTGTTTAAATCCTGTAAAAAAAAGTTTTACAATCTAATTTAGTTATAATAATACATTTTTAACTAGATTTATTATTTCTCTCTATTGAGGACTCTTCTTTCCAAGAGTTTTTTAGTGATAATTCATTGGCTCTAATTTTAAGAAGCAAAGAATACTCAGAGTGAATTCAAGGATTTGAATTGGTTGTTCCCTCAACCCAAGATTTTGGTCATGGCTCCACTGAGTTGAGTTCACAATCTGAATCTTTTTACTAGGAGTTGCAAAATGATGTGGCTAGACTTAAAGTAGTGATAGAGGAACGGAAGGTCAAACAACAATGATGAGAGGCTAAATGAGCAGCACATAAAGCTAAACGAGCAGCATGTGAAGCAAAAGTAACTGCATGATAGCGACAGATAAAAGCAGCTATGTCTTTCTTATTATAAAATTATTAAAGTCAAGTGCCACCTGAGATTGTATTTGTATCGAGTCAAGGTCCAAAGGTAATTTTTTAAAGTTTCAGTTGAATTCTAAAAACGAATATTTATTTAATTAATTTTATTATTTACTACTAATATATATTTTTTATTTTTAGGCCTCAAGTAAATAGTAGATACCAGCTTTCTTAAGACCCCAAAAGTTAATTTATATTTTTATTGTACATTTTATTTAACTGTTATAAAATATGAATTGTAATTCAAATTTTAATTGAATATAAGTTTTTTTTCAAACTTTGACTCTTATTTGTTAATTTTATTTTTTTGTGAATATTAGTATTATTATTGATAAAAGTAGGAAAATAGATAATAAAAAATCAATTAAAAAGTGTTGGAAAAAAATGTTGGTTTTAATGATGGTAAATTTAAACTATAGTTAAAATTAACATGCCTTAATGATGGTTCAAAGCCGTTTTTAAGACATAATTTAATGACTGTTTTTGACAAATCATCATTAAGACTATGTGAAGGTTTAACGAAGATTTAAAAAAAATAACTAAATCAAAATTATTTTTTAATTGTAATTAAGCCATATAACTTAACGACGATTTGTAACCATAGTTAGAACATGACTCAATGACAACTTTCCCACAATTGAGTAGAATTGTTGTTAAGTCTATGATTTTTTATGATTTTTTTTAATTGTCGTTAAGGGTATTAATAGTGGTTGAAACTCTCGCTATAATTAATAATTGTTGCTAAAACTTCTTTTTCTTTTTTGTAGTTGAAGCACTGTCTTTTGTAAATTTTCTATCACTATTTAACCTTTTGCATGCCAACTTAAGAGGCACACGACCATGACCTAAATTTTTTGAATTTTTTTCACATTTTTTTCATCCTTTATAGCCATTGCACACAATCTTTATCATCATGTCTTATCAATCCATAGTCATAACAGAATTGTGGTAGCTTTTCATATATGAAATCTACCCCAAAAAATTCCTTCAGCGTGATTTCCCATCCTAGAACCTTTTTTTGACATCCATTTCCACTAGAGCTTTCATGATGCTCTAATTCCCACTTGGTATTAAAATTACCTACCTCCAAGACTCTCCCTAATGAGCTTCTAATCTTCATTCCCGTCGCTTTAGTTTTGCATTGTGAAGGGAGTCCCCAAAACTGAACCCACCAAAGCGCCTTTTCAAATAGCTCATTGTTCGATTCCTTATTATTATCCCATTGATGTATAATAAGCCAACTACTCCGATATAGCCTTGGTGAACCCTTTAGTAACTTTCGCAGATCAGTCTTTTATGCAAAATAAAATTGAAATAGTCTGGGTTTCAACTCTACCACCCTAAACCCCTTTGGTGTGCCTCAACCCTCGAATATTTTTCATGGCTAATTCTATAGCCCCTTTATTTATTGGTTTATGGGAACACACCCTTCCAACCAAGCTTTTTGCACAGTCATTCAGTCCTACACTTGTATCTTGATCATCGAATATTATAATATTTTGCTCATCTGTTGAACCATGATTTTGGGGACAACCACTCCTCCTCGAAGGATTTGTAACCACGCATCCTAGTTATACCAAAGGTAAAACATTAATTCCTTTTTAGAATTATAGCCAACCAAGATTCATGCCACACTAGGAAAATACCCACATACAGAGATGAATAACTCGATTTGGAACGGAAAATTGCACTACACACCAATAAGAGGTTGTAAGGTTGCGAAACCCTAGCAAACCATGCAACAGTGCGAAGCTGTAATGGAACTTTTGTGAACTCTACCAAGAGATAAATAGATAAGGGGCTTTTGATTTTGTTTTCAATTTTTATTTTTAGTAAAAACATATATGATCAGGTATTTGTTTATTTTATTTTTTTCAAAAAATATTTTTAAAATTTTCAGTATTATAATTCATTGTAACAATGATATTTTTGTAATTATTTCAAACTTATTATAATATATATATAAATAGTATTTTACTGTTAAAAAATAAAATAAAAACATAAACATATAATTAAAAAATAGTAAAAATATAAATATAAATATAAATCAAACATATTTTTTAAAATATGAAAAAAAAACAAACAAACATTTTTACAAATTAAATACACATAAGTTGTTATATTGTATGCCTTCTCCAGTATGTCATGTTATATTTTTGCTTTCTGTAATCAATTATAATAATTATTTGTATTTACGGATTATTTTTCACATTTTAATCAGATTTATTAATAATAAAACTTCTTTTTTAACCTTTAACTGTTTTGTCGACTTAGCTCAGCTGGTAATGCACATGGCATTTTCACCATGTGGTCGTGAGTTCGATTCCCTCATTTCTTATTCATATCATTCTCCAAATTTTTTTTTTTTTTCAGTTTTTCGTCTCTTATCCATAATGCCCCTACATGCGTTTCGCCTCCGCGCTTAAACCCAGACCCAGAACCCCAAAAAAATGATCTGAAGGAGAAAACAAAATGTTCTTGGGCACACTACACTTGTTCCCTGCTTGTTCATGTGTGTCTTCTAATCTTGTCCCTGTGTGTTTTCCAGCTACAACTTCCTCACATCAACACCAGTACCAACAATTGCAGTTAAAGCAACCCAAGAGGCGGAGGCAGCTTTTGGTTTCATGTACGAGTTATGAAGTGGGTGGCGGCTACCCAGATGAGGAATTAGATGTAGAAGACATAAATGGAAGAACCCAAGAAGGGAGCCAAAAGGTGGATACTTCTCAACGTGAAGCTCTCCTCAAAGGAGGGGAACAAGTCATCTCTGTTCTCCAGGAAATGATCACCATTGTAAGTCTGTCTCCTCTATTTAATATTTTTCTGATCAAAAGCAGGGAAAAATGAATTTTTAGATTTTGTTTTTGTTGTTTCCTTGGATTATTTGGTACCTCGTGTTAGACTAGACTTTGTTGTGTTGTGCTGTGGTGGAATTCTTAAGAATAGGAGTTTGTAACGTGTGAATGAGTGTTTTTGGGGCAATAATGTGGTTCGTTTCAGAGCTGATAATAATTTCCTGTACCCTATTGGGGATCTAAGTGATCTTCTGCGATACATCATTTGTAACATCTTGGGGATATGGTCTTTATAACTCGGTGTTAATAGGCATGGGGCGACTGTTGTATCTTTCAACTAATTTTCTATGTAGCTAGAATGCATTTTTAAGACTACTTTAATATTGCAAGCTTGTGAACAATACCCAGAGTTTGATTCTCAGCGACCTGGTATTGATTTAGAGGTACCTATAAAGCATGGGCATTTCAAAAGAAAAAAGTCATTTCTGAGTCTGACAAGTGTCGGAACTCATACTAGACATGACACAATAGTTTAAATTACAAATGGATGCATCAAATTTTATTTTGTCCGGACCATGCTTGTGTTCCTGCATGGTGTTTGGTTATTATAAGATGAGAATATATTGTTAATCTTTTTTTTTTCCTAAACATTTAATCCTCTTTTTAGGCTTCTGAGTATGATTGAACTTCTTTTAGAGCATTTATAAAAGGGAAATTTTGATCTTCATTTATGTAAAAAATGACCTATGATTTTTATTGAAGGGATGATATTAATTGTACTCCGATGATTCTGCATGTTGGAATTTAAGGACCTGTTAAATGTCAGACTTTTCAACCAAGTAAGTAAGTGGCAAGCAAGCATTTCTGTACTCAAACAACATTTAGCATGCTTTGAAAAAGTCCTAGTAAAAAAAAAAGTTTTTATTCCTTTTGTATTTGGCTTGGGATTTAATTATAAATCAAAGAGACTGAATATTCTTTACCAGCATTTCAATGTGAATGAAGGGTGAAAAGTTTCTGTTTCTGCTTCAAGGACAACGAAATTAGTTTCAGTTCAGGGGGTGTGTGAGAATTTAAGATGTGGTAAAAAAAAATGAAGATTTGTGTTCAAAATTTGGGTTAGCTTCAAATTAAATTTATGGTGTTGCAAAATACCTAAGTTGATTTGGGCATTTGCAAAGAGTAGAGGTGAAGATCCCTCTGGGTGAGCAATTGAGGATTCAGAACTAGGAAAATCTATGGGCATTAGAAGCCAAAGAATGACATGCACAGAAGTGGCGACAAAAATGTGTTGAAGGGTTCTTAAAGAGTATATGGGATTAACTGGTGAAAAGCTCTCCATCTGCAGATTCAATATAGTTTGTTAAAGACATGCTGTCATATATGAGATTAATAATGAATGGCTATTTTCATTCTGAAATAAAAGACTTAAATTCTGAATAGACACTGGAGTTCGCCCCTAATCATTTGACCCTGTAATATAGCAGTGTGAACAATTGGAATTTTTTATTCTATCATTTGAAGTCATTTGGTCTGTACTGATTTATAAATTTATACAGCCACCTCAATTTCATTTGGGGTAAAAGCTCATTTATATAAGAGCTAAACTTGCAGCTCCTTTGCCCATCTATAATTTGAAAAGTTTGTCCAAGATTGCTAAAACCAGACACTGATTGTCATTGTATTATTGTCAAATGACAGGATAAGCACCTATACTAAATATAATATTAAATATTATTGTAAGTTTCTATGGTTTTTACTGGTGGGAACTTGGAACCTATGCATGCTGAGCTTGCACATCTTCTTGGTGAAGATAACTGATGGTATCCATCTCAGTTCTTGGTACACTTATGTGCAGTTTGCAATTTGTCTTCAGAATCATGTCTGTGTAACTCTTCTGACTGCGTTTACATGTCATTTCTGGAGTCATAATATGTAATGCTACTCATGGACTCCTATCACTTATATCTGTATGAGTCCAGTTGGAAGACATGAAGATGGATGAAGCTTCTGAGAAAGTGGCAGTGGAGTTGGCTGCACAGGGAGTTATTGGAAAGAGAGTTGATCAGATGGAATCAGATTTTATGATGGCCCTAGATTACATGATCCAACTTGCTGAGATGGACCAAGATGATAAGGTATCCTTTCAAACTGAAATTGAAAAATCAGGTCCTTTCCAATTGTTGATAACAATTCTTTAGCAACTTTATTTTTAACTTTTTATCTGTAAAATTTCGTGAATTGTTGCTGGGGTCTTTAATCAGTTTAAATGGACAAATAATGATCTTATAGGAAATAAATTTGTATTTCGTATGCCAAAGTCTTGTGTAACTCTGGTGGATCTCAACCACTTATGCTTGAACTGGGAGGCGAATTATATTCAATCATCATATTGATAAAATTACATTTGTGTTATGTGCTCTGAAATTGTTAATTTATTTAATCTTCCCCTGTTCTGGTTTCACATAGAAGCATGTCAAAGAGCATGAAATAATTAAGAGAAAATTTGGTTGTAAATTGTAATATCTGTAAAAGAGTCTTGGCAGTCTTGTAAAATATGTTTATTTTTGTTGAAACTTGGAAGTTTTAGTAATAAATTTGACTATGTAGAAGTTTCGGTTATATAGAATTTGTTTCTTGAAGAAAAAAAAAGTTTCTGGTTGAATTTTCCTATTGATGGGCAAATATTAAATATTGATGTTTTATTGCTTTTAGTGTATATACCATCAGAAACAAATGATGAAGTTTGAAATTGCAGATGTGATTTATGTGAAGTTATTTGTGATGTGGAGTCAACACAGTTCCTGTTAACATTATGATTACTTTTTAAATTTTGTGATTTGAGACAAAAGTACAAAACTGGTTAAAGTGTGTGAATGTAGTTTGGTTTTCCTAGGAGTTTAAAAGTTGTTCTTGCCATCCATCTGTAGAATATGGTGGATTCTCACCAAGCATTACTACACCTATGTTGATAGTAAATGTATTAGACTTTAATCCTAGTGGAAACAATCTAATAAATATGATGTTGACTAAATTACACAGCAGGTCTTCTATTTACATTATGCTTTATCATTTAATTGAGGTTAACAGTTGGGTAATTATGTATTATGCATGAATACCGTTTAGTGACATAATTCTATCTCACATATTCTATGTGCTGACTGACTTCTCAATTCACACAGACTTTCAGAGGCTGCAACATATTTAAACTCATACTAGCATGCTATAATTTATCCTTCCCATAAGAAGAAATCAAGAGTTGAATTTTAAGAATTTTCTTTGCCCTAACATCTCCATGCTTAAATATTTCTTTGATTGTTGATTAGTGATGTGTTCTTTCAATGAAATTTTCACTGTCTCCTAATATAGTACTTTAAATGATGCTGATATTCCATGACTTCATATTCTGGTATAAGAGAGATTGTCATGAAGTAGTGATTGGATAATAACCGCATATTTATTGGTTCTTTTTTCAGCGCAAGTCACTGTTGGAAGTGATAAAGGAGACAGTATTATCACACCTAACAAAGAAATGTCCCCCGCATGTAAGAAGATGCCTTTGGCCTGATAGTTTTTCTGATTGATGGGGTGAATTCAACCTTTATGTTGTATATAATGTGCGTGTTTTCCATTTTATAGGTTCAAGTGATTGGCCTTCTCTGTAGAACTCCCCAAAAAGAAAGTAGACATGAATTACTACGCCGAGTTGCAGCTGGTGGTGGCATATTTAAAGGCGAGAATGACACTAAGATTCACATCCCAAAGGCAAACCTAAATGACATAGCCAATCAAGCTGATGATTTATTAGAGGTATACATTAGAAACTTCATGCATTCTATTATCTGCTTGGTTATGCATGAAGTCTTTGAAATTTTAAAACTTCTTTTGTTCATATGTGTTTTAAATAATAATTATGGAGTTATTTTAACTATTTTAAGCCGAGGTTTTCTGTATGTTCTAGTTTGATAAATAACTACCATTTGTAGATGCAATTTTTTAATTTTTACTCACAAGCTGAAGGGTTTAGGTGTCAGTTTTTCTTTACTTGTGGTGCAAACAAAATGCTCAATGTGAATGTTATGTGTGAATCACATAGGTGAGGTAATCCTCAGTTGAATAATTTAGCATTGCATGTGGCTGGAATGTTGGATGTTTTATTGTGAAAGAATGCTTACTGAAAGCCTAAAATTGGTGAGTATGATGATGATTTTGTCCAACAAGAGGTTTTGGTGAAATTTATGTTTCGGAACTTTGCTGTTAGGTTTATATCTCAGACCTCTGTAGATTTACTTATTAAATGAAGGTACAAATTATTATTGTTGACATAAGAATAAATCTAGTTGCACGACATCCTCACCCACTGCTTGCTTCTAAAATCTCTAACTTGTTAAATGAGTATATGTCTATATGACTGGTGAGAGTGGTTGAATGGTTGTTAACAAGTATTTCCATGTGTTTGTAAAGCATTCTGTGTTCAAAACAGAAAGAAAAAAGATAGAGAAATGGTTAAATTCAAGAAATTCTCAGCAAGATTTCTTACCTATTTTTAATTGTGTTGGGATTTTATGTTCACTTGGGCTTTGGCTTGCATGCACTGGTTTATTCATATTTTATGCTTGGTCACTTTATCCTTTTATGTACTATTCATATAAATACACAGTGGCCTAACTAAATTTATGGTAGAACTTTTCAACCAAACACAAATTTTCTTCTTTCTTTATGCTTAAAGTGCTGTGGGTTGAGTTGTTTGGATTTCTTTCTAGTTCCCTGCTAATTACTTTATTGAGGGTTTTTCTTTGACAGACATATAGAAGTCTTATTGTACTCATGTTTTCAGCTTTTTTTTTTCTTTCCTTTTTTATTAGAACTTGTCCTTCAATGTTTCTCTCTTTCATTATTTTTACTCTAAAATAATTTGTTCATTTATTAAAGAAAAAAGAAAAGGATAAGTTGACAAATTTGTTAATAATGACACTGTTATAACTTTAAGCTAAATTCAGGTAGAAATTGAATGATAGGTGACCATTATATTGTTAATGTTATTGCTGTGCTGTCTATTGTAAGTTTGTAACTCTCATGTGGCGCACATTATGTTGAATATTTTTTACAGTACTGTGTATTAAGTATAGACTGCAGTTTTTGGTCTTATAACTACAGAAATTTTTACGTTATTATGTCTTTCAGTCAAATCAAGCTTTTTTTCTTAAATTTAATTCTACCTCGACCATTGCAATATTTACATAAATGATTTTTGTTACTCTTTCAATTGAATGACAAGTGTTCTCTATGTCTTGCCCTAAGCAACCACATGGATTATTGCCATTCTATGGTTAATTGTCTGATGCTAATCAATATATGTGCAGACAATGGAAACGAGGCCTGTTGTGCCTGATCGAAAACTACTTGCAAGGCTTGTTTTGATTAGAGAAGAAGCTCGTGATATGATGGGAGGGGGAATTTTGGATGAAAGAAATGATCGGGGTTTGTATACTCTTCCTCAGTCTGAGGTATGTTGAAGTGCAGTTTTCATATTTTAACCTTAATATGGTTCTGACTTTCTAGTGAAACATTAGTTAATAATAATTAGCTTTGTATCATCTGAATTTATTGTTTGTTTGTGAAAGGACTTGGAAATCTCCAATACATAGGCATATATCTAAAAGTATACTTTATTAACAACCATCCTTTGTTGTCATAAATATTATGTTATTCTAAGAATCTTTACAAATAGTCTTAATCGGTGAATCGAAAGAGGAAATAAATATAAAGTTAGACTCATGGAAACAAGTTTTGGAAACACATGGTTTTCGTATTGATGGGAACCAAACATTGATCCCTTACCCCAAAGTATACACAAGAAGACCAAGGGCTGAGGGGGAGGAAAGGAGAGAAGAAACCTCAGCTGAGCCCAAAATGACAGAGCCCAGAGCCCTTTTAGTATATGGCAGGAGAAGGAAAGCACGTGGAGAAGGTGAAGTTAGTTACATGAGGGAAGACACTAGTGAGGTGGAGGAGAGAGAAGAGAATTCAGTTATGGATACCTTAAGAGGGGAATATGAGGAGGGGTGAGGGGTATGAAGGAAATGGACGGATGAGTGGGAGACTGGCTGCTTAGTGCCAGGCTTGAGTTTTCCTGCATTCTCTGTTATTTCATTTACTGTGATACTTGCTATTTTATTTCTTGTTACTTGTTTCATCACCAGAAACATCTTGATGGTTTATCTTACTTTACTTAATAGCATTATCTGAGAAACAATATATCAGTATTTTTCTAGTTGGTTCCATCACGTATAAATAAAAATAAAACAGAATATATGAAATATATTTTTAGTAAAAAGCGAACAAATGCGAATTTAAAAATAAAATTTGGAGACCATCTATTAAAACAAGTCACAAACTTTAAATATTTTAGGTCCATTATACAAAATGACAGCGAAATAAAGAAAAACGTAAACTATAAGATTCAAGCGGAATAGATGAAATGGAGGAAAATTTCGAGTGTCATTTGTGGTAAAAAAGTACCATTCAAAGTTAAAGAAAAATTTTACTATATAGCTATAAGACCTATTATATTGTATAGGAATAAATGTTGGGCCGTTAAAAGACAACATAAAAATAAACTTAATATCACAGATATGAGAATTGCGTTGGATGTGTGGACACACTAGAAGATATATGATTAGAAATGAATGCATTAGAAAAAAAAGTTGGGGTAACACCTATTGTGGAGAAGGTAGTGAAATTTTGTTTAAGGTGGTTTGGCCATGTATAGAGAAGATTTGCAGAAACTCTACTGAAAAGAGTAGATCATATGAAGGGCAGCCCAATAGTTAGAGATAGAAGGAGACAAAAAAAAAAAATAATAGTTGAAATTATTAAGAAAGATTTAACAATTAATAATCTATTTATTGATCTCATTTATAATTGGCCACTGTAGAAAAAGGCTTAGCTATTGTTATTGTAAGAATCTTTACAAATGTTGTCGGTGCAGGTGAACTTCATAACCAAATTAGTGGCTTTAAAGCCTGGAAAAACTGTGCTGGATATGATAAGAAATGTAATGCAAGGAAAAGATGAAGGTGCTGACAACTTTGGAAGTGATGAGGAAGATGTTGCTGGGCAAAAGGCTTCAAGTGGAATTGCTGGAAGGGTGGGTTGAATCAGATTTATGATTGCATATGTATCATTTAATCACGGAACATATGTATATATATAAGTTTTTGAGACACCATTGTATGACGTATGTTTTACTTGATGTCCAGACAAGTGTGACAGGACGGAAACCACTTCCAGTACGCCCTGGCATGTTTCTTGAGACTGTCTCTAAGGTAATGCTATATCATTTTGACTATGTTGAATGGCTAGTTTGAAGCCTCGTGGACAAGGGAATGTCTTTGAAAATGTAAAATACTTGGGACAGTTGAACCCCCTAATCAGTAGTTTTTTAAATATTCCAATTCTTTTACATGTCAACTTTAAATTATCTTCTTTGTATGTGTGTTTTTAAATCTGATATTCCTTTTTTGTCAGGTCTTAAGTGGAATATATGCTGGAACTGACTCTGGCATCACTGCACAGCATTTAGAATGGGTAAATTCCCTTTTTCCTGATCACATAGTTAAAGATTTCTGCGTCTAAAAGCACTGTCATTTTCACTAAGTTAAATAGAAAGGAAAACTTCATCTTTCTTAACATAAATATATTTTCAATTTTATGCAAAAGTTTCTGCAGAATTTCATGGCATCTTTTTAACTTTTTTATTTATGAATTTCATCAGCATGCCTTTAACTAAACTTCTTTAACCTCTTATAGATAGTTTATGCTAGACCAACTGCTTAGGGCACTTGGGATTATTGTCAGCTCCTTTGTCACTCTTACATAGTTAGTTTAAAAGCAAGATTTTTTTGCATAATAATTGCTGGCTTTTGCGATTGAAGAGCTTGGTCAGCACCTTGAACAAATTATTGTTGATAATAAAATATCATACTGTCTGACTCCACAATAAGAGTTTCGTAAAATGTTATAACTCAATAACTCAAGGATAGGTTTAATTGAAGTCTTGTTTTTCGTCTGCTTTTCCAAACAAAAGTGAATAGTACAATATTTTAAATAATAAATCCAGCTTTAAGATTTCCAAAATTTTCATTGCCAAACCCGCTGCAGTTGTGGTAGCTTAAGTAAAACACAGGTTTGACTAATTCGAAGTGCAAAATTAAATTTGACTTTTGAGGTAGGCAAACACTGCATGATCATATTTTAATAAAGGCGGTTCTGCTGTGCTTAAAGAATAAAGAACTGTCAATTGGCATATATTACTCTCGAGAAAAATATTGTTGCGCGAAGCAATGATGGTGGTAATGTGTGCTTACTCTTGCTGATTAATTATCTCCTAAAGCAGTCAACCTCAACTATATGATCACTTTCATGACATACCGAATTACAAGATTCTTTTGTTCCTTTCTGTTGCTTCCAGGTTCATCAGAAGACACTCCAAGTGCTTCAGGAGATAGCATTTAGCTAGTCATTTTTTTCTAACTTACCTTTTATCTGTCCTCTCCCTTTGTGTATCCGCTTTTTAGCCTCGTGCTGCCAAAAGACTATTGTTAGGTTGATTATAGATATAGCATTGCGAAAGTTTTAGGACCTCAGCAGAGTTAGTATAGTAAATTCTTTTACACAAGACGATGACTGGTAGACATTGAAAATTTCTGGTATTTGCAGTCTGCAGTTTCACATTCAAACTGTTTTTTTTTTTTTTTTCCTTTTTTGTCACTGAATATGAGATTAAATACACAAATGGCTTGCAGAAATCAGAAGTATTCATGGGATAAAAACTCCACGATTACAGATAATTAATTGCCCACACTTCTAGGGAGAAGCGACAAATAATCAAAGACAAGAGCCCAAGTACTACTACCAAAAACATAACAAGAAAATTGATAAAACACTTACATAGAATTACAACTATAAAAGCAAACTAAATAAAGCTTTAGAAGACATTCATGTAATACAACACACTTCTCGGTCCTCTTTGATGATATTGTCTTCTTAAAAGTATCCCATCAAGATCTGCATTGTTGTAAATATGATGGGAGATTGTAAATCTGATACCACATAAACCAAAAATCAAGCCTCTTGCTGTGACTGAAGAAGAAAGCTTTCGTAAAAGAAAATGACTATGACTACCATAAGGAGAGAAGGAAGCTTCTAAAGAGGAAGAAGTAACTTTCACAAGAAGAGAAGAAACTCGCACAAGAAAAAGAGATAACACAGAATCAAAAGAAGCAAGAGGGGGAGGAAAGGCTGCTGCAGGAATAGTAACAACCCCAAAAAACAAAGAGGACAGAGCTTGTAGTCTATAACGGCGAGAAAATCTTAGCAGTTCAATTGGGGCTGAAGCTCGCGATAGTCTTTAACTCAAGTTTCATGAGTATCTTTCTGTTTTTTTTTTTTGGACTAGTAGTTTCATGAGCCATCAAGTTGTTACCTAATATGATGCAAGTATTTGGGCCGTAGTTCAATTGCCTTTGTCTCATGATGATGCTTTTGGCACTGTGGCTGTCGCAAAAAAAAAAAAAAAAACTAAAATTGTATGGCATTTGTCATAGTTCTGCTAAGCTTTAATTTGCGTTGTTGTTTACTGTTTCTCAGATGAAGCCCTTTGAAATATGAATCTTCATGGGGTTTGTTTTCTGCAAATACAAGAGACAGAAAATAAAAGACAAGAATTCAAAATAGACACCAGACCTCAAAGGGTAGAAACACAGAGCCAAAACTCAACCAACACCAGTTCTCGCCTGACCCAGTTCTAATGCCAAAATAGCAGCCAGTGATGTTACGACCCATACTGAGCACGTGACCAACACAAGGGCAAAGTGGAACCTTGACCTTGTAACCCTCATGCGCGCCCACACACACTTTTGACACTAGGACTCAATCTTCACCGTGGAAATACCAAAACATTTATTGAAAATGCCAACAAAGACTTCATTTATTAAAAAAAAAAGCTGCCTCATATGTTACAGACTGCAAAGTAATCATATGAGAACTCAGCTCTCCAAAACTTGAAAATAGGAGTTCGACTCTGTCGATATATATAGAAAACAAAAACATAGGTATTTACAGGCTAACACAAATTCCTATGTGACTACAAATATATATCCACTTGCTACCAAGCTTGCTTCCTCAAGAGTCTCTTGCCTTTCTATATTGGTGGCAAGCCTAAGATTGGGGCATCAAATGGCTGGGCTGACCTGGAGTTGAAAAATAAAATAAAGATGAAAAGTATGAGTCATAGGGACTCAATGACTGAATGTGAAAATAATATATACTTTACTGTAAAATAGTTAGGGCAACTCAAAACATAATTATATACATAATGTACGTTCAAAAATGTCTTTAATGAGTACAATGTATTTTTCAAATCATACTTCATTATCAATCCTTCACATGAAACGATAACTTCAATATATCATAATGTTTGAAAACATATAAATTGTCTTAGATATTCAGCAACAAACATGCACGTCAGGGTCAATAGACGTTTATTGAGGAAAATGATATGCTAGGCATTCGTATCAGGAGCCAAGGGATTGCTCTACCTAACTAAACAAGCATTAACAGGAGTTAGAAAATCATTCATTTTAAATAAATAAGAGCCACGGGATTCCCACCCAACTAAACAAGTATATACCTTGGATTTTCATTTAATACAAGTATATATCAAGCATTAAAGCATTTATAAATCAAGAGTAAATGACATTTTATAAGTTCGACTGAACATATTAATTTTAAGGTATATCATGGTGTTCAACCCCATAAATCATTTATGATCCAAAAAATTCTCATTTGAAAATAATGATATGCAATTTCAAATGTCATGTATGCTGCATGCATAACTTTCAAACAGGCTTAGTAAGTAACATCTCATGCAGATCATTGTTAAGAAAGGACATTCTCATAAATATGCAGATAATTAGAAAAACAATTGTAATGGAAATAAGAATATATAAAAATATATATATTTTTTCTATATCCACTCACAGAAAGGCCAATCATAGATGGAATCAGAAGAATCTGCCAATTGAACTTTTTATAAAAGTAATATGAAGGCTTACTTTATTAATCATGTAAGAGGTATTTATACATGAGGGCTTCAGGCATAATCTTAGAAACTAAGTTAACCTAAAGCTGATCTAATTGTTAACAATATCTATTCAGTTATTTACAAATATTTGAACTAACTAGATTACAAATAATGTATGAATAAGAATATCTCTAATATGCCCCCTCAAGATGGAGCTCAGAGGGAGAGTCCAATCTTGGCCCATAGAGTGTGAAAGCGAGCACGGGGTAATGGTTTGGTAAGAATGTCTGCAAGCTGATCTTCAGAAGAGACATGAGCAACATGTAACGCCCCTTATTGGACATGATCTCAGATGAAATGGAAGTCAATAGCCACATGTTTCATGCGGGAATGTAAGACTGGATTGGAGCATAAGTGAGTGGCACCAACACTATCACAGTATATAACGGGTTCAGTAGGAAGAAGAATGTCCAATTCTGTGAAGAGGGAGCAGACCCAATGTATTTCAGCAGCAATAGCAGCCACTGATTTGTATTCGGCTTCTGAGGACGATCGTGCAACAGTACGTTGCTTCTTGGAGGACCATGAAATAGGGTTACGTCCAAGATATACTATGTAAGAAGAGCTGGTTGAGGTATAGTCATCTTTGTTGCCAACCCAGTCTGCGTCTGAGAATGCATGTAGTGTAGGTGGTGTATGTCGATGAAGCTGAAGGCCATAATCAATGGTACCAGATAAGTAGCATAGTAAATGTTTGGGTGCAGTCCAGCGATCTGAAGTGGGATGATGCATGAACTGAGACAACTTGTTGACCGCAAAGGCAATGTCAAGACGAGTGAAACATAGATATTGAAGGCTGCCCACAATGGTGCAATATTCAAAGGGATCTAAAAGAGTAGTGCCAGAGTGCAAGGTGAGGGGAGGGTCGGTGGCAAGTGGTGTGAATACAGCCTTTGCCTCAGTCATATTAATGTGTGTGAGAAGATCATGAATGTATCGTTTTTTAGAGAGAAAGATGCCTGCAGAGTTATGTGTTACTTCAATGCCTAGAAAATAATTTAACCTGCCAAGATCTTTGAGGGAGAACCTGTTGCCAAGAGTGGAGATGAACTGTTGAACTATTGTGGATTGATTACCAGTGACGATTATGTCATTGACATAGACCAGGACGTAGAGGATGGTCTGATTATGATTGAGAATAAAGAGAGATGTATCAGCATAAGAGTTGGAAAAACCTGACTTGAGGAGAAAATGATGAAGTTCCTAATGCCAGGCTCGAGGAGCTTGTTTGAGGCTATAGATGGGTGATCAGGATCTTTGAATCCAGGTGGTTGAGACATAAAGACATCCTCGATGAGGTTGCCTTAGAGAAAGGCGTTATTTACGTCGAGCTGATGAAGAGGCCATCCCTAACTGACTGCATGATTAAGGACCAGGCGAATGGTGGTTGGTTTGACAATAGGGCTGAAGGTGTCATGGTAGTCAATCCCAAGATGTTGGTGGAAGCCTTTGGCAACAAGGCGGGCCTTGTACCTGTCGATAGAACCATTAGGATGACGTGTGAAGCGGAAGATCCATTTTCTTTCAACAATATTCTGAGTAGGAGTGGGTGGAACAAGAGTCCAGGTGCCATTATGGACAAAGGCATCAAATTCTATGGACATGGCTTGACGCCAATGAGGATCTTTGAGGGCTTGAGTGATTATTGTTGGTTTAGGGGAAGGGGGGTTGAGTGTAGCTGTCAGGTTGGGTTTTTGAATTGGTTTGTGGATATTGGTTTTAGAGCGTGTGATCATGGGATGGACATTGGTTGGCTAGAACTCTGTGGGTGAAGGGGGTGGGAGGATTTGATTTTGTGTGGATGAAGAGTGAGGTGAGGATGGAGTGGTAGGAGAGACGTTGTCCGTAGGCAGGGGTAGTGTTATGGGTGGATTGGTCTGGGTGGTTGGACTGGGTGAGGGGTGATGGAGTGGAGGTTGAGTTAAGGAAAGAAAAGACACGGATGGACACCAAGAGGTGAGTGTCTCAGGGGTTGGACGTGAGAGGTGAGGATGTGAAGACTGGAAAGGGAAGACATCTTCGACAAACTGGACGTGTCTTGAGATGTAGAGGCGTGATTTTGTGGTATCAAGACAGAGGTAGACACTTTGAGTGAGAGAGTAGCCTACAAAGATGCAGGGAAAGGATCGTGGTTCAAGTTTATGGCTGGAGTAAGGACAGAGCCATGGGTAGCAAAGACATCCAAAAACCCGTAACTTACTGTAATTAGGTGGGTGGTTGAAGAGTGTGGCATATGGAGATGAAAGGGAAAGTGTGGGAGTAGGCATACGATTGATGAGGTATACGGCAGTGGCAAACGCATAGGGCCAGTAAGTGAGAGGAAGAGATGCATGTGTAAGAAAAGACAACCCGGTTTCAACAATGTGTCGATGGCGATGTTCTACGAACCCATTATGTTTAGGGGTGTGAGGAGAGGATGTGAGATGAGAGATGCCGTGGAGGGAGAGAAAGGATGTGAGAACTTGATATTCCCTACCATTATCAGTATAAAGAGTGCCAATGGATTGCTTGAAGTGGTTTTCAACAAGAGCTTTAAAACAAACGAAGACATCATAGACGTGGGATTTTCATTTAAGAGGATAAAGCTATGTGTAACGTGTGTAGTGATCGACAAAGATAACGTAATATTTATAATCATCAATGGAGGAAACGGGAGAGGTCCAGACATCAAAGAAGATAATTTGTAAGGGATGAGAAGAAGAAACAGTAGACGTAGAGAAAGGAAGCTTGTGACTTTTATTACTCAAGCAAGCATTACAATGAGTGTTCAATGAATTGGAATATGGTAATGAAAAACTAGATAAAACATGCTGTAAAACAGAAGATGAGGGATGCCTGAGTCTGGAATTCCAGTTATAAGTAGTCTTGATGCTGGAAAGAGCAAGAAGAGGGGCTAGCGTGGTAGTTGGAGAGGTAGGCCAAATATAGACACCATCCTTAGATTGGCCGGTCAGGAGTGTGGTCTTGGTGTTGAGATCCTTCACAAGAAAACACGAGGGTAAGAATTCTACAGATACATGATTGGAAGTGTAGAATTGATGAATAGAGATAAGGTTTTTGTGCATGTGAGAAACACAAAGTGTATCATGTAAGTGAAATGTACGTGTGGGGGTTTGTAGGGAGGCAAAACTAGTGTGTGTGATTTGAAGGCCAGAACCATCTCCAATAACAACATCATCAGGACCTGTATACGAAGTTTGAAGAGATAGGTTATTGAGGTCTACTATGATGTGGTGGGAGGCACCACTGTCAAGAAGCCAAGTAGGAGTAGGAGCAGGTGCAAGGGAGGCATAGTGTGCTCGAGGTTGCCATGGTGAGGGAGAGCAAGGTGAGGGTGGTCGTGTTCTTGTTAGGTTGTGAGATGAATGTTGAGTACTGACAATATGGTAGGTTGGGCAACATTTAGCAGTATGACCTTGTATGCCATAGGCTTGACAGAAACCTTGATAGGGTCGTGGTTGTGGTCGATCAGGTTTAGTAGTGTTGGAGTGATGTGGAGAGCCGTGGTGAGGGGTGTAGGATGACACCAAGGTAAGGGAAATGGACGCCAGTTGGAATTTGGTTAATAGTTTGCAGGGTTAGCAGAGATAGGGAGGGAAGTTGGGAAGGTTTGTAATTATAGTAGTGATACTTCCTTGTTTAGCAATTTTTCATGGAGTTCATCAAAAGATATGAGTGTTTCACGAGCATTAACTGCTTCGATGATTACTTTGTATTCTTCTCCAAGGCCATCAAAGATTTTTTCAATGAGATCTTCAGTATCAAGAGGGCAGCCTAGGAGAGCAAGTTCATCTGCTCAGTGTTTGATGAATTGTATATATTCTGATATGGTTTTTAATCCTTTAACAAGATTGCGTAATTGATCTTTGATTTGTTTTATCTGTCCACGGGTTCGTTTGGCATATGTGTTGGCCAGCATTTTCCAGACTTCTTGGGAGGTGTTAGTTCGAATAAGAAGAGGTTGAAGAGGTAGTGAGATTGCACCAAGGAGAGCACTAAACAGAAGACGATCTTGACGTTTCCAGGTAAGATATTTAGGGTTAGCGATAACTGCATCATGTCTGGTGATGGTTGGTGTTGGGCTGGGTAATGTTCCATCGATAAAGTGGTAAAGATCATATCCTTCTAAAATACTGCATATTTGGAGACTCCAAGTAATTTAATTTGTTGAGGTAAGTTTGGTGATATTGTTTATGTTAATAGTGATGAGGGGATTGGCTGGGTCTTGACTATTTTGAATGTTGGTGTGTGCTGTAGATGAGGTGGAGTTTTCTGTCGAGGCCATAAGTGCAATGGGGCTAAGAACTATGGATGATTGTATGACTGGATCTATGGAAGCTCTAATACCATATAAAAGTAATATGAAGGCTTACTTTATTAATCACGTAAGAGGTATTTACACATGAGGGCTTTAGGAATGCACATAACCATAATCCTAGGTTAACTTAAAGCTTATCTAATTGCTAACAATATATATTCAGATATTTACAAATATTTGAACTAACTAGATTACAGATAATGTATGGACAAGAATATCTCTAATACTTTTACGGTAGTGCACAAATGTTTGACAAAGCGATACTAGATAGGTCCTTCGCCATAAAGCCATATCCAATTTGTTTTAGCCTATGTGACCCTCAAAATTGAGTTTTGATGGTCAATAAATCTTTTTTTTTTGTACACTAAGGTCCATAAATCTAAGAAACCAAATTGGAAATGTAAAAATAAATTCCGAAGCTCGATCAAAAGTCAACTGCTAGTAAATGGAAAGCCAACTATCAATAAAAGTCAATGCAAAATATTCAGAGCCAACTCACTGATCAACAAGTAAATGGATTGAACCAGATCAAAAATAGGTCAAAATTGCATTCTCGAAGCTAGTGCGTGGTAGTGATTCCTACCATAAGATTCTCACTAAGGGTTTCAACACCTTTTAAAGCTAGTAGTGGTTTCTACATTTCCATTCAAGCACCCTAAATAGGACTTCTAAACCTCACCATCGCAATTTTTTTATTTTTCAGCCTATTTGGGTTGTGGTGACTCTATAACTTAATAGATCGTCTCATTCTAGTTCTAATAGTGCCAATTGTGTCAAAAATAGAGCTTTAAAAATGTGTGAATCTAAATATTCATTATACATTTTGGCCATCAATGTTTATTGGAGGTGCAATCGAGCTACTACGAAAAATATTCGTCGTTATTTAGAGACTTTGGCACTAGTTTTTTTTTTTTTACAGAACTTTAGCACTAGTAAAAAATGATTATTCGCTTCGATTTTTGATATGGGTTGCAAAAGTTGAATAATTTGTATCACAGTATAAAGTTAGAGAAAGATAGTAAAACCAAAAGGGAAAGAACAAATGAGGCACGAAAGGGAAAGGGAGAGGAAAAAAAGAAAAGAGAGTGAAAAAAAATTATTTGGCCTTTATCAAATTTTAAAATTATAGTTTGGCCCTAACAGATTTACAATACTACAAGTAGGCTCTTAATCTTTTCAAAAAGACCCTTCATTTATATTTACTTGAAAATCCTAAATTTGGGTTACCCCAAGCAAAGATGGGGGGGTATAGGGTATACTTACATAACCAAAGGGCACATCTTCTTTGTTGCTTCCATTGCTAGCCAATCAACAATGTTGTCTGCATAGTATGGAACCTAAGTCAAACCATAAACAAGGAACTTAGATCAAAGATTCTAAATATCATCAACTATAACTAAACTTCTCTATCCAAACTTGAAAGCCTCCTACACCACTGCCTAAAGTAAATCTCTGCAATCAATCTCAACTTGCATTTGATTCAATCCTAAAAAAAACAACATTTCAAGCCCTTGCTTCATGTCCATGGTTTTTTTATCAAATAAGGATATTTTTGAAATCAAGAAACCCAAGTCTTCAAATACTTTACCAATGTTATCTCTCATAATAACACCAACCCTAAATTTATTCTTAGATAAGACACCATCAATATTATCTCTCATAATAACACCAACCCTAATTTCAACCAGACATCAAACCTTATTTGGAAATCCTTCATCCTTAGAGATAAAAGATTGCCAAACTACACTTGTTTTTGTCTAAGTACATGATATCACCAGATACTCCATAAATTCAAAGTACTCTTCATGTATAGGGCAAAGTGGAGTCTAAGCACACTTCTTTTCAAACAATTCAACTTTGGTAGGTAGAGACGAGGATAGAGCCCTCTAAAAAAAATGTTTTATCTTTGGAAATGCTTTTGAAGACCATAAATCCTTTCAAAGTTTCTTGGGAAATACAAAAGAAGAGCTTGAGCCATACTTCACTTTCCAAACTCAAAACTCATTAAGGACCTTAGACCTTAACTCTACTTAATAAATCCTATTTTTGTTATATGTCCAATAAATCTTATCAAGAATTCCTCTAGAAGATGCGGCTTGGGGTATTATAGCTTGCATCTTACTACTGGACACAACAATACTCAATAACTCCAAATTCCATCTTTTGTTTCTCAAGAAAACCTATACCTTAATCTTGTTTAGCCTTTCTCAACTTCCCATAAGATTACCAATGTATTCTACCATCCTCCTTTTCCTAACCCCACTAAAACATGGCAATTGCGTTGTCCATTTCTTAACAAGCCCTTTTAATAAACCTAAAACAGGCAATGAGATAGGTTGAGAAAGTTGTTGCCATAGCTTTAATGAGAAATTCCTTTTTCTACCTAGGAAATAAATTTAGTTTTTACCCCTAGATCATAACAATTACCTTGTCCTTTCTGAAGGCAAACACTTTAGATTTTGATTTACGTTATACCAAAGGAAGATCTTGATACTTGCTAGGACACTTTGAATTCTCAATAGCTAGAATGTGCATATACTTTTTTTAAGCTTCGGAGTGTAGTTGTTTAAAAATGAATAAACAAGACTTATTGAAATTAACTAGCTAGTTAGAGGCTTCACAGTAGGCCTTCAAAATCTCTCCCATTACTTGACAATTTTCCTTCGAGGCTTTAAGAAAAAATAGTATATCATTTACAAAAAATTAATAGGATAACCAACGAAAACCTCTTGCTAGTTTGATACCTTTAAGCCTTGTCACTTTGAACATATAAACCTAACATTCTAGATAAGACATCAGCCTCCTATGAAGAGGTAAGGAAATAATGGGTTCCCTCACTTCAAACCCTTGCTTAGGATAATTTCAGCCATATGCCTCCCAAATAAAAGCAAGTTGTATTTTAACAGATCTAGCACAAGCCATAATCTTCTTCGCCCAATCAAGAAAGAACCTTATTTTTAAGAGAACTTGCTTTAGAAAATCCTATTCAATACAATCACAAGCCTTGTTAATATCCATTGTAAGGGCCAACTCATACTTATTCCCCTTTCTACAATTCTTGAGGTAGTGGAAGGCTTCATGAGCTATAAGCATATTTTCTTGAATAAGCTTGACAGGGACAAAAACTCTTTAACTCTCATAATGACATCAGGGAGCATGTGCTTCATTCTATTAGTGATAATCTTTGACATCATTTTGTATGAAAAATTATACAAACTAATAGGCTTAAAATATCCAACACATTTGGAATGATCCACCTTTGGAATAAGCATGATGTTTGTCTCATTTATATAAATTCTATTAGTGATAATCTTCAACATCATTTTGTATGAAAAATTATACAAACTAATAGGCTTAAAATTTTCAACACACTTAGAATGATCCACCTTTGGAATAAGCATAATGTTTGTCTCATTTATATAATTAATAGGCCTTCTTTAAAAAAAAACTCTACACCACCCTCACCACTTGCTCAAAAATATTATCCCCAGAATGCTAGTAAAAAAGCCTTGAAAAGCCATAAAGCCTAGGGGCCTTCATCCCCTCCAATGGAAACACCACCATTTTAACCTCTTGGGTCATAACCTGCTCACATATATTCTAATTATCCTAGTCATTAACCATTTTGTCTACAAATTCTATAGGATAAGAGAAATCCCTAAGACCATTGGAAGAAAAGAGAGTTAAATAAAAGTTTTCAAAACATTGGCTATATCATCTTCTTCATCGGTTAACACCCATTCCTGATTCTTGATCTCCAAGACTATATTCCTCTAACATTTTTGGATGGTGGTGGAATGGAAAAAGCAAGTATTTTGATCCCTAGCTTTAAGCCAATTAACCCTTGAATGCTTGACCTAATTTCTATCCTATAACTCCTCAATTCTCCTCACAATATCATTAGCTTTAGCTAGATTAGTAGGATTAAGGATACCTTCATTGGTCATTCAATAAGGTCTTAAAATAGAATCTTATCTCATGTCCCTAGTGTACATTTACATCTCTCTATATTCTCAAGAGGTCATTATTCATATTAGTGAGCACCTCAAAACCTTCTTATGCATTACTAATCATCTCTTTATCAACCATAGGTATTCAAATTTAAAACCTCTTAAAGTCCTTTGGTCTTAGTGAACAAAGTCTAAAGCAATGGAATAGTATATCCCAAAAAATAAAGGTGAAAACTTGGCCTTTGGCAAAAGTTCTCTACCAGCCACATTTCACAAACCCAACCAAACATCCCCTTTATGTGAGCTTGGTCCAGCTACTTGTTCAACCAGGTGAATTTGGGCCCTTTAGACACCATATCTAGTCAATTGCAATATAAAAAAAATGAAAGATTGAAACCGCATATAACTGCTAGCAAATTGAACCCTTGCACCTAACTTCTCAATAGGACTCCTAATTTCATAAAATCCCTCATACAAAGCCAAGGACTATATGAATGTCTTTAATAAATCCATATCAAACCAAAGGAGAGATGTATTGGATATGAATGTAGTTCACAAATATCAAACCAAAGGAGAAATGCATTATATATGAATATAGTTCTAACACTTATGAATTACCTTAATAGCAATATCATTCCTCCACCATAAACACAGACCTCTAGACAATCCACCTAGCTTAACTTATTCAACTTCAATACTCGAAAACAACCTTCTTTTTTTAGTAAAATTTACCAAGGGTTTCCCCTCCCATCCAAAGGGTGGAAGACTAATCCCCTTAAGCCTTTGAGTGCATGGGTTATAACCCTCCCTAAAGTGACGTCTCAAGGATTGGAACCTTTGCCATGTCTTAAGATTCAAGCTGCCACTTACCACAAACAACATCCTTTTGAATTTCTCTATATGATCCTTTTTTAACTTAGTCTCCATTAAAAAGGCTAAAGACAAATTAAATATTTTAATAATGTCCTCGAGTGCTTTACCTATTAAGGATGCCCCTAACCTTGATAGTTTCATAATATAGTAATCAAGGCAAATTAGTGGCTACTTGTGGCTAGCCACCCAAGCCCTTAGCTCTTTCTCCAAACACCATAACACCTTTATCTTGATTTATAATGAAACTAGACTTTAACTAAATTACACATTTTCACAATACTCTATTTCAAGCTCTTATCTTTCTTCCTACTATCTCCATCCTTTTTTTCCCATCTTCTTGTATAGTCATCAATAAAGGTAATAAAATATTTATGAACATTAAAACACACATCTAAGGTCTTAAAATATCAATGTGTATGATGTCTAATACGTCAGAACTCCTCCTAGAACATTTATTGGACATGTTAGTTGCCTTCTTTTAATGCACATAAGTACCAAAATCAATGAAGTCAAGAGCTTGAAAGACTCTATCATTTACCAATATCTTAATTTTATCAATGGAGATATGACTTAATGTCTTGTGCCAAAACATGAAGGATTTCTTATTTATAACACCATGCTTATTACCATGTACATTTGTAAGGCTTCAATCAAGGGTACGATTTAAATGAAGTTTAAACAATCTATCATCCATAATATCATTACCAACAAGAACATTATCTTTATACAAACATAAGGTAATATTAATGAAATTGAAACTAAAACTATAAGATAAAAGTCTTGAAACTAAAATAAGGTTTCTTGTGGTTTAAGAAACTTTGTATGGTATTAGCAACATGGATAATAGAACCAGAATCAATCCACCAAATATTATATAAAACATACCATATTAGATTTAAAACATGGCAAGGAGATGAGATTACATTTTTTTTTCAAGCCAATACTTGAATTTAGGATAGTTCTTCTTTATATTCTTGCAAAAGAAGAATTTTACACGGCCCTTATTAACTTGATTAAGGTGTTTTACCCTTTCCTTTCTTAGATGATTGCTTGCCATAAGTCACCAAATGTGTACTTTCAATCCTTTATTGATTCAATCTCCCTTCCTCTTGTACACATGATGAGTGAGTTTTATACTCATAAATTAAATATTTTTATCTTATCTGTTTGCCTTATTAAGCATTTATCTCTCTTATTTATCTTTAATTTTGTGTATTTTTTATAGATAGAAAGAAGAATAGAAAATGGACTCAATTAGAGGAATCAAATATAAATTGTGGTTTTTTGAAAATGATGTCTATAAATCAAGCAGACAAAATAAATTCATTAAGGATGGTTGAATAAGGAGTATTATCTTTTTGACTTCTGAGACGCATCCTAATGGATATATGCATTAATTCAATCTTGATTTATGACCACATTTATAAAAGAATTGAAACATAAAGATTCAAGGCAGAACACCCAATATTAAAACTATGTTTGCTGCTTACTTTTCAACTTGATCTTACTGCAGTATTTTGCCCGTACATCAAAATATGTATATATTATGTACAAAATTTGGTAGATGAATAGCTGATATAATTTTATACAACTTTCATGTTTATGTGATCAGTAAATTTAGACATCCAAAGGGCCAAAATTGGGCTAGAAGAGAACATGTTTACTGTTGTAGTCCAGCCCAACCTTACTGTAATTCAATAGATACAAATTTTGGTAGGTGAATAGCATATATAATTTGCTACAACTTTTATATTCAAGTGGTCAACAAATTCATAAGGAAGGAGCCAAAATCGGACATTAAAATGACCAAAATTGGGCTAGAAGAGATCACGTTTGCTGTTGCAGTCCAACCTAACCTTACTCCAGTGTTTTGGCTATAAATTACAAAATAAGTGGTTAATTTTTCTCCACCTTATATGACTAGAAAGATAATACAAATATCTACAATTTTTATGTTGATCAGCAAATTCGATGGCTATCAATGAAATATATCACAATGACTTTCAGAGCACATAATGTAATACAACTTATCAACTTAGTGCAATTTGCTACCCACCATCTTTGTCACCTACTCCCCTTGTTTTGTCTATAAATAAAGACATCTTGTGAGCTAGAGGGAGAGAAGAAAGACTGAAGAGTGAACTTAAGAAAGTTTTGTTGGAGTTCTAAGTATTTGTCATATTTTTCTCTCTTTAGATATTTTGTATATTTACTTTTTTTCATAAATTTTATCATGCTTCTTCATCTTTTATTTTGCTTTCTTACCTTGATTATGAAGAACTAATCTCCTAATGCTAAGGTAAAATGATGAAACTCTAGGTATGAAAATAATAATTTATCTAACTCTTAATTTTAATGTTTATATTTGATGTTGTATTTATCTTCTTATTTATTTTCTTGTTATTTTCTTTTTTAAAGGATGGCTTTGTTGCTCCTCTATTATTTATTTTCTGCACTTCTGTTATTATTTTCTTATTATTTACTTTTTTAGATGATGGTTTTGTTACCCCTCTGTTATTTTTTATTATTATTATTTACTCTCTTAAAGGATATTTTGTTACCCCTTTGTTATTTATTTTCTGCACTTCTGTTATTTATTTATTTATTTTTTGTTATTTACTTCTTAGATAATAGTTTTGTTACTCCTCTGTTATTTATTATTTTTTTATTTTATTTTTTTAGAAGATAGTTTTGTTGCCCTCTATTATTTATTTTCTGCACTTCTGTTATTATTTTCTTGTTATTTACTTTCTTAGAGGATAGTTTTGTTGTCCATCTATTATTTATTTTTTTGTTATTTACTCTCTTAGAGGATGATTTTGTTGCCCCTCTATTATTTATTTTCTTATTATTTTATTTCTTAATGATTGGTTTTACCGCCTACTTTATATTATTATTATTATTGACTC
The DNA here is from genome assembly GCA_037074535.1 of Gleditsia sinensis. Classification (NCBI taxonomy): domain Eukaryota; kingdom Viridiplantae; phylum Streptophyta; class Magnoliopsida; order Fabales; family Fabaceae; genus Gleditsia; species Gleditsia sinensis. Next base: position 58,195,363 of record CM073468.1, on the reverse strand, counting down.
TATTGTTATGTTTTTCTTCCTTTTACATCTTTTTATTTTTATTTTTGTAAAGTGTGAATCTTGATACATTGTAGACAATCTTTGGCACAATAAATGCTTGAATCATTCTTGATTTATTGTAAACAATATAATGATTAGCAAATGAGTTTGCAAATGATTTTATTTCTTACATGCCAGGTCTAGGAAAAAATAGTTTTACTAAAAAGTGTAGAGCTAAAAGAATGGGTGTCTGCTATAAATGTCAACGTGAAACTTGCAACACACGTTACCGTTCTTTGGGATAGGTGCATGTAAATCAGGAAGATAAAATAAAATTTATTAAGAATGGCTTGAGTAAGGAGTCATTGAATGATGAGTTTTATCCAACGTCTATTGAGATGCATCCTAGTATATCTGTGCATATCGGGATTGTTAGTTTATGACGCATTTTGAAAAAGAACAGAAACGATGCAGTCTTGGGAATCTGACGTTAAAAGACTGTTTGTCAATTTATAAAAAAATTGGATGGAAAACATATCCTCAAACCATAGAGGGCGTTTAAGCCGTTACTAGATGTAAAACCAAAAGAAGATATGAGCCACAATCACAACTACTGTACATATGTATGCGTGCTGTCATCTTTAAATTTTTAATGTTTAATTTAGCTAATATCCACTAGCCTACTCACATAGCTATTGTAATTATACTTTTGGACTATTCGCATACTACTGTAAGTATGTCTTTATCTGAGTTCTATAAAAGTATTACCTGTATTTTCATACTCAAAGTTAGGGTGAGTGTAGTTATGGAAAGAGTCGCATTTCGTCAGTATCGAAATTTTTGTGTATTTTGTTGTTCCAATTCTAGAAAAAATAGAGAGTATGTAAAAGAAGTACAAAATTTGGGTATGGTACTGGCCAGGAGAAAAAATCATTTAATCTATGGTGGAGGTAGTTGTGGGTTAATTTGGTGTATGTCTACAGCTACACATGTAGGAGAATGTCAAGTTCTTGGTATTATTCCTATAGCTCTAACTGTATCAAACATTATCGAAAAAATAATTGGAGAAAAATTTAGGGTAGCCTCTATGCATGAGCGCATTGTTAGAATAATGAGCAACGCTGATGCTTTCATAGCCTTACTAGGTAATTTTAGTACTCTGAAGGAAATTTTTCAAATAGTCTCCTATGCACAATTGAATATCCACCATAAACCCATAAGTCTGTTGAATGTTAATCATTTCTTTGATAGTTTATTGTCTTTTTTTTATCAAACTGTAGAACAAAGGTTTATCTCACACTCAACACGACGGATTTTCATTTTGACTTCAAATGCTGATGAGTTGATTGATGCATTACAAGCATATGTTTATGTTCTTGATCTAACTATAGCTCAAATAGATTGAACAACAGAGAACTGCATAAAGCGCAAATTGGACTTGGATCTTCATTTGTAACACTTTTTATTTGATTGAATAAAATTTTATTTTCTGTTTAGTTTACTGCAAGTTCATCTTTTCTTATATCTCTTTCCAAGTAATATTTTTTTCAATTTTTGTTATTTGTTTTGTGTTTATTCTTCATAAAAAAAAAGGTGTGGGTGTTGAGCCTCCTATCTTTGTATAGGTTCTAGCACCTAGATTTCAAAAAGAAAAAAACAAAAAAAAAGAGTGATGTTTTGGGATTAAGAAAAACTAACACTAACGATGAAAATGGTTTAAAAGGCTTGTAACCTTTGAAAAATATACGAATTCTGAGTGCTATGTGTGAAACTACACTCTATTGTGACTTATGTTTTATTTGAGAATCCTAATATCATGAGCACATAATCTTTTACATTTGACTAATTTTTATTTAGAGAAGGTTTATGTGATTCAAATATGACTAGTGATATCATAAAATTTTAGAACTTGTTTGATTGTCACTTGAGGCGAAACCTTAGACTACTCTTCATTTAAGAAATGAATTAAGCATTGTTAAAATCGTTTGAGCCTTTCAGACCAACCTATATATTAAGCCATCTCTAGTAACCCATTTTGAGCCTATATTTATCTTTTATTGTACACCTATATTATTATCTAGTTTTTAAACAAAAATATTTCTAACCCTTACCTTTCACTCACAGGAATGATCATTTGAAAACCTATGGTTCAAGGGTGGATGGAAGGAGTTTAAAAAAAACACACAAAAAAAGAAAAAAAGGGAAAAAAAAGAAAAAAAAATAGAACTTTCCAAATAAATAAGTTTGGGGGTGTTTACGTTTAAAGAAAATATATATAGTATGAACAAATAACGTAAGGATGAGAATAAAGTTGGAGATAGAATTCACATGATAACATCAAAACTATTTGGGAGGATTTAAATGATCATTTATGTTGTAGAGTGAATTGAGTCTTTATTAATATCATTTTATCCACCTTTAACATATGTTACACATTACAAGCCTAAATATTATGATTAGTCTACATTAGTGGAGAGTGAAATGAAAAATAAGCTTATAGAGTCTCAAATGCAAAAATCTAGAGATCAGTTTTAAATATTTGATTACATAAATTTATTTGAATGCAAAAATTCCAATGTCATAAGATTATCACACACACACTTGAGATTCAATAGTAAACTATATGTTACATTTGAATTAAAGTTCTACATAACCTTGTAATTATGATATTTTCCTTGGTTACATATTTTAAATCCTTGAGAAATGTTTAGTAAACCAAAAACAACTCATTACTTACTCATCTTTTGAATTTTGAAATTTGTGTGTTTTTCTTTAGGACAAGCAAAAGATTAAGTTTGGGAGTATTTGATGATTGAGTTTTATACTCATAAATTAAATATTTTTATCTTATCTTTTTGCTTTAATTAAGCATTTATCTCATTTATTTGTGTTTATTTTTGTGTATTTTTTATAGATGGAGAGAAGAATAGAACATGGACTCAATTGGAGGAATCAAAGATAAATTGTAGTTCTTTGAAAATAATGTCTATAAATCAAGCAGACAAAATAAATTTATTAACGATGGCTGAGTAAGGAGTATTATCTTTTTGACTCCTGAGACGCATTCTAATAGATATATGCATCAATTCAATCTTGATTTATGACCACATTTTTAAAAGAATTGAAACATAAGGATTCAAGGCAGAACACCCAATGTTAAAAATCTGTTTGCTGCTTGCTTATCAACTTGATTTTACTACAGTATTTTAGTCATATCTCAAAAAATATGTATATATTACGTATAAAATTTGGTAGATAGATAGCTGACATAATTTCATATAACTTTTATGCTTATGTGATTAGCAAATTCAGACATCCAAAAGGCCAAAATTAGGTTAGAAGAGAACATGTTTACTGTTGTAGTCCAGCCCAATCTTGTTGTAGTGTTTTGGCCATAAATCACAAACTGTGTGGCCAATATTTCTCTACCTTATATGGATAGAAAGATAATGAAAATATATATAACTTTTATGTTGATGGAATCAGTAGATTCGGTGGCTATCAAGGAGATATATCATGATAACTTTTAGGACACATAATGCAACACAACTTGTCAACTTTAGTGCAATTTGCTACCCACCATCTTTGTCACGTACTCTCCTTGTTTTATCTATAAATAGAGACATCTTGTGAGTTAGAGGGAGAGGAGAAAGCTGAACAGTGAATTTGAGAAAGTTTTGTTGGAATTTTAAGTGTTTGTAATATTTTTCTCTTTTTAGACATTTTATATCTTTACTTTCTTTCATAAATTTTATCATGTTTTTTCATCTTTTATTTTGCTTTCTTACCTTGATTATGGAGAACTAATCTCCTAATACTATGGTGAAATGGTGAAACTCTTGGTATGAAAATAATAATTTATCTAATTCTTAATTTCAATGTTTATATTTGATTTTGTATTTATCTTCTATTTATTTTCTTTCTTAGAGAATGGTTTTGTTGCCCCTCTGTTATTTATGTTATGCACTTCTGTTATTATTTCTTGTTATTTACTTTCTTAGAGGATTATTTTGTTGCCACTCTGTTATTTATTTTCTTGTTATTTACTCTCTTAAAAGATAGTTTTGTTGCTCCTCTGTTATTTATTTTCTACACTTCTGTTATTTATTTTCTTGTTATTTACTTTATTAGATGATAGTTTGGTTACCACTCTGTTATTTATTTTCTTGTTATTTTATTTTCTTAGAAAATGACTTTTTTGCCCCTCTATTATTTATTTTCTGCACTTCTGTTATTATTTTCTTGTTATTTACTTTCTTAGATGATGGTTTTGTTGCTCATATATTATTTATTTTCTTATTATTTACTCTCTTAGAGGATGGTTTTGTTGCCCCTCTGTTATTTATTTTCTTATTATTTTATTTCTTCCAAATTGAACCTCATTTATGTGAAGATTCTATTTGAATAATAAAAGAGTTAAAAATTATTTTTATTTAATGTACCAAGAGTGGATCCCCTAACCTTAGCATGTTTCTTTACTTTAAATATATTTCTATTGAATTTCAGTATTTTACTTCTTTGTATACTCTGTTCAGTACTCTTCTCACAAAATAAATATTCTGGTAACTAGGTTAAAAATATTTATTTCGGATTTGAATTAAATTTTCTCTCAATTGACAATTCTCGTGGGATCAACCTTGCATACCACTAAATCTATACTCTAATAGATTCGTGTGTTTACGAGTTTTAATTAAAACAACAACAAGATATATAATCAAAAGTTCATTAATTGATCATTTTTCCTTATGTGTCTTATAAGAGATCCTCAATAGTCTAAATTGATAAATGAGTTAAGGACAAAGTAAACCATAAATGATTTAGATATCTCAATCTCTGAAAATTTTAGTTAACATGATATAATAATGTGCTCACGCACACCATTAGTGTCATTAAATCTCATAGAACACAATTTTGTCATTAAATGCCTCACTAATGCCTTGTTAGAAGTTTCAAATTTTTCTTGAATAGTTTTAAAATATTCCTTTAATTTAGCACAATAAGGGATAGCTCAATAAATACTTTTCTCAATATGAGACTTAATAAACATCAAATTTAAGCGATTAGATCGTTCCCAAAGATTATATGATATTTTTTCAATTTGAGTGGTAGATTCTTTGGGTTTTGGTGGTTCATATACTCAAAATGCTAAATCAAAGTCTATGCACTCCAATGTAAGAAAAATTTTCTCTTTCCAATCAGAATAATTATCACCACTCAGAGGATATATGAGGAATCAAAATTTGATATAGATAAAATTTGAACAGCTACAAATAAACAATAAATTTAGTAAACATGCTACAAAACTAAATATGAAATATTTACCCATATAAATTAATCCAAACAAATAAATCAACATATCACTATAATTTTTCCTATAGACTTAGATTATAACACACAAATGATTTAATTACTTTATGATGGGACTAATATAGGATCAATAAATAATTATCTAAATCTATGGGCAGTTAGAATTTAAATATATCAAATGTTACTTTCACATCTTAATTAACCACTTAATTATAATAATTACGCTATAAGATTGAATTATTATATAACTACAATTATTGATGTCTTTAATTTTATATGACTAAACTTAACATAACTTAGTATTTTGTAATTAAGAATTATATGACAATTATTTAACTACTCAAATGTTAATTTAAATATGATATCAAAATTATTGACATAAACTTTATGTCAACAATTAAGTCTTTATATTTAGGAAAACCAAATATATACATAGAAACATTAAGTATGCAAAAAAATCCTAAATAAAGGATAGCCATATATAAAACTTAAGGCATTCATCATAATATACATAAGATATCAAATGCATTCTCCCAAATTAAAGAAGGAAAAATGACAAAATCTTATGAATATAAATAGATTTCTAAAATTATCTCTTTTGAAAGTTAGACAAAACCAAAAATTACACTAAAAGTATAGCTTTGATACCAAAAGTAAGTCATAAATTTTTCATAAATTGTAACAATATAAAAGCAAAAATCTAAAGATACATATTTTCAGTCATATAGTAATTAAATTCTTGAAAAATACAATCACTAAATATAAATATAAATAGAAAAAAATTTGTCTAATCTATCATAAATCTTAATCCGTGTACTTAATAAAAATCACAATCTTTTTTATAGACTAAATAACCTTGATCAAAAAAGTAATTTTTGTATATTATTTTCTATAGCCTTTTTTTTTATCAAAAAATGAGAGGTATTTAAATTGATAAATGGTTATCATAACCTCTTTGTACCACACATTTTCACATAGTCTCATTTTCATATAAGAAGAGAGTATATTTAAATAAAAATAAGACACACACACACACACACACACACACACATATATATATATATATAACAAAGCCAAATATGAAAATTATTAAATATATGTTGACATCATTATCATGAAGGCATTTTTAAAGATGAAATAGTCTTTAGAAGACTAAATTAAAAAAAGTAAAACTTTAAAAAATCAAATGGATTTGTGTATCTTTCGAAGATCTGAATAGTTATTTACTCAAAAAAAATTATAAAATCGTAATAATAATTTTAAATGGTTCAAAATTTGGCACTTAATTTATATTCATTTTCCTGGTCTTGAAGTTGCTAGTGACACAACTTTTTAAAGAAATTTGAAAAGGGTTTATTGTAAATAAAGATTCAACTTTAATGATAATTAACGTAAAAATAAAATTGAATTATATAAATTTTTATTTAATTGTTTAATTTTTAAATAAATAAACTAGTCATGTGTTCTAACTCTAACCTATGACAAGAAAAAAGAGTTGCTTTTCTAGTTAATCCTTCAACCATGGCTCTATAATTTCCTCGATGGCCTCGGCTATTAGATACTACAGGCTCCAAGACAGCCCTTTTTCTGTTTTTTAATTATGGCTTGGGCCATTGATCAAAATTGTGTTGATTCTCCGACCCCCAACCCACCACCAAATGAAAACACAATAGGTTGTTTAAGGTGGGTGTAATGGCCAGTTCAAACAAAACAAAAAGGTGGGCGTAATGAATCTAAAATTCTTTTGGGCCAAGAATCTAATTTGAACGTGTTAAGCGCCGCGCAAAAAGAGCTCCCCGCAGAAAACCCTAAAGTGCCGCACATAAAAAGGGGATTGCTTTCATGGCAGCCATCCTCCACCCTTCTCTACATTTTCTTTTTCTTTCTCTTTGTCTTTGCACTTTCATTTTAGCTGTGGATTTCCTTTCTTTAAGAAAGGTTAATTTTTCTTTTTAAAAGAGTATTTTTTTCTATTTAAATTTTTTTTTTATTGTAAAAGAGTTATCAGAATTTTAAAAAATACATCTCATTTATTTATATTTACAAGTTAAACTTGAATTTAAGTGAAAAAAAATCAGATTTACAATACTAACTGACAATTGTGTAAAAGATTTTTAAAAAGAGTCGAGAGATGTATTATTTTTTTAAAATGCATTTTTTTATTTTTTATTTTTTTATTATATCAGCTGTATTTTTTATTTTTAAAATAAAATATTTGGTATATTAAAATTTAAGAAATGTGATGCATTTTTATTTTTTAATCATAATATTAATTTTTTGTTTTATAATTTCAAAAACTATAAAATTTATTTATTTTATCTTTACTTTTTGTCTGGTATCAATGTTTGATATTGTATGAATGTAAATTTTTTATTTTTCTAAAAAAAAAATAGTTTCATTTTAAATCTTGAATGTTTAATAAAATTCAATATTGATATTTAAAAATAAGTAAGACTATAATTTAAATTAAATAGTATAATTTAATAACGAATTAATAAACAGTTATGGTTGAAAGTGTTCACTCCGGCAAGTCTTGCCATTTCACTGACATTTCATATTTTCAACACTGTTGAGATTGAGCAAGGTTTGCGAAGTAAATGTGCTGTACTATAAAATCTTGAAAAGAAAAGAAAAAAGTTGTAATATCAGCAGAGTCTATATCAAAGTTGTAATATTTTATTGTTAATTCTGATTCATTTGTAATTGTAATTAGAGTCTATAAATTTAAACTATCATTTAATTTTAAAAATTTTAACTTTAAATTATGACTCTCTTTTTTTTGTTAAGGAAGAAAAGAGAAAATACTATAATATGTGAAAATTAAATTTTTGATCGCTTAGATATAAAGAGTCTGATATTATATAATTTTAAAATTTTAAATTTTTAATTCAAAAACAAAAATAAAAATCCTTATAATCTACATAAACTCCCATCCTGCCATTTAACTGGCGAGTAATGACTCAAATTTCCCCACCGCCAACCAAAAACCATTTGATTTAGGCTCAAGTCATTCCCAATCGCGCAATGCACTTAACAATGGCTTCTTTGATTTCAAAAAGGCCAAAAAACTCAGTTGAATTTACTCTTAAAATGGGTGAAATTTCGATATATTTATTTATTTATTGTGGTGAATCACGTCTTCCTTTAAAGAGAACATAATAATAAGCAAAGATCAAGAATAAAAAAATTCAAAAGAAAAAACACCGCCCTAGATGATAATTACTCTCTTCCTTCTATTATGCCATCGAAGAGTATCTTCAAAAAAAAAAAAAAAGCAACTCCCATGAATTATATTATAGTCATATTAATAAATGTAGTATAACTACTTAAGCAAATGTAATTATTATTTTTTACCAAAAATTTTTATGAGAAAAATTTTTATTAAAAAAGAGTCATATGTTAACATATAAAATTATTAAAATTCGCTGTTTTACTAAGTCAATTTTCATAATTCTTTCTCTCTCTCAATGTTTCTCCTTTATTTCTCTCTCTATTTTCATATATTTTCTCTCCCATCTTCGCACAGTTCTATCACATTATAATTATAAAAATATTTTCACTTAAACAATTCTATCAAATTATACATGTACAATTGTTTTATTTTAGAATATATACTAATAATTATAAAGGTACGTATAAAAATTTATATCATATATCTTTTAAAAAAATTATTTATTTTATAAAATAAAATTATCTATATTTATATATAATTATTATATTTGTGGGTTCAAAATTGCCCTAAATATCTATTCAAACTTGTGAACTGATAACCTTTATAATATGCGTAATGCAAATTAATGACTTATACGGTTCTAAAAATAAAATCGTTTTAAGGCTTTATTTTGGTTACCTATTTTACATTCACAATTTTTTCACTTAACCGCAATTCATATTTTATTTTTTACTTCATAAAAATATTTTTATATTTTTTGAATATATAATTGATTTTATTCAAAATACTAAAATTATTTTATTACGAGTCTGTCTTTACGTGAAATAGGCACTCGGTTTAACCGATTATCATTTTTTTTCATTTAGATATGTAAAATAAAATATAAAAAATATTTGATTGATTAAACTTAGTTGCAAACTTTAACTTTGGCTTCTTCGAGAAGCTTTACTTCTGGTGACTCTTGGCAATAGCAACGTGCACAAGAGGAGAGAATTTTTTTGCAAGCTTTTGCATAGGAAAAGTGTATTTTCAGCATCTTTGATCGATAGATTAGACGTCGACTTGTGCTCAAATTTTGATGAAATTTTAATACGTTGCTTGTAATACTTTTAGCTTTTATTTGTATGATTTAATTGTGATTTTGCTTTCTTTATTTGGATAAAATGTTATACCCATTTTGTGGAGTATCATATTTTGGTATTTTGATAATTCCATTCATGTTGATAGTGAGTGTGATAAGTTTAAGTGTAGATTGAAGGCTGTTGACCGACTTATTGATCATTTCATAGTAGATTATTTCTAAATTTTATTTTGGAATTTTTTATCCCTTCACCTTGAGAGATTTTTCACGATAAAAATTTGTGTCCTCTAGCGCTATTTATTTTTAACATTATTAGACATACTTACACTTAAAATATTGTATACATGTTTGATATATTATTTGTTCCTCACAAATTATGTGATATTTTTATTTCGGATCAGCCAATGTTGTATTCCTGTTAATTTTTTTTTTTTTTGCAAATTCAAATTTTTAAATTAAATTTACTTACTACTTGACTTACAGTTTTGATTGATATCTTGCATGAAAAAAAATAAAAATGTGAAGAATATCAAATCTTCAATGATAAATGAGATCAACCCCATGGATGCCCTAAATCAAACTTTAGTGACGCCACAAATCAGGAAGCAATGATGAAGCTTCCGGTGTCCAGTTAGCAAACAGTGGAAAACCATGTGTGGGAAGGTCCCATTCTGATACATAGAGCAATTAAACTATTTGATACTTAGCAGTATCGGGTATGCTTCAGCAATAGTGGACCTTAGTAATCATTCTGAGTGTTGTGAGGAGCAGAAGCAAAAACAGCAAAGACTTCTACTATTCCCTCAATTATTTATGACCAAAACCATGCCTTTTTCTCCCTCTCAATTGAGACTATGACCCCCTCTTTGATTATTGCCTTTTGGTTAAAGCAAAAATCAATTGAAATTTTAATATCAACCAACAAAACACAGCCCACCACCGACTAGAATTTTCAACCACGCTTTTCAGTGTTAATAAGGCCCACATGTAGACGGAAAAAATCTACGCGTAGTAATACAGCATGAATATTAAGAACTTATATTATAGAGAAGGAGGTATACCTTTGGCCAAAATAAAAATAAGGTATACCTACAAACTCAAGTAGTAAAAACGAAGAAGTTTGCTCTTACCGTTAGAAGTTGGGTTTATAAAAGAAATTATTTATAAATAGATATAACTTTAATAAGCTGATTCGAACGAAAGCAATTTCATATGTAAAAGGTGTGAGAATATTTATAGCAGAATAAAATAAATAAATAAAATATATATTATAAAAATAATATTTTTGAACCACTTTATTAATGTTAATTCTCATATTTATATAATTAAATTTTATTTTAAGAATTAACTTAATTGGTAAGAAAGAGTTAGGGTTTGTTTGTTATGATTTTTATTTTCATTTAAAATAAAAAATGGCCATAAAAATATGTTTAGTTAACTTTTTTTGTTTTTATTTTTATGAAATATTTCTTAAATTTGTAAAAATTTTAAAAATAAAAAATACGTTTTCACAAATTTTAGTACTGTATCGCATTGTACTGGTAGCTTTTTTACGATTATTCTAACATCATTACAATATTTATAAATATTATTTTATTGTTTATATAATTAAAAAAAAATAAAAATACAATTATATAATTAAAAAAATAAAATGAAAAAATAAATTATAATTTCGTTGGTGGTTGATAAATAAAAAAATAAGAATAAAAATTAAAAATTAAGAATAGAATAAAATAAAATAGTATATTATTATTAAAATTATATGTAATACGATAAAAAAATTGATAAAAAAATAAAATTATCATTAAAAAAATTATTTTAAATATTATAAATAAAAAATAAAAAATTATTAATGATATAAAAATTTGAATTAAATTTTGTTAAATAGTATTGAAAAACTTAATTTAAATATATATTTTTTAAATTATAAAAAAATAAAATAGTGAAAAGTATTTTAATTTTTAATTTTTTTGTTATATTATTCATTTTTTTTTAGGTAATATAAATTTTCTTACAAAAGGTAATAAGTAAGACTCATATTTTTTTTATTAATTTTGTCAATCAAACGAAAGAATATAATAAAAATTTTCATTACATTACATCAAATTCATCAATAAAATAGGGCCTAAATGTATTTTTAAAAATATAAAAATATATTTTCACAGACTGAACTGAAGGCAACCCTATATTTTTTTATCAACCCGAACTCAATTTTCATGAGTGGAAGCAATATATATATATATATATATATATATTGCGGACCCTCTATTTTAACGTTTGGCTTCGGCACCCTTTCCCCGATGTTGGTGGTGGTGGTGGCCCTTACATTTCGTAAGGATATCTCTAGGTTGTCCTTTGGGTATTTTTCTGAAAGAGGTGAGAACTTCTTCGCTTTTTAGCTTTGGATGGGATAGCTAAACCCCAATTGGAAAGAAGTTGAGTAGCCCACATAAGAAGCCTTTTTCAAATTAGTGCCTCACAACTGTGCCTCTATGGTTAATGAGTTACTTTCAGTTCATCTCTTTTAGTTTTAACATAGTTATAGGAAAACATTTTTTTTAATGAAAGAAACAAATGATTAATTATGGACATGAGGTAAGAAATGTCTCTCTCAAATAGTATTCCAATTAATTTACACACACTTTAAGTAACTTAGCTAATCTTATCAGTTCAATTAAAAATAAATTATTCATACTTCAACTAAAAATTTACAAAAGAAACTATAACTTAACTCTAAAAAAAATTAGTAAAATTAACATTTACAATGAAAATAATGAAAATTTTCTGTTTCCTTGTGTTGCTATACTATATTTATTTTTACTTAACTTATAAATTTATCACTCAAATTATAAGTAAAATTAAATTTAACAGTTTGAAAGATTATTATAATATTAAAATTTTAAATTTTAAAAAAATATTTATAAAAAAAGATATTTTTAATATTTTTAATAAAATTAATTATACATGCTAAAAAAACGTGGGGTTACGCTCACTTGGGTTTGACTCGCATAAATGTGTACGTGACACCTAAATTGCCGATAAGAAATCCCATCTTGCTAGGTGTTCATTTGAATACTGTTTTGAGTAAATTGAAATTGTCGGATAGCATCAATTACAGTATTCTATCGTGTCACCGCTTTTGGCTGACTGGTCAATTGATGAGATTGTATGGATGGGATAACAGCTAAAAGATAATCATAATTAAATACAACTACCAGTCCACCATTCATAATTACAGCAATATATAGTTGAAAGACCAATTCCTCCCCTATATAAAATTTAAATGTTAATAATAATTTAAATCTAAATATCATATTCACATGCCATAATCTCTTACTTGTTTTAGAGAAAAAATATTTATAAAAAAAAAATTTCATAAAAAAAAAAAAGGATCTCTTTTACCCTTTTTTTTTAATCACCACAAATGATTTAATGGTAGAGACAATCCGATTTTTCTCTGGCCAAACCTGATGAGAAAAAAAATTCATTTTGGTTGAATTAGGTTCATACCAGTTAACATTTTAAAAAAATTTAATTTTTAAGAAACGAGTCATATAGGTATTTTTTTAAAAAAAATTTAAATTTGACTCGATAAAGCCAACATAATTCTATCAAACTTACCTGGATTCAACTAATTCAAAATTTTTAAATAATTTAAAAATACAGTCGAATTTGGATGAATTTTTTTAACTTGACTTTTGTAAAGTTAGGTTGATAATCTGATCAACTTAATCTAATTCGTCCAATTACTCAATTCTAATATGATCATATTTAATTTCGTGAACTCTTTGACTTCAGTGTAAATAATTTATATTTAGTTAGATAAAAATAAATAAATGAGCTGCATGCTTTTATCGAGTTCATTATTGAATTGAACTTTAAATAATTTTTTAAGATCCAATTTTTAAATAATCCTCTTCAATTTCAATCATTATAAAATTACAACTTTAACAATTAACTAATATGTGCCAAATTACTAAAAAATTAGTTGCATAAAATTATATATACCATAAATAGAGTTAAATAAAATATTAGTTTCATAAAATTATAATTTTTTTTAAAATATGCTTAAGAGTACACTTGTTAAATTAATTAAATTATACCTAATTTTAATTCAGTTGATCCATTTTTCTTTTTTCTTTTTTAATGAATGAAAGGAGTAACTTTTTATATATTAAAAATTGAGATAATTAATTTTCAAAAGAAATAATTTGCAAAGGATTAGAGTTGGAGAGATTATTTACATTTTTTTAAAATTATTTTCTTTTAGCAAAAACTGTGAGTAGGCCAATGACAATTGCGGTGAAGATAGTAAAGGAGTGAAGACAGTTATATTGCTACAGTAACATCTCATTTATAATTCGCTATAAAGGCCTCTCTTTTTGCAATAGTTGGTACGCCCCAGCGCCCAAAATTAATAGGATTCACTCTTTCACGTATTCACGTGAGAAGCATTCATTGTAAGATTTTGTCCATCACATGCATCAATGCCCATTTGCCTAGTGATTTTAAGGGTGAGTACTTGAATTTTAAAAAATCACTTCAAATTAAGATCAGTCGAGTCATTTGAATTTATATGAATTAATTTTTTTAATTTTAACTGAAACAAATAAATTGAGTGATTATTTTTTAAAATTTATTAGATCCAACTCGATAAAACTAATTTGATTTAATATAAATTTTTTATATAACTCAAAAATTCAATCAAATTTAAATATTATTTTTTAACCTAATTTTGACATGACCATCTGCTCATCTTTAAGTAATTTATCTCCATTGTTGATAAATAGAAAAAGAAATACAAAACAAGTTTTAGTATGCATTTCCATTTTAATAGCATAATATGTTTATAACTTTTAAATTCCAATAAAATAAAAAATTGAAATTATTAATTTATAAATTTGATGAAAAAAAATAAAATGGACTACATTATTATATGTAGTTAATTACACTAATTTTTTGTTATATATTTTCACTGCTTTTTTGGTTATATTTATTCCTTTTTTTTTAAATTAATACACCGATAATAATATATTACTTAACAAACAAAACTAATAATTCTGACAATAACGGCGAGTTTGCTATTTTGAAAAATTAGTAAAATACTTAATATATAATGAATTGATAATTTTAAAATTAATTTATATATTTTAAAAAAATTATAAATTAAAATTAAATAGATCTATAAATTCAAATTTCAAATTGTTAATTTACTCTCTTTTTTAATATAGTGATAGGTCAAAGAAAACCTCTGGTACACGGTTTTCCCTTGTGTTTCTTAACAATTTTGCAAAATTACATAAACATTTTGAAATCTTTAGCGCCTATGTGGTTTTCTATTTTTTATTTTTTATTTTTATTGAAAATAAAAATAAAAATTGAAAACCAATATAAAAACTTGTTTATTTACCATTTTTTTATTTTTTAAAAATATTTTTAAAATTTTTAATAACGATAATATTTTTACAATTATTTTGAATTCATTACAACATATATAAATAATATTTTATTATTTATATAATTAAATAATAATAAAAATAAACATAAAGTAAAATACAATCATATAACTAACAAATATTAAAAATAAAATAAAAATAAAAATAAAATACATTTTTATAAATTTAAAAAAAACTCCAAAATAAAATAGGAGAAAATTAAATAATCCTTTCTATATATAGTTTTGCCTATTACTATTTTTTACCTAGTTCAAAAGGCCTTACCATTGTCCCATGCATTAGCACTTCTTATCAGTTCCTCTTTAATTATATTCTATTATAGAAAATGTTTATTAGTCACATATGAGTATACCTTCTCTTTTAAAATTATTATTTTCACCAATAGATAAAATAAGAACCTAAATTTTGGTCGTCATGAATTTTTATCAATTTTTAAATTTTTAAATTTAAAATAATTTTTTTTATGTAAAACAAAATTTGAAATCCATTTTCAGCATTTGGTTTATTAGCATGATCCTTGTGTAAATTGATTGAAAAACATGAATTTTATTGGAAATAGCATTTATGTTAAAAACAGCATAAATTCTACTAATATAATTTTAATTAAAAATTTCATTGTATTAAAATAAATCTTACAATTTTAAAAGAAAAATTCATCCAAAGGAGAACTTAATATTCATTCATTTTTAAAAATAATTTATGAAATATTTTTATGGGACGTTATTATTCTTAAAATAGCTTTTCGATGCAACTATAAAATTATATTCTTAGTAAATTATATTTTGAAAAAAATACTCCTCCATCTTCTATATTTTGCTCTCGACCTTTCCTAAATATTTTTAAAAATTATACAAATCTTATGTCCCACGAAATTAAAAATTGTGCTACAAAAAAATTTATTTTAACTATTATATTAGTTAATTCTTAGTTATATTATTATTTTCTTAATTTTTTAACAAAATACCCTAATAAAAATTATACTTTAATAGTATTTTAATAATATTTTTATATAACTGTACTTTTTAAAATATACAAATAATTTTTATAAAATAATTTAAAAAATATTAAATACATTATTTTTTAAATAAATAATAATAATAATATAACGATCAATTAAAAGTTAACTAACAAAATAATTAAAATAAATTTAGTTGTAATATAATTGTTAATTTCAAAAGAAGTCAATGTAATTTTTAAAAACAGAAAAAAAAACTATGCAATAAAAATAAAATTCAAAGAATGGAAGAATATTTTTTTTAAATGGTAATATATAACATTATTTACATTTTGAAGAAAAAATCTTCTACCTGCCTTGACTCTCTTAAAAATATATATTTTTAATTTGAGAGTTAAGATGTGTGTTTCTTAACACTAAATTTATCGTTCAGCCAAACACAATCTTAATAAAGAGCAAAATGCACCTGAAATATTTTCCTTCTACCTTTGATTTCGCATTTCCCAAATTCTTCATTTAATGTTTTCTCTTGTTTTTTTTTTTTCTTGGCACACTTATTTACCATCTTCGAATTCTTAGGTATACGACACGTCAAAAAACGACTACTTTGGTACGGTTTCGGCGTTTCTATTTGAATGCACGCATTCTTCTTTATCTTGGCGGGCCTCACAATTTGGAAAGGGTCGAAATGACTAAATTGACCTTTCCAAATGTGATTTTGTAGGAATGCTTTCCTGCTTAATATTATCATTATATCATGCAGTTCCGAAGAAAGTCGTAGACTTGCAGTTTAACTTTCTAGCCTCCCCTTTTCACTTTCCTTTTTCAGAATTAAAGAAAGGGTAAATTTTACGAGAAAAAATAAACCATTTAAAGTAGGTTTAGATTGTAAAAATATTTTTATTTTTTAAAAGCAGTTTTTTATTTTTAATATTTTTAAAAATATATTTAATTTATATTTTTACTATTTTTTATATGATTGTATTTTTATTTGAACAGTAAAATATTATTTATATATATATATTGTTATAAATTCAAAATAATTACAAAAATACTTTCGTTATTATGTACTATAGTAATATTTTTAAAATTTTCAAAAGTTTAAATTATATTTTTTTAAATAAAAATAATAAAAAATAAAAAATACATTTTTAAAATTACTTTTTTTTTCAGTAAAAATAAAAACTGTAAACACAACCAAATAGATCCTAACTTTCAAGAGTAAGTTGAAAAGACATTCTTAGACCACAATAAAAATAATTAATGATGAAACTCCAAATTAAGAAATATATTAAGACATTAATTATATATATATATATATATATATATATATATATATATATATATATATGCATAAAATGAGTGTGTGATTTATTAATATTAAGGGTTAATTAAAACTAATAGCTCTTAAATTTACTTGCAAGAAATTTGTGACTTCACTTAAAAAAAAAAACGAAAAAGAACTTTCATACACCATTAATACTAAAAGTATAAGTAAAAAGTTAGATGAAATCAAAATTTACTTACAGCACATTAAGAAATACTAGAAGCAAGCAGATGACGTACATTGAATTTGAAAATAAAAAGATATTATTTTTAATACAATATATTAAAATATATTTTTGTTGAACTTAACACAATTTTATTGAAAACCAAGACATTGATATTATCCTACTTTTTTTGAGACATGGGTCAAGGAAATGTACATACGTGAGTTAATGATTGATAATTTGAGCTTGATTTAATTGTTATTGGGCCGATCAAGTCCTTAATGAACTTAGACTAAGTCTAATATATTCAAACTGAGCATTTGACTTTGATTTAACCCAACTAACTCAATAATTTTCATCTTTTCACCTGATCTCATCGTAAATCTAATCTTAGAAGATTGAAACCTATCTTACAATAACATTAGATATTCCACTGAATATTATACTTGTGTGGTGCAGAACCTATCACTGATCTCACACTTGTCAAGTCCTATTATCAAAATATCCATAAACATTTCCTATAAAGAGTGCTGTCTCCCTTCAAGCGTGTGAATCTTTTGATCTATTTTATTACTTGCTATTTATACTATTTGACTTGTATGTTGAAGTGTCTTATACACAAATAACCATCTAATTTGAGACAATGCAAGGAACCTTGGGCAAATGAGTGATCATCATGGGTAAATAAAATACTTGAAATAATATAAGTGGGTTGAGTGAACCAACTACTCAAACTAATGTGTTAATATGGAAAGAGCCTTACATATTGTTATTATTAATTTTTTATGGCCACCTTATTATCCCTAAAAATGCAAATGTAAGTTAAATTATGTTTTATTTTAATCTTAACTTTCCGCAAGCCCTTTGAATATATGGTTGTAAATAATAAAGTATATGTGTGTTTAAAAAGTCTAAGATAACATTTGGTAAAATTTTTATAAGAATTGCTTTTAAAGAATTGATCGACAAGATTTTTTATAATAATTTTCCAAAATTTCTATGAACATATAAAATGAATATAATACACTTTATATTTTATATAATAATTTAATAAAAATTTCAAGAAATATATGAGATCGGTGTACTTGATAGCTAAACTCACTACAATATGGCAACAATTTATGTTTTTTTTAAGAAAATATAGTGATATTATGTGTGTGTGTGAGACAGTATAATGATATAATCAAGATATATATTAAAATTTAATTGAAAAAAATAAGTAATTTCATATGTTTTAAATTTATATAATCTTTAAAAATAGTAAAAAAATACTAATAATTTTTTTAATCAAATATATAAAGAAAAAAAATTTAAATTCATGTAATTTACTTCCTTTTCAAGTTCTGTTCAGTATATTGCTTACCAATTGTCATAAACTGTAACATAATTATTAAGTATTTGCAGCTTTCAATGTTCATTTTGATGATTTTATACGTCAAGCAATTCCATACTAAAGTTACAGTTGTATAAAAAATTAATTTTTTATTATATATGTCATGTATTATATTATAAAAAATTAATATTTTATTATTTCATGGATTAAATTTTATTTAAAAAAAATTAACTGCTCTTTGAAAGTGAAGTAACGTCACTTGAAAAACACTTGAGGGTTGAGGTTAAGATAATTACCAATTAAATTTTAAACAAAGATGATGCCGAGATTTTCTGTAAACTTTAAAGTAACAAGATGAAATTTGGTTTAACGGCAACAAGGGCCCCATCCCAAGTGTTAGGAACTTAGGACGTAGGACAAGGACATTATCGTAAAAATTTGAATTCTCTCTCTCACTCTCACAGAACAACTTTGAATTCTGACAGCTCTACCCCGTCCCATGTTGTTTGGGGGCCTTCTTCCCCCCACTCTTACACTCCTACCACTTGAACTTTTTATAAACGGAAGGGGAAGAGAGAGAGACAGGGACTGTTAGATAGAGAAATTAGATACAGACCCTTTTTCTTCTCTCTTCCCGTTTTACATTTCTCAACTGGGTTTCGTTTGGAGCAAGAACAAGTAGCAGAAGGATTCAATTTCTCCCAGAAATGTCTGGTCACTGGGGCATACTTGTTTCAGATCCATGGCTTCAAAATCAGTTCACCCAAGTCGAGCTGCGCAGCTTAAAATCCCATGTAAGTTCATCTTGGTTCCGATCCTCTCTTTGGTTTGCTGGAAAGTGTTTGAATGCTAACTTTTGAATCTTATCTTTTTTAATCACTTTGCTTCTTTTTCCTTAAAGTTTGGATTCTTTCTGTTGTTCATGCAATCGGATTTCTGGTAATGCTGATTTATGGTGGTTCGTGTAGTTCATGAGCATGAGGAGGGAGAGTGGGAAGCTGACGATTGGCGACTTGGCTTACAAGATGTCGAGGTTAAAAGTTGTGGGAGAAAATCTGAGTGATGAAGAAAGAGCTTCTTTTATCCAGGATTTGTATCAGAACACAGATGAGGAGGTCGATTTTGAATTATTTCTCAAGGTAAATCAGCTCGATTTGGTGTCATACATTTAAGCATCAACTAATAAGGAAGTTGGATCTTTTTGTTTTCTAGAAATTCTATCTTCTCGATTTGTTGGTTTGTTTCTCTTTTTCTTTTATATTCTGTTGTCCCGATACCGTGACGCTTATTTTCCAATTTTCAAATCTATTTGATTTATCAATGCATGATCAGCGCTTTGTTTGGGCCGAAGGGAACATGTGAGAAAGTTATGAAATTAGTTTTCTGGGATTCATCGTTTCATTGGAATCAAGAAGGCAATCAAATATTAGCTGTTGGATCTTATTTATATTATTGGGAATAATCAGTTGATAAACTGCATTCAGTGGAGCAGAGCTGACTGTAACTTGGTTTTTTTTTTTTGATGAATAAAATTCTCACTCTTAACTCTTAGGACCAAATGAATTATTCACAAGGCATGTCCCACGATGCTGTGGCAGATAGAGTCAGTGGAACTTCTCTGAAGATACCAGAGTAATGACACTGTTGTTTTGATATAGCTTGGAAATATGACAACAGTTTTGAACATTGGAACAGTAGGTTGTTGCATTGAGAGCCTCCCATTTAGAAATAATGTTCATCATCATACATTCCGAAGTAAGCTAGAAAACAATTATCAGATTTTGTGATTCTAATTCACAAAAGAACATTTTTCTTTTGTATTTTTTTGTCTTTGCAGTTGCCTTTGTCTTTTTGTTTTTTATTTTTTGGCTTTTTAACTGTATAAGATCCTGAAATTTGGCATAAGAATATTTTATACTCTGCACTTCGCAGAAAATTGGAGAAGATATTTTAGTTTAACTGTCCTCATCATATGTTAACTTGTCACCATATTTTGGATTATTTCAATTGCTTTTTCCCAGTTACCAAGCAGCATAAGGGGTTTAGATTTGACCCTTTTTTACCTATAAATACTAGAGGCTTACTCTATTGTACAATAGTTTCTCCTATTACTGGTCAAAGTTTATTTCCGGGGTAATGGTAAATGATAGTGCCATAATATTACCAGGTTTACTTAAAACTACAAAATTTTGCAAGTTCCAGAATAGGAAGTACTGCAAAGAACTCCTCTGCATTCCTAAAGGCTGCTACCACCAACTTACTTCACACCATCAGTGAGTCTGAGAAGGCATCATATGTTGCACATATAAATAACTATCTTACAGAAGATGAGTTCCTCAAGAGATACCTACCTATTGATCCTTCAACCAATGATCTATTTGAGATTGCAAAAGATGGTGTTCTTCTTTGGTAATATATTTCTTAGTTTATTTTGTTATTTTCCCCACTATAACAATACCGTTAAAAATAAATAAATATGTGTTCCTGCAGCAAGCTTATCAATGTGGCAGTTCCGGGTACAATTGATGAAAGGGCAATAAATACAAAAAGATTACTTAATCCTTGGGAAAGGAATGAAAATCACACACTTTGCCTCAACTCTGCTAAAGCAATTGGATGTACAGTAGTCAACATTGGCACTCAGGACTTCATTGAAGGAAGGGTATGTGTGTACGCCATTTTAGTTTTCACAAATAAAAGTAGCATTATCACTGATATGTAATGTATGTCTCTGTTGTGCTGCATGGTCTTCACAATCATAATCATAACGTTCTTTTTGTTCCTTTGTAAGAGTTGCACACTTGTAGCTGGGATGTTATGAAGGTGACTCCTAGAAGTTCTATGTTATATTTGACTTAATGACATGCCCCTGGCAAGGTGGCGTCTAGTCTCAAATAAGTGTCAGACCAGTTGTAGATTCATGTAGCCTTCGTGTCTAAGGTTCATTCATACACGAAGTTTCTTGCCATCATATGCTTAAGAATTCTGTAGAGACTTAATTCATCTAGACCTAGTAGATAATGTCCAATTGCCTGTTATAGAGGTTTACCAACTAAAATGAAAAAAAAAATGAAAATATGCAAAACATGATGAGTGAGAAACAAAGGGGTGCCAGATGCCTCTATTTGTCAAGTGCGTCAATCAATATGCCTTTGATTTTAGTTTTTCATTTTTGTCCATCCATATCTGATTAATTTTTCACATTATATTCCTCAGTTGAAATAATTTTTGTATTTATTTCATTTTTTTTATTTCAGCGTCATCTGGTGCTTGGATTGATTTCACAAATTATTAAGGTAAATTATGATGGTTAAATGAATTTTATCATCTTGTGGTTTAGATTTATTATGTTTTTGTCATATCATACATATAAATATGGAATGTTGCTATCTATTAATGCATTCTAGTCTCGGAACCAAAAAGTTATTAGAGGCTGAACACTGCATAAGCATAGTTTTTATGGAGGTAAACTTTTGACATACTTAATGGTTGTGCTATGTTAGATACAATTATTGGCGGATCTCAACCTAAGGAAAACTCCTCAACTGGTGGAATTGATTGGTGATAGTAAGGTAAATACTTTATTACCACATTATCTTTTCATTATATATCTTATTAAGTTTCAATCTTATTTCTAAAACTAACAGGACATGGAAGAGTTGATGAGTCTACCACCAGAAAAGATCTTGTTAAGGTGGATGAATTTTCATTTGAAAAAATCAGAGTACAAGAAGATAGTGACGAACTTCTCCTCCGATGTAAAGGTAATTAAGAATTTAAATGTGTTTATACAGTGTCCTTTTCTTGGGATGATTAGAACAATTGAGTTATTTTGTTTACTAGTATTCAAACTCTACAAAGTTGTATTTTATCCACTTGGCCTCTAGGGATAAGTAATTGATCATATTTCCTTTGATTGGCAATTTCTGAAACTTATATTGCAGCCAGATTGGAATTTTTATCTTTTCAATTAAAGTATGTCAGTGTAGTGCAGGGTTTGAAATCTTAACATCCAATGGTAGATAAGAAATAAGGAAATTACCTAATGGATTGACTAGCCTTGACTGACAAGTTGATCTTTAATAGAAGTGCATTATTTTGTGTGCAAGTTATGGAGGAAAAAAGAGTTATTGTTGGGTTTTTTTCGGCCAAAGAGTTATTGATGGATTCTTACGGCAGTTATCTACTTTTTTTCTCTTCCTTTACAAGTTGAAGAAGTAGGTAACTATGAAGACTCAGACAAGCAATTCTATACTCTGAGTTGATATTATGGAGCAATCATAAAATAACAGAAGCTTTTTAACGCATTTTAGTATGTAGCTGGTGTTTGAGCATATATGGTTATGACCCCGCAGGATGCTGAGGCTTATGCTCACCTTCTAAATGTTCTCGCACCTGAGTACACTAATCCATCCACATTGGCAGTCAAAAATCCTTTTGAAAGAGCAAAGTTAGTTCTCGAACATGCTGATAAGATGGGTTGTAAGCGATACTTAACTGCAAGAGACATAGTGGAAGGTTCCCCAAATCTTAATCTTGCTTTTGTTGCGCATATTTTCCAGCTCAGGTGAGAATAGTCTTCCTCTTGAGTGATATTATAAATTTATAGTGTCTTCTTTCTTGGGTTGCTGAGGGAGGTCCTAATAAGGGATGAAAAACTTGCTTCAGGAGTAGAATAATAACTTAATTTTAGGTTTTCATTAAGGCTTCATTTATGTATGTGGTCTATTTTTATAACTAAGGTTATTTATCATTGACTTGTGACTTTCCTGGACTCCTATACAAGGCCCTTACATTAGTAGGCTTTGATAGTCAGCTTTTGCACATGGAGTAAAATTATCAGTCTTTTCTCCCTATTTCTCTTTTTCTCTTCTAACCCTCCCTTTTTTCATCAGTTGCCCAGTATATTGATATGTTTTAGATATAGTGGAAACACTGCAGTCAAATAAATATTGAATTGATGGAATGAGAATCTGATTATGGCCTATTGTTAGAAGATTTATATTGTATATTGTTCATTTGGACCGTTAAATTCTCCTTAATTTTGCAGCTTATTTGAAAGCAAGAATTTTTGGATTGCTTTACTTCAAGGGAAGTTTAAAAAGCTAATAAAGTCTCCAACAATCTCTAAGTCATATAAAATTGAAGCATAATATAAAATTAACTGAATTCTCCATTGTTTCACCATTTGGATCCTTTACTGTTCCACCTTATTTCCATTTCTATCATTGTGGGGCTACATTGTTAAGTATTCACCTTTTTTCTAGAATTCCTATCAAATCTTCCAAGTGTTAGGATTGCTGAGAAGAGAATAAAATAAGTGAAGTTTAATTCAAGGATTTAGCAAATACTACAAATGCCAATGTCTTTGTTAATCTTAATTGATTCTCACACACTAGTCACATGTTTTTTGAGTAAACAAAAATTTTACTTAAGGGGAGGGCACCCAGTCTAAGGTCAGGATAGGTCCTCGGGTTTAGCGAACACTTATACGAGATTTACAGATAACCCACCACAAGACAAATGGTGGGGTCTGGACTTGAACTTGCTACTGTTAAGTTACAAATCTGTCCATTTACCACTTGACTCACCCTTTGGTGGCAGCCACATTTTGACTTTGCACATGTTTACTGAATATTCAATGGTTGATAAATTTATCAAATACGCATACCAACTCATTGAAATATATAGTCATCACTATTCATCTGGTTATTACCTGTATATCCTATTCTGTACTTCAAGGTTTTGTTAGAAAGTTATAATCTTCACAAATTTTGTTTTGTTAATTTTTAAGGCTTGAGAAATACATCGAAGCTAACTCAATTTCCCTGTATAGGAATGGACTTTCAACCCAAACAAAACAGATATCTCTCCTTGAAACATTTCCAGATGACACCCAAGACTCTAGAGAAGAGAGAGCATTTCGCCTTTGGATTAATAGTCTTGGCAATTCAACATATATCAACAATGTCTTTGAGGATGTCAGAAACGGGTAGGTTGTCTCTTGCATTTTCACCATTTCTCTAATGGACATTGACTATGAACTGGTTTTGATAAAATTCTTTGAATAAAAAATACTGATAATTAATACAATCTGTTTCTTTTTATTTAATTATCTCACCAGAAATTTAATAATTGGTCAGTAGATGTGAGATTTTTAGTTTCTTTCGTTTTGTTGAAATTCTTGCTGCATATAGTAATGAAAGTGACATCCTTCTTGATTTCAAGATTGTTTGGCTTAATAACTTTTGATCTTCAGATTTATTGAGTTGGGATGATGTTGTTTCTTTACAGGTGGGTACTTCTAGAGACCCTTGACAAGGTGTCACCAGGGATTGTCAATTGGAAGATTGCTAATAAGCCTCCAATTAAGATGCCATTTAGAAAAGTGGAGAACTGCAACCAAGTTGTGAAAATCGGGAAACAACTTAAGTTTTCCCTGGTAAATGTTGCTGGAAATGACGTTGTGCAGGGAAATAAAAAATTAATACTAGGTATGTCAATCACCATATTATATACTGCTAAATGGTTGTAAATCAATTAAGCACACTCCAGCCAATGTAAGGATCACACATTGCTTCCATCAAACTATTTATAATTTATTTTTGATCAGATATTAGCAGATGTGGTACTTCATAATCAAACAGTAATGATCTTATCTTCAGCTTATTTGTGGCAATTGATGCGATACAACATCCTACAACTTCTAAAGAACTTGAGATTTCACTCTCATGGGAAAGAAATAACTGATGCGGATATTCTGGAATGGGCCAACAGCAAAGTCAGAAGCTCAGGAAGCCAAAGCCGAATGGATAGCTTTAAGGTATCTAATATATTTCTTGTCCTTTTAATTAAGTATCTGCTGCAAATGACTGACTTGTTTAATATGAAGAATGCCAATTATAATTTACAAATGTGTAAGTTGGATTGATATCAACTACGCAGCCTAGAAGAGTGATAGTCTTAGACGAGTGAATGGTGGAGGTTGCTCATAACTACTAGCTCAAATTGATCAGAAATAGAAAGTCGAAATGACTACTAATCTGATCTAGGAAAGGGTCATAATCTGATCTTTGATAATTTCTGGTCATGACTGCTACTTATCATATATGATCATACCAAGTCATATATGGTAATACAAGCGCCCTAGCCTTATATAGTAATTCTAGAGTCATTACAATTATTAAGTGCTAATACTAATAATTATAAAGTGTCATATTTTGAGGAATAACGAGAAGTGTCTTACTCTGTGGATTAGTGCCTTGATTTCTTCT
Source organism: Gleditsia sinensis (assembly GCA_037074535.1). NCBI lineage: Eukaryota > Viridiplantae > Streptophyta > Magnoliopsida > Fabales > Fabaceae > Gleditsia > Gleditsia sinensis. Next base: position 58,169,316 of record CM073468.1, on the reverse strand, counting down.
TCATGGTTCATGCACTAATTCTTGAATTAACTTCTAACAAATTGTTTATTTTTTGGTAATGCATTCATTATTAATATTTTTGGCCTTTTTCTTGTTTTATTTCTAATTCTTGACAAATAAAGAAGAGGAAATATAAGCTATTTAATTACATGATTACCTGGTTTACTTCAACTTATAATTTTTTTATCCAATCAATAAATCTTAAAATTAAGGTATAATATAATTTTCTAGCATAAGAAATTATCAACAAGTTGATTAAATGATTACTCTTGTTTAGTTATTCTAAATATGATTACTTATAATTTATACCAATAGTTCAATGTTGTTATACATATTGATATTTCTTACTTGAATTTTAAACTATAATTATTTAATTACTTATAAAATTTATATTTTTATTATATATTTATATATTTTATCAAAAATATTTTTAGAAAGTTCTGTTTTACTGCACTTCAACCCAGTCAAACCATTGAACCTTGAATTTCTTCCACCGTTTCAGTTATTGCTCTGGTTTTTAATAAATAGGGTAGTATGATTGGTTATATGACAAATTTGTCCCAACCAATCATGCTGCCTTTAAATGCCAGTCATGCCAAATATGCAACCAATTATGGGCTTGTTTAATTCTATTTTTATTTTTGTTTTTAAAAATTGTTTTTGAAAACTGTTTAAAATTTGTTTTGTAAAATAAAAATAAAAAAAATATATATTTAATAAACTGTTTTGAAAACATATTATTCTTTTTCTTTTGAGTGTTTTGAGAACAAAAACAACTCTCTTATTTTTAAAGGCAGTTACCAAATAAGCCCTATATTTTTCCACTTTTAAATGTTTTTTGGGGAAGATTGGGTGTTAGGACTGTAAAGATTTGGTAAAATTGAAAGGTTCCTTAGTTTCAAAGAACTTGAAAAACCAGCATGGTGTCAAGGAAAGATGAAGCGCCATATATTTGCTAGCGAGATGACAGAAGGGAAAAATTAATGAGGCAGTTTCTTTGAATGTCCAAAAAGAAAATTTGAGAAGCTAATGCCAAAGAAGAAGCCACAGACGAAGAGGATACAACAGAAGTCTTATGGTTTTTGAAAAAAGAAAGAAACAAGAATTAAAATCAAGAGTTCTTAAAAATAAAAATTAAAAATTTCTAGAGTATGGGATTCTAGGACTCTTGGTCTCCAAGTAAGATTTTATATTTATCTAATTGAGTGAGTCATTAATCAATATGCTGAATAGTAAATCTAGAAGTCTTATGTGCATTATAAATAGGTGTTTTTAGATAGTATTTGGAGTGGGGACAAAAATTGCAGAAGTTGATTTGATTGTTAACATGGTAAAAGTTCTTCCGAGTACTCTTCCTCCAAAAGACTAATAGACAGTGTAGTATTCAACTGTTCAGTTATAAAATTTGAAAACTGGACTGTACTTGAAGAAACATATATTATTATTTGTCAAAGGCAAGGAAGGTAGGGATTGAAAGAAGGCTTTCAATATTTTATGTTCTCCCTTGTTATTTTCATCTTAAAGGTTAAAGCATGAGATTAGGGAAACAAGGAAGAAGGCAATCATGGATGGGATTTTGGATGTGAATATTCACTTTATGTTAGGGCCATGTTCATTGGTTATGTGAAATATGATAAGGCATTTTTTTAAACATCGTGCTTGGCAAGGGAAGATACCTTCTCGGTGATTCAGGCAAGAAATGGGTCTTAGGAAGGTAGATGCACAATGAGTGGCATCTATCCATCATATCGGATAATGGCGCAGAGTGGGAAGAATTGTAACTTTGTAAGTAATACTTGTGACCCCAAGTTTGTGATTTTGACTTGACGCTTTAGTATACTATAGGAAAGCAAATGAATGAAAAGTGACATTTATCTTTATGTTGGAAGTTGGAAGAAAGTATATTAAGTTTGTTGAAATATTATCTTCCTAATATCAATGGAAGCCCCCAGCTCAGTTTTAGGTTCAATGCTGTTCCATTACCAGAATTTCTGAAAGTTTTAGGATTATAGGAAGTCTTTCAAATATATGAAAACTCGTTTGACAAGTCTATTGGATTGGATATCCTTGCAATATATGTTTAGAACAATTTTCTATATCAAGTATATTAATTTTCTTGTAAATCATTTGGCATGTCTTTATTTTGCATTTTACATTTTTGTGACCGATAGAATTTGTTTTAAGGATTTAAGCTTCCATTTCATTGATTTTTTTTAATATAATTTCAAATTTCAGGATAAAAGTTTGTCAGATGGAATTTTTTTCCTTGAGCTTCTTAGTTCTGTGCAGCCCAGAGCTGTGAATTGGGGCCTCATAACAAAAGGAGTAACTGGTATGTCATCTTTTATATCTTTAATTGTTCTAAGTTTTTTCATTTACTTGCATGCGTGCCTCGTTGCAAATCCAGCGGACTGTGTGTCATTTCACACATGCATTCAGACTGAAATAATTATGAACTGTCCTTTGTTCTACATCTGTAACACAGTTCATATGACTTCAGATTTTTCTAGTTCAATTAGGATATAATCTTTTTAATTGTAAATTTATAACTGTAAATGGTAGACTTCAAAAGAGAGAGCAATTAGGAAAGGAAATAGATTTCAATTCTGCTGAATACATACTATCAGCAGCCTATTTATAATTTTAGAAACTCGACTATCTATAAGATAGAGCACTACAAAGTAAGGATAAAGATAACTGCTGCATAGAAGGTAAATCAGCACCTTTTCTTAACATCTGATAGGGCCTCCTTATCCATAGGGCTTAACAAAAATTCTTGGAATTTTCAAGTTCGAGTTTTACCTCATTTCTGCTTAATGCTTAATGCAGACGATGAGAAAAAGATGAACGCCACCTACATTATCAGTATTGCAAGAAAACTTGGATGTTCTATATTCTTGCTTCCTGAAGACATCACTGAGGTATTTTAGAATTATTACCATGTCACTTGTTTGTACCTACAATTAAGCATGTATTTAATATGGACTAAAACATTAATTTGTTTGTCCCTAAAATTTCTGAAATCATGTCAGTTTTAGTCTGAATTATCAGTTTTCTCTATTTGGCTGATTTTAAGAGGATTACCACTTGATAAATGGTCAACTTAAAGTATTCATTAACTTATTTTTTCCTACTAGATTTTAGTTTTACTTTTTAGAAAAAAGAAATCATATTTTCATTCTTGATAGATAGGTGAATAGTCTCTTAGATTAATTTTTTTTCAATTTAGTCCCTTACAGATGAAGTACTTGTAATGTCAACTATTAATTAAGCTACAGTCCAAAACTTAACTCACTATTAAAATTGCATTTTTCATTATGTAACTTGAAATATGAATTAACACTCATTTAATATTAACTTAACACTCACTCAAAATTGTCTTGGTGCACATGTGGCATTCACAGGCAGAATTCTTAAACAGGTTTAATGTAATTGAAAAATTAAAGATTTTGTTTATAGTGTCACACGAGTGTCAAGTCAATTTTAATTGAATATTAATTTATATGACAAATTAGTTAAATGTGATAGAAAACTGCAATTTAAATAGTTTAGGGTCAAATTTTGTGTAGTAAGTTAACTAAGGGGTGACATTGTCAGCACTTTTATCTATGATTGTGAGGGATTAAATTGAAAATTCACCTATCTAGATGAAAACACTACTTTTTGTTACTGTTTACTTGTGCTTTAATCTAAACTTTAAAATGCTGGTACACATTTTCAGGTGAATCAAAAGATGATCCTTACACTAACAGCTAGTATAATGTATTGGTTCTTAAAACACCCACTTGAAGAGAGGACAGCAGGAATTTCAGACAGTGAAACTGGGAGCCAAATGGAGACTGTATCAAATTCAACTCTAGATGACTCTGCCTCTGATTCATCCTTGGAGGAGAATGGCAACATGTAAATATGCCTTGAATGAATAACGTTTTCATTGTGATTTATATATGAACCTCTCCTCATTATAGTTGATCGTAACACTAGGTAATTTAATGTTTTCAATGCAAATTTTGCTCATACAACTGTTTTGTGAATAGTGGACTTGTTTCTTTTTTGGTTGAAGATAAATTTTTTTTTTTTTTTATATATATATAGTGGCTGTCTCCCATATTCAATTATTTGCAAATATCGCAATTATGATGAAAGACGTTAAACATATAATTAGTTTTTACTTTTTATCCTTACAATTTTAAAGAGTAAGTATTTGATCTGTTGGCAATAGATCAAATTTTATACAGGCATAATATTAAAAAGCTATAACATATCTATTTAAATAATTTTATTTTTAACTGAATCAAATTCACGTATAAACTTTTTGATACTATGCTTGTGTAATACTTTTCCTATTTTAAAATATAATTTGAATACAATATTTAAAATTCTACAAGCCCCACATATTTAGTTACTACTTTTAATGTACTGCATAATACGTGTTTTTTCTAGTCTTCAATAATCAATAACTTTACAATACTTAAAAACTTTATTTGGTGTAACTAGTTTTTTTTTTTTTTAATTTTACTACGTGTTGTATATATTGAATAATATTAAAAAGGGTAAAAATGGCATTGTCTTGAGCTAAAAAAAAAGGGTTAAAATGTTGCCGTTTTAATAATAGAAAAAAAGAAACATTTTTTTACCTACTTTTTCTCTTTTCAATTTTTTTTAATGACGAATATCTTATCATGCCGTGTTATATATATTTTTTAATTTTATTACTTTGCATGATTTGATGAGAATGCTAGAAGTAAAATTTTTCTGTTTATTTGAGACTCGATTAGTGGAGTAAGGGCTCAAGGCATTATAAAAAAAAACTTGGCTTACAAGAAGATTGAAGGTAGAGGCCACAGGGTTTGCCGGTGGCATATGTTATGAGATCCAAATATCTATTTTGTCGATGTAGTTCAAGCTTAGATTTCCAAAGATCTTGCAAGATTGAAGTTTAAGCTATAAAAGAAACTAAAGAAACGAAAATGATGTGATCTTTATTGATCATAAATTGAGTATAAGTATTTGTATTTATAGACAAGACTGCTTCTAACAAATTATAACTGAAGCTAAATTACTAATTAACTATAACTTAACAATTGCACAGCAATGCTAATATGGAGTAGTATAATTTGATGGACTTGTTGGCTTCACTCCAACACCAAAATCACCTTCTTCACTAATATCCTTTACTTGATTTCTAAGAACTTGCTTCACACCCAGCTGAAATCTTAGATAACAGAATTTGCTACTTGTAAGAGGTTTAATGAGAAGGTCAGTTAATTGAAGATGAGAAGATACATGTTTAACACAAATATACTTTTGTTGAACTTTTTTCTTGACAAAGAAAAATTCTAAATTCAATATACTTAATTCATGTGTGAAGAACAAGATTTGCCATCATAAGCACAATACTAAGATTGTCACACATTATAGTGGGAACAATAGGCAAATCAATATTCAACTCTTGTTGTAATGAAGAGATCCACATCAGTTTAGATATTGTATTAGGAAGGCTACGGTATTCTATAGCCAAGAGACAAGATATTTTCCCCAAAAAAATACATGAACTAGACATTGATTTTCGGTCTACAACATATACAACCCAGTTAGCATCACAATAGGCTAATAAATCTAGTGTTTCTGAGTTTTAGAGATGAAGTCCATAAGTGAGAGTTCCACAAAGATACTTGAGGATTCTTTTGACAGCTCTCCAATGAGACTCAAGAGGTTTATGCATAAACTGACAAACTTTATTCATATTGAAAAATAGTTCAAGTCTAGTGATAGTAGCATATTGAAGAGCTCCCACCACTAACCTAAATAGCTTTGGATCACTAAATTATTCATTGTTATCAATACCAAGTTTGGTGCGGGCAGCCATAGGGGTGGTAAGACTTTTAGCCGAAACCAAGTTAGCTTCAATCAGAAGCTCTCTGATGTATTTATCTTATGACAAATGCAAGAAAACGTGTCCTAACTTCTTAATTTCCACCTCTAAAAAATAATTTAACAATCCAAGATCCTTAAGAGGAAATTCTTTATTAAGAGCTACTATGAGTTTAGTAGTTGGAGCTGCTAGTAACTAAGATATTATCTACATACACTAAAACATAGGTGGTGTGTAGTGTAGTAGTTTTAATGAAAGAGAATATTCACATTTACTTGATTGAAACCCCAGATTGTGTAGTGTGGTAATGAGCTTATTAAACTTAGCTCTAGGTACTAGCTTCAAGTCATACAATGCTTTCTTGAGTTTGCAAACTAGTTCTCCATTAGTATGTTGAAGCCTATAAGGTTGATGCATGTAGATCTCTTCATGTAGCACACCATTTAAGAATGCATTGTTCACATCAAGTTGATGAATGCTTCACTGCTTAGACAATGCAAGGGTGAGAATAACTCTAATTATGGTGGGTTTGACTACAAGGTTGAAAGTTTCAGTGTAGTCAAAGCCTTCTTGTTGATGGAAGCCCTTGACAACACGTTTGACTTTGTATTTATAGAGAAAGCCATAAGCATTCTTCTTTACTCTAAACACCCATTTATAGCCAATAGATTTTTTGTTAGGAGGCAGTTCAACATATTCCTAGGCATGATTTTTGAGTAAGGCATAATGCTCTTTTTCCATAGAATTTTCCACTCTGGACTAGATAAAGCTTGAGACACAAACTGTGGCTCATCATAAGTATGCAATACTTTTGGCTTAAAAACACTAGCTTTAGCTATTGTAACCATATGATGTGTTGAAGCTAATAAAGGGTTAGGCACACGAGTTGTTGAAGGTTCAACAACTTCTTGAAACATTCATATTCAAAGGTGGGCTGCAATGTGAACTAAAGCAAAAATTAGGAATTGAACTTATGATAGCATAATGAGGAGAATCAGAATTAGGAATTGATGATTCTAAGATCCTCTTGTTCATCACAATAAATGGTTGGGCCAAAACCAAGTGAGGATGACAATGTGAAACAACTATAGAGCTGCTAAAAGCCTTTTATAGGAATATGCTTTTATAAAAAATAACATCTCTACAAATGTATATCCTTCCATTTGAATCCATACGCTTGAAGCCTTTATGTGCTATATTATAACTAATAGTACACATTTAGTGTATCTAAAAACAAATTTATGTTGTGAGTAGGGTCTAAGGTAAGAGAAACAAGCACAACCAAAGAATCTTAATGTTGAATAGTTTAGCTCCACTTCATATAGTAGCTCACGAGGGGTTTTGCCTTGTAACACTTTGGTTGGCAGTTTGTTTATAATATGTATAGAAGTTGTGAAGGTTTCATACCAGAACTTGAATGGACAAGATGCATCTGCCAGCAAGGTGAGACCTATTTCTGTAATATGCTTGTGTTTCCTCTCTATTGAACTAGTTTGATCTTGCACATGAGGACAACTAAACCGATGCAAAACACCTTGCTGTGATAAAAAGAATGAAAATGATATATACTTTCTACCACCATTACATTGAAGACCTTTTAGTTTAAAACCAAGTTACAATTATGCCAGAGCCTTGAACTTGAGAGAGGCATCAAAGGCCTCTGACTTACATCAAAGTAAAGCAATCCATGAGTATTTACTGTATACATTAGTGAAAGAGATGTAATAATGATGGCCTCCTGATGATTTAACTGGTGCTGGGCCCATAAATTCGTATATACCAGTTTAAGTGATTTAATATAGATTGTTTTGAGGAGTAAAATGGGGTCTTGTGGAGTTTACCCATACGTCAAGCATAGCAAATATCCAACAAATTTTGATTGTCAAATATCAAATTTTGGAGGATGGATGTTCAAGCCTCTTGTGCCAAATATCAAATTTTGACAATACAATGTTACTATGTACTACACTACTATTAACCAATAGTTGAGGTTGCTTGCTGCTATTAAACAACAGTTTTTGAGGTAGATGGTTTATAGGTGACTTGTTTTCTGCTTGCTTTTTGCATATGGTTGTACTGGATATTATTGATGGTGACTTCTTTTGAACATTTTCAACTACTACTTTATTAAAAGACTGCACTTTGGAAAAATGAGCTACTGTGCTACTACTAACTAAAGGTTGCCACTCTATTGACTTGTTGCGAATAGAAGGATGTATGATATGTTGTAAATGATTGTAACTTTTCTTTAACTAATTTGGCCGCAAGTGAGTTAGCCTAAAATCCTTAAAAGCATATAATCCACCTTTAATTGTCCCTTCCAAAAGGGTTTTCCATATATCCTGTACCTTAATATAACAAGAAAAGGGATGAAATTTAAAAAATAAATTGTTATCCCTAGCAAACCAAGACATACTCAAAATATTCTATATAATTGCTAGTACATGCAATAGATGTTTAAGAGACAAATTATAATTGCTATATGGTGATTTAATTAAAAAAGAGCCTACATGTTTGATAAACAAATATGCTCCATTGGCCACATGAACTTGATCTTGATCAAGAAATTCAATTTTCTATATGAGATTGTTGGGATCTAGTGTTACCTGATTTGTAGCACTAGAATGTGGATACCAGCTTTCATCATGAATCACTTTTGGTGTAGTTAGCATTGCAAACATTGGAACATTTGGTTTAAATCCTTGAGTCTAAAAATTGAAGCCTTGATCAGTGTTGAATCCTTGAAATGACTAATCAAAATGGTAAAATCAATTCCACACTGTATGGCTATGCTTGTTGCATAGTTGGCAGATAACAGAGGGTTTGCCACTATTATTATACCTTCTTTGACCTTTATTTCTACCTTGGAAGCTACCTCTGCCCCTGAAACTTTAAATAAAGTTTTGATTGCCTCGAGCATTGGAAAATGGGCCATGTGATGAGGAGCTTGAGCCTCATCTGCCAATTTGGTAATTTTTGTACCGTGTAATGTTTATAGAAACAGTTTCTATTAGTTTTCAATGCTTTTCTATCCTTGCTTCTTGAGAAAGTAGCAAGGATTCAATGTCATACACTGAGTAGGGTTCTTGTCTAGTGGAAAATGATGTAATGAAACCAATATATTCAGTTGACAAGCCTTGAAAAATGGCTTCTAAGTGATCATTATTTGATATTGGAAATCCAACTACACCTAGTGCATCTACTATGCCTTTAATCTTTAACAAATAATCATTCATAGACATACCTTCTTTCTTAATAGACTTTAGTTGCAATTTGAGTTGTTGTACTTTTGCTTGCGTTTGAGAGGTAAAGAAAGTTTGAAGACAACTCCAAACTTGGTGAGTGTAACTGTAGCTAACCATGCGAGTTAACATATTCTCAATCATAGATGAAAGAATATGTAAAATCTTCATTTTTACTTGTTATAAAGGCATGAAAAATATTAATTTAAAGGAATAAGGAAAAGAAGAAAAATTGATCGAGAAATTTCTAGAGAAATATTTAATAAGATATGCACATTAGAAATTCCTAATTTAATGTGTAAGCATAAAATCTCCGTATAAGACTAGGGAAGGGAAAGGAAGATCTCTAAGAGGCAAAATTCGAGACAATTCTTTAGAAGGGGACAAAATTTTGGGGAAAGAAAAACAAATTCAAGAAAATAATGTGTAAGCTTTGAAATTTCATGAAAAATAAATTCAATAAATTTTCTAAATAGGCATCAAATTTTCTAAGCATGACACCTCACCCTATATTTCATCATTTAACTTTCATATAGGATAACCAACTAATAGGACACTTCATCAAATTTTGTCATTAATGAAGGAAACCAACCCAACATTGATGAATAGTTAACCACATGGATAAATAGTGCAATTAGGGACACCTCATGGAGAGATTACTAGATCAAGTCACATGGTTTTGAGGGAAAATATCTCATTCCCTTGTGTGAGTTTCAAACAAGTATAAAGAAGAAGGGGGGGAGTCAAAATCCTGTCAAGGGAGGGTGCCACACATGATGAAATAATGAGCCAATTTGATATCCCTTTGAGTGATCCATAAGTAAGGGGATTTGACCACATGCCTTAAAATATTTGACTACATGGTTTTAAGCATTTCTATTAACCACGTAGGGAGCTCATTTCGGCCAAGAAAAAGAGGAGACGAAGACCAAAGTTTAGTGTGAGGAAAGGGAAGAGGAGGAGGAAAGAAAAAGAAGAAAGCATGGGAAAAGTGAGAAAGCAAGGTAATGTAGGAAACCCCACCTTAATCTCTTCTTTTCTTTTCATTTCTAGGGCTTAGATCTCATCTTCTCCTCTTGAATATTCTGTTAGAACAGTAGAAATAAGAGAGCCTTTACGCCATTCAAAGGGAGGAAGAAAGAAGAAAACTAGTTAGCAAAGTTTAGGAGATTGTTATAGGTTGGTTTAACAGTATCTCTTTTGAAGAAAAACTTTGAAATTTGTAATATTTATATGGGGTTTTAACCCTAGGACTTTGATGAACTTGTAATATTTGATACTCTTGATGATTGGCCATGAATGCCTATGTCTTGCTACATGTGAATCTTGCATTTGATGCTTGCAAATATGCTTGAGTTGGTTTTGAATTTCTTACATGGTATGGCTATGGGTGGCGTGATTTTGGGGGTTGTTTATATTATTTTCCTTAGGTAAAATTTGTTCTATGAAAACCAAGGTAGAGATGGATGTCTTGGTACATATATGTGTAAGTTAGAAATTAGGAAGAACAAGGGAGCAAGTTTCGTTTTTTTTAAGCTTTTAATAGGCTTGCTGGAAAATTCTGGTTCGGAAGAAATAAAGTGTCAAAAGATGATAAGATTAGATGAAAGAGACTAGTTTGAAGTGGTAGACAAATGAGGGAATATTAAATCTTATTCTAGGAAAAATTACAAGATAATGAATATGTAGGAAAAGTTGATAAGTACTTGAAATAGGTGGTGATTCAAAAGTGCTATATATATATATATATATATATATATATATATATATATATATATATATATATATATATATATATATATATTCATATATGAATTAGTGCTTAAGAAGAATAATATTTTATTCTTGAAGAAGATCAAATAGATGGAAGAAGCAAATAATTAAGGCCTTGACTCTAAGTGGGCCAAAATTTGAAGGTAATAATGCTTAAAATACAGCTATAGCAAATAATAAAATAAAGTAGAAATAACAACATGTTGGAGAAAGGGAGATAGTGAATAGGGAAAGGGAAGTGTCATTTAAGTGTTTAATCTTATATGCAACTCTAAATTAATAAAGAATTAAAATTTGAGACATTAATTAAAGAAAATTTTTAAGTAGGTCTTTTGATAAAGACTTAGTAAAAGAGAAGAAAAGAATAAGGAGTAGAGAATATTTTAAATGAGTTAAGAGAAATAAATAAATATCAATGAAATTTTCTAAAGGAGTAGATGATTAGAAAACATCCTTTTAGTAGTTGAATAAGTGAAAATTTCTAATAAAAAGGAGTTATATTTAGAGATTAAGTTTTCAAAGCCATTGGAGGCAAAACTTAGAAAACATAAAGTAAACAAGATTTAATATTAATAAGTAGGCAAGTATATAATAAATAATATAGAAAATTATATGTGTATATATATACATAACCTAAATAAGTTATAAGTAAAGATTATTGCGAACAAATTTGAAATAAAGAAGAAATAAGGGGCATGAGAGTTAGGATTAAGAAGCTAGTGGATGACCTAATAAGATTAAAAAGAATTTTTGGCCAAATTAATAATGTAGTTGTGTTGATATTTCAATACTAAATTAATTAAATATAAGTATAAGAAGAAATTTTTTTATGAATTTATGAATAAATAAGTGTAATTAGTAGATAAATAAAATGGGTGGCTGAAAAATAAAAAGAAAAAAAATTACCAAAAGGTGACACTAAAATATTTAGTACAAGGTGAAGGAAATAATAATTTAGAAGAAAATTTCAAGGTAGAATACTTCTTATGGACTAAAATAAAGAATTTTTGGAAAAATATAGTCATAAAGATGGACCTCAAATTAAATATAATTTATAGCCTAGCCATAGCCATTGCATAAATTCTTTACTATAATAAGCACATTATTTGGCATGTTTTTACAAATGTTATATGAAATGGTGATGATTTGATGTGCAATTTGCGACTTTTGGGCATATTATGTTAATAACATCATATATTGGCTATTAATGAGAAAAGAAAAGAAGAAAAAAAAGAGAAAGGTCACATGGCTTTCCGTGTTTGGTATACCAGATAGGGGACATCCTATTCATGGATATGAGAAAAGAAAGATTTGCACCATGTCTGAACGTAGCGAGAGAAGCACATTTAGAAGTGAGTAGAGCGAAAGAAGCATGCTCACCTTGACCCAAAAAAAAGATTTAATGAGATCAGTTAATAGCTAACATATGACAAAATTGTGATTTTTACATGTCGATGATATCATGAAATAGTAGTTTATGCCATAATTGTCATGACTGCATAATTTTTATATGCATAGATACAGTACATTGCTACGGCCTGAGAAATTCTATAGCTTATACAGCTGTACATGACATGATGAATTATACATGTGATACAGTACATTGTTGTGGCTTGAGAAATTTTGTAGTTTATAATAGCTGAACATGACATGATAAATTATACATGTGATGATTATAATTTATTGTTGAACCTACTGAAAATATCAATTCTCAATATGTTTCTATGTTATGTTCAAATAAGTAGGGATAATATACATATATTCTCTATGACCTTAGTCTTTCGTGTTTGTTGGATAGAAATACCATACTTTGGGCAGATCTTGATGATTCATGATGTGTCCCTAGTCAAGCTAGCTGAGATTTTGGTAGAGGTGCTCCTACCCGCACCAATACCCCCAGGAGGCTGGCATGGATGATTAGGGTGTATTCATATGTATGCTTGATCTTTTTGTATATAGGTATTATTTTGACTAACTATACCCTGATGCTGATTGTTTTTTAACATAGTGTTCAGGTGTCCTCCTGTTTTTTGTATTACAGGCAACACTCATGACACTATGACGTGTATATAAACTCATGGTGGTATCTGAGGCTAACTGATGATAAATTACACCCTTTTGGTCTGATTATGTTTGCTTTGAATTAAGAAATTAATTGTTATAATTTAATTAAAGCAAGAATTATAATGGTGAGATGATAAAGGTAATGACTTCAATTTTTAAATTAGTGTATATAAACAAATTGGAGTCATTACAGAATCCAACACAAAAGCAATTGATCTTGTTTCCTCAGTTTGCATATTCTTCACTAATTCTTCATATTTCTTCATTTCCAATATTTTGATATTTGGCTGGAATAGCTTCACCTGAGATAAATTTCCCAAGATCGTGGCCATAAATTGTTGCCACACTTGCTTCCAAAGTAGGTAATTTGCCTCATTTAGCTTGACTAAAATATTATGAGAGAAAGACACAAAGTTTTACTTCTGCATTATGTTTCTAGAATCTTGATCCATAACCCCACTTTGATACCATGAAAGATTTTAGAAGATCTTGTAAGATTGAAGTTTAAGCTATAAAAGAAACTGAAGAAAAGAAAATGATGTGATCTTTATTGATCATAAATTGAGTACAAGTATTTGTATTTATAGATAAGACGATTTCTAATATATTATAACTGAAGTTTAATTGTAATATCCCGTAATTTTTTTAAATAATAATTTTTTACTATAAATAAATATTTTATTTTTATTTTTTTTAATGATTATGTTTTGCTAAAAGAAAATATACTTTTAATTAAAATGATTTTTGTTTTGCTTAAAATAATTATATTTGACTTTAAATAATTTTTTTGTTTTATTTTTATAAATTTATTTCTTTTAATATATATGAAGATATTTTATATTGTAATTTGTTTTATTAAAATTTTATCAAGAAAAGTCATGATTTGATATTGTAACTAAAGTTTTGCAAGAATATTAATTTAAAAAAGATTTTGGAATGTTTTAGGATAAAAAATAATATTTATATGTATATAATCAAAGAATAAATTATCAAATATTTAATTATTAAATAATAATTAAAAAAATAGAAGCAAAACGTGAAAGAGGAGAAGCAAACGCAAGCGGGAAGAAGAGAAGATTTTTGTGAAGTTTTTCTTTCTTTCTCTAGGTTTCAAAATTCTCTCTAAGATATCTCATATTCTAGACATTCAATTGAGATACCGGAAGTACCGTTGGACTCGTGGTGATGAAAGCTTCAAAATTCACTGATCAATTTCACCGAAAGTTCATTGGAAGCTTGCCGAAAAATCATGAATAGTAACGCATAGGTAATGTTTCTAAAATACTGAATTTTTGATGATTTTTCGAGCTTCCAAGTTAGAAGTTTTGTTAAGGATATAAAGTATTGGTTGTATGATAAATTTTACGATCAACCAACGTAATTTGGTGCTCTAATTTTGCAAATTGTTCTTCAGTGAACAGTAACTGTGAATACTATTTTTATCTGCATGAACAATGCTCGAACAGTGTGTGAATATTGTTTTAGCCAGTGTGAATAGTGATACTAGCTTATGTGAATAGTATTTTTGGCATGAACTATTCTTCTATCAGTTGACCAGTGTTGACCGAGATCCCGAAGTCATTTCTTAAATTTTTGGACTTTCTGGACTCGTTTTTAAAGTCTATTTGGTCACACTTGGATTGAAAAAGTGTATTTTAGGGCTGTGTAATCTGGGGCCCTTACCCTGTGAGTAAATAATTATTTCTATTACTTACCTTATGTTTTTCTTGAACTTTAAATGTATAATTGATTATGTTTGCAAGTTATTTATATTTTTATATGTCACTAAAATTGATTAAATTACCTGAATTGTTTACAATATGGTATATAATTCAAGAAGAGTATGATTTTGAAAATAGATTTTTAAACTAATTAAATATGTGATTTTAAATGTATTTCTCATTTTATGGTAAAGAAAATATATTGTGTATGTGGCATTGATATGTAAAGCTATAAGATTGCCTTGAAAACGGGCATATATATATGATTACGCTAATTGAAAATTTTCTGACAGAAAAATTGTATTGAGATTGAAAATTTTGAATTTATATTGAAATATCTGTTTTGAACGATATGGCATGTGTAAATAATAATTTCTGTGGAGAAATCCTATTGGAAACATTGTTTGCTAACAACAGGTGATGTTAGCCTTGGTGCACCTTGACACCTCAGCTAATAGGGGTGGTGCTAGCCTTGTGTGACAGCCAATACACGGAATATGATATATGAAGGAGAGTGGAATACCTCTTATCTGGGCGAGATGCTGACTATATGATATGTGATTTGCTTTCTCTTACTGTGTGCTTAGAAAATTGTCCATATTAGAGTCCCTTCGCGTGTCCTTTTGAATGGTGGTAGGGTAAACCTTAACTGGGATGCTGAGTTTAGACA
Organism: Gleditsia sinensis; assembly: GCA_037074535.1. NCBI lineage: Eukaryota > Viridiplantae > Streptophyta > Magnoliopsida > Fabales > Fabaceae > Gleditsia > Gleditsia sinensis. The sequence continues at coordinate 58,153,971 of CM073468.1, read as the reverse complement.
AATCCTACACCACCAAAGTACGGAAGTGTTTAAACTTTGATATGGTGGTTTTGATATGGGATCCTCCTAATGTTCTCATGAGAAATATTTTGATGCATAACAATATTTGAATAATAATCATACCATATTGCATATGATTTTGGATATCTGAATGTGAATTAAACTGAGAATATTTAAAATGCGAGTCTCATATGGATGTACTTCTGAACTGTTATTTTCTATTTGGTAAATTTTAATATATAAGTACATCCATATGTTGACTTAAGAGGTAATAGGAGGTATTATCTATTCACTGAGTTGTCAAACTCACTACACGGTATTTATATTTTTTCAAATAAGGATACAGAATTTGGTCCTACAGCTATGTGATCAACTAGGTATCATACTCTCTGGGTGAGTTTACGTTACTTTCAAGGCTCACAGTGTTTAAATTATTTTGTACTTGTATTCTAGAGTATGCTTTGAACACCACAGGAAGGATCCTTGCTTCTACTGTAATATGTGTATAAAGACCTGGCCTGTATATTTAGTTATATTTGAGAACTTGTAAACATATTTATTAATCCTTATATGTGATATACTTGAAGCAAGTATGCAATAGAATAAGGTTAAAGTTATTTGCTACTTGTGACAATTGTGTTCCTTTAAATTATGGGCGTGACATTAATAACTAATTAACTATAACTTAACAACTACACAACAATGCTAAGATACAGTTAGAGCAGTATAATCTCATGGATTCGTTTGCTTCACTCATGGCAAGTTTATGCATGCTAAGGTCATCCTTAAAAATGGCAATTTCTCTTTTCTAATGGCAGTCCTAACTTGATGGTAGGAGGGTTTTATAGGAACAACTTTTGGAGTTGGCAAGCACAATAAGAGAAACTCCTTTGGGTGTGTATCAGCGACTATAATAGTTGTTTAATTTGTTTCCTTTTGAGAAGCAAGTAGGGTTCCTCCTAGTTAGAGAAGTATGCATGATTTTGGAGAATTCATAGAAGAGTTTGCTCTCATTGATATAGGCTTTTCTGATTCCTCTTACATATGAAATTATGGACATGTTAAGGAGGCCAGATCGTGCCATGGTAAACTTAGCTTGGGTAACACATTTTTAAGAAGCCACTATTACTCACCTAAATGAAATGAAACATGACCACAAGCCCTTTTTACTTGGACTTCACACTGAGACAAAGAAAAAAAAATGCCCCTCAACATTTTCGTTTCTTGGCAAAATGGCTGGCTCACAAAGACTTTAGTAAGGTGGTGTATGAAGCTTGGGATGTGGCTGAAAATTGGCAAGAAGCTACATCAAAATTCACTAAAAATATGAAATTTTAGAACCAAATGATCTTTGACAACATATTTAAAAGAAAGCACGAGATTTTATGTAGACTAGTAGGTATTGACAAAAGCATGTCTAACAGCTGTGGTACCCATCTTGTTAGGCTTCAAAAGCAGCTATAGCAATAGTATGAAACCATTCTTAACCAAGAGGAAGTGACTTGGTAGCAAAAGAGCTAAGAGCAATTGGTTTTAGTTGGGAGACCACAATACTAGCTTTTTCATGCTTCAACACTAGTTTGGAAAAGAAGAAATAAAGTGGAAGTGTTGAAAAATGATAATGGAGAGTAGGTGTGTAAGACAAATTATTTGAAGAACATGATGGTCTTGTTTTATGATAATATATTTTCTAATGATGCCCAAAATGTTAACTTTGTTGACTTTCCTATTTCGAGTGTGCTTCCTAGCCTTAGTGAAGAAGCGTTGAAGGAGATTCATGCTAGTGTTAAAGATGAAGAGATTAAATTTGCAATTTTTAGTATGGACTCTTTGAAAGCTCATAGGCTAGATAGACTTCATGCTTTGTTTTTCCAAAATTAGTGGGAGTTCATTAGCAAGTTAGTGTGATTTTACTAGAGTGTTTTTATGATCCTACTAAAGTGGCTTTTATCAATGACACTCTTCTAGTGCTCATACCAAAAGTTGAACACCAAGAAATTGTGAAGTTGTTTAGAATGGCCTTGTGTAATGTGATTTACAAAATCGTTATTAAAGTTACTGGTAACATATTGAAGATGTATATGAGCATCTTGTTTCACCTAATCAATGTAGCTTTGTGCCAGGTAGACATAGCACTTATAACCCAAGAAGAGATTCACTTCATGTAGAGAAAACAAAAGGAAAGATAGGGTTTATGGGAGTGAAGGTTGATATTGAGAAAGCTTACAATTGTCTAAATTAGGATTTTCTTAGGTACTCTTTGTAGGATATTGACCTTTTTAACAGCCTTATTAGTCTTATTATTGAAAGGGAACTATCCTAGGGATGTGATAACATGTGACTTAGTTAAGTTAGTTGGAAGATTGACCATAATTAATTATAGCTAATTGATGCATATATAAACCTTGTGAAAGACTCTTTCAGTAAGAAATGAAATAACAAAGTTCATCCAATCTTCTTATTTCTTTCTCTGCATGCCTTTCCTTCTTCTTTATTTTACACGGTATCATAGCATTCAAGACCTAGGATGGAGAATCTTTCGGCTTTACCCTCAAGCTCCCTATATAACTCTACTATCAACAAATCAAAATTGGTTTCTTTTTTGCATTCTTTGTTAGTAAAACTTGATGAGAAGAATCTACTTTGGAATCCATAGATAGTGCCTACCATTAAAGGTCATCAGTTGTAATCGTTCTTGGATCCCAATGTCCTTATTCTAGCTAAGTTTGATTCAGAAAGTGGTGTAGCCAGTGGAATTTACAGTAAGACATTTGTTGAATAGGATAGCCAAGATCAATTAATTCTTTCTTGATTTCTTTCTTCTATGACATAAATGATGCTAACAAGAATTGTTAGGTGTGAGACATCTTGGAATGTTTAGAGTAGGATTAAAGATTTCTTTAATGCTCAACCACATGCAAAAGCCAACCCGTTTAAAATGCAATTACACAATACCAAGAAAGGTTAGATTAGTGTAAGTAAATATATTTTGAAAATAAAAAATGCTATAGATTCCCTGGTTAGCATTTGTTGCACTATGATAAAAAGTGTCCATATATATGATATTTTAGAAGTTTTTCCAAAAGATCGTTTGCCATTTGTCACCTTTATAACATGTTGGTTATATCCCTATAGTGTGGAAGATATTAAGTCTTTATTGTTAGCTCATGAAAATATATATGAGCAGTTCATAATGGTAGAAGGGGTAAAGGTAGAATTCAAGAAAATTTATCAACTAGCAAAACATCATTAATCTACTAATTATGTGGAAAGCATGGCCATCAAGCCTTACCTTACTATCATTGGTTTGATCCCTCTTTCTAAGCTTCCTAAAATCATGCTACAAGTGGACAGAAGCAAAATTTCATCATGGTTACTACTCTTGAAACATTGTTTGATGCAGCTTGGTATCCAAATTTTGGTGCATTAAATCATGCCACACCAAATGAAACAAATCATAAACAGAAAGTAGAGTTTCATGGCCAAGAAAGATTATATGTAGGCAATAGTAAAGGTCTTCCTATTCATCATATTGATTAATCATCCTTCTTTTAACCTCATGTACCTTCTATAATCTTATCTATTTTTAGTCTTCTTCATGTGTCTTCCATAACAAAAAAATCTACTTAGTGTCTCTAAATTTTATAGAGATAATTCAATTTCCTTTCAATTTTATGCTAATCATTGTTTTGGTGAAATCTCAAGTTATTAAGAAAATTCTTTTGAAAGCGAAAGTCTGTAATACAGTTTGTAAATTTTTATTTTCCTATTTGGATCAACTTGCCACTTCTAAAATAACATATTCAAATACTCAAGCTCACTCAATTCTTGCTTTAGCCTTTCAGTCAAGTCTTATGTTGTCTACTTTAGGTTTGTCTCAAACTTCATATTCTATTTCTAATATCTTTACATTGTGGCATAATAAACTAGGCCACCCTTCTTGTAAAATTGTAAAACAAGCAATGAAAGATTGTAATTTTCCCTTGTTTAGTAATAAAATTGAGTTTAATTCTTGTAAATCCTATTGCTTAGGAAAATTGCACAATCTATCTTTTCCCATTTTTACTACCAAGTATACATAGCCTTTTCAATCAACTCATATATGCAGCCATTCATTTTACTTGGTACTATCTCTTAAAGCAAAAAATTGACCTTTTCAAAACTTTTTTGTAGCTTCAATGTCAGACCCCTTTTTTTGGTTATGGAATCTAATTGGTTTATCTTGATATTCTTCCTTTATTAAAATTTAACCATTAGAGCTTCACCCATATAACTAGAAAATTAATAAATGAATTACCATATAAACATTCATTCAGAAATAGAGGATATTTCATTAATACTAAACCGTTGTCCTACATAATTGGTTATCACATTTACATGGCAACCTCATGTACTACCTATCGCACAAAAAGCATGAAGGTACTCAGTTACCTCTCAAAATATAAAGTAAGTAGTTAAGTCATTATGACCATTTTATATATACATATGCAAGGTTAACAGGAAACATGCTACTCCTCGAGCGCAAAGGGAGGAGGTACATGTGCAGGAATCTCAAATAGATTCACAACTATTAGATCCTGAATAATAGGGATCTATCCCAGGTAGGATATCTCTACTTACTTAATCTCTATTATCAAAGACAAGAAAACAACTGGCATTTTATCTACTTTTATCTGAACATAATACCAAAAAATGAGAATAAAAGTTTTCGTAGGTTCAATAATAATCACAATAAATAGCGAATAATTCTCACAATATTATTTCTAGCTATATAAGTTACAGAAACCATTAGCCATGTATAACATATGCACATTAAATACATATATAACGATAAATGCATGTTATGCACAAGTATATAATTATCATATATTCAACATAAATACTGTCATAGCATATAATTATACATAATAGCTATTTACTCTCTTTTTTTCTCTTTCTTTGTAACAGAGAAACATGAGTCATTCCCCCAACTAGTCATATTCCATTGTTACAAAGTCTTAGTGAGCCATTCTCCCTCAAGACTCACTCATGGCTAAACTCTTTTTTTTTTCTTTCTATATTCGTAAATAGAGCTTCCCTTATCTAGTACTGACATGGAAGCTATGTGACTTTCTCTGGTCACTTTGCTAATACAAGGGTCATCCCTATAGTATCTTTTATTCTTTTTCTCATTTTTGCCATTATCATAATCAGCCATATGCATACACATCATTTTCTCAACCATTATAAAGCAACATAGACATATACTGTCTATACTTATCACTAATATCATGTAGCTTAAGTAACTCATCTCAATATCTCAAAGCATTTATCTAGCGTTTATCAATGCAAGGTGCATACATTATTCATGCCATCATGCTCATACAAGTAATGGTAAAATTAATGCTATGGAATGATGGTTGTAAGAGTATCCCCTTTTCTTTTATACTTAATATAGATAAGTAATGCATTCGACTCATTCCTTTAATCTTGTAAAATTTTCCTCCTTTAGTCTTATTAATTAATAATACACTTTAGGCTGATAGCTCCCAACCCTTCAAATGGTATATTTATACGTCAAATTATTAAATTTTAATTTAACTAATTATTTTCCAATTGTGCACTTATTTCAGCTCAATATTGTGTATATAGATATCCAAGTACCTTATTACTCTTGATTACACAACTTAAGTCATATCTATTCCCCTTTGACTTAATTTATCTTTATGCCCCCTTTTTTTCTTTGCTTTTATACTTATTTTAGTTCCTTTTTTAATATCAATATCATCATCCCATTAAAATTCTTCCTTTTTTTTATTGCTACTAAATGTGATAAATACTATTTATATGGTATAAATTACTATTCATTTGGTAAGTGTCACTATTCATGTGATAAATTCTCTTTTCTTCCTAATTTATTTTAACTCATTTGGATACTTTTTAAGAACTATTTTTCTTCTTAACACATTGAAATATAATGGTTATAATGCATTATTAAGTTCTCCAATATAACTATCTATTAAACTATATTAATTTATATCACTTAGAAAGTCAAAATTATGGTTGCATTTTAGCATGCCTTTAATATTTTTGCTGATATAGTACTTTCCATATTCCACTCATTTCCTTCCACTTTTAATCATTCCCTTAAGCATCCATAAGTGTCAAAACATCATTGAAACACAAAGATGCTAAATTTTGGCAAACACTTCTTATGCATTAAAAATACTCTTTAAAGTTTAGGCTAAAATCCAAGTTTATTCACATCTTTTGGCATTTGTTTCATGCAATTTTATAATATATAAGCAAGAAGCATTACTCTCATGATCAAAACAGCTCCTAAAACCATTGATTCCAAGCATTTACTTTCATCCATTCAAAGCAAAATTTCAAACACAATATATGCATTACATATACATCCAAACCTTCACTCTACATGGCTAATAATAAATATACACATTTCACATCATGTATCTTCAAGTATAAGATTTGAAATACTTTTAAATCTCCCAAAAGACATGAAATCTCAACAATAGATTATTGTTAAACCTATCAAAATCTAGTTTCCTCTAGTTTTCTAGTAAGTTTCACTTTGTTCTCCTTCCTTTTGGTCACCATCCACTCTCCCTTTTCTTTTAATTTTTTGCACATTTTTCCATGGATAAAAAGGTGATTTAAGAAGCTTAATATGAGGAGAAAAAAAGGTTTGGAGGAAGAAAAACTACCTTAGTTCCCTTTTATCTTCTTTCCTCTTTCTCTATGTTTTTTTGGCATTTTCTCCTTCTTTCCCTTCTTGGCCGATGTCTTGGCCTTCAATGAGCTTATAACCGCCTTCCTCTCTAAGAAATAATAAAATATTAGTTGTTTTACCAAAACTCCACCCTTGGTTTCCAACTATACCCTTGTAACTATTCCATATTTCTTAATTTGCCCTTTACCAGTACTTTAGGGCTTGTTTGGATAGTCCAATTCTTTTCAAATGATTTAATTCTCTATTGGAGGGATAATAATTAGTTCTAAATTTATAATTAAGGGCATACCCTTAGCTTAATTTCTCATTCAAGGTTTTAACCCTAGAAAATTGTGAAATTCCAATTCTACCCTTTTTGATTTTTTTAAAGGATGAAATTCTTCTCTTTATTTTCTATAAATATATTTTCAAGGGTAATAGAACTAACTCATCTCATTCCATCTTATGGAAATTACCCTAGCTAGTTCCTTTTTTTCCTAGATATTTAAGCCATTTTGGCATTTAGGGGTTTTTACTGGAAAAATTTCTAGTGTATTTCTTTTTTACCATTTTCTAAAGCTTTCTTAATATTTCATTTTTTCCCTCTCATTTACATTATAATATTATATATGTGTATTATTTAAGAAAATAAAATCGGGGATGATACAACTCTCGTCCTCAAATTTTGAGAATTAATTGATTCTAAAAAGTTGAGGATACTTCTGTTTCATGGCGTCTTCCTTTTTCCATGTGGCTTCTTCTAGAGTCAATCCTTTCCAAACTAACTTTACTAAACAAATGGCTTTATTTCGCAACTTTGTCACATCTCTATTCATAAATGCTACTAGTTCTGCCTGATAAACTAAATTCTCACTTATCAGTACTGATTTATCTTGCCTTATGTGTAAGGGGTTAAGGAGATACTTACAAAGTTGAGAAATATGAAAAACATTGTAAATGTTTGATAAATAAGGAAGGAGCGAAATTTGATATGCCGATGGTCCAACTCTTTGAAGAATATGATAAGAGCTTAAATACTAAGAGCTTAGTTTCTTAACTTTCAAAGCTCGACCAACACTACTAGTAGGAGAAATTTTTAAAAATGCATGTTTTCTTTCTTCAAATTACAAGGGTTTTCAACTTCTGTCAAAATAACTTTTCTGTCAACTTTGGGTTGCTTGCATCTTGTCTCCAATCATTTGTATTTGTATTTGTTCAGAGGTATGCTATATTAAATCAAGACCTAGCAAGTTTCTTTCTCCCACTTCATACTAGCATAAAGGGGATATGCACTTTCTACCGGATAAGGCTTTATAAGGTGCTATTCCTATACTAGAATGATAGCTATTATTATAAGCAAACTCTACTAATGGCAGATACTTTTCCTACTCCAAAACACACGCCTTTAGTATATCCTCTAAAGTTTGTATTGTCCTTTTGGTTTGCCCATTAGACTAAGAATGGTACGCAATGTTGAAACACAATTTACTGTCAATGGCTTCTTATAGGGTTCTCCAAAATTTGAAAGTAAATATGAAGTCTCGATTAGAAACAATATTATTGGGGGTCCCATATAGTATGATAATCTCTTGCACATACATTTGGGCTAACTTATCTAATAATTAATTAATTTTGATGGGCAAGAAGTGAGCCAACTTAGTTAATCTATCCACTATTACCTATATTGCATCATATATAGTTGATGTTCTAGATAAACCCATAATAAAATCCATAGAGACATTATCCCATTTTCATTTAAGGATTTCCAAAGGTTGCAGCACTTCTGAGGGCCTCAAATATTCTATTTTAATTTTCTCACTAATCAAACATTTAGCAACAAATTCGACAATATCCCTTTTCATTCCATGTCCATATATTCTCTTCAAATTCTGATATATATTGGTGAATCCTGGATGAATAGTATATTTACTCTGATAAGTTTCTTCTAGGATTTTAGTTTTTAAAATTCCTTCTAGCAGCCTACATTTTCTCCCTTAGAATAAGATGGTTCCATCCTTTATTAATGTGAAATTATTTTGATTCTTATGGCTTTGTAAACATTGATCTTGCATATGAGCTTCCTTGATTTATGTTTTTATGTCACATTCAATCTTTAACCCCGAGAAGATTAAACTTTTTGGAGCAAGTATGGCTGACCATCTTAAATTCCTCTATCAAGTTCATTTCATTCACCATTAGCTGACTTAAATGTAATGACTTTTTTCTTAAAACATCAGTTACTACGTTTGCTTTTCCTAGATGGTACTTTAGTTCAAACTTATAATCATTAATAAACTCCATCTATCTCCTCTGACTTATATTAACTTCTTTCTAATTAAAAAGGTATTTAAGGCTCTTATAGTTACTATATATTTTAAACATAGCCTCGTACAAGTAATGTCTCTAAATATTTATGGAAAATATTATCGCAACTAATTTCAAATCGTGAGTAGGGTAATTCTCTTCATTTGGTCTCAATTATTTGGAAGTATAAGTGACCATTCTCTTTTCTTACATCAGAACACAGCCCAACCCTTTTCTGGAAACATCAGTGTATACTTAAAAAAGTCTAAAAGGGTCAGGGATGATTAACATAGAAGGGGTAGTTAACTGAATTTTAAGCTCCTGAAAATAGTTTTCGCACCCTTTAGTCTACTTAAAAGGACTTGCCTTTTTGGTTAGCTTGGTTAAGCATAATGCTATCTGGGAAAATCCCTATATAAATCTTCTGTAGTACCTAGTCAATCCTAGAAAACTTTTAATTTCAGTAACTATCTTCAGCCTTTTCTAATTAAGCACTGCTTCCATTTTACTAAAGTCTACTGATACTTCTTCTATAGAAATAACATGGCCTAAGAATGTAACAAAAAGTTTCTTTTCTTTTAGTATTTAGAGCACTAGCTTGAGATGTTGTTCGTGCTCTTCCTCACTCCTTGAATATACCAAAATATTGTTTATAAATACTACCACAAATTGATCCTAGTAATGCCTAAAAATACTATTCATGTAATTCATAAAGATTATAGGCACATTCGTCACCCCAAAAGGCATTACTAGAAACTTATAGTGTCCATATCTAGTTTTAAAGAAAATTTTTAAAATATCTTCTCCCTTGATTCTAAATTAATAATACCCTGATATCAAATCTATTTTTAAAAAAGTATTGGCTCCCTTTATCTGATCTAATAAGTCATTTATCATAGGCAGAGGATATTTATTTTCAATAGTCACTTTATTGATTTGTCTATAGTCAATACACAGTCTCAGGCTCCTATCTTTCTTTTTTGCAAATACCACAGGTGCTCACTAGGGTGACATACATGGTTGAATAAATTTTTTTCTAGTAATTCCACAATTTACTTTTTAAGTTCTTTTAATTCTACAGAGGACATCCTATAGGGTGGAATGGAGATGGATCTTACTTTGTGTACTAGATCAATAAAAAAAATTATCTTTCCCTTTTTAGGGGTAATTTCGAGATTTCAGATGAAAAAATTTAGGGAATTCACAAACTATCAAAATATTAATAAGTTCTTATTTCATTTCTAGGTTTGTGGAGTATAGAACATAACTCAAAGCTTCATTTCTTAGTTCCTTACAAAATTGGTTTGCATTCAAAATGTTGTACTTTTGTTCCTCTTAGGGGGAAGGTAAAAATTCAAGGATTTTGTTACAACAATTTAAGAGAACTCAATTATGGGCTAACCGATCTATACTTAAAATAATTTCAATACCATCCAAAGGTAAACAAAATAAATTCACCATGAATGGTTTTTCATAAAATAAAATAGGGCAATTAAAATATACAAAATAAGTGATTACCTTCTTTCTAGTAGGAGTCACCATTGACAAGTCATAAGGAAGATTAGAGGTATGATACTATAACTTTTTCACACATTTATTTGATATAAATGAATTACTAGAACCTGAATCAAACATCACTAGTAAAGGAAGGTCATAAACATAACACATACCTTGTACCAACTAAGGGCATTGATTTACCTCTGTACCACTTAAAGTAAAGGCTCTCCCCTTAACTTGCTATTTTTTCTCTAGTTCCTTTCTTTTCCTTTGTGTACATTGTCATGCTAGGTTGAAAATTTGGATAATCCTTAAATTTAGCAATGTATTGGTCTATAATCTAATTGCCTTGCTTAAGTTGAATAAATTCAATCTCTTTTTCAGCCTTCACACTACTAGAAAACTATTTATCCATAAAGGTATCCTGAAATACCTACCATGTGATTTGACTACCCTGGTGAATCAATAACTCCTTAGCTCTCCTTCATCAATATTTTGCCTCATACTTTAGCATATACAGAGCAAAGGTAACTTTATGGTCATTGATGCAGTTTAATACCTCAAAACTTTTCTCTAGTTCCACAACCATCTTTTAGCAACTACAAGATCATACCTTTTTACAAAAAAATGGGGCATAGTTCTCATAAATTTTGACTATCCATTAATGGAGATTAAGTTACTGCCAAATCTATTCTAGACCGTTCCTAAGATCATTTGTAAGGGGTAGGCGTTCCAATAACTAAGACCAGGGCGAAGTGAGTCAAAGAATATTAAACTTGATCTTGGATGTGTAGGCTAAGGAGGAAACTATTGAGTCAAGCTAATATATCAAGTGGATCACGTTTTATAGCTTTGAGGATGGCATTAAAGATAGCAGCTTGGAGCATAAGTTTAAGGCTAAATAGATGGTCATTCTTGAAGGTCAAATAAAAATTGTTTGATCTTGAAGACAATTAACTCAAATCTGCATAGGTTAAATATGTATTGCAGTATTTATGTTATATGATTTCTTTAGGTTTATTGTTAGAATTTAATGTACTTTGGGCACAAACTTTATGTTGGCCAAATATTAGTTTAATTATATGTTTTTTTAATTTAGTTGGACCAAATAACTAGTATTGTTTGGGCCATATAAGGTGTATTTTATAAAAGTCCAATTTAGCATTTTAGGGTTTCCTACTAACTTTAGGAATGACTATATAAAGGTTCCGTTATGTTCTTGTAATTCAAATTTGATGATTAATAAGAATTGTATTTCTCCCAAAGTAAGAGCTTTCCTTAGTTTTTGGGAAAAGAATAGAATCCGTTCTTATCGAGGTAACTTATAGTGATGAAAACATCCATTAAATTTTTAAGACGATCATTGCTTCTGTCAAACACTTTGTTCCTTAGCTTAACGAAATGCATTAGTTGGTATCAGAGCTTTAACTCTTTGAAATTCGATTGGTGTCCTATCTTTTCTTCTTCTATTTGTGTTCTAGAGTCGTTCTTACTCTTCTACCTTTCTTTAGGTCAAATTAGAATCTTAATTTTAATCAATTTTTTTTTCTAGTTATAGTCTAATTCATTCAAAAAGAAAGAGTCCTAATTTTAATCAATTTTTTTTCTAGTTATAGTTTAATTCATTCAAAAACACAGTCCTAATTATAGTTAATTTTCTTTTTCTAGTTATAGTATAATTCCTTCCAAAATAGAGAATCTTAGTTCTAGTTAATTTTCTTTTCCTAATTATAGTCCAATTCCTTAAAAAATGGGGAGTCCTAGTCTAATTTGGTTTCTTCAATACCAAAAAAAAGATAGAGCAGAAATTTGTTCAAAAAAGAAAAAGAAAAAAAGAGTAGAAATTCATTCAAAAATTAAAAAGAAAAAGAGAAGAAAGAAGCTTTAAAGCAACATACTAGTTGAACTCTTTGATGTTCCTTTTGGATTCTCATAAATTTCGTCCTTGTTGAGTCAAATTTTGAGTTACAAATTCATGTGTCTTTATACTCTCTCAATCCGGTTTTATTATCCCTCATTTTCTCGAATTTAGTTCTTAGAGTTGTCATAATTCAAAATTTTGTTCTTATCATTTTTGAGTCACTTGTTTCCTTTGATAAGTTTGTTGATTAGGTTATTGTCTAAGAGCTCTAAGGGAAAGAGAGCAAACTTGAGTGCAAACATGTGAGGTTTATGAGACAAATATGAGCAGTAAAATAGACCAACATAAAATCAACTTTAAACTTTTTATGAAGGCAGTTCAGGAGTAGTTTAAGTCACTGAATATGACGTTAGATAATCTTGAGTCACTATCCAAGCCTAAACCTACCAAACAACTTAGGTTTGATGAAGAAGAAGGGAAAGATTCATATGGCGAAGGATTCGGTTTAAGAAAAGAAATGAGGACAGCTCCTAAGCGTGATAGTGGCTTGGGAAGCATCAAAATAAAGATTCCTACATTTCAAGGTAAAAATGACCTTAAACTTTACTTGGAGTGAGAGAGAAAGGTAAAATATGTGTTTAAGTGTCATGCAGAAAAATGTGAAGTTAACTACTGTAGAGTTTACTGATTATGCTAGTATTTGATGAGATCAGTTAACAATTAATAGGCGAAGAAGTGGTGAGAGACATATTCAGTCATCGGAATAGATGAATGTTGCAATGAGAAATCAGTTTAAAATATTAAATTTAATTGTCCAATGCCTAAAAAGAACTTAATTAATAATATTTGAAACTCTAATAAGTTATTTTTAAATTTAAAAAATAAGTGCTCTCAATCTCTTCAAACAAGCATAAATTATGTTTGAATCTATTGTATAAAATGACTAATAAATCTAGTCTTTGACTGGCCTTTGATGTCTCATTTACCAGTTATAGTAAGTATCATTTTAGAAAAGGAATAAATGATAGTCTGTATTTAAAATATAATAGAGATGGAAATACATTTTCAAAATAAAAAGAGTGCATCTAAAGTTAAATTCAAAGAAAGTCAAAGCATTTTTTTCAAAGAAAAATGGTGGTCTAAATACAATTTTGGTCCCTCTAGTATACTTATGAATATTTTAATTTGGTCTCTCTAATCTAACACAGTAATGTTACCCTTTTATATTTTTTTAAAAATTGAAATTAAATTCTTCTATCACATTTTTGCCATTACGTCAACAAAAAATGTTAATGTAGACGTTACATCATCAACACAGCGTTTTATTCACGTGATATATCTCATTTTTCCAGACCATTTCTCCAACTAAAAAACACTGCTTGGGTGTAATCTGAATAGTCCAGTGAAAAAAAACTAAAAGCTACATTGATGTCATGTTACTGGGTTAATAATACCACGACAACTTTTATTGATCCAATGACGGAACTATTACAAAATGATTTAATTGTAGTATTTTAAAATATGAAATGATAACATTATTTCGTTTTAAACTTATGGACTAGAAATATTTATAATATCATAAGGATGTGTTACTAGTTCAAGTGGTATTGACAGTGGTAGTGACAAAGGGGGTTTGAAGATATGGATTTCAATAAAAAAAATTTATGGTGATAATATTACACCCTGTTCTTCTATGCATTTTGGGCGTAGAGAGAGAGAGAGAGAGAGAGAGAGATGATATGTTGAGTAGGTATAATGTGTCATGGGCATAATGAAGATCTGATAATGAATATGTGGATGAGGATTGTCCATTATAATAGGGTCAAAGTGGACTTTCATGACATACGGTGTGTAATTGAGAGATAGCATGTTAATTTGCCTACACAGGCTTTTGAGGACCTTATCATTAGAGATGAGATTTTGGATTTATTTGAGACTGAAGGTTTTGACAACGGGAAGCAAAGGAGAAAATCATACCTGAGTCAGATTTATTTTTTCAATCAATCATTCATCAATTGTGATAACTTGCAGTCCCAGAGCTATGACTCAAATGATATCTTTATTATTATTGTAAGTGTCAAAAAATTTTAAAATACACTTTCTGAAACATATATGCGTTACTTGAGTGAAATAAATATCTTTCGCTTTTCCGGGAAACCACCACCAACTTGATCTTGAAGAATTGAATCCATGAGGGACAAAGGATTTACATCACTAATTTATCCTTTTAACTTTACATTTCCATTTTCTTCATCTCGTACTCTTAATACAGTTAATAAGAGTAAATTGCATTCATTTTTTTAGACATGTTTTAAAATTTTACAAGTCCTACACTTCAAGCATTTTAAAAAATACATCAACCTCCTTTTAGAGTTTTTATCGGTATTAATTTTACTTTTTAATAATTTATACTATATTGAAGTAAACTATTTATAATTTTTTTTAAATTCATAAAATATAATTATCATTCATAGTTTTATGCATAAAGAAAATATTTTCGTATAATTTATAACTAGAAAGAATGGAATAGCAATTTTCATAACTTTAGGGATGTAAATTTAATTTATTCTAAATAATAATTCCATTACCTTTGAAGCTCATAATATGACGATTATCAGTTGTTCTCAATCATCTACCTGTACAAACTTGTTCAATACAAGCCTCATATGACCAAACAGTAAGTTACCTCGATTACCTTTCACATAAAAAAAATAATGTCAAAAACATAGACAACAATCCACGAACAGAATTCAAGGACTGACATTGCCTTAGCAGTGAGCAGAGATATCTTCATTTGAACTGAAAGCCACAAGATATTCTGCTGAATTGACTATATGTTGCTGTTAAAGGCCACACCATTAACTACCAAGATAAACTTATCACACATAAACAAATGCCATCCAAACACAATAATACTATCTATTATTTTAACATTGGTACAATGAAACGTATGACACAAGCACTATATATCATACAAACAATCCAGTAATGGAAAAGACACCACACATTCTATTCGTTTCTAACACCAAGAATCCACTGTGCAAGATGGGTCAGATATGGCTCTGCTTGGGAACTACTACTCAAGACTGACCCGAGATTCTGAAGTTCAGCATTGAATTCTCTCTCAAATTTGCTGCAATAATTCATTAATGTCAGAAAGAAAGGAATCACATGAAAGGCTTTTTTTAATAAAAAAACTAATGCATCCGGTTACAAGTATTTTACAGATTTTCTTTGAACTCACAGAACAGAATCAGTGACAGCCGCATTTCTGGTGGTAGATTTCAGAGCCAGCGTTAACTTTCCTGATTTCCATTGCTTGGCTTTGCTCAAACCAATTGAACTATCAACAGGTTCCTCTGGACTGTGTATTACAATAGAAGATGATATAAGCCACTGTGTTGCTGCTGCATACTGTAGGCACATGGACTTCAGCCTCTCCACCTTCTGCAATTGAGGAACTCGCAAAAATAATATGGATCCAAATGATGATAGCACCCAACAATTTTTTTTTTTAAGTTCCATTGACCATCAAATGATGATTTCCATTATTTAAATAATATGGATCCAGAGAATCTGTTTGAAATTGAATTTATCAAAGGTATGTCCAACTTACAAAAATAATTGGCTAGAAAGCATGGATAGTCCTAATGAAACGGAGAAAAATAAAGGGGTGCAACAAAAAGTTCATCTCAAATACACATCCAATTATCTTTTTTTTTTCCAGATATGCTTGAGTGTGGATGGAGCACTAACATAGTCTGTATATAGTGTCAATAAGGGGTGGGGTATAAGTCTAAAATCCTTGGCAGAGGTAACTCTAAAATTTTAAAACTTGATTTGTGGAAATTTAAGTTAGGCATAGTGAGAAATAATTATTTTAATTTCTACTAGTTATAAATCAAAACTATCATTGCTTTGCCATAATCTTGGATTCTTGGTTGTTGTGTAACTTGAGTTGAATTCTCGAATCTTATCCTTAACCAAAAAAAGAAAAAAAGAAGACAGTCATTGCACCGATTGCTCCCAAATTCTAAATTTAAACTTTTAGTTTTTAATTAGGTAATTTGATTTATCCTGTTTCATCCCAAGTAGTTAAAGATTGATATATTCTTTCGTCCATGTCATGGCAAACCTATGTCCCAGTTTTATATCATTGCTTCCTCTCTAGCATCTCCAGCATGGGCATGATGATATGGATTGCAGGGGTTTTAATATTAGATGTTTTGTAACAATATTTAGTTTCCAAAGACCCATTGCAGGAAAAAAAAAAGGTAATTCAGGGAATCACAGCAATTATCAAGTCAAAGCAAAAGAGATTGATAACTAGGGTGGAGATTTTGTTCAAATCCAACTAATGAATAATTCATATTATATTCAAGACTAGGAATATCTTCTGGCCATAACAATCCATTCCTCCTCAGATGACTCTATTAAAACTCTAAAAATTGTTTTAATTCCCCTCCGCTGGGGACAGGAGGAAACCTATTCTACCTAGAAAACAAACAAAAAGAAAAGGGAATGTCACGATTTTCGGTTCAAAAATGCCTACTTTGGAATTTTGCACCTTCTCGTGTTATATATGTTCACTCCAAAACATCATCAGAAAGAAAAATGATACTTTCCGTAGCACAAAACTATAACAGCATAACTATTTATAGTTTCACAAGGAGAAACTAACCTTCAGCAGCTCAGGTAAAAGAAGCAAGCATTCTCTCAAACATTTATCTAGGAAAAAATCATGATGTTGAATAACCTGTTTCAGACATAGAATGTCAGAATTTCCCATGCATCTCCATCCCCCACCATGTTTCCCTCTCTCAGACACTCAAAAAAGAAAAAGACATGCAAATACTATAAAATGTATAATATCAGTCTTGGAAATGTAAAGAGGATGTTAATTCTAGGACAAGAGAACCTACCTCATCTATGCTCTTGGCTGACTGAAGTCTATTATACATCATATGCCAATTGGGCTCAATAACCTAAAACAAGAACTGTAATCATAAACTGAGAAACCCACCTAACTGCTCAGTGAGAACCAAAATTTCTGAAAAAGAAATAAGCAAAAGGGGAAACAATAATGTTTTCCGATCAAATTCTGAAATCCTGCTTTAAAATTGTCATTTGCAATTCAAAATAGCCATTAAGTATACAGAATTGTAAACAGTAAGAACCAATAACTTTACTACAAAAATAAGGCAGACAGAAAGCAAACCTGATCAGAATAAAAAATAAAACAGCAAAATTAATGTAGAATAAAGAAAAAAGCTTAATGCTTGTGGAATATGGAAGTCCTAAAAAATTACATACAAGTTAAAAGAAAAGTAAAACCTGCCTCAAATGTCAGATAGTGTAGAAGGCTGTTAATAAATTTCAGCATACTACGGCAAAGAAGAGATGATCTGGAGATAGCAGTTCCACGTGTGTTCAGTGCACGAACCCCCTGCAACATGGAACAAAATAACAAGGTGAAAGGTGCTTAATATAATATGACCGGGTAAAGTGAAAGGCGCCCAGAGACATACTTGATGTACTTGCCATGCTCCACAAAGCTGACGGTCAACATGTTTACAATGAAAAAGAAATCGAAAAATTAACTGATATTTTGTAAGGGCTTTTCGTGATAACACTATAGACAGTGGCCACGGGACCTGGAAAACAAAACCAAAAGCCATCATGGATCAACTAATAAAGGCAATCTGTTCAAGAAACATAAGGGGAAATAAAAGACCTTATAATTCAGTGAAAATGTCTCAAGACCGGTAATGCTAACTGGTTCCTCCAGATCATTGCTAACAGAAGAACTCTGGCTAAATTCAGGACCTTTGATTGAGCCCAACCTTTTAAGCAAAGAAGATCTTTCCTGAAAATAAAATGCATACATTGTGTTAAAGTAAAATCTTAAAAGTAAAGATAAAAACATATTTTCTTACTATCTGAGTTAGTTACTTGCCACAACACAGGTTAAGTCTTCATGAAAAGGATCTGCTGCAGCCGCTGTAGTACGCAAAGCAAGGTCTAGAAGAGACTAAGTCATATAGACCAACCGAAAAAAGACGACAAAAGACTATAGTTAGAATCTAGGTCTTGTATGTAATTATAACACCAAGCGCTACTTCAAATTTACTGGGAGAGGGGAAAAAACTGCATGGTATAGTGCTTATTAATCTATACCTGCAGCTTTTCAACAGAGACTTCATCAGGCTTTTTTGCCAGCTCATCTCGAGCAATATCCATAAAATGTACCAAGAAATCACCCTGTGTAATCGTAAACAGTCATGATCATTAGGCTAACATTTGTAAGAAAAAAGGACAATGTCTTTAAAGTGTACATCATTCAATATTGACACCTAAATCTCCAACAGTCAAATACTAAAAACCAAATAAAGTTCAAGAGGGAAGATTTTTATGTTCAAAAGGGTCTTTACTCTGCCAATCAGCTAATAGTTTACAGGAACTAGCCTTAGTATTTAAGATTGTGATCCCTACCCCTTGCCTTTTCCCTCCTCTCTCCCAGGTCTTGGACCTCCTATGGAACAAAGAAAAAAAATATCTTTATTGTTTTTCACCATAGCTTGGATCCAGAAGTAAACCAAAGGAGTGGAAATCTTGATGGTGATTGTGTCATTTTTTATCATTGTAATGTCCATATATGTTTGACTCATTTCTCAAGCATCTTGCATTCTATGTAGCCAATCCTGCCAAGAGCCCAATTTACATCATTTAAACCTCGCAGCTTTAGTCATTTGATAAAACCCATTGATACAAGGTTAATAATTTAACACATAACATTTAACACTATCACCTTTGATTGGTAGTAATAAATAACTCAAATACCAACTCATTCCATGAAGCAGACCACCTTTGAGCACATATTACAATAAGAGAAAGAGGGTTAATGTTTAGCTGTTATTTGTAGTTACTTAATTAGGAGTTATTTTGACAGTTATTAGTAGTTATTTTATTTGGCAGTTATCTTTGTATAATTATGACAGTAGAGATGTAGAATGGATTATGTCAAAAATTGTTATTGAATGTAATGGGAGGATTGTCCGCTCCATAAGGAATTCTTTTTTGTTAGAGTATTGTGTTCAGGATTCTTACTGTTTATCTCTAATAAAAATTTCCATCTGCCATCAAAGTTTTGTTTTGAATTTCATTAAACTTCCAGCACTTATCATTCATCTCTCTGTCTGTGTCTCATATTATTCTGAGATAAACCCTGCCAAAGGCCAGAATGTTCTGTTCAAAGTTTTTCTGTTTCTTTTTATCTCTTCAACAACATGAAGACAATTTGAAAAAAATTATCTGAGAATTCAGGATTGTGTATTGCATATCATCCTTTATGATTCCTCCTAATCTCCTCAATCTCATATCTCCATCTTACTAAACGTCACCACTTAATGTACATTGAGGTATCACAAATAAAAAAGAAAAAAAGAAAAGAAAAGCATATCTCAGCACAATCTTTGTGCAAGCCCACAGACTTGGATGTCAAAGATTCACAGGGAGAACAGAACCCCCACCTCAAATACAGAGTCCATAAACAAAGGTAACAACATCAAGGGGACCATTTGTCTGCTTTTTTTAACTTTAAAAAAATAACATTGCAATCTTGAATTTGCATCAGTCAGACTGTGTTAGTCTTCCCTTTAGTTTTCTTTGCTACTTTTTTTGTAATAAAATAAGAACTTCATTAAGAGGAAAGAAAAAAGATACTAATATAAGGATTTAAGATCTTTCATTGAAACAAGAAAGCTGAAGAAATAAAAGGTGGAAATATACATATACAAAGGGAGTGGGAAAGGGGAAGTCCTTCAAACAATCCCTCTTCATATTATTCCAAGTTTTATTAAGTTTTTCTTGATTGGTTCGTCTGTTGTTTGACAGATTTCAACCAAATCAAGACTTTTCAGAGGCTTAAATAAAAGGGGGAAATATACATATACAAAGGGAGTGGGAAAGGGGAAGTCCTTCAAACAATCACTCTTCATATTATTCCACGTTTTATTAAGTTTTTCTTGACTGGTTCCTTTGTTGTTTGACAGATTTCAACCAAATCAAGACTTTTCAGAGACTTATTTCTTTCAAAGCCTAAGCACTGCTTTAATGTTTTGGGGGTAATTTGATAACTTTGGACTGAAATTTTCTGATTACATGATTTAATTACTCCCAAATTGCATGTACTAATTGTTTTATCACTATCAACAGTTATGAAAGACTGTTTTGTGTCACAGATTTCTGTAAGAGATTATTATTTTGCATTAAAATTAACACACTAATACATGTAAATATCACAAAAATAAGTACATTAAGTAGAGTATATGATCAATGGAAGCTGTAGCAAGGGTGCTTTAACTACTGTCAGACTCGGTAAAATTCCCAACAGACAAGTCTTAAAAGGTAGAATGCTGCCTCATTCTTATTTCACTATAATTTTTCCTTCCTTATCTCGTGAGTTAAAGGAAATCAATTTGAAGATGCCATAGTGATAATCATACACACAATCATAATAAGGTTACGACCAATTTTCCCATTAAATTCTAAAAAATAATCTCCGGTTATGTTCACAGCAGAAAGAAGGATCCCTGATTTATGACTATTGTTGCATCATAGTTTGTTCTTCTATTAAGAAGAATTTAATAGTTAATAATATATCTATCGATCTCATTTATAATAGGCCACTACAGCGTCGTTTAAACTATGTAACTGATCTCACTTAATGAGAAAAGGCTCAGTTGTTGTTGTGTTGTTCTTGTACTTTCTTCTACACTTAAATTCAAAACTGAGAGCCCACATGTTTGCATAGCTGCTGCCCCAGATAACATGGACTTCTTCCTTTTTTCTAGCCAATAAAGATTACTAGAGTTATCATAGCAAAATCATTCAGAACTTTACTACCTACCATACAACAGGTTACTGAAGTTCATGATTAAATCGATGATCATAAATCAGAGGAGGAAAAACTCTTACCTCAGCCACATCAAGTAAGACTTTCAGATGGTCTAATTTGGTTCTTAAACTCAAGTACAAACAACAAGCATTACAAATAGGAAGATCTTTTATAACGTCTCTAAGCTCAACACAAGGCCAAAAAAGAGGAAATATTCCAATTATTTTAAAATTTTATCCTTTATCCAGTATTAGTTTTGCTAGCAGAGTTAGTTACTACCTTCAAAAGAAAATTATTAAAAGATGTTCATACCTGATCAAGAAGAAGGTAGTGCTTTATAGACCGCAGCTTTCCCAATAGGTCATACTAAACAAGCATACATAATGCACCATCAGAAATGACCATTGCAGAAACATCAGAGACCAAGTTGAAAATTTTATCACCAGATTTGAACTCAATCTCACCTTATCTTTGATAAGATTCAAGAGCTCACCACTTGCAAAGTTATAAGCAGCCTTAATACATTCAAGATAATGATGATTTGAACCAAAGCTCATTAATTTTGAATTTTCTGATGCAGGGACCTAAGGTAAAAAGCAAGTAACTACATTTAGTGGTGCAACTACTTATGAAGCTAGAAAATTTTATTTTACAACCAACCTCCTATTTTAAGAGGGTTGAGATTTGAGAAGATTAATCTATTCAAAGCATAACTTTTACAGTATAAAACCTGGACATTGTGCCCGCATTCTCTCATGACATTCAGATATTTTCCAGTCGTCAAGATTGTTCCTGCAATATTTGCTAGGAAACTAGGAATTCCATCTTTGAGGCTGTAACGCTGTCGCCAATATTTAGCATCATTATCTTGAGTAAGACTCTCCTGTAGAGAATTTTAAACTTTACCGTCTAAAGCAGGAGACTGGAAAGTGGAAACAATTAAGGGCTGTTGTAAACAATGAAATATATCGACATACCTTTTGAAGAGATTTGTTCTCTGCAATGAAAAATTCACTGTAAGGATCATCTATCACTCCTTCATAGACCCATCTTTGATTTAGTTCAAGTCCCATTTGCACAAGAAACTAACGCACTAATCAGAATCAACCAAAAATTTAAGAGTAAACTGTTCTGTCCTCCTCCGGTTTAGAGTTAAATACATGGACCTCCCCACTATTTTGAATACATTGATCTACCTTATATTTTAAATATACACTATCTTTAAGTCTCTTTTTCAAAATAATGCTTAACAAAACCACATTAGACCAAAGGCTAGATACATTAGTAAAAAGTCTAACACACCCTTAATTTATTGAATATAATATCTTTTAACATTATTGATGTCCATCAGCGGAGGTTGAGAGTGAAGACATATATTTTCTAGATCTAAAAATGGCATGTAGGAGTTCCAAATATTGTTCATCAAGGGTATATGAGGCATTTGACCACCGAATTTGGCCTTTTGAGGAACTTCTAATGTCTTAAAAACTATGAAGCATAAACACTTTGACACGTCAAACCTCAAGAAATATAAAACAGGATACAACACATACATATAAAGATATCCACATACATATATATTCTTGCCATGCCATATGTGTTATATTCTAATTATATTTTTTGAAAGACAACTAATTATACTATTCAAATCATTGACAACAACAACAAAAATTAGGAAGGAACTTTTATTATCTCACTAACATAGAGTTTCTAGTCTCTGATTCTATCTGTTTTGGCAGTTTTCCTTTTTTTGGGGCTAGCTGTGTTCAAATCGTGTCCAAGTTGTGTTTGAAGCATGTTGAGCAAACAAAAATAAACTTTTTTACTATACCCTATTTGGACACAATGTTAGTATCCAAGACATGTTTGAAACACACACGCATGAAAATGTGTTTTCGTGCTTTATAGCTTAATTAACAATTCTATTAAAGCATAACTTTCAAAGGATTAAATAGTAGTATATTATTTTTAATTTTAAATATTAGAAAATTCCATGTATATTTTCAAAATAGACGGAGGTCTATGTATTTAATACTACATTTAGGGGAGGACAAAGTATTTTACTCAAAATTTAATGATGAAGGGACACAAGACAAGAAAATGAAAATATTTAAAGCATCGAGTGCTGAACTATGAAGCACGGATACTTCATTTTAAGGCGTGTCGACGTGTCGGACACTCTACGGACACCGACACTCTTGAGACACGTATCCAACGCATGTCTTATGTCCAACTTTTTTTAAAACAACAACAACAATTAAATCTTTTTCCATTAAGTGGGGTCGGTTACATGGATCAAACAGCACCACAGTGGTCTATCACAACTTTTTTTTTAAAAAAAAAAACTCGTGTCAGACACATTTTTAAACGTGTCCGACACTTATTTCAAACTTTTTAGACACAAATCATCTATCTCCTTTAGATTTTCATTTGAAGTTCGAACACCACCAACGACTTGTATCCAAGTCATAGCAACATATCTTCCATTGAAGTTGGGTCCCTATTATCTATCGTAACTTGCATCCCAATCATCACATTTCTGTTGTTTATTTTTATTGACTATTGACAATAAGTTCCTCTTATTGAATTTGTTTGTATATGACCATGTACATATTCCTTTTCAACAAGTCTTCGAAGTTTGTTCTTATGCAAGCATATATACCTATTCAAAAGTTTATTTTTGAGGTTCAAGCTTTTCTACAGAGGAAAAGGAAGCCAAATTTTTTTTATTTTTGTGTTGTCTCTTAATGTCTTACATAAATACAGTGGCAAAGAACTGAAATAACTTTTGTCTATGGTAGAGAAGTTAAATTATAATAATGCACATATAATTCTTTTTGAAGTTGCTATCTTGCTTTTTGTTTTTTATTATTGTTGTATATGTACATATTTTTTGTATTTTGTTACTTTTTGTTGTTGTTGATGTTGGAGTTTTATCGATTGCAAATCTATCTTTGTATAATTTAGAATTAGAAAGTTCTTTTCACAAACGAAAGAAATGAAAACAATAGCGGTAATGAAGAACATATTGAAGAAAAATAAATATTAATTGTATTATAAATTTATGATAATTTTTTTAGAATTAAATTGTAAAGTGAATTGTAAATATTATTGTTTTTTGACTTTATATATATATTATTTTTTAATTCACGTATTTTCAACATATCGTGTCCTATAGTGCATTAACTTCGAACATTAAAATGACTTAATTGAGAACTTCCATTGCAAACCAGGTCTACGATTTGTTATACACATAATATCTTCATCTTTTTTGTAAACCACAAAACCAAAAGAGGTCTATAATTTGTTACTAACATTTGCAGATCATAAAGGGGTTCTTTCTTATGAAATAAGCACGATCCCTATATTAGCATGCCTAGACCCTAGCCAAGACACACAAAAAAAGGCTTGAATATGTCACTATAAGCACGAGATGAACTCAATTTTCAAGGACAAAGCTTCTCAATGTTAAAGTGAGATGCAGAAAAATAACAACAGTATCATAAATGAATATTAATTGGATTTTGTGTATATGATTCTACAAATGGAAGAGCAGATCAAGGTACTCAGACTAATTTGATCCCAAAATGGGTTAAACAAAAAAAATTCGTCAAACAGAATTTATTTAAGTACAATAAGTCCATAATCTAAATCAATGTATGTGTAACAAAAAAAAAAGGTCAACATTGCCAGTTAAGGATACATACATGAGGGTGCAGAGGTAAGGACTACCTTTCTAATATGCTCAGGTAAGCATTACTGGCACATTGTGTCATTTTCTCCAGCAACAACCTGACTGCATTGTCTCCAGCCATAGCCTTTGCCTACATACAAAAGAGTCAGGGTAGAGGGGATTCAATATTTAAGCAACTAACCAGTGAAAATAAAGAGGAATTTATTTGACATGTACAGAAAAGGGTAGCATTTGTAAAGGAGTTTCCGCTGGACTCCTAGAAAAATAAGTTTTACCTGGCTCTGCAGTAAATTAAGGACATCAGAACCAGAAAAATTGTTGACTGAAGCCTTCTGTATTACAGTAGATAGTGCCTGCATCGACCCCATCATGGGCTGCAACACATAATTGAAAAATAACATTAGCCAGCATTTGACAAATATTTGCATTTACTTGAGATAAAACCAAACCTGACAGTAGAACCACAATCCTTGAAGAGAAAGTCTCCCAAGACGAAATTGGTGTTCAAGCTGTGCTACCATGGCCTGGTAATCCTGGTAAAGATATATTGACAGTGGTATAAGTAGGGGTTTAATCAAATTGTATATCTTTTATAGAAATGAATATAACATCTTCATAAAATTCCAACGAAAGTGAACATGACTATGGCTACAGGCTACTGTACACTACTAGTTATTGTCTAGTACATTCAGTTTTAGCATGCTCATTATTATCATTTGCAAGTTGGACTATCATAAAGCTCCTGGTTGACATTCCAACTTTCAAGTCAACAGAACAACTGTGCTAAAACAGGATGTCACTGAGAATCATCAAGTTCTGAACATGATTTGGTTCGATAAAATAGAGATATCAATATGAAAAATGCAATTCATTTATATCTAACATCATGCTCTGTCACTGACTGAGGGAAGGGGATAGGGTGAAGACCAGCAAAACAATTCCATAAGAAAAAGATCCTCTATTCTCTCTATCATTATAGTATTATAGACCAGCAAATTGTTGTGATACATGAATTCCTTCTATTTAGGTTGTATTCCCAATGAATCCAGGAAAAGAAAGAGGATAACATGATATCATGAGATTTAAAATTTGAATGTTTGCTTAGGTTGACAAAGTCTTAGATTTAATTTTCAGCAAAAATAGTATTAAATCATTTCTCCAATAATTTCATATATGAACACTGACATGTTTTTCTCCAAAAACTAGGTAAACAACAAATAATTTTTTGTCGACATAATTACTATCCCACAAAACTCTCCCTATATTTGTATAACCAGTCCCAAGATAAAAGAAAAGAGTTGTGTTAGGCTTGCAACAGCCAACGTAAAAATTTTTCATATCTACATGAACATGGATCAATAAAGCAATAGTGTTATAGCTAAGTCGTTGCTCGAAAACAGTGCGTTGTATAGCTCTAGTAGAATGTCAAAAGAACAAAAGCCGCTACATCGACGTCCGAATGCAGTGAAAAAAATGCAAGGGTTCCCACACTTTAGTAAACGGGTGTGGGTAAAGAAATTAGTTCATGAAAATGGGATCTATTTTGAAACTTGAAATGTAGACATGCTTACAGGTAAATTAATAGAAATAGTTTATACTATGATTAGGAGAAGGATTCGCATCTTGTGCCTATAAGAAACTAAGTGGGTAAGAGAAAAGGCAAAGAAAATTCTTTGGGTTTTAAACTTTGATATTCTGGTAAGACAATAACTAGCAATGGAGTAGGCATAATAGTTGACA
Source organism: Gleditsia sinensis (assembly GCA_037074535.1). Lineage (NCBI taxonomy): Eukaryota > Viridiplantae > Streptophyta > Magnoliopsida > Fabales > Fabaceae > Gleditsia > Gleditsia sinensis. Next base: position 58,127,270 of record CM073468.1, on the reverse strand, counting down.
AGGAGTAGAAGAGCAATGTGGTAGATGTAAAAAGATTAAGAGATAGCATTGTAGCTCTAAAGCTTGTAGTGGAGTGAGACATTTTTAACGTGATTATTGTTTATAAACCACAAGTAGAATTAGAGGAGCATACAAGAAATTTTTTTGGAAAGATCTAGAAAGTTTAGTTCAGGAAACACCTTTGAGAGAAAAAAATTTCCTAGAAGAAGATCTAAATGATCATGTAGGGAGTGAATCTAAAGAATATGAAGGTACATATAGAAGTTTTGGGTTTGGAGAAGCAAACGAAGAGAGTAAAATTATCTTGAATTTTTCTTTAACCTTTAATTTTACAATAACAAATACTTATTTTAAGAAGCGGGTAGAATATCTTTATCACGTACAAAAGTGGAGGAGCAAACTATCAAATAAATTTTTTTTTGATAAGGAAATTAGATAGAAAGCATTGCATAGATTGCAAAGTCATACCTGAAAAGAGTTTAACTACCCAACACAGAGTTTTAATTATAAACATACGAGTTAAGAGAAGAGTAGAAAGAAAAAATAAGAAAAAAGTTCCGAGAGTTAAATAGTTGCTTTTGAAGGATGAACAACAAAGGAGCTTTCAAAGATGGGTGAGGGAAGATGGGTGAGGGAAGTACAAGATATGTGGGCCGAGGTGGCAATAGAGATTAGGAAAAAAGCAAAAAAGACACTTGGAGAATCAAGAGGTGTTGAACCAAAGGGTAAAGAATTTTGATGGTGGGATGCAGAGGTGCAAGATAGGATTAAAATTAAAAGAGTGTTATAAAACGTGGCACTTATGTAAAAAAAATGAAAATTGAGAAAAATATAAAGTTGCTAAGGAAAATGGTAAGAAGACTGTGAGTAAAGCGAGATTTAAAGTTTTTAAAGGGTTATATCAATCTTTAGGAACTAAAATGGTGAAAGAAGAATTTTTAGATTTGCAAAAGGTAGGAAAAAAAAGATAAGAGCCCTAAATCAAGTGAAATACATTAAAGATGAATAGTGTAAAGTCTTAATAAAGGAGCAAGATATTCAAACACAATAGAAAAATTACTTTCAAGTGTTTTTTAACGAAAGATATGAATTTTCTTGTTACTCTGATAGATAAAATATTGCAAAAGATAACCAAAATTATACCTTTTATTGTAAAATTTAAGAATTTAAAGTAGAGAAAGTTTTGAAAAGAATGAATAATGGAAAAACAGTAAAATCTAATAATATACCTATCGAGGTGTAGAAAGGTATAAACAAGAAAGACATAAATTGACTTATTAAGTTGTTTAATGAGATAATGAGATCTATGAAAATGCCGGACAAATGGAGGAGTATTTGAATCCCTGTCTATAAAAATAAAAGGGACATTCAAAATTGTGTCAACTATAAAGGGATTAAATTTATGAACCATACTATGAAGTTATGGAGGAAGACCATTGAACAAATATTAAAACAAGAAAATCAAGTCACAGAAAATCAATTTGGTTTTATGCCAAAAAGATCTACCATAGAAGTAATTTTTTTACTGCAGAAATTAATAGAGATATCAAAGAAATAAAAAAAAAAATTACATATATTTTTCATCGATTTAAAAAAAGCATATCGCAGAGTGATGAGAAAAGTTTCATGAAAAGCTTTAAAGAATAAAAGAGTACGTATTACTTATATTCAAACAATCAAAAATATATACGATAAGATCATGACCTATATGAGAACACAGGATAAGGACACAAGAATTTTCTACAACTATAGGACTACTTCAAGGTTCTTATTTGAGTCCATATATTTTTAACTTGATTTTGGATACACTTACTGAACATATCCAAAATTTGGAACCTCGTATGATTTTTTGCAGATGATATAGAACTAGGTAATGAATCAAAAGAAAAATAAATATGAAATTAGAACTATGGAAACAAGTTTTAAAAATACATGACTTTCGTATAAATAGAAATAAAACAAAATATATATAATGTAATTTTAGTGAAAGACAAACAAATACGAATTTAGAAGTAAAACTTGAAAATCATCTTAAAATATAAGTCACAAAACTTTAAATATCTTGGGTCCATTATACAAAATAACGAAGAAGTAAAGGACGATGTAAACCATAGGATTCAAACATGATAGATGAAATAGAGGAAGATTTCAGATGTAATTTGTGATAAAAAAGTGCCACTCAAGGTTCAAGAAAAATTCTACCGTACAGCTATAAGTTATAAGACCGATAATATTGTATAATATTGAATGTTGGACGGTTAAAAAATAACATAAAGATAAACTCAATATTGCAGAGATGAGAATGTTGCATTGGATGTGTGGACATATTAGGAGAAATATGATTAAAAATGAGTGCATTAGAGAAAAAGTTAGAGTAAAACCTATTATAGAGAATATGGTGGAACCTCGCTTAAGGTGGTTTGGTCATGCGTGAAGAAGACCTGTAGAAGCCCTAGTGCAAAGAGTAGATCAAATAAAGAGTAGTCCAATAGTTAGAAGTAGAGAACAACGAAAAGAAAAATAATAGGTGAAACTATTAAGAATGATTTAACTATTAATAATTTCTTTATTAATCTCATTTATAATAAGTCATTATGGTGTCATTTGATCCATATAGCCGACCCCATCTAGTAGAAAAAGTTATCATTGTTGTCGTTGTAATTATTATCCCACAAAGGATCAAAACCCATCAAAAGCAAAATCTTCCTGCTATCATCTTTAAAACTTTTGAAAGAGAGGATTGATGGAAGAGAGCAAAATATTATGCAAAACATGAGTTAACCTGTGACTCTGACAGACTAAATATTACAAAAGAGGACCGTAATTATATTTTTTATCATAGAATTCAAGAGTTTGAAGTAGAGAAGGCTTTGAAGAGAATAGACAATGGCAAAGCAGTAGGACCCGATAATATATCTATTGAGATATAAAAAAGTTTAGGAAAGAAATATATAAGTTAGTTCACTAAGTTGTTTAATATGATAATGAAATCTAAAAAAATGCCGGATGAATAGAGAAAAAGTACTTTAATCCCTATCTATAAAAATAAGGGGGACAAACAGAATTGTTCTAACTATTGAGGGATTAAACTCATGAGCACACTATGAAGTTATGGGAGAAGATCATTGAGTAAAAATTAAAACAAGAAACTCAAGTTACAGAAAATCAATTTGGTTTTATATCAGGAAGGTCAACTATGGAAGCAATTTATTTACTACGGAGATTGATGGAAAGGTATCAAAGAAGACAGAAAGATTTACATATGATTTTTATTGATTTAAAAAAGGCATATGACAGAGTGTTAAGAGAGATTTTAAGGAAGGTTTTAGAGAAAAAAGGAGTGCATATTGTGTATATTCGAGCAATCAAAGACATGTACGACTTGCGTGAGAACACAAAATGGGGACACAGAATTTTTCCACAACTATTGGACTACATTGAGGGTCTTCTCTGAGTCCATATCTTTTTAACTTGATTTTGGACGCAGTTACTGAACATATACAAGATTTGGGACCTCAATGTATGATTTTTACAGATGATATAGTCTTAATTGGTGAATCAAAAGAAAAAATAAATATGTGTGGAAAAGACCTGCAGAAGCCCTAGTGAGAAGAATAGATCAGATGGAGAATAGTCCGATAGTTAGAGGTAGAGGGAGGTCAAAGAAAATAATAAGTGAAACTATTAAGAATGATTTAATAGTTAATAACCTATCTATTGATTTCATTTATGATAAGCCACTATAGTGCCGTTTGATCTATGTAACCGATCCTACCTAGTGAAAAAAGGCTTAGTTGTTGTTGTATTTCAATCTTAGTGAGTATAAAATTCAAAGCATTGACAGAAACAAATACTAAACACATACTTCCTAACTCAAGGTTGATTACCATTCAGGAGAAAAGATGTCTTATAAGAAAAAGGAGATATTACAATGCATCCTGAAAACTATGATGCTGCTATCTTCCCTTTCCTCAACAGAAGAATATAGGTAAAGGACAGTAAGTGTAATTCCTAAAACAATTAGAACGTACAAATATGGGCACCAAGAGATAGTAAAAAGCATTAGGCATGAGGATTACTGGGAATATTTTAAGCCAGAAGACCAGTTAGTCTACCAAACACCACAACAAGTTAACAAGAGAATAGACATCCAAGATCATGGAGGAACTTGTTGCAAGCAGGAAAATTTATGGTAGGCAATAATTGGTCATCAGTTTGCAGATATACTCATCCCTCTTCCTGTTTCCAATTGTCTCTCTGCTCTTTAATCACTTTTCTCTTGCAATTTCTGCTTCTGCGTTGAGGATGGACAATGATTCTCCATATTTTAGTCAAGGGTAATTCTAACCATCATTTTGATTAGTTTTTGGTTTTCCCTTGTCTATTGATCAAATTTAAACAAATGTGGCCTATCAACAACTCAAATCCATCACTAGAAGCAAATATATAGGCCTATTTTCTTATAATTAAACTGAAAATAATACATGACAAGAAGCATTCCAAAACATAGACCAGCATTGGCTTTTCAGCAATATTTATGCACACATATCAAACAAGGAAAATTTATATAATATATATTCCAATAGTAAATTAGATGGAAGAAGTAAGCGTCAATGTCAAGGCATATAAATTGACTTAATGACACAATAGGAAGAAAAACCTACAAGAAGGAGTGCCCTGAGTGCAGCAGAAAAGGCATGATTAACTAGGCCATTCTTGAACTGAGACCTTGACTCTACAAACTGATTGATCAACAAAAAGCTCTTACACAGAGGGAATATCCGCTTCGCCAATTCCTGCAAAAAGAATACGGTCAGATAAATGATTAACACAATCTTATGCTCCATGCAGCCCAGAAAGTATGACATATCCTTTTCTGGACTTCCATCAGAAGCAGGGCATAAATCTAATTCCAAAACATTGCAATATTTAAGTTTATGCTTGATGATTCACAGTCCACAAGAATAGTATATAGAGTTTTGATGTGTTTCAACAAACATCCAAAAATCTAGACAGTAGAATGAACCTTTGATTTTGGATTGGTTAGTTTGCATATGAATTCTGAGCACCCTAAACATTTCAAAGAAATATTTCCCATTTCCTGGCTAGCCTTGTTTGTCACCTAAATGTTCTATCACGTAACTTTCACCATGAAGTAAAATGTAAAGGTTTAACACCTTTCATGTTAGATTGGAGTCCATTGCAGCTCAAAATATGCAAAATTTACACTTATTCTCACCTGAAGTGCCAAATCCATAGATGGGTCAACCTGGAAAGTGGCATCATCCTGCTTTCCGCGAACTTTTTTAATCAAGATGTAACGTCCTTCAATCCCAACCATGGCCGAGAGGATATCATCAATAACAATAAGCTCCTACTTGTCAGGAGAACAAAATGATAACTGAATTTTTTGAAGCTAGAGAGGACCATAAACTAACGAAGAATGTAAATATCAACAGTACTTCAAAACAAAAAAATCTTATGAACTGGAATTTTTATGTATTGTACACACAGATAGAAAGTTAGCAGGAAGTTTATTTGTACTACAAAACAAAACCTCTTATCAACTTTAATCGGCATATACTTTGATGCATGGATACATAGGTAACAGGTAGTGTGCAAAATTCTACCCAGAACCAACAGCAAACTTAAGAGTAATGCTACCTACACAGCTGTTGGAGTCACAACTGTGCCCAACTGTACACATTGCTCCATCTAACATTGAGTGGTCCTAACTACATTTTTCTGTTTAACTCAGATGAAACCAACGGTGCAGCTGTGCACAGTTGTGAGTTTTGTGACTCCAACAGTTGTGCAACTGACCTTGTTAAAATTAAATAAACTGACAGCACAAAAGGGACATGACTAAAGGAGTATGAAAGTATCCACAAAACTCATCTCATCACTGGAATTTGATTAATCCAGTATATCTAACACCTCAATTTGATTCTATTTAATATCAAGAGCACCAAAGTCATGAAATATTGAAGCATGTCTATCTCTTGGCACAACAAATAAGATATATTTTTGGTAAACTTCGGACCATTATCTTTTTATATATAACTTCGTGCATCATTTGAAACCAACAATCCAATCTATTAAGAGAAAACCAACAAAGCAGAAAACAAATCATTTATCATGTCCCTATAGACATATCCTCGTATGCTAAAACTTGAAATAGTTCGCTATAAAGTACCAGAGATTTGCCCCTTACCCACATTTCTTAATGAATCGAAATGAACATCAACAAGAAACAAATTAATAAAGCAGAAAAGAGAGAGAGAGAGAGAAATAAACATACTTGAACAGCGGCATCGTAACAGCCAATGGGGTTTTCAAACCCAGCATTGCTTAGGTTCATAATGAAGACTGAAGAGGAGGCGGGGACACCGAACAGGGGTGGGGGGAGATGGGGGTGTCTCTCCGTAGCCTGCGGTGGACGGGAGGCTTGGTGATTCCCCCGGGGGGAGAGGGGGAATGCGAATCAGAGAGGGGACGGGGTAGTGAGTGGTTGCTGATTGGTGGCTCGGTGCTTTGAGTAGCGAGGGGTCGTGAATCAGAGAAGATTGGTGATTGATTCTGTTTTCTTGTTTTTAAAAATTGTATCTGAATGTTTAAAATGTGTTTTATATAATAAAAGTTAAAAAAAATTATTTAATAAATTATTTTAAAAATATTTTTTTTTGTATTTTTAAAATGAAAATAATTTTTTATATATTTTTTATTTTAAAAATAATTTATTTTTAAAACTTATTTCTAAAATAATAATAAAAAATAATTACTCAATAAATTTTTTATTTTAAAAATAGTTGTCCGTAAATTAAAATTTTATTTGATATGATATAAAATGAAATAGAATTTTTTTTATTTTTTTATATTTAATATACTTTAAATAATATAAAATAAAATAAAAAATTAATAAAAAGATAAAAATATCTAATAATTTTATTTTTATATAAAAAATTATTTTAAAAAATAAATAAATAATTGATAATATAAAATTTTGAATTAAATCTTATTTAAAATATTAATAATATTAAAAAATAATTTAAATATTATTTATTTTATTTATCAATACTAAATAAAATATTTTAGTTTTTTTGACTCCCGTTCCATTATTTTACTTCTTTTTCAATCACTTTTAAAAGATAAATCACATTTTCATGTAGAAGGAAATGCACATTTTATTGAGATTCATTTCCATCAACTAAACATAATTAACTTATGGAATAGAGTTTAATTTTGTATACCAAACGGAATCAAAGTTTCCCATGTGAGAAGATGGGAATATAAATTTTTCATGTCATATGAATCTTTTTAAAATATAAAAAGATAATAATATTATTTATTCTCTCATTTTCTCTTTCATTCCTCTCTTTCACATATTTTTTTTATCCATATTTCTCTATCGTCCCTCTCCCCCTTACTTTCTTGATGCGAACCCAAGTAGAATCCGTAGTTAAACACGGCAATACGAACCCAAGAGGATCTATACTTTAGAACTCACAGTCAATACAATGATATATACATCTTAAGAAAGTTCAAACAGGCCTTGTTGATCTACTAAGAACCCTTAAATAAGAGAGAACAAAGACTCCCAGTATCAAAGACACCACAAAGTTAATCAAACCTTAATAAGTCTGTTAGTTCTATGAAGAACCCTATAGAAGAACTCTCTTCTCCAATCTAATATTTCCAGAAAATTATGATTTGAATTCAATGACAAAAGTCCTTACAACAATGAAAGGTTACAATATATATAAAAAAGTCTAATTTCTAGTCTAAGGAAACCAGCAATTATGAATGCAACTAATGCACATGTAATTGATTGACTAAAGAGCCTCCTAAACCTAAAAATTCAAAGTTTGAAACAAATGCAACTAATGCACATGAGCAAATTTGACTAAGGAGCCTATAAAGTCTAAAATTTTGCTCATATACATTAGGAGATACTAAATCAACATATTTTTCTCCAATCAGCATAATTAAGGCCCAATGAGTCAACTATTGTGTGCTCTATGGACTTAGCTCTTCATTTAATTGTACTTTGTTTCCAAAAGCTCTATATAGTCTCGTATTCAGTCTGGATAATGTTCAGTACACCCTCACAAGTTTTCAACTCTGGTTCTTAAGTCATTTGCTTGGCTAAGGTGTCTTGAACAAGTCCATTAAAAGCTTCTTTAATCCTTTTAGCTTGAGTTCTAATAATTGATCCACTTGAAATTTGGAATGGATCACTTGAACATTTAGAGTTAACTTGATCATTATGATGGTTCTCATCATCTCTTCCTTCCTAAAAGGATTCGTCCTCGAATCTTCTCTTGCATCAAAAGGAGAGAGATCAGCAACATTAAAAGTGGCATTAATACTATACTCACCTGGTAGATCAATTTTATATGCATTATCATTGATTCGCTCAAGAACTTGGAATGGATCATCTCCTCTTGGAGCCAGCTTTGATTTTTTTTGGGTTGGAAACATTTCCTTCCTCATATGCACCCACACCTAGTCTCTAAGCTCAAAAGTAACATGCCTTCTTCCTTTGTTGGCCTTATTTGCATATTGTTTATTTTTCTTCTTGATTTGTTGCTTGACACGTTCATGAATTTACTTCACCAGCTTAGCTTTCTTGTGGCCATCGAGGCTAGCTCTTTCATCAATCGGCAATGGGATTAAATCCAAAGGAGTTAACAGATTAAAATCGTAAACAATTTCAAAAGAAAAATATTCAGTAGTTGAATGTATACTCCTATTATATGCAAATTCAATGAATGGTAAACAATTTTTCCAATTTTTCAAATTCTTTTGAATGACAGTTCGAAGCAATTGAGTTAAAACTCTATTAACAACTTCAGTTTGTCCATCTGTTTGTGGATAATAAGCTGTAGAGAACAATAATTTAGTACTAAGCCTTCCCCATAAAATCCTCCAAAAATGCCTAAGAAATTTTGTATCCTTGTCCAAAACAATGCTTTTATGAATACCATAAAGTCTCACAATTTTTTTAAAGACTAAATCAACGATGTGAGTAGTATCATCAGTTTTATTACATGAAATGAAATGTGCCATTTTAGAAAATCTATCAACGACCACAAATATTGAGTCTGAACCCCTCTTTGACCTAAGTAATCCCAAAACAAAGTCTATGGAGATGTCCACCCAAGGTTCGCTAGGCACCGGTAAAGATGTGTACAAACCGTGTGGTAAGACTCGAGATTTAGCTTTCTTACATGTAATGCATCTTTCACAAATTCGTTTAATATCACGTTTCATTTTAGGCCAAAAGAAATGCTCATGCAATATATCTAAAGTCTTTCTTACACCAAAATGTCCCATTAAGCCTCCCCCAGGAGCTTCCCTCAGAAGCAATTTATGCAAAGAGCATTGAGGCACATATAACTTATTTTCCTTAAATAAAAAACCATCAACTCTATAAAACTTATTGAATACTCTTTTTTCACATGTAAAAAATATTTCAGCAAATTCATCATCATTTGCATACAAATCCTTGATATATTCAAATCCAAGCAATCTTGCATTCAGAGAAGAAAGAAGAACATACCTCTTAGATAATGCATCTGTAACCATATTCTCTTTACCTTGTTTGTATCTGATGACATATGGAAATGTCTTAATGAATTTCAGCCACCTTGCATGACGCTTATTCAACTTACTTTGACCTTTGAGATGTTTCAGAGATAAATGATATGTGTAAATGACAAACTCTTTAGGCCAGAGGTAGTGTTGCCATGTCTCTAGTGCTCTCACAAGTGCATAAAGCTCTTTGTCATAAGTTGGATAATTCAAGGCAACACCATTTAGTTTCTCACTAAAATAAGCAATCGGGCTCCTTTTCTACATTAAAACAACCCCTATACCAATTCTAGATGTATCACACTCAATCTCAAAGGCTATAGAAAAATTAGGTAATGTCAAAACGGGTGCAGAACATAACCTTTCCTTTAAAACATTGAATGCATCATCTTGTACTTTTTTCCACTTAAATCCAATAGATTTCTTTACCACTTCAGTGAGTGATACAACAAGCGTGCTAAAATCTTTCACAAAACGACGATAAAAACTAGCTAAACCGTGAAAACTTCTTACCTCAGTGATTGATCTAGGTGTTGGCCACTCTTTGATAGCCTTGACCTTTCTTCATCAACTTCTATTCCCTGTGCACTAATGACAAAACCAAGAAACACAACTTTGTCCATGCAAAAACTACACTTCTGTAAATTAGCATATAATCTTTCCTTTCTCAACACATCAAGCACACAACGCAGATGATTCAAATGTTCATTTAAACCCTTGCTATAAATCAGAATATCATCAAAATAAACCACAACAAAATTTTCAATGTATGCACGCAAAACATGATTCATTAATCTCATGAAAGTGCTAAGTGTATTAGTTAGTCCAAATGGCATAACTAACCATTCATACAGTTCATGCTTTGTTTTGAAAGCAGTTTTCCACTCATCACCTTCCCTCATCCGAATTTGATGGTATTCAGATTTTAAATCAATTTTAGAAAAGATACTAGACCCATACAATTCGTCAAGCATATCATCTAATTTGGGATGGGATAGCAATATTTTACCGTTATATTGTTTACGGCCCTGCAATCAATGCACACCCTCCATGATCCATCTTTCTTTGGCACGAGAAGTACTGGAACTGCACAAAGACTCAAACTTTCTCTCACATAGCCCTTTACCATAAGCTCTTCAACTTGCCTTTGAAGCTTTTTTGCTTCCTCTGGACTTGTCCTATAGGCTAAGCAATTAGGAATTTTTGCTCTCGGAATGAAGTCAATTTGATGCTCAATTCTTCTAATTGGTGATAGCCCTGGAGGAATTTCTTCAGGCAACACATCTTGGAATTCCTGCAATAAAGACCCAATAACACTAGAAAATGAAGAGTTAAGTTCATTAGTATTTAAAAAACCCTCCTTATATAGAAGTACGAACAAATGTTGTTTAGCTAGAAAAGTACTCCTTACTTCGCTCTTCTTGGTATAAAAGCTCACTCTTACATTTTCCTTTTTCTCCATTCTCTTTTCTTTTTTTTGAACTCTCTTTTTTCTCTTTTTTCTCATTTTTCGACTCAGTCTCCTTTTTCATCTTAAGTTGATCTTCATACACTTGCTTAGGTGTTAATGGAGCAAGAATAGTTGTTCAATCATTCTTAACAAATGAGTATCTATTTGTAAATCCATTCTTGACAGCCCTATGGTCAAACTCCCACAGCCTCCCAAGAAGTATATGACCAGCATGCATAGGAACAACATCACATAGCACCTTATCATTATACTTTCCAATTGAGAATGAAACCAGAACTTGCTTATTAACCTTGATTTCTCCACAATCATTTAACCACTGAAGCTTGTATGGTCTAGATTGTGGAATGATTGGCAAATCTAATTTCTCAACTAGTGTAGTGCTAGCAACATTAGTACAACTCCCTCCATCAATAATCATATTGCATACCTTATTGTTGATAAGACAAAGAGTGTGAAAAATATTTTCCCTTTGTTACTCCATATCATCTTCCTTAGCCTAAGCATTCAAGACACGCCTAGTGACAAGTGCTTCTCCTTCCACTACATACTCAAGCTCATCATTACTAACATCTTCAAGTGAAGTTATGGAATCATCTCTCTCACTTTCAGTCACCACTTCATTATCCTTCATAATCATGACTCTTTTGTTAGGGCATTGTGAAGCTATATGACCTGTACCTAAACACTTGAAACATTTTGTATCTCTATATCTAGAAGTATGAGGTTCAGATTTACCTTTGTCCTTAGTTGAAGAAATCTCCTTTCGAACATCATTTTCTTCCTTCTTCCAACTATGTTTCATTGGAGAATTAGAGCTAGAATTAAATCTTAAGGCACCTTTGCGCTTAAGTTGTTTTTCCACCTTAATTGCCACATGTAACATATCCTCCAACTCCACATAATGCTGCAATTCTACTACGTTGGCTATGTCTTTGTTCAACCCATTCAAAAAATGAGCCATTATAGCCTCCCTATCCTCATTGATATTAGCCCTTATCATAACAACCTCCATTTCTTTGTAATACTCCTCCACACTCTCAGATCCTTGTGTAAGAGTTTGCAACTTCTGGTAGAGGTCTCTGTAGTAATGGTTAGGTACAAATCTCCTTCTCATTACAGCCTTCATTTCTGCCCAAGTTTCTATAAGTTGCTCATCATTTCTCCTCCTATTTAAACCCAGCTTATCCCACCAAATAATTGCATAATCAATGAATTATATCACAGCCAACTTCACCTTTTTCACTTCAGAATAATTATAACACTAAAAAATTAGCTCAACTTTTTTTCCCACTCTAAGTAAGCTTCAGGATCATTTCTACTTTGGAAAGATGGTATTTTCATTTTAATACTTCCGAGGTCTCCATCTAGCTGCCTTCCTTTTCTAGGAATATTTCTCCCATGATGCATTTATGGTCTAACTCTTGTATGCCTATTTCTTCTCACACCAACTTCAGTTTCATAACCATCATCATCCTTACTCTGTACTTCAACTTCAAACTCATCTTCAGGCTGAACAACTCTTCTAGAATTAGGACTCCTATTAGGTTGCCTCCTTTGTAAATGGGTGATCCTAGTGTCTTGCCTATCCAGCCTATCTCTTATATCTCCAAACACCACATTAAAGCACTCAAATTTTTGTTGCATGGCTTTTATGACAAGCTCTATGTTTGGTGAGTTTCCACCACTAGTTGACTCCTCCTTGTTAGACATTTTTTTTTCTTAGCTGCAAGAAAAATTGGTTAGTGAAAATAAAAGATCCTCATAGATTTCCTTATGTGTTTGCACTCAAGGAATGTCACTCAACACTCGTGTTTCACTCTTTATAGGCTTTTTCTCAATATGTATCACTCTTGCCTTTTTCCTCTATTAGTTCTCTTAATAGGTTCTCTAAGGTAACTAACTAACATAAAGCTGTACCAAAACTTGTAGAGTCAGTTAAACACTTGGGGATAAGAAAACAAATCTGGATCAAAGGAAAAATAAATTTCTGGAATTCAATATCAAGAATTCTGAAGCAAAAATTGAAATAAAACAAATCCTAACAAAATTTCAGTAGAATCCCCTTTTCTTTTATTCCCTTTTTTATTTTTATTTTTAATTCTTTTTTTTTGTTTTTGTTTTTTTTGCCTCCTCTTTTTTTGGCAGAAATTGGAATAAGATAAAATAATAATCACACAAAGAAACTCAAATAAGCAATTCTATTTGGGAAATCCAAGAAAACACGTCTGGATAAAAACGACTATAACTTTCGGCAAGAATTTCGTATTGAAGTGATTCTAAAACGAGCAAAAAGATGAGATTTTAAACTATGAAAACGACATATGAATTGCCAAAAAAACTCAAAGAAAAATATGAGAAACAGAGATTCACAATGTAGGGGACAAACAGAGACACACAAAGTTGAGCAAACACGAGAAAATACAGAAAATACAATCAGAAGATGAGAAATACAAGAACAAAAGATATAACCTGATAGGGAGTCGTGCTCTGATACCAAGATGGTACGAACCTAAGAGGGAAGATTGTAGAACCCATAGCCAAACACGGCAATGCGAACCCAAGAGGATCTATACCTTATAACCCAAAGCCAATGCAATGATATATACACCCCAAGAAAGCCCAAACAGGTCTGGTTAATTTACTAAGAACCCTTGAACAAAAGAGAACAAGGACCCCCAGTATCAAAGACACCACAAGGTTGATCAAGCCTTGATAAGTCTGTTAGTTCTATGAAGAACTCACATCTCCAATATGGTATTTCCAGAAAATTATGATTTGAATTCAATGACAAAAGTCCTTACAATAATGAAAGGTTACAATATATGTAAAAAAGTTTGATTTCTAATCAAAGAAACCAACAATTATGAATGCAACTAATGCATATGTAATGGATTGACTAAAGAGCCTCCTAAACCTAAAAATTCAAAGTTTGAAACAAATGCAACTAATGCACATGGGCAAATTTGACTAAGGAGCCTATAAAGTCTAAAATTTCGTTCATGTATATTATGAGATACTAAATCAGCATATTTTTCTCCAATTAGCATAATTAATGCCCAATGAGTCAACTATTGTGTGCTCTATGGACCCTAACTCTTTATTTAATTGTACTTTGGCCCCAAAAGCTTTATATAGTCTCATATTCAGCTTGGATAATGTTCAGTACGCTCTCACAAGTTTTTAACTCCAGTTCTTGAGTCATTTGCTTGGTTAAGGTATTTTGAATAAGTCCATTAAAAGCTTCTTTAATCCTTTTAGCTCGAGCTCTAATAATTGGTCCACTTAGAATTTGGAATGATTCACTTGAACATTTAGAGCTAACTTGATCATTTTGGTGGTTTTCATCATTTCTCTTCCATCTATAAAACTAAATTTTCTTTCCTTTTTATTGAAACGACCAAAACATTTTCGTTTTTAGAGTTACTAAAATGCAATGAAGTTATCGAAATGAAATAAAGTGCTTGTTAAGATTATGTCATTTCGATTGAAATCACTATGTTGCAGAATGTTAAAATACTTTTGTTTCGATGGAAATATTGTTGTTTTGACTTTGTTTCGATGAAAATATTTTTAATTTCGAGTTATTTTTATGGAAAAATACAAAACTAATTTGAAAATTTAAAAAATTGATAATATGAAAATAGATAAAAGTAATATCGCATCGTATCCAACACCAAATTATTCAGATCTATATTATTTATCACTTATATTTTTTCCTACAAGTCACAACATTTTTGTTAATATCCTACTATCCCCCTTCATGCTCATGACATTGATTTCTTTCATTGTTTTTATTTTAAAGAGGGAATTAAAAAATGATGAAAAGAGAAATTGAGAGATGAGGAGAGAGAAAGGTACCTAAGAGATATACTTAAAGATAGAGACAGAGATATGGTCACCTAGAAACAAAGAGAGATTTAAAGATAAAGACAACGAAAGAATTAAGAAAATGGAGAGATGGACGCAAGAGGTTGTTGTTGAATGCTACTAGGATTTGAATTAGAGTTTTCACAGTAATAGCGTGCGTGCTTTGCTTATTATTTAACTATAGACATTAATTTAAATTAATTTTAACATAATTTTATATATTTATATTATTAATATTATGTTAAAATCTTTTAAAAATTTTAAAAAATGTTATTTGAAATAATTTGAAACGTTTCTTTAAAAAAATTTCATTTTCAAAAAATTTCCAAAATGTTTCGAAATATTTTCATTTTTGGAATCACCAAAACGATACTTCAAAATGAAATTTAGTACCTTGCTTCCATAATCTTTTTCTCTTCCCTGTCATTTTCTCTATTATCTATGTATTCACTTTCTCTCTCTCACCTTAACATAAGTAAAGACATTTTTAAAAAAATATTAAAATTTTCAAGAAAGTTTTATTACAACTGAACGTAGTAATAAAAGATTTTCAAATAAATATTTAAAACCAACCAAACGCATTTTTTACATTCTCAGTCATTATTATTCTCTGGAAACATGTTTCTCGAAAAATATGATTTTCAGAAATAAAATTTTTTATTGCGTTCTAAACACCCCCTAATAGAATAAAGAATAAGGGGATGCGGGGATTGGAAAAATAGAAGAGTTTAAAAGATGAAAGGGGGCGAAGGCATAAAAAGTATCATGTGAACTCGAGAGAAGAAAGAAAATCTTAGGTGAAATTATATGGGTTTAATTATTAATAATTATTTTATTAATTTTATTTATAATAATAATAAAATTTAATTGTTAATAATCTCTCTATTAACTTTATTTATAATAGCTTACTGTAGTGTTGTTTGATTATATAACCGACTTTACTTAATAAAAAAACTTAATTGCTATTGTTTTTTTTTGGATGGTGGTGTTGGGTGGGCATTAGGTGAGAATGAGGGTGCTTCTCATTTCTTTGTTTTTATTGTTTTATATTTTTATTTTTAAGAAATATCTTTTGAATTTTTAAAAAAATTTGTAGAGTTGTTATCTATATATTATTTTATTTTTTAAATAATTAAAAAATATTTTATTGTTTATATAATTAAAAAATAGTAAAAAATGAAAATATAAATTAAACATATTTTAAAAAATGTGAAAAAATTTACAAATTAAAGCCACACTAAGTTCAAGAGAGGGAAAACTTAGTTGACAAAAAAATTATTATGTAAAACTACCATCAGTTGGGCTATGTTATCATTTCATTCATATAAAAAATATCACATGAACTCGAGAGAAGAAAGAAAATCTTAGGTGACATTATATGGATTTAATTATTAATAATTATTTTATTAATTTTATTTATAATAGTAACAAATTTTAATTGTTAATAATTTCTCTATTAACTTTATTTATAATAACTTATTGTAGTGTTGTTTGATTATATAACCAACTCTACCTAATAAAAAAACTTAATTGTTATTGTTATTTTTTTTTGGATGGTGGTGTGTGGGGTGGGTATTAGATAAAAATGAGGGTGCTTCTCATTTCTTTGTTTTTATTGTTTTATATTTTTATTTTTAAGAAACATCTTTTGAATTTTAAAAAAAAATTGTAGTACTATTATCTATATATTATTTTATTGTTTAAATAATTAAAAAAATATTTTATTGTTTATATAATTAAAAAATAGTAAAAAAATAAAATGAAAATATAAATTAAACATATTTTAAAAAATGTGAAAAATAAAAAAAAAAATAAAAAATATTTTTACAAATTAAAGGCACACTAAGTTTAAGAGAGAGAAAACTTAGTTGACAAAAAAATTATTATGTAAACTACCATCAGTTGGCCTACATTATCATTTCATTCATATATCTAAACTTATTCTTTCAACCTTCACCTTCTCTGAAATTTTGACGCTTTTCATTGTTGTGCATTAACCTTACCTCGTTGATGAAGTCATCCAAGTTTGGCACCGTTCACCCTTTTTAGGAAGGACAATGACACTTAATTTGTTGCTAATTTGGAGCAAGCTTCAGAGGATCCAAGTCCTACAAAAGTATGGGCGAGCCATATGAGAAAGAAAGTGTACTTTGACCTCAAGCCTTTATTACATTGTCTTCTTGATCCAGAATCTTCAATTTGCCCTTCTTTCAATTTTTTTTGGATTATCGAATACTAAATTATGTTTAGATAGTTGGTTGCTAAACAATCCATTTTCTCTTTTGTTGCTTAGTTCTTCAATTTTTTTAAAAAAATTTGGTTGGTTGATGCTCTAATCTTGTACATTGTAGTGAATCGTTTCTGCAAACAAAAATTTTCATATTATTATAAAATAACTTAAAAGTAGAGAGAGAAGTAAGAGAGAGATAAGAGAGTGAATTGTTCATTCCATTCATGTATGAGAGGATATTTATACAAGTAGATGAAAGAGTCTTAGTAGTGATATACAACTGTAAGATAACTCTCTACTGATAATTATTCTTTTAAATAATTACTGAAAATAATATCTTATCAAATAGGATAATCGAAAGATCAGGATGATGGACATCCACACAAAAAATTCATAACACTCCCCCTTGAATGTCCATTCTTTAAGAATGTGCCTCGTTAAAACCTTACTAGAAAAAATCTTGTGGGATAAAAACCTAATGAAGAAAAAAGAGTATATCATTTTTTTAGGACACTATCGAATATATATATATATATATATATATATATATATATATATGATAACATTATTTGATATTTTTAAGTCTTTGAACTCTAATAACATATACTAACTTCTTAAATGTTGCAGTAGGAAGTGCCTTAATAAATAAATCTGTTAGATTATCACTTAAACGAATTTGCTGAATATCTACATCACCATTCTTTTAAAGATCATGAGTGAAAAAGAATTTAGGTGATATATGCTTTGTTCTAACCCCTTTAATATACCCTTCTTTCAATTGGACAACACATGCAGCATTATCTTTGTATAAGATCGTCAGGATCATCTTTCTAGACAAACCACGAGATTCTTGTATGTGTTGAATCACAGATTGTAGCCAAGCATATTCTCAACTTACCTTATGTAATGCTAAAATTTCTACATGGTTAGCTGATGTGGCAGAGATAGTTTATTTCATAGATCGCTATGAAATTGTGGTACCCCCATATGTAAACAAATAGCTTGTTTGCGATCATCCATTATAAGAGTCGAATAAATATCTTGCATTCGCATAACCAATCAGCTCATACTCAAGTACGTTTGAATAAAATAGGCACATATCCATTGCTCCTTTAAGATAACGGAGTATATGCTTAACTCCATTCCAATGCCTTCGTGTAAGTGAAAAACTATATCTTGCTAATCGATTAATAGCAAATGATATATCAGGTCAAGTATGACTAGCAAGATACATCAATGCCCCGATTGCACTAAGATATGGTACTTTAGGACCAAGTAGTTCTTCATCCTTTTCACGAGGTCTGAAAAAATTTGTGTTCACATCTCATGACCTCACAACCATTGAAGTATATAATAGATGTAATTTATCGATATAGAATCGTTTTAACACCTTTGTCACATAAGTTTCTTAATATACAAAGATACTATTATTTAAATATTTAATTTGTAATCAAAGTCACAGTTTTGTTCTTCCAAGTCCTTCATTTCAAATGCTTTATTTAAGCAATTAACATCTTTTTGGAGTTCTTCAAGAGTTCCAATAATATTCAAATCATCAATGTCACGGCCCCAAATGATGGAACACATGACCGGCACGACATAAGGGTTTCCCCCTAGCCGCAAGCCTAACACATAGCATGCACAAACATCCAGCACACAATCCAGAGTACATAATAAATATAACTGGCCACATATGCCACATCCAATATCAGAAAATACTGTATATATGTATATATATATATACCTCATGATATCTCATGAATCCAACATTCTGATTCAACTTGGCCCATGGCCTCATAATACCAACATTATTATAAAATATAAAACCATTTTTCAAACAACACATCAAAATACGCAAGAAGCGAGGATCCTGCCTGTATGTTCATGGAGATACTCTAGACATAACTAAACTAAATAAACAAGACAAAAGAGCCTTGCCCAAACTAGGGCTCACCAACACTATCTTCAGCCTCCTACGAAGCTGTAGCTGGATCAAAGTCTCTTTGACTATCTGTGGGGAGGAAACAAAAGAGGGGTGAGATTACCACATCTCAGTGAATGAGTAAATCACACTATAACAGAAACAGGGCAAACCAAGCACGAGTGTTTCGCAATGGGTTTAATAATTGAAATCCAAATGTAAAGATAACAATAGAAACATTAAGCATTTAACCATAATTTATTGAAAGAATGCTAAACAATTCAAAAGATAAAATATGATTAAATCAATAACCGTAAGCAAATCAATTATGCATGGTAAGTAATACATGAAGATATTTATGCAATAACAATGATGAATGAGCTTGTTTAGAAATATTTAATCTTTAAGAAAAATGCATCAGTTTATTGGAGGTCTTTCCTGACAGATCTATCATCTCCCCCAAGCACACAGCAAGGGTAGGGTAATCACTGTAGGCGTAGACATAAGTCCACCCTAAATTTCCCCCAAGCACACAGCAAGGGTAGGGTAATCACTGTAGGCGTAGACATAAGTCCACCCTAAATTTCCCTGTGTCTTAGGCAGTCATATGCCCGTCACAGTATCCTAGGCCGAAGCCTTAACATGATCATGGTGCACCAAGGCTAGCACTACCTGCGGCTAGCTAACAGTGATCTAAAAGGGTTCCTCCAATAGAAAACATTTGAAAATATGTTATTCAAAGCGTTTAAAGTAAAACATTTCAATAACATTATAATAAAGTTATAATTCTCCATCTAGCTCTTTTCATGCATAAAATTCCGTTCTAAAATATATCTCATCCATGAATTCCCATGGAGACCTTTATAATCATAAACTTTCCCTTTTAAACATAGATCGTCTGTAGACGTTACATAGATGCTCATCATGCATCAAATCATTTTAAACATAGATCGTTCGTAGACGTCGTATATATGCTCATCATGCATCAAATCATTTCATGGCTAACTTAGTTCATTTCTATGACTAAGTTCGCATTTCTATAAATCTAGCTCAAATGGAGAATTATCAGTCTAGATGTTTGCCCTGCATACCTAGGGTTCAACTAGGATTAAAATTTATAATTTCTAACATGGTTGGAACATATTGGTTTTCAAAGCAGTAAAACAATTTAGCATACATTCCAACTAGTTAAAATCATATGAGAGAGAGAGTTATAAACTGAATTCATAAGACATGCGCTATAGTATGAAAAACCCACTCACAGGTAAGGGCTCCAGATTGGACAGCCCTAAAATCCTAGTTCCTGGTCTGAATTCGGTAAAACAGACCCCAAAATCGAGTCCGGAAGGTCCAAAAACCTTAAATGAGCTTGGTTACTGTTCACCGCCGGGAAATACTATTCATGCCGGAAAACACTATTCACCGCCACTATTCACCGCCGGAAAACACTATTCACTGTCACAAAAATTTTACCGAATCAACAAAACAATTTCATATCCTAGTATTTATCTAATTTCTGAATCCATCTACGGAGTCAGATTTCTAATTAGAAGTCCCTAAGTAAGGTTTTTCAGAACTTACCTTTTACCGAGATTTTCTACTTCAGATCTACGGCGATTCAACGGTTGATTTGAAAAACTGATCGGTCAAAACTGAAGTACTCTTCGTCCTGAATCCAATAACATCTTCAGTTTTGATATCGGAAGCCCTTAAACACTCCAAATCGAAAGATAAAATTTGAAATTACTATTCTCTCACTATGCATGCACTACTATGCATCTTTCCGTTTTTTCTCGAATCCGATCGTCGCCCCCAGTTTTCATTTTATGGTTTCTGACTTTTTTTTTTTTTTTTTTTTTTTTTGAAAATATAATAATTATTATTATATAATTAATAATAGGATTTTCTTTTATAAAAATTCATATAAATTCCATTTTTCATCATAAAATATCCCAAAAATTTCTAAAAATTTCCTTTCTCATAAATCTTTAGTTACACTCTTAAATCATAATTTTTTTAATAAAAATAATAATAAAATAAATTTTAAAACAAATATCTTAATTCATATTAAAAGAAAGAATATTTCTAAAAATACCATACAAATTCATTAGAGGCCGATATAATTATTTTAAGCAACACAATACTTCTTTTACTTAAAAGTCCACTTACTTTTAACAAATCATAATTATTTCTACATAAATAATAATATTTTTGCTAATAGCGCGCCAAAATATAAATTCTCATATTTCTTTTGTAATTCTTTAATCCATGTAATAAATATACATATTTTCACTGGTTCTTATCTCTATTGTCAAAATTCTCTTTTTTATTCTACATTCCCTTTAATTGGAATTTTTCGTTAAATTTTACGGTTATTACATTCTTCCCCCCTTAAAGAAATTCGGTCCCCGAATTTCATTACCATAGTTGCAGAAAAATATTAATCTCATTGTTCAAATTAAGACAGATGTCTAGCGCGTATATCCTCCTCTCTTTCCCAAGTAGTTTCTTCAGAAGAATGATTTTTCCATATCACCTTTACTATAAGTATTTCTTTTAATCGTAACTTCTTTACTTGTCTGTCCACTATTGCTACTAGTTGTTCCTCATGGGTTAAATCTTTCTGTAACTACATCTATGGACACTGTATAACATGTGTAGAATCCAGTAAATATTTCCGTCGTATAGACACATGAAAAAAACTGGATAAACATTATCAAATGCAAGTGGTAGACCGATCCTATCAAGAATTTCAAATGGTTCTATATACCGAGGGTGTAACTTTTCTTTCTTTCCAAATCTCATTACCTCTTTCATTGGTGAGTCATTAAAGAATATATGGTCACCAACTGAAAATTCCTAGTGCTCAACATTCATAGTCCTTATAAACTTTTGACTTGTATTGAGTTACTTGTATTTCTTTTTCTAATCAATTTTCACTTTTTTTCAATAGTATCTTATAATAAATCTAACTCCACTGAGTCATTTAACAAAACATTTGTAACACCTCTTACATAAGGCTTAAATCTTTTAATATCATTTTATTATAGACAGATTCTGCTAAGGAATCTCTCACCAATCTAAAAAAAACAAACATATGCTTGAAGCATGCTCTCCAAGCTAGCATCATCAATTTAGATAAGTCATATTCTATCTATTGCATGTTATTCCAAACTAGATTTTTAAAGTTTAACTTTTCTCAATTCACTCACATATTAAGAAACCTATGATGTTCATGTAAAACTTTAAATGATGCCATTGTATATTGGCATGATAATTACTGCTATGATTAAGTTCAACTAAGGACAATTAATTTCTTCCAACTTTTACCACAATAATATAAAGATACTTAAAGCATAACTTCTAATGTATAAACACATCATTTAAATTTAGTATTAGTCATAGTATAATCTAATAAAGATCCTTAGACTTCCTGAATAACTCTCTTGAGATAATATATTCAATTCGTATTTGCCAACATATCGGCCAATGAAAAATTTAACTTGTATCTTCTTTTTACCATTATACTAGTACCATTTTTATCTCCGTATATCCTTATTATCTCGGTTTATCCATATTTACAATTTATGGCTTCTTCTGAAATCTCTTTTCTTAACAATTATTTATACGTAAATTTTCAAATCTCAACATGATTTACATTCTAGATACTAGTCTCAATTTAGCAAAGTATAAATTCTTAACACAAATATTTTAATTACTTACATTATTCTCAGAGATGATTCTAAAAATATTTTCCATGTTTTCAAATTAAAAATTTCAAGATTAACTTAAATCTTATTTTCCATACTTTATTCTTCAAAAACTTTAACACCGTTAATTCCTTTAATTATATTCGTCAAAGCACCATTACATCATCATCCATCTATTCTTTTCAAAATTTCTATTACTTTAATCTACTAATCAGTTGAACACCATAATAACTGAATTCCAAAGATTAGAAATTATCTTTCCTTGCAATGAGGGAAAACAACCTTGCATTTAATGCCAGCAGTTAATGAGGGAGAATGCAGTGAAACAGACGAAAAGCACAATAGAGAATGGTGCCAAAATAGAAAGTCAAAAATTTGGCAAATATTGAAAAGCATTAAAATCGGTGGCCGTAATTCTTGAAAATCTGTAAACAAAAATCTAGCTGCTATTTCGGCGAAAAACGGTGGCCGCAATCGGTGGCCGCAAATTTTGAATATATGTGCCAAAATTTAATTCAAAGATATTGTTATTCGGCGGAAGCATATCATATGGAAAAGAAATATTTTCGAGCCTATAAAGTCTGTGAATAACAAGAGCACATAGTTAACTGGTAGGATGCAGTTGGTTGCTTCAAAATATATAATCAATCAACTGTAAATAACCAGTCCAAATTAAAATTTCTCAAAATAGCTAGTCAACTTATAAACCAATAGTCGACTGGTAAAAACATTGAGAAAACAAAATAAACCATTTGATTGTTCCTCTTCAACAATGAATTGGTTTGCATTTTCACTTTTCTTTTTCTTTTTCTTCTTTTTACAATGACGGCTATCACCTACAACCTTTCAAGACATCAATACTTCATCAAAGACAATTAGAAAAAGACAGATTTCTGGTGATATCTTATCTGATGCTCTTTATGTGCTTAATACGGGTCACAGTCATAACTATTGTACATATACATGTTTGCCGTTTTTTTTTTTTTTTTACCTTTAATTTAGCTGATATCCACCAATCACTCACATAGCTATTCTAATAATATCCGGCCTATTTGCATATCTATTATAAATATGCCCTTCTCTGAGTTCTATAAATGCTTACATTAGTATCTTTATCTTCATACTCAGAGTTAAGGTGATAGAAATTATGGAGGGAACCGCATTTCGTCAATTTCGAAATATCTGTGTCTTTTGTGGTTCCAGTCCTGGAAAAGATGGGGAGTATGTTAAAGCAGCACAAAATCTGGGTATGGTGCTAGCCAGAAGAAAAATTCATCTAGTCTATGGTGGAGGTAACTGTGGGTTAATGGGGTGTGTGGCTACAGCTGCACATGTAGGAGGATGTCAAGTTCTAGGTATTATTCCTACAGCTCTAGCTGCATCCAGCAACATAGGGAAGACAATTGGGGAAGAATATAGAGTAGCTTCCATGCATGAACGCATGGCTAGAATGATGAGTAATGCTGACGCCTTCATTGCCTTACCAGGTGGTTTTGGTACTTTAGAGGAGATTTTCCAAATAGTCTCTTGGGCACAACTGAATATGCATCACAAACCGATAGGCTTGTTAAATGTTAATCATTTCTTTGATGGTTTGTTGTTTTTTTTAGATCAAACTGTGGAACAGAAGTTTATCCCACACTCAGCACGACGAATTCTTTTCTCAGCTTCAAATGCTGAGGAATTGATTGATGCCTTACAAGCATATGTTCATATACCTGATCCAGCTATTGCTCAAATAGAATGGACGGCAGACAACCGCAGGAAGCGCAAATTGGATTTGGATCTGCGTCTGTAACTGTAGCAAGATGTGGGCATTGCTATACCGCTTTTACTTTCTTAGGGTTATCTTGGATACCATCTTGCTAGCCACATACCTTAAGAAAGTACTATGACTAAGTCAAAATTCATATTTTTAGAACTTAGCATATAGCTGATACTCCCTTGGAGTTTGTAATACTAGCTTTAAATATTGCTTATAATCCTCTGAACTCTTGATATATTCCAGCATATTATCAATAATTATAGCAACAACTTGATTTAGGGATGGATTAATTACTTATTCATTAACTCTATAAATGTAGCTGAGGCATTTGTTAATCCAAATGACATAACTATAAACTCATAGTATCCATGTCGAATCCTGAAAGCAATTTTTTTTTTTGTTTTAATATCCTCTTCTTTTATCCTTAATTGATGATATCTAAATATCAAATCAAGTTAAATTTTTTTTTAGAAATGTTGAGCACTTTCTAACTGATCAAATAGATCATCTATACGAGGTAATGAGTATTTATTCCACATTCTCACTTTATTCAACTGTTTATAATCTATGTATAGTCATAGTGATCCATATACTGGAGCACTCCAAATAAAACTACTAGGGCTTTTAAATCCCTTGTCTAACATGTCTTGTAACTATCTTTTTTTTTTTCAGTTCTTTAAGTTCAGTGGGTGCCATTCTATATGGAAATATAGGCGCTGGCCAGGAAATAAATCAATACCAAACTCTATTTATTATTTCAGGGTAATCCTGACAATTCCTCAGGAATTATATCAGAAAATTTTCTAATCACTGGAACTTGATTTACAGTGGTATACTTTATATCAGCATCTCTCACCACTGCCAACTATCCTTGGCACCTTTTTGTAATCACTTATGGATTACTAAAGCAGAGATTAGGTTACTGGGTATCTCACTAAGATTTCTTTGTATCAAAAGAAAAAAATTCTCTAAGAATATTGAATTTAATCACCTTCTAGTGACATTTCAAAATGACATGACATAATGCCAACTAATTCATTCTCAATATCACATCACACTCTACCATATCTAGACAACTGAGTACAACAGATGTCACATTCAGAAACCATCATACCAGAGTTTGACCTCTTCCGTACCTTGGTGGTATAGGATTTGCCTAAACTCAGCATTCCGCTGAGGTTTGCCCTACTACCATTCAAAAGGACACGCAGAGAGACTCTGTATGGATCTTTTCCCAGGTAACATCTCATATAACTGGTATCTCACTATAAAATAGATATACCCCAACCGTCACTTAACCATGCCAACATAGCATACTATAAACTGACTTACTTAAACAAAAAGACAACATCCTATCGAACCACTTTAGCAGCACCGTGAGTATAAGCATGTCCGGATTCATACCCATACTCAAAGTCCTACCTAAAGGTCCGTTACTCCATGAACACAGGGAAACCTAATGCTCTGATACCACTTTGTCACGGCCCCAAATGATGGAACACATGACCGGCACGACATAAGGGTTTCCCCCTAGCCGCAAGCCTAACACATAGCATGCACAAACATCCAGCACACAATCCAGAGTACATAATAAATATAACTGGCCACATATGCCACATCCAATATCAGAAAATACTGTATATATGTATATATATATATACCTCATGATATCTCATGAATCCAACATTCTGATTCAACTTGGCCCATGGCCTCATAATACCAACATTATTATAAAATATAAAACCATTTTTCAAACAACACATCAAAATACGCAAGAAGCGAGGATCCTGCCTGTATGTTCATGGAGATACTCTAGACATAACTAAACTAAATAAACAAGACAAAAGAGCCTTGCCCAAACTAGGGCTCACCAACACTATCTTCAGCCTCCTACGAAGCTGTAGCTGGATCAAAGTCTCTTTGACTATCTGTGGGGAGGAAACAAAAGAGGGGTGAGATTACCACATCTCAGTGAATGAGTAAATCACACTATAACAGAAACAGGGCAAACCAAGCACGAGTGTTTCGCAATGGGTTTAATAATTGAAATCCAAATGTAAAGATAACAATAGAAACATTAAGCATTTAACCATAATTTATTGAAAGAATGCTAAACAATTCAAAAGATAAAATATGATTAAATCAATAACCGTAAGCAAATCAATTATGCATGGTAAGTAATACATGAAGATATTTATGCAATAACAATGATGAATGAGCTTGTTTAGAAATATTTAATCTTTAAGAAAAATGCATCAGTTTATTGGAGGTCTTTCCTGACAGATCTATCATCTCCCCCAAGCACACAGCAAGGGTAGGGTAATCACTGTAGGCGTAGACATAAGTCCACCCTAAATTTCCCCCAAGCACACAGCAAGGGTAGGGTAATCACTGTAGGCGTAGACATAAGTCCACCCTAAATTTCCCTGTGTCTTAGGCAGTCATATGCCCGTCACAGTATCCTAGGCCGAAGCCTTAACATGATCATGGTGCACCAAGGCTAGCACTACCTGCGGCTAGCTAACAGTGATCTAAAAGGGTTCCTCCAATAGAAAACATTTGAAAATATGTTATTCAAAGCGTTTAAAGTAAAACATTTCAATAACATTATAATAAAGTTATAATTCTCCATCTAGCTCTTTTCATGCATAAAATTCCGTTCTAAAATATATCTCATCCATGAATTCCCATGGAGACCTTTATAATCATAAACTTTCCCTTTTAAACATAGATCGTCTGTAGACGTTACATAGATGCTCATCATGCATCAAATCATTTTAAACATAGATCGTTCGTAGACGTCGTATATATGCTCATCATGCATCAAATCATTTCATGGCTAACTTAGTTCATTTCTATGACTAAGTTCGCATTTCTATAAATCTAGCTCAAATGGAGAATTATCAGTCTAGATGTTTGCCCTGCATACCTAGGGTTCAACTAGGATTAAAATTTATAATTTCTAACATGGTTGGAACATATTGGTTTTCAAAGCAGTAAAACAATTTAGCATACATTCCAACTAGTTAAAATCATATGAGAGAGAGAGTTATAAACTGAATTCATAAGACATGCGCTATAGTATGAAAAACCCACTCACAGGTAAGGGCTCCAGATTGGACAGCCCTAAAATCCTAGTTCCTGGTCTGAATTCGGTAAAACAGACCCCAAAATCGAGTCCGGAAGGTCCAAAAACCTTAAATGAGCTTGGTTACTGTTCACCGCCGGGAAATACTATTCATGCCGGAAAACACTATTCACCGCCACTATTCACCGCCGGAAAACACTATTCACTGTCACAAAAATTTTACCGAATCAACAAAACAATTTCATATCCTAGTATTTATCTAATTTCTGAATCCATCTACGGAGTCAGATTTCTAATTAGAAGTCCCTAAGTAAGGTTTTTCAGAACTTACCTTTTACCGAGATTTTCTACTTCAGATCTACGGCGATTCAACGGTTGATTTGAAAAACTGATCGGTCAAAACTGAAGTACTCTTCGTCCTGAATCCAATAACATCTTCAGTTTTGATATCGGAAGCCCTTAAACACTCCAAATCGAAAGATAAAATTTGAAATTACTATTCTCTCACTATGCATGCACTACTATGCATCTTTCCGTTTTTTCTCGAATCCGATCGTCGCCCCCAGTTTTCATTTTATGGTTTCTGACTTTTTTTTTTTTTTTTTTTTTTTTTTGAAAATATAATAATTATTATTATATAATTAATAATAGGATTTTCTTTTATAAAAATTCATATAAATTCCATTTTTCATCATAAAATATCCCAAAAATTTCTAAAAATTTCCTTTCTCATAAATCTTTAGTTACACTCTTAAATCATAATTTTTTTAATAAAAATAATAATAAAATAAATTTTAAAACAAATATCTTAATTCATATTAAAAGAAAGAATATTTCTAAAAATACCATACAAATTCATTAGAGGCCGATATAATTATTTTAAGCAACACAATACTTCTTTTACTTAAAAGTCCACTTACTTTTAACAAATCATAATTATTTCTACATAAATAATAATATTTTTGCTAATAGCGCGCCAAAATATAAATTCTCATATTTCTTTTGTAATTCTTTAATCCATGTAATAAATATACATATTTTCACTGGTTCTTATCTCTATTGTCAAAATTCTCTTTTTTATTCTACATTCCCTTTAATTGGAATTTTTCGTTAAATTTTACGGTTATTACAATCAACATAAACTGCAATTATGGAAAACTCATTTCCAGATCTTTTTATAAAGATATATGGACAAATTGAGTCATTTCTATACTCTTCTTGCAACAGGTATTCACTAAGGCGATTATACCACATACGCCTAGATTGTTTTAAACCATAAAGTGATTTATTTAATTTGATTGAGTAGTCTACTCGAGAACTGGAATTGTATGCTTCAGGCAACTTAAATCATTTAGGGAGTTTCATATAGATATCACTATCAAGTGAGCCATACAAATAGGCTGTAACAACATCTATTAGACGCAAATCAAGTTTTTCATATACTGTCAAACTAATTAAATATCGAAAAGTAGTTACATCCACCACAGGTAAGTATGTTTCTTCAAAGTCAATTTCAAGTCTTTGCGAAAAACTTTGAGCAACAAGTCTTGTCTTATATCTCACAATTTTACTATTTTCATTTCATTTTCGTATAAAGACCCATTTATATCCCATTCATTTTACATCTTCAGGTGTATAGACTACAGGTCCAAAAACTTTTGGTTTTCAAGCGATTTTAACTCTGCTTCAATTACATCTTTCTATTTTGACCAATTATTTCTTTGCCTGCATTCCTGAACAGACTGTGATTTACGATCCTCATTATCATTTAAAATATTGCGTGCTATATTATATACAAAATTATTGTCAACATTGACATTTTGTCAGTTCTAT
The DNA here is from genome assembly GCA_037074535.1 of Gleditsia sinensis. NCBI lineage: Eukaryota > Viridiplantae > Streptophyta > Magnoliopsida > Fabales > Fabaceae > Gleditsia > Gleditsia sinensis. The sequence goes on along the minus strand of CM073468.1, from coordinate 58,097,791 downwards.
CGTATTCTATTCATAACATAATTAATTGAGATTTATTCATTTTCACAAATTTCAGGTACCTGAGTTTCTTCTAGAACTAAAATATTAATTATGTCTTGGGACTCTTCTGGAGTTGTTAAATCTTCGATTTGACTATCTTGATTCTTAGCTCCTTTTCTTTTTTGAGAATTTGTATCTTTAGAACTAACGGGCCTACCACGCTTTATGCAGGTCTCAGCCTTTATTTATAATGGTGAATTATCTGACAGGGACATTAATTTTAATTGGAGTATTAGCAGCTAGTATATGTGATTTAATAATTCTTTTTTAATCAATAAATGCGTCTGACAATTGGTTGACTAAATTTTACAAATGAATTATCTTTTGAACTTCGAGTTCACATTGTTTTGTGTGAGGATCAAGATGAGTTAGTGATAATTTATGCCAATTAATTTTTCATTTCAGTTGTTTATTTTCTCTCCCTAATGTTGAAAAAACTGATTCATCAAAATGACAATCAACAAACTAAGTTATGAATAGATCTCCTGTTAATGGTTCAATATACTTTATTATACAAGGAGATTCATATCCAACATATATTTTCAACTTTCTTTGAGGACCCATCTTAGGGCGTTGTGGTGGGGCAATAGGGACATATATCGCATATCCAAAAATTCTTAGATGAAAAATATTTGGTTCCTGACCAAAAATCATTTGTAATGGGGAGTGTTCATAATAACTTGTTGGCCTTATGTAAATTAATAATATAGCATGTAAGATTGCATGTCTCCAAGTAGATATTAGGAGTTTTGACTTCATAAGTAATGGTTTTGCAATTAACTTCAAGCATTTAATGAATGATTCTGCGAGACTATTTTGTGTATGAACATATGCTACAAGATGTTCAACATCAATCTCAGTAGACATACAATACTCATTGAATGTTTGGGAAGTGAATTCACCAGCATTATCAAAACGTATTTTTTTAATTGAAAAATCAAAAAAATATACTTGTAATATAATCAATTACGCAAGTAATCTCGCAAACGTCAGGTTACGATATGATAACAAGCACACATGTGACCATTTAGTTGATGCATAAATTAAAACCGTAAAATACCTAAATGGTCCACATGGTGGGTGTATTGGCTCACAATATCGTCTTGTATTCTTTCTAAAAATACGAGGGATTCACCCATAATTTTTAATGGTGATGGTCGTATAATCAATTTCCCTTGGGAGTAAGCGGAATATGAAAAATTATTCGATTAAAGAATTTGCTGACTCTTCAATAAATGTCCACTTGAATGTTTAATTATTTTTTGCATTATAATTGATTTGGGATGGCCTAACTAGTCATGCAAAATAACAAAGTTATTATGATTTGCAAACTTCTAGTTTGTAATAGCATATATTTCAATTGTATTTAAGTATATATAGTACAATTCAGAGAAGAATGTAGGTAACTTTTCTAATATGTATTTGTTACTTTAGATTGTACTTGTAATATGAAGATATTCAATATTTTCTTCATTTGTTATCTCAATGTGGTATCCATTTCGATAGATATCCTTGAAATTTAGTAAGTTTCTAAGAGACTTAGAGCAGTATAAAACTCTGTCAATGTATAGTTTCGTTCTTCCAAGTAACATTATACTAACTTTTCCAGAGCATTCAATTAATTTTGTACTATCAGATATAGTACTAACATTGGCTCCTTGCATTACTAATTGGAAAAAATACTTTTTATCTTTGAGAATTGTGTGAGTTGTGTCACTATTGACGAGACATATCTCTTCATTAATATGTTGGTATCAATAGATGAAACATTCATTCTTGATTGAAAATAAAATAAGAATAGTCAATGTAATAATCATAAAATTTAACGAAAATTCCAATTAAAGAAAATTTGAAATAAAAGAGAGAATTTCAAAAATGGGGATAAGAACCGTGAAAAATATGTATATTTACTACATGGGTTAAAGAAGTACAAAAAAAATATGAGAATTTACGTTTTGGCGCGTACTTTTTATTTTTAAATGATAGTATTTTTCTATAAACAATATATTTTTATTTTTTTAGAAATGATTATGATTTACTAAAAGTAAGTGGACTTTTAAGTAAAATAATTATTGTTTTGCTTAAAATAATTATATTGGCCTCTAATGAATTTTTGCTGTATTTTTAGAAATATTCTTTTTTTAATATGTATAAAGATACTTATTTTGAGATTTATTTTATTACGATTTTTATTAAGAACAATCATGATTTAAGAGTTTAATTAAATATTTATGAGAATGTAAATTTTTAAAAAAATTTGGGCTATTTTAGGATGAAAACGGAATTTATATATAAAAAAAATTCTATTATTAATTATTTAATAATAATTATTATTTAAAAAAAACAATAAAATGGAGAAAGAGGCAAGGGAGTCGGTCGTCTACAAATCGAAAAACAAATCGAGAAGTTGGAATAGTGAATGAATAGTAAGTGAATAATAATTTTTAAATTTTTTTCTAGATCTGAAGTGTCTATTGGCTTCTGATCTCAAAACTGAAGGTGCTATTGGATTCAGGATGAAGAATACTATGGTTTTGACCGATTAGTTTTTTAAATCAGCCGTTGAATCACCGTAAATCTGAAGTAAAAAATCTTCGAAAAAGGTAAATTTTAAAATTATTACCTAGAGACCTCTAATTGAACTTCTGATACTGTAGATGGATTCAGGAGTTAGAATAGGTATATTTTCGGCCATCTAACAGCCTTTTTGTTCATCGTGAATAGTATTTTTCGCACGGTGAATAGTGATCAATTCTCGAAATTGCTATCTTGATTGTTTGAACCCTCCGGATACGTTTTTGAGGTCAATTTGATCAAATAGAGATTGAAAAAGTACATTTTAGGCCTGTCCAATCTGGAGCTCTTATCTATGAGTAGATAATACTTACTATAACATAATTTCTCGCTATTAATTTAATATATCTATATGAGCCATTACTATTGATGTGAAATTTATTTTAAATTATGATCATGTATTTCAAAACATGACTCCTAGTATAAATTTTAGAAATGCAGGACAAGCATCATTTATATTTTAGTTCTTTAGTGATATTAACCTATACTGATTGAGACTACTCAAAATTATAATTTCTCGCTATTAATTTAATATATCCATATGTGCGGACTTTTGCCTGATGGATAAAGTGTGTGGGCTTTTGCCTGATGAATGCGGGCCTTGACCTGATAGATGATTTTGTGGACTTTTACCTGATGGATAATTGTGTGGGCTTTTGCCCGATGATTCCTGATTGATGGTGAACACTCTTTTTGTTGCATGCTTGAGAAATGATTATGGATCTGATTGTATTTATTTATATAATATCGTAACATTGATATTATGTATTTTGATACTGAAACTTTATTGTTATTGATATTTCAAACATATGATGTATTTGGCATTCATCTTTTTCTTGTTTTAAATATTTACTTGTGAAGGAAAAACTCGTGCCCTGCTTGTCCTGTTTCCATTATGGTAAGAATTACCTGCTCACTGAGTTGTCAAACTCACTACACGATATTTCTACATTTTTCATATAAGAATACATATTTTGGTCTGTCTCCTTCAAATAGCTGGTCAATTAAGCAACACATTTTATGGGTGAACCTACTTTAATTTCAAGGTTCTCAGCTTTTGGCTTATGTTGTATTTTATATTTTAGAGTTGCTCTATATATCAGAGGCAGGATCTCAGCTTTCATATTTCATGGTATTTGTGTATATTTTAAGATAATTGAAATTATATAGTATAGAAGTTAAGTTTTCAAATGAATATGTAATTATGAGTTTGGTTACAATTTATTTTAATTATGAGAAGTTCATTTATAAGTATCATTTTAGAGCCTTACGGGATGAGATGATTCTCAAAACCCATGCCGGTTACGTACTCCTAACTTGGGGTCGTGATAAAGTTGGTATCAGAGCCCTAAGTTTCCCTGTGATCTAATGGAGCAAATAATTCTTTAGTAGGACCTTGAATATAGATATGAGCCGGACATATTTATAATCAAGGTGCTGGTGGGGGATTTTGTAGGTTGTCGAAATTTCTTCTATTCAGAGTTAATTTTCTTTTATTGTGTCATAAGTCAATGTTCAAAATTGTTTTGAACGATGAATTGTTCTGTTGCAATGATTCTTTCTGTTTCATGTGTAATATACAATATCATGGCATAATTGTGTTTACTTAGTTGATGATGATTAACATATATCCCAGTGACAATTATAATCTGCACTAGTATATGCATGATATCAGTAACAAAAATTGCATTCAATATTTTATGTTACTGTATATTGACTATAAAATTTAATTTCATATCCCAGCTATTTATAAAAAGAAAAGTTACAGGGAGAATTATGAAAGGTGATGCTAAAAGGTCACATGACAAGTATGTTCATACTGACCTAGTTATAACACGGAAAAAGTCATGACATAATGTGCAACGAGTTAGTTGAGATATGGTGTTTGCGTGATATAGCAAATCAATCATGCATTATATTGATGAGATATGGCTTATATGCCATGTTTGTAACATGATATATGTATTAAATATGGTATATGCTTATACTTGAAAATTGCATTGAATGGTTAAGAATTTTTGCATGGAATGACTTGATTTGTAGAGCTATTTTAGCTATGGAATATGATGTCTATTTTGTTATAATTGTTCTCTGTTAAGTGGCGGAAATAAGATTTTTATTAATGAAATGGTATATCCATTGTTAAAAGCTATACCATAGATGAAATAATATCTCATATATGGGATTGCTATAGGATGTGCTACAATGATTAAAATGAGAAAATCTTCTTTCTTGATACAAAGAGACCGTAGTGAGGTGTCAAGTAATCTAATCTTTGCTTTAACAGCTCATAAGTCATTGCAAAAAAAAGTGCCAAGGATATTTGGCAGTGGTCAACGATATAGATATGAAATACATCAATGTAGATCAAGTTCTAGTGGTTAGAGAATTTCCTGATGTGTTCTCTGAGAAATTTTTAGGATTGTCCCTAAACGATAAATATAATTTAGTATTGATTTACTTCTTAAAACCAAATCAGTGTTTATACCTCACATAGAACGGCAACCACTGAATTTAAGAAATTGAAGAATCAGTTGCAAGACTTGTTAGATAAAGGGTTTACACGCCCTAATATTCTTCTTGAGGTTCTCTAGACCTATTAGTGAAAAAGAATAATTGATCATTATAACTATGCATAGATTATAGACCGTTGAATAAAGTGACAGTGTGGAATAAATATCCATTACTATATAGATGATCTGTTTGATCAGTTATAAGATGCTTAATATTTTTTTTAAATTAATTTGAGATATGAATATTATCAATTGAGGAAAAGGGAAGAGAATAATCTGAAAACAGCTTTCAGGACTCGATATGAGTACTATAAGTTATTAGTGATGTAATTTGAGTTTGACAAATGCCTTGACTGTATTGATAGACTTGATGAATAGTAATTAAGCCACTCCTGGATTAAATTTTTTTTACATCTAGAATATTTTAAAAGTTTAGAGTAACATAAGCAATATTTAAAGATAGTTTTACCAACTCTAAGGGAGTATGGTTGGTAAGGATGATATTCAAGTTGACCCTAAGAAAGTAAAAGTAGTACAACAATGGCATGTCCTACTACAGTTACAGATGAAGATCCAAATCTAATTTGCGCTTATTGCGGTTGTCTGTCGTCCATTCTATTCGAGCCATAGTTGAATCAGGTACATGAACATATGCTTGTAAAGTATTAATCAACTCCTTAGCATTTGAAGCTAAGATGATAATTTGTCATGCTGAGTGTGGGATAAACTTTTGTTCCACAGCATGATCAAGAAAAGACAACAGACCATCAAAAAAATGGTTAACATTTAACAAACCTATCGGTTTGTGATGCATATTCAGTTGTGCTCAAGATACTATTTGAAAAATCTCCTCTAAAGTACCAAAACCCCTTGGTAAGGCAATGAAGGCATCAGCATTGCTCGTCATTCTAGCCATGCGCTCATCCATGGAAGCAACCCTAAATTCTTCCCCAACTGTTTTTCCTAAGATATTTGATACCGCTAAAGCTGTAGGAATAATACCTAGAACTTGGCATCCTCCTACATGTGCAAATGTAGCCATACACCCCATTAATCCACGGTTACCTCCACCATAGACTAAATGAAGTTTTTTTCTGGCCAACACCATACCTAGGTTTTGTGCAGCTTTCATATACTCTCCATCTTTTTTAGGACTGGAACCACAAAAGACACAAATATTTCAAAATTGACGGAATGTGATTCCCTCCATAGCTGCACACACCTTAACTTTGAGTATGAAAGTAAAGATACTAATGTGTGTATTTATAGAATTCAGAGAAATGCATACTTAAGATAGCTATGCGAATAGGCCGAGTATAATTAGAACAGCTATGTGAGTGATTGGTGGATATCAGATAAATTGAAGGCGAAAATTTTCAAAAATGACGGTAAACATGTATATCTACAATAAATATGACTGTGACCCATATTAAACATATAAAGAGAATAAGATTAAGGTATCACCAAGAATTTTCTCTTCCTTGTTGTCTTTTATAAGGCATTGGTGTCTTGATCTTTATAAGAAAATTGTAGGTGATAGTTGTCATTGTAAAAAAAAGAGTGAAAATGCAAACCAATTAATTGTTGAAAAGGGACAATCAAATGATTTATTTTGTTTCCTCAATATTTTTGCCAATTGACTATCGGTATTATTAAGTCGACTAGCTATTTTGAGAAATTTTAATTTGAACTGGTTATTTTACAGTTGATTGATTACATCGATTTTGAAGTAATCAACTGTATCCTACCAAGTTAGTTATGTATTCTTTGTTTTTCACAGACTTTTATAAGCTCAGAAATATTTCTTTTCCATGTAACATTCTTCCGCCGAATAACAGTATCTTTGAATTAGATTTTGGCACATATATTCAAAATTTGCGGCCACCAATTTTTGCCGAAATCGTAGCTAGATTTTGTTTACAGATTGTCAAGAATTACGGCCACCGATTTTAATGTTTCAATGCTTTGTTCAAATTTCTGACTTCCTATTTGGCACCATACTCTATTATGTATTTCGAATTTTCTGTTGCATCGTCTTTCATTAATGTTTGGCATTAAATGTAAGGTTCTCTTTTTCCTTATTACAAAGAGGTTTAATTTATTTTCTTTGAAATTCAGTTATTATGGTGTCATAGTGGATATATGTATGAAAATTTTGAGAGAAACAGAAGGATGATGACCTTATGGTGTTTTGTTGAATGTAATCAAGAGAATGAACCATGTCTGAAAATAATGAAAGGCGATCAATGTATTTGTATTAAGGGATTAGACCATGCTAAGTTGAGTTTAGTATCTAGGATTTGAATTATGTTGAAAATGTACGTGTGAATAATTGTTGAGAAATGAGAAATTATTTGTCCTTAATTGAATTTGTTCATATCAATAGTTATCAAGCCAATATACAAATGGCACCATTTGAGGTTTTATATAAAACATTATAGGTCTCCTAAATGGTGAGTGAGTTGAGTAAAGTTAGGTCCACGACATATATGATCGGTCTAGTAGCTTACAGTTGGGTTTTACCATTTGAATTGGATAATGTTCATTCAGTTGTTCACGTATCTATGCTACGAAAGTATCTACCAGACCCAACACATGTTATTCAGTATCGGGAAATTCAGTTAGACAAATAGTTGTTATATAAGGAAAAATTAATGACTATAGTAGCTAGTCAAGTGAAGAAATTAAATTCAAAAGAAATGTCACGGTGAAAGTGATATAGTAAAATCATTTTTCAGGGGAGGCTACTTATGAAAGAGAGAATAATATGCGCGCTAGATACCCACATATTTTGGAGTGATAAGGTTAGTATCTATTTGCAAATATGGAAATGAAATTGCTTAGAAAAAGAATATAAGCAACTCAGTACAGGCCAAAAGTCACTCTTCTGAGGAAACTACTTGGGAAAGAGAGGAGGATATGCGGATCAGATATTTGCATTTGTTTGAACAGTGAGGTTAGTATTTATCTGCACTGTGGTGATGAAATTCGGAGACTGAATTTCTTTAAGGGGAGAAGAATGTAATAACCATAAAATTTAATGAAAATTTCAATTAAAGAAAATTTGGAATAAAAGAGAGAATTTCAAAAATGAGGATAAGAACCGTGAAAAATATATATATTTACTACATGGGTTAAAGAAGTACAAAGAAAATATGAGAATTTACGTTTTGGCGCGTACTTTTTATTTTTAAATGATAGTATTTTGCTATAAGCAATATATTTTTATTTGTTTAGAAATGATTATGATTTGTTAAAAGTAAGTGGACTTTTAAGTAAAATAATTATTGTTTTACTTAAAATAATTATATTGGCCTCTAACGAATTTTTGTTATATTTTTAGAAATATTCTTTCTTTTAATATGTATAAAGATATTTATTTTGAGATTTATTTTATTATGATTTTTTATCAAGAACAATCATGATTTAAGAGTTTAATTAAAGATTTATGAAAATGTAAATTTTTAGAAATTTTTGGGATATTTTAGGATGAAAACGAAATTTATATGAATTTATATAAAAGGAAATCCTATTATTAATTATTTAATAATAATTATTATTTAAAAAAACAATAAAATGGAGAAAGAGGCAAGGGAGTCGGCCGTCTGCAAATCGAAAAATAAATCGAGAAGTTGGAATAGTGAGTAAATAGTAACCTTCAACTTTTTCTCTAGATCTGGAGTGTCTATTGGCTTCCGATCTCAAAACTGAAGGTGCTATTGGATTCAGGACGAAGAATACTACGGTTTTGACCGATCAATTTTTCAAATCAGCCATTGAATCGCCGTAAATCTGAAGTAGAAAATCTCCGAAAAAGGTAAATTCTAAAACTCTTACCTAGAGACTTCTAATTGAAATTCTGACATCGTAGATGGATTCAGGAGTTAGATAAACTTTAGAATAGGTATATTTTCGGCCATCTAACAGAGATTGAAAAAGTACATTTTAGGGCTGTCCAATTTGGAGCCCTTATCTGTGAGTAGATAATACTTACTATAACATAATTTCTCGCTATTAATTTAATATATCCATATGAGACATTACTATTGATGTGAAATTTATTTTAAATTATGATCATGTATTTCAAAACATGACTCTTAGTATAAACTTTAGAAATGCAGAACAATCATCATTTATATTTTAGTTCTCTAGTGATATTAACCTATACTGATTGAGACTACTCAAAATTATGTTGGTTTATGGTGATGTTGATATTTTATATGAAATGATAAATAATTTTATGAGGCACATGTGTAGGCCTTTGGATACAAATGTATACGTTAAGTTGATGTTGTTGTGGCTATTGTTGATCAGTAAGCATATGATTTTATGGAAGGGATGTGACATTTTTGTTTATCTTGCATTTCCTATTATTTCTTTCTTGTATCTATACGAAAGAATCTAAAGTAGCTATGAATATTAACCCTAGTGCATATTGAGTTTTGTGTAATGGACTTTTACTTGACTGATGGATAATTATACGGGCTTTTGCCTGATGGAATGTGTGGGTTTTTGGCTAATGGATGAATTGTGCGAGCTTTTGCCTGATGGATAAAGTGTGCAGGCTTTTGCTTGATGGATGCGGGCCTTGGCCTGATAGATGATTTTGTGGCCTTTTGCCTGATGGATAATTGTGCGGACTTTTGCCCGATGATTCCTGATTGATGGTGAACGCTCTTTTTGTTGCATGCTTGAAAAATGACTATGGATCTGATTATATTTATTTATATAATATCATAACATTGATATTATGTATTTTGATACTGAAACTTTATTGTTATTGATATTTCAAACATATGATGTATTTGGCATTCATCTTTTCCTTGTTTTAAATATTTACTTGTAAAGAAAAAACTTGTGCCATGCTTGTCTTATTTCCATTATGGTAAGAATTACCTGCTCACTGAATTGTCAAACTCACTACACGATATTTCTACATTTTTCAGATAAGAATACAGATTTTGGTCAGTCTTCTTCAGATAGCTGGTCAATTAGGCAACACATTTTATGAGTGAACCTACTTTAATTTCAAGGTTATCAGCTTTTGGCTTATGTTGTATTTTATACTTTAGAGTTGCTCCATATATCACAGGCAGGATCTCAGCTTTCATATTTCATGGTATTTGTATATATTTTAAGATAATTGAAATTATATAGTATAGAAGTTAAGTTTTCAAATGAATATGTAATTATGAGTTTGGTTACAATTTATCTTAATTGTGAGAAGTTCATTTATATGTATCATTTTAGAGGCTTATGGGATGAGATGATTCTCAAAATCTGTGCCTGTTACGTACTCCTAACTTGGGGTCGTGACAATCAATATGAGGAAATAATATATAAAATAAAATAACAACTTTAAAGAATGAATTGTACTGAAAAAGGGAAACCATAAAGTTTAATGTCATAGAGATTATACAAAGAACTTATTTTTGAACACTACCATCACCAATTAAATGATGAAAAAATTCATCAAGATGAGTAAAGAAATCTGTAACATCTAAATGAGTTGCGTCACTATAGATATCATTAGGACTATCTTCCTCAAATAAATTGGTATTTATCTTTTTCTCTTTAATAGATTTTTGGTAAAGATCAACAAGATGCGTTGACGTACGACAAGTACGTGACCAATGTCCTTTGCCATCACAGTGATAGCATGTGTTTTCAACATGTTCACTATTTTGTAGACCTTTCTCCTTTTCATTTTTGGCCTTATTATTTTTTCACTTTTGGTAGGATATTATGTTCTTGGAATAACCACCACAACTACGTCCACGGCTATGAACAAAACTACGACCATGACCACGATTTCGACCTTGAATCTGTCCATAGTGGTCATATGTTGCTACATTCACTTCAGGGAATAGAGCAGTGCCAGTTGGACGGGACTCATAATTTTTCATGAGAAGTTCATTATTGTGTTCATCCATAAGGAGACAAGAAATCAGCTCATAATATTTCTTGCATCCTTTTTCACGATATTACTGTTGTAAGAGTACATTGGATGCATGAAAAGTGGAGAATGTTTTTTTCTAACATATCATCATAAATGATTTTTTTCTCCACATAATTTTAATTGAGAACTTATTCTAAATAGTGCAGAATTATATTTGTTTACAGTTTTAAAATCTTGTAAGCGAAGATGCATCTAATCATATCGGGCTTTTGGAAGTATCAGTTTTCTGGTGGTCATACTTTTCTTTTAAAGAATTCTAAAAAATAAGTGGGTCTTTTACAGTAAAGTACTCATTTTTTAATCCTTCATGCAGGTGGTGGTGAAGGAAGATCATTGCTCTAGCCTTATCTTGGTTAGATGCTTTATTTCCTTTTCTGATAGTCTTTTCAGCGAGTTATTGGAGCAGTCCTTTAAGGACATATAATTGCACATAAATTAGTTCAGTCCTTCAGGAACATATAATTTGGTGCAGGAGGAAGAGAGATTTAAATAAGAAAAAAAATTATATATAAATTGGTGTGGTCATTCAAGAATAAAATAAATCAATAGTTATATAATTGTACATAAATATTATTAACCTTGAAGCAGGATGTAGAGCGTCGTGCTGATGTGTTATGAAATAACTTAAAAGTAGAGAGAAACAAGAGAGTGAATTGTTTTTTCCATTCATGTATGAGGGGATATTTATACAAGTAGGTGAGAAAGTCTTAATAGTGATATACAATTGTAAGATAACTCTCTAGTGATACTTATCCTCTTAAATAATTACTAAAAATAATATTTTATTAGATATGATAACTGAAAGATCGAGATTATGGACATCCACACAAAATATTCATAAAACATATTTAGGATTTTAATCTCTTTTGTGTGCATACTATTATTTATTCTATAAATTCGTTCTTTTGGGGAGATGCTATAAATAAAGCTTTGATCTACAATCAAAGACACATTTAATAACTCTTCAGTATAGCTTTATATTTTTATTGAAAATAGAAAATAATTATGAAAATATGTTTAATTTATGTTTTTATTTTTATTTTTAAAAAATATTTTTTATATTTTTGAAAATTTTAAAAATGTCAAAAATATACTTTCAAAATTTTTAGTATTATAACTCATTATAATAGTGACATTGTTGCAATTATTTCTAATTCATTACAATATATATGAATAGTATTTAATTGTTTATATAATTAAAAAAAATAAAAAATATTTTCACAAATTAATGGCACTATATTGTTTACGATCGAGATGTCTATTGTCTAGATAAATTTTAGAATAATTGAGGCAATAAGCTACAATGGACAAGAGCCTTTTGCACATGCTCTTCTGGTAATGGTGAATTTCCCTTTTTCTTTTGCTAGTAAAAATGTGAATGGACACACAGACACTGCAAATTTCGTTTGTTTGAAATTTTTCTTGGTAGGCATGTGTAAATCCTTGTTGGATCTTTTTATTAGGTTGCCATGGAGAAGGAAAAGAAATAGACTTCGGATCATCATATATGTTCAATTATGGATGGCTTGTTTAATTTTGTTGGAAAATCTTAATATCAAATGGTTTATTGAGAAGACACATCCAATAATTGTCTTTGGTGCTTGCTTTATTGCCTTCTTTGTGGTTAGTTTTTTAATGAATTTATTTGGTCATATTTCTTGGGTAATTCATAGCATCTCATCTATTGCAAATTCAAAGGATTCATTAGGCACAATTTTTTTTATTTATTCTGAAAAGCATGCTCTAGTACTTTCTCCTAAAAGTCCATTTCCTCTAGAGCATATGCTGATTATGTCCTAAATCTAGCAATTGGTTTCAAAGTTATTTCGAAACCTGAAGAGGGAAACAAACACCACCAACAGACTTCATTAGAGAGCTTCATGGAGGAGAAGCTTTTATTTATTTGAATCTATTTATTTCTGCTAGATTCATATCCCATGCGTAACTAGGATGCGGAGCTTTGGAGCATCAATTAAAAAAAAAAAATTGTCAGTGTGAATTGTGAATGTGAAAATTTCTATTTGTACATATGTTATCTCCATGACATGGTTTCACTCACATTGGTATTAGTGTTTCAAATTGTCAAAATTCTAAATCTTGTGCAAGGGAAAAGAGATAACTTTTTTTTTTTTTTTGCTGCTATTTGCTATAGCATTATAGTAATGGTTTGTGTTTTTTTTTTCAGTTATATAATAACAATATTTGATGTATTTATAATAGTATCAATTTAGTAATATATTTCTGTATTTTTTAAAATTATTTATAATACTAACATTTTGTTTACTCTTATAGATTATCATTCTTTTTATTTTGGAATTTTTTTATAAGGGTGTTTTTAAAAAACTTAATTATATTTCTAAAAATATTTTACATCAACTACATATGAGAATGAAATGTATTGGGAATGTAGCATATTATTATCATAAAAATAAAGTGGCAAGTAAATATATTTTATTAACTTTTCTATATGTTTCATTTTTGAAAATAAGATCCTTAAGAATGTAGTCTATTTGAAAATAAAATATTTTATGAATCAAATATTTTTGTAAGTGTCTCTCATGTCACATACAAGGTGTTTGTGACGATTTGAAAGATGTTTTACGACAATTAAATTCATATCATGATACGTGGCCAGAACCCACGGAGCCATGCATGAGTAGGAAGACGTGGAACTCAGTTACTGTTCACATATCCACTATTCATAAAAACATGTAGAAGTGGAGGACATATAACATGCTCTATTTTGAAGCCATAAAACAGGGGCCATACAAGGTGGGTAGTTAATGTTACTGATTAATCCTATAACGTGCTCAATAGGAAGTTAAGGACGTGGGTAATGTTGTGTAGTGGGAAGCTTGTTTTTCTGTTTTATTGTTGTTGTCTTTCTAGATTGTACAACTATATATATTGTCATCGTTGAATTGAGGAATACATGAAAAATATATCAGACAATCTTTCCCTGCTTCTCTCTTTTCCTTCTACTTCTTTGCTCACAAATTCTACATAACATTGGTATCAGAGCCTGGTTACCCGAAACCAAACCAATGCCGAATTCCGAAATGAGGTTCATGAGATTTTGGGTCGTCACGAATCCAGCATTGACGAAGTTCATTCTACCTTGCAAACCATTCTTACCAAACTCCAGCACTTGGAAACGACGCAAGCAACCCATTCTTCCAATCGCCTTGTTAACCCATTTGCCCAAACTGAGTCTGTTCATCACACACCATTGAGTCACTCACACTCTCAACCCAATCACCACCTCAAACTCCACTTTCCAAAGTTTGATGGCAATGACCCCCAGGGATGGATTTACAAATCCGAACAGTACTTTGAATTCCAAGACGTTGCCCTAGAAAACCAAGTGCAGCTTGCCTCCTTCCACCTTGAAGGTATTGCTCTTCAATGGCACCGATGGTTCGTGAAGTTTCGGGGACCAATGCATTGGACAGAATTTACCAAAGCTGTGCTACGCCGCTTCGGACCCACAGATTATGAAGACCTGTCAGAGGCCCTCTCAAGGTTTAAACAAACCACCACTGTCACTGCCTATTAAGACGCATTTGAGAAGCTATCCTACCAGGTAGATGGTCTGCCAGAGCCTTTTTTAGTAGGGTGTTTTGTCGCTGGCCTTTGCGATGACATCCGACTTGACGTCAAGGTCAAACAGCCCAAAACCTTAGGGGATGCTATTGGTGTTGCTCGGCTTGTAGAAGAAAGGAACGGGTTACAGAAGAAAAATTCCTCCTACTCTCGATCTTTCTTATCCAGTGATCATGGTAAACCAGGAAATAATCTCTCTATTGGAGTGTTAGGGCCACCACCAATAGCGAAGACGCTACAAGGTCTCAACCATTCTACTGTGTCTTATCACAAAATCACCAATCAAGAGGCTCGTGAACGGCGACAAAAGGGACTATGTTATTATTGCGATGAGAAATTTGAACCTGGGCATCGGTGTGAACGGCCCCAATTGTTCATGATTAAAGACTCTGATGAACTTGAAGACCACAATGAGGCGTTTGAACCAGAGAATCAATGGCGTTTTTCCAAGACTTACCCCCATTTCTCCCTTGAGGACAAGGGCCCTGTAAGTGGGGGGGGGGGAATGATACGTGGCCAAAACCAACGGAGCCATGAATGAGTAGGAAGACGTGGAACTCAGTTACTGTTCACATATCCACTATTCATAAAAACATGCAGAAGTGGAGGACATATAACATGCTCTGTTTTGAAGCCATAAAATAGGGGCCATACAAGGTGGGTTGTTACTGATTAATCCTATAACGTGCTCAATAGGAAGTTAAGGAGTTGTGTAGTGGGAAGCTTGTTTTTCTGTTTTATTGTTGTTGTCTTTCTAGATTGTACAATTATATATATTGTCATCGTTGAATTGAGGAATACATGAAAAATATATCAGAAAATCTTTCCCTGCTTCTCTCTTTTCCTTCTACTTCTTTGCTCACAAATTCTACATAACATATAACTGCCGTATATGTTAGTGGCAAGGTTTTTATGTTCCTTTGTTTGGTAAATATGAAATATTCAATTAAACAAAGACATGAAACCAATACTTTCTAACTCTAGCACAAATAGTAAAATTTTTCTTTTTAAATAATGACATACGTATAGCTCGATCTCAAACGTGAATACTCATAATATTGTTACTTGAGACAAAATTTAGAGTTGGAAAGCTATCAACTAAAAATAGAGAACAGCTATATACCAATAACACTTACGCAGGATCCACTTGTCACTTTAAAAAAAAAATATATATATATATACATATATATATATATATATATATATATATATATATATATATATATATATATATATATATATATATATATATATATATATATATATGTATATGTAGATATATATATATATATGTAGATATATATGTATATATATACATATATATATATACATATATATCTACATATATACATATATATCTACATATACATATATATATATATATATATATATATATGTAGATATATATGTATATATATATATGTATATATATGTATATATATACATATATATCTACATATATATATATATATATGTATATATATATCTACATATATATATATATATGTATATATATGTATATATATACATATATATCTACATATATATATATATATATGTATATATATACATATATATATGTATATATATATATATGTATATATATATATATATATATATATGAACATTAATTATAAATCAACAATTTTTCTTAATAAAATACATTAAGTAACCTTACCAACAATAATTTAATGAAACTATATTGACTTTCATGTGTTCGAGGACACTCATAAATTGTCGAAACTATTGGATGACAATATTTTGTAGTCTAAAACGTAAGACAAAAAATAACCAGCAAATATGTACCTATGGGAGCATTTTTAACCAACTTACGATATCAACACACACACACACGCGCGTATATCTTCCAATTGATAATTTGAAACTGAATAGCATATATCAAACTCTTTTTACTTAAAAGCGTTATTATCCTGCATAAGAAACTGAAACATTTTGAATATATTTAATAAGGATAGAGAATTAGCTTAGTCATTAGTCACCAACTTATTCACTTATATACTATAAATTGTTGAATTTGCAAAATATTAATTGTTGGAGCTTTTCTTTTTCTCTTAAATTGACTGGTAATCCAACTTTTTGCACATTTCTTACTCTTTCGACCATCTCTTTTCTTGAATCTTTTGACCTTTAATTGAATATTACTGAGTTATGCATTCATTTGCATTTAATTTGGTAAAAACACTAAAGTATTACCATTGTCATTTTTATATTTATTTGTCTCCTACAAATACTTATTGCTTTAATTCTTACTCAACTCATCCCCATTCTTATCTACATACAAGTATGCTTCCCTATATCTTTCTATCTTAGTTGCTAATTTTGTTAACTTAAGACAAAGTTGCCTATATAGCAGCATGCTATACCACTTCTTGCTTCATTTGTCCACGTATTTAGATCATATTATGTATGAACTAATTTAATGTCTATTACATTAAATACTTTCAAAGCATGACAACGTAAAATACCAAAGGTCTCAAATCTTCTGCAAGCACATGAAACTATCTTGTCACAATAATTAAACGAAACTTTATACTCCTCCTCTTGATTAAACATGATAATCGCAAATTCTAATAATGATTGATTTTCAATTTTTATATTTTATACAAGAAGTAAAGTATAAATCAAACTCTTTTTAAAACAAGTCAAATATTATAAAAATGTGAATTTGTGAAACTTGCTGCAGCAAAAGTGAATTTTCACACTTCAATCTTGAAATTTTTTAATGTGATTCAAATTCACATTTCAATTTATTATATTCCTTAACAAATACAACTTTTTCATTATGCTTAAAAAATTGAATAATCTCCAAATTTAGTTTCAAGCAACTTTTAAAATCTAAATTCAAACTTCGAGTAATTTCTATACCCTGCATTCCTATTCAGAGAGCTTTCTTCGTATAACAAGCTGTACATTTTTTTCTTTACTTTGTATATTGCTTTCAACCATGTATTTTGAGGAATATTATTGGAAAACAAGCTATTACATGCTTTTTCAAAATGAGCTCCCTCTTTGTATTTGTACACATAAGCCTTAAAATCTTAAAAAATTATATCCATTCTTCATTGAATTCCCTAAATGCTTTATGTCACAACTCCAAACCAAGAGTATGTAACCAATACGGTTATTGAAAAATTTTCATCTCGTAAGCCTATGATCTAATACAGACATATTTTGAATATCTTATGGAATATTATAACATGGCATACAGCAAAATCCATATACACATATGCATTGAAGGGCTCCGTTCTTGATACTATATAAATCCAAATGTCATAAAATCAAACATAACCAATATACAAATGGAAGTAGAGATCTCACATGTGGTAAATAAAACACTTCAAGAATACAAGTTCACAATACAATCAGACAATGAAACGAAGTCCATTATAACAATGTTAGATTCACCAAAAGATAGTCTAACATCTTATTTTATCATTAAAGTTAGATCAAACTCTATATCTTTATTTAAAAAATATTAGTAACAAATGAATGAATTTTGCAATTTAGTAAGCAAGTAATACACACTATAAAGAACGAGAGAAGCTAAATACAAGATTTTTTTCATATTAAAAATTTAAACCAAGAAAAGAATTACAATTAAAAAATATAATATCAACAAAATTATTTTAATAGAAGTTAAAAAAAAGAAATTTATAAAGTTGTAAGTAAATAGCTAAATGGTTGTTTTTAGAAAATTTACCAAGTTTTCAAGAAAATTTTACAATAGGTAGAATATAGTAGATTAATATAAATAAAAAGTAATTAGGAGGATTCTACGTGATAATCATAATTTAATTCAAAACATATAGTAAGGGACAATAATCACCAATCCATTAAGCAAGCAGCTTGTAATCTATTAAAAAAATAAGCATTTTGCCCATAATTTCCATTCAATCCATAGTGCAAGTGAAAATCACAATTACTACTTACCACTATCTCTGCTCACTGTTGGCAGTAATCCTTGCCTTTAATTGCTTACCACCATCCTTACTCATATGTAAAAATCACAGTTATACACTACTTACCACTATCTTTATTAAATGAGGTTTTAAGGTATGTCAAGACTGAGTTCTATGACCGTTAACTATCAATGTTTCTAATTAATACTTCTTTCAACAAAAAATAATAAATAAAAAGTAAATTTACATTTAAATAAAATCAAGAAAATTCTCTTTTATTTAATCTTTCCATAAGTCAAATATATACTAAGTTCGTAATATAATTCACAAAACATCAATTCATAAGGTATATCATATGCCAAATCTATTGAATTAAATAATATTTCTAGCCAACTAGTGTAGACTATCTCATTTTAGTAAAATCATATTTACAGTAAATTTTCTCATTTTGCAATATAATTTCAAACTTTCTAAATATTTTTTTTTTTAAATTATAAACTTATAGCAGGTCAAAAACATTTTCAATCATATTCTGACTTCAAATAGCCAATAATAGAAAATTAGTTTGATATATGTATTGAAAATATAAATCTAACTTTCAATAGCTAACACCAAAATACTAATTTCAAAATTTTAATACTAATTCCATTCATATCTTTCACAATGTAATAGAGAATATAAATAATTGGACTTATCTTGAGATACTTAAGAGTTTTAAAATGAAAACATCTAACCAGTATAATACTTTTTAACAAAATCAATACTTAATTTTAAAAAATACAACAATTTCAATAATTAATCCAATTCCAAAAGTTTCAAATCAATCACAATGAAATATGATATGTTAAATGTAATAAAGAACTAAATGAAGTAGTAAAATAAGTTATAATAAACATTATCTAATCACAAAATATTTGGTTTAAAGTTGCCCAGCTCCCCTAAAGCACTTTTCCAATTATATTGAGCCAAAAATGACTTCAAAAATGCGTTTTTTGGGAGGTCCAAAAAGTTAGTTAATGCTGATAAATGAAATATGATATTGTTCACATACTACTCGTGCTAGATCACTCCATGTGAGTAGGCCTCGCACCATCAGAAAGGGTGGCACGTAGAGCGCATGTGGCTGACTTTGAAATCTTGATTCTTAAAGTTTTTTAATCTCTTGAATCTAGTTGTGAAGTTAGCTTCTTCTTCTTTTTTTTTAACACTTTAAATAGAAGTTTTAAAACTCATCTTTTTTAGAATTTTTCTTTACCAATTTTTGGCAAACTTGTAGCTTTTGTTGTTTTGAATTGCAAACGGAGGTCCAAAAGTCATTAAATCAATATTTTCCTAAAAGGCTAAACAGAGAAAGTGAATGTTTAGATCGATAAAAGGGAGTTTGACCATTCTAAGATTTTCTACACCCTTACGCAAAGGAAAGGTTTTTAAAATGACGAGAGACCAATTAGTAAAATTTAAATTGTTAGAGTATATTTTTGAAAAATTAATTATTTACTCTATGCCCCAAAATTCTTTAAAAGCTTCCATTTACACCAAAAATCCTCCTTTAATACTCATAATAAATCATATAATAAAATAAAATAATTTAAACTAAGGGTTATTAAATTTTATGCCATTTTGTATCAAATGACATATAGACAATTCATGCCATGTTTCAAGTATCACCTCAAATAATGCTTTAGCATTGCACGATCTTGATAGTAAAACTATTTGTGCCTTTTTTTCTTACAAACTTTCAAAAAAAAATTCGAATAGTTATTTGAAAGACTATTGTCTCATCATACAGAAGAGCAAACCCAAAATGACTAGTCTTACTAACAATGCAATTGATCTATATATGTTGCTGGTGCTGTATGTAGTATTACAAGAGACTATATCACCAAAATAAACATAATAAATTATCTTTCTTGCATCAGCCTAAAATATATTGATAATTTTTTCTTCCATAGCTAACTGTATTGCATAGTAAAATAATGGATTTTTCAATAATTAATGTTAAAAATATTGTAATAAACAATTAAATATCTTTTATAGTGCACTTGCTATGCTTTTTAGCAAAGTTAAATGGCTTGTTTTTCATTAGCCTCAATTTGTGCATGTTGTTAATCAATACTGTAATAGCCGTAAATTTAACGAAAATTTCAAATAAAGAAAATTTGGAATAAAAGAGATAATTTTGAAAATGGGGATTTCAATTAAAGAAAATTTGAAATTTAAAGAGAGGATTTCGAAAATAGAGTTAGGACCTGCTAAAAATAAGTTATTATTTATATGGATTAAAGAATTATAAAAGAAATGTGAGAAATTTACGTTTCGGGACAAAAATGCAATTTCTTAAAAGTTTCGGGGTTAAAATATAAATAAGAAAATTTTGCAAGAACTTCCCTCAAAAAGTGAAATTTTGCAGAAAGGTTCCTCAGGATATTTTAAGGGCCTCAACCACTTTGGAAGTTGGTCATTTACAACTTTTTCCATCTCTCTTCAGAAAATTCTCTTCGAAAACCCTCTAACTTCTCTCTAAATTTCTCCGCCTACGGACCTCGGATTTTGACACCACCATCACCAACGGACTCAGGACGAAGAGTTCTTCAAATCTATCTGTTTGGTTTCTGGAGAATTGGCCGGAAATTGGCTGAAAAATTGAAGGAAAAATCGGCCAAAAAGGTAACCCCCGAAACTCCTATTTTTAGTTCTCAAACGCAAAAACTAACATCGTAAATCGATCCAAAAGGCACCGAAACCTTTGGATCTCAAATTTCAGCCAGATCCACCACCACAAGCGCCCCTACACGCCACATCTCTCTCGGCGAGTGAAGCCCACGAGCAGCTCTTTGGGCGGCGCGTGTAGCGTGTGACAGCCGGACCTCCTTGCGTTGACTGAGCTCTGGGAGGTCCAAATTTCGCAAATCTGGAGTTGTTTTTAAGGTTTTCGAACGTTTCGGACTCGATTTTGGGGTTTATTTTGCTGAATTCGGATCAAAAAATAAGATTTTAAGGGTGTCCAACTTTGTACTTCAAAGTGGTGAGTAGATAATTCTTCCTATAGCTTATTTTTATTCTTCTTGAACTTTTCATTGATAAATGAGTATGATTACATGTTATTTATATGTTCATATGTTTCTAAAATGGTTTGAAATATTTGAAATGCTTGAGAAATAATATCTAGTTCAAGAAGAGTATGATTTTTGAAATAGATTTTGAAATGCTTTGAATACGTTATTTTTAAATGCATTTCGCATTACATGGCAAAGAAAATATGTTATGCATGTGACATTGATTTTACAGTGTTATGTTTGCCTCGGATATGGGCATGATTATATGATTCCTCTGATTGAAAAATTTATGATAAAAGATTTTGTACTGAGACTGAAAGCTCTGTTTTGAATGATATGTAAAGTGATAAGTTGCCGAATATGATTATATGGCGAGTTGTTTAATAATTATGCATTGCATTTGATGGATATGCACTTTTATACATGTTTATAAATATATGTATTGATGAGTAATGACAGAATTATATGGCTTGAGACGGTATTGTGAAGGTGGTATTAGTGGTAATGTGAGAAGGCAGTAGGGTGATGAACTCACATTCCCTAATTACCTATTGTGATGATGATAGTGGTAATGTGAGGAGGCAGAAGGGTGATGAACTCACATTCTCTGTTGATCTATTGAAGTTGTAGTCAGTGGTAATGTGAGGAGGCAGTAGGGTGATGAACTCACATTCCCTGTTACCTATTGTGGTTGTGACTATGGTAATGTGAGAAGGCAGAAGGGTGATGAACTCACATTCCATGTTTATCTATTGAGTTTATTGAAAGTTGTAACATACTTGAGCATTATATAAAAGAATGGATTTTTTTAATGTATATCAAAATTGATTTAAGATCAATTTGTATCATATGTGGTTACAAATATTTGAATGTAATTGGAACTGAGAATATTTTGAAAATGTGAGTCCCATAAGGATGTACTTCTGAACGGTAGATTTTAATATGATAAATTTTTAAAATAAGAGTACATCCTTATGTTGATCTGAGAGGTTATAGGAGGTATTAACTGCTTACTGAGTTGTAAAACTCACTACACGTGGTTGATATATTTTTCAGATAAAGAATCAGAATTTGGTCTTGCGGCTACTTGATCGATTGGGTGTCATATTTAAGTGGTGAGCCTAAATTGTTTCTAAGCTCTCAGTATGTAAACTTGTAATATATTTGTACTCTAGAGTTGCTTTGAACGTCACGGGCAGGATCCTTGTTTCCGCTGTAAAACTGATAAGTGTAGACTTGGCATGTATAATTAGCTATACTGAAGATATGTAAATGTATGATATTATCCTGTTATGACATATTATGTGGTCGTTTGTAATTAGTATTGTAAATTTGTAAACATATGGTAATACCCGGATATATTATATTGTGAAACTATTTACAAGTACATAATAGTAAAGTTTATCGGATATGAGAGATTTTCGCGTTCCTAAAGTAGGGATGTGACAAGTTGGTATCAGAGCATTAGGTTTCCCTATGACAATCAGAGCAAAGGATTATTTAGTAGGACCTTTAGTATCGATATGAGCCAGACATATTTATACTTCAGGTGCTGCTAAGGGATTCTATAGGATATTCACTTCCTTTCTATTCCAAGTGTCTTTAAATTCCTTGAGTAAAGTTTGAATACATATTATAGTATCTTAAAGAGGTGTTTATTCTGTATAGTTAATGATGCCGCCAAGAACTAGAGCAGTCACTAGAGAAGAAGCTGTAGATTGTGCACCCTCTACAGAAAAGTCTGCACAATCTACAATACCAGTACAAAGAGGCCGTGATAGAGGCCGACCTAGAGGAAGAGGTAGAGGTAGAGGTAGAGGACGTGCACGGGGTCTAAGAACCCCAAGACAAGATGAATAGAATCCTGTATCTGATAGAGTTCCTGAGGAAAGAGTAGAAACCCTTCAGGAGCCACCTGATAGAACTGTTGATATGATTGCTGGTATACATAGAAGTTTTGAAACATTGGCTGAATTTATAGTGGAACAGGGTAGAAGGGAAGGCCAGCCAGCAGAAAATGCTCCTGAAGTGTAAGAACTGGGAAGAACAGCTGAGCAAGAGGACAAGCTTAGAGGGATTAATGTGTCATTACCGCAATTCCTTAAGTTAAAACCTCCGACTTTTTCTGGGTCAGATGTTCACGAAGACTCACAGATATTTATTGATGCTGTGGAATGAGTTTTCAGAGCCTTGGGGTGCTCTAGTAGAAGATTTGTTGAATTGGTCTCTTTTCAACTATCTGATGTGGCCCAAGTTTGGTTTGAGACACTTGTACAAGGACGGGCAGTTATTTTATCACCAATGGAGTGTGACGAATTTAAGGAAGCATTTATGAATCGCTTTTTACCAACGAGTGACAGAGACAAGAGGGCTAGAGAGTTTGAGGAATTGAAACAAACACCAAACATATCAGTTTCTAAATATGACATTCGTTTTACCCGGTTGTCCAGATATGCACCATATCTGGTCCCTACTAAAAAGGATAGAATTAAGAGGTTTGTTTTGTGATTGATACGCCCATTGTTTAAGTCGGTGGGTCCTCAGATGAATCATTTTTCAACTTATTCAGTAGCTGTGAACTGTGCTAGAATGATGGAAATATGAGAGCAAGCTGACATAGAAGGTCTTAAGAGAAGGAAAAGAGATCGAGATAGTAATGCCCAGACTAGATATAATCCTACTGTCAGTGGGTCAAGATTTCAAAATCCACAGCGTTTTACTCAAACAGGAGCTGGTAGTTCTAACTAGCCATCGGTTAACATTAATAAGCAGAGAATGTTCCAAAGAGATATGAGACCCCCGAGTCAACAAGACTCAAGATCAATTCCACCATGTCCAAATTGTGGTAGGTCCCATACTGGACAGTGTCGCAGAGAAACTGGTGCATGTTTTACGTGTGGACAAATGGGTCATCTGATGAGAAATTGCCCACAACTACGAAGTTTTAGTCTAACATCAGTGCAACCAGCTTCACCCCCTGCATCTGTGCCAGCACGACCGAGTAGAGCAGCTTCAGTTCAAGCAAGTAGTGGTGGTACTGGTAGAGGATCAGGAAGTCGAGGCCGAGAACCAGCTCGAGTTTTTACCTTGACACGATAGGATGCTCAGGCCTCAAATGCAGTTATGACATATACATTATCAGTATGTTCCCATAAAACATATGTTCTGTTCGATCCTGGTTCTATTCATTCTTATATATCACCATGCTTTGCTAAGAACTTGGATAGAGATCCTACTAGTTTGCATTGTTCTTTCATGGTTGCTACTCTAATGGGAGAATTCCTATTAGTAAATGACGTGTATAAATCATGTGAGATTTCGATAGAAGGCAAGAAGATTCTTATAGATTTGATAGTTCTAGATATGATAGACTTTGATTTGATTTTGGGAATAGATTGGTTGGCATCATGCCATGCCATTCTAGACTGTCATCATAAGGTGATTAAGTTTAATGTTCCTGGAGAATTTTCCTTTATGATACAAGGAGATTGTAGTAAGGAGTCTAGTAATTTAATTTCAGCTTTAACAGCTTATAAACTATTACGAAAAGGATGCCAGGGATATTTAGTAGTAGTCAAGGATGTTGATATGAAGTATACACGTTTAGAGCAGGTTCCAGTAGTTAAAGAATTCCCTGATGTATTTCCTGAAGAGTTGCCAGGATTACCACCAGACCGAGAGATTGAGTTTGGTATTGATCTTCTCGCCAGAACACAACCAATATCCATACCTCCTTATAGGATGGCACCCGCAGAACTTAAGAAATTGAAGAAGCAAGTGCAAGATTTACTGGATAAAGGTTTTATTCGACCTAGCACATCTCCTTGGGGTGCTCCTGTCCTCTTTGTGAAAAAAAGGATGGATCCTTACGTTTATGTATTGATTATAGGCAGTTGAACAAAGTAACTATACGAAATAAATATCCTCTACCCAAAATAGATGATCTGTTTGATCAGTTACAAGGTGCTCAATATTTTTCAAAAATTGATTTGAGGTATGGGTATCATCAATTGAAAATAAAGAAGGAAGATATTTCAAAAACTACTTTTAAGACTCAGTATGGGTACTACGAGTTCTTAGTAATGTCATTTGGTTTAACGAATGCCCCAGCTGCATTTATGGACTTAATGAATATGGTATTTAAACCTTTCCTGGACCAGTTTATTATTGTATTTATCGATAATATTCTGGTGTATTCAAAGAGTTTAGAGGAGCATGAACGACATTTAAGAATAGCTTTACACACCCTAAGAGAACATCAGTTATACGCTAAGTTCTCAAAATGTGAATTTTGGCTTAGTAGTGTTACATTTTTAGGGCATGTGGTTACCAAAGATGGTATTCAGGTTGATCCCAAAAAGATAGAAGCAGTGCAGCAATGGCCACGCTCTACGACAGTTACAGAAATTCGTAGTTTTCATGAGTTAGTAGGCTATTATTGTAGATTTGTTAAAGATTTTTCAAAGATAGCTGCTCCTTTGACCAGGTTGACTAGGAAAGGAATAAAATTTGAGTGGTCTGATGCTTGTGAAGGGAGTTTTCAGAAACTAAAGGAGTGCTTGACCACAGCCCCAATACTTACCATTCCTACAAATACTGGAGATTATGTAGTATACTGTGATGCATCTAGAGTGGGCTTAGGTTGTGTGTTAATGCAAAATGGAAGAGTAGTTGCTTATACATCCAGACAGTTGAAGAAATATGAACAGAATTATCCCACCCATGATTTAGAGATGGAAGCTGTAGTATTTGCTTTAAAGATTTGGAGACATTACCTGTATGGAAGAACTTGTGAGATTTATACAGATCACAAGAGTTTCAAGTATATTTTTCAACAGAAGGATCTTAATTTGAGGCAAAGAAGATAGATGGAACTACTGAAAGATTATGACTGTACGATTTTGTATCATCCAGGCAAAGCAAATGTAGTAGCTGATGCTCTAAGCAGAAAGTCCATGGGCAGTTTGGCTCATATAGCAGAAATGCGACGACCATTGTTAGAAGAAATCCATAAGTTAGAAAGTAAGGGGATAAAGTTTGAAGTAAAAGAACCAGGAATATTATTAGCTCATATGCAGCTCCAATCTTCCTTAGTTGAACAAATCAAAGCCGATCAAAACAATGATGCTAGTTTGCTCAAGATTAAGAGTGAATTGAAGGATAGCAAGGATTCTGAATTCACAGTGGATACTGAAGGGGTATTAAGATACGGTAGACGATTATGTGTCCCAAATTTTAATGATTTGAGGAAACAAGTTCTAGAGGAAGCACATCGATCTACATATACCATACACCCAAGAACGACAAAGATATATCAAGACATGAAGGAATTGTATTGGTGGGATGGTATGAAAAGGGATATCGCAGAGTTTGTTTCCCATTGTCTGACATGCCAACAGGTGAAAGCTGAGCATCAACGACCCGTTGGGTTACATCAGCGAATAGAAATATCAGAATGGAAGTGGGAGATAATTACTATGGATTTTATTACGGGATTACCAAGGACTCACAAAGGAAATGATTCTATCTGGGTCATTAGAGACCACATAACGAAGTCAGCGCACTTTCTGCCGGTGAAAATAATCTACAACGCAACTCAGTATGCAAGGCTCTATTTAAATGAAATAGTTAGGCTACATGGAGTCCCTATATCGATTATATCTGATCGAGGGCCGTAGTTCACGTCACGATTTTGGAAAGCTTTTCAAGAAGCATTAGGAACGAGATTGGATTTGAGCACAGCTTTCCATCCCCAAACTGATGGTCAGTCTGAGCGTACGATTCAGATTTTAGAAGACATGCTCCGAGCCTGCATTTTTTATTTTGGTGAAAGTTGGGATATGTACTTGTCTTTGGCTGATTTGCATATAATAATAATTACCAGACTAGTATACAGATGGCCCCATTTGAAGCTTTGTATGGTAGACGGTGCAGATCCCCCATTGGATGGTTCAAAGTGGGCGAGGCTAAACTTATAGGGCCAGATCTTGTACAAGAAGCTTTGAACAAGGTAAAGCTGATTAGTGAAAAGCTGTAGGTAGCTCAGAGTAGACAAAAGGCGTATGTTGACAATAGACGAAGGAAGTTAGAATTTTCAGAGGGTGAACAAGTGTTCCTGAAAGTCTCACCCATGAAAGGAGTGATGAGATTTGAAAAAAAAGGAAAGTTAAGCCCTCGGTATATAGGCCCTTTTGAAATATTGGATAGAGTAGGTGCAGTGGCATATCACATAGCTCTGCCACCAGAACTGAGCGATGTTTATCCAGTATTTCATGTGTTTATGTTACGGAAATACTTACCGGATCCTACTCATGTCATTCAACCCCAGGAAATTCAATTGGATAAGAATTTAACCTACGAGGAAAAGCCAATGTCTATTGCTGATCGACAAGTGAAAAAGTTACGGTCACGAGATATTCCTATGGTTAAGGTGATATGGCAAAATCACTCATCTGAGGAAGCTACGTGGGAAAGAGAAGATGACATCCGCGCCAGATATCCGCATTTGTTTGAACAATGAGGTTAGTGTTTATCTGCAACTATGGTGATAAAATTCGGGGACCGAATTTCTTTAGGGGGGGAAGAATGTAATAGCCGTAAATTTAACGAAAATTTCAAATAAATAAAATTTGGAATAAAAGAGATAATTTTGAAAATGAGAATTTCAATTAAAGAAAATTTGAAATTTAAAGAGAGGATTTCGAAAATGGAGTTAGGACCCGGTGAAAATAAGTTATTATTTACATGGATTAAAGAATTATAAAAGAAATGTGAGAAATTTACGTTTCGGGGCAAAAATGCAATTTCTTAAAAGTTTCGGGGTTAAAATATAAATAAGAAAATTTTGCAAGGACCTCCCTCAAAAAGTGAAATTTTACAGAAAGGTTTCCTGGGATATTTTAAGGGCCTCAACCACTTCGGAAGTTGGTCATTTGCAGCTTTTTCCATCTTTCTTCAGAAAATTCTCCCCAAAAACCCTCTAACTTTTCTCTAAGATTTCTCCGCTTACGGACCTCGGATTTCGACACCACCACCACCAACGGACTCAGGACGAAAAGTTCTTCAAATCCATCTGATTGATTTCTAGAGAATTGGCTGGAAATTGGCCGAAAATTGGCTAAAAAATTGAAGGGAAAATCAGCCAAAAATGTA
This sequence comes from Gleditsia sinensis, assembly GCA_037074535.1. Lineage (NCBI taxonomy): Eukaryota > Viridiplantae > Streptophyta > Magnoliopsida > Fabales > Fabaceae > Gleditsia > Gleditsia sinensis. The sequence continues at coordinate 58,068,975 of CM073468.1, read as the reverse complement.
ACCCCCGAAACTCCTATTTTTAGTTCTCAAACGCAAAAACTAACACAGTAGATCGATCTAGAAGGCACCGAAACCTTTGAATTTCAAATTTCAACCAAATCCACCACTGCACGCGCCCCCACGCACCGCATCTCTCTCGGCGAGTGAAGCCCACGCGCAGCTCATTGGGCGGCGCGTGTAGCGTGTGGCAGCCGGACCTCCTTGCATTGACTTGCGTTGACTGAGCTCCCAAAGGCCAAATTTTGCAAATTCAGAGTCGTTTTTAAGGTTTTCGAACATTTCGGATTCGATTTTGGGGTTTATTTTGCTGAATTCGGATCAAAAAATAGGATTTTAAGGGTGTCCAACTTTGTACTTCAAAGTGGTGAGTAGATAATTCTTCATATAGCTTGTTTTTACTCTTCTTGAACTTTTCATTGATAAATGAGTATGATTACATGTTATTTATATGTTCATATGTTTATGAAATAGTTTAAAATATTTGAAATGATTGAGAAATGATATCTAGTTCAAGAAGAGTATGATTTTTGAAATAGATTTTGAAATGCTTTGAATACGTTATTTTTAAATGCATTTCGCATTACATGGTAAAGAAAATATGTTATGCATGTGACATTGATTTTACAGTGTTATGTTTGCCTCGGATATGGGCATGATTATATGATTCCTCTGATTGAAAAATTTATGATAAAAGATTTTGTATTGAGACTGAAAGCTCTGTTTTGAATGATATGTAAAGTGATAAGTTGCCGAATATGATTGTATGGCGAGTTGTTTAATAATTATGCATTACATTTGATGGATATGCACTTTTATACATGTTTATAAATATATGTATTGATGAGTAATGACGGAATTATATGGCTTGAGACGGTATTGTAAAGGTGGTATTAGTGGTAATGTGAGAAGGCAGTAGGGTGATGAACTCACATTCCCTAATTACCTATTGTGATGATGACAGTGGTAATGTGAGAAGGCAGAAGGGTGATAAACTCACATTCTCTATTGATTTATTGAAGTTGTAGTCAGTGGTAATGTGAGGAGGCAGTAAGGTGATGAACTCACATTTCATGTTTATCTATTGAGTTTATTAAAAGTTGTAACATACTTGAGCATTATATAAAAGAATGAATTTTTTTAATGCATATCAAAATTGATTTAAGATCAATTTGTATCATATGTGGTTACAGATATTTGAATGTAATTGGAACTGAGAATATTTTGAAAATGCGGGTCCCATAAGGATGTACTTCTGAACGGTAGATTTTAATATGATAAATTTTTAAAATAAGAGTACATCCTTATGTTGATCTGAGAGGTTATTGGAGGTATTAACTGCTCACTGAGTTGTAAAACTCACTACACGTGGTTGATATATTTTTCAGATAAAGAATCAGAATTTGGTCCCGTAGCTACTTGATCGATCGGGTGTCGTATTTAAGTGGTGAGCCTAAATTGTTTCTGGGCTCTCAGTATGTAAACTTGTAATATATTTGTACTGTAGAGTTGCTCTGAATGTCACAGGCAGAATTCTTATTTTCGCTGTAAAACTGATAAGTGTAAACCTGACATGTATAATTAGCTATACTGAAGATGTGTAAATGTATGATATTATCCTATTATGACATATTATGTGGTCGTTTGTAATTAGTATTGTAAATTTGTAAACATATGGTAATACCCGAATATATTATATTGTGAAACTATTTACAAGTACATAATAGTCAAATTTATCGAATATGAGAGATTTTCGTATTTTTAAAGTAGGAATGTGACAAACACCCACCTCCCATTAACATTGACTCCATCCATTGGGTCAAAAAGAGAAAGACCTTATTTGGATCCTCTCGATGTCACATCTCTGATTTCTATTCAAGGATGTCATTGCACCATATATATTTCCCTTAACACCTATGCTGCAATTGGCAGTAGATTTATTTTAGATATAATTCGTAGTATAAAATCTATATCCATTGATTCAGTTGGGTGTTACAGTGGAATACTAGTTCATGGATATATTTAACGATAAACAAGTGAATACGGGTAGAGTTGGATTTTGATGCTGAATTTTAACATTTTGGATTAACAATTTTATTATGTTTTGATCTCTCACTGTATCGGTCCTCACAGTAAAAAAAAAAAATCTTTATAAGAATAATATCTAATATTATAGAAGCACATTTCACAGCACGTGTACCTCGTTAACAATAAAAAAAATCCAATATTCTGGATACACCATTTGGGCCCGATATTTTAGATAAGATCGAGTTCAACCGACTATATCAAGAGGATAACCAAACTAATGATGCTCCTCTATTGCAACGCCAAGAATATCATCCACCTGTCATCCTATTCACACCGCATTAATTTGTTCAAAGCCATAATTAGCACGCCTTGAGTCTGCCAGAGTGTGACGATTTCAATCCACAAAATCAGTAATTCATCTGATAGAGAAACAGAGCAAGGTCTCACTATCAGCATTTACAGTAAATTTTTATTAAAACTCAGTGACATGTCTTTAACTTTATAATGAGTCTCTCTCTCCACTTTAGACATTTTTTACTAAAAAAATAAAAAATAAGGACAGCCATGTTGCTATTTCACAGTATGTTCCTTCCACTAAATGCATTCACTTTTAGTGAGTTAGACTAGTCTCTCCTTTCTCTCGAATCCTAATGTTATAGGAAAAATTCTAGTCCTGGTGATTATAAGTACCAGTTGATTGTGTAATAAACTAGTGAAAGCATATTATAGTGGATGTTTCAAGTGGCATATACACAACCGCCTAACACAAAAAATTCATGTCTCGATAACCATTCAATAATAATTTTTTTAAAAAATTTGAATTAATATTTAGTTTATTATTAATATATAATTTTTTTATCTATCAATGATATTTAAATCATAATATATAATAAAAATAATTTAAAAAAAATATTATTTTTATTATATGTCACAATTTGAACAATATTAATAAATCAAAAAAATTGTTCATAGACCAAATCATTTTTCTACAAATTTTACATCTCAGCGTTTTAACATGGCAATTGGACCAAGCACTTACAAGTCACTCATGCTGTAACCACTATCTGATGCAAAACGCAGATGTTGAAAAACTTTACACAGCATCTTATAAGTGGAAAATGTTAGATGCCAAGGATTTTAATTGTTGGTGATTATGTGGAGAGATCTATCTCTAAAGAAATTGAACTCTCTAACCATCTACTTTAAGATTTTCACTCTAATTAGCAAGCCAATCTGCACAACAATTTTAATCCCTGTAGACATGCTTAAGAATAATATCACAAGAGACTTAGAGAAAGAAAGGAAAAAAATGTATATAAAAAAAGAAACTAGAAACCCCATCAAATCACAAGAGTTATTTCTTTATTTTTTGGTTGTACATAAATAGATTGGATGATATAATTTAACATATTTTTTATTTTATTGATTTTTTTTTTGAAAAATAATAGTGCAAAGTACATAGAATATATGATGATGCCAGTCGTCTTCTTTGGAATGAGTTCATAGAATGAAATGTTTAAAAAATTAGGACTTGAGTATGATATATATGCCAAGATAATAAATCTACAACCTCATGATATATAGTACTATGAATCTCCTTGTTTAGTAATTTTGAATTAGATTATATGGTAAATAAATTATTTAATCATAATTATTAACAATTTCTTTTTTAATATATATATATATCTGTTCTATGACAACAAATACAGTTGACTAGGCTAGCCTTACGCTAAAAAACAAGGAAGCCAACAAATAATGGTTTTGAACAGTGTAAACAGCAGCCCTTTGTACACTTAGTTCTCACTTGAAATTGAGTAACAGCATCAATCCTCAGTAACAGTCACTAATCAGATTACAATCTTATAAATTTTGAATGCAAAAGTAAAATTACAGTTTACAATGATATCAATCTCAGCTATTACAAATTTAGAGAAGCAAACATCATGAACACACCAGTTGAATACATATTTAGCTGCATATAGTCTTGCATAATTGAAGCACTAAGAAAGACAAGGATGCAGAAAAATGAAATTCAGAGTATAATTTTCTTGCTCTGTGAAAAAAAAAGGCCCACACGAAAAGTTCACATTAGAAATATACACGAGACTGAAATTAAAAAACTCTCCACCTGTAATAGAGTCCGTCGTGCATACATCTCAGCAAAGAAGTTAAAATATAAGTCCCCCGTAAGGACTTGGTGCTTGCCTTTCAGAGATCAAACTCTGACAAACTCACAGAATTTGCATACTCAAAAACTACTCAAACTTGAACTGTCATCAAGAAATGGAATTACGCTACTAATGATAATAAAAGGTCAGAAAATATGGAATGGCAAACATGTAAAATAACTGGATATGATTCAATGTCAAAGGTAACAGTAACATACCAATTTATGGAATTGGAAAGAGTAAGTAAATTGTAAATTTTATTCTTGATAAAGAAGTGTTATAAGGAGTGGCACTTTTGTAAAGATAATGCAAATTAGAATAAATATAAAGCGACTAAGAAAGACGCTAAGAAAGCTGTGAGTGAAGCAAGAACTAGAGCTTTTGAGGGGTTATATCAATCTTTAGAAACTAAGGAGGGAGAAAGAAAAATTTACAAGTTTGCAAAAGGTAGAGAAAGAAAGACAAGGGACTTAAATCAAATAAAATGTATTAAAGATGAAGAGGGTAATATTTTGGTAAGGGAGCATGATATCCAAGCACGATGGAGGAGTTACTTTCAAGGATTTTTTAACGAAGAGCATGAGTTGACTTGTAACTCTGACAGACTTAATATTGCAGAAGAGGACCGTAATTATACCTTTTATCGTAGAATTCAAGAGTTTGAAGTAGAGAAGGCTCTGAAGAAAATGGATAATGGCAAAACAGTAGGACCTCATAATATACCTGTTGAGGTGTGGAAAAGTTTAGGAAAGAAGGATATAAGTTGGTTCACTGAGTTGTTTAATGTAATAATGATATCTAACAAAATGCCAGATGAATGGAGGAGAAGTACTTTAATCCCTATATATAAAAATAAAAGAGACATACAGAATTGTTCCAACTATCGGGGGATTAAATTCATGAGCCACACTATGAAGTTATGGGAGAAGATTATTGAGCAAAGATTAAGACACGAGACTCAAATTACAGAGAACCAGTTTAGATTTATGTCAGGAAGGTCAACTATAGAAGCAATTTATTTACTACGGAGATTGATGGAAAGATATCAAAGTAGACAGAAAGATTTGCATATGGTTTTTATTGATATGGAAAAGGCATATGACAGAATGTTAAGAGAGATTCTATGAAAGGTTTTAGAAAAGAAAGGAGTACGTATTGCATATATTCGAGCAATCAAAGACATGTATGACAGGATAACGACTTGCGTGAGAACACAAAATGGGAATACAAAAGATTTTTCCACAACTATTGGACTACATCAAGGGTTTTCTTTGAGTTCGTATATTTTTAATTTGATTTTGGACACAGTTACTTAACATATACAAGAGTTGGGGCCTCAATGCATATTTTTGCAGATGATATAATCTTAGTTGGTGAATCGAAAGAGGAAATAAATATGAAATTAGAGTCATGGAGACAAACTTTAGAAACACATGGTTTTCGGATAAGTAGAAATAAAACAAAATATATGGAATGTATTTTTAGTAAGAGGCGAACAAATACGAATGTAGACATGAAATTTGGAGACTATATATTAAAACAAGTTACAAGTTTTAAATACTTGGGGTCTATTATACAAAATGACGGCGAAGTAAAGGAGGACGTAAATCATAGAATTCAAACTGGATGGATGAAATGGAGGAAAGTTTCAAGTGTCATTTGTGATAAAAAAGTGCCGCTCAAAGTTAAAGGAAAATTCTACTGTATGGCTATAAAGCCTGCTCTATTATATGGTACTGAATGTTGGGCAGTTAAAAGACAACATGAAGATAAACTCAACGTTGCAGAGATGAGAATGTTGCGCTGGATGTGTGGACACACCAGAAGAGATATGATTAGAAATGAGTGCATTAGAAAGAAAGTTGGGATAACACCTATTGTGGAGAAGATGGTTGAATCTCGCTTAAGGTGGTTTGGCCATGTGTGAAGAAGACCTGCAGAAGCTCTAGTGAGAAGAGTAGATCGGATGGAGAATAGCCTAATAATTAGAGGTAAAGGGAGGTTAAAGAAAATAATAAGTGAAACTATTAAAAATGATTTAATAGTTAATAACTTATCTATTGATTTCATCTATGATAGGCCACTATAACGTCGTTTTATCCATGTAGCCGACCCCACCTAGTAAAAAAATGTTTAGTTGTTGTTGTTGTTGTATTCTTGATAAAGAAGGAATGCAGAATTTCATCATTGATAAATAAATGCAAAATTTTCTTCATATATGTTCATAACGAAAGTCTGTGATTCTGTTTATTTCAAACTTTTACTACAAAATTGATTCACACCAATCTATAATTTATAATACAATAAAATTTTACATAAATCTTTGCAGACTTTTCACCTGAATTCATCTAAACCAAATGCTCCCATCTAGCTTTATCTTCTTGCTGTTGCCTTTTTCCAAGCATCCTCTCATTCAATTAATCATTCACATGCAGGGGCTGCCTCTACTCCACTAACCCTGCACCATATGGGCGAAAAAACACAAGCAAGAAAAATGGAACTGTCAATTTATACTCTCCAAACACATAAACAATGTAATTGGACAACCCATGATAATTAAACTATAGCACAGCTTCGTTCACTTTCACCTGCTGCATGGTCTAAAGTACATCTCTAGCATAATTTTCCTGATCAAGCCGATTTTCAAGTCTTCCAGACTGACTCTGCATTTGACACAATACAACAAATATTTTTTCTAGAGGGATTACTTTCACAAGAAGAAGTAAATAAATCAAAACAGAAAGTAATAAAATACTCAGAAATTATCTGCAACCATGACAGTTTAGAATATCTCTGAGTATATCTTTATCTATTACAAAAGATAAAGAAGTACAAAAAAAAAAAAATTCTCCAGATTAAAATAAAATGATGAATAAGCAGTATCCCAAGGTCCAAAGAGGAAATATAATTCCAGATCGCAATGAAAGAGGAGGCGGGGAAAAAAAATTCTTGAGATCTGCGGAGAAGAAAATGATCAGAAATGAGTGACAATAAAGGTGGAAAAATTCCTTGTTTTCATGCGCCTCTACTTACCCACCATAAAGAAAAAGGAAAATAAGAATGGTTAAAATCCACCAAACTAAACCATAACTATTTAAGTTTGCTAAGATCATCTTCTTTTCCAGTTCTTCATTCATTGTATCAGGAACAAAATATACACAAAATTAATTGAAAATCAAACATGAACCAGAGAAATGAAAACGGCTTCACCAAACCTTGGAAACAGCTTCAGCCATGAATCTCCCATCTTGAAAACCATCTTCCTCCTCAGACCGAACAGCCACACAATCCGGTGGCGTCTCGAAAAGGGCCAAAGAGAATTGCTTGCGAACAACACCTACGTCAAAATAAATCAATCCAGAATTGGGTATATCGACCCGAATACCCTTCACCGGGAACCAAAGAAATAGATCCTGCGCTGATATCCCGGATAACGCCTCGATCTGCCCATAAATCAAAGTGCCAGACACGTTTGGCTCATAATGCAATTCGCTCTCGAATTGGGCATTGCAAGCCTGATCCAAATGCACCCAGAAGTTACCATCCTCATCAATGTCGAATTCCTTCACACCCTTTGGAAGTAGACCCATGGGTAGTCCATGGGCATGAAGAATTTCATATATAGACGATTTGGCAGAGCTCAGACTGGACGCAGAGCTTGCTGTGAATGTGGAAATGAATGAGAGATATGAAAGCAGTAAACACCAAATGCAACGGAAGGAAATCATTTCCTTTGCAATTTGGTTGTCAAAGCATTCGAATTTGAATGAGAAGGTGTCTGATTATTTTTAAGGTTTTAGGATTTGTGGGGAGAAGGGAGGAATGGCAAGGCTGTTAAGGCGAAGCTGCTGCAGAGGAAGGCTGGTGACAGCCTGAACACAGATAATATTAGGAAAATGATCAATTATTGGTGGGTGGGCCCCGCATTTTCATGTTCTACTGTTACACATGTTGTCCAATGCTTTTCGCTCATGCAACAACGTCTGATTTGTGAAAAAAATTATTTTTAAAAAAATTATAATTTTAAAAATTTTATTTTTAAAAATAATTTTTTTAAAAAAATTAAATAAATATGTTTGATTATCACTTAATTTTTTTTAAATATTTAACTAAATTTCTATCATAATTTTATTTTCATATTTAATTGATATAAAATATTTTAAAAAATATAATTTATGTTTTAAAAAATCTTTAAAAAAATGATACAATTATATACTTCTCATCTTAAAATTTTGGCTTCTTTAGTTTATTATTACAACCACAGTTTCAAATAAATTTTTTGTATATATACTACTCAATTATGAATATTAACTAAAAAACTTACACTCTTAAAGTATAAATTAATATATTATCAACATAAATTTTCAGCATTAATGCTTCTAAAAAAATACTAAATAATATAGAATCAGTATCACAAATCAAAGACAACATATAATTTCTCAATATAATGCAACATTGTCTCTTCTACTAATAGAATTCCAACATATGCCATGAAAACAAACACAACATTCAAAATAGAAAAAAACATTATATTCACTAAATTTTCAACAAAGATATCAAAATATGGTGCAAAACATTAACCCCAAAAAACTACAAACTACTACAATAATACTATAGTTAGAAGTTAAAAAAGTTCAAAGCACACTTAATTAACAATACAGTGCAATTAATGGATGTTTGCTGCCAAAGTACTAAATTTCGTTTCGAGGTACCGTTTCGGTGACTCTAAAAACGGAAACATTTCGAAACGTTTCGGAAATTTTGAAGTAACGGAAGATTTTTTAAAAAACGTTTCAAATAATTTCAAATAATATTTTTTTAAATTTTTTAAAAGATTTTAACATAATATTAATGATATAGATATATAAAATTATATTAAAATTAATTTGAATTAATGTCTATAATTGAATAGTAAGTAAACATACAACTATAGTAGGGACTTCAACTCAAATCCTAATAGCATTCAATAACAATCTCTCTCTTACATCTATCTCTCCATCTTCTTCTTAACTCTTTTGTGACATTTATATTTAAATCTTTTTCTCTGTCGACCATGATTCTATCTCTATCTTTAGGTATATTCTTCTCTCTTTATCTTTCAATCTCTCTTTGCATCATTTTTGTAGTTTCCTCTTTAAAATGAAAATAATGAAAAAAAATAATGTCACGAGAACAAAGGGGGAGAGTATGAAGTTAATAAAGATGTTGTGACTTGTGAGAAAAAATAACTTGATGTTGGATGTAATATAATGCTACTTTCATATACTTTTAAATTGTCAATTTTTTTTTATTTTTCAAATAAGTTTAGTACTTTTCCATCGAAACAACTCGAAATAAGAGTATTTCCATCGAAATAATTTGAAACAAGAGTATTTCTACCAAAATAACTTGAAACAATAGTATTTCTATCGAAACAACTCGAAATAAGAGTATTTCCACCGAAATTTTTATTGAAATAAGAGTATTTCTACCGAAACATTTCAAAACATAGTAATTTTAATTAAAATAGCATAATTTCTTAACAAACACTTCGTTTCGTTTCGATAACTCCGTTTCGTATCGGTGACTCAGGAAACGGAAACGTTTCGATGGAAAAGAAAGGAAATTTAGTTCCTTGTTTGCTGCTAAAATTTATTATACATAAAGAGCTTTCAACTCAGCATCAATAGTAAATAAGAAATCTATTATACTTCGATCTTTTGTGATTATAAATCTAGCCTTTATTCTTTCCATATCAATTAACTGCTCGACCTTCTTCAATTCTTCAAATACTCGCATCTTTCTTTCTACTCTTTCCTTTTCATGCTTGAAACACTCAACAAGGTCACCAATGTTGTCCTTGGTGCTTTCATACATTTTTTTTAGAGCTTGTATGGTCTTTGAAAGTTCAAAAATAACAGCATGATTCCTAGTGGTTCTCTTTCTTTTTCCTCTAACAGTAGATGCAGAATTTTGGCCTTTTGAAGCCTCAATTTTAGTATGAGTGAAATAATAATCTAGAGAGTGTGGAAGCTGTGTCTCAGCCACAAAATCAATTTGAGCCTCATCTATGTCCATATTATCGTCTGTAAAAAGGGCATTTTCTTGCATCTCTTTGTTCATTGCTTCAATTGCATCAGTAAGATCTTCAACATCCTTCCCAGTGGCTCTATCTTTTCCAAACACCAATGCCAAATCATCAAAATAAGGAAATAGCTTTTTGAACAAACCTGCAGCATTTGGATGTGTCTGTATTCCAAAAAAAAAACAAAAGTTACTATAACATAAATGTAAATGATACCTTATAACATAAGCTAAATAATTGTATCATTACCTTTATCCAATCTCTGAATAAGACCTTTTCCACTACTATCATTTTCTTTTAGACATTCCACCTAAATCCACATGCCCTTAACATTTTAGCTATGGCACAATATTGTTTTTTCAGCTGCTTTACTCTTGATTTAATATGTGGATTGGCATTCAACCCATATCCCGACATTTTTGTGTGGAGCCACTGCTCTAACTGCTTTAGATATCCAGGTTTGAATGTGTCGTTGTCTTCAGTCCATTTTCTACATGCCACAAGTTCTAACAAATACTCCACAAGTTTTGTATCTTCATTTCTTGTCCATTGATATTTTTTACCCATCAAAGTTGATTGGCTTGATTCTTCCATGTTCCTTTATGGCATACAAATGATAAAAAAAATCTAAGTATATACATGATAAAAATTGTCAATAGTGATACACAAATAAATAAAAGTAGAAGTTTATTATAAAAATAAATATCCATTATAGCAAATAAGGAAGTAATGTCAAAGAAGAATAAAGCAACTCAAGTTCATTACAAAGATTCATAGACAACTAAATTAAATAAAAGTATAACATTAATTTTTATTTCAGTCATGTCCTCCTTTCTAAGCATTGAACATTTTTGTTGCAAAGTTGTCTCTCCATAAACTCCAAACATTACTTGTCTCAACATGTTTAATCCTTTCTCTAAGTATGACATCCTCATTGTTGTCAATGTTTGTCTCTATTATTTCCCTCTCTAATGGATTCACAAGCATTTCTTGTCGGGTATAATTATGCAACAAGCAACATGCTGTAATTATCCTCACTTAAGTCTTAATTGGGTAAAATGACTTATTCCTTAAAATTTTCCACCGTCCTTTTAGCAATCCAAAGCATCTCTCAATTATATTTCTAACAGAAGAATGTTTCATATTAAAATACTCTTGTGGGGTTGTAGGCTGTGATCCATTCCTTCACTCATTTAAATCATACATTTGGCCTCTATAAGGGGTTAGAAACCCTTCCCTGTTCATATATCCAGCATCACATAAGTAATAATAACATATTGTAAAATATATAAATTCATATTAAAATAATTTAGAGACAATCAACATGAATTATGTAATGTCATATAAGTACATAAAGTACCTTAAGAGACTTTTTGTCACATCCCTATTTTAGGAACGCGAAAATCTCTAATATCCGATAAACTTTATTATTATGCACTTGTAAATAGTTTCACAATATCACATATCTGAGTATTACCATATGTTTACAAATTTGGAATACTAAAAATTATACATGCCAAGTCTATATATAACAAGTTTACAGCGGAAACAAAGATCTTGCCTGTGACGTTCATATCAACTCTAGAGTACAAATATATTACAAGTTTACATACTGAGAGTCCAAAAATAATTTAGGCTCACCATTGAAATACGAGTCAATCAAGATGCCGCAGGACCAGACTTTGAGTCTTCATCTGAAAAAATATCAACCACGTGTAGTGAGTTTTACAACTCAGTGAGCAGATAATACCTCCTAAGACCTCTCAGGTCAACATATGGATGTACTCATCTAATAAAAACTAAGTATTCAAAAATTACATTTCAGAAGTACATCCACATGGGACCCGCATTTTCAAATATTCTCTGTTCAAAAATCATAATCAGGTCTTTCAAACCATATGAGGTAATGTATAAACAATGCTCATATCAAGTTCATATTCGTATTCAATATTGTAAAATCATTAATCAAAATATGTTATGCATCAAAACATGTCTCATAAAATATTCGGAGGATCCCATATCAAAACCACCACATCAGAGTCTAATCCCCTTCCGTACTTTGGTGTTATAGGATTTGCCTAAACTCAGCCTCTTGCTGAGGTTTGCTCTACTACCATTCAAGAGGACACGCGAAGGGACTCTATGTGGGTCTTTTCCCAAGCACACAGCAAGGAAAGACAAATAACATCTCATATAACTGGCATCTCGCCATCATATAACTGACATCTTGCCCATATATAGGAGGCATTTCGCTCTCCTTCACATATAATCTCCCGTGTGTTGGCCTTCACACGAGGCTAGCACCACCTCCCCTGCAAGCTGAGGCAATCAAGGTGTGCACCAGGGCTAACATCACCTGCTGTTAGCAGACAGTGTTTCCAATAGGACTCCTCCACAAAATCATACTCTCGTATATTTCATATTTATCAAAATAGAGGTTCTATCATAATTCTGTCAAAACTTTCAAATCATGGGAAACATATAATCATGCCCATAACCGAGGCAAACGTATCAATTTATAAATCAACGTCACATGCATAACATAATTTCTTTGCCGTGTAATGCGAAATACATTTAAATATTACATGTTCAATGTGTATCAAAATTCATTTCAAAATTCATACTCTTCTTGAACTAAATATCATATTTCAACCATTTCAGATATTTCAAACCATTTTAGAAACATATAGAAATATAAATAACATGTAATCATATTCATTTATCAATGTAAAGTTCAAGAAGAGTAAAAACAAGCCATAGGAAGAATTATCTACTCACAAATTTGAAGTACAAAGTTGGATACCCTTAAAATCCTAGTTTCTGAAACTAATTTAGCAAAATAAACCCCAAAATCGAGTTCGGAACGTCCGAAAACCTTAAAAACGACTTTAGATTTGTGAAATTTGGCTTTCGGGAGCTCGGTCAACGTAGGTCAACGCAAGGAGATCCGGTTGCCACGTGCTACACGCGCCGCCCAAGGAGCTACGTGTGGGCTTCACTCGTCAAGAGAGATTCGGCGTGTGGGGGCACGTGTGGTGGTGGATCGGCTTGAAATTTGAGATCCAAAGGTTTTGGTGCCTTCTAAATCGATCTACGATGTTAGTTTTTGCGTTTGAGAACTAAAAATAGGAGTTTCAGGGGTTACCTTTTTGGCCGATTTTCCCTTCAATTTTTCAGCCAATTTCTGGCCAATTCTCCAGAAACCAATCGGATGGATTTGAAAAACTCTTCGTCCTGAGTCCGTTGGTGGTGGTGGTGTCAAAATCTGAGGTCCGTAGGCAGAGAAATCTTATAGAGAAGTTAGAGGATTTTCAGGGGTTACCTTTTTGGCCGATTTTCCCTTCAATTTTTCAGCCAATTTCCGGCCAATTCTCCAGAAACCAATCAGATGGATTTGAAAAACTCTTCGTCCTGAGTCCGTTGGTGGTGGTGGTGTCAAAATCTGAGGTCCGTAGGCAGAGAAATCTTATAGAGAAGTTAGAGGATTTTCGGGGAGAATTTTCTGATTAGAGATGAAAAAATCTGCAAATGACCAACTTCCGAAGTGGTTGAGGCCCTTAAAATATCCCGAGGGACATTTCTGCAAAATTTCACTTTTAGAGGGAGGTCGTTGCAAATTTTTCTTATTTACATTTTAACCCCAAAACTATTAAAAAATTGCATTTTTGCCCCGAAACGTAAATTTCTCATATTTCTTTTATATTCTTTATTCCTTGTAAATAATAACTTATTTTCACTGGGTCCTCACTCCATTTTCGAAATCCTCTCTTTAATTCTAAATTTTCTTTAATTTGAATTTGATTAAATTTACGGCTATTACACTTTTAAGCTATTCCTACTAGAGATAACATCTTTTAAGACCCTAGAGTCTGCAGCTGAACCCTCACACCTAGCCAAAACATAAATGAATTGCATGTCTTGAGAAAAAACTCCCAAGACATTAGTTGTTAGTTTTTCCTTTCTTATTTTGTATATAAGTTTATCAGTTTCTAATACATTAACCTTTATATAAGTTCCATATAATGCTCCTAAACAATTCTATATTGAGAACAAAAGAAATGCATAGTCATTGAAATTCAAAAAAATAAAAACAAATCCTATTTATGTTTCAAAGAAAAAATTATGAAAAATTGCCTTGAACTATTTCCATCTCTCATCAATGCAAGTTTTTTGAATTGGCTCAGATTCTTTAAGGAGTACTTTGTAGCATCTTAAGATGGCATGCAGAACATAACTAAATCTTCTACTAATGGTCTCACTACTCTTCATGAATTGTCTTTTAATTATTTTATTTTTAACATAATGAGAGATTATATGTAAAAAGATTGCCATCATCTCTTCCACTTCCATGTTCCTAGATGGTTCTAATTGACCTACCACTCTTAACATATGGCATAAGGAATGGAAGCTCCTCCTATCCATCCTAATGTTTTCTACATAGGCTAAATTCGAAAAAAACACTACTCTATCAAAATTAACTTCCTTCACTAGCTATCGACTATGTGAATCCCAAGTCCTATTGTTACGATGTCTAACATAGTCGATTATGATATATGTTCAAACTAACATCAATACCACAATAAAATCATTTAGTATGTCTAAATACAAAACTAAAATTGCAATAATCCCCATCTTCCTTGTATTTTGCAATTGATCCATGATTCATTAAATCAAATAACTGACATAAGAAAAAAATAAATTAGAATCTACATTAAAATAATTACTTTTCACAATACATTTGAACATGAAACAAATTTATTTAACATAGATTAAACTTAGTCTAGCAATCCTATGGTCTAAAGAAGATGGAACGATAAATAAAATCAAAAATTCATTCTCCAAAATTTTTTGCAGTTTCCCTTATAAAATGGACATTGCCAAAATGCAATAATTCCAAAATAATTAAATAGAACTATCCACAATTCCTGTATATCATCTAGTAGTCAATCTCAAACCCTTAAAAAAGACATACATTACAGTGCAAAGGGAAACAGTAAAAGCATATTTATATATATTACAGTGCAGAGAGAGACAATAAAAGCATACATTATAATGCAGAGGGAGAAATACATCACTAAATAGTCAGATACAACATAAACTCTTGATCAAATAATTTACTTCCTAACTTATAAATATTATAAGCATACATTACAATGGTAATAGCTTAATGCATAGCATATTATTGTTTTACTATCCACATTGACCCTCTGATTGATTTTTAGATAATTTACCACACATGACCGATCAACAGATAAATTTATTACGCTGGGTCTTCATTGCAAGTCATGTTAAAATCTATAAAACAACATTTTGCACCTATCCTCCACGGGTACAAAACATCCTTAATTCTTTCTTGCTCTATCAATGTGATAGAAAAAAATGATAAAATAAGCTACCTTTTTTGTCCCTTTTATTTGTGAAACTGAAAACTTGAGAGTTGGTTCTGAGATCATGTGGCCAATTTGAACAGTTATGAAAGGTACCCACTTATCGTATGATCAATATCTATTTGTCGGCGACAGAGGAATTGCCACCTTAAGCTCCTTCAAATAAGCATGCTTCAATTACATTGCCTACATTACTTCGTTCCTTTAAATTGTTGGAGTAACAGAAGGTTTTGAAATTTCAATTGCTTTCTATAAGTGGCTAGACCCAACTCTAATTATAATGGGTATGCAAAAAGAGAAAATATTGCCTTCAAACTAATGGCTTTCTGAACCTGCGAGCAAGACCTCTACATTCGAACTTAACTCTAACTACTTCTACACTCTATCATTTCATTCAGTAAAAGCATACATTACAAGGATATTTATACATATTTGGGAGAGAATTTGATGAAGGCAGAGGAATATAGAGAACAATCACATATCAACAGAAAGCTTATAGTGCAGAGAAAGCATAGGAAGAAAGAGAAAGACACACACAGAAAAAGAGAGAGAGAATAGAGACCAAAACCTATGTCCAGTGAGAGATACTAACTAAGGAATGGAGCGTAATGCAGTTGACAGAAAAATTTGATGAAGACAAACGCGAGCCAGGAAGATCGAGGGGATAACTTGCGATGAGGTATTCGGCCAGGAAGATCTCGAGCCAAGAATGGTGCCCGAAAGTTTTTTGAGATCTCGAGATAGAGGGGATAGGTTGTGATGAGGTATTCGGTGTAAATAAGGTCTCGCGAGGGATAGGTTAGAAGAAGGGATTTTATGTAATGATGCCCGAATTGTAAATATGCATTCCTGGGAATAAAAAGTTCCCAAGAAATAAATTTGCATTCTTGTCACCAAACGTGGGAATGTTTTTTCCTATTCAACTTTCTCAGGAATGTTAAAATTATAACTTGTAATAAACACCTCCTTAAGTTTAAAACTATTGACCTGTTCGGGAAAAATGTGAAACCAACAAAATTAGAAGACATAAGTGCCTGTATAGGAAGGTGAGTGGCTCGCCCCCTAGAACAGTCATGTTTCACTCGCTCGACCTAGGCCTTTTGCTTTTCTAAAGCTCCAAGCTTCACCCCAAGTCTTCAAAGACATAATATGCATGCTCAAGTCAAGTAGAACCGTTGTCGCCTGAAGCAAACTAATTCTACAGCTCGACAACTCTTATGTCCAAAGATAGACACCGGGTGCACATCTTAATAGGATGTAACATGGATTTACGTGAA
Organism: Gleditsia sinensis; assembly: GCA_037074535.1. Lineage (NCBI taxonomy): Eukaryota > Viridiplantae > Streptophyta > Magnoliopsida > Fabales > Fabaceae > Gleditsia > Gleditsia sinensis. The sequence goes on along the minus strand of CM073468.1, from coordinate 58,052,054 downwards.
CTAATAAATGATCCACATGTGGCAAATTAGTGGTGTCCACAAAAATAATTAAAATTTCTTAATCATATATTTAATAAATTTTAGAAAATTATAATCCAACTAATTGAATATTATAATCTAATCCCTTATAAATCAAAGTTTACATAAAAAAGAGGAAACCTTAAATTTATGGAAATTATATTCTAACCCTCAAAATTATAACTGAATCCCACATAACAAAATTTACATAAAAAACATAATAAAAAAATTTACCCTCATCCCATTTCAATGAGTATCTCAAATCCAACAAGAATGGAGCATCCCCTCCCCTTGTATAGTGCAGATGGCCATCTATTCTACTCTTATAACCCCCTGGTGGAAGGGGTTTCATCACCTTTTTTTCTCATCCTTAAACTTGAAATGACAAACTTGCTTGTTGCCCTTGAGGGATAGAACTCTCCCAAATTTGTAGGTGATGCATCTAAATAAAAAAAATATAATAGAAATGATAGTAGTGGAAATAACTCAGCTCCTAGGTTGGCACTTACTAAGAGACTCAAAATATTTCAGCCTAATTAGGCCTTAGTACCACTTAGATCATCTTGGTTAAACAAGATTGCTGGAGGGTCCACCATTAGATTGGGTTCAACCTCCTTTGAAAATAATCATCCATGACCGATAGTGGGGATGATTAAAGTTCCAAAATTTTAATTATCATTTCAATGCTGTTTGTAGGAATAACTTTTAAGTGTTGTATAATATTCAAAGAATTACCTAGAGTGCAACTACTACTTGGGATTAAGGAGAGCAAGTAAGAATTTAAGAAGTGAATTTAGAAGTCGGGCTGGAAACCTTCTCACAAGTGGTTCGAGTAGGGAAAAGATCCTTGGTGGAGGGTCAAAAGGTGATTTTCGGAAGCTAAGTCTAGAAGACGACCCATGAATCCTGACAATCTAGAACTTTACTCGCCGAAGAAGGATACAGTGATCTCATAAAGTTTCACCGAGCTTTGTTTGGAAAGAATGGAAGAATGAATACTTAATCATTCTTATCTGTGTGACCCAAGGAACCTTCGACAAAGGAAATAAATTAAACAATACTTGCCAGAGCAATCAATAGTCCAAAACTCTCAAATTCCGTCACATGACCATTTTGCTCCAGAACCCAAAAACAACCCTCTTAATTGAATAAGCAACACAAATGCAAATCAGCAACATACCATTAACCAGTCACCTTGTGCTTATTCTCTACCACATTCTCACTCTCATTCTTCTCCAATCCCTCCATCTAATGTTAACATGACATTTCCCCCACCTTATTATATACCATTCTCATTGTTTTACCCAGGTCCATATCCACCACCATATGTTGTACCTCAAGCACATGACCCGAAGAACAACTACTTAATCATTCATATCCATGTGACCCAGGGAACCTTCAACAAAGGAAATCAGTTAAACAATACCTTCTAGAAAAATCAACAATCCAAAACTCTCAAATTTTGTCACATAATCACTTTGCTCCAGAACCCAAAAATAACCCTCTTGATTGAACAAGCAACACAAATGCAAATCAACAACATACCATTAACCAATCACCTTGTGCTTATTCTCTGCCACATTCTCACTCTCATTTTGCTCTAATTCCTCCATCTAATGTTAACATGACATTTCCCCCACCTTATTATATGACATTTTTATCATTTTACCCAACTCCATATCCACCACCATATGTTGTACCTCAAGCACATGACCTTCTAGCTAATTAGGCTGAACATAATTCTTATGTTAAACTGATACACATAGCTACTAAATTACCACCTCCATATCCTTTTCTTGAACTGAATCAAGATAGCATCACTCATATCAATCAAAACAATCAAATTGTACTTACTAAAGACAACTTGGACGAGTCTGGCACAACCCCAAACAAGAAGTACGTAATTAGTATAGGAATTGAGAATAAACCCAATTTATAAGCTTTTGAATGGATAAACAAATGAACACATGAATGTCATGGTTTAACATAAAACAACATATGCCTTCCAAACTACATACTACATACATATAACCATATTGAGAGCTTTGCTCTCTAAATACATGGAATCAAAACATAGCAAAATAGATATAACTATAGGTGTAAGCAGTTTGGGTTGGGTTAGGTTTGAGCACTGACCCAACCCGACTGTACAATCCTTGGGTTCGTTATACCCATTCGAAATTGACTTGTCAAAAGAATAAACCAATGATATTGGGTTATTTAGGGTGGGATATAAAGAGTTTTGGTTCACTCGATGAATTCAGGTTGGGCAGGTCAAGAAGCCAATATTTCAACATATATTCATAGTTCACACTGGTATAAGAAACAAATTGTATGTATAATCCAAAAGAGTTGTATTTACATTCAAAATACACAATCAACATTTGACAACATGAGATAAAATAAAAACATTAAATTTTCACAAGCAAATTTTAGCATATACACACTAGTTGACCATTCACATTTAAATTTCCACAAGAAAACTTCAGTATATACACAATGGTTCATTGTTACTCAGAAGAACTAAGATTATAACAAAATGTAGCCACAAATGTGCAACATATCATAAAAATCGAGTGTCATTTTCAGCCCATCACAAAAGCAAAACAAGAGAACAAAATAACTTATGAATACTTGTAGCTATTTAAGCTAATTCAATCCAACCTAAAAGCTTATAAGAGACTAACCAATTTGCAGGCTTGATAGATGCATAAGGTGGTTCTACAGGCTTTAAAGTGGGAGGCTGGGAGATCTCATGTTGAATGAAGCATCATTATATTTCAATGCATTCACCTGGAACAAATTAAATAGTACATTCAGTCATTCATTACATAAGAACAAAAAATAAATAAATGAATACACACACATTGAGAATCTACCTTATTTAAAGTCTCATTTTGATTGTAAGAAACTTTTAAACTTTAGTTTCTTGTCTAAATAAAACTGGTAACAATCTTTAGCCATAGTAACACAGGAATGAATATGAAATTATGGCTGCAATCTACTACAAAAGCACTTGAATCTATATCCTTTAACGATTTTAATGGTTTTTCATCAGTAATAACAAAAATAGACAAAGCTTTTTGACATTCTTCAATATCGTACACTTGTGGTGCTTTTACCATATTATTTCCCCCACCATCCCTTTTGAGTTCAAAACTAATTGCTTGTTGTTTAGGATCATTCACTAGAACATGATAATACTTAAGATATTTAGACAAGTGACTAACTAAATTTGAAGTGACATGCGTCTTCGGATTGCACATGTACCTCTTTCCACAATAGTTACATGGAGCTATAGGTTCTACAATATAAGCTAATTTGGTGAAATGATCACATGCTGCTAAAGATTTTTGAGATCTACTAACATGAGGCTCCCTTTTTTGTTGCTTAAGGGGAGCAACATTGAAATTTTTAGTGTCAAGTGAAGGTGAATCACCCACTGTCTTTTTATCTTTTGGATTTACTATAGGTGATGTAGATGTTATTATCTCTTGCTCTTTTGAATTTGAGGAATCCATCTCAACAGTATCTGCCAGAGGTAGATTTGATCATTTGGTAAGCCTTATTGATATGTCAAAAATTAACAATACTAATATTTTATTGAATCTTTAAATAGATGGCCAATTTAGGCCCATTAACCTATGTAACTACATTTATCAAATTATGTCCAAGTTTATGACTAATAAGATGAAGAACTTGCTACCAAACATTCATTTGTAGAAATTAGAGAACTTTTGTCCCAAAGAGACTAATTGAAGATAAAATTTTGATTGCACATGAACCTTTACATGACCTAAAATAAAAAATAAAAAAGGAGAGGTGATCTTGCTTGAAATATTAATATGATGAAAGTCAATGATAAGCTTGAATAGAATTTCATGGAATAGCTTCTATTGAAGCTTGGCTTCTGTCAGTCATAGGTTGGAAAAATCATGTAGTGCATATCCTCTACTCATTACAATTTTCTTCTCTTTGGGAAGAAGATGGCTAGTTTTAACATCCTTTCAAACAAGTTAAGGGGAAAGTGATCCCCTCTCACCTCAATTACCTATACATTAAGGCCACATGACAGGACATTGAATAGACAAATACAATGTCATCAAACCTAAACAATAGAAGGTTCACAATAAGTAATTTTTTATGGATAATAAGTTAATAACATAAGGTTCACAAAATTTAGAATTTCTACATACCATACCAAACAGTCAAACAGACAAACACTATAAGTCTATCACAAGTTACAAAGATGCCATGTAATTCACTATAATTGTATTAGTAAACTTAAGGAGAATTAAGAAGCAAACCAAGCCTTGCGTGAGATAGAGAAGCAAAGAACTGAGATAATGCTTGCTAGGGCTAGGTAGAGTGAGCAATGGAGATGATGTTGCAGCCTTGCAAGTGTGAATTACAACCAGGAGAAAGAAGATTTTCCACCTATAGGCTATATAGCAACAAATTGTCAAATACTCAAATTCTACAATTTAGAGCTACAGCTTTTGAACAATATTTTAGGATAAAGATGAGAAGATGAGAAGTTGAGATCCTTACCGAAGAATGATGAAGCTTCGCTACTGAAGAGGCAAGATTATACTACTAGCGAGGTGAGACGGAGGTTCAAAAGGAGAAATGCTGAGCCAAGGAAAGAGAAAAAGAAGTAGGGAGGAAGTACGTGATTGTGTCGTGCTTGGGTGCAGGTTTGCTCGCTGCAGCTGGAGTTTGGGGGTATGGAAAATAGGGTATGTGCAATGGGATGATGGGAGGAACCTACATGGGTTAAGCCTTGCATATGTGTATTATGGTTGGATTAGGTTTAATGGGTTAAGTTGGATCAAACCTGACCCGATCGTACCAAACTAAATTTTCTTTATTTCTAACCTGTTTTAACATGTTAAATCGATTTTGTTCTTTTGAGAAGTCATTTTCATGTTAGTTTAAGTTGGTTTAGTTCAGATTATTCAGTTTAGTTACACCTTTAGATATAGCTGAAGCAGAGGTTTGTCTTTAGTTCGTGAAGTGACTCTAGATAACAATAGTAACTGATAATGCCAATAAGATAAATGTAGATCCCACTAGAACTTAATGCTGGGCTCACTAAGGCAGTGCCTTTGTATAAACTCACTGGGGATGGATTGGGCTCTAAATTTGTATATGAAAAATATATAATCAAAATGAATGATTTTGATAACTTAGTGAATAGATAATACATAGTATAATAGAATGTGACAAGTCGAAGGCACATATTTTGTACAGTAAAACAAACCAAAGTTTGAGACTATATAAAAGTGAATAACAAATTCAAGAGCATATATACATATATAAATTAGAATATTATATTTGCTAATAACAAGGGTTTCCAAAATTTTAGTAGATTGCATTTTTTAAACAACTCAATAATTTCACAAATTTTACATTTTCATAAACATTTAGCACAAAAGTTTAACAAAGACCTAGTTAAAATGATTCCATAGCAAAACTAATCAAACCACACACATAGCTTCGAAGGGTAAGTAACCAATTGAACTTCGAGCATGTCGCTTGGGAAATTGAGCATATCACTCATCCATATCATAGTCAATCCACTTATGTTGGCTTACACACAAGACGAGTAACATTCTTTGTAGTTGAGGATTAAACTAAGGTATACCAAGGTTAACAATACTATTGTTAGCTACAATTATTTTGAAAAACCTTCCTCACAACAAGAAAACTTTATTTAAATCAATAAATATAGTATTTAAAAAAAAAAAAGAATTCTAGGGTTATCATGCAAGCACTACGTTGCACCATTTCACATGGTGTTCACTTTCTAGGGTTATCAATGCATGTGTGGGGCATGAAGGTGTCCATTGGCCATGAAACTTGCTCCTTTAAGGTTTCGATACCCTTTAAATTTAATCTTAGGGTCAATTTTGTGATTTGAGCACTCTAAATGAGTTTTTAAGAATTTGCTATTTTGAATTTTTTTCTTTGGTTTTTCTCTTGTTTTTCATTAAGTTTATTGGTGAATACTACCCAAATATGTAGTTTTGGTCATTCAAAGTCCAATGATATTAATGGTGTTGAAAACAGAGGTTTCAAAGTGCTCAAGTTGAAAATTTGTCGTTCCAACAACTTTTAGCAATCAATGTTCAATTTATAGTGGTTCTTGAAAATTTAGAAATTACAATTTGATACCGAAGAAATCTAAAAATTATACTTTGGCCTTGAAAGGTCAAGACATCTACAACCCTTGTTTATTTTTAAATCATGGTTTGTGAGATATTCATAGTTACGTATTTAGAAATAAGAATGTATAAAACTGAACAAAATCGGCTGAATCAAACCGAACAATCAAAAAACTAAAAAAAAATCGATTTTGAACTATTTAGATCAATTATTTTACATAATGAACTGAGTGGTTTGGTTCGATTTTTTATTGAGAAAAATTTTAACCAAATCGAATAGAACCGATTACTATTTTAAATATTTTTAATATTATATTTAATACTTTTTTTACCTCTATGGCATTAAAAGTATTGCTCCTTTTGCCTGAAGTCTCTACCCTTTCTTGCCTTGTCATTTCATATTGTCTTTTTCATTCTGCTACGAGCTCACAGTTTAAATGTGAAAGATGAGTCACTTTGGGCACAGAGCTTGCAATTTTAAAAAAAATTATTAATTGCAATGAAAGAAATAAAGGGCAGAAACTCAAAGCAGAGCTATCCTTTTCTCATAAAAAAAACTTGAAGTCAATTAATGTGGCTTGTGGAGGAGATAAAAAGCTTGCATAACTCACTCTAGGTGATGTGCCCAATTGCTAGTAGGCCACAAATATCATAAAGGTCTTACAATTTTTAATTAAATTTTTTAAAAGAAGACAAATAAATAATTAATGAGAAAAAGATAATTGGAGGGAGGAATGGTAGTATTGAGTAGGCACAGACTCTCAATTCAATTAATTTACAACGTTCACTTGCCTAGGAAATCTGTACATAAACTAATCCTTGAGCAGTGATCGAACTGCCTTTTCTCCACCTAGTCACATCTCATCAATTTAATGACTTATTTTGTTTTTTCGGATAGAAGGAGAAAATTGAAATTACATACAGTTTACCTCATTTTTCATTGTACCGACTATGTTTAGAAACTCCCTTCGGTCACTTGGTCAAAAATTTCTCAAGACAACTTGACAAGGTGAGTATTAGCCCTACTAATTTTTAAAAAATTCTCGATGGCAGAAGAATAGCCATTGTGTAGTCAAATGGGCTTGAGTACGAGGGCATGCACACTCACCGTCGCACCTAGGGGATGGTGGCAATGAATGAACTAATAGTCTGGTTAACAACACTTTCTCAGGTTCCGATTCTCTTATATCTAAAATGCAAAAACTTTTGCCTCTAGTTTACTATTTCTTTGGTATCAACTGAGACTCACGCCAGTCTAGGGGAGGGTAGTTCGAGAATGCAACACGGGGATCAAATAATAGAAAGAAAAATCGATGAATTGAATCAAGCTAAACTAATTTTCTATAAGTTTGGTTTTGTTCGATTTTATAGATATGAACCAAACTGAATGGGTCTATTTTTTTGAAGATATTTTGTAATCGGTTAGGTTTATTTAAGACTCCAAAATTGACTGAACCAAATCAATGTACACCCTTATTTAGAAAAATATTTTAATCTCGTCCATCTACTTTGACGCCAACAATCTTAATCAAATCCTATTTATATATGTTAAAATTTTTGGGTTATTACAAATTCGTTTCATATAACCACACCTTTTGTTCCCAAATTTATGCTTGTTGAAATGCCTCAAAATTTCAAACCTCCTACTTACACTAACCTCTATGATGGTACCACAAACCCCCAAGAACAACTGGATGCTTCCATTTCAGCCATGATGTTGATAAACACGACTGACCCAATCCTTTGCCAAGCCTTTTCATCCATATTAAAGAAAAATGCGATACAAAGGTTCACTGGTCTTCCTAAGCATAGTATACATACCTTTAAGGATATGTCTTCTAAGTGTTTCTCACCCATTTTGCCACTAGAAAAAAGTTAAAAAGGCACATCTAGCCTTATAAATTTTAAGCAAGGTAAGAATGAAACCTTAGAATATTTTGCTTATTACATCACTATTTCCTTGTACATCAAGGATATCAAAGATAGCATAGTAGTCTATACCATCTAAAAAGTAATGCACCTTTTGCATCATCTTTGGCTAAAAAGCCACTAGGTTTGGCGTAACTTCTTACTTGATTGACTAAATATAAATGAATGGAAGAGATGTGGAATGCTTAAAAAATAATGGAGAAAGACAGGTCGTAAAATGGGCCTCTTCATGACAAAGAAGAAGGTGATATGTAAAGGACTAAGCAACCATTCCAACAAATGCACCACTAAAAAAGTCCCAAGCAGGGATACTTAAAGAGGTATACAAAACTCAGCTTTTAAGATTCTCTCATATTAAGGAACGAAAAGGCCCAGGGGATAAAACAAAATACTATCTCTTTCATAGATATTATGGTCATAACATTGATGGTTGCATAACTTTGAAGATGAAATTGGTGATCTTATTAAAAAAGGAGATCTTCGTTGACATATTCAGCGTTCTAACTAGCAATTCAAGGGAGCAGATCAACCTAACCAAAGAATTCAAAATCGACCAAATGAATCATAAACTTACTAGTACCACCATCAACCAAGTAGACAACGCCTGGCTTAGGAGGCCCATAAAGGAGAACCAGAGGACTTAATAACTCGGGTTATCAATGTCATCTCTGAAGAATTACCATGGAAGGAAGCTCTTTATATAGTAGGAGGCATATTGAAAAGGCAATACTAAAGCTCAATTATATGATGTAAAAGAAGCTTAGAACTGAAGAAAGGCACATTTCCATTACCTTTACAAATGATGACTTCCAAGGGATTGAACCTAACCATGATAACCTAATGGCGCTAACTACCATATAGCAAATTATACTGTGAAGAAAATCCTAGTTGATAAAAGGAGTGTTGAGCACAGTGAGTATACCAGTAAGAAATAAATGCGGAATAATCAACAAAAATAACACTAAAAAATTTAACGTGGTTCACCTTTGATTTTTAGGCTATGTTCACGTGACCAAATCCGAATAAATCTTCCACTATAAAATATCAAGTACAAGGAGAGTCTTCTTCAGAATAAATCTGAAGGCTACAATTGAGATCTAATCAAAATAGTGGCTCACAAAGTGTTTCCCACAATACCCCAAGAGTATTTCCTCACTATTTTGTCACTCACTATTTAGGAATTATTTCTCAAATATTACACCAAACTCTCCCCTATTTTTCTCTCCTCAGAGAACATCTCTGGCTTCTCTTTAGGCTGCTCTTGCTGTCTGGCTGATCTGCTTGGTTTTTTTTTCATCTTCGTTTCTTCTCTTGCCTATTATAGGCAGAAAATGATGCAGTCGATGCCTAATTTTTCTTTTACATGCAGGTTCTACATTTTTCTCCTACCTTTTGCCGCTTTTCTCGTTCATTCAGCCGCAATTGTTAAACTTTGCTCCTGTAGCAATTCTATTACATTCTTCAATCTTCTTGCATTTTGTCAATGGTGTGGGCCCTCTATGTGGAGGGACCCACCACTAATAAATCTCCCCCTCCCGATTACATAGAGGACTCTACAATTTCTACAGCTAATCGACAGAACTCAAATTTCTCCCTTGGCAGAATCTTTGTCAGCATGTCTGATCCATTTTTATCAGTATGAATCTTCTCAAGCTATAGTAGTTTCTTCTCCAATACATCCCTGATTCAATGATATCTCACATCAATATGCTTGGATCTTGAATGAAAGGAGGAATTCTTCCCAAGGTGAATAGCACTCTGGCTATCACAAAATAGTTGATATCTATCATATTGAAAATCAAGTTCATTTAAGAACTTCTTCATCCATAGCAACTTTTTGCACGCTTTTGTTGCTACAATAAACTCTGCTTCGGTAGTCGATAGAGAAACACACTTTTTCAACTTCGATTGCCATGACACAGCTCCCCCTGCAAATGTAATCAGATAACCTGAAGTAGACTTTCTTGAGTCTACATCACCAGCCATATCTGCATCTGTGTAGGCGACTAACACAGGCTTGGTATCTCCAAAACATAAACATATTTTGGAAGTACCATGAAAATACCTGAAAATCCATTTCACTACAGCCCAATGTTCCTTACCAGGATTAGAAAGGAACCGGCTCATTACTCCAACTGAGTGAGCAATATCTGACCGTGTACATACCATGGCATACATCAGACTTCCAACTGTTAAAGCATATGGAACCTTATCCATTTCTTCCTTCTCCTCATCTTTAGAGGGACTCTGTTTAGAACTTAGTCTAAAGTGATTAACCAGAGGACAACTAACCGCTTTAGCCTTGTCCATATTAAACCTCTGAAGTACTTTTTCAATGTACTTATCTTATGACAACCACACTTTCTTGGCACTTCTATCTTTGGTAATCTTCATGCCAAGAATCTGTTTTACTGGCCCCAAGTCTTTCATGGCAAAAGACTTGCTCAATTGTGTTTTTAAACAATTGATTCTGGAAACATTCCGGCCTACTATCAGCATATCATCCACATACAACAAAAGGATAATAAAATCATCATTAGAGAAATTCTACACAAAGACACAATGATCTGAAGTAGTCTTCCTGTAACCTTGCTCTTCCATAACAGACTCAAACTTCTTATACCATTGCCTTGGTGCCTATTTCAAGCCATAAAGACTTTTCTTCAGTCTATAAACATAATCCTCTTTTTCTTTCTGGTTGAAACCCTCGGCTGCTCCATGTATATCTCTTCCTCCAAATCACCATGAAGGAAGGCAGTTTTCACATCCATTTGTTCAACCTCTAAGTTAAGGCTCGCTGCTAAGCCTAATACTGTACGCATGGATGTCATTTTCACAACTGGTGAAAAAATCTCGTCAAAATCAACGTCTTTTCTTTGGTTGAATCCTTTAACAACCAGTCTAACTTTGCATCTTGGATGGAGATTGTGTTCATCATGCTTGATTCTGAACACCCATTTATTTTTCAAAGCTCTCTTACCTTTTGGCAACTTCACCAGCTCAAACGTTTTGTTCTCATGCAAGGACTTCATTTCATCTTGCATGGCTTCTCTCCACTTCTATTTGTGCTCATCTTCCATAGCTTCTTCAAAACTATTAGGTTCTCCCCTGTCAGTGAGTGTTACATACTCATAATCAGGATATTTAGTAGAAGGTTGTCTTATTCTACTACTTCTCCTCAATCGATATGGGGAAGGCACAGGTGTTGGTAGTTGATGGTGAACATCATCATCATCTTTTCTTGATCCAGCTTTTATAGGAGAATCATCAGGCTGATCGTCATCTCCAACTTGTCTCGGCATCACTATTGGAGGAACTAATCTCAAGTTTGTTGAGTAGCCATTGGAATAAGGAACATCCTTCTCCATTTTGTCTACGTTTTCAATGGTCTGATCTTCAACAAACACAGTATCATGGCTTTTAATGACCTTTTTCTGGACCGGGTCATAGAATCTATAGCTAAACTGATCTTGACCATAACCAATAAATACACACTATCATGTCTTGGCATCGAGCTTGGCTCTTTCATCCTTAGGGATATGCACGAAAGCTTTACAGCCAAACACCTGCAAATAATCATAGGAAACATCTTGTCTTGACCACACTTTCTCTGGTGTATCATACTGTAGAGGAACACACGGTGATAAATTTAACACGTGTACAACTGTAAGCAAGGCTTCGCCCCAAAATTTTTTGGGTAACTTTGCATGTGAGAGTAAACATCTGACTCTTTCCATCAAAGTTCTATTCATCCTCTCAACTAAGCCATTTAACTGTGGTGTTTTTGGAGGCATCATCTGATGCCGAATACCATGCTCTTTACAATATACATCAAATGGTCCAGTATATTCTCCACCATTGTCTGTCCGGATGCATTTTAACTTCTTCCCAGTCTATCTCTCAACTGAGGTATGAAACTGTTTGAAGACATCTAATACTTGATCTTTTGTCTTCAAAGTGTATGCCCATGTTTTTTTGGAATGATCATCAATGAAAGTCACAAAGTATTGAGCACCACCAAGTGACTTTGGCATTGGCCCACACAGATCTGAATGTACCAAATCCAACACATTCTTCATTTTGGAAGGAGATGCACTCTTGAAAGCAACTCTGTTCTGCTTTTTCGTCAAGCAATCAGCACATTTCTCCAAATGTACTTGATCCATTCCAGAGAACATTTTTTTCTTGGCCAAACATGTCATATTTTTTTCACTCATGTAGCCAAGTCATCTGTGCCACAACTTAATTGCATTTTCTTTCTCCACGGAATTCACAACATCGTTGGAGAGCTTTGTATGCATAACATACAACGTTGAGTCTTTTCTACCTCTGGCCACCACGAAAGCACCTTTAGTGAGTTTCCATTGGCCATTCATGAACATGTTATAGAAGCCTGCATCATTAAGTTTGTCGGTAGAAATCAGATTCAGGCGAATATCTGAAATATGCCTGACATCTGTCAGCACTAATCTGGTGCCGTTCTCTGTCTCCAAACAGATATCTCCTCTGCCAACAACTTTTAGTAAGTTGTCATTTCCCATCTTAACAACACCGAAATCTCCTTCTGTGTAAGATGAGAAGAATTATCTACGCAGTGTGGCATGAATGGTAGCTCCACTGTCAATCACCCAACTGGTCTCATGGGTTGTAAAATTGACAATATCATCATCATAAACGATATTGAATTCGTCTATGGCATTTGTCTGCTCTTCATCACTGCTGTCATCTTTCTTCACTTCCTTGCCTTTGTTCTTCTCCTGTTTGAACTTTCGGTAGAATTTTCTAATATGCCCTTTCTTCTTGCAGTAATGGCATTCAATGTTGGCATATTTTTTTGACTTTTCTATACTTTTATCTCTAGGCTTTGTATGCCTAGACTGACTCCTCTCTCTAGATTCTGTAATCAGAACATCTGATTGTAATGAAGAGGTTGAATATTGTGATCTTCTTCTCATCTCTTCATTCAAAATATCGCTTTTGACAGATTCTATACTCACGACACCATTAGGTGTTGAGTTGGTAATTGAGATCTTCAAAGTCTCCCAAGACTTTGGTAAGGAGGTAAGCACCATGAGAGCAAGTACTTTGTTGTCAAACTTTATGTCCATCCCCAACAACTGGTCAACGATCCCTTGCATCTCGTTTAAGTGATTTGCTACAGAAGTACCTTCTCGGTATTTCATGTGCATCAATTTTGTTAAATAGAACAATTTGTTGTTGTCGGTTTTTGAAGCATACAACTCTTCCAGTTTCTGCCACAACGTTTTTGCATGAGTCTCATTGCAAATGTGATTGTACACATTATCTTCGACGAACTGTCGGATGAATCCACACACTTGTTCATGCTCAAATTTTCAATCTTCGTCAAATTTGGCTTCAGGTTTAGTTGTAGTAAACATCGGTAAATAGAATTTCATCACAAATAGGAGATCTTTCATCTTGTTTCTCCATATGTGGTAGTTTGTGCCATTTAAGTTGATTATCTTGCTGGTCTTTGCCTCCATTTTGAGCAATATGAACAGTAATCGTACGTATGAACATTAACCTTGTACGTATAAACAGTGTCGTACAACTTTCTTCTGCCAATAGTAATTCCAATAAAATCTTTTCTGATGTGGAAGATCAGTCAATACTGCAACCACAGAGCATACTAAGAATTTTAAAGGAATAACCACCACGACTTTGATACCACTTGTTGGGCACAGCGGGTATACTAACAAGAAATAAATGCGGAATAAATAACAAAAATAACACCAGAAAATTTAACGTAGTTCACCTTTGATTTTTAGGTTACGTCCACGTGACCAAATTCGAATAAATCTTCCACTATAAAATAGCAGGTACAAGGAGAGTCTTCCTCAGAATAAATCTGAAGGCTACAACTGAGATCTAACCAAAATAGTGGCTCACAAAATATTTCCCACAATACCCTAAAAGTATTTCCTCACTATTTTGTCATTCACTATTTAGGAACTATTTCCCAAATATTACACCAAACTCTTTCTTATTTTTCTCTTCTCAAAGAACATCTTTAACTTCTCTTCAAGCTGCTCTTGCTGCCTGGCTAATCTGCTTGGTTTTTTTTTCATCTTCGTTTCCTCTCCTTTCTATTTATAGGCAAAGAATGATGTAGTCGGTGCCTAATTTTTCTTTTTCGTGCAGGTTCTACATTTTTCTCCTGCCTTCTGCCGTTTTTCTTGTTCATTCAGCCGCAATTGTTGAACTTCGCTCTTGCAGCAATTCTATTACATTCTTCAATCTTCTTGCATTTTATCAATGGTGTGGGCCCTCTATGTGGAGGGACCCACCACTAACAGGGAGTTCAGCTGATGTGCTTTTTTGTTATACTTTTCAAAAGCTCGATTTATCTGACTCATTCCTTTCTCCATTCACAAACAGACTAATCAATTTTTTTAGAATAGCAGTACCAAGGGAATGAGTTACACTTACATGAGTAAGGGTTACCCTTGGTGATCGCCCGAGATAAAAATATTGATGTGGATTTTATTATTTGTTGGCTCCTCAATGCTTATAATGCCATCTTTGGTCAACCTGAATTGAACAAAAGCAAAGTAGTGGTGTATACTATGCACTAAGAGCGTGTTTGGTTCAGTGGAATGAATTTAAGTTGAAATGGAAAAAGAAAAAGAAGTGAAAATAGATAAAATAATGGAAACCTATTACCTTGTTTGGTATGTGATGGAAAATTGGAAACCTATTACCTTGTTTGGTATGTGTTTGGTTTATGAAATTCGCTATTACTAATGGAGTTGTTCATGAATGTACAAATTAGAGGTCACCCGAAGCTGCTACGTCATTAGTCTAAGGAAGTTGATGTAGCTGTTGACAGTAGCAGTTGCAAGCTTTGATACAAAGTGTTGTTGGTTTTGCATAGATATTTTGTACTTTGTAATAATTAATTTTGGTGTTTGAAAGCTTCAGAAATCAGTAGCAGGTAGCAGGAGTTAGTGTTTTGTGGAGGAGCTTACATTTAGGCAAACAAAATTCCTTGATTTAAGAGAAGTCAATAAACTGCAGTTGAAAGTATGTGCTGTATAAATACATATGTGAACGCAATGAAAACCGAAACCTTTTTTGCAGTACAAAATCTTGTTCTTTTCCTATCTAAACTATGTCCAAACTCCAACAGTAGCATACAAATGGTAGTATGGGAGCACCACCACCAAGCCTGGATTACGACATTAAGATCCAATTCAACTTGTAAATCAAGCTGTCATAGTCACCACCCGACCGAGTGTCCTTAACACGTAAATTTTAGATTTACAAGATGAAATCCTTAGCCAGCGACCTGAGCCGCAAGAAAAGCTACATGGTTTCAAACAAAATAGAAATTAAGGGAGATGAGCATGAAGTGTGAGTTGGAACAAAAAAGCCACATTCTCTTCAGAATAACCTATTTGCATTTTGATGTCAAAATCATGATGTATTTGCATGGACACTTACAGATATGCCTAGAATTTACCCGTCATTAATAAGCCACATCCTTGCCCTTCACAGTCGACTAGGAGTCATCTAAAAGAAAAAGGTGTTTGGTAAGGAGTGTTGATAGGCTACTAAGGAAGAGGTTAACAGGCTACTTCAGGCAGGATTCATAAGAGGGACTTAGTATCCTTCTTGGTTGTCTAATATGGTTATGGTGGCATGTGTGTGTTGATTATACAAATCTCAATAAAGCCAATCTGGAAGATCCTTACCCCTTTTCAAACATTGATAAATTAGTTAATGGGGTGTGCGACCATGAGTTTCTTAGCTTTCTTGATGCTCTTTTAGGGTACAACCAAATCTGAATAAAATTGAAGGATGAGGAAAATCCTGATTTCATTATTGAAAAGGGAATATTGTGCTACAAAGTAATGCCCTTCAGTTTGAAAAATACAGGAGCAACGTACCAATAGGTTATGGAGAAAATATTCCACAAGCAAATTGAGCATAACTTGGAGGTGTACATCCATGATATGATGGTCAAGTCGAAGCGAGTAGAAGATCATCTAGTTGACCTTGAAGAGATCTTTACTGAGCTTCATAAACATCATATGAAGATTAATCCCAACAAAATGTATGTTCGGAGTCACGGTAGGAAAATTTTTGGGATTCATGATCACACAACAAGGCATTGAAGCTACATAAAAATGTCAAGTTATACTAAACATGGAGAGCCCAAGGACATCGAAAGACATCTAGCAAATTAACAACTACATTGTTGCATTTAACCGTTTGTTATCTATGTCAGCAGACAAGTGTTTACTATTTTTAAAGATTCTTGAAAATGTTAAAAAGTTTGCTTGGACTACAGAATGTGAGGACGCCATTCAAAAGCTTAAGCAATATTTAGCTTCTCCATCGATTCTATCTAAGCCACATGCTGGGGAGCCACTATTTGTCTATTTAGCAGCAACCGACCATGCAATTAGTTCAGTTCTCATAAGAAAAGTCAGTGGTCAGCAAGATCATGTTGATTTCACTCGTAGGGCGTTGTATGGTCCCGAGCTTCGATACTAGCGAATTGAAAGATTGACCTTATCCCTCATACCTCAACTCGACGGCCAAGCCATATTATCAACAACGCAATGTCATAGTCTATATATTAACCCTTACAGTAAGTGCTCCGAAAGATCAATTTGACTGTACAGATGGTGACTTAATCTTTTAACTTGTAAATTGCGAAGAGCGATAAAAGCACAAGTACTTGTAGACTTTGTGGCAGAAATGCCAAAAGGTTTAAGATCAGTTAGAAGAAAAGGAGAGCAAAGGTGAAGTGTGGACCATGTAAGTGAATGGTTTATCCACAAGGAAAAATGAAGGAGTAAGAGCGATTGTGGAAAGCCCAGAAGGGATAACCGTGGAGGAGGCACTCGAAAAGAAATTCAAATCTTCCAATAATCAATGTGAGTATTAGGCCATTATTGTACGAATAAACTTAGCATTCGAATAAACAAGAGACTTGGGAATACTACCCTAAGTTATAGATATTATAAAATTGGATGAAGGAACTTAGGCACCGCCGTCTTATCTTTAAAGAAGTGGAGGCAGTGAGTTGTTGGCACGGCTGTCATCAATGTAGCTGGTGGGGAAGAAAATAAGATGATCAAATATATCATGCAACATTGGTGCAATAATTTCTAGTAATTAGTCCAGTAGTAGAGAAATTTGTAGAAAAAATATATAAAAATTTCATAAAAATTCTTTCTGGCATGCAATGAGGTTGGTTTTAAATGTATTAATCTAATTATTATACAATTGTACCAGCTCATCATAAAGTTTGACATCAATTGTTTATCTATACAGCCACCTGATGCACGAAGTGTAGAGACATCACCTCCAATAAGCCGACGCTTTGGAAATAGTCATGATCCATCTTGGATTTTGAACTTTAGGTTTTGTATTTTTAATTTGTACTAATGATTTATTGTAATAAAATATTAACTCATGATTATATGTTATGAAGGTACTATGCAATCTCTTGTTTACTTTTAGAGATGCTTTTTTAAATAAAGCTTATTGGTTTAAATTGAAATTATTATGAGTGAAATTTAAATTTTAAAATTTATTTCATTATGTAAATACAAATACGTACAATCAAAGAAAAAAAATGGAGAAAGTAGAGTCATTTATTGCAAACCAAAACTGGCTCTCAGATAATAAAATTTGTGTTTTAACATTGTCGTTACACATGTTGCATCTAGCAATGGTTTTTACCATTGCTAAGTGAATTCATAAGTTTTCAATTCACTGGTGACAATCAAAACATCATTAAATGCAACATCTAGTAACAGTTATAATCGATGTCAAATGCTTTTTAAATTTTAACACGATTATTGTCATTAAGTGCTACACTTAACAATAGTTTTCAACATCGTTAACTTCACAGCATGCTTTTTTAAATTTCAATGACAGTTGTAAATGTCGTCCAATACAGCACTTGAATGTCAGTTTTAACGTTGGTTATTTTGACGGTTAAAGGAACCGTCATTAGATGCCGTCACAACAATACAATTACGAAGGTTGAGATGACAGTTGCAAAGTCACTTAGCGAAGATCACAAACCGACATGAAGTTTCATTATTAAGCAACGCTAAATTCCTTTTTCTTGTAGTATAGCCGAGAATTAGCCCAAGACATCAACATGCAGCTGAAGAGCTTTGTTAGCTCTAGATAGGTTGATACCTCTTATTGTTCAGATTCCTAGTTTCCAGGCTGAAGATCTAGCCCAATAGCTACCGCTAGCATCGATATGTTACATTGATGTTGTCAATTGCTTATATTAATTTATGTATTTGTAAAACACATAAAATGTTATAACGACAAAATTACTAATGTGTGGAGATTTGGAGCAGCTGTAGAGGATGATGTAGACGATGGCGATGAAGAGAGGGCAGAAGATCTAGTCATAAACTGATGGGCGGCCAAATAATGTTATTTTTTTTTTATTGAAAAATGTTAACTATATAACTCCTTGTAAAATATTTTGGTCAATTAATGCCAGTATAATATTTTCGGCTTATTTCAATGGCAAATATCTAGTTTCTACTTTCAATTTTTAGAACAATTTGATGATAATGCAGGATCAATGCATGTATGAATATCAAATAAAAAAATTATTCTTAAACTAATTTAGCAAAGTATTAGTTACGGAATTAAAAAATTAGCTACATATTAGCTTTGGATTGTTATGAAGATTAGTAACAATAGAATTTCCATAGCTAATTATCAAGAGCATTTAAAAAAAAAATTCTGAAAACATTTGCTGCTAATTTGTGAGGGATTGACAAAGAAACTTCTGTCACTAACGCATACTAGCAACAGATTGGCCATAGAAATCCTCAATTGCATATTAGCAACCGAAATCCTCAATCGCTTATTAGCAACTTGGATTTGGCAACGGACTGCTTCATCGCCTTCCCTTGCTAACCTGCCAGTTTTTTGTAGAATAATTTCAACTTGGAACTTAAACAATAAATTTTTGTAGAACTAGACGTAAATTCAAATTATTTTGGCAAATTTAAATTATTATGTTGGTCGGTTATGGCTTATATATAATATTTATCATATGTTTTTATTGTTGATTAAAATTATTATATTTATATTATCTACTATTTATGTAATACATTTCCGTATCCATACTCTATGTTTTGAAGAAATTACTTTATTTCGTTCCCATTCCGGTGCAAGATAGACTTAACTAGGCTTAACATGAACTCAAACTAAAACAGAAAATAATTGACTTCAAGATAGGGCTCTCAACATATAGCAGTTAAACTCCAACAAGACATAATCTGGGAGAAACATTGAACTTCTTAATCACAGCGGGAAGACAGCCAAATCCTTGTTGCCATGAAGCTAATTATTTTCATTCACTGGACGTTGGACTTCTATGTATTCACCAGCTGGTTTGGCTTCTGCAACAGATAAAACAATTAGAGTCTGAGTATTATAATATCAAGCCCAAAACTTCGGGGTCTCATTGGCCCTAAACTGCAGAGGCATATTTTGTTCAGATAAGCCAATATAAATGGAAATTTCCTAAATAATATGTCCTTTAACCTTTTTTTATTTTAAAAAATAAACTAATGATGGGGGGAGGAGAGAGAGAGACAGACAGAGTTGCTTTACCGAAATGCAATTTTCTAACACAGTCACGTGTAGATGTCACGGACCTCGTGATCCAATTAATGGCTATACGTTTCAATGCACGAGTTAAAGTTAAATATGAAGCAAGTCATAAAAAGCTGAAGTGTTTTCCTTGTCTTTGCATTTCCCATAATTTTCTTCAAGGCAAAGTACTTGACGAGAACGAGAAAGGTTATCAGGCGTAGAAAAGTGTTCAGAGCGATGTAAAAGTGAAAATGAAGAGGGATTGCTATTATTATTTGGCATTTGGAGTCTTTTGATGCTGACATGTAAGTTATTCAATAATTTATTCAAATCAAAACCTTAATTTTGAATAACTCATTATGTCTTATAATCTTAAAACTTTATGATTCTCACAAAAAAATAATTGAATGAAGACATACCTTGATCCATAATGTTTATCTTGCAAATAAACTTACAGTATATGAGAGATCTCAAAGAAACTGTATTTCTTTCTCTTCACCGCTTTAGGTTTGACGTATGTTTCTTGATGGAGAGAAAACTGTCACTTACTGGACAGAAAAGGACCGGTTTTTTATATAGAGTCTTTAATACACATGTACCATCAACATGTATATACAATAGAGAATATCTCTCTTATTGACCAATAGGATTTTAGCATTTAAACATTATTAGATCATAATTATTCTTAAGTGATAGTTATCATTAAATTTATAATTATCACAAAGTCATTATTATCATTAAGTTATGATTATATTTAAATGGATAAATATAATAACATACATATCTAAAACACATGGTCCACTAATAAAATATATAACATTCTCCCACTTGGCCCATGCAACATTATTCAACTTCATAGGTTCAAATAGAACATAATGCGCATTTATTAGCTAAATCCTTCTTTAAATTGATCACATCATAAATCATCATTAAGCATAAAATTAATAGGGATCATAGCAGTTGTATGCTATTAGTTCGACACAATCCCTTCTATGTATCACAATATTAATCCAATACTTAACATGACATGTAATGAGAGATAACATAAAGGTCCAACAATAATGTCTTTGTCAAAGACAAATCTTGTTAACATTCACATAATTCATTTATGTATATATACTAACAATAAGTAACATGATGCATAAATAAATCAGAAACAACAAATAAATGAGCTCAAAGTGTCAAAACATAAAGAGTATAAAATTTCGTCATAATCTCAATAGTGGTACCCAATAATGCCCATTCTTTCGACATGTCCATTAAATGTCTTTGGCGGTAATCCTTTTGTTAATGGATCCGCAATCATAAAATTGGTGCTAATGTGCTCAATTGACACTCTTTGTTTCTGAACTTCTTCTTTAACGACAAAGTATTTCACTTCCATGTGTTCAGCACCCTTTGAATACTTGTCGTTTTTCGAAAAGAAGACTGCTGCAGAATTATCACAATAAATTTTCAGCGGCTTGGCAATACTGTCGACAATTTCAAGCCCTGAAATAAAATTCCGCAACCATAAACCATGGATGATGGCCTCAAAGCATACCACAAATTCAGCCTCCATAGTGGACATAGCAATGATAGATTGCTTCACACTCTTCCATGATATTGCTCCTCCTGCTAGAAGGAACAAGTAGCCAAATGTAGATTTTCTTGTATCAACACATCCAGCATAATCTAAATCTGAATATCCAATCACCTCAAGGTGATTAGATTTCCTGTAAGTGAGCATGTGATCCTTTGTTCCTTGCAAGTACCTTAGTACTTTCTTTGCAGCTTTCCAATGATCCATTCCAGGATTACTTTGATACCTGCTCAGCATTCTGACAGCAAAATTGATGTCTGGCCTGGTACAAGTCTGAGCATACATCAAGCTCCCAACAACGGATGCATAAGGAATTCTTTCCATTTCTGTGCGTTCCAATTCATTTTTTGGGCATTGCATAAGGCTGAATTTATCTCTTTTCTGAACTGGAACAACACTTGCAGAGCACTTTTTCATCTTAAATCTCTCTAAAACTTTATTGATATATGCTTTCTGAGACAGTCCTAACATTCCTTGTGACCTATCACGGAATATTTCAATTCTTATCACATAGGATGCCTCACCCATATCTTTTATTTCGAAGTTCATAGAGAGAAATTTCTTGGTGTCATGTAATAAACCAAGATCATTTGTAGCCAGCAAGATGTCATCGACATACAGAATCAGAAATATAAACTTGCTCCCACTAACCTTCAGATATATACACCGATCAATAGTGTTTTCTTTAAATTCAAAGGAAGTAACAGTATCATTGAACTTAAGATACCATTGTTGGGAGGCTTATTTAAGTCTGTATATTGACTTCTTAAGTTTACACACCATGTGTTCCTTTCCTTTTACTGGAAAACTCTCAGGTTGATCCATATAAACCTCTTCCTCTAAATTTCCATTCAGAAAAGCAGTTTTCACATCCATTTGATGTAACTCTAAGTCATAATGAGCTACCATTGCCATAATAATTCTAAATGAGTCCTTTTTGGAGACAGGTGAAAATGTCTCTTTATAGTCAATGCCATCTTTCTGAGTAAAACCTTTGACAACAAGTCTAGTTTTAAATCTTTCGACATTGTCATTTGAGTCGCATTTGGTCTTAAAGACCCATTTACACCCGACTCTTTTACAACCTTCAGGCAATTCAACAAGATCTCATACTTCATTATGATCCATTGATTTAAACTCTTCTTTCATAGCATCTAACCATTTATTATTATTGGCACTTTCCATGGCTTGTGAAAATGAAACTGGATCATCATTAACTCCTAAGTCAAATTCTGACTCTTGTAAATAGACCACATAATCATTAGAAATAGCATATCTCTTTTGTCTTTGAGATCTTCTTAATGCTATTATTTCATGTGGTTCAACTATTATAGGTTCATTGGTGACAACTTCATTATGGGGTGTTTCATCAATTATTTGTTGTTCTTCTAAGTTGTCAAACTGTTCTACAATTGTGGGAACAACAATTTCCCAAGAAGTTTTAGGTAAAAGAACTTGTACCTTAACTTCTTGGATTTCCACTTTTCGTGGTTCTACACTCCTATTAACTTCACCATTTTCAATGAACCTAGCATTTCCAGTTTCAATAATTCTTGTACTATGATTAGGACAATAAAATCTATACCCTTTCGATTTTTTTGGATAACCAATGAAGAAACCACTTATTGTTCTTAAATTCAGTTTCTTTTCATGTGGATTATAAATTCTTATTTCTGCCGGGCAACCCCAAATATGCAGATGCCTTAAACTGGGTTTCCTTTCTGTCCATAGTTCAAAAGGAGTTTTTGAAACTACCTTACTAGGAACCTTGTTTAACAAGTACATGGCAATTTTTAAAGCATGCATCCACAACGATAAGCGTAAAGAAGAAAAACTCAACATACTCTTAACCATATCAATTAGAGTATGATTACGTCTTTCTACAACACCATTTTGTTGTGGTGTTCCTGGCATTGTGTATTGGGCACATATGCCATGCTTTTCAAGAAATTTAGCAAATGGACCAGGACATTGTCTAATTTCATCATATTTTCCATAATATTCACCACTTCTGTCAGACTTGATAACTTTCACCTTTCTGTCTAATTGTCTTTCTACCTCAGTGACAAATACCTCTAAGGCATCTGTTGACTAAGATTTTTCATCCAACAAATAAACATAGCCATAACGTGAAAAGTCATCAATGAAGGTGATAAAATACTTTTCTCCATCAAAAGATGGAACATGAAAAGGCCCACATATATCGGTGTGTATAAGTTCAAGGAGCTGTGTGCTTCTTGTGGCTACTTTCTTAATTGTGTGTTTTATATATTTTCCTTTAATACAATCCACACATATGTCAAGATCAGTAAAATCCAAATCTAGAAGGATTTCATTCTTTACTAATCTCACTATTCTTTCTTTGGATATGTGACCCAAACGTTTATGCCACAAGTAAGCTGAACTTTCATTAATTAACCCACGTTTAGTACCAACATTATGATGCAAGGTTAGAAGAGTCTCAGCAAAAAGGTTATCAAGCTTTAATTTGTATAAACCATCAGATAAAATACCAGAACCAATGAGATGATTATGTTTGAATAAGCTAAAACATCCATTCCCAAATTTAAAAGAGTATCCAGCTGTATCAAGTTTAGACAAAGAGACTAAATTTCTAGAAACAAAAGGAACATAAAAGGTTTGAAAAAGATATAAATGATGTCCAGTATCTAAAATCAAACGATAGGTCCCAATGGCTTCAACTGGAGCTTTGACTCGGTTCTCCATAAAAACAAACTTTTCATTTGGATTTATGGTTTAGGTTGTAAGGAATCCCTGCATCGTATTAAAAACATGAGTGGTACAACCAGAATCAATCCACCAAGTATTATAAGGAACTTCAGTTAAATTTGATTCGAAAATACTAAAGCACTAGGCTTACATTTCTTTTCGAACCATGCCTTGCGTTTAGGGTAATCTTTTTGATAGTGTCCAAATTTTTTACAGAAATGACACTTATCATTCTTTTGTTCCTTCTTGTGATTGGGACAAATGACTCATTAACTTTATGTAGTCCTTGCTTGCCCTTTTCATTCTTCTTTACATGTTTCTTACCAGCTCCTTGCTGACCCATGAGATTAATTGAATGAATTCCTTATTTCTTCAGCCTGCCTTCCTCTTGAATGAGCATGTTATGCAATTCATGCACATTCCATTTATCCTTAATAGTGTTGTAACCCATTTGGAACGTGGCATACTTAGAAGGCAAGGAGTTCAAAATGAACTGCACAAGGAAGTTTTCATTCACCTCCATTCCCATGGACTTCAATTTTGCTGCTATACTTGTCATCTCAGTGACATGCTCATGCATAATACATGAACCATCAAATTTCATGGTAGTTAATGTACTCATTAATGACCCAGCCGATGATTTATCAGCTATATCAGACTGGGAGCGCTCTTCCACAAAATTCATGTATTCCTTTGCAATTTCAGTTTTGGGAATTGTGGACTTAATGTTGTTTGCTACTGTCATTCGTATAAACATTAGGCTCAATCTATTAGATCTTTTCCAAGCTTTATGGAGATATCTCTGTTCTGTGCTGCTTGAATCAGTAAGAGTAGCAAGCTTATCAGTCAAGAGTGCTAAATCAAGATCCAAAACACCTAAGTGAAATTGGATCTTTTCACGCCACTCAGAGAAGTTAAGCCCATTGTACTTTAATATAGACAAAGCTTGCGAATGAAGAGAAACAGGAACTGATACTGCAAACAAATAAAATGCTCATACATTAATGCTTTGAGTCATAATTTAAATGCATAACTCAGATTCAGATAATATCATCAATAAATGTACATTAAAGTCCACCTTTGGGTGATCCAACAATGCACAAAAATAAACATAATTGATGCTTAATTTAATCTTACATAATCGGTAATTACATATACTCTAATTTGACATGTTTGTTATCTTTGGATATACTAAACAAATCAAATGAAGTACATTAATTATCCACATTCATGTTCTTGACTATAAAACTAACTAATCAACCTTTGGGCAATCCTTAAATATTTTATAACCAATAACCTTCAATATACCCATAAATAAACAATCATTATATCATTTATAAGCATCAAAATTCATGGGTAATTGAAAATAAAATCATTATATAATTTGGAATTAATTTTCTTAATGATTCGACCACTTTGGTGATTAACAAATCTTACATAATATAATTCCAAAATTATAAACATACTTTCAAATAATGATCATATATAATACAATTCTTAAATATAAAATTATATATGCTTGTATTATCCAAATCATGAAATTACATAATATATTATAATTCAAAAGTCATCAATAAAGTGGAAAAGCCATCATCAAAAGTGACGTAGGATTAAAAAGGAAAAAGCCATTCATACATATAATAAGGCTAATTTAATAAAGCCAATTCATGCTTGCTGTTGCGTTTCGGAAAAGTTCCCAAGATTCATGCATCACGCGGAAAACAAAAGAAATTGCGGGAGAAAAATTGATTTCGCTGTTGCGTTGCGGAAAAGGTAAACATTATGCAGAAAGTAACATAAATTTTCGAAAACTGATAAAATACAATTATGTAATTCTTGATATGTTAGAAGAAGGAATTATAATTTTAAATGAAAAATCATAAGTTCTAAAACCATGCTCTGATACCACATGTAAGTTATTCAATAATTTATTCAAATCAAAACCCTAATTTTGAATAACTCATTATGCCCTATAATTTTAGAACTTTATGATTCTCATAAAAAAATAATTGAATGAAGACATACCTTGATCCATGATGTTTATCTTGCAAAAAAACTTACAGTAGATGAGAGATCTCAAAGAAAACGTATTTCTCTCTCTTCATCGCTTTAGGTTTGACGCACGTTTTTTTATGGAGAGAAAACTGTCACTTACTGGGCAAAGAGAGGACCGGTTTCTTATATAGAGTCTTTAATACACATGTACCATCAACATGTATATCCAATAGAGAATATCTCTCTTATTGACCAATAGGATTTTAGCATTTAAACATTATTAGATCATAATTATCCTTAAGTGATAATTATCATTAAATTCATAATTATTACAAAGTCATTATTATCATTAAGTTATGATTATATTTAAATAGATAAATATAATAACATACATATCTAAAACACATGGGCCACTAATAAAATATCTAACAAGACAGACATCCATTAGAACAATGATGCACTTACCGTAAACCTTGAGATCAAGGTGTTGTTTGCAAATAGTATCACTATAGGTGATGCACTCTTTTGGTTGAACCTGATCTGTGGATTTTTTTCTAAATGGGAAGAAACGAAAGGCTTGTGGTGAGAAATTTGATGAAAAAATTAGAGTATGAATACCAGCTTGCGCTCGGAGAAGAAATATTGCAGCTTGGATTGTAGTAATAGCCATAACCATTCTGTGCATTCTTTTTGCAATTATCACTATAAGAACGACAATCCTTAGGATGTTTATGTATTGTGATGTGGAGTTAAAGAGATACGAAAAGAAAATATTTATATATAGATTATAAATGCCACAAGCTTTCCAATTACAACCAAAAGATCCTTTGAAGTGTATGCTGTATTTTAGTGAAAAACAAATTACATAGTGGATTATTGTTGATGATAAATCAACAGTTTAGATTTAGGAAGGCTCGTAGTTGGAATTATATGAATATATTTGGTATTAATATTTTAAAAAATATCCCTTTTTTGTTTGCACAAATGAAGTCTGCTATTGGTTCTTTTTTTGGTACAAGAGATGCTATTAATTTAATTATTCTAAGAGTGTATGTCCTCTCATTTAATAAATTAAGGGTGCTTTCTTTCTTTCTAAAATACCAAGATAACTTTCGGTACTATATAATTTCCATTTTGTTAGCTAGTGGCTTATCAAGTGTATAATTTTCATGCTATAAGTGACTTTTTGTATTTAAAACAAGGTAAAATGCAGTTTATTATCTTCTTGTAAGAATATCTTTCATGTTATTATTCTGTGGTTTGAAAGTTAATATTTTGTTATTTCTAGGTTTGTGATCATTAGCACAACACTACTATGTTTTTAAATTTCATCCTATAGAATCCTTAAATTCTATATGATTTCTCCAAATTTCTCTCAATTTTATTTCAATCCTTTTCTTCTCAACTGAGTTGTATAGTCCAAAAATCTTGCCTCATCCCCAAATCCTATATGTTTCCTCAATTTCTTCAAATTTATCCTAATTCCATTTCAAAATCTTTAATTGCTCTCTTCAATTAAGCCCCACACTCCATAAATTCTTGCTACTTCTTCAAGTTTTTGCCTAACCTTCAATTTAATAAAATTTCTTCCAATTTCACATCAAAATACCTAAAGCCTCTGTTTTTAACCTAAGATCCATACTCTCCAAATTCTTGTCTTGTGTGTTCAATCTAACATCCCCAATTTCTTCAAATATCTCACATTTCATCTCAAAATCCTTCACCCTTTCTCTCCCTTCTTGAGTTCGACACTCCTTAAATACATAGTCCATCCTTACATTACTATTTCATCCTCGAATTTTTAGTTGAAACTATTTTTTTTAGATGAATTTTGGAGAAATTTTAAAAAATAGTTTGAATTTTGGGAATTTCGTATGATATTTTATGGAATTAAAAGTATATGTTTAGTTTTGATCTAAGGAAGCAAACATCAAGGTAATAAAATGTCAACTTCTAAATTACATGGTAACAAAATGAAAAGATCTAAACCACAAGGTAAGAAACTGTGTTTTACCTAAAAAATTGATTTTTCAAGAAAAAATTTTCTTCAAAAGATTTTACAACACAAGTAAATAGACCATAGTCAAGGGCAACCACAACTAGGAACGCACAGAATAGGGATAGAACCATAACAACGGTTAACAAGACCGTCTCTAAACCCGAGTATAATGACGAAATTAATGGTTGAGAATGACAATATACTATATTTTTCAATTCCATTCTTCATGGGATGAAATTATTATAATAACACTATTACATTAGTTCACTACAAGAAAAAAGGGATTTAACGACAGTTTTTAGTGAATTTAGCGATGGTTGTTATCGTCGCTAAACCTCTTAATGATGGTGGGACAAACTGTCGTGGAACCATGCGCATTGCAACCGTTTTGGTCAACTGTGGGAATGACATCGTTAGGACTCGTCATAGCAACGGTTAGGTAACCAACGTTAAGCCTAGCCATAAAGACAGTTTACAGCCTATAGAGATTACAAAAAAAATCTAAAGCAAATCACATAACAAATAAATTGTGAATAAAAAATTAATAGTCATTCAGAAGATAAAATTACAATTTACAACTTATAGAGATTACAAAAAAATGGTGTACAATGGAATCATGAACATGGGCCCTGCGGCGGTTGATTAAGCCGATGTCCACTGGCATTATCACTAAGGACTTGAAAAATAATTTCGTTATTTAAGCATTTTGAAATTAAATAAATTAATAGACACAATTTTTTATAGAGTTTAGCATTGAGAAATTACACTAGGACTTGCACTGTGAGCAAGTGCAATTTCAGGCGGCACTTGACCCTGGAAGTTTTGGAGTAGGAACGCCATAACTGCCTCCATCTGTTTCTATTGTGCTGCAATATAAGCATCACGTGCCTCTCGTTCGGCCTCTTGTCATTACTGTTCGGCATCTTACTCCTCTATTGCCGTTTTCAGACGTGTCACCTCAGTTTGCAACTCCTCGTATGAAGGCCTAGAGTATGAACTCAACCCAGTTAAGCCACGACCAAAGACTTGGGTTGGACAAACACCTACCCTTAATTTTCAAATGCAACCTGAGTGCTCCTTAGTTCCCAAAACTCTCACAAGTGAATCAACTATCGAGAACTCTTGGGAAAAGCTATCCTCATGTTGGATCGAGGCAATTTTTTCCTACAAAATAGAAAAATAGACAATAAATTTTGTTAAAAGTTAACAAACAATCAAATAAAATATTAACATAAAAGAAAAATAGCATAATTATATGTACAGAAACTACTCGAGCCTTATCGTTTATGTATGATCTGTCAGCCCTTTTATGAGCAACTATTCATACATCGCCATGAATCATCGGACCCCCAATCTTAGCCTCCTGAAAATGTTAACAATTAATGAAATTTTTATTATGTTAATTAGTATTTTATTAGCAATAAAATAAGAGACACATAAAGGAAAAATTACTAGCTTAGTTTTTTTATGTGCAAGGCTCTTCGATCTAGTGGTATATGGCATCATCATACATCTTCTATTTTGCGTATTCTGAGCAACCACATCTAATTACTTGCACAAACAGATTAATTGATAATACTTTTTGACAAAATTAAATATATGCAGAAATGGATATAAGTAATTACCCTAAACTTCACTTCAAGTCAGTAGTCGATGAAGGTAGCCCACTGCTCACGTGGGATGCCAGATGAGATGTCATTGAGCAACTCATCCCTAATCTTTGTCCCATCATACTTTAATCGAAACACATTGTAACGTGTGGCTCTCCATTTTTCTCTAAGTGACTACAAAATCAACTTCTTGTGGAGGCTCGACATGTTAAAGTGTGTCTACATAAGAAAGTACAAATGTCAGTAAAAAATAAAAAATAATCTGGTGTAATTAGGAAGAATGAACAATCCATACCTATATTGTGTTTATGAACACATACGTCTTGTAATCTTTTGGAATGCTCCTCCAATCTCTATAGGAGATTGGAAAGAAACGGAAGTTATCTCCAATGATGCCAAAGAACACACCAAGAAGATCACCACTGTCTCCGATGGATTGGTGGGTGTCGTTGAATTGGACAACCACCTTATGCCTATAAGGTAGTGCTTAAACATCATGGACAGTCAACTGTTTGGGTGTCACCTGCCTAGTCCCATCTATCAAAAGAAAAAATAATCATGTTAGCTCAGTACTTGTCTTGAACGCTAAAGTAACGACGATTAATTTTTAACCGTCGTTAATATCTATAATATAACAATGGTTAAAAAATTGTCATTATACTCGGGTTTAGAAACAGTCTTGTTGACCGTCGTTATGCTTCCGTACTTATTCTGTGCGTTCCTAGTTGTGGTTGCCCTTGACTATGGTCTATTTACTTGTGTTGTAAAATCTTTTTAAGAAAATTTTTTCTTGAAAAATCAATTTTTTTAGGTAAAACACAGTTTCCCACCTTGTGGTTTAGATCTTTTCATTTTGCTACTATGTAATTTAGAAGTTGACATTTTATTACCTTGATATTTGCTTCCTTAGATCAAAACTAAACATATACTTTTAATTCCATAAAATATCAAACAAAATTCCCAAAATCCAAACTATTTTTTTTATTTCTCTGAAATTCATATAAAAAATAGTTTGAACTAAAAATTTGAGGATGAAATAGTAATGTAAGGATGGACTATGTATTTAAGGAGTGTTGAACTCAAGAAGGGAGAGAAAGGGTGAAGGATTTTGAGATGAAATGTGAGATATTTGAAGAAATTTGGGATGTTAGATTGAACACACAAGACAAGAATTTAGAGAGTGTGGATCTTAGGTTAAGAACATAGGCTTTAGGTATTTTGATGTGAAATTGGAAGAAATTTTATTAAATTGAAGATTAGGAAAAAATTTGGGGATGTAGCAAGAATTTATGGAGTGTGGGGATTAATTGAAGAGAGTAATTAAAGATTTTAAAATGGAATTAGGATAAATTTGAAGAAATTGAGGAAACATATAGGATTTGGGGATGAGGCAAGAAATTTGGACTATACAACTCAGTTGAGAAGAAAAGGATTAGGGATCATGAAATAAAATTGAGAGAAATTTGGAGAAATCATATTGAATTTAAGGATTTCCATAGGATGAAATTTAAAAACATAGTAGTGTTGTGCTAATGATCACAAACCTAGAAATAACAAAATATTAACTTTCAAACCATAGAATAATAACATGAAAGATATTCTTGCAAGAAGATAATAAACTGCATTTTATTATTCATTTGATGTTTCATGTTGTCAATTAATTTAAAGCAAACATGTCCATTTGAATGATTATTTAGTTTAAAATATTTATGGTATATTTTCCAACTTGCAAAAATTATATCATAAATGATATTCATATTTAATCATATTTTTATGAAATAATAATTTCTTTTAAGTTTTTGAAAATATCATAATTGGACCGACCGAGGCCTTTAACTAAGAGTGTACTTGTGCATCGTAAACTACACAAACTGAAAAGATAATTTTTTCCATAAACTCTAACATCAAGCCATGACATAGTAACTAATTCTTTAGTTCATGTGGAAAAATATGATAAAACGACTCTAGTTGAACAATAATTATAGTGCACTTGCTTGAGAAAATATTTGAATGCTCTCAAGGGCTAACCGACCATTTAAACCTATATGACTCCCTTAGCCCTCTTGGTATCAACTTCTAATTACACTTTCTATCTTATTTACTTTTTATACAACAATACTCCTTCAATGGCTCTCTCTAGTAATTTTAACTAGAGTCATTATCGAAAATTGGGCTTTTAGAAATGGTTTTTTTCTACAATTTTTAAAAATTGTCACTAAATGAATTAGTTTGGGATGGTTTGGTAATCGTCGAATATCTAAATGCATTTAGCAGCACTTTTTCTTGTAACTACTGGTAACATTTTAACCTTCATTCTTTTCCAATAAAAGTTTTAATGCTATCATCATTTCTGAAATTTAATCCCCAACCCTAATCGTCCCTTAGCAAGTAGAGTAAAATCATGAACAAGAATGTGATGATGAGAAAGAGGGAAACAATGAGAGAGAATAAGAGAACACGAGGAAGAAGGAACACAGAAAGAACAAGAAAGAAATGAGAAGGACACATGAGATTGAGAAGCAAACAGAGAGAGAGAGGAAAAGATAAGAGAACATCAGGAACAAGGAAGAAGTAGAAGGAAGCGAGAAGAGAAATACATCGAGAGGCAAAGTGGGTGCTCCATCGAAAAATAGAGGGGACATTCAACAAATGAAGAAAGTGAGCAAATATAGAGAAAGAGGAATCGAGAGAGAAATAAGAGAGCTTTGGTGGAGAGTGAAGTGAGTATAACAGTGAAACAAAGAAAGGAATTGAGAGAGGTCACCAAAGATCCAAAAAAGAAAGAAGTTGTGTGAGAGAGAAAGAGTGTCATTCATCTAAGACCGGGATCTTGAGAGCTTGGAAAGCAAACCACCTAGGCTGAGGAAGAACGCGAGAATTGAGATCAAATTTGAAATTGAGGAACAGACCTACAATTGAAGGAGGAAGAGGCGAGCATACACAAGAATCGAGGAGATTGTGAAGGAGCACCTTTTTCACCTAGGTAATGCTTCACATATTTTCTCTTCTAAATCTATTCAATCTCTATAAGTACTACTAAAATTTTTGATTAGATTATAACTACTATTTCAACATTGGGTATCAGATCTTGTTATCATTTGGGTTTGGGAATTTTTTTTGGTATAGACACCAAGTAGGTATCCTCTAGCCGACAATCAGAGACTAATTCTCCCCAAGGCGTAGAGATCACCAAAGTGATTTTTGTGTCTACCAACAAAGTCTTTTTCATACACACAACTTGGATCGAACCCAGAATATCATGTTTTAAGGGACTCAACTATCTACCAATTGTGCCAGACCTTGTTGGTATTTGGGTTTGGGAATTTAATTCGTTTATTTTTACAATTTAAGTTAGACCTATCTTGTTCCTACTTATCTATATAATTTTGCTTTGGGAGCTCTAAATTAACAAAAAAAACACTTTGGTATGTTGTTGATTCAATATAAGGGTTTTAGTTTACGTCTATGTTTACCTCACATGTTTTGGTTAGATAACATGTTTACATGGTTTAATTTTCTATTAATTCAGATGCCTAGGAAGTCATTGTCTAATTGAATGTGTAACATGCCTATGATAGATAACATGTAGACTTAAACCTTAGGAGAGAACTTATTTCAATGTTATTTTCTATATATATTTTTATCTGCCTAGCAGATGACATTACAATAAATTGTGGGTATTGCGATGGAATTATAACAATAGTTACAAAACCCATCATTATAACATGGCATAACGACAGGGTTTTATCACCATTGTAAAATTAAAAAATTTAACGATGGATATAGAAAAATTGTTGTTAATTAACCAAGCTTTATGGTAAAATGTCATTAAATGTGCGGCATAATCACTGTTTGTAGGAAATTTCTCTATAATTGTCATTAAATTTTGACAGTTCATGGATATTGCAATATTTAACAATGGTTTAATGAGAACAGTCATTACTTGAGGATGGTTATGCATTAACCATCGTTAAGGCATTTAATAACCATATGGTTATCCGTGTAACTTAACAACAGATTAACCTATAACTGTCGTTAAGTTGCTATATTTTCACTTCTCTATTTTCCTCTTTCATTTTTTGCTATTTTCTCTTGCGTACTTCTTCTTCCTCCCTTCTTCTCTAAATTCTCCAACCATCATTGTGCTCATCGTTCTCTTCCCCACCGTGTCGGTCATTCTCGGCCATTCACCATTTCCAGTCAACCCTACGTACAATTGAGTTTGTCCTTGCCTTTGATACTTCTACAATAATATCTTGATTTGTTGACTTTTTGAATAGTCGTTGATAGTTTTGTTCTTGATTCCTATATTGAATATTTCATGCGTCCAATCTTGATTTCTATATTGAATGATGAATATTTCATGCTTTTGTGACAAAAATAACAAAAAAATAACAAAAATAACATATTTTCAATTATATTATGTTCATAATTGGCGTCACTTTATAATTTAAAATTTACAAATTTCCTTTAACTAAAATTTAAGAATTAAAAGTGTAAAAGAAAAAAAGGTGAGTTAGTGAACTCCAAAATATAAATAAAATTATAAATTTTACAAATTGTGGACCTTAATTAGAATAAAAATTCATAAAAAATTTCACTAGAAATTAGTTAATTCTTAAAGTACACAAATGTTGCTTAGTGAATTAATTTGTGAGTAATATTATATATGGATAGAGTTATAAGTAGCAATTTAAAAATACTCAAAATACAATATAAATTTTTTAAATAATTACTATATAATAATTACTAAAAGATTAAAAATTATACCCTCTAAATAACATAAATACCAATTTATTTTTAAAAGAGTTAAATATTAATTTAGTCTATGAAATTAATAAAAATAAACCAAAATTTAAGTACCATATTTATATTGATCAAACCATCAAAATATATCCATAAATGTTAAATATTAGAAACCCTAATGATATATCACCAAGTTACAATTGTGTACAACATGAGATTGACAAAAAGTGGAGTATAGTCGTGTATATGAAACCTTGTGACTTGTATGACATGGATGACGTCAATGATTATATTATGTACGAGAGTGATATATTACAAGCTCAAAATTTAGAAATGTAATTTCCATAAGGGGTATTAAATTTAGGCTTGTTTTGGTAATAAATTTTGTTATTTTTATATTTATTGTTTATTTTTATCATAAACTTAGCACTATTACATGTTTATTAATTCTAAATTCTTATTATTTTTTTAACTAACAAGAGTGCTGAAGATGAAGAGAGTTAGTTCCTTGATTACAAGCAAGGCGGGTGAATCCAGCTCGAACAATTCTTTATCTCGCTCGACAGTCAGTGAAGATGAATAGCTTCAGGACATTGATACACTTGATTTTGAGATTGTCCCATCCACGTTCCCTCCTTAAAATGGCTAGGCACCTGAGGAGAAGTTAGAAATTAATGATCTTTCACTAGGTTAGACTAGCCCCTCAATCAACACAACAAGAACATGCTAAATAAAGGAGAAGCTGGTTGGTTGATGTTATCAGTAAGTACCCTAACTCTCTTAATGTACAAGTTGTTTAGTCTAATTTAGTGTACTAATTTTTTCTTTACAAGTGGGAATGGTCAAGTAACACCTACCCAATTGATAGTACATAATGTTTGGGTACTTTCCCATGGATTGAGGGTGATTGTATAGTTCAACGACACACATAAACCAATTTGAGATATGGGTGGTTTGTTGGGTGTGTTTCTGGTTACTATTAAGGATGGTTTTTGAATCTTCCCCATCTCTTACAGAAACTAGAGAAGTATTCTTGCTGACTACAAGAACAACTTGTTTAGAGATACTATATAGGTACTAACACATGTTATTTTTTTCCTAAACGCCTTGATTATGTATCTTTATTAACAATTGTACTTTCTATTGTAGGAAAAAATTGTAGTGGAAAAGCAACACAAGAAGGTTATTTTTGAATCACTTAGGGAGAAGTGAAAAGTTTGACATTATAACCTGTATTGGTTAAAAAATGATGGGACTAAGACTAGAGAGCTTGCACTGAAGAAGGTTGAGATGGTAATTTTGCATTTTTTTAATAATATATTTTAAGTTTAATTTATATTAAACATACGTTACATTATTTTTGAAATTTTTATAAAGTTGAGGTTGGGGCCCAAGTGACACAAGGAGATGTATGGACTGTAGTCCATAAAAGGGCTGATAGATTATACATTAATAACGAAGCTAGAGCTATCGATGTAAGGGCTGATGGATCATACATTAATAACGAAGTTAAAGCTATCGATGTAAGTTATGACATTTTTAATAATACATTTTATTATCTAATTTGGTTATAATAATATACTTTTAACAAAATTTGTTTCTTTATATTCAAATTTATAGGAAAAAATTGCCTCAATTCAGTGTGAGGACTTTTCTTTCTAAAAGCTTTACAATGCTGATTCATTAGCTAAAGTTCTAAGAACTAAAGAGCACTCAGATCGAGTTCAAAGATTTGGATTGGATGTTATCCCAACCTAAGTCTTTGGTCTTGGTTTTGCTGGGTTGAGTTTGCAATCTGGGCCTTCTTACTAGAAGTTGCTAACTAAGGTGACCCAACTTAAAGCAACGATGAAGGAACATGAGGTTGAACAAAAGGCTGAGCAAGCAGCACGTGAAGTAGAAATAACTACACAACAACAGATGAAAGCAACTATGGCTTTCCTACTTCATAACTATCAAGGTCAAGTGCCACCTTAGATTGCATTTGTACCAAGTTTTGGTCTAAGGGTAATTTTATAAAATCTTAATTGTATTATAAAAATAAATATTCTTGCAATTCATTTTATTATTTACTAATAACATATTTTATTTTTA
The DNA here is from genome assembly GCA_037074535.1 of Gleditsia sinensis. Lineage (NCBI taxonomy): Eukaryota > Viridiplantae > Streptophyta > Magnoliopsida > Fabales > Fabaceae > Gleditsia > Gleditsia sinensis. Next base: position 58,015,571 of record CM073468.1, on the reverse strand, counting down.
GGCACTGAGTGATTAAGCTAGTGGATGCTAACCTCCTCTAGACCTTGAAAGTTAATTTATACTTTTATTATATATTTTATGTAATTATTATGGAACATGCATTATAATTCAAAATTTGATTGCATATCAGTTTTTATTACATAATTTGACTCTTCTTAATTTAATTTTCTTATGAATATTGGTATTATTATTGATAGGATAAATTAAACAAAATTAATTCAAATAAAGGTAAAATCAAAAAAAGAAGAAGAAAAAAATGTGGGTTAAAAGACGGTTAAAGAAAAGCATGGTTAAAACATGAATTGATGATGATTATGAACCATCGTAAAAACATCATTTAATGATGGTTTACTTTTAATTGTCATTAAATAAAAAAATAAAAAATGGAGAAACAATTTCGGATTAATGACAGTTAAAGTAAAACCATTGTTAGGTTAAGTCTTAATAATGGTTACAAACTGTCACTAATTCAAGTTTAATGACAGTTTGTTGACCGTCATGACTGAACAACAATTACGTGACCATCATTAAGACATGAATTAATGATGGTTATTTGACTGTCGTTAGGATGTGACTTAGCAACGGCAATCTCATAGTTCAATAAAATCGTTGCTATATCTTTGATTCTGTGACAGTTTTGCCAACATCGTTAATGTCGTTAGCGATGGTTAAAATCGTTGCTAAAACCACTAAATAACTATCGTTAAAACCCCTCTTTTTATAGTGTGAGGGTTAGTAACTAAAAGGATAAAAAGTTTGTATATTATTCTCTCACACATAATGGGCTTATACTTAGTTCTGAGAGAACCCTAAGTTAGTAGAAATTGTTTAACATTTTTCTTGTGGGGCCTTGACCCTCGAAAGGTTATTGTGAAGACTTCGCTCATGCTGTTACTTATCTTATAGGTTTGGACTTTATGGTAGTTCATATCGTCACATGATTATGCTTGTAAAAGAGGGTCTTCACCTTAATGGTGGGAACAATCAGGAGATCTTTTATCCTTTAGGATGATAGGCCTACCCTAAAACCATGTGCATCAATAAAATATACCTTAGTAGCCATCCAAATAGCTAGAGTCAAGTTCCACTAGGTTAGTCATTCCAACCTAAGGTTTATCCAATAAATAAGACAAAGGAGAGTATATTCCTTTCTTTTTCTTGCATAACATGACAACATGACCACACCTTAAGAAATGAGCAATTAATGGTTGCTCTATGCTAGAGTAGTTAGCAAGTGTTCTTTCATAAAGGGACACTTAATAACTACAATGAAGGTATATGCATTATAAACTTAAACCCATTTAATGGGTTCCTGACCCAAAACAACCATAAAATTCAATAATATATATATATATATATATATATATATATATATATATATATATATATATGCACGCACACACACATTCATATATATATATATAGCCCTATATTTTCAAAAATATAAACTACATGAAGATTTGAATGTCTCACAAGTCGATAATTGGCTCTCTTTCTCCTTGTGGAATAATAAGTACCTGAAGAAGAAAGGAGATTTATTTTTACCCTGATGCTACAATAAACATTACTAAATGCGTCATTAGCTAAGGGATGAAATACATGTTTCTTTACTAAAAAGCCAATATTGATTAGTATATTATTAGACCAAGTGTCCACTTTAACATACAACAAATGAAAAAGAATTGCTTAGTTTTTGTCCTTAGCTGAGTGGGGAATTAAATCTCTCCCAGTTGAATAATCAATCCTCTTTGTCCCAATGAAGCAATAAACACATCAACGATAGGAGAAAAATAATTCTAATCTATATGTCAAAATTGATCCATAAGTATATAATTGCATATTAAAGAGACCCCTATTAAAAATATTCGAAGACATTGGTTAATATACTAATAAATCCATAAAAAAAATCTTTTTGAAAATAGCATTGGTCAGGTAAAGGATTAAATATCTCCCAAGGCAATGACTGATGCATCATGGGACACCTCTATGGGAAGAACTTTAATTCTTTCATGAGACATAATGACTACACTAATCCAATCATGGCCTACAAGAACCAATAAGGGCAAACAAAGCATGATCAACACGATTAGATTTTGGTTTTTTATGAACTAAAAGGAGAAACCATAAAATGGAAACTAGAATAGTGGTGGGATGATAAAATAACATATCGATGTGGAAGCCTCCTAAAGGTGCCACTAGTAGGTCATCAAGGGTGTGTGAATTAAAACCTTATATTAGGGCACAAACAATTAGCTTTACAACAAAAGATAACATGAAGGAAGTTGGGTGACTTTCTATTATGGAGAGCCTAAGATTAAAAAGTTAAGCTATTAAATCAAAATAGTTTGGGGAGAATGATCTTCAAAGGATCAACATAACTAGTCAAACGAGTCATATAGATACTAAGGAATATGAGGAGTGGTTGAAAGAAACAATAAGTATAGCTAATCCTTTTTTGGCTCCTCGAGATCCCCTATTAAGTAGAAATACTCAAAAAATTAATGACATCCTATTAAAACAAATAAAGACAGTAAATGAAGAAAAAGAAAAGCTTGAAAGAGAATATTAGAGGAAAATAGATCTTAGCCTACCTAGAAAGAGAATTTCAAGAACTGCAAAAAGAGGTAGAGGAATTAAAGTGAAAAAAAAAGCCAAGAAAGAAAAGTTAAGGTAAAAAGTATAAAGAGGGACAATGGAAAGATGAAAAGTGCAATGGAAGATAGCCAAAAGTGTATGAAGGAGAATGAACAAAGAATGAAGAACAATAGAATAAGGTTGATGAAGGTCGTTTGAGAAAGTGATGTCTTGAAATAAAAATTGAAAAGGCTTTAGCAATCTAGTGAGCCACTCTAGGAAAAGGTCGCATCTCTCATAGCACAACTAGAAGGGATAGTGGTAATGTTAAACCACACTAAAGAAAATAAAAAACCAAAAGATCTAAGACTTAATAGATATACTCAACCTTTATTTTGGGATGATAGAAGAATGGAGGCTATGTTGTGATGATCAAGTTGAGGTGACCAAATAAGGGTTAAGAAATTCACAAAGCTTGTAACTTGACCAACTAGGCAAATCCAAATTAAGTTCTTTCAACTATGTAGTTAACTAGTAAATGCTCCACTTTAGGTTTTTAAGTTCTTTCATCTTTGTAGAACCATTGTATCAAAATTAAAAGTCATGACTAGAAAGTAGAAGTTTTTTAATCATTTTTGGATTTACGAGACAGGTGTGACAATTTATTGCCCATCTTTACTTGTTTATTAGGTAAAAAAGCTTCAAACAAAATTTTTTCTCTTTTTAACTAAGGAACAAGAAAAAATAGGAAACATAGATTTTTTCTAATTAATTAAAAACATAAAAAGGTCTTGTTATGTAAACAAGGTCTAAAAAGACTAAAAAAGCGAGCTTGATGTATAAAATAAGGCTTTAAAAACTACAAAAAGGATAGCTTGTTATGTAGATGAGCAGTTGAAGAAAGAAAGCCTTTTGAATAAAAGTGATCTTTAAAATTTGATAAAGGAAGACTTGTCGTGTGGACAAGGGGTTTAAAGAAACTAAAAAAAGTTTGTCACATAGATCAGGACTTTTAAAAGACTAAAAAAAGGAGCCTACTTCATAGACTAGGGCTTCAAAAAAATTAAAGAGGAAGCCTGTCAAATAGACTAGGGCTTTTGAAAAATAAAAAGGGAGCCTATCACATAGACTAAGGCTTTAATTGAATAAAAAATGTCCTTCATGTACATGAAGTCTTTAAAAATACTAACAAGAAAGCCTCTCACATAGATTAGAGCTTTTGAAAATCTAAAAAAAATGAATCTATTATGTAGACTAGGGCTTTAAAAAAATCTAGAAGGGGCTTGTTGCATAGAAGAAGGCTTTTAAAAATCAAAAAAAGGATTTTTTGCATAGACTAGAGTTTTAAAAAAACTAAAACGGGCTTGTCACATAAACTAAGAATTTTAAAGACAGCTAAAAAAAGGACATGTGTAAAGCAAGGCTTTGGGTTCTTATGTAAAATAAGATTTTAGGGTGACTGTACAAGATAGACCTTTGAATTTCTAAGTGATATTGGGCTTTAGATGTTTAAGCATGACAAAATTTAGGTGTTTGATCAACGATATAGGCCCTTATACACCTGACCAAAGCTTTGGTGCCTAAATAAGACATGACATTATTAGATCAGTGATACAAGACCTTAGGTACTTAAACAAGACTTTGATGCTTGGATAAGGCTAAACTTTATGTGCCTAAATAGTAATACATGAATTTAAGTGTCAAAATAAGATTTTGATGCCTGAACAACACAAGATCTTAAGTGCCTAATCAGTGATGCAAAATCTGAAGTGCTCGAACAGGACTTTGACGCTTGAAAAAGACTAGAATTTTTAGTAGCTTTCAATGTATCATCTTTCAAAAAAAGAAGAAGCAAAAGAGATACTATTTAACATCTTGGTTCATGAGATGAGCTTTATGCAAAACATGTTTTTAGAGCTTAAGAGCAAAATGATGATGTATGATAAAAAAACATGATTGTGTATAAAAAAAATGCAAGGATGTCTTGGTTTATTGCACTTAGAAAGATGTCACACTTTCTTCTTACTTGCCCCAGGCCATATTGTTCAAAGCTTTTGTCTCCAATGTTGCCTTTATTACTACAATAAATATGACTTTGAAAGGGTTCTTATACCATGATTCAAAGTATCAAAGTCTCTGTATTTTTACTTGAATTTTCTTTATTTAATCCTTAAGTCACTTCATGTCATTGCTAATGCTTATGATTGCCAATGAGCAAAATTCACTCTTACTTTATATAACAAGATCAATGTAAAACCATGAAATTTGAAAGAAATGAATTTCCAAGATAAAAGGAACTTCAAGAAACATTATAGTATGCTTTAAAGGCTTAAGTTGAATAATATTTAAGTACAAAATTTACCCCAATTCTAGATTTGGGAGCATATTTTTCTCAAGTTAAATGAACTTTGAGAAATTGTAAAGCATGTAGAATGTTTAGAGAATAACACATGGATTTTCCTAAGTTGAATGAAATTTGAGAAATGAGGTAGAATGATTAAAATTGCCCTAGTCCTAGACTAGGCAAGAATTCCCCTAAGTAGAATGAACTTTAAGATATCATTAAGCATTGAAATCCAAGAACAAGATATACCAAGATTCAAAATTTACCTCAAAATTTATATATGAAGAATTCCTTTTGAGAAATGATGATTTTGTATGATTAAGATATTTTAAGTGAGTCAACTAATTTTTTTCCCCATTTTTGGCTTTTTTATCTTGTTGATTTGCAAAAACATTTTTCCTAGAGAATTTGCCCAAATTTATCACTTAAGCAAGCTAAATCTTAATGAGGACTTTAATCATTTGTATTGTGGCTTTGGTAAATAGCTTTCAAATAGTAGAATATAAAGCTCAAAACAATTATGTCCTCCATGAACCTTTCAATTATTCTTCTTTGCTTATTTTCCAATTGTACTCTTATATCAAGGATTCACCTATCAAGTAAGGATATACTTCAAGTTGTAATGTAGTATGACTGGGTGAAAATTATAGCTCGAGAAGGAAAGGTTATAAGGCCAAAATATTAATGTTGGATCACAAAAAACATTTTAATTTCAAAGTAGTCCTTGATTTTGAAATGTTTGTCGTTAATATCTATTCCTCTTTCCCATGTTTTAGACTCTTTTAAGAGTCAGCAAGATGGATTTTATTATTTCCATTTTGTTTTTTGATTTCTCTCTTACTTCTATTTTTCATTGTCATTTTGATAAGTGAATTTATATTCATAAATAAAGTATCTTTAACTTAATATTTTGTTAGTTTTTTTAGTAAAATAAGTTACGTTTATGTTTAAATTTGTGTTTTTCTTTAAAGGATAAAAGAAAGTGAAAAATGGATAATAAATGGAGAAAAAAATCAAGAAAAATGAACAAGACTTTCATAAGAGCCAGGCATAAAGTCTAGTGTCGTGATGGTGGCTTCTCACCGTTATGACACCAACATTCCTAAAAAGCTCTAGGAAGCTAAGTGAGAATCCAAAAAGCTCAACACCATGATGATCAATTCTCACCATCGCACTGTTAGTGTGATAACATACTAGAATTTTTAATTTGAAACATAAGAGTTGGAGTTGGGTTACAAATCCTATGGGCCAAATTCTAATCAGACTAAATGGAGGAGTCTAAAGGATTTCATGGATTATAAGTACACAGTCGATGAGGCATCGAAGGCATCGAAGGCATTGATGCCATAGTAAATTAACCACGCAAGGCCATAAGCAAAATCTAAAAAAGAATGAATAAGAAGAAAGATTAGATCTTAGATTGATTAGATAGTATCGATGCCTTCAATTCCTCGTTAGTTGTGTATTTATACTCCATGAAATCCTTCAGACTCCTAGTTTTAGTCTGATTAAAATTTGGCTCATAGGATTCGTAACCCAACTCTAACTCTTATGTTTCAAATTTAAAATTCCAATATGTTATCACATTAGCATTGCCATAGTGAGAATCGACTTTCATGGCATTGAGCTTTTTGGATTCTCACCTAGCTTCCTAGATTTTTTTAGTATTAAAACCTCATAATTAATGTCCATGTGCGATAGGATTTTGCGTTTAATCATTCAATTTATATTTAAGTATTGATTGTTCTTTTGAGGTTATTCAATTTAGGAGGAACATTTAACTAAATTAAATTTAACCACTTGTGCCTGAGTTGTTTAATTTTACTGATCTCTCTAATTCTTAATGCAACTATTAAATTAAATCATGAGTACTTGTCTAAGATTAGTTAGTAATTATGGTTAATTAGATCACTTGTATTCTAATTAACTGCACTTAAAGAGTTTGAATTCGATTCCAACAATAAATATTTGAATGTGAATTCATTATATTAGAGGGATAGGAATTCAATTCCAACAATAAATATTTGAATGTGAATTGATTATATTAATGTCAATGACTAGTGAAAAATTATGATGGTGGAAGTTGACCTAGACCAATGCCTCCTATATTAATTGATCTCTTTGCTGTAATCTAAATTATTTCTTTTTGTTTTCTTTTAATTTTGATTTCAATTGAACCATCATCTTTATTCGTAAAAGCATAAACATTATTTACCACTCTTTGTGAGTTCAACCTTTAGTCCCGCTCTTACATTAATTTTCAAGGGTAAGGTTTTATTAATTTTGTGTGCCTGCGACAACATGTTACCAAATTCTAGCATAGTTGCTAGGGAGTGCATCAATTTTAACTTTTGCTTTTGTGATTTTTAGTTTACTATTTTTCTATTTATGACTACAAATTACTCTACTAATCAAAGTGGTTTGTAGTGTGATCTAGAAATTAAAAGAACCCTGTGCAGGCTAAAAGGGAAGCACGAAGAAATTTTAATTTAAAGGAAGAAACCATGGCTGGAAACTGTACCTTAAGAGTAGTAAACATAAGAAAAAAGATTTGTGGTGTGAGGCGGCACAATGGATAGTTCCTTTATGAATATTGGGAATGATTTAAAAAGTTGTGTGAAAGTTGCCCTCAATATCAAATTAGTGAGCAACTGCTCATTCAATACTTTTATGAAGGTCTCCTATCTTTTGAAATGAGTATGATTGATGCAGCAAGTAGACGATTTTTTGTGAATAAAAACCCCAAAGTTGTGAGAAATTTGATTGTAAACATAGTTGTAAATGGTTGTAGGTAATGATGTGCAAATGGTAATGGCTTGCAGTATTTATTCGATAGTTGGGCACCTAATTGATATGTACCTGACTCTTAAGGAGGAACCAATGGAGAAAATCAATGTAGTAAGTGGTTTTCCTAGGCAACCACCCAACAAATATAACCCTTACTCAAATACATACAATCTAAAATGGAAAGATCATCTAAACCTTAGCTATGGAAACCTACTAGTTGCTCAAAACTACCCTACTTACTAGAAAAATTGGCAGTTATACCCTCCAAAACAATAACCATCCCAAAATTCAAATTAAGGTATCTCTTTCTAAGATGTTGTTAAATCCTTCGCCACTAGTACTCTACAATTTCAATAGGATATGAAGCAATTTCAATAGAAGGCAACAATTGGCATTCATAGCTTGGAAAACCAAATGGGGTAGATGGTAACCATACTCAACCATTTAGAATATCAAAATTTAGGTAAGTTGCCCTCTTAAACCGCATTAAATCCAAGAGAAAATGTAAGTCTAATTAGTTTGGGAAATGGTAAGGAGATTGAGAGCCCAATCCCTACATCTTCAAAGTCAGAAAAGGTAAAGAATGATGCACCCAATGTTGAGGACACCCCTAAGTGTATGTTTCCAACTCTTTCTAATTATAAGCCAAAACCTCATTTCCTTTAAGCTTTATTAGAGGATAGAAAATATGAAAAGACTTCATATTTTTATAAAACTTTTTATAAATACAAATTAAATATTTCTCTTTTTGATGAAATTAAACAATTTTCTCGCGATTCTAAATTTTTGAGAGAAATGTGTAAGGTTAAGATAATGAAGAAAATTAAGGGGTATGAAAGAATGGAAGTAGGGGAGATCGCCTATGCAATTATTCAAAAAAAAAACTACCTACAAAGTGCAAAGACCCAAGTATTTTTTTATCCCTTGAACCATAGGTAAGACTAAATTTAAGAAAGCCATGATAGACATAGGAGGATATATAAATGTCATGTTATATTCTATTTATACTTATTTAAAAATTAGATCTCTAAAGGAAACTAATGTAATAGTTCAATTGGCTGATAAATCTAACAATTATCTTGAGGGTGTAGTTAAGGATATGCTTGTGCAAGTTAATGATTTAGTTTTCCTAACTAATGTTTAAGTACTTGATATGGAAAATAAGGACCAAAATACTCATATTATGTTGGGAAGACCATTCTTAAAACATCCAAAATAAAAATAGATGTTCATAATGGCACACTTATTATGAAAATTGAAAATGAAATCATTAAGTTTGATATTTGTAATGCCGTGCAAAATTCTACGAATGACATTAATCTTGTTTATGCTATTAACATGTTTGATTATTTAGCATAGGATGATGCCACTCATAAGCCTATTGAGAAAGAGGATGAGGAGTCAAATGTTGCCTAAAATTTGTAGCAATCAAGTAAAGAACCACACATTTCATTGCCAGTTTCTAATGATAAACCTATACCATCTGTTTTGTAAGCTCTTCACCTAAAACAGAAGCTCTATTAGCCACTTAAAATATGTAATATTAGAGAATCATCCCATATGATCATCTCCAGGAAGCTGAGTACACCATAAGAAGAAATGCTTATGCATGTCCTTAAGAAGCAAAAGAAAACGTTGACTGGATAATTGCAAACATAAGGGGAATTTACTCATCCATATACATACATCAGGCCCTACTTAAAGAAGAAGCAAAGCGATCTCTAAGTAAGTCGCATTCTCATTGGTGTCAACCTTTAATTATTACTAATATTCTTTCCTATAGTACAGTTAAATTTCCAAGTTTGGCAACTTCCAAATCATTCTAAATTAAGGTGGACATTGATAGTCAAATTCCTCTAGATTAAATGAGAATTTCATCAAGCCAACAACAATAAATAAAATATTTAGCTAATTAGGAGGTAACCCAACATAAGAAAAGAATAAAATTTGTGAAAATAAAAAAATACCTAAAGGTCGATGTCGCAACAGTAGCTTCACAACATCAGGGCACCCTAAATCTAATTCCAATTAAGGGTAATTTTCTAGAGAGCTCACCATCATTTTTTAGCATCACAATACTAGGTTTGAGGCTGAATTTCCTAAAAGTTCTAGAAAGGTCAATATCGTAATGTCAAAAACCTAGAAATATATTCCAGACTTCTAGTAGATTCAAGGTCGTGACAACAGATATATTAATGTCATGTTGCAACAGTAGATATTCAATGTCACAATGCTAAAAAAATCATTTAAAAAAATAAAAAATAAAAAGGGGAACCATAAGTTCTTAAAAACTTTTTAAAAGCACCTAAGAACCTTAAACACTGAGATACACCTAAATCAACCTAAGTGATCCCAAATCTCCCAAATGTCAAATTGTGAGGAATTTTAGCCCATCCACAAGATTTCAACCAAGAATTTCTTAAATTCCATTAAGATTCACCCTATTTAGTCGAGAAATCAACCTATACAAACCCAAAATCTTAGTGGCATGAAAGGTAATGTTGGACTATGAATTTGTTAGAAATTAGTTGAACTTTGACGAGAGTTTCATTATTCTAGACTGTACTACTATTATTTATAGTTGATTAGTTATATTCAAGAGTGAATTAGATGAATTTAGAGCCTAAACTACGGAGTGCTCACCATTTGCTCATTAAAAGTCCTAAACCATTGGCATTGCCTTTGACATCAACATTGACATTGTAGTTGACTCTAATATTAACACTAACCGTCAACACATCCCTTAAGCATCAATTTGAGTCATTTACTGAGTCTGAACTATGGCACCTAAGAACACACAAGCTAGGCCATAAAAAAACAAAAGGTGGAGCAATAAATGACTTTTGATCCCAGTCTGTTTATGAGTGAAGAGGTTTATAACCACCATATCAAGGTGGTTATAAATAAGAGCCTCATTTAGGAGAAAGGATTTGAATGATTTGATGAGTACCTACCATATAGAGGGATAATTTTGAACAAGGGCTAAAAGTTATTCTACAAACACCCAAAGGCCAAGTTGGTACCTGTGGTGCAAAGTTTACTATAATGCGATAATCCATGAGCACCATGTAACTATAGTAAGGGATAGGCTGGTGTCATTCACTCTTTAGATGATCAATGCCTATTACTCCCAGCCCGACTTTAAAAAAGATGAATATAGTGCATTTTCCAAGGAAGATACTAACTTAGGGGATGTACTCAACACACATTCCATATAAGTGGCCTAGCAGAAGATGACTAATAGTGGTGAGCCTAGTCATTTTGATAAAAGCTATATGAATAAACATGCGAAGGCCTAGCATCTAATGCTCGTGATTAGGTGTTGTTGATGTATGCTTTAATCTTGGTTGATGTAAGGAAGCTCATTTACAAGTTGATAGTGCAGTGCATCTATGTAAAGGTTGGGGGTTATTTGTCCTTGGTCTTATCACTACATTATGTGGGGAAGCAAGAGTATAATGGGATTCTAGAGAAACCCTAGTGCATCCAATAAAGGTCATCATAGCACTTGATATTGACCTGAAGGAACACTTACAACAAAAACAAGAGGTAGCTTGTAGCTCAACCCCAACTGACTAAGCCACCCAACTAAAGGAAGCTACAGCCCTACACACCATTGACTAATTATAGGAGCAGACTTAGGCCTTGAGGTAGGATATGAGGAACATGGCCCAATATCATGATGCCTACTATACAGCCATGGCCCAACATCATACTGAATGCCATACTGTATTAAACCATGCACATGTAGGCTCAGCACAGATACATCTACCATTATCCATTTTTACAAAGGATGACCCTATGGATTAGAATATAGATAAAGACATGTAGACAAGGAAGTCCACATTACTTAGTTTAATTTTTCCCTTATTTTCTCTTTATTTTTATTTTACCTTTAAATTGGGAAAAATGTAAGTTTTAAGTTTGGGGGTGGGTTCAAAACTTGAATTTCTACACTAGATGATTGTATCTAATGAATGAGCCCCATTTAAAAATTGCAATGTTTTATTTTTACAGTTAATGTGCTTTTATTGTATTAGCAAGTTGTCTAAATTATGTGAGTGTGTGTTAAATGAATGTTTAGAGTGGCTTTTTAGACTAGATATTACTAATGGCCAATGATTTGACTAGTTTTAAAATTTCTAACTTTTGAAAAATAAGTGAAAAATTATATTTATGTGTAAATTTAACCCTTTATGAAATTCATATTTCAGAATCCAAAAAATCTTAAGCACCTAAACATGCATTTATCTAAACACTTGAGAATATTTATATGACTAAAAAATATTTTTATGATCTTAATAGGACTCTAGAATTTATTTGATTATCACTTAAGGCAAAACTTTTTTGCTAACACTTCATTTAGGAAATGATTTAAGAATTATTGGTTAGATTGAGTCTACCTATAAATGATAATTTCTCTAGTTCCCTTATTTTGAGTATAATTGAACTTTTTCTTTCATACCTATAAATATTTGGAGTTGAATGTAGTGTATAGCATACATTAGTGGGAAGTGACATAGAAAATAAGCCTATAGAGTTACTAAAACTTCAATTATCCAAAGATTGGCACTTCAACTTTTAGGTTGCATAAACTCCTCTAAGCATAAGAGATTAATTCATCTAAGGTCACACACACTAAGGATTCAAAAGGGTCAAATATAAATTACACTTGAATTAAGTTTGTACTTAACTGTAATCTCTTTTGAAAATTTTCTTGAACTATAAATTCATTAAAATTCTCTAAGACATAAATTAGTAAGCTTGACACTCATTACATAACTTTGAATTTACTTAGTTTTATTTTGCTTAAGGACAAGGAAAAAGTTAAGTTTAGGGATATTTGATAAGTGAATTTATATTCATAAATTAAGCATATGTAACTTAGTATTTTTGTTAGTTTTTGAGTAAAATAAGTTAAGTTTGTGTTTAATTTTGTGTTTTGCTTTGTAGAATAAAAGAAAGTGAAAGTGAAAAGTGGAGAATAAATGGAGAAAATCAAGAAAAAGGAACAAGATTTACATAAGAGCTAGGTAGAGAGTCCAATGCTGCAACAGTGGATTCTCACCATCACAATGCCAATGTTCCTAAAAAATTTTAAAAATCCAAGTTAGCGTCCAAAAAGCTAAGTGCCCTAATGGTGGATTCTCACCATTGCAACGCTAGTGCAATAACATATTAGCATTTTAAATCTAAAATAGAAGAGTTATAGTTAGGTTATGAATCCTATGGGCAGATTCTAATCATACAAAACCTATGAGTTTGAAGGACCTCATGGATGATAAATACACAGCCAAGGAAGCATCAAAGGCATTGATATCATTTGATCTATCTGAGATCTAATCTTTCTTCTTCTCCATTCTTCTTTAAAGTTTTCTAATAGCCCTACATGGCTAATTTGTTATTATTGGCCGAGGAATATTAAAACCTCAGAATTAATGTCCCTGTCAGAAAGGATTTTACTTTTAATCATTCAATTTATATTTGAGTATTGATTGTTCTTCTGAGGTTATTTTATGTTACTCATTTGATTACTAGAAAGGGTCATCTAGTTAATTAACCAATTCAATCTATTGCTAAATTAGATATCAAATCTAAAATTATTTGATCACTCTAATTTACAAAGTACTAAGGTTTAGTAACTTGTTACGTCAAAAGTTATTAGATCTTAGGAGGATCATTCGAATAAATTAAATTCAACTACTTATGCTTGAGTTGTTTAGCTTTACTGATCTCTATGATTCTTAATGTAATTGCTAAATTAAATCTTGAGCACTTGTACTTTAATTAGGGTTAGTTAGGTCGCTTGTATTTTAATTAACTACACTTAAGGAGGGATATGAATTCATTTCCAACTGTGGATATTTGAATATGAATTGATTATATTGATATCGATGACTAGTGGAAAAATTTGATGCGGGAAGTTGACCTAGACCAATGCCTTTTATATTGATTAAATGTCTTTACTACAATTCGAATTATTTCTTAATGGTTTTCTTTTAATTATAATATCAATTGAACCCTTATCTTTACTAGCAATAGCATAAACATTAACTACCACTCTCTGTGAAATTGACCCTTACTGTCTCTATTACATTAATTTTCAAGGGTAAAGTTTTATGATTTTTAAATGCATGCGATAGTACGTTACCACATTTTCCTTCTTTTTTTGTTCTTTTTTCAATGGGAGACCTTTCAGTGTCAATGTTTTCTCTTTTGTAATGTTTTTTTTATTGTTTCTCAAGTTTGATTTATGTTGGGTATGAAAGGAGTATTTTAAGCACAAAGTGATTAGCAAGTGTGAAACAATGTATAGGTAGCTAAAGGAACTTGACCATTCCTTAAAAATTTAATCTTTGGCATAATGGCATATTAGAGTACTATCTACCCTAGGGTTCTTTTAATTATAACAATAAGAACAACCCCTACTTTTGGCTCAATCAGGTAATTAGGTCCATTATGTTTAAAAGAACAAAGAATATCTCATCTCATTAACATAAATTTGTTGTGAGACATTTCTTTTTGGAGTGGGGACTTATATCCATTTTGATTTAAGATTAAAAAAAACACATGATTTTCTTTGAATCTTTTGGGAGAGACATGGACAATGATGGAGCAAGCCATCAAATACAAGAACAAACAACAATTTGCATTACCAAAGTTAGATAAAGTAAGGTCCAATTAAAAAATTAACTCTACTAGCCTTGAACTTTAGATAGAATGAAATTTGGCAAAACAAGAAAAACTTATGACATGAAATATTATTTGAAAAGCTTGTAGCCAATCTTCAAAAAGAGCTAAGAGAAATTCTTGCCCAAGAAGAATTACTTTGGTATTAGAAATGTAAAGGGAGTGTATTAGAGATGGTGATAGAAATACTAAATTTTATCATACAAGAAATATGATTAGATGCAGAAGGAATTAAGTGTTACAACTATGCAATGACATAGGTGAATGGCTTTATAGTCAACTAGAAATTAATTTACTAATGCTTAATTTCTACAAAAGCATTTTTGCAAATTCTAACACTAGGGGTGAACATGAGTCGAGTTCAATCAGGTTGAACTATAAATTCAACTCAACCAAACAGTAATCAAGTTGAAAAAAAGAAATCTAAAACTGATCGATAGTTTGGGTAACCCAAAATTATTCAGGTTCATTCGCGTTGAAGGTGTTATAACTGTAAAATTTAACGAAAATTCTAATTAAAAAAAATTGAAATAAAAGAGAGAATTTTGAAAATTAGGATCAGAACCGTAGAAAATATGTATATTTACTACATGGGTTAAAGAAGTACAAAGGAAATATGAGAATTTACGTTTTGGCAGGTAATTTTTTCTTTTAAATGATAGTATGTTGCGATAAGAAAATATATTTTTACTTGTTTAAAAATGCTTATGTTTAGTTAAAAGTAAGTATACTTTTAATTAAAATCATTATTGTTTTATTTAAAATAAATTTATTGGCCTCTAATGAATTTTTGTTGTATTTTTAGAAATATTCTTTCTTTTAATATGTAAAACGATATTTATTTTGAGATTTTTTTATTACGATATTTATCAAGAAAAATCATCATTTAAGAATTTAACTAAAAGTTTATGAGAATGTAAATTTTTAGAAATTTTTGGGATATTTTAGAATGAAAAATGGAATTTATATAAAAGAAAATCCTATTATTCAATTATTAAATAACTCTTATTATTATTTATAAAAAAAAACAAAACAACAAAAATAAGAAGGGGGAGAAACATCAAAGAAGGGAGACGATAGAAACCGAGAGAAGGAATAGTGAGTGAATAGTAACATTCAACTTTCTTTCTAGATCTGGAGTGCTTATTAGTTTCCGATCTCAAAACTGAAGGTGTTATTGGATTCAGGATGAAGAAAACTACGGTTTTGACCGATCAATTTTTCAAATCAACCGTTGAATCGTCGTAGATCTGAAGTAGAAAATCTCGAAAAAAGGTAAATTCTGAAACTTTTACTTAGAGACCTCCAATTGAAATTCTGACACCGTAAATAGATTCAGGGGCTAGATAAACCTTAGGATATATATATTTTTGGCAATCTAACAGCCTTTTTGTTCATCGTGAATAGTAACCAAGTTCCAGAAGTTGCTTTCTTGATTTTTGGACCCTCCAAATATATTTTTAAGGTTAATTGGATCAAATAGAGATTGGAAAAGTATATTTTAGGGTTGTCCAATCTGGAGCCCTTACCCTGTGAGTAGATTATTCTTCCTATGGCTTGTTTTTACTCTTCTTAACCTTTACATTGATAAATGAGCATGTTTACAAGTTATTTATACTTTTATATGTTCCTGATATGGTTTAGAATATCTAAAACGATTGAAATATGATATCTGGTTCAAGAAGAGTGACTTTTGAAATGAATTTTGAAACACATTGAACATGTGATTTTTAAATGTATTTCTCATTATATGACAAATGATATATGTTATGCATATGATATTGATTCATACAGTGATATGTTTGCCTCGGATATAGGCATGTATACATGATTCCCCTAAATGGGAAGTTTTGACAGATGAATATACAGAGACTAAAAGTCTGTATTATATTGAGAATTTTATATTGAATTATATTTATATGTGCATGTGATATTTTCTGTGGAGGAATCCTATTGGAAACACTATCTGCTAACAGCAGGTGATGTTAGTCCTGGTGCGCACCTTGATTGCCTCAGCTAGCAGCGGAGTTGGTGCTAGCCTCGTGTGAGGGCCAACACACGGGAGATGATATGTGATGGAGAGCAGAATGCCTCCTATATATGGGCGAGATGCCAGTTATATGAGATGTTATTTGCCTTCCCTTGCTGTGTGCTTGGGAAATACCCATATAAAGTCCCTTCGTGTATCCTCTTGAATGGTAGTAGGGCAAACCTCAGCGGGATGCTGAGTTTAGGCAAATTCTATACCACCAAAGTACGGAAGGGGTCAAACTCTGATATGGTGGTTCTGATATGGGGATCCTCCAGATGTTTTCACATGAATTATATTGATGCATACCATGATTTTATTATCCTACTTACAGCATTACTTATGAAGTGAATATGAATATGAATTTGAACAAAGATGATTTTGAAATGCGGGTCCCATATGGATGTATCTCTGTATTGTGATTTTCAATGTATACATGTTTCACGTGCCCTAAAATTAGGGGCGTGACAAGTTGGTATCAGAGCATTAGGTTTCCCTGTGGCTATCATAGCAAAGGATTCTTTAGTAAGACCTTTAATATCGATATGAGCCAGACATATTTATACTTCAGGTGCTGCTGATGGATTCTATAGGGTTTCAAATTTCTTTCTATTCCAAGTTGCTAAAGTTTATATTATAAGATAGATTAAATATTGTGACATCTTAAGAGGTATCTATGGATCAATTACAGCTTGAAAGTAAAAGAGATATGCATCTTAAAGAATTTAAGGAATTGAGACAGATACCAAATATGATGGTTTCTGAATGTGACATCCATTGTACCCGGTTGTCTAGATATGGTAGACTTTGATGTGATATTGAGAATGAATTAGTTGGCATTATGTCATGTCATTATGAAATATCACTTTAAGGTGATTAAATTCAATATTCTTGGAGAATTTTCTTTCTTGATATAAGGAGATCGTAGTGAGATACCCAGTAACCTAATCTCTGCTTTAATATTCCATAAGTGATTACAAAAAGGTGCCAATGATATTTGGCAATGGTGAGAGATGTTGATATAAAGGATACCAATGTAAATCAAGTTACAGTGGTTAAAAAAAATTTTGATTGTAATTCCTGAGGAATTTTTAGGATTACCTCGAAACGTAATTTGGTATTGATTTATTTCTTGGAACCTAACCAGTGTCTATATTTTCATATAGAATGGAAACCATTGAACTTAAGGAACTGAAAAGGAATTAGTTACAAGACGTATAAGACAAGGGATTCAAATGCCCTAGTACTTTTATTTCGAGTGCTCCAGTTCTATCTTTGAAAAAGAAAGATGGATCACTATGACTATGCATAGATTATAGACAGTTGAATAAAGTGATAATGTGGAATAAATACCCATTACCTCGTATAGATGATCTATTTGAC
Organism: Gleditsia sinensis; assembly: GCA_037074535.1. Lineage (NCBI taxonomy): Eukaryota > Viridiplantae > Streptophyta > Magnoliopsida > Fabales > Fabaceae > Gleditsia > Gleditsia sinensis. Next base: position 57,997,764 of record CM073468.1, on the reverse strand, counting down.
CAGTTACACAGTGCTCAACATTTTTCAAAAATTGGTTTGATTTGATATCTGGATATCATCAATTAAGGATAAGAGAAGAGGATATTGCAAAAATTGCTTTCAAGATTCGGCATAGACATTATAAGTTTTTAGTTATGTTATTTGGATTCACAAATGCCCTAGCTACATTCATAGATTTAATGAATAAGTAATTAAACCATCCCTAAATTAAGTTGTTATTATATCTATTGATGATATACTAGAATATTCCAAGAGTTCAGAGGATCATAAGCGACATTTAAAGATAGTTTTACAGACTCCAAGGGAGTATCAGATATATGCTAAGTTCTCAAAATATGAATTCTGACTTAGTAATGTTACTTCCTTAAGGTATGTGGCTAGTAAGCTGGTATTCAAGTTCATCCTTAGAAAGTAAAAGGGGTACAACAATGTCCACATCTTGCTACAGTTATAGATGAAGATCTAAGTATAACTTGCGCATTCTGCGGTTGTCTGTCGTCCAATTTATTCGAGCCATAGTTGGATCAGGTACATGAACATATGCTTGTAAAGCATCAATTAACTCCTCAACATTTGAAACTGAGATGAGAATTCGTCGTGCTGAGTGTGGAATAAACCTTTATTCCACAGCATGATCAAGAAAAGACAACAGACCATTAAAGAAATGGTTAACATTTAACAAACCTATCGGTTTGTGATGCATATTTAGTTGTGCCCAAGAGACTATTTGGAAAATCTCCTCTAAAGTACCAAAATCCCCTGGTAAGGAAATGAAGGCATCAACATTGCTCATCATTCTAGCCATGCGCTCATGCATAGAAGCAACCCTAAATTCTTCCCCAATTATCTTTCCTATGATGTTGGATGCCGCTAGAGCTGTAGGAATAATACCTAGAACTTGACATCCTCCTACATGTACAGCTGTAGACACACACCCCATTAACCCACGGTTACCTCCACCATAGACTAAATGAATTTTTCTCCTGGCCAGCACCATACCCAGGTTTTATACTGCTTTTATATATTCTCCATCTTTCCTAGGACTAGAACCACAAAAGATACAAATATTTCGAAACTGACGGAATGTGATTCCCTCCATAGCTATACACACTTTAACTTTGAGTATGAAAGTAAAGATACTAACGTGTGTATTTATAGAATTCAGAGAAGGACATACATATGATAGCTATGTGAATAGGCCGGGCATAATTAGAACAACTATGTGAGTGATTGATGGATATCAGCTAAATTAAAGGTGGAATTTTCAAAAATAACGGCAAGCATGTATATGTACAGTAGTTGTGATAGTTGCTCATATTAGGCATATAAAGAGAATAAGGTTAAGATATCACCAGAAAATTTCTTTTTTCTTGTTGTCCTTGATGAATGATTGATGTCTTGATTCTTGTAGAGAAGTCATAGATGATAGGCGTCATTGTAAAAAAAAGAGTGAAGATGCAAACCAGATAATTATTGAAGAGGGACAATTAAATAATTTTTCTTGTTTTCTCAATGTTCTTGTCAGTCGACTATCGGTATTATTAAGTTGACTAGCTATTCTGAGAAATTTTAATTTCGACTGGTTATTTTATAGTTGATTGATTACATATATTTTGAAGCAATCAACTGCATCCTACCAGTTAACTACGTATTCTTTGATTTTTACAGGCTTTTATAAGCTCAGAAATGTTTCTTTTTCCATCTGCTATCTTTCCACCGAATATCAACAGATTTAAAGTAGATTTTGACACATATATTCAAAATTTGTGGCCACCGATTTTGTCGAAATAGCAGCTAAGTTTTGTTTACAGATGTTCAAGAATTACGGCCACTGATTTTAATTTTATTTTAATACTTTGTTCAAATTTCTGACTTCTTATTTTTACACCATGCTCTATTATGTATGCCACATTTTCTACTGTTTTGTCCTACATTAATATTTAGCATTAAATGCAAAGTTCTTTTACTTCATTACAAGAAAAGTTAATTTATTTTCTTTAAAACTCAGTTATTATGGTGTCCAAGTAGTTAGTATGTTAAGATAATAAAAAGTTTGTAAAGAATGGAAGGATGATGGTCTTATGGTGTTTTGACGAATGTAATCAAGAGAATTAGTGGTGTTGAAGTTTTGAAGAATAAAATATAGGAATTATGATTTAAATTAATCTTTGAACTCTTAATTTTGAAATATGAATAATATTCTGAGAATCATATCCAAAAATAATGTAAGTGATCAAGATATTTGTGTTAAAGGTTTATATTATGCTAAATCGAATCTAGTATCTAGGATGTGAATTATGTTCAAATTGAGAATTCATGTTTGAGTAATTGTTGGAAAATATCTTCTTGAAATGATTGGATGAATTAAAATGGATTGATATAAGTTGATGGTATAGAAATACTATGATGAGGTAAGTTGAAATTATTAGACATGTGTCAATGGTACATAAACGTTATAAAAGGTTTGGTGGATTTATTGCTACGTATGTTTAACATATTGATTAAAGGATTTGAGGATAAAAATATATGATAGATTAAGATGATATTTATGGGATTATGTTGACAAGTGAAAATCAAAGATGACTTGATGGAAGATTAGAATAAGAAAAGATAGTTACCCAATATGGGTGTAAAGATGTTCTTTTATGTGTGTGTTTCCTAATATCGACTTATAGATATATGCATGTGAGCTTGAGGATATAAAGGAATGAGATACTCAATGGTTTAAGAGTTCCTTCTATGTATATATATATATATATATAATTTGTTGAGTACTTTGTATAAAGTGAAATTGATTAGAAAAGGAATACAAACAAATCAATACTGGTCAAAAGTCTATAAGGATCATGAATGTTGAGCACTAGAAATTATCAGTTGGTGACCACATATTTTTGAAAGACTCACCAATGGAAGAGGTAATGAGGTTTGGAAAGAAGAAAGTACCAATCAGATTTTTCTCATGTTATTGGATTACAAGAAATTCAACTGAACATAAATTTGGCTTAATTAACAACAAAACATCGATGATTATTGTTGATTGATAAGTGAAGAACTTATGGATGAAAAAAAATCCCTATGGTTAAGTTTATATGACAAAACCACTCAAGTGAGGAAGCCACCTGAGAAGTACAAGATGGCATACATATGAGATATCCCCAATTATTTAAGTAATAAGGTTGGTAACTCTGAATTATGTTTTGTTTTCATTCCCTACATGTGGTAAGATGGTGATAAAATTCGGGGATCGAATTTCTTTAAGAGGGGAAGAATGTAAAAACCGTGAAATTTAACGAAAATTTCAATTAAAAAAATTTAGAATAAAAGAGAGAATTTCGAAAATAGGGATAAGAACCGTAGAAAATATGTATATTTACTACATGGGTTAAAGAAGTACAAAGAAAATATAAGAATTTACGTTTTGGCGCGTAATTTTTATTTTTAAATGATAGTATATTGCTATAAGCAAATATATTTTTACTTGTTTAGAAATGCTTATGTTTTGTTAAAAGTAAGTAGACTTTTAATTAAAATCATTATTGTTTTACTTAAAATAATTGTATTGGCCTCTAATGAATTTTTATTTTATTTTTAGAAATATTCTTTCTTTTAATATGTAAAACGATATTTATTTTGAGATTTTTTTATTACGATTTTTATCAAGAAAAATCATGATTTAAGAATTTAACTAAAAGTTTATGAGAATGTAAATTTTTAGAAATTTTTGAGATATTTTATGATGAAAAACATAATTGATATAAAAGAAAATCCTATTATTCAATTATTAAATAACTATTATTATTATTTAAAAAAAATAAAACAACAAAAATAAGAAGGGGGAGAAACATCAAAGAAGGGAGACGATAGAAACTGAGAGAAGGAATAGTGAGTGAATAGTAACCTTCAACTTTCTTTCTAGATCTGGAGTGCCTATTGGCTTCCGATCTCAAAACTAAAGGTGTTACTGGATTCAGGACGAAGAAAATTACGTTTTGACTAATCAATTTTCAAATCAACCATTGAATCGTCGTAGATATGAAGTAGAAAATCTTGAAAAAAGGTAAATTCTGAAACTTTTACTTAGAGACCTCCAATTGAAATTCTGACACCGTAAATGGATTCAGGAGCTAGATAAACCTTAGGATATGTATATTTTCGGCCATCTAACAGCCTTTTTGTTCGTCGTGAATAGTGACCAAGTTCCAGAAGTTGCTTTCTTGATTTTTGGACCCTCCAAATACGTTTTTTAGGTTAATTGGATCAAATAGAGATTGGAAAAGTACATTTTAGGGTTGTCCAATCTTGAGCCCTTACCCTGTGAGTGGATGATTCTTTCTATGGTTTGTTTTTACTCTTCTTAACCTTTACATTAATAAATGAGTATGTTTACAAGTTATTTATACTTTTATATGTTCCTGATATGGTTTAGAATATCTAAAACGATTGAAATATGATATCTGGTTCAAGAAGAGTGACTTTTGAAATGAATTTTGAAACAAATTGAACATGTGATTTTTAAATGTATTTCTCATTATATGACAAAAGATATATGTTATGCATATGATATTGATTCATACAGTGATATGTTTACCTCAGATATAGGCATGTATACATGATTCCCCTGAATGGAAAGTTTTGACAGATGAATATACAGAGACTAAAAGTTTATATTATATTGAGAATTTTATACTGAGTTATATGGCATATGTGCATGTGTTATTTTTTGTAGAGGAATCCTATTGGAAACACTATCTGCTAACAGCAAATGATGTTAACCCTGGTGTGCACCTTGATTGCTTCAGCTAGTAGGGGAGGTGGTGCTAACCTCATGTGAGGGCCAACACACGGGAGATGATATGTGATGAAGAGCAGAATGCCTCCTATATATTGGCGAGATGCCAGTTATATGAGATGTTATTTGCCTTCCCTTGCTGTGTGCTTGGGAAATACCCATATAGAGTCCCTTCGCGTGTCCTCTTGAATGGTAGTAGGGCAAACCTCAGCGGGATGCTGAGTTTAGGCAAATTTTATACCACCAAAATACGGAAAGGGTCAAACTCTGATATGGTGGTTCTGATATGGGGATCCTCCAGATGTTTTCACATGAATTATACTGATGCATACCATTATTTTATTATCCTACTTATAGTATTACTTATGAAGTGAATATGAATATGAATTTGAACAGAGATGATTTTGAAATGCGGTTCCCATATGGATGTATCTCTATATTGTGATTTTCAATGTGATAAGTTTAAAAATAAAGAGTACATCCATATGTTGACCTAAGAGGTCATAGGAGGTATTATCTGCTCACTGAGTTGTAAAACTCACTACACGTAGTTTATATGTTTTTCAGATAAAGACCCAGAGTTTGGTCCTACGGCTTCTTGATCGACTAGGTGTCGTACTTCTGTGGTGAGCCTAAATTGTTTCTGGACTCTCAATGTTTAATTTGTAATATAAATATACTCTAAAGTTGCTCTGAATGCCACAGGCAGGATCCTCGCTTGTATTGTCCTCTGATGTTTATGGACTTGATTTGTATATGGTATATGTATGGAAAAACTTATATGTATCTGTTTCCTTGATAAATGATTGGACTATTTCTGTTTATAGAAAATATATGTTCATGTTATACGTGTTTCACGTGCCTTAAAATTAGGGGCGTGACAGAAGGCTTAGTGGTTGGATCACTCAAACTGCAAAGATGAGAAGCATATATAAAAGAAACTATAGTATCTTGCCTGCTGAGGCTATCTTTAATCTACATTAACAAATCTAGTATGTTCACAAAATCGGTGTAGTCACAATTAATCAAATCAATGAGCTCATAATTAAGGGAAGATAGGTAACTCTGAAGCTCAAAATAGATAGTGTGGAAGGAAACAAAAGCTCGCAGTAGTGATGAATTTTAATATCTGAAACTAACTTAACTGTTGTAACCTAATTTTTATTATAAAAAATTTCTACCTAATCCAACCCCATAATTCAATCCAATGTAATTGAAATCAACTTTTTGGGGTAGGTTCAATCGAGTTCAAATGCACAGAGCAGGTTGTGTACACCCTTACCTAACACTTTACCATAAATCCTCTTCTATGTTTCTCACTGGCAGTGTGTGGATAATAGAAAAATGCATATGCTAGACATTATGGTAAGCTTGGATGAAATCCAAAAGGCTAATTTCTCCATAAGGAATTGGAAAGCCCTAAGATAGAACAATTACCTAGCTATTTTTTATAAATCAAACTTAGAGATTATGGGTTCACAAGTATCAAACTTCATTATATTTGCTTGGAAGAATCAGAGCATAACTAAAGAGGTAAACTAGTCCCTTATTATTCTTATTCCCAAAATTTATAATCTAAATTTCCCAAATTAATTTAGACTAATTTCTCTATGTAAGTTCATCTACAAATGCCTTTCCAAAATTATTGTTAATAAACTCAAAAATATTTTTACTAGACACTACTTCTCCTTTCAATCAAAATTTGTCCTAAGGAGAAATATTTAGAATCGTATTTTAATTGCATAAGAGATGGTACATGCTACGCGTAAATGAAAGGAAAGAAGGCTTTCATTTCTATTAAGATGTATTGGGAGAAATATTATGACATATTAAATTGGGGTTTCATCAAATAAGTTCTAAATGAAAACGACTACCAGTTCATTTTTAAAATCTTAGTCTAAAGTGTGTCTCTTCTAGTAACTTCAGCCTCCTTTGAAATGGGGAGAAATTTAAAGAGCTTAAGCCAACAAGGGGTATTAGACAAATTAGTTCACTATCTCCTTAAATCTTTGTTTTTATTACATTAAAAAGCTCTCTTGCAATGAAGAACAAGTACTAGAAACCTATGAGAGCTTGGGAACATGACGCTTTGATCTCCCATATATTGTTTTCAGATAACCTCATTCTCTTTGCAAAAGCCAATGTGGAGTAGACTAATTGTATTATAGAATGTCTGGATATATTCTACAAAATTTCATGCCAAAAAGTTAGTGGGTCAAAAAATAGCTACCTACTTTTCAAGGAATATCAATAGTGAAATAACTAATGATATTATTAGAATTAGTGGTTTTAAACTCACCGATAATGCTGGGAATTATTTTGGGGCTCATTTTCAATCAAGAAGAACATTTAAAGCAAATTTTACATATATAATTGATAGAGTTCAAAATCCTTTAGATGGGTCACAATCAATTTTGTTAACTATTCCCAATTTTCAAGTGCAACAATCCAAAATCCCATTTGGAGTAATTCAATTATGCCTTTCTAATGAAATTATCTTGGTCCATAATGAACAAACCAAATCAATGGTGGGTTGAAGTTTTGAAAGGTATATATGAGTGAAAAACTAAATTAAGAAAATGGGCTTTAGCGAAAAAACATGATTCAAGTTTATGGAAAAAATTTCTAAAGATATGGCCAAAGTTTGTGAATAATTTGCAATGGGAAGTCTTCAATGTTAGCATAATGAGATTCTAGAAGAATGTGTGGATCAAAAAAGACTCAAAGTTAGCTAATTTCTCCCTCAGAAACTTACCTCCCTTTGAGATTGAGAAGACGGTTTCTAAGTATGTAGATTGTAATAGACAATGGAAGCTAGATGATTTCAAGCTAAAGCTACCTGAAGAAATTATTGTATTGGTCTATGTTACTCTTCCCCTTAATCTCATTAATGAAAAGAGAAAAATTGCTTTTTTTATTGTTTGAGGGGGGAGTTATCTCTGAACCGTTCAAAGTATTGTTTTTTTGGACTTAGCCAAAGCCAATAGAGAACTTATTTGCCCAAAGATCTACACAAAAGATATGAAGAGACATGGCATAGAGGCCCTGTTCTAGCTCTACTGGAAACACACAGTTGAATCTGGAAAGCTCAACAACACACTATGAGAAAAATTGACTAAATAGAAATAACCATCACTAGGATTACCACCCTTCCCTTAATCGATTGCCTTTAGACACTTCTTCCTGTAAGATCATCCTTAGTGATCAAGGTGGACAAAAAACCCATCAACTCCCGAGCTTCTCTATTTCACATAATTTGGCAACCATATGAGCCACACAATTACACTCCCTTGGAATCCACTAAAATTGGTAAGAAAAATTCTGCCTAGAACTATTTTCTATCGTCAAATTCAAATAACCAATGCTTTAGATATGTGATTCTTGATTACAAGCATTGATGAGATTTTTCTAGTATGACTCAAACACAACTTTACTAATTCATATTATTGGCCAGCACTATTGCTTCCTCCATTTCAACTTTGAGATGAGAGAAAGAAGGAATGGATTTGGCTATTTTGGTGAGTATTCTACCTCCATCATCTCTCACCACAACTGTTGAGTGGTACTTCATCACAGCAGGGGAGAACACTACATCAATGTTAAATTTGGTCCAACCCTAGAGAGATTCTTTCCACTTCCTTTGTCTTTCTCCTATTGTTGTTAGGTAAATTAGCCTTGTGTTTCTATCTACACTTGGAATTATTTGATTTTTCTAAATGTTGATCACACTAGAATGTAGTTCTTGAGCTTTCCTAATAACTATACGTGGTATAATGCTTTGATTTTAAAAAATACTTTCATTCTTCTTTTTCCAAATAAACCACATCAACATAAAAAAATTTGAGCTAGTCTCTCTATAGTCAACTCCATGTTGTTTATAATGATATAGCATTTTCCAAATCCAATCATCCAACCTATCTCTACTATGGTTGTTGATTACACATTGTAACTTAGAACCAAACCACACATGTCTCACCAAGTCACACTCCAAAAATAAGTGCTCTGCTGATTCTGATCTCTTATTACATGTAGGGCATAGATAGTCTTAGTCTAGCTTCTTCTTTGATAGATTTTTCTTAGCAGGTAAAGAATTATTTAATGCCTTCCATACAAAAACCTTTAGCTCAGGAGGTATATAAGAGTTCCAAACTATGCCCCACAGCCTAGCATTCACTAGCAAGGATGATGATGCTCTATACCTGTTGTTCCTTGGGTTCAAATTTTTAGCTACATCTTACTCATTTTTTACTCTATATACTCTATCCTTAAAGAAAGGCCATATTAGTTTATCTTCAATATTAGGATGGAGGATAGGAATAGCCAAGATTTCCTTTAGAATGTGATTTGGGACCATATCCGGAAGGACATCAATTTTTCACACTCTCTTTCTATTATTTATCAGTGAGGATTATTTCTCCAAACTACTATCACTGTGGTTCTCCAACAATTGCCCATTTTGAAGCCATCTATCTTCCCAAATGTTTATTTTTCTCCCATTTCTAAATTTCCACCTACAATTCTTCAAGAGTAAGTCTCTACCTTCCAGTAAGCTTAACCATACCCAAGAACTGCATCTTTCCCTTTTAGTCTTCTGAAAATTAGTGTTTGGAAAAAATTTCTATTTTAGGATTTGTGCCTATAAAGAATTATGATCCATCATAAATCTCCAAACTTGATTATTAAGCAAAGATAAATTCATGGTTTTGAAATCCTTGAACCATATTTTTCCATCCTTCTCCCTTAGAGTTAGCTTATCCTATTTAATCTAGTGAATTCTTTTTCCCTTGTTAGGATTGCTTCACCAAAACTTGGCTACTTCGGAACATAGCTTGTCATAGAAGCTCTTGGAGGCTGGATTGTAGACATGACATAAGTTGTGATGGCTTGAATGAGTGCCTTGAATAGTATTTCTTTTCTCCCTTGAGATAACAATTTATTCCTCCAATTTGACAATTTTTGGGTGATCGTTTCGAGGATCCAATAAAGGTTTGTTTCTTTGACCTACCCCATACTACAGGAATCCCTAAGTAGTTACCAAGGTTCTCGCAAGAAGGCATATTCAAGGCACTCTTGACTTCTTGCTTTGTATGACTTGGGGTGGACTTGCTAAACACAATTCCTGATTTATCCAGATTCACTATCTGTCCTAAAGCTTTAAAATAGGCATCCAGAATATCTTACAGCTTCCTACCTTGTTAAGTATTAGCATTAGCAAAAATAATAGAGTTATCATCAAAGAATAAATGATTCAACTCTGGTGCATGCTTAGCTAACTTGATTCCTTCAACCTATTTACCTATGTTTGCCTTAGTTATTACTCTTGACAAAACATCAGCTACAAGTACAAACAAGTATAAGGAAAGTGGATCCCCTTGACTTAAGCCCTTTTAGGGGGCAAAAGTTGGCCCTAGGATTTTATTTACTTTAACTATATACGTGACTACAGTGACACATGTCATTATAAGCTTCACCCACCTCTCTTTATATCCATAGGCTCTCAAAACCTCCTACAAAAAACTCCACTCAAGCCTATCATAGGCTTTGTTCTTGTTAAGCATAATGACCATGTACTACTTTATTCTATTCATATTGTGTTTAAGGAGGTGAAATGCCTTTAACACTAGCACAATATTATCATGGATAAGTCTTTCACTCACAAAAGTATTCTGATTTTGAGATATTAAGTCTTCCATATTCCCCTTTATACGATTGAAATTATCTTAGCTATAATCTTATAATTGAATTTGTTGCATCTGATAGGTTTGTTGTTCCCCACATTCTCTGGGTTTTGGATTTTTAGGACCTGAGTTGTATGTGTTTCATTCACTTTTGTAGGTAGATATCCATCTTTAGAAAAACTTTTAATTGTATCCTTAACCTCTTTCTTCACAATGTTCCAATTTTGTGAAAGAAAACTCCATTTATCCCATCCAGTCTCGAGGTTTCATATCCCCTAGATTGAATATTGCTTTCTCAATCTCCTCATCAGTTATTTCTTTTAGCAATTGATCATTCATCTCTTAGGTTATATGCTTTGGGATAATTTTTTGTAGGTCTAGTGAGTGATTAGGATTAGTGGAAGAAGATATATTATTATAAAACAATTGGAAAACTTCTTAGATATCTTTTTGCCCCTCTTTCCACTCTCTATTTTACCCTTTAATTTTAGTGATGCAATTTTGTCTCCACCATGGGCCGTTGTCTGGTGGAAGAACTTGACATTTCTATCCCCACGACGTAGCTAATTCACTTTAGCTCTTTGTGACCAATACTTCTCCTCTTGTTTTCCCAACTTAACTATTTTTTCCTCATTTTTTTGAAATATTCCATAGCCTTTTCACTAAGACCCCCATTCTAGAGATTAGCTAGCTCATATATTAAGATTTTGAATTTACATATCTGCCCTTCTAATTTTTCCTTTTCTCCATCCTTCTAAGTTGTCAACTACATATTTTAATCTTGAGCTCTGGTTTCAACTTGAGAACAATAGGCTATGATAAAACCCAATAGATAGAAGAGTTGTCACTGTAGCATTACAAAAGATATTATTCAATGTTTAATTAGCTAGGTGTCTAATTATTTTTTTCAAGCACACCTCATACTTCTTTCAAATTGCACCAAATAAATCTACACCCTTTAACTGGAGAGTCAATAAGATAACTATCAAAGATAAAATTTCTAAATATATTAATTTTGATTACATCTATAGGGTTTTTCACCCTTGTAACACCTACCTACTAGCGTCATATTGTTACTTATCTGTTAATGACCACCTAGTCCATAAATTTACTTATTCACTTATATTGTTACTTATCTTTATTTCTATTATATATAATTTTTTTATGAGCATACATGAGTTTCAGGTTATTCCAAATATTTTCTAATTTTATTTTCTTAAAGATAGGAAAATCAAACTAACTAGGCATGATACACATTACATGCACACAAAGGATCTCACGCTATAAAAGAAAGTATGCAGTTCATCATTTAACTTACATCAAACTATGTGTTATCTAAAAGGGACTTGGTATTTTACTAAGCCATCTCACATATATTGCATTCTCAAAAAATATATAATCCATATCTATATTCCGAGGAGTCAACTTTAGGAATCTTGTTGCTCACTTCTTGTTGAAGTACCTGGAATGTGATTGTATAGATATAAAAAGATGAGATGACAATCTCAATAGTTAGCAAAAAATTTATAAAACAGTATACATTCCATTCCTTAAAACATATCAATTTATTTCACTGAAACATAAGCACTGACTATACATATATACATCATCTTGGTCACACGAGGGACCCATAACATGTTGGTATACTTACCCAATGCAGTCCCATACTTGTAAAGAGTTATGCATCTCCTATTATTGACCAATACGTGGGGGAAATGGGGCTTACTTGGCACACTTTAGGCACCCCTTAATTCACGAGAATGCATACATAACATATCTTTAGACCATAATTCATCATAGCATAAAAGTCAGGCAACCAGTGAAATTGATAAATTCAAGATTATAAACATAAAAAGTGTTTTAAGAAAAAGTTAGTTACCTCAATTCCAGCACAATCACTTTCTTTCCAAAGCTGCCACAACCAGTTACTCAAACTAAAACATATAAAAGCCTTTGGTTAATGCATGCATATGAACACTTAAAATCTTAAGTCTCTTGTTTAAGAGTTCATGTTCCCCTAAAAGACTTGTGATTTTGTTCAATTTTGAAATTATTATTAAATATAATAAAAGTTCTCCAAAAATTCTAAAATTTTGCATGGAAGTTCCTTTACATGTCTATTTGATTTTGTGGATCTCTCAACTCTTAAATCTTCCATTCACCCTAAGAAGTACCTCCTTAACCTAGAACAATGCATATTGGTTTTTGTTTCATTTATATTCTTTTTTCCATTCCTTTAGATAGGTAAAATTTCCTTAACATTTATGATATTTTTTATATATAGTATCCTACATATGTTATATAATCACCATAAAAACTTCAAGTAAATTATAATTCATTTGACCCCTCAAATAACCTAATTGTAGTTGTCCTCAATTCTGGTCTGTTCTAACTCACTTTCTGTCCTACAGAACTTCTATATTTTATTATATGCCTTAAACTATTTAGAATTTTCTCAAATTTGGTGAGGCCCTTAGTTATTATTTTTTTAACATGTAATAAAATTTTCATATGAAAATTCAACATCTAAACCCTTCATTGTTTAGTATTTCCATCAATAACCTAAGCTATCTAGCCGATTTTTCTCTACACGGTTTTGATTGCGAATTGTCTATTTGTAGATTCTCAAAAATCACGAAAATTTCCAAAATTGATTATCAATATTTCAAGACTTTTCTCACCAAAAATTATAGAATTTAAAGGCCATTTACTCAATTTAACAAGTCAGGTTTTTCAGGTGCAAAAAGGGTTATGTGTTCTTAAACCTAACCCTTCAGTGCTCTATGACCTTTACTCACTAATCAGACCATACCTCACTCATATGGACTCTAAATTGGGTGTTTCCAGTGGCCATTTAACCATAATACATATATATACATTTTTAAAGTTAACCATTTCTTCATATTCCTTATGGATTAGTCTCAGAAATTTGAAAACAGAAGCTATTCTTCACCAGCTTGAATTCCAGACCCAATTCTGACCTCTCATCACTCCCTGAAGTATAACTCTCTCATTTTACGTCCGATTGATATGATTCAAAATAATCTGGAAAGCTAAGACATAGGGCTACAAGTTCTGTGTTGAACACGTTTTCATATTTTAGACAAAAAGTCGTCCATGCATTGCCGAAATTTAACCTAATAAACTCCAAACCAGATTTTTATAAGAAGCCAGACTTACCTTGTGTAAACCCACTCCTATGGCTCTCAATTTGCAGCTTGCTATCCCTCTTGGTTTCCTTTGCAATTCAGTCACGTTTCTTGCACCAAATATGGGGTGAGAAAGGCTTCAAATCTCAACACTCACTCTCACTCTCACTGCCTTATGGTGAAGGAAGAAGAATTCTCTCAATTTCTAAGCATTTCTTCTCTCAAATTTCTAGTTATTCTCTCTCTCTCTCCCTCTTTCTCTCTTCCTTTCTTTCTATCTTAGACTTCCTCTTGTCAATGGTATTTATAGAGTAAAGAAACAATTAAAACAAAATTAGGAAGGTGCATGTTTTCTTCCTTTCTTGTCATGGTTTGTAGAAACAAAATAAAGAAGGTGCATGATTTTTTTCTCTCTTGTCATGGTTTGTAGAAACAAGATGAGGAAGGTGCATGGTTTCTTTCTTTTTTGTCATGGTTTGTAGAAACAAAATAAGAAAGGTGCATTGTTTTTTCCTCTCTTGTCATGGTTTGTAGAAACAAAATGAAGAAGGTTCATGGTTTCTTTCTCTCTTGTCATGATTTGTAGAAACAAAATAAGAAAGGTGCATGGTTTCTCTCCTTCTTATCATGGTTTGTAAAAACAAAATGAGGAAGGTTCATGATTTCTCTCCCTCTTGTCATGATTTGTAGAAACAAAATAAGGAAGGTGCATGGTTTCTCTCCCTCTTGTCATGGTTTGTAAAAACAAAATGAGGAAGGTTCATGGTGGCTGCAAGGTAGCATCTTTTGGTGGTGCTACTTGGCAGCTCCTTAGTTGTTTTATCTTACCTTAATTTACTGCTAATCCTAAATTAGTGATGTCCTAAAAATGTATTTGTATCCTTCACCCATCCATTATGATCCTAAGAATTTTATTTGTATGATTCATGATTAATTATATGTCACATATTTTTTTGAATACCTTTTTGTTCCATAACTAAGTATTTTAATTTTAGGTCATATGTATCTTTTACTCTTTTTTTAGATTTATATAACATTATTAGAGACTCAAGATGTTACAACCCTCCTTCTCAAAAGGGTACAAAATCTCATTAAAGTCTCCAAAGCATTGCTAAGGTGTACTATTACTTAGGTTTAAAGTTGAGTGTTTTCCAAAAGAGTCTACTATGTTTGATCTCAGGGTGCCTATAAACAAAAGTGCAACTAGCAATCCGTCTTTCATCTCTATAGTTTACTTGGGCATGTATACAATTTTGGCATTTGTCAAGAATGTCGACCTTTACTTTATTCATCCACATTAAGCCAAGGCCTCCTGCCCCCCCCTATTAGGTCAACCACTTCTAATTCTTCAAATCCTAGTTTCCTTTTTAAGTTATCCATCTTCCTCTTCTTAGCTTTGGTTTCCATGAAAAACATAATTGAGGCTTTATTTCTAAGACATAAGCCTCTGAGCTTTTGAATTATTGAGGTGAACCCCACCCCTCGAAAGTTTCAACTTATGGTAATCATGGTGAGGGGTGGGACATGGTCAGACCTGCCTCCTCAGCCATTGTCATTTCTTGATCCTTGCTATCTCCCTTTTCCATCTCAAGTCCCTTATGTTTATATTTCTTCTTTTTACCCTTTTTTACTTCAGCTCCCTTCTAGGCCTTCTTTTTTTTAAGAGTGATTATTTCTGCTTTTGTCTTTTGTTCTACTTCCTCCATATCTCCTCTACTTTCTTTAAAGATAGTCTTGTCTTCATCACCACAGCTAACTCATGTTCCACTATAGCCTATCCTTTCTTCTCTTCATTTTTTTTCTTTATCATCTTCTTGTGGTATTTCTACAAAATAATTTTATCCACTTTTATTAGTTTCTTGAATATTCTCCTCTATCCTTTACTAATTTTCCCCTTTCTTTCTTTAGTTCCCCCTCTTCTTCCTCCTCTAAGATTTCCTTCAACCTGATTCATTTTTTCGTAGCCTTCTCCTTTGTTGTTGTTTTCTTCTTTTGGATTCTAGCATTGTTCTACCATGTTGTCTAATGCCTTCTTTTCCCCTTCCTTGGCTTGCATTTTAATTTCATAATGGCTTATTTGCATATTTGTGTCTTTGTTAGGCTTAAGTGGATTTCAAGCTCACTATTCCTGAATTCTTTTTCCCCCTTATTCTCTATTTGGGCTAAGTATATCAGTAAAAATAGTAAAACTTTTGAGCCCAATGTCTTTTGCCTCTATTTCTAGATCTTACATCCTTTTAGGGCCTAGCCCAGATTAGGTTTTCCTAGTTTTTAAGTCAACCCTTATTATATCTTAATGTTCTTTACCTTTCTTTCCCCTAGCTATTTCCCTGTCAACATACTTCTTTCTTCTTTCAGCTTGACTGGGCTCTTCTATCTCTGTGTCTGCCATTTTTCTATCCCTTGCCCAATTTTTACACCATTTAGCTTCTCATTATTGGTGTATTGTACCTCGTTGCTAGTTTGCTGATCCTTATTACCTTTGTGTTGATTTCATCTAAGGTTACACAAAATCCCACCACTTTTACCTTTGGGACCCATCAGATTTGCACCTAAGTCTTCTATTTTGTCTTTTTCAAATATTCTTTCCCCAAACTTTGGATATTCCAACCATCGTCCCTTACCTCCTTTCCAGGTATTTTCCACTACTAGAACTATGATAGGTTTTGCTAGGTATGTACCCAGCCTTGGGCCTACATACCTTCTTCCTTTTGCAGGGTTCGTTTCTTACTCTCCGATTACACTCTTTATGCTATTGTCCTAACTTCCCACTCCTAGGACAATACTCTTAGAGATTTTCATATATGAGTTTCACCCATGTTTTGGGTAAGATTTTCGTAGGTACCCAGAAACCTGTTGTAAAAGCCTCCTTAATATTCACATCACTCTCACGCTTATGAAATGTCTCATAATCTTGTTATTAACTATTGGGTTTTTCACCTTTAGCATCTTCCCCAACCTTCCTCCTATCTTACTCCTATTCTTTACATTCAAATTTTTCAATGGTAATCCATGGATCTGGACCCAATATGGAGCGTAAATAAAACCCATTTCATGCATACCTACATCTAGAACCCAATAGTTAAGGTTTAAGAGATGCCCCATAATACTCCAAGTTACCTCTTCCATTATTCTTCTCATAATATTTTCCACTTCAAAATTAAATAGGAAGGTGTTAATTCCTACATACACTATCTCCAACCTTTGTGGATTCCCCCATCCTTTCATTATCATAGTCTTAACTATCTTCTTATTTAAAGACTTGTCTACTATGATTTTTTCCACCATACTTCTTTTAGCTAGCCATAGAGATTGTGATTCCTCTATTAGCTGCATATAGTCACCCTTCGGTCTCCTTTCTCCATCTTTAACTTGCTCCTACTCCTTACTCCTTACTCCTTACTCCTTATGCTTATTTCTCCCTTTGTTGCCAACTTCTCCTCCTTTAGTTGATATCAAACAGAGTAAACAATCTCTACCTATTGCAAAACTTTAAACAACTCATAAGACTCTTCAATAGATTTAGGTTTGATAAAACCTCATGACTTGAGCTAGACTTAAGAGGAAGATGCACAACCTCAACAACCTATTTGGAAAGTGATTTGGAGTTGGAATGGGCTGCATCATATTAGGGTACCAAGACCTAGTGCGTAAGCTGAGTGTTGGGGTTTGTTTACTGGCTTGGAATCATAGGGTCTTGGTATCAGAGATTTGCATATTAAAAGTGATTCCTCTACTTGTCCAAAAAAAAGAGTGATTCCTCTACTTTGGTCCATTAGTAGTAACTAATGGCCACAAAAACTTAGTGGGTCTTCATCTAATTGATTACATTGCTCTCTAGTTCAAGAGGGATTAGGGGGTGAAAATTAAACATTTCTATCCAGAAATATTGACAAAAATAAATCCATACACTAAAATTGAATATCATGAAACTTCAAGAGGTCAATGAAGTGATAAAAGCGAGTATATAATACATTATTAAGTACATTGTCACATGTTCGAATTCTAACTATATTAATTTTTTTAGGTAATACCCAAGAGTATTTCTTTGTGAATAATCTAGCTTTAACATGTGCCTTGCCTTTAAATAGATCATGAAGATAAATTAATTGGTGTGTAAGCCAACAAATTCAAACGCCATTTGACTGCAACAACAAAAAAATCATAAACAAATTCACAAAAACTTAACGCATAATTCATAATTCTTAGTAATAATCTAAGTGAAAAATTAACTAATAAGTAATATCTATGAAATTCACAAAATTCCTAAAAGTAAAAGATGTCTTGCATGATAATTCACGTCTGTAAAAATATTTTTAAACATCAAATAATAAACTTAAAGAAATCACAAAATTTATTCTTATTAAATAATAATAATAATAATAATAGAGTTCAAAAACTTCTTAATTACTAAAATAAAAATTATCTTACATAATAATTCATATCCCTAAAAATATCTTTAAATATTAAGGGACAGAATAAAAAATAACCATTTGGCCTCCTATGTATTGGATGTCGTGTTTAGCGGTAAACGACGTCGTCGTCTCATTAAACAAAATAACCAGTTTTTTTTGTTATTATTATTATTATTAATACCATTCTTTCCTTCCGCATCGGCGCTCCTATTCTAGCTATAAATTTGGAAGAGTCTAAGGTATCTTCGTGAAAATCCTAAACCCTAATTGAGGCTTCGTAGCCGAAACAGCTCCACAGATTTTCTGCTCATTTCTCTCTCTTCCCCCCTTTTTGTTTGGTTTTTGTGTTGAAATTGTGGGAGAAGGTGCGATGATGATGAAATCAAATAATCTCGTTAATCTGATTTCACCATGGGGACAAATTTTCACATCCATTCTTTCCATTTTCTGAGCACCTATCTCTCTCAACACAACCAAATTTTGTAGAATATTTGTTATTTGTTATCAATTCTTTACTGTCCTGATCGGTGTTTGGTTCCATTTTTCTTTTCTTGTGTCTCTCTTTCGTTGAATAGCATCCAACAGGAAGAATGTGCCCCCTGAAGGTTACTGCTATGTTTGGTGTGGATGGCTAAAGCTTTGTCTTTAAAAAATGTGAATTTTTGGATTTTCATCCGTCCAAAGAACACTTTTTTTGCCATTGATTTTCTTTCTTTTTTTCAATAATAGGATCAGGATGTTTATATTTCGAACTTGCAATGAAAGTATTACTTATTTCTAAGTTTCATTTCTCCAAGCCCAGATTTTTTATATTTTAGCGAGCTAGAAGCAGGTTGGAGCCTTGCAGATGGCAGATGGCACCCTGGACATAATGTATAGATTTCGAAGGGAAAATTGTTCCTATGTTTGTGGGAATAAAATTGAAAAAGGAAATAAAACCTTCAGGATGTGATACTCCGAATACGTATTTTCACTATTATTTGACACTTTTTAAGAAAATATTGTTTATACGTATTCTAATAAATTTAGAATATTTCAGTATGTAAAATTTTAAAAATGTTTTTCTACAGTTTTCAAAATTTTTAAAATTTGAAGAAATATCTTTTGAAAAAATAAAATGGCAAGTCAGATCTAAAACACGACCATTCATCATAAAATTGTCCAACGCCTTTTATAGGAGTTTTCAATACACAAATTCTATAGAAATAACATATATAAGAGTTACAGTCAAAACCTTTTCTTTTCAGCTTGTACTATATTTGCAACCTTCAAATTGCACTCTCAATTTGACATAGGGAAGGTAATTTGCTCTCATTTCAAATTATTCTGCTGCAGAATTCCGGAGCAAAGATGATTCAGCCCCAAAAATAATTGAGAAGTAAACGGAATAGAATATAAATCCCTAATGACAATTACAATGTCAAAAACATCAATTTTTTTGTTAGAAAAGAAATTTAAATATTAATTATTTATTGGACAGCAGAAACATCACCGCTACACCAAAATTACGTAGGTAGATCTTTTTTCTCACGTCTATTTCATACATGCTATATTACTATTACAGTTAAACTACTATAGATTTTATGCCTAGCATGTGCTTATGTATGGCTTTGAAGTCTGAACAAGTGGGCAAGGATTCTGCCCAAACATTTGATTTATGCCTAATTTGTTGTTTTTATAAAGTGAATTTCCACTGTTATTGTAGGTGGCCCCTTTCATTCTTCTTATTCTTCTTGCTAATGCCATTTCTCTATTATATATTTAATGCCTAGTATTTGGTCATATATGGCTTTTAAGTCTGGCTAAATGAGAAAGGATTATGTCCAAATATTTGACTTATGCCTAATTTGTTGTTTTTGTCAAGTGAATTTCCACTCTCAACGTAGGTGGCTCGTCTCATTCTTCTTATTCTTGCTAATGCCATCATTGCCGAGAGATTTATTTTATTAAAAAGGACTTTATTTCTATAATAATTAACATCTCCATTATCTTATTAATCTTTAACTTGCTGCTTAATTTTTCTAACATTTTTAGTCATTGACTGACTGATGGAGGGAAAATCATATTTGTTTCACATAGGCCAGTCAAAACCGAACCAAAGTTACATAGGAAGATGTAAGTAAAAGAAAATGAGAATGAAAGATGTGAAAGGTACCTATATTCTAATGTTCTAGCACCTTTGTTACTTCCCAAAATGAAAGACATTTGAGGCATAGATTGCTTAGAAAACTTGAAAAAACATAAATAATGCAAGTTTAGCTATTTCCATTTTACAATGACATCAGAATTCAGAATCTTTGCTCAACCATGTTAGAAAGGCCAACTGTGTAATTCTGCACAAGCAAAATATAGTGGCTTCCCTCGACATTAGACCGGACAAATTCTCTATAAGAAGCACATGGTCCCTTTCTGTGCTACCAGAAATTAAAGTGTGTGAACTGTAATATAAATAAGAAACCCTGGAAAAAAATGGTTCTCTAACGCACTTCAAATGTAAAAGTAAAGCATTATAAGGATAATGTCAATAGTTCTCTAGCCTTGAACTTTGAGAAGCTAAGTTAGCCGTGATTGCAAAGCCTCATCATTAAAAAATGGTTATCAGGGACGTATGGCAGAGGTAAAAACACCTTCATAGAATGCTAGTTACATATCCAATGTAGTACTGAAAAAGAAAATCTGTGTCTGACTTTGAATGAGTAAAGAAAAACTATAATAGCAACATCTAAATACAAATGTTAAGATTACAGGGAAAATATTATCAAATTCAAACATAGTATGCTACAAAAGCAAACTTTCTTATATAAGCACCCAAAAGAAATTACAAAATAATACAACATGGAACTCATTTAGAAAGAAGACTAAAATAAAAACCTACGGCATATAAGATTGAGCAACATTACTTTCAAAGGTAATCCTTAATTCCATTAAACATAACATTCTCAGTAAGATTTTGGAGAAAAGCGGTGGTAATTTCTTATATTTGCTTACATCTTCATACTTATTGCATCATCTACATGACCTAGTGAAAGAATAGTAAGTGTAATTCAAGGAAAGGTGAAATGTACTTCAGAACCATTGGCAATGGGCTTTTCTTTTCTTTTCTTTTTTGAAAAATCGTCATATAGCTAATGTAATGTCCCGTGAGAAAATATTTCAAACACACCAGCTAAATTGCAGTAGGTGGTGTGTTAGAAAGAGTAGCTAATGATTTACCTTCTATCAAATTTGTAAAATAGTCTACTGCTACTATTTTAAATTTTATTTGTTGTTCACGGTAGTGGAACGATTTTTACGTCTATTTGATTCAATTTTTTTTTTTATTTAAGTAGAACTGTGGTAGTCTTTTAGATTTTTATTTGTGTAAAATTTGATTCATCAAATAATTAGTCTTTCAAAATTAATATTTAATACATTGCCAATAAATTTTAATTTCCACGAATAAGGAACCAACATGTTATTTATATACATTTTTTTTAAACAAATAAGTGACAGTATGTTAATCTTTTGCTACTAAAAACTAATATCTATAGATAGTATATCAGATAATTACTTAATATAAAAAGTTAACATTTGATATATTGTCAATAAATTTTAATTCTTACTAGTAAAAATTAAAATACTATCATCTATATTTTTTTATCTAACAATTTTTTAAAATTTAAATAAATAAATGATAGTATGTTGATTTTCTGTTAATTTTCACTAACAATACACTAAACACTTATCAAAATGATTTGATAATTCACATGAATACTTAGAAGGGATTGTGGAAACAAATTGTGAAATGCAGCAACTATAATTCCGTTTGGTTGTTAGAAATAAGGATATGGAATAGAAATAGAATGGAATGAAGATTTCATTCTTTTATTTAGTTGCTGAAAATCATAAAAAATGTGAGTCTTACGGAATACTGATCACCTCTTATAAAATAATTTGAATTACCTCTTAAATCAAATATAAATTGAACAGTGCGAGTGAATAAAAAATAAAAAAATTAAAATATTTTTTATTATTTTATTTATTTATAAAAAAATTTATAATTAAAAACATATATATTTAAATTAAAATTTTTAATATTATTTAACAAAATTTAATTCAAAATTTTATATTAATAATAATTTATTTTATTTTTTATTTATAATATTTAAAATAATTTTTTAAATTAAAATAATATTATAATAATAATTTTATTTTTTAATAGTATTTTTATTTTTTTGATCGTTTTTATTTCATTTTATTTTATTATCTTATTAAACATAATTTTAATTATAATATTTTATTTTATTTTATTTCATTTCATTTAAATTTATTTTATTCTATTTTATTTTTAATTTTAATTTTTAAATGAGGCCTATGAGTTTAACAAAAGACAGTCAAATGATTAACATCAAGCAGCAATGCATAACTGAAGCTGTATAGCCTAGGAAAATAAGCATAATTGATTGAAGATGTACATTGTAACAAATCTTACAGAAACTGAAACTCCATTAATCGGAAAACAATAGCTTGACTTTCATTGATCAGTGCAGGGCCTTATATATAGGCTAGTGATGATACAAGGTAAGTGTATAGAATTTACCACACCTTATCGTAGCCTGAGTCCGCTAACTATAGCTTAACTAATTATAGGTAGGCTGTCAGTACAATTCCCTAACATTACTAACCTATTCGTGAGTACAGCAGGACGGAAAGTCAGCTGCAACGTGGTTCAAATGTAATGGATGAGAGTTCATTCTACAGCAGCACATTTGAATTTGAACTTTTTTGTGTAAATCAAACTGCACGCAGTCAAAAAGGCAAAATATTTGAATTTGAATTCAAAAGGAAAGGACAAAAAATTTCAGAAAGTTAAATCAGTGTTAAGATTAGACAAAAAGTAATCAATTAGTATATCAATTTCCCGATGCAAAATTACCTACATTTGCTTGTCACCATCGAAATAATTGAAAATTAAAAAAATGGCATTTAATTTAGATTTGCAATTCTCAAGGTAAAATTTTTTTAATCTGAATTTAAGAACATTAGAGGAAGTCAAACCTCGATGGAAATAAAATAGATAATATTAATTATTGTATCAATTTTCGATATATAATTATTTATTTTTAAATCGTGCATGAACATTGTGTCCACATTTAAAAAATATAAAACTTATTTGATAATTATTTTTAAAAATAATTTTTTTTTTAAAATAAAAAAAAATTGTTTGAGAATTTATTTTTTGTTATTTTGAAAATAATTATTTTGAAAATTTAAAAAAGTTATTTTTATTCTCTAAACATTAAAAAAATAAAAAATAATATATTTTCAAAATAGTTTATTCAATAATTTTTTTTATATTTTATTTTATAGAATAATTTTAAAATATATTTAAAAAAAATTAAATCAACTCATAAATTTTTATTGGGATTATCAAAATTGGTCAAGGTGGTTTAGCTCATTTCATGTTTTGTTTTTTAAATTTTAGGGTCTATTTATTTTTTATTTTTAATTATTTTTAAAATAAAAAAATTTGTTTGATAATTGATTTTTGTTATTATTTTGAAAATAAATTTTAAAAATAAATTATTTTTAAAATATAAAAAAACAAGATAACGTTGTTTTTATTTTTTATTTTTGTTTTCAAAACATAAAAAAAATAAAAAAAATATATTTTTAAAATAATTTATCAAATAAATTTTTTTATTTTTGTTTTATAAAATAATTTTTTAAAATAAAAAAATAAAAAATAGAATCAAATAAGCTCCTAATTTCTCCATCAAGATTCCCGTGGCACAAGGATACTAGGATGACTGAGTGAATGTCATGCACTATTATATCATGTTATTGTCAATATATTATAAATAAATACTTATTTTATTGTAAATGATCCATAAATATTTTATTATAACATAATATATTAATATCTTAATTTCAATTAATGAGTATCAAACAAACGCAATGGAACTCTGGCCATGCTCCATTTTGATCACATTTGGATATGCTTAATTAGCACGTTGTGTCTGAGGTTTTCAACGAATTGTCAAAGGATTTTTGTTACAAGTTTTTATATGCAGCTTAAGATTCAATGGGTTTTGTCTTTATTCTTTCAAGTTACAAAAAAGAAAAGAAAAAAGATCTGGCCTGTTATCTTACTGTTATTTGCTTGCTGGTTATAAACATACTCATATTCTTTGATGTCTTTCAAGTACAGGCTACATACAAAATAAGGAAACTCTTCAAAATGCATAGCATTTTCTTGGTTGTTAACTTCTAAAGCGGTTAACTTATTATTGAGGACGGTCTTTGCTAATTGATAATTTGAATAACAGCTATAATCTTGAGTCTATCCTTCATATGATATTCCTCCTTTTCTTTCCCTTGATAAAAGCCTCAAAAAATCTCAATATTTGCAATATGAACGATTCTTTCAAAAAATTTAAATTTTCAATAATCCTAATATTTTAAGTTCAAGAGCATTTGGCATGATAATTAATCAAGTATCTTTTACTTTACAAATTATGTAATAATCTTAAGTTGTCCTAATCATAACTTCAAAAAAAAAAAAGTTCAATTGGGCCAAGAGCCAAATGGCTCAAAATTTAAAAAATTTGTCAAAAAGTTATTTATTCGTGAGTTTATCTTATATTTTCATTTTGTCAAATGTTAAGTGATGAGTTTAGGTGAAACTTTCTTTATCTCTATAATTTGATTTCTTACATAATTCAAAGTTGTTTTGAGTTATACTTTGAAAAAAGATCTGGCCTGTTATCTTACACGTTTATTTGCTTGCTGGTTATAAACATACTCATATTCTTTTGTCTTTTAAGTATAGGCTACGTACAAAATAAGGAAACTCTTCAAAATGCATAGTATTTTCTTGGTTGTTAACTTCTAAAGCGGTTAACTTATTATTGAGGACGGTCTTTGCTAATTGATAATTTGAATAACAAAATAACCTCGAGTCCATCCTTCATATGATATACCTCCTTTTCTTTCCCTTGACAGCCTCAGAAAATCTCAATATTTGCAACATGAATGGTTCTTTCAAAAATTTTAAGTTTTCAATTATCCTAATGTTTTACATTCAAGTAGAACATTTGGCTTGATAATTAATCAAGTATTGTTCACTTTACAAATTATTTAATAATTCTAAGTTGTCCTCATCATAACTTCGAAAAAAAAATCAATTGGGCCAAGAGCCGAATGGCTCAAAATTAAAAATTTTGTCAAAATAAACTATTTATTCGTGAGTTTATCTTATATGGTTCACTTTGTCAAATGTTAGGTGATGAATTAGGTGAAATTCTTTCTATATCTGTAATTTAATTTCTTACATAATTCAAATTTGTTTTGAGTTATACTTTGAAAAAAATAAATTTCATTTGGACTAATTCAGGAGTCCAACGTAAGTCATACTTTAAAAAAAGAAAAAAGTTGATTTGGAGTGATTCAAAAATGAAATGGATAAAAACAAAAAAGGTTTTAGTCAATATAAAATATTTATTCATGAAGGCCTCATGGGGCAACCTCTTTTTAATAGTTTTAGTTTTTATCATTGCAAAAATTTTAGGACCTGTTGATTTTGACTGTTTTTAATTTTTATTTTTATTGAAAATTAAAAATAAGTATAAAAAAATATTTGTTTACTGTTTTTATTTTTTAAAAATGTTTCCTAAATTTTTAAAAATTATAAAAATATTATAAATATATTTTTAAAAGTTTCAATATTATAGTACATTATAACAGTAGTATTTTTATTAATATTTTAAATTATATATACATTTGTTTATATAATTATAAAGTGATAAAAATAAAAATAAAGTAAAAATACAATCATATAATTAAAAAATAATAAAAATAAAAACATAAATTAAATATATTTTAAAAAAATAAAAAATATTTTTAAAAAATAAAAAAATATTTTCACAAAATCTTTAAATTATCACATGATAAGTGATGAATTAGGTGACTCTCTCTCTCTCGATATATATATATATATATATATATATATATATATATATATATATATATATATATATATATATATATATTTAAATAATTCAAAGAACATGATCATTTGTAGATATGTGACAGTTATTTTATCATTTAATAATTTAACTGTTTGTGTTGTTGGAATTAATTGATACTTTTTCACTTAATTTATTCAAGTTTAAATACATTAACATAAATAAATAAAAATTGATTGATGGTATACTGAATTTTTTGTACATATTGATAACAAGTGCCATCGATGAAATATCTCTTATGAAACCTTCTACATAAATATTACACATGGCAATTTACTGTTTATGAAGTATATAAAAAGGCAAATTACTTGCTTTATCATTTTTTTGTGTAACTACAATTTATGGTGTATATATATATATGAAAAAAATATTTGATCTACCGGCGGTGGATAATTTTTTATCCACCAACAATGTTCAGATCGTGACACGTGACAAGAATAGTGGATTTTAAAATTATTTTTATCATGTATCATGATCTGAATATCGTTGGTGGACAAAAAATTATCCACCACCGATTTACTAAATACCAACTATATATATATATATATATATATATATATATATATATATGAGTTTTTATTTATTTATTTAGACATTTTATTCAATTGCTTTAGTCAATTGAACGAAAAGTTATTCAATTTATTTAATTAAAATGATTAAAACTGAATTAATGTAATTCAATTTATATCGATTTGGATTGAACGGTGAATTAAAAAAAATCAATTTTTAGCCACAAAAAATTATAAGATATATGTTTGATTAAATTTTCAATCCATGGTTTAAGAACCAAATTAATATAATCGATTTTTGAATAAAAATAATAATTTTAATAGAATTTGATTAGTTTAATCTGTATGTGATGGATTTGAGACATAGAAGTAAAGTTTTATTGTTTATAATTTATTAAATTAAATTTCATAAATAAATAAATATAACATTAACCAAGATCGAAAAGTCAACGTATTATTGCATCACGACAATTATAGCGTAACAGGCTAACCTTTTGGCATATTTCTTTATATTATATTTTTCTCTCAATCTTTTATCAATAAATTTTATTTCCGTTTGTTTTTATATTAAATTGATGGTAACGTGTCCGTTACCCCGTTGGCAATATTTTTTTTTGTACTTTCCGCTCCTTTTTTTCTCCTTCCTCCTTTTCTTGCTCTTCTAAGAATAAGGACGTGCTTGTTTCAAGAACTGACATATCCCACGGACGAAGAAAGAAATTTATAAAATAAAACTCCGGAGTTACAAATATACTATAAATTTCTTAGGCAAAATGTGTTTGATTATATATGGTGTTTCTTTTGGTAACAATTGGAACTTTTAATCTTATTTAGTTTTTTAACGATGTATTTTAAATTTTCCTTTTAATAATTTTGTAATTAATTATAAATTAATTTAGGTTAATTTTTTTAAAGATGTATTTAATAGTGAGCTCCAATGACCCACTAAATAATACTATAGCCACAAAACAAAAATTGCAATGCTCCGTTTGATGCGTTGGAGTAAGGTTGGATAAGATAATATAGGCTAATATAATTTAGTTATATAAAATATTTAATGTATATAAATTTATACAATCAAGATTTTTTATACAATTTTTATTGTATAGTACTATATACCAAAGTTAAAACTTGAAAGAGATAAGTATTGATAAAAAAAGTTTGAATAAAGTTTTCAATAACAAAAAATTATTTTAATATTTTTATTATTATTTTAACATCATCTTACCACCACTAAGACTACCTTGCCATAAAACATTTATGGTCATTGCTACCACCGCTACAACCGTCCTCCAACACCATTGCCATATCACAACCACCATTATTTTCTCACTGCCACCACTATATTGAATTGTCGACGTCACTGCCATCACTCTTGTTGTAATCACTACAATTATTATTTAATTATTTTATTATTGTTGTTGTTACTGTTATTATAATTATTACTAATATTATTATTATTATTATTATTATTATTATTATTATTTTCTTGTTACTAATTTTTATTATTGTCATTATTATAATTATATTATTATTATTATTACTATTATTACTACTAGTTGTTATTATTATTATTTTATTATCAATATTATCATTATTATTCATGATTGTGTGTGTGTATATATATATATATATATATGTACGTATGTATGTATATATTAATTTTATTATATCAATAAATACATAATAATATAATGTTATATTAATTTATATATTATATATTGATTCAATAAATAATTGATAACATATAAGTTTATATCAATATTATTATTATTATCATTATCTTGCTGCCACTGCTAATGTTATTATAGTTATATTATTATTATTATTATTATGACCATTAGTTGTTATTATTATTACTATCTTGTTGTTAATATTATCACTATTATTATTATTATTATTATTATTATCCATAAGTGTATATATATGTGTATGTATGTATATATGTATTATTTTTATTATATCAATAAATACATAATAATATAATGTTATATTAATATATATATATATATATATATATATATATATATATATATATATTATAAGTTGATTCAACAAATAATTGATAGCATATAAATTTATAAGATAAATATCTTATACAATCTACCAAATTTTATTTTATACAACACATCATATGCGATCAAAGGCAGTGAATTTCATCGTTGATTAGCTCTGAGCATTTTTGTTTGGTTTGTATCCTATTTACTTGCATTATTCAATCAAGCTTTCTTTTCTCCCTCTATTTTTTTGGTGTAAAATGTATACAAATAAAAGAAGAAATGGCACTTATTTATATATATCCATATTTTTAGTTATAATGTTTTTTAAATTTAAAATTTATTGTAATATATCTCAGTTTAAATATATATCTATTGTAAATAACACTCCATTATTAAGAAAATGTCAGAAAATACCCCCCGTCCTCTTACCGTGGTTGTGCTGATGGAAAAATGAGGAGCATCTTGCCTGAGATTGCATATCCTCACGCAAAGATGATGACCATGATTATTAGAGCAAGTGTCCTAGAGGGCCCAGGCTGGTGACTGTGATCTGCCGCAGCAGAGTCAACTTGACGAGGAGGTTGATTATTGGTGCTTCACCTAATTGTTAGCGTGCATCGAGAAAGTTATTTGATTGATTCCATAATTCATTTGGCTTATGAAGGATTCCCCATACCCAGCATATGCACCAAGACAAGTGACTCATCTAACTTGTGGAAAGGTGTACAGAAAGTCTGGAACGAGGTGGTCAGAGGAATGGTTTGGAATGTTGGGAACGGGAAAACTGTGGATTTCTGGCTTCCAAACATCGGTCCTCTCCAAGACATAGTTACAGCTAGTGTACCGGAAGAGATGGAACACTGTAAGGTGGTAGAAATGATCACTAACTCTGGCCAATGGAATTGGAATAGGTTAGGGAACATCCTACCGGAAAGAGCGATCAACACTCTTAAAGCCAGAGTTCCACCAAGCGAGGATTTGGGAGAAGATCAAGTTATATGGAAACACAGTCAGGATGGGAACTTCTCAGTTAGATCTGCGTATCTTAGCAGATTGGGTGCTCACCACAATGCCCATTCTATATGGAAAAAAATATGGAGATGGCAGGGACCCGAGAAGATTAGAACTTTTATCTGGCTAGCTAATCAGAATAGTATCCTAACCAATCAAGTAAGATTTGAGAGACATCTTACTAATTCTGGAACTTGCCAAATATGTTTGGAAGTCCAAGAAACCACGCTTCATTGCCTAAGAGACTGTGCTCACACTAAAGATATCTGGAAAAGGCTGGTTCATCCTAAGTACTGGCAAAATTTCATCTCCTGGAATTTATCTGAATGGATCTCACAGAACCTGACGCAAAGGATGGGGAAGATAGAGTACAGTAATTTGAAATGGGATATACTTTTCGGCACGACTATCTGGAATGTCTGGCTCAGAAGATGTGAACGTATTTTTCAAGCATCGGACCAACCATCAAATGATATTCTGTTTTCCTGTGTGGCTAGGACCAAGGAATACATGGAATGGACGTCGGCATCTGATGCAGTACAGGGAAGGAGTAGGAGGGTCCAGGAAGTCAGCTGGAATCCACCCGTAGGTAACCGAGTGAAGTTCAATGTGGATGCTTCAATTCGGCATCCCAACTCAGCAAGTTGTGGAGGAGTGCTACGGGATACGATGGGTGTGTGGATCCTGGGCTTCACCAGAAGGATAGGAGTCTGCAGCATCATCGGAGCAGAATTATGGGGCATCCTTTCAGCTCTAGACTTGGCATGGGAGCATGGCTTCAGGAATGTCATCATTGAAGCTGACTCAAAAACAGCTATTGAACTTTGCCTGACAGACTCTAACGGAATGCACCCTGAAAAGGGAACAATTCTACAAATTAAACGGATGTTAGCAAGGGACTGGAGGATCAGTATTCAACACTCCTTAAGGGAGGGGAATAAGGTTGCAGACTGGTTAGCTAAAGAGGCTCAGAAATCAGGCGTGGATCTACAGATTCTGGACAACCCTCCGGTTGGGTTAAGGTCTCTTCTCCTCAAAGATATGAGGGGATTTTCTGTCCCACGAGGAACTCTGTTTTAGCCCATCGGCTCCTCTTTTGTACCAAAAAAAAAAATATTAATTCAATAGCATAAAAGTTTTATTTTTTGCTATTAAATGATATAAAAGGCAGTAGTGGTATGGTTTGCAATGAAAGTTATTTCTTGATATAATTTTTCCGTCAATGCGGCCACGTCTAGAGGAAGGTGTGTCTTTTATATTTTTGCATCCGTGGGGTCTTGTTTGCGGTCAACATGTAAAGAGAAAAACTCTTATTTTTTTAATTATTTTTATTACATAATTTTTTTACTTTTAAAATATATAGAATTTTTTTAAAAAAATTAAAAGATGAGTTACAATTAAACTCATTTAAAATATTTTATTAATTATTCTATTATTTCACTATTTTTAATTTTTTTAATTAAAATATCTTCATATAATGTAATATTATTATATGAGAGTATTTTGGTAAAAAATATCAAAAATAATAAGATAACAGAATAATTAAAAGAATATTTAAATAAATTTAGTTATAGTATTTTTTATTATTTAAAGAGAGATTTATGTATATATTAAAAAAAATTGTATAATAAAAATAATATACAAATAAGAGAAAATATTTTTCTCATATATAAATTAAAAGATATTATAATAATTTTAAAATTAAAAATATAAATTAGAATAAATAAATATTATTTTTTCTCAATAAAAGATGATAATAAATAATGTTTAAATAAGTGGATTCATAAATAAAATCTCTCTTGAATTTTATTACAATATTAATTGTAGTAGGATTACATCTTTAGTTAACAGTAAATATCAAAAGATCTTTATTAGCAGCTTTTTCTTTTGCCCTTTGTGGTTTTTCCAATTTCTGGGTGGGCCACGAGATTTGACTGGGGATAAGGGGAAGAAAAGGACTCTTTCGTCCGTGACTGTAACTATTGGACTGTTACAAAATCTTGACTATGACAGCCTGTCACTCAAGCATTTCTTCGACATGCTTGAGGAGTGAGACCCAAGGTTACTCCTAAAACGGCACTTATCCTTATATGTTCCCAATCTGCTAAGCATTTTAGCGCAAATAGTTTCTCTATCTTCTGTCTCACACCCATCTTTGAGTAACTCTTGCCTTGCAAGTAAAACAATCCACAATGAGCAAGTTCCAAAAGGGTATACCCATCATTACATTCAACTTGATTATTTTTCTGGTATAAATTAGGATGTGAGTTGGTGTTTTCGATCAAGAATTTCAACGTTTGCGCTTTGTAGCTTCAGCAACAGAATGGCGAAGGCCAATTTTATGGTCTGCTTCCTCTTTCTTTACATTCTCTTGAGCTCTGTTCTAACCCAATCAGCCCCAGAAAGTGCTCTTATAACCCAGATTCCTGGCTTCAATGGCACGCTACCTTCTAAGCACTATGCTGGGTATACTATATCCCTTTTCTGTAATGGACAGTCAGATTGTCTCTTAAGAAATTCTTGGCTTTTTCTATTTAAAAAAACTGTGTTTGATTATCTAGTGCTTATTTTCTGATTTGAATGTTGGGTTTCTTAAGAAAGGAAGAGTTGACTTAAGTCTGATTCTCTGACTCCTTTTTGGAACATTGAAGGTATGTGACCGTGGATGAAAGTCATGGAAGGAACTTGTATTATTATTTTGTTGTATCA
The DNA here is from genome assembly GCA_037074535.1 of Gleditsia sinensis. NCBI lineage: Eukaryota > Viridiplantae > Streptophyta > Magnoliopsida > Fabales > Fabaceae > Gleditsia > Gleditsia sinensis. The sequence goes on along the minus strand of CM073468.1, from coordinate 57,965,498 downwards.
GAGAGCAAACCGTCTGAGGATCCCGTAGTTCTATGGCTTAACGGTGGACCAGGGTGCTCTAGCTTCGATGGCTTCGTATACGAGCATGGTAATAATTCAATTTGTACATTGCCCTTTTCGTTTTGATAGAGTGACCTAACAGAATGGTAACCTTCAAATGGTTTGCAATTGCTTGAACTGTTATTATCTGTATTTGTCGATTTTTTCTATCAACGTACTTCTTTCGATCAATATAGGAACTTTTTTAAGTTAAGAAGATAACACGGATTAAGTGATCTTGTAGATGCTGTCCTTTTTTGTTTTTCCTGTTGTTGTGCCAAGAGTATATGCTATCCAGTTGATTCTCCTTGATTTCCCACTTCTTTTATTCATGAAATTGAAGGATAATAGCTTCTATTTTTATGGCCTTCCCAATGTATTAACCTCTGAACTTTAATTAAGGCAAGTGGAAGAGAGCTTGTGCAAACTCAATTTATAGTGGTTCAGTCACAATGTATGCCTACATCCACTCTCCAATCCAAGGTTGAGAGTTTTCTTCACTATGAATTTTCAAAGTACAAGTTCCAAGCCTTCTTGCTTGACTTACAACCCCTTGAAGATGATTTTCGTTCAAAATCAGTCCAAGCAAACTCTCCCCTGGTTTTATCCCCAAAAGCTGAGCGATCTTACACCAAAGATTCTCCCAAGAGTCTAATCCACTCTTCTAATATTTAGGTAGAAATTTTACAAGATGAAGGAGTAATAAATTATCCAAATGAGCTACACAAAGAATCGAAACTCCAAGGCGTAGATATTCAAGTTGAAGAGCAGTAAAAGCTTGTCAGAATCCTAAGATGAAAAATGTTAGGGCTGTAGTTAATTTGCAATAAATGCTTCAATATCTTGTTCTGATGCTTGGGAGGAGTTTTTCTTTATAGATTTTCATGTTTTTTTTTTACCCTTGGAGTGCCTCTGTAACTGAAATTACTTTTGGATGAGTGCATTGAATGCTCCAAACATTCTTCTCTCGACCCTGTTCCATCCTGTTCTTATTCTCTGAAATCTTGAATTTCTAGGAATTTTCCAGGCATCCTGCACTTTCTTCCAGATGGTGTTCTTTACCATCTTTCTCATGTTGTTCTTCTTAGGAATCCTTAAAATTCTATAATCACTTCGAGGCATCCTGCTCATTTGTTCACATGGTGGTCTTGATCATACTCCATATCTTGCTCTTATTCTCTAGACTTTGACTAAAATTTTGCGATAGACCATTGAAAAACTCCTTTAAACCTTCAAGAGTCTCCAAAGAATTTCCCACCAAGCATAAAATTGGTTCCTATAAGACAATACCTTCTACAACCTTTTGGTTAGCTGTAATAACATGTGTTTTTCCTTTTAATTAGACTTGTGCCTAATTCAATCAAGGTTGTGTAAGCTTCATATTCAAGGACTCAAATTTTATGCAAGTTGTCATATTCAAATATAAGTTTAGATTTCAGGGAGACTTACATCTTATTTGAAAACTAATATAATATATAATATTTCTCAAGAAACATATCCCAAAACTTCTTATCCATCAAGATATCAATATATCAACCAAAACCACTTTATCTTTACTATACTAATCCAAAGCTATAGAGATAAACATAATTTTGACGTGTTCTTCATAAGATTATTGTCATCATTATAAGCAAGGGTATTGGAAACCTCCAAACTCCGCAATTATCCCCACCTTGGCTTCATTTTTGTTGTAAGGTTTGATATTTAAGAGAACATTTAATCTTAAAACAGGGTGGTGATATTGATGGATGGTTTTAAATTGTGGTTGTGGTTGTGGTTGCGGTGATTACTGGAAATTACAGAGAGAAGTGTGGCAGTCTAATGCAGTTGCAAAACCTGCTGCAACCGCAATATTGTGGCCTCATTCTGAAATATAATGCAAAATAAATGAAATTTAGAGAAATGTGGCAGTCTGATGATATTGTGGCCTCATTCTGCAATATAGTGCAAAATAAATGAAGTTGTACAATTTTTTTTCCATACTGAAGCTGTACAATATTGTCTCACTCTATTTAGTTCAAAATATATGGATATTTCTGACCTTGTTCTCAGTGATTTTCTATATTCTTAATGCACTGTAAAATCAACTTACTATTAGTGCTATTAAATTGACCCCCTTTCATGTAATAATCAAGCATTCATTTGTCCAAGGACTTTTGCTAATGTAACCAAATCCTTCTGAACTATATCAGTTAAATGATGGAAATGGTTACTGGTAAAATGATTTTTTTGTTTTTATGGTGAAGGAACAATAGATTGATTGCTACCTTGCTGTACTCAATAGAATTGACTTCAACAGTTAATCAGGATAGATTTTCATACTTTCTTTTACGTAGATAGTTTGGCTACCCAAATCATAAATAATCAGAAATTTGTTCTTTTGTTTATGTGTATTTTGACACTGAGTTTTCCTCAATTCTTCTGGAATGAATTTCTTGTTTTAGCTTCATTAATTTGCAATTCATTTGGCTAAGTCATCATGTGTTTCAGGTCCTTTCATTTTTGAAGCAGCAAAGACTAAGGGAAACCTTCCCAGATTGCAGCTCAATCCTCACAGCTGGTCTAAGGTTTGAAGTTTCTATACTGTGCTTGATTCAGAAAAGGATTTTTTTTCCTTGTCTCCACAAAAGGAGAAAATTTATTTTCTTAGGTTGAGTAGAATTCATCAATTTAAAATTGTGTCTTATATTTTTTTAAGTCTTGTGACCAGTGTATATATGTTTTTGTTTTGCATTATAGGTCTCCAACATTATATATTTGGATTCTCCTGCTGGTGTGGGGTTTTCTTACTCAAAGAATGAATCTGATTACAATACTGGAGACATAAAGACCGCCACTGATACACACACCTTTCTCCTTAAGGTAGTTACGGAAACAACAGGGAAATCTTTATATAAAATATTTGAATAAATTGTCCTGTATTTTCCCAGGTTACTTACATTTCTATATTGATCATGAACAAACTAGTGGTTTGAACTTTACCCTGAGTTCCTTCCCAACCCATTCTTCATTGCTGGAGAGTCATATGCCGGAATTTATGTGCCTACTCTTGCTTATGAAGTAGTGAAAGGTAATAAGTTGTCCTTTGAGTGTTGAATGGCATGTATTAGAATCACAAGTATTAGTTTATGTGCCTACTGTTTATCTTCCACAGGAATTGATGCTGGTGCAAAGCCCAATCTGAATTTCCAGGTCTTTATCTTTAAATGATCATTATGTTTTCTAGCCTATGGCTGTAATCTGAAGTCATTAAGTGCAGGGTTATATGGTAGGAAATGGTGTAACAGATGAAGAGTTCGATGGCAATGCTCTCGTCCCATTTGCACATGGGATGGGTCTTATCTCAGATGATCTGTATGAGGTGAAAATAAAACCCTCAACTGTAGCAAGGTCACTTAGGGAATCATCATCTCTTAAGAATTACTAAATTAATTGCTTGTCATGATTCTTTTGTGGAATATAAAAACAGTTGATGGTTTCTTCCATTTTTAGACGATTTGATTTTGTTTTTGTGCACTTTCAGATGAGTTCATTTTCATATAATCTCATTATATACTTAATTTGAAAATAACTATTCTCTTGTTAATTTGGTATTAAAATGAGGTCTCGTTTGGTTGGTGGCAAGAGAGAGAATGGGAATGGAAATTGGAAATGGAATGAAATGAAATGGAATGCTGTAATTAAAATTATGTTTGGTACGATATAGAATGGAATGGAATCTCTATTACTTTCCTACGTTTGGTATACTTTAAATAATGTAAGAATGGAATGAAAAGATGACAAAAAGATAAAATTATCCTTTAAAAATAAAATTATTAAAATAATATTATTTTTACTTAAAATATTATAAATGAAAAATAAAATAAATAATTAGTAATATAAAATTTTTATTAAAAATATTAATAATATTCAAAAATAGTTTAAATATTATTTATTTTATTTTATTATCAATAATAAACAAAATATAAATAAGAAGGGTATTTTAAAAGGGCACTTTAGTATTTTTCAATCCCATTCCATTCCATTCCATCCTTTTCCATCACTTTTAAAAGGTAATCCTCTTTCCCTCATGTAAGGTAATCTTCTTTCCATTGCTTTTTTATTCCACCAACCAAACATAATACTTGATGAAATGGGAATCTAGATTCCCATTCCCTCCCTTTAATTCCAGCTACTAAACGGGACCTAAGTAAAATATGAATTACTTAAGAGCAAGTTTGTAACTTCCTCTTTTCTTTCTGTCTTGATTAAAATTATGAAAATGCTGAAGTCTTTTGTTCACAAATTTGCTATAGTTTTCTTGTTTCTTACATGTTTCATATAATCAATGGTGCGTGCTGCAGGAAGTTAGAGGTGAATGCAATGGGAATTTCTATAAGCCACTCAGTGAAAGTTGCGCTGGCAAGCTCTCAAAAGTTGATGAGGTGATTTAACTATATAAATGTTCTGGCAGGAAAAGACAAGATTCATTAGGTACTCATTGATGGTTCTTGCTATTGCAGGACATTGATGGATTAAATATATATGACATTCTAGAACCATGCTATCATGACACAGAGTCAGGGAAAATTATAACTTCCAATATTAGGTTGCCATCCAGCTTCCAGCAATTGGGTGAGACTGAGAGACCGCTACCTGTGAGAAAAAGGATGTTTGGTCGTGCATGGCCCCTTAGAGCACCTGTGAGAGATGGAATTGTTCCAACTTGGCCACAACTTAGCAATAGCAACGATGTTCCATGCACTGTAGGTTGCTTTGGGGCTATCTTATTACATCATTTTTAATTACTTCCCAGATTCCCTTTGGATTTATCTGTTTGATTACCTTAATATAATTTGATGCCTACTTGTATGCACTTCAGACAATTAATTAATTCACCAATAATGCAAATATTTAAATTATATGATGAGGAAAACATAGTTCTGACATAGTGCTCAAGATATTGAGAGAAACTTGACTCCTAAAGTTAATTACACTTTTAATTTTCTTCAATCTTGTTTATAACCCAATTTATCTGAAATAATGCTTGTTCATCAAAATTGGTGTTCAAATAAGAAATAGAAACTGGATTAGAGAGGTATCTAGCCAATAATGTTACATCAGATTCCACTAGCACTGAATTATGTCCTCAGAAAACTAATTTTGAGCTTCTAATGATGGTGTTTAAATGTCATTATTGATAAGGGGATTGTAATTCTAATTTTTTATGGTCCACTTTCTCTAAAATTATGTTATGTTATTACATAGATTTTGCTTCAATCCTTCCCAATGGTATAATATAAAAGAACTAGCTGTTATCATAACTCTTGCCAGTTGAAGAGCATTATCTGTTTGTTTCACTCTTTCTTGTATCATATATTGATATCTTCTTTCATCTACTTGTGTAGTATACATAATATGATTGCCATCATTCTTATTGTTGGTATTGTTGTAATTCCTGCATGCTGAACCTTGGATGTTTAGCTGGTAACAAGTTCTAATATTATCTTTTAGGATGACGAGGTTGCAACCTCATGGTTGAACAATGAAATGGTCAGGAAAGCAATTCACACTGTACAGGTGAGCCTTTTCACTCTAATACCTGTAAGGATGATATGAAAGCATTAATATAAAATCTTTTTGACAAAACAGGAGAGTGTGGTCAGTGATTGGTTCTTATGTACTGACAAAATTGAATACCATCATGATGCTGGGAGCATGATCAGGTACCACAAGAACCTAACTTCCAGAGGATATCGAGCACTTATATACAGGTAAGTATTCACCTTATAAACGTTTTTACATTTAAGGTGAACTTACAATTCTAGTTGATCATGGTGTATGAGAGAGAGAAGTTGGGTAATTTTTCATATTTTCCTTTATTTGGAGAAGGCAGGATCTACTGTTTGTTTGATCAATACAACTGTCCTCGATCTTCTTTGGTGACCATGCAACTGAAAACAATTACATTATGTGAATATGTTTTAATATAGCTGCAGGAGTGTGTTAAGTGTTCATTCTATTTATTTATTTGTTTGGAACATTTAAAAGTTCTGCTTCTAATTGATTTTACCATCCTACATGTATATGTTCCACTAAAGAGACATTTGGTACATTGGAACCCTGGGTATAAGATACCAAGGTAGAAGATGTATGGGTGCTACAGCTTCTTATGTTTGGTATGACAGTTGACAGTTTTCATAGAAATGACACAATTTGTAATGTATGAAGGTTAATAAGGCTTTTTACTTAGAGGTGTTAGATCCCCGCATGTTCTGGGAGGCATGAGATACTAATAATTAAGAGCAACTACATGCTTGCAGGCATGTGTTGTAACCAAACACAGGATCTAACTTAGGTTTCCAAGATACTGAGGAATCCTGGAGCCTGGATGAGGATGTGTCTACCAAACACCTCCTGGGCTCCTCTTCTTTATCTTTTGAGTCAATTTTAGTAGGAGGGTGGCTTACAATTTAGAAAGTCCTGGCAGAAAATGTTTCCAATTAAGGAACAGCTAACGGGACAAGTGGTTAAAAATTATCTATATAGTGGTTAATAGGTTAACCATATATTGAATTAATTAACCACTTGTCTCATTAACTATTACTTTTTTGGTAAGTCTAGTAAATTATTCCTAATCACGTGTACTTAGGCTCCACTTTCCATCTTTTAACATGGTTTACAGTTTACTATGTCTACACAAGAGTCTCTCCAATTCTAGTTGTTTCCTCTTCTACAAGTCTGCAGGACCTTTGCTTGTAAACAAGAAGCATCACAGAACCTCTTATCACAGCCATAGTTTTCTTTACAACTTTGACTCATGTAAGGTCTCCAACTTATTCTTTTTTATGCCTGTTCCTAGATTTCCCCACTTAAAAATGACTTCTTTCCTATGTGATCCCTTTATCATTAGACGAGGCCTTCCTAAACATTTAGTCAATGTCCTTATCTGTTGTCCTCTGCTCTCTAAAGTACTCTTCATTTATTTCAACTCTTATTTTTTTCATTATTATATTCTGGATGTATATCTTTATAGTCCTATGGTAGGTCTTATATTGAAAGTGTTCAAAATTTTAGACTATTATGGAGACCTAGAGCAAAGTACTCAAGCCAATTAAATTCATTTGGGCTGTGTTTAAGCCTGCTTGATAAATTGTTTGTTATGGTTCTGTTACTTGGGATGTGAGTGTGACATGGCCAACAAATGTACCTCTAAAACGCTGCAAAATATGCTGCCAATACATAATTTACTCCTTAGTTTCTAATGTATCTTCTTCTCACTTAATCTCCATCTGTACTTTATGGGAGTGAGTTTGAATTATGACATTTGAAATTGATCACTTTTCTGTTGAGGAATCCACTTCAAGAAGTTTTGCAATGTATTTCTATAATAAGGTGCTGATAAGCTTGCTGAAAATGAATTGTTTTCATTTGAGGTGGTGTTTTACAAGTACGCCAAATGCAGCTTTCCATTCAAGATAGATTAATTCTTAATTGGTATGTAGAACCTTCACCAGCATCTCTGTTACATATTGCTAATCCTACGACCATTTACATACAGTAGCTCTCGCCCAATAATGTTGACAGTGAATGTTACCATTTTGTCATTACAAGTGTTGTCAATGCCTTTAGCTCTTAACATTGCAATGTCACTAGAGTTAGTACTGTCACCCATTACATGTCAGAGCCCCTCTAACTTCCACTATGTAGACAAGCCTTCCTGAAGTCTTTTCTGGTGAATCTCATGCCAGTGTCCTTAAATTTATAATTGCTGCCCCTACTACGACACCAGACCCACCACTGCTGCTACCTCCAATGTGCTTTTATCTGATTTGAGCAAGCCATAAGTCATGCTCAATGTCAAGGCATCAATATTTTCTGATTTAAATTACTCATTGAGTCTAATATCGTTGACTGCACCATCAAGAGTTGGTAATGGTTTTAGAGGTGTTCAAGCATTTCTATTTACTTGTTCAGATCTATAGCATTGAAGAAAGCTTGAACCTAGAAAACGCTATCATGATTGAGGAGCTATGAACCCCTTTATTTCCTTATTTTCCCATGACATTTTCTTTAATCTACTGAATGCATGCTGTTGGACCTTCAGACTTTTTTTTAGACAATATAATGAAATATGGGAAGAATTTAAGAATAACCTATTAGAAAGGAGAAACACAGCCTAACATTTTAAGTTAGAATTTTCTATCTTCGTGGTGCTAACATTCAACAAAAAGGTGAACAGAGAAAGAAAACTCTTGAGATTCAATTCAGCATGAGGATATAGTTTATAGATGAAAGAAGATGGAAATGTTATTGACATATTGTGATTAAATGAAGACATGCATCCAGGCAATAGGTTCTTAGTGAAGTGCAGGCAATAGCTTCATTGCCCTTACTTATGTTATGGGATAGGGTTTAATGGTCTGTTTCTGGCGCTCTGCTCATGGCATGCGTACAGAGATTGGGCAGCTTTGATGATTTCTTATCTCTCATTGGCTCTGTGTTCCTTTTGGTTTTTCTGTTTAGTAGGATATCTTCTTCTCACCACTAGTTTTACTTCCTCTATTTTGATTAAAAACAAATTTATCAGTCGAAAAGTGCTTTGTCTGTGTATGTGTAAAATATCTGTTTCAGTGGGATCAATAGGAGGACTACCCAGTTAGACTCTTAAGGGTGTGCTTAATAGGAGTGAAAATGAGGTGGTGGAAGATGGAAATCTATCTGGAGTTATATTATTTCCAATTTCCATGTGTCCATCTTCCTACCAGGTACCATGTACACCAAGTAGGTACGATCCCTATCTGAAGAAATAGGACTCGTACTCAGATGTCACTTTGCATCTGGATGTATTCTGAAACTCTGTTGGTTTATTTCTTCCTTTTTACTTAACTTTTTGCATGCCTATATTTCATGTATTACTTGTTCAATCCTTTTCTAGGTACTTGCTATGGATAGCAGAATCTTGTCTGGCAACCCATATACTTACATCTTAAGTTATCTTCTTCATTCTTTGTTGCTTTATGCACTTTTGTCTTGGATTATTTACATGCTTCAAGTTGTCTATCTTTATCTGGTGTTCATTGATAAGACCCTAACTTTCTATGTTTCTGGCAGTGGCGATCATGATATGTGTGTTCCATTTACTGGGAGCGAAGCGTGGACAAGATCAGTTGGATACAAGATTGTCGATGAATGGAGGCCTTGGACATCCAATGGTCAAGTCGCTGGGTACTTCTCGTGCCATTTCTTTCTCATCTTATCCTACTTCATTAATTTCAAATATTCTCATCCATGAAACAGTAGGACCTTTTTTGAGATTCAGGAGGTTTTTTCTTAAATAGTACTGTAACAAATTTTCCTAGTACGAGTACTATCAGCTGGTTTAATGTTTTGCGAAAAAACTGGTCCTATGATTCAAGTACATCGGCAAATGGCATTAGTCCTGCTAGCAATCAGAAGAATGCATCCCGCTACCAAATATGAATCTCCAAAGAAATGTTTTTCACAATGAATAAACGACCCATCTTGACCAGAGTTCTGAGTTATTTTCTTTACTGAATGCAGGTTTACTCAAGGATATGACAAAAATCTTACTTTCCTCACCATAAAGGTTTGTATCATATTTATTAGAACTTTGAACTTTTAAGGGTTTGGTAATAGGCCACTCCATGTAGTCCATGTCAGAAAAATATTTAGTTGTTATTATTATTGTTGTTTGAATTTTTAAAGATTCGGATCACTGGATTACTGGTTTAATTATTGATTTATTAATTAAACTAATGAAATTGATTATTTATGATTTAAAATTAATGTTTTAAATTAAATTAAATATAATATAATTTAAAAGTGATATTTATGGAAATAATATACTTTATTATGATAAATTATATATAAATATAAATTTATAGAAAAAAATATTATTAAACTTATAAAAAATAATGATATAAAATTAATTTTGTAAAAAAAGAAAAAATGTAAGTCCGGTTCAATACAATTATCTCAAATCATCAGTTTTGGATTAATTTAAGACAATCTAACTTAATTTCAAAAAACAATCCAATTGTTAAGAATTAAACTTGTTTGATGGTTGATTTATTAGGTCAACAGTAGAATTGGCTGAGCCAATTTTTGAATTCTAAAACTATGGGTTGTATGTAGAAGTACTTTTGGAGGTCACCTTAGAGTTGTTTTGTCTTGATACTATTTGTTTGTATTGGTGCAGGGAGCCGGACACACTGTTCCAGAATATAAACCACAAGAGGCATTGGACTTTTATAAACGATTTATCACTGGTCTGCATCTGTAAGAGACGGAGATAGAGAGGGGTCATATTGCATCGGATTTTCTCTATACCTAAATAAGGAGTTCAAATTTCAAAGTGCATTAAGAATTGCTATATCTGTATTTTATATTTACCACTAATTTAATACCATACAGATAATTTTCTGACTTAAAATTTACAGGCTTTACCGTTACCAGAGATGCATTCATTGTCTCAATTTCTCTCTCAAAAATAATGGATAGTTATAACTTGTGCACGTCGTCATAATTTTGCTTTTCAAAATTATAAGAGAATAAATATAAATATAAAATAGTGTCCGTTCAAAGAACCAGTAGTATATCTAAGATGTTATGAGTATAATTTAAATGGCTGAAAATACCTCATGATAGTGAAGATTTGCTTTGCAATTTGCGAAGGTGAGGCTATGGCTAAGTTTCATCTTTACTATTCTTATTTGGTAATTTAGAAACAGGTTTAAAAAGATGAAAGAAAAAGCTAAGTATCAGCATAATATATTTGCATAAACCCCAAAAAAAGTTGCAGAAAATTCTGTTTATCGATCTCTAATCCATCAAATTGAAGAGAACTAGTTCAGTGAATGAGCATGAGCCTTTAGAAAAAAAAAATGCATACCTATTCTTCTAAAGTAATAATATAGCAAGATTCTGTTTGAGCAAATTTTTAAGGAGAAAACAATTTTCTTTTAATTCATGTGATAAAAAACAAATTTTCAAGAAATAATTTTTTTTTAATTTTATTTTTGCACTTGGCTAACACTAAAAACATTTTTAACACCACAACACAAGTTGCATAAAAACCAAATAAATTGCAAAAAATTATGCATAACACTGCATGTATTATCAGCACAGCACAGTTTAGTAAGAGCATGTGCCTTTTGAAAAAAATAAAAAATTAAGGACCAGTTTGGTTACTGTTATTAAAAATTTATACTTTTAATGGCAATATGCACATATTAGCCTTTCTAAATTCACGCATACCTTTGGGGACTAAAAGAATTACCACACTTGGTAACAAGAGGTAATTCTTACTCTTTGTTGGTGATTATACTAGAATAATGTGGGTTTACTTTCTTGATTAGAAATAAGAAGTTTGCTCTAAGTTTTTGGAGTTTATTATACTAGTAGAAAGGGTGAGTGGACTAAAAATCAAAACTTGAAGAACTGATCATGGATGAGAGTTCATTCATTAGCAACTCTTGGAGTGTTGCAAAGTAAAAATCATTCAAAGACAACTCAGTGTGGAAATGCACAATAAAACAATGTAGTTAAGAGGAAGAATGGAGGTATTGCTGAAATGGCATAGAGCAAGATGAAAGTTTAAGGACTTCCAAATAACTACTAAGTAGAAGATGTTAACACAACCATTTACCTTCTTAATAGATCTCCAACAAAAGTTCTTAATCTAGTAACAACTTATGAAGCTTGGCATAAGAGGAAGCCAAAGATGAAAATTGGGTTATCATTTCATTACCTTTGGTTGCTTGGGTTATCATTTCATTCATCCTTGAGACAAAGAAAAGCTAGATGAAAATTGATAGAGGCATTTTATTGCTATGAATCAAAATGCTATTGCTTGTTATCAACCAAGAAGTTGATTGTCTATGGTGATGTGATATTTGAAAAGACATCCAATTCCAAGAATAGAGATTTACAAGAAAATGTTGAGATATAGAGAGATTCATAGTGGAATGAGCATTGATCATATAGAAAATCAAATTTTAGAACTACCTGCACGTTCTAGTGCAGGAAATCAAACCATCTTGCTCATTTTAATATAGGAGCAACAAACTAGTTTGTTTAAACAAATAAACCATTCACAATTGATACAACCTCATATTGCCTCCTAGGATAACTAGATTTTTGTATGAAATATATGGAAATTGTGCCTTAAGTTCTCATTAGCCACAATGCTTTGAACAGAAGATACATGGCGAAATGCTATTAATGAAAAGATGAAGTTGATTGAGAAGAACCAAATTGGGTGTTTGTTGATGAAAAGGAAATTTTTGGCTTCAAATGAGCTTTCAAAACCAAGTTTAATGAAGATGGTTCACTTTAAAAGTTTAAAGCAACACTTGTAGCTAAAGCATACACACAACAATCGAGAATTGTTTTTAGTGAGACCTTTGTTTCCATTGCAAGGAGACCATAAGAGCTCTCCTTGTTCTTTCTAAGAAAGTGAAAACTCTCTGTTTATCATTGATGTAAAATAAGGTTTTCTTTAATTTGAAGAGGAAGTACATGTGGAGCAGCCATAAGGATATTGGATGAAAGAGCTTGCAAACAAGGTATATTGGGCCTATAAAAAGTTCCATGAGCAAGGAACAAAGGTATACAACTACTTTGATTGAGAAAGTTTCAAAGGAAGCACAAGTGAGACTTCTCTACATGTCAAAACTCAAGGTTTTCATTATCTTCTCATTGTTTGTATCTTTTTTGACGACTTGATCTACATGAAAACTAATGAGTCTTTGATAAAATACTTTAAGAAGTCTATGATGAAGCAATTTGAAATGAAAGACCAAAGCTTATAAAATATATCCTTATCATGGACGTGAAGCAAGAGTATAGGAAAATCTTTCTTTCTCAAGGGAAATATGCTACAGATCATGACCTACTCTTATAGGTGTGAGAGAGAATCTTCCAAAGCATGATGGATAAGAGGAAGCAAATCAAAATTTATTTATTAAAAAAATTTCAGGATCACTCATTTAACTCGACAATATAAGAATGGTCATTAATAACATAGTTTTTTAGTTTAAGAGTGAGCTTAGCAAGGTTCATTATGCAGAAAACAAGAGTATTTTGAGATATGTCAAAATAACCAAGAGCTATAGTATTTTATACCAAGTTGAAGATGAGCAACTTAACTAGATTTATAGCTAGGTAGCAATTGGGTAGGTTCAAAAGATGACAAAAGAGCAAATTTGGTTACTCATTCTTCTTAGGAAGCAGGCCTATTTCAAGGTCATTAAAGAAGTAAATTAGCATTGATCCACCTTTAATTAAAGCTAAATACATTGGTGAAACAAGTGCAACCTTTAAAGAACTTTGGTTAAGAACAATTTCGAAAGACATGAAGTGAGATCAAGACTCCTTAACCACAATCTTTTGTGATAAGATATTAGCAATTGCTATGACAAAGAATATGGTGTTTCATAATTGCACTAAACACATTGAAATAATATTTCATTTTATTATTTGAGAGAAGGTTTAGGAAGAAAAAATTGAGCTAAAGTCTTGCAAGACAAAAATGCAAATAGCTGACATCACCATGAAGTTAGTTTCTCAAGATAAATTTCTTCATTTTGGAAGCAAACTTGGAGTTCTAGAAATTTTAGTATTCAGGAGTGTTAGGAGTTAATTCAAGAATGTTCTAGACATGGTGCATGAATCATGATGCAGAAATCTAGGCACGACATTCACAAAATAAGGACCAAATTTGAAAACTTATGACCATAAGAGTTTTGTGCCTTATGAGATAGGATTTGCATATGCTAAATTTGACATAATTAATTATTTTCTAGTGCTTAGGTGGTGTAAAAGTTGTAGGATTATCTACAAGTTGGGTTTGTTTTACCAATTGTTAGATTTTTTGTGTGTGGACTGACCCAATTGTTACTTTAAAAACAATACTTTTTATTTTTTTAAATTTTTTTATAGTGGGTATAATCCATCAATCCAGTTGGCTCTTAGTTGGTCAGTTTAAAAATGGGCCAACTTGAACCAACTCACTAAAGATGAGATTGGGAATAAGAATAAATTTATGTGAAATTAAGAGAGACCATCTACCCATGCCTTAGTCTAGAGACACATGTCTACTATAACAAGCCATAGCAGTTTGGAATTATCAATATTAGCAGCACATACAATTTTTTAATGCATGTTCAATTGCCAAGGGTCAAAAAATAGAATTTGAGTTATTGTATAAAATTACGTTTTTTCAAGTAACATTTTCTCCACCTCCTAAAAATGTGATTGTAGTCCTAAAATTATTATTATAAATCATTTTATGTATATTCATTACTAAATGATAAAAAAAAATGACATTTTATTTCCGAAGATTGCCAATTTAACTGATTTTTTTTCATAACCTCGGCTACAGAATTGTTTGAAATGTTCCCAGAGAAGTTATTAATAGTATCAAAGCTTTTAAAAAAAATATTTGACATATTTTGAATGACTTTCCCTAAGTCTCTTGTTAAAGTGAATGTGTATTTTCAAAATACTAAAAATTAAAGAAAAACAAAGAGATTGGGTGCTTATTTATGAAGATGTCTTAACTAAACCTAGAACTGAGCTTGTACCTCAACAATGGTAGGGATTGGGTGCTTATCCTTTACAGTGATGTTATTTATGGCTCTATAGTCAATATAAAACCTCTAATTTTCATTTTTTTTTACTAACAATACTAGGGATGAAAAAGAATTATGGCTATTCCTTAATTCTAGCTTTTAGTATTTCTCTCACCAATCTTTCTATCTTTTCTTTTTAGAAGTGAGGGTACCTATAAGGTCTTTTACCACTATTTTTGATCCCAGTAGGTGTATTTTGTGTTCAATTCCATTACAAGAAACTAGACTTTCGGCGGTGAATTTTAGTCGCTGCCTATGCTAGCGTTGCTAAAAAATTTTGGTGGTGACTTTCTAACATTGCCACTGAAAATTGACTTTTGATGGCAACTTTTGTCACCATGAAAAAGCATAAAACTCACTAAAAAGTATTAAAGTAGCCACTAAAATTTTACTTTCAATCGTGACTTTATTAAGTCGCTACTAAAAGTGGAGTTTTAGTGATGAATTTATTTGTTACTGAATTCCTTTTCAATGGTGACTTTAATAGATCACAACTAAAAATCTAGATTCTGTGGTGACTAAAGTCGTTATTGAAACCCTTAAATTCTAATATTCATCGATTCCCTTAATATTAGTAGGAATTGGTGGCAACTTTAAGTTTCCACTCAACCCCTTATTTTTATATATTTATAATTACATTTGCATTACATTCTATAATTAAAACCTTAAATTATGATATAAAAAAATATAAAAAAAAAACAAATAAATTAACAAAATGGTATACACTAACATAATTTCAAATACAATAAATATTTTTTAAGAGCAAGAAATAATTTTAGTTTCATTTAATACATCCCTACAACTATAATTAAATCTATAAGTACAACCTTCCATTGAAGCATTAAGGAGCAAGAAACAATGGTACAACAGCTGTACAATTTCAACTTCACATAGAACTTCACTGGGAGAAACTTTTTCACATTATTTCTTTAACTGTCTTGTAATGTTACCCTGCATCGAATCAGGAATTAGTAGGCATAAACAATGAGCCATTACATATATAACAATTTCATAATCTTCACAAGGTACATACCCCTATCATTGTAGGTGAGAGAAAATGCATTCTAATCTCTTAATGTGGAGGAAGGTCCAAAAGGTATTTACCAATGTTGATCATTGATGCCAATTATATAGTCATTCATGTCATAAATTTGCATATATATAATCTCATGAAATGCAAGATATGCATTATGTCAAGTGAGCACTGAGCATATTTCGATCTAATTCATAACATATATTAATAAACTTACTTTGATAAGTCAAATATGAAATAGTTACACAACTTGACATCTGGATTAAAAATATCACATTCATTACAAGTTGTAGTAATAAAATACTACCAAAGGAAGTAATAGCATTGAGATTCTATCAAGTTGGTTCACATTTCCTTAAAAAAATTAAACATAAGGTTGATTTAAAGCTTTTGAGGTCACAAGGTTTCAATGAAAGATCCCAAAACTATCTAATGGTGTTTCCCAATCCCATAGTAATGAATTAAATGGCTTTCCAACAAATGGAAGCTCCCCTAAAAGTCAAGTTGAAGCATTAAAGTTAACAAAGAAAAAATATTTTACCAAAACATACACACTTTAGGAAACAACAGATATTTTAAGAGGAGACCCAATATGTGGGGAAACAATAAATGTTGAAAACTAAAGGAGGAAGAAGAAATTACTATTAAAAGATGACTCATAAGTGACATCATACGCAAGAAAAATGCCCATGGCCCCATGATAATAAGCTACAGAAAAAGAATGAAAACACTTGTGACAGAGGCTTAGTAATGTATATATATATGAAAGGATCATAGAAGTCAATAGATATGTAAAAGTGACAGAAAAAGGAATGTCTTCTTAATTTATTAAAGGGCATATAGTGCTAATCTAAAATCTAAAAACATTAATGGCTTTGATGCTTGAACATTGAGAAATGGTTGGGGAAAAACTTGATATCCAAATAGTTAATAAGGATGGCACCTAGAATTTTTCAAGCATTTCCAAAAACCAACAAGTTGGATAAGTCCTGCACATACAATCTACACTTTGCAAATTCCACAAGAAAGGAAAGAAAAAAAAACACAAATAGTGAGATATAGAAATTAGAAAATAAAGTACATAATTTTAATACATCTAGCAATCTCAAAAAGGAAAAAAAAGATTGGAGAATCATACCTATGATCCACTTAGTACAACAAAATTTTAGAAGTATAAAAGGCATTTAACTTGCTAACTGAGAATTCACTTAAGTAGGTTAATCAACAAAATATTGTACTATAAAATGGTTTAGTAATTTTAAGAACAGAAAGGGGGCTTTATAAACTATCACACATTTTTTCTTTTCTCAATTAGTAATAGCCAACATAAAGTGACTGATACAAAAGAATACAATTCCTCTAGAGCTATGCAATATGTCTTGCCAACTATAGCGCTTAGGTAATTAATTCAACATATAATCTTAAATGAATGCCATTTAAGAATGGAAAAGTATAACATAAATCTACAATGAGATTATTTTCTAACCAATTTTGTATATTAAAGGAGCAAAAAAATTAAGTATATAGTCTTCAAATCATATTACTATCGTAATAATTATATTAGAATCTTAAAAATGTTAATAAGTCATATACGATGAAGTACAATTGAGTTCTCATTAAAACATTCTAGTTATACTGCACTAAACTTCCAATTTTAGACACTAACCAGTAGCAATTGTTCAAAACAGCTCTTAACCAACAGTATCCCATATTTACAATTTGATTCGCTTGCCATCCAGCTCTACAGTCCTAATTTTGAAGTCAATTCTAAAGAAAAAAAGTCCACTCTAATGAGAAAGAGTCATCTTTGTAGGAGAAAAAAAATAAAAGGGGGGAAAAGTAAAAATGTATTAGAGCATAAAAGGTACTTACCCAATGATCGTAATAAAACTTGTTGTAAAAGATCCATATAAAAAGTGCAATAAAAGGCAACTCTTACCTACACATGTGAATAAGAACAAAGTAATGAGATGCAAAGACAACTCTACAACATATATTCTCTAAATTTTGTGAAAACATGGTGCAAGAGACATCATCTTTTAGCTTTATGCTATGAAATAAGGGATGAAGAAGAGGGGCATGTTTAAAGAAGAGGGAAAAGAAAAAGGAAGAAAGTAATGAGAAAAATAACAATGGGATGGTGAGAACAATGGCGCAGTGGTGGAGAGGGATGAAAGAGCAGTGACAAAGAAGAGGGAAATGATGGTTTTACGAAAAGGAGAAAATTTAAGAAAAAACTTCCGCTGTCTTCAATTTTTGTTTTTAACATTCAATGGTGACTTTGCAATTTTTTCACAGAAAGTATAACTTTGAGTGGCGACTTTAAGGGGTCGTCACTAAAGTCTAACTTTCAATGAAAACCCAAAAAGCTTGCCACTAAATATAGTTTTAAGTGGCGACTTTCAAAGTCACCACTGAAAGTCTATTTTATCGTAGTGTGACCCACTTATGAGGTAATTGGGTAGATTCCTTAGATGTTGCTGCATATTTTTCTAGAATAGCTATAATAGTAGTTATTGATTAGTCACTAATTGGGGCTTCTTGATGTGCCACCACTTAGAGTTAAAATAATGAAGCAATAATGGCAGTAACCATAATACTTTTTAAAGCTTTACAACTCAGGACTCATCTAATAAGGTTTTTTCCCCTTTGTATGTGCACTATTTTTCCTCCCTCAAAATGCATTGTGAGATTCTAGAGACTTCCAATAAACAAATTTCAACATTTATATATTTGATTGATAAACAAAACAATGCATACAATCTTCAAAATTAAGGTCATAATACCTAAGTATAACAATTATTTACTTATTCAACTAAATAATATGAAAAACTAAATACATTAATTCATAAACTTTAATTTAGTGAGGCAGATTATTTCTAACTCATAATGATTGTCTACCTAGTGTCCATGATCTAAGGGTATTCATCGATTCAGTTCAGTCAATTTTGGAGGCTGAACTAAACCAAACCGATGACATGATTTTGAAAAAAAATGGATATGTTTGGTTTGGATTTGGTCCATAAAATCGAACTAAATCAAACCCACAGATAATCAATTTGGTTGGTTCGGTTGATCATTTTTTTTAGACCTCACTCGACTCCCTCTTTGCGTAATTCACAGTTTAAAATCACCCTCTCAGCCAGCAAGTGTAAGAACCAAAGAAAAAGTAAACCAAAAAGGTAAAATTATGGAAGATAGAAGAAAATTGGAACTGGGAAAGAGAGTATATGCTTTGTGCTAAGCCAATGAAGGTGGCATGCTAGGCTTCAATTATATTGACCTCGCCAATAAGGGACCTTCATTGCCCTGGTAAATTGTGCCACTTTGCCTACCAAGTCCATTCATAGAAGGCCATTCTTTTCCCTAGTTAGCAACTCTGCTCAGTGAGGACTCTGCCTGTCTATAGCGAACAATAGGAGAAATGCAGTCTGGCAATGAAAGAAATAGAGAGGAGGTAGAAAGAAAAGCAGTGATTCAATAACTTCTCCTTCTCTCATCCAAAAAAATATATTTTGATTCAATTGATAAGCAAAACACGAGGAGAAAAAGCTTGGAATTTCTGAGCCATTATATGGGTAGATGCGACTAGAGCAGGCTCTTGTTGAGTCAATGTTGCTTTTATAATAATAAAAATTTCTAAGTAGAGTGACCACTAATATATATATATATATATATATATATATATATATATATATATATATATTATAATAATAATAATAATAATAATAACTTCTTCTTTTGCTAAAAAAAAATAAAAAACTGAGCTGAATTGTGCACATAAGCAGTAATTGCTGGCACATGTTAAGGAGGCAAAAAATTAATTTCAATTTTCAACCTTCTCTCATAAGAAAAGTCATTAAATTGGGTTCAGAAGGCGCATTGCTCGAGGAAAGCCGATGGCACAAACATTGCCATAAACTAAAGCACATGCCTCATGAATCATAGATCGAACCTCGAAGAAAGATCAAGAAATATTAATACTTATAATATTAATATTATAATTTAATCAGTTAATTCAGTTTAGTACTGTTTAGATTTTTTTTTGAACTAAAAATTGAATTGAAACAATCTATTTTTTCTAATAAAATCTAAATCGTGTCTTGTCGGGTTTTTTTTTGTTTTGATTTAGTTTAGGTTGGTTCGATCGGTTTTGTTCGGTCTGAATTAGTTTTGTATACCCCTACAATGATCATTTTGCACTTCTCTTATTGGGCACCTACTAATATAAGACATTTATAATAAAATTTTAATTATATATGGTTATTACTACATAAGACGTTCATATATGATTGAGTCAACTACACATAAGTAACAATATAGAAAAGTTTAATTAGCGTTGGTTTTCAAGTGGTTTTAGTTATGGTTTTAACTGTCACTAGATAGCTTAACGATAGTTACAAAAATTGTCACAAAGTTAACCGTTGTGATTATTTTAACGACGAATTATAGAAACCATTGGAATTACATTGCTAAACTATGGCTTAATGATAAACCATATTGTTCAACAATGGTCAAAACTATCGTTAAACCACGGTTTAGTGACAGTTTGTAAACCATCACTAAACTGTGGTTTTTGAGGACTGGTTTAACGATGGTCCTCAAATAGTTGTTAAACTAATTTTTTTTTCTTTTTTTTAATATCCATATACTTGTATCCACAATAATACTAATATCTATAGGGGAGGAACCAAATTAACAATCAAAAACTAAATCTCACAATCAAATTTGGTATTTAATTAAAAGTTAAATCTCAACGTTCCATTATAATTACATAAAATCTATAGTAAGAGTATAAATCAACTTTAGGAGTTTTGAGGAGGCTGGTGTATATTATCTTGATCACTTAGTACCTGAAAATCAAAAGGATATGTTAGTAGTAATAAAAAAACTAAGTTGTAATAATATTCATTTATATGATTTAACTTAGTTTAGACAATTACCTTTGGATCATGATCTTGTATAGCTGCAAGCTCAAGAGGTAGTTGACATTGATAGTTCTAGAAGAGAAAAGCCATGGCTATTTCTATCTGTCACTTTTATGCAGCCATTTCTACCTCACATTGTTCTTGTTCCTCCATTGTTGAACACTTGGGTCAAGAAAATACTTAATTCAAATCATTAAACTCAGCCCAAGTGCTCTCTACTTCCTAAAGCTAAAGCCAATAAGTCATTGCTCGAAAGTTCTTGAGAAAAAAAGTCCTCACGCTAAATCTTGACAATTTTTTCCTACAAATTCAAACAGAGAGTAATAAATCATTCTAAGAATCATAACAACCAAATTAGAACTAACATTTTATTCCCACAAAATTCAAACATTTACATAAAAAGATCTAACTTTGTCATTAATGTATAATCCATCATCTCTTTATGGATTATAATCATACATCTCTATATGTGAATGGATCCCCAAACTTAGCTTCCTAAAAATTTGAAAAATAAAATAATGTATCTCTAATATAAATTAAACTTTAGATAAATTATTTATTAATGTGAATTGACCATCTCGGCATTTTTTCGTGTAAGGCTTTTAGAATCACCAGTATGTGGCAGCATTCTTTTCCTTCGATTTTTTTTATTTTTTTAGCAATGTCCTAATCAATGATAGAAACATATACTAAGATCGATCATGAATTGATATATGCTGACAACCACTTATAGTTACTTTAGACTTCATCTCAAGATGATAGTCTATAAAAATTGCCCAATAATCCTATAGAATGCTAGTTGAGACATTAGCATGTAATTGTCCTTTGGTGCAAGTCCAATCACTTTTGAACTTGTACAAATTATAACATGAACATCTCCACTTTTAGCCAATTGATTGAAAAATAATATTCTTATACACATATTTCACTGCAAACTTTGCCTACAAGAGAAAATAGAGAAGTTAATAAAGATATGAAATCAAGGCGCTGAAAGAACTAAATAACCAATGTGTTATTGCCTATAAAATGTCCTTAAACGCATTATTTTGGTACTCAGTAGAAACATACCTCTTGTTTTTGTAACATATATGAAATATTTGAAAAGTGTCTCCAACTATACCTAGAAAAGGACATAGTAAACTACTCGTATTTCCAATTGGTTAGTATGTGTTGTTGAAATGTACCATAACCACGAGGAAGGGCCCAAACATAATGTATTGTTAACTATTTAGGCGACACCTGATTGTTTTCATATATAATAAGAAAATTTAGTATGCAAATTGGAATTAAAAAACTTAGCTACTAGGAGAGTTAAGATACTTACCAATAACATTAACAAACTAACTTATTCTTCTTGCCTATTCCTGCTAAGTAAGTTGACGAGACTTGTCTTCCTCTGCAAAAAGGTCATCAACATTTAACTATTGCTCTAGTCCTTGGACATTTGGAGTAGTGAACATGGATAAGACATGTGAATCAAGTGAACCCATATCTCTCGCCTGTCTACCTTTACTAACTAATAGTCTTAGTAAAGTACTCTTAAAGCTAGATTCACTTGCTCTGCCTACAATGATTGTGCTAAATTTTTTTATTTTCACAATTTCTATTAATTAAGAAAAAATAACATAAGTCCAAATTTGATACACATAAAACATAGCTAAATTTACTATAAAAAGAAATATAAAAACAAAAACAAAAACTGTAAAGGTTATTACTGAGACAAACATAAACTCACTTCCCCATGCGGTAATAACATTTATAAATCTTGAACTTGTAATAGGTCATTCTCATAGATAATATTCTTATATTCACCCATATCATACAAGTCATGGAGTTTCAAATGCACAAATTTTTTGTCCAACTCATCTTGAACATAATATACTTGGTGAGCCTTAGAATCTTAGATGTATGGCTTGTCATCCTCACAATCACTGACATGTATCAACAATAAAAAAATCAATAGATGTAATACTTATTTCATAAGTTATAATACTTTTGAAATTAATTGTATTGGCCCATATACACTTGAATAAAATAACTATAATGTGACCATGATAATTTAATTCAATGATGTCCTAATAATATTTCATAATACAAGACACCTCCAAAATGCATCACTACTACTTGCATAAACTCTAGTCCCAAAAGTCCCAAAAACTTCACTATTTTGAGTTTTCAATCTTTGCTCTCGCTCTAATGTCCAAAATTTAAATTCATTAACATTGTATGCACTATATCACTTTACTTTATCAAGTAGTTAAAGGGCAAGGAATTTTATATCAATTGAATGAGATCCATTGACATAATTTGTTATATAATATATATAAAGAATGATGATTTAAAGTGTTTATGATTGATGTACATATTAACTGTGGACATGTATTTACACGGTGAGAAAATCATGAAATGAACTCTTTATGAACCTTTTCTTCTATCTCAGTAGAGGACCATGTTCAACCTCTTAAACTATGCCTTACGTGGTCTCTGAATTCCTTATATTACAAACAAAAAAGATAAATAGATTATTACACTAATTAATTTTACATTAATTTAATAAACATAATTAAATCACTGAAAAAAATGGTCCATTTCTTTGTAGTTGGTGAGCACATAACGTGGTACTTGTAATTTTTCTACAAGAAAGAGTAAAGTACTCAAAATCACCAATTGGTGGAAACAAAGTGTTAGTATTGGACGGCCCAACATCAGGTTAATCATCTACATAAATAGGTTAGTTGAATACCATCTATACATAATCCAAGTACCTTAAACAAAAAATTAAAATTTCTTAAGTCAAGTAAGGTTCAGCTATTGAGCCTTCTAGCCTTGCCTTATTTTGTATAAAAGACTTTAACTTCTCTAAGTATCTATACATAATATCTTAAATCATAAGCCATAAAGAATGAAACAACAAAAAATAATGTATGAAAGAAATATGCATTTACCTTTCTATAGGGTACATCCATCAATATTGGATGAGACCTCCTAATTTTCTTTCTTCAATTAAGTAAACAATCAAATGAACCATAACTGTAAAGAATAAAGTAAGAATAATATCTCCAAATGACAGAGTGTGAGAACAACTTTATTTTGAAACTAATTAAGATAATTTACATTAAGAACATATGAGTCATGACTTTGTAATCCTCCAATCTTACGCTATCTCAAATCAATGTATCTAAAAATATTAGTTGAATAACCTTTTGGCACAGTAATATTCTTTAATGTTCTAAAAACGATATTTTTGTTTGTATTTGTCAAAGTGAATGAAGTCGGAAATATCTACCATTGTCATTAGGCTTGATATCATTTCTTGTAAGTCTCACCGGGGATATCCTTGTTTTAAAAAAAACGTCATTAAGTTGCGATGGTTTTCAAAAACTGTCGTCATTTTATAATAATTTTTTAAAAAATCATTGTTACTTAATGATGGTTTTCAAAAAACTATCGTTAAGACCTATTTTAATAATGGTTTATGGTTAAATCGTCATTAAGATAACGACTATTTTGAAACCGTTGTTGTTTTTCATTTTAGTGATAGTTTTACTATAATATTTTGTTGCTAAACCATTATTTTTTTTTGTATTGAGATTACCTCTCTTTTTCTCAATAAATTTATTGCCAAAGTTCTTCAAGGTAGCGGAAAAGGGATTATGGTGTGCTAGATCAATTTATCCTCAAATTTTTAGTTTACTTGTTGATCTTAAATCTCTTTTTTTTTCTTCCAAATTAGGAACAAGCTAGATTTTCAAATTAAAATATTTGTTTTACTTTAGTCTATATACTATGTTAAAAATCATTACAAAATTATTTTCACATAATTTAGGAGAGCTAAAATATCAGTCTTATATATTGTATGATGAGATATTAAGTCAATCAAACCTTCAACAATCAAACAAATTAATCATGTGCATGTTTATAAAGTTTTTTCTTTTTTTCCACAAAAAGGGCTAAGAAATAACTAAATTAAACATGTGCAGCGCTGTTGCGTTTCAAATAAACTTCACCTAATTTTCCTCATAGATAAAGGAAAATGTTTACAAAGGAGAGGAAGATGGACTACAAAGATGAAGAATAAGATATCCTCCTCAAAATACTAAAAAGAAAAAAAAGAACACACAAATCAAGCAAAAAGTAAACACCGAAATTAGTATAAGATAACCATTTGAACCATTTCCATATTCACGAAGGGGACACCCGTGAAATATATATAAGAAACAAGAAAGAAAATTATACTGAGCCTATAGTAAATGCGAACAATGAAACTGTCCCTTGAATTAATTTATCTTTCCTCATTATTGATATAAATAATGAATAGATTGAATATGAAATTGTATCCATAAACATTTGTAACTATATTGTCTTTAAAATGATATTTGTCCCACTATATTTATTGTAAGCTATATGGAAATTCATCTTTAAGAGCTATCTGAAACACTCAAAAATTAATATACAACGACTTTAAAATAACTATTTAAAGTTTCAAAAAAAAAATTAAAGAGGAGAATTAATATGTTTTTAAGATAATTTTTCGATCTGTCAGTGTGATTTACTTTCAAAATAATTTTAAAATTTTAATTAAACGAAATTTATAATTGGAATTAAAAAATGAATTAAGTTAAACCAAACTGGAAAACTCCCACGCAAGTGCTAAATACATTTTAATTATAAATGTTTGTTTTTATTTATTTATTAGTATTTTCTCTTCAAATTTCTATATAATATGTGGTGTAAAAATTAAATTGCAAAGACTTAAAATCCTTTAAAAAGATTTTAATAAATACTTTCACACACACATACTCTTAGTTTTCAAACTATTTTTGCTAACAATTTAATTCTTTTAACTAAGTAAGCAAATAGTGAGATGACAAAAAACAAAGTGGCATAATAACATGCTTTTACAAAAAATTTCCCTCATTCCTATCGAAACATTGAGATTAACTGTAGTAAGAGATATAAAATCTCATTAAGTATCTTTACCCTAACCCAAAGATCTCAATCACGTGCAATTAGTTAAAATAATTACAGTTTATGGTAAAAATAGTATATTTTATTTTTGTTTTAAGAAAAATTTTGATCCTATATCTTTGGTCCATTGGTAGAAATGAAGTAAAAATATTACTTGAAAGATTTACATCCATGTATATAATTAGAGAGAGATAATTAACTATAAAATTCAAAGCTCAAATGCCCTTCAATTGACAAATCAAGTTAATGATATAGGTTTTATCCCAATGAGGTTACTTGCCCTTGTTGCTGTAGTTGCATAAAGTTATATGCTTATCAAACAAATGGCCAATATAAGATAACATTTCGAGTAGTCACAGCCTTTTGTCTTTCATAGGCACATAGTCAATCTAATCCATATCTCATTTCTATGGATGTCGGGCAATCCACCGTCCTAGCATATCATGCAGTTCTCTGAGACTGAAATCCATAACTGCAATTAAAAAAAAAGTTAATCTTGAAAAACTTTAATAGTAGTGAATAATGACATAGGAAGGGAAGGTAAATTATAATCTCTTTCTAATTTTCAATTTTCAGGAACTTGCAAGTCTAACTTGCAAGCTTCTTTAAATGAAAATTCTTTAAGGCTTTTGTTAGCTACAATATATTAACTTTATTCTTCTCCTTATTTGTTTATACTCATTTTCATACTTTAGAGAAAATTAATGATAAAACTGAGAATTCTATATTTGATTGCTTAGAATTACACATGATCTCAGGGCAAGTTTTAGGCTTATCTTCTTCTTCTTTTTTTTCCTCTTTTTTTTTTGGTTACAGTGTAAGGGTATTTTTGGGTCAACCTGCAAAACTACCTCCCTCCAGAGAAGATCTCAAGGACACACCCGTCGCGTCGCTATAGCGTATTTAGTGCTAACCTCAAGGTTTGAATCTGAGTAATTAAAATAAAGAGCATGCTAACTTAACCACTAAATCATACCCTTAAGGTTTTAAGCCCTTTAACTATTGATAAAATTCAAACCCAACGCCTGACTTATGATAAACTCTACTTAGGATAGAGTTACTTACAGTTTAGCTCTTGGAGTAGTCGCTCTAGTTTTTGCAGGATAGGTGCAAGAAGGGTGAAACTCCCAGGCCTACTTTCCTGCCATGTTAATTTTATATGGAAATAAATGTTGATTACTATACTACAATCATTCAACACATAACAATGTAGAAGCAATTGAGGATAAAGAAAAGGCATTACCATGAGCACAGTGACTTGCAGTTGCATTTCTGCGGTTACGTCTATGAGTCTTGTTATGTTTCCTCTGAACTCCATCATACAGAGGATGACTGCCCTAATAGCAGATGTTGAACTCCTCTAGCATGAAGAATGAAACAGTGTCATAATAGTCTTCACAAATTTATCCAATTAACTATGTTCTAAGATGAACTTGAAAGTCCTGGTTATTTGGCAATATATATTATCTTATTTAAAATATTGAAGATATTGCTTCTTACAAATATATTTTTATGAACTCAAACTTTTGACATTTGAGAGATTTTTCAATCGTAAAGTTCAAACTTTATTTATTATTTGAACTATAAATTCGCGGATATCTATATATATTTCAATTTAGTGTTAGAGAAGTTAAATTTCTTTCCACGATGGTTATCATAATCTCTAAATATGGGACTTTTTTTATCCACAAATGCCCAAAGATTGATCAGAGCATTAAGATTTATCTATAACTATAACTTTTCCCTTAATTATATATTGATACTTTCACGATAATAATTTAACATATACATGACTACGAATGAGTTGGCATACTCTACATATAATATTCATCACGTTCTTCTTGTCATATTATGAATATATAATTCTTCTCTAAATTCTTCAAAAAATAAATAAATAGAAAAAATCGTTTTTCAGATTTGGCTATAGTGTTTTCAATTTGCAATTTTTCTATAAGATCTTTAACAAAAAAAAATTATTCAAGAGGCGGAAAGATATGTGGTTATCCAAGAAGCATAGACACTGCTTGTATTTTTTAGTATTCCAGCTTCATAAGTTAATTGAGTAAAATAGCATTATAAGTCTAAAGGCATAGGGTGGTAATCTTATATAAATTTGTAAGAAAAATAAGGTTTAATCTTGTACGATAATGTCTAATTATATTGTTTATTATATTTATCCAAATTATTTAGGTGAGAATTTTTGAACAAATATGTTTATCAGACATAATTTGAGAAAGCCTACAGGTATTTTTGGAACCCAAGCTTATATCAAGAATTCGATTAAATATTGTTTAGTTAATTAATTTTTGTTTGAAATAAATCTTAAATTTAGTAGAATTCAATTGAATTTAGTTAATTGTTTGGGTTATATTTTATAGTCATAGAATACAATTAGGTAGTTCAAAATACAATAATATCATCTTCTAATGTTACATTAAAGAGATAATAAAGGATAAATAAGTCTTTCTAACACCAAATGAGTTTTGATTGTGAAAATTTATTTGTTTTGATGTGATTTGAAAACCATAATGAAATCCACATTTTAAAAAAAAAATTGAAGTTCACTTCATCTTACATCCCAAAAAATCATAAATTAAAAAAATAAGAACTCAATTCAATTGAATTCCAAATTTTGAGGGGTCTCAAGCTCACCCCATTAGATATACTAATTAATACTGTGTCGTGTATCACAACAACAATATAAATAGCACTTAAATTAATGCGTAAAATACAGTTTACTATTCTTATTTTGAGCTGCTTTCATTTTCCTATCTTGTGGTTCAAAAGTTAATATTTTGTGATTTTAAGATCTGCTTTGTTCACACGACACTATCCTATGATTTAATTATGATAATATTAAATCAAATTCCCCAAATCACCACTGATTTTTTAAATTTCACTCAATTTCTTTTCCAAAAAAACACTTTGAACTAAATTTTTTTTTATGAGGCGAAAATTTGGGATGGGGTAAGAATTTGAGGATTGTAAAGCTTGGCTGAAAAAGAGAGAGAACTAGGGATTTTGAGATGGAATTGTGAGAAATTTGAAGACATAGGGGATGTTAGATTGAGCACATTAGGCCACAATTTAAGGATGGGGAAAGAATTTGGAGAATGTGTGGCTTGGTTAAGAAGAAAGGGGTTAAAATTTTGAGATAGAATTTAATAAAATTTGGGGAAATTGAGGATATTAGATTGAATGATTAGGTAAAATTTTGGAGATTGTGGGGCTTGATTAGGAAAATATGTTGGATATTTTGATATGGAATTGGGAGAAATTTAGAAAAAATGGTTGGGAATTAGATATGATTTAGGGATGGAAAAAGAGTTTTGGAGTTTGGAGCTTAGTTTAGAAGAAAGAGGTTAGTGAATTTGAGATAGAATTGAGACAAATTTGAGAAAATTGGGAAAATTATATAGTATTTGAGGATTTCATTTTAACAAAATTAATAAACAAGGTAGTGTTGTGTTAAGGGAGTAAACCATCGGATAGTAGAAGATCAACTTTTGAACCATGGTATAACAAAATAAAAATCATCCAAACCTCATAACAGTAACCTGTATTTCAGCTTAATTTTCTTGATGATTATTTCTATCAACAATACTAGAGTCTCTAAGAATCATGTAAACATAGTTTTATTAGGAAAATAAACAAAACATAAGACTCAAGAAATCCTAATGTAATATGAGAAATTTAATCCATATCTATCTAATATATAATAGAATATCCAAAGCCAAGCAGTTAATCCCCAAATTCCTACTTGTATTGTATTTCCATATTACAAACCCTAAATAATCAATCAAAAGTTTATATATAGTTAGTAAAGTAACTACAAATATTATTTCATTCTCCAACATTTTCTCTAGAATTTTGTTTCTTTAGTTGAAAAATAGATTTTTTTTTTAAAATTCTAGTAAAGAAATAATTCTATAATAATTTTTTTATTGTTTATTTTATTAAATTAAAAAAATATTTTTACATAGAAACAATTTCCTTTTGTCTAGATATCACAAAAAACAATGTTTGTAATGGGACGGTGAGCTATCATAGAGAGATTGGTGCTAGTGATGATGGCAATGGCAAATAGAATTGATCATAAGTTGGAATTCAAAGAGAGGAAGCAAAAAAAAAAAAAATTTTGATTCAAGCCTAAGTCAAAACTCGGGTTTCAAAATTTCTATTTCGAACTCGCATCAAGCCTTAGCAATTTTCAAAATTTCTATTCAATCTCGAGTTTGGCACAAATAAAATTTCTAAACGTGAGCTGAGGTAAAAGTCTAACTCATTTTCAAAGTTCTTATTTGGGCTCTCAGAGAAATGTCTCATTGTTCCATCGTTTTCAACTCCAGGATAACCCAACTAATCCATACTTTGAACCTAGGCTTGCCGCTGATGTCATGGGGCAAGAACTTTGTAAAAGCAAGTTTGGTAGCATATGGATGTAATTTGTAGACACATAGGTTTAGTCTTAGTCTATGGGTCTTATGTGTATATTAAAGGAGTGCTAGACCCATGACCTATGCATGCACCAGCATGTGAATATATTCAAACACTTGTATCATTGTCTTTAGGTTAACATGCAGAACTACCGTATTCACCAAAATGCAAATATATATTCAAATATCTGTACTGGTAACAAAACACTACATTAGCAATAACATACTAGATAGCAATTACATTCAAATATAGGAATATCCCTTTGTTATACTTTGAGTTTGTTACATGAGATATCTTATATATATTGTAATTCATAAATGAATAAAACAATACTTTTGCTCCTGTTTTATCATTTCTTATGTGGTATCAGAGCTTTCCACGCTCTAACTAGCTTTTTTTCATTGTTGAATAAGCTTCATGGCCTCCTCCACCACATCCGTTCCTTTTCACCCAGAATTTTTGATAGTCCAATTTTAGCTCACCTTGCCAGGCAGAATTTTTCTCATTCTTAACCACGCCAACGACGTTTTTCCTCCAACAATTTGGTACCATATGCCTCTCAACAATCTTCATCTATTGTATCTTCACGTAAGTCTCAAACTCATTTTCTTTGTCAATATTGCAATTGTAAGGGTCACACTGCCAAATTTTGTTTTAAGATTGCTAACAATCCTAATGTCTCTCCTGCTGCTCATGCTGTTTTTGCTCCATCATCACATAATAATCATTGGCTACTTGACTTTAGAGAAACGCATCACATCACCAATGATCTTGCCAACTTCACTTTGTCATCTAAATATGATGGACCTGAGTAACTCACTGTTGCTAATGGCACCTCTCTTCCCATTACCCATACTGGTTCCATCTCTTTACCCTCTTCTTTACATTTGTAAAATGTTTTACATGTTCCTTATGTCAATGCTAATCTCATCTCTATATCTCAATATGTCATCAAAATAACGTCTCTGTGGAATTCTTTCCCTCTTATTTTCAGGTCAAGGCTTTGAGAACAAGGAAAATACTTATGTAGGGCCCAAATGACAACCATGTCTATCATGTCAACACCAATGTCACTGTCACTCCCCTTGTTGCTACCACCTCCTTAACTCCATCCACCAAGTGTTGGCACCAATGCCTTGGTCACCCTGCAAAGCCTATCCTTCATCGCATTTTACAACAACACTGCCTTTTTGTGTCCAATGCTTCAGTTTCTTCTTGTGTTCAATGTTTAACAAATAAATGCCATAAACTTCGCTTTGCTCAGTTTAGTTTATTTAGCTCTCGCATATTAGAACTTGTG
Organism: Gleditsia sinensis; assembly: GCA_037074535.1. Lineage (NCBI taxonomy): Eukaryota > Viridiplantae > Streptophyta > Magnoliopsida > Fabales > Fabaceae > Gleditsia > Gleditsia sinensis. The sequence goes on along the minus strand of CM073468.1, from coordinate 57,934,157 downwards.
TATTCTGATGTTTGGGGACCTTGTCCTATTCAATCAATTGATAGTTTCCATTATTATGTTATATTTATTGATCATTTTTCAAAATATGTTTGGTTGTACCCAATGAAACGAAAATCAGATATATCTAAAAAATTTTCCACATTCTGCAATTTAGTGGAAAAAGCATTTCACACTTATAATAAAACACTATACACTGACAATGGGGGCGAGTATATTGGTTTACGCAAATATCTTACTACACATGGAATTTCTCACCTCACCACCCCTCCTCACATGCTAGAGCATAATGAGATTTCTAAAAGAAAACATCTTCATCTTGTCGAAATTGCTCGTTGCCTTCTTCATCAAGCATCATTGCCTTCTCACTTTTGGTCTCATGCTTTAAAAACTGCTGCCTATTTAATTTATCGCATTCCCACAGCTACACTCCAATATAAATCCCCTTTTTCAATTTTGTTTAATCATCCTCTGAATTATTTAAAACTAAGAACATTTGGTTGTCTTTCTTTTCCTTGGCTAAAACTATACACTTCTAATAAGCTTGAACCACGATCAACTTCCTGTGTTTTCCAAGGCTATTCTCTCACTTAGAGTGTGTTTATTTGTTATGATCCTAAAAATCAGAAAACATATTTGTCTAGACATGTTAACTTTGTAGATCATCAGTTTCTTTTTTCTAATATTCCACAACAAACCAGTGAAACAACATCTAACTCCCCTCCCCCACCAACCAATATAACAACTTATGACATCATCTCCTTTGACCCACTCTCCAATTCATGTGAAACCATCACATCCAAGTCTTCTAACTCCTTTTTAAACACTTCCCCAAAAACTATAGTCCAAACAATACCAACTTCATCTATAGCCACACATCACAATCCCCCCACCATGTCACTTCCTCATCCACCTTCACCCGTGTGCAATCCTACCCTTACACTTCCACCTACACAAGCACCTCACTTGATAAATGATGCAGGATCTTCCTCAGTATTACCACCAAGGTCTCAAAGTCAAGAATCAGGTACTATGTCTTCTCTCCACCCATCCTCTCCTCTTAACACTCACTCGATGCGTACAAGGGTCAAAAATAATATCTTCAAACCCAAATATATCTATATAATCACTAAATATCCCATTCCTCCACCACTAGAGCCAACTTGTGTTTCTTAGGCTCTAAAATCTCCCTACTAGAGACAGGCTATGTCTGAAAAATTTAATGTTCTCATGAGCAATGTCACTTGGGATCTTGTTCCTCCTCAAGCTCATTTTAATGTTGTTGGTAACAAGTGGATCTTTAGGATAAAACGTAATCCTAATGGAACTATTTCAAGATACAAAGCTAGGATTGTAGCCAAAGACTTTCATTAATGCCCTGGAGTGGATTTCTCAGAGACTTTTAGTCATGTGATCAAGCCTCAAACAATTAAGCTTGTGCTCACTATTGCTCTAACTTTTGGTTGGTCTCTACGCCAGCTTGATGTTAATAATGTTTTTTTTGCAAGGGACACTCACAGATGAAGTCTACATGTCTTAACCTTCAGTTTTTATACACCCTCAATTTCCATCTCATGTTTGTAAGTTGAAAAAGGCATTGTATGATTTAAAGCAGGCACCCCGTGCTTGCTATCATGCACTACATCGCTTTTTGCTCAATTATGGGCTCTCTAATTCATGCTCAGATGCTTCTCTCTTTGTTTACCACCATGGCACTATCACTACTTATTTCTTAGTTTATGTAGATGACCTCTTACTCATAAGAAACAACAATACATTCCTTACTCAATTTCTACATGACCTTGCTGCCACTTTTTCACTAAAGGATCTTGGCTCACCTAGCTATTTTCTTGGCCTTGAGTTATTACCTACCTCTGATGGCTTGTTTCTAACACAACATAAATATGTTAGAGATCTCTTTGAAAAAGCATAGATGCAAGGTGCAAAACCAGTTAACACACCAATGACTACCTCTAGTAAGTTTGACAAGACTTCCTCTCTCACTGATGCTATAGTATATCGTCGGCTTGTTGGTTCCTTGCAATACCTTTCTCTCACACGCCCAGATATGGCTTATACTGTCAACAAATTTGCTCAGCACATGTAAGCTCCTATAGATGACAATTTTTAAGCTCTTAAACGCTTGCTCAAGTATCTCAAAGCAACCCTTACATATGGCATACATCTCCAACGTAGTAAAAATCCTTCTCTGTTAGCATATTATGATGCAAATTAGGCTGGAGATACTTTTGATCGTTGCTCCACTAATTCCTACATAATTTATTTTGACTCAAATTCAATCTCATGGTGCTATAAAAAGCAACGATCTATTGCTAGGTCCTCTACAGAAGCTAAATACAGGACCATTGCCTCAACTACAACTAAATTATTATGGCTACAGAATATTTTGACGGAGCTTGGGTTCAAGCTTCCCTCACCACCCACCATTTATTCTGATAACATTAGTGCTACTTATCTATGTGCAAATCTTGTTTTCCACTCGCGCATGAAGCACATCTCCATTGACTATCATTATGTTGGTGAGCTCTGTAACAGCTCCATTTATGTAACAATTTTTTTTATTTTTTTTATTTAACATCATGAAGTTATTATCTCATCTTAACTCACAATAACATTTATTTAATTATACAATACTAAGTTTCACTCACATCATTAATACAAACATTTGTACAAGACATACATGTACATATAAGCTCTAATCATCCACATAGACTATTTCCGGGGCCACTGGTGCGGGTGGCGGCACCTCCGCCGGAATCTCAGTCACTTCAACAACTAATATGTCCGCAATAATAGGTATTTGCCCAAGATAGGGCACCTCGATCATACGTACGGCAATAACAAGTCTCATTGAAAACAACTGCATAGCTAATTTTCTGAACATGATATGGAAATATAGTGAGAATTAAATTCCAGTATGTTCAACAATAATTCATCATCAATATAGTTCATCACGTCATGTTCAGCTGTATAAACTACAGAAAATATCTTTAGGTCACATGAATGCACTTTATCATGCATATGAAAATTGTACAGTTATGACATGTATAGCATGAATAACTATTTTTCGAATTTCATATGATGGCTATCAACTTATTCTTCCTTCCAGCTACCCCGGTCAGGGTGAGTATTCTCTACTTTTCGGTACGGGCTTATCTCGCTCCGTCCGACATGGCACACTTTCTCTTTCTTTTCTCATGAACATAATCATAACCGTTGGTAGGGCGTCCCCTACTGGTGCACCACACGGATTGCCATGTGACCGTGCTCATTTCTTTTCTTTTCATATTAATAGCCGAAAATATGATTCCAATAACAAGTATGTTCATTATATTCTCATGCCATAATTTATCAAAACATAATCATTCTCAAAATTCATTGGTAAACTGAAATTATGCCATGAATATAATCATTTTCTAATTTTTACTTTATAAAATATGTCCATATCAAAATTCCACACTAATACCTCGATAACTAGATAGTAATTGTAGTCTGTAAACAGCGCACCAGGAAAGTTCCTAGGAAAGAGAGGTGGGTCACTAATGGACATGCTTAAGTACCAAGTCTTTCCTTGCCAGAGCTTTCCTTAGACATGCACTTTTCACAAATCACAATTTTTTTTTCCAGTAACTAGAATAATTCTTTTCTGATGTGGAAATACTGCAACCACGAAGCATACTAAGATTTTTCAAATAAAACCGGCACTTTCAAAACTTCTTGGAAATTTTATATGAGTACTAAGGTAAATTTCATGTTAAAAATTACACACTTAAAATGGTAGTAAGTTCATGCAATGGCAATAGCTAGGGCATACACTAGGCATTTATTATTTTCATTTATAAAATTCCTCTTCTTTCTTGAATATTATTTTCATCTTTTCATTTTCTTTATGTCTAGGCATTTAGTCATTTTATTTTTACTTATATCATTTCCAACACATGTTCTTACAAATTTTATAGAGCATTTTTCCTCAAATTGATTTCTACTATTACCCTATAGTTTAAAAAATTCATCTAGGGTAGAAAAAATATTGAAAATAGGTTTTACTAACTTTTAACACAGCCTTGGCTTACAAATCAGAGCATAACTCTCTCATTTTAACTCCGATTAAGATGATCTTAGTGTCTTTGAAAAGCTAAGACAATTATCTAAAACTATTATGTTAATCATATCAACAACATAGTAAGATATCGTGGTGTTATTACTCCTTTAAATTTAGTATTATTTCTTCTCGTGTAGGTTCTGACCTTTATTGACTAATTAGACCATATCTCCCAAATTTGAACTCCAAATTGAGTTATTCCAGTTGGTAAAAATCCATGAGCCATATATCTATAATTTTTATGTTGGCGCTCTATTTTAATTCCCTACAGAATTTTCCAGAAATTCAAAAACTAAAGCTTTAATAACATACTCTTCCCTGAATAAACATTTTCTGACCTCTGCGTATTAATCGGATCATATCTACCTCATATGAACTCCAAATTGCATAATTCCAGTGGCTAAATTTCCATGAGACATAGATCTATAACTTTTATGTTAACCATTTATTTTAATTCCTTACCGATTTTTCCCAGAATCTTAAAAACAGAAGCTAAAAGTTTTACCGCCCATAGCCATACCTATGCAGAACTATCTAAACCAGCCTAAGTATTCAAACATACATCACATGCATGATCAATATGTAACATGATGAAGCAACATTCATGACCAATAATCAAAGTGCTAAGATCAAAATCCCATATAAATATTACAAATTTCAAAACTTTTCTTCAAAAATAAATATTGTTAAACTTACCTAAAAATCTCCCTAACTCACTTAGTGAATTGGTTTTCTTGTTTTCTCTTGAAAGAAGTAGCAAGACTCCTCCCTTCCCTTAGCTTTTCTAGCAGCTTAGGTAAGAGAAGGAGGGTGAGTTTTTGATCCTCAAAGATAAAGAAGAAAAAAATGGATTCAAGTGGGGATTAAGGTAACTTACCTTGAGTATTTAGCCTTCTAAACTTCTCCTTCTTTTTCCTTCCTTTCTTCTCCTCTCTTTCTCTCCTTTCCTCACTCTACCTTGCTTCTATTTCTCTCTCTTCCTCACTTGGACAAAATTAAGATGTTATGGGGTGGATTTTGCTTATATAGACCACCAAATAATTCACCTTTCATGATCATGGATCTACTTTATCACAATTAAGATACACTTTGTTGAATTTTTGGAAAACAAACAACTTATGTTCTTGTCTTCCTCTTCCTTAGTCAAGATATGCATAGGAAAAGGAGATTTGCAATTTGAAATTTATGATGATATGTTCTTCAGATAAGGGACAAGGTCCCTTTGATTTAGGGATTCATTTCCATTTTCTTTTGTCTTAAACAAGTATGATAGGTTTGCCTTTTTAGGTGGCAAATTTCTAGCTCTTGAATTTCCATTATTTGGTTGATATTTTTTTTTGTGGGATAGGAATGTTTTGTCCTAATGCCAAGTATTATCATACCACTTGCTAAAATTATGAGTGTAGGATATAGATGTTTTTGTCCTAAAACCTTGTATTATCATGCCACTTGGCAAAATTATGAATGTAGAATCATACCACTTACTAAATTTTTGTCTTAATGCCATGTAACCTAATCTTTATTATTATTACATTATTATATCATCACCTAATTTATTTTATTTTATTTTTCCTCTTGGGTTTGGGCTTATTCATACCCATTATGGGCTTATTCCTACCCATTTTCTTTGCTTTGAATAAAATTTTACCTTTCTTGGAGGGCTTGAACACATTATCATAATTTTTTGGGCTATTGGTCCAATTTTTATATCCTAATCCAAGTCTATGTTTTATTTCTTGTTTAGGTTATCCAATGGGCTTGCTAGAAACTTATGTGAAGTGGAAAAATTCTATATGAAGTGTCTATAGGTAAAAGCCCAATGTATGGGTGAAGATGTTAAACTTAATAATTCTAGTTCTTGAATTAGGAAAAATTACCCTAATCCAATGTTCTTGAAATTTTAAGACCTTTACTTGTTTCTAAAAATTTATCTTCCTTATCCAAGAATTTTACATCTCTTTAATATGTTATTTCTAATTTTTTTTTCCTATTAGGTTTTTCCTCTTTATTTGTTTTCTTAATGTTAGAAACATTTTTTATGCATATACATAAGGTGAAGAATTTCTAAGGATTATATTTTCCTTAGATATCTAAAATATTGTCTAATAAATTTTATTTCGTTAATGTATTTTTAACGAAATTAGGGATGTTACAAGCTCATTGTTGCTAAGGCTTTAAAAGTTACTCATGTTCCATCCCAACATCAATTGGTTGACCTTCTTACCAAACCTTTACCTGGTCCACAGTTTCAAGATTTACGAAGCAAGATTGGTGTTCTTGATCCATCCACCATCTTCCATCATGTGAATATATTCAAACACTTGAATCATTGTCTTTAGGTTAACATGCAGAACTACCACATGCACCAGAATGCAAATATATATTCAAATATTTGTACTGGTAACAAAACACTAGATTAGCAATAACAATTGCATTCAAATATAGGAATATCCCTCCGTTATACTATGAGTTTGTTACATGAGATATCTTATATATATTGTAATTCATAAATGAATAAAACAATACTTTTGCTCCTGTTTTATCATTTTCTTATATATATATATATATATATATATATATATATATATATATATATATATATATATATAGTTTAATTTTTTGGAGAGTTTTTGGGGGCAAAGCTCCTTTGGGGTTCCAAAACTATTTTTGACTATATATACCTATGCTGGAAGAGTCCTAATTTAAAAGAATATTCTGTTAGATTTTGTTTTGAAGTCAACATTAATATTTGCATTAAATGCCTTGGTTTGATTTAAAGTTTGGATTTAAGTGTCTTGTGTGGGTGTGACTGAGGCTTATGAAGTCAAGGTTTTGCTTTGCCCCCTTCCTATCCATATCTTTTTCAAACTTTTTATTTGGGTCTAAGCTCATTTTCATATTCCTATTTTGGCATGCATAAAAATGTCCAATTTCAAAATTGTCCTATACTCAACTTGTTCACAAAATTTAATATTTGATCAGAGCTTGACTTGATTTAAACTTCTGTTTCCATGTTGGTCCAAGGCTCATATAAATTTAAATTTCTACTTTTGCCTAAATAGAAATGTTTGTGCCTAAAATCAAGCCAGATTGGTTTATTTTCAAAATTCTTATTGAGCTTGGTTTGACTCCAGTATAAAATGATGAAATAAAATAATGCAAATTAATGGGAAAAAAATCTATACCACTAATGGGATATCTTGAAAAGCTTAATCTCTCCTGTTGGAGTAAAAGAGCTTTTATCATATGCTCTTATATCAACATCAATATATAAGTGTGTCTTATATTCCTTCCTATCAACCTAGATTTAACAAGTAGATTATGTTCTATAAAATATTGGATTGCCCACCCAGAATGGGGATGCCTTCTTCTCCCTAACCTATATTGACTAGGTTGAGACATGGAATTGGCATTAAAAGTGAAGACTCTCTCCGTTAATTCAACTTAATTTTTCTGGGTTCTTTTTTTTCACCAACGTCATTATATTGTTGTGCAGAGGCCAAGGAGTACGATAATGTTGTTAAGTATTAAGTCTAAATTTAGGATGGAATGGATTATCGTGCTTGGAGCTTATGCAAGGTATGGTACATAACAAAAATAGGAAAATAATAGTTTTCCTCAATACCAATGCTAATTATTACAAAAAGGCAACTTGGTAGAGGTGAGATGGAGATGTTGGTTATAATGAAGAGAAAGCTATAATGTTGTTGGACCTATTTATTGATGAGAAGTATATTAACAATTATTATCATTATATCTTCCTTGATAGTGGCATCAAAGATGGATATGATGTAGTTTAACACCTGTAACTTAACAACATGGGTGAGACTGAATTGTTAGTTTTTGGAAACATAACAATATTAGATGGAAAAAAGAGCTACAAGCTAAATTGTCATAAAACTTATGTCATGGAGATGTAATGTGTTGATGTTAATCGATAATTATTTTAAATTGATATGGGTAGAGCTGTCAAAATAAGTTTGACCTATAAGGTTAACTCAAAAAACTCCCTGTAAATAGGGTGGAATGGACCTTGATAGCATAAGTCTCTTGGGAGAAAATGCGTTTAGCCTACCGGATATTAGCCTTCAGGCTGGGCCAACCCTTTTGTGCCATCGTCTTTTTTTGTACTAATGAGTCATATCTACTTACAACAAAAAATTGAAGTAGCCAGCTTTTATCACATGTGTGAGACTAAAATTAGCCCATAGTCAAAGGCAAATTAATATGTTAAACCCAAATTTATATCCTATACCTCTTTTATAAATTTAAAAAATTCAGCCATTCATTAAAATTCAAGCATAGAAATTAGCCAGGAAAGGAAAAAGTCCCTAGTCCCTAATTTCTTCCCTTCCCCTAAAGGCTAACCAACAACATCTCACACCTTCCAACTCTAATCATCCTCATCTGAGAAGTAACAGTGACCAATGATGGCAACCAACAGTATAAGTAGAGTGGGATAGCAACAATGATTATGAGTTGCAGATCTAGCTTTATCAAAGCTAGTTCCTTACCACTTTCTAATTATCAGTTTGTGAATGGTTTGATGTTGTTGAATAGTTTCAATCTAAATGATTTGTGTTGATGTGATTTGTTCTTGTGCTTGAAAATTGTTCCTAAATGGTTTTTAATGTTCCTAATCGATGTGTTTTAACTTCTATATCCATGGCCAACAAAATTAGTTCATGCTATGGCAATGTGAGGCTTATACTTTGCTAGTAGCTTGTATAGTTGTATATAAATTGTTATTTGTAATGTGACTTAACTTTAAAAATATTGTCAGTCAGTACTTAGTGGCTTATAAACAATTACAAATTGTGATTTTGAATTGTTTACAGGTAGGATTATGATTTAGTGGCTTGTAAACAATTACAAATACAGAAAGCAACATGCAATGGTCGAAAGCAGTTACATAAAGTTGGTCCCAACACTAGTGCTTCCAACTATGGAACTTCACATTTGCATTGCCACACCCAAAGTTGTAAAATGGTTAGTGAAAGATCATTGATCAAGCTGAGAAAGTAACGTCTAGAAAATAGATAAAATAGTTTCTTGTGAAATGCTTGTAGAATCTATCACAAAGAATGAATTGCCTTATAATTTTGTTGGAGATGACAAGATTAGATCTTGTACTAAGTAGTTGAATATAAATGCTGACATTAGAAATTAAATAGTAAAAGCCTCAATTTTGCACTTACGGAAACTACCCATATTGGATATAAATTGGCTCAAACTATATTTACTTTTTTGAAACAATGGGGCATGGAGAAAAGGTTATTCTATTACATTAGATAATGCCTCATCAAATGATAACATAGTAGAACTTTTGAAATATCATCTTCACTTGTAGAATAGCTTATTGTGTGATAGAGAATTTATTTACACATAGTAATCAAATTGTGATTCAAAATGTGAATTAGATGACTTAATTTTGAATCGTAAATCATATCAAATCATAAAATTTACGAACACATTAAAAAATAATTTAAAAAATATAATATAAAATATAAATAAGTAGATAATCAAAAGAAAGAGAAGATTGATAGTAAAAAAGATTTTTTGAAGTCTTGCTAAACTCACCTTTAAAATTAAATAAGTTAAGAATTGTGAGGAGAAAACGGTGCCTATTGTGTTTGAATAGGTTTATGATTGCTAGAAGGAAAATGTGTCTTTTGAATTTGAATAGATTTAGAATTATGAAGAAAAAAATGTTATTTAAAGGTTGGGAGTTGTGTTTGAATAGGTTTAAAACTATTAAAGAGAAAATGTTATTTTTTACAAATTTTTAATAAATAAATAATATTTAAAATATAAATAAAACGCCTTCCAATCTTCCACATGTACACAAGACTGGGAGGCTATTTGCCATTCAAAAAGTTGAATAGACTATTCAGTAATAGAAAAGTTAATGTCTCAAAAAAAAGTCGAATAGTACGTTTTGCTCCATTTCAAAAAAGGAGGGAAGCCAGAAATTTTTTGGGAAGAAAAGGAAATAAGATGTCGCTTAGCCATGGCAAAATTTTTGGCTGTGCAACATCCATACTAAGCCTTAGAATCATAGAATTCTACAATTCTACGATTCTTGCTGGAATCACACCAATTTGTGCATTCCGATGACTATTCAGACTATTAATAATTTGGCCACTGATTTATATCGATGTCCATTCAAATTGTGACAAACCATTTGATTTACAACCTGAATCAAATGTGTTCTACTTCTATGTATTCATGTGCATTTTCTCTACTCAAATATTCAATTTGGTTGTTCAAGATGGCTTTAAGTTTGCTAGTGATTTGTTGTATAGAATTAGATAGTGTGTCATGTATGTGAAGGGACCTGATGGGAGGATAAAAAAATTACAAGGTTGGATATTGCAATTAGGTCAAATTCAACTTATTTAATGCTTGATAGTGGTCTCAAACATTAAAAGGCTTTTGCTAGTCTTGAATAAGTTGATAGGAACATTAAATTTAGTCCAACAAATGATGAATGTATAAAAGGAGAGAAAATATGAGAATTCTTGGATCTATTTTATGAAACTATTATTAAGATTTCTGGTTCTCTTTATCTGACTACCAATACATATTTTTTGCAAGTTTGGAAAATTGATCCATGTTGAATGAAAATTTACAATGTGTGTGTCACGGCCCCAAATGATGGAACACATGACCGGCACGACATAAGGGTTTCCCCCTAGCCGCAAGCCTAACACATAGCATGCACAAACATCCAGCACACAATCCAGAGTACATAATAAATATAACTGGCCACATATGCCACATCCAATATCAGAAAATACTGTATATATGTATATATATATATACCTCATGATATCTCATGAATCCAACATTCTGATTCAACTTGGCCCATGGCCTCATAATACCAACATTATTATAAAATATAAAACCATTTTTCAAACAACACATCAAAATACGCAAGAAGCGAGGATCCTGCCTGTATGTTCATGGAGATACTCTAGACATAATTAAACTAAACAAACAGTACAAAAGAGCCTTGCCCAAACTGGGGCTCACCAACACTATCTTCAGCCTCCTACGAAGCTGTAGCTGGATCAAAGTCTCTTTGACTATCTGTGGGGAGGAAACAAAAGAGGGGTGAGATTACCACATCTCAGTGAATGAGTAAATCATACTATAACTGAAACAGGGCAAGCCAAGCACGAGTGTTTCGCAATGGGTTTAATAATTGAAATCCAAATGTAAAGATAACAATAGAAACATTAAGCATTTAACCATAATTTATTGAAAGAATGCTAAACAGTTCAAATGTGTGTTCAAAAGATAAAACATTATTAAATCAATAACCGTAAGCAAATCAATTATGCATGGTAAGTAATACATGAAGATATTTATGCAATAACAATGATGAATGAGCTTGTTTAGAAATATTTAATCTTTAAAAAAAAATGCATCAGTTTATTGGAGGTCTTTCCTGACAGATCTATCATCTCCCCCAAGCACACAGCAAGGGTAGGGTAATCACTGTAGGCGTAGACATAAGTCCACCCTAAATTTCCCCAAGCACATAGCAATGGGTATGGCAATCACTGTAGGCGAAGACATAAGTCAACCCTAAATCCCTGTGTCTTAGGCAGTCATATGCCCGTCACAGTATCCTAGGCCGAAGCCTTAACATGATCATGGTGCACCAGGGCTAGCACTACCTGCGGCTAGCTAACAGTGATCTAAAAGGGTCCCTCCAATAGAAAACATGTGAAATATGCTATTCAAAGAGTTTAAAGTAAAACATTTCAATAACTTTACAATACAACTATAATTCTCCATCTAGCTCCTTTCATGCATAAAACTCCGTTCAAAAATATGTTTCATCCATGTATTCCCATGGAGACCTTTATCATCATAAACTTTCCCTTTAAACATAGATCGTCCGTAGACGTCGTATAGATGCTCATCATGCATCAAATCATTTTAAACATAGATCGTCCGTAGACGTCGCATAAATGCTCATCATGCATCAAATCATTTCATGGCCAACTTAGTTCATTTCTATGACTAAGTTCGCATTTCTATAAATCTAGCTCAAATGGAGAATTATCAGTCTAGATGTTTGCCCTGCATACCTAGGGTTCAACTAGGATTGAAATTTATAATTTCTAACATGGTTGGAACATATTGGTTTTCAAAGCAGTAAAACAATTTAGCATACATTCCAACTAGTTAAAATCATATGAGAGATATTTATAAACTGAATTCATAAAACATGCGCTATAGTATGAAAAACCCACTCACAGGTAAGGGCTCCAGATTGGACAGCCCTAAAATCCTAATTCCTGGTCTGAATTCGGTAAAACAGACCCCAAAATCGAGTCCGGAAGGTCCAAAAGCCTAAAATGAGCTTGGTTACTGTTCACCGCCGGAAAATACTATTCACGCCGGAAAACACTATTCATCGCCACTATTTACCGCGGAAAACACTATTCACTGTAACAAAATTTTTACCCAATCAACAAAACAATTTCATATCCTAATATTTATCTAGTTTCTGAATCCATCTACGGAGTCGGATTTCTAATTAGAAGTCCCTAAGTAAGGTTTTTCAGAACTTACCTTTTACCGAGATTTTCTACTTCAGATCTACGGCGATTCAACGGTTGATTTGAAAAACTGATCGGTCAAAATTGAAGTACTCTTCGTCGTGAATCCAATAACACTTTCAGTTTTGGTATCGGAAATCTTTAAACACTCCAAATTGAAAGATAAATTTTGAGATTACTATTCACTCACTATTCATTACTATGCATCTTTCCGTTTTTTTTTCCCTTTCTTCTTTCTGAAGATTCGCCCCCGGTTTCGTTTTATGATTCTGACTTTCGTGTGTTTTTTTTTTTTAATAATTATTATTATTAAATAATTAATTAATAATAGGATTTGTTTTTATAAAAATTCATATAAATTCCATTTTTCATCATAAGATATCCCAAAAATTTCTAAAAATTTCCTTTCTCCTAAATCTTTAGTTAAACTCTTAAATCATGATTTTTCTTGATAAAAATCATATTAAAACAAATTTCAAAACAAATATCTTTATTTATATTAAAAGAAAGAATATTTCTAAAAATACCATAAAATTTCAATAGAGGCCGATATAATTATTTTAAGCAACACAATACTTCTTTTACTTAAAAGTCCACTTACTTTTAACAAATTATAATCATTTCTACATAAATAAAAATATATTTGCTTATAGCGCGCCAAAAACATAAATTCTCATATTTCTTTTATAATTCTTTAATCCATGTAATAAATATACATATTTTCTATGGTTCTTATATCTATTGTCAAAATTCTCTCTTTTATTCTAAATTTCCTTTAATTGAAATTTTCGTTAAATTTTACGGTTATTACATTCTTCCCCCCTTAAAGAAATTCGGTCCCCGAATTTCATTACCATAGTTGCAGAAAAATATTAATCTCATTGTTCAAATTAAGACAGATGTCTAGCGCGTATATCCTCCTCTCTTTCCCAAGTAGTTTCTTCAGAAGAATGATTTTTCCATATCACCTTTCCTATAAGTATTTCTTTTAATCGTAACTTCTTTACTTGTCTGTCCACTATTGCTACTAGTTGTTCCTCACGGGTTAAATCTTTCTGTAACTAAATCTATGGACACTGTATAACATGTGTAGAATCCGGTAAATATTTCCGTCGTATAGACACATGAAAAAAACTGGATAAACATTATCAAATGCAAGTGGTAGACCGATCCTATCAAGAATTTCAAATGGTTCTATATACCGAGGGTGTAACTTTTCTTTCTTTCCAAATCTCATTACCTCTTTCATTGGTGAGTCATTAAAGAATATATGGTCACCAACTGAAAATTCCTAGTGCTCAACATTCATAGTCCTTGTAAACTTTTGACTTGTATTGAGTTTCCAGTATTCTTTTTCTAATCAATTTCACTTTATCAATGACATTTTATAATAAATCTAACTCCACTGAGTCATTTAACAAAACATTTGTAACACCTCTTACATAAGGCTTAAATCTTCTAATATCATTTTATTATAGACAGATTCTGCTAAGGAATCTTTCACCAATCTAAAAAAATATATATATATGCTTAAAGCATGCTCTCCAAGCTAGCATCATCAATTTAGATAATTCATATTCTATCTATTGCATGTTATTCCAAATTAAATTTTCAAAGTTTAACTTTTCTCAATTTACTCACATATTAAGAAACCTATGATATTCACGTAAAACTTCAAATGATGCCATTGTATATTGGCATGATAATTACTGCTATGAGCAAGTTCAACTAAAGGACAATTAATTTCTCCAAACTTTCACCACAATAATATAAAGATACTTTAAGCATAACTTCTAATGTATAAACACATTATTTAAATTTAGTATCAGTCAGTCTAATAAAGATTTTTAGACTTCCTGAATAACTCTCTTGAGATAATATATTCAATTCGTACTTGTCAACATACCCGCCAATGAAAATTTTTATTTGTATCTTCTTTTTACCATTATACTAGTACCATTTTTATCTCAGTATATCCTTATTATCTCGGTTTATCCATATTTACAATTTATGACTTCTTCTGAAATCTCTTTTCTTAACAATATTTATACGTAAATTTTCAAATCTCAACATGATTTACATTCTAGATACTAGTCTCAATTTAGCAAAGTATAAATTCTTAACACAAATATCTTAATTACTTACATTATTCTCAGAGATGATTCTAAAAATATTTTCCATGTTTTCAAATTAAAAATTTCAAGATTAACTTAAATCTTATTTTCCATACTTTATTCTTCAAAAACTTTAACACCGTTAATTCCTTTAATTATATTCGTCAAAGCACCATTACATCATCATCCATCTATTCTTTTCAAAATCTCTATTACTTTAATCTACTAATCAGTTGAACACCATAATAACTGAATTCCAAAGATTAGAAATTATCTTTCCTTGCAATGAGGGAAAACAACATTGCATTTAATGCCAGTCGTTAATGAGGGAGAATGCAGTGAAACAGACGAAAAGCACAATAGAGAATGGTGCCAAAATAGAAAGTCAAAAATTTGGCAAATATTGAAAAGCATTAAAATCGGTGGCCGTAATTCTTGAAAATCTGTAAACAAAAATCTAGCTGCTATTTCGGCGAAAAACGGTGGCCGCAATCGGTGGCCGCAAATTTTGAATATATGTGCCAAAATTTAATTCAAAGATATTGTTATTCGGCGGAAGCATATCATATGGAAAAGAAATATTTTCGAGCCTATAAAATCTGTGAATAACAAGAGCACATAGTTAACTGGTAGGATGCAGTTGGTTGCTTCAAAATATATAATCAATCAACTGTAAATAACCAGTCCAAATTAAAATTTCTCAAAATAGCTAGTCAACTTATAAACCAATAGTCGACTGGTAAAAACATTGAGAAAACAAAATAAACCATTTGATTGTTCCTCTTCAACAATTAATTGGTTTGCATTTTCACTTTTCTTTTTTCTTTTTCTTCTTTTTACAATGACGGCTATCACCTACAACCTTTCAAGACATCAATACTTCATCAAAGACAATAAGAAAAAGACAGATTTCTGGTGATATCTTATCTTATGCTCTTTATGTGGTTAATATGGGTCACAGTCATAACTATTGTACATATACATGTTTGCCGTTTTTTTTTTACCTTTAATTTAGCTGATATCCACCAATCACTCACATAGTTATTCTAATAATACCCGGCCATTTCGCATAACTATTATAAATATGCCCTTCTCTGAGTTCTATAAATGCTTACATTAGTATCTTTATCTTCATACTCAGAGTTAAGGTGATAGAAATTATGGAGGGAACCGAATTTCGTCAATTTCGAAATATCTGTGTCTTTTGTGGTTCCAGTCCTGGAAAAGATGGGGAGTATGTTAAAGCAGCACAAAATCTGGGTATGGTGCTAGCCAGAAGAAAAATTCATCTAGTCTATGGTGGAGGTAACTGTGGGTTAATGGGGTGTGTAGCTACAGCTGCACATGTAGGAGGATGCCAAGTTCTAGGTATTATTCCTACAGCTCTAGCTGCATCCAGCAACATAGGGAAAACAATTGGGGAAGAATATAGAGTAGCTTCCATGCATGAACGCATGGCTAGAATGATGAGTAATGCTGACGCCTTCATTGCCTTACCAGGTGGTTTTGGTACTTTAGAGGAGATTTTCCAAATAGTCTCTTGGGCACAACTGAATATGCATCACAAACCAATAGGTTTGTTAAATGTTAATCACTTCTTTGATGGTTTGTTGTCTTTTCTAGATCAAACTGTGGAACAGAAGTTTATCCCACACTCAGCACGACGAATTCTTATCTCAGCTTCAAATGCTGAGGAATTGATTGATGCCTTACAAGCATATGTTCATGTACCTGATTCAACTATGGCTCGAATAGAATGGACAACTGACAACAGCAAAAAGCGCAAATTGGACTTGGATCTTAATCTGTAACTGTAGCAAGATGTGGACATTGCTGTACCACTTTTACCTTCTTAGAGTTATCTTGGATACCATCTTGCTAGCCACATACCTTAAGAAAGTACTATTACTAAGTCAAAATTCATATTTTTAGAACTTAGCATATAGCTGATACTCCCTTGGAGTTTGTAATACTAGCTTTAAATATTACTTATAATCCTCTGAACTCTTGATATATTCCAGCATATTATCAATAATTATAACAACAACTTGATTTAGGGATGGATTAATTACTTATTCATTAACTCTATAAATGTAGCTGAGGCATTTGTCAATCCAAATGACATAACTATAAACTCATAGTATCCATGTCGAATCCTGAAAGCAAATTTTTTTTTTGTTTTTGTTTTTGTTTTTTTTTTTTTAATATCCTCTTCTTTTATCCTTAATTGATGATATCTAAATATCAAATCAAGTTAAATTTTTTTTTAAAAAAAAAATGTTGAGCACTTTCTAACTGATCAAATAGATTATCTATACGAGGTAATGGGTATTTATTCCACATTCTCACTTTATTCAACTGTTCACAATCTATGTATAGTCATAGTGATCCATATACTGGAGCACTCCAAATAAAACTACTAGGGCTTTTAAATCCCTTATCTAACATGTCTTGTAACTATCTTTTTTTTTCAGTTCTTTAAGTTCAGTGGGTGCCATTCTATATGGAAATATAGGCGCTGGCCAGGAAATAAATCAATACCAAACTCTATTTATTATTTCGGGGTAATCCTGACAATTCCTCAGGAATTATATCAGAAAATTTTCTAATCACTGGAACTTGATTTACAGTGGTATACTTTATATCAGCATCTCTCACCACTGCCAACTATCCTTGGCACCTTTTTGTAATCACTTATGGACTGCTAAAGCAGAGATTAGGTTACTGGGTATCTCACTAAGATTTCTTTGTATCAAAAGAAAAAATTCTCTAAGAATATTGAATTTAATCACCTTCTAGTGACATTTCAAAATGACATGACATAATGCCAAATAATTCATTCTCAATATCACATCACACTCTACCATATCTAGACAACTGAGTACAACAGATGTCACATTCAGAAACCATCATACCAGAGTTTGACCTCTTCCGTACCTTGGTGGTATAGGATTTGCCTAAACTCAGCATTCCGCTGAGGTTTGCCCTACTACCATTCAAAAGGACACGCGGAGAGACTCTGTATGGATCTTTTCCCAAGTAACATCTCATATAACTGGTATCTCGCTATAAAATAGATATACCCCAACCGTCACTTAACCATGCCAACATAGCATATTATAAACTGACTTACTTGAACAAAAAGACAACATCCTATCGAACCCCTTTAGCAGCACCGTGAGTATAAGCATGTCCGGATTCATACCCATACTCAAAGTCCTACCTAAAGGTCCGTTACTCCATGAACACAGGGAAACCTAATGCTCTGATACCACTTTGTCACGGCCCCAAATGATGGAACACATGACCGGCACGACATAAGGGTTTCCCCCTAGCCGCAAGCCTAACACATAGCATGCACAAACATCCAGCACACAATCCAGAGTACATAATAAATATAACTGGCCACATATGCCACATCCAATATCAGAAAATACTGTATATATGTATATATATATATACCTCATGATATCTCATGAATCCAACATTCTGATTCAACTTGGCCCATGGCCTCATAATACCAACATTATTATAAAATATAAAACCATTTTTCAAACAACACATCAAAATACGCAAGAAGCGAGGATCCTGCCTGTATGTTCATGGAGATACTCTAGACATAATTAAACTAAACAAACAGTACAAAAGAGCCTTGCCCAAACTGGGGCTCACCAACACTATCTTCAGCCTCCTACGAAGCTGTAGCTGGATCAAAGTCTCTTTGACTATCTGTGGGGAGGAAACAAAAGAGGGGTGAGATTACCACATCTCAGTGAATGAGTAAATCATACTATAACTGAAACAGGGCAAACCAAGCACGAGTGTTTCGCAATGGGTTTAATAATTGAAATCCAAATGTAAAGATAACAATAGAAACATTAAGCATTTAACCATAATTTATTGAAAGAATGCTAAACAGTTCAAATGTGTGTTCAAAAGATAAAACATTATTAAATCAATAACCGTAAGCAAATCAATTATGCATGGTAAGTAATACATGAAGATATTTATGCAATAACAATGATGAATGAGCTTGTTTAGAAATATTTAATCTTTAAAAAAAATGCATCAGTTTATTGGAGGTCTTTCCTGACAGATCTATCATCTCCCCCAAGCACACAGCAAGGGTAGGGTAATCACTGTAGGCGTAGACATAAGTCCACCCTAAATTTCCCCAAGCACATAGCAATGGGTATGGCAATCACTGTAGGCGAAGACATAAGTCAACCCTAAATCCCTGTGTCTTAGGCAGTCATATGCCCGTCACAGTATCCTAGGCCGAAGCCTTAACATGATCATGGTGCACCAGGGCTAGCACTACCTGCGGCTAGCTAACAGTGATCTAAAAGGGTCCCTCCAATAGAAAACATGTGAAATATGCTATTCAAAGAGTTTAAAGTAAAACATTTCAATAACTTTACAATACAGCTATAATTCTCCATCTAGCTCTTTTCATGCATAAAACTCCGTTCAAAAATATGTTTCATCCATGTATTCCCATGGAGACCTTTATCATCATAAACTTTCCCTTTAAACATAGATCGTCCGTAGACGTCGTATAGATGCTCATCATGCATCAAATCATTTTAAACATAGATCGTCCGTAGACGTCGCATAAATGCTCATCATGCATCAAATCATTTCATGGCCAACTTAGTTCATTTCTATGACTAAGTTCGCATTTCTATAAATCTAGCTCAAATGGAGAATTATCAGTCTAGATGTTTGCCCTGCATACCTAGGGTTCAACTAGGATTGAAATTTATAATTTCTAACATGGTTGGAACATATTGGTTTTCAAAGCAGTAAAACAATTTAGCATACATTCCAACTAGTTAAAATCATATGAGAGATATTTATAAACTGAATTCATAAAACATGCGCTATAGTATGAAAAACCCACTCACAGGTAAGGGCTCCAGATTGGACAGCCCTAAAATCCTAATTCCTGGTCTGAATTCGGTAAAACAGACCCCAAAATCGAGTCCGGAAGGTCCAAAAGCCTAAAATGAGCTTGGTTACTGTTCACCGCCGGAAAATACTATTCACGCCGGAAAACACTATTCATCGCCACTATTCACCGCGGAAAACACTATTCACTGTAACAAAATTTTTACCCAATCAACAAAACAATTTCATATCCTAATATTTATCTAGTTTCTGAATCCATCTACGGAGTCGGATTTCTAATTAGAAGTCCCTAAGTAAGGTTTTTCAGAACTTACCTTTTACCGAGATTTTCTACTTCAGATCTACGGCGATTCAACGGTTGATTTGAAAAACTGATCGGTCAAAATTGAAGTACTCTTCGTCGTGAATCCAATAACACTTTCAGTTTTGGTATCGGAAACCTTTAAACACTCCAAATTGAAAGATAAATTTTGAGATTACTATTCACTCACTATTCATTACTATGCATCTTTCCGTTTTTTTTTCCCTTTCTTCTTTCTGAAGATTCGCCCCCGGTTTCGTTTTATGATTCTGACTTTCGTGTGTTTTTTTTTTTTAATAATTATTATTATTAAATAATTAATTAATAATAGGATTTGTTTTTATAAAAATTCATATAAATTCCATTTTTCATCATAAGATATCCCAAAAATTTCTAAAAATTTCCTTTCTCCTAAATCTTTAGTTAAACTCTTAAATCATGATTTTTCTTGATAAAAATCATATTAAAACAAATTTCAAAACAAATATCTTTATTTATATTAAAAGAAAGAATATTTCTAAAAATACCATAAAATTTCAATAGAGGCCGATATAATTATTTTAAGCAACACAATACTTCTTTTACTTAAAAGTCCACTTACTTTTAACAAATTATAATCATTTCTACATAAATAAAAATATATTTGCTTATAGCGCGCCAAAAACATAAATTCTCATATTTCTTTTATAATTCTTTAATCCATGTAATAAATATACATATTTTCTATGGTTCTTATATCTATTGTCAAAATTCTCTCTTTTATTCTAAATTTTCTTTAATTGAAATTTTCGTTAAATTTTACGGTTATTACAGTGTGGATGAAGCTACTAGAGATATGGTTGCAAGGAGTATAGTGTGATGCTTGCTTTTTGATACTATTATTGAATCAAGCAGAAACCTAGAATGTTTGTTATACATAGATTTTGATCCCTCTGTTGCTAAAGAGAAAACCAATTATTGAAAGTTTTCAACTTTATTTAAAATTTATTTCCTTTTAGCTATATATTATTTGAATTTTGATCTTTTAATGTTTGAATATTTAAAAAAAATTTAGCATTCAAAAAGTATGGGAATGTAACTAAATCTAATGCTAGCAAATTTGAATTTTATCTTTATTTAGAAGAGAGACCACTAGATTATCACTAGATTATCACTAGTTTACTAAGTTGAATGTGCGCAATTATTGGGAGGATGCTACTACAGTATATCCCCATCAATATCCGCAAAAAGTATTCCAATTACTGAAGTAGCATTCGAATAAACTTTTATTATTGGAGATTGTATTCTAAGCAAGTATAGTAAGTTGTCTCTTACTTGAAAAAGTCCAAACTCTTATTTGTACTCAAAATTGGTTGCATAACTTGAATTTTTGTGTCTCGTAATAAGGTATCTTTTTGTAATTTAACTTACGTTATGAACCTATTGGTTTATGTTTGAATTTTTTATGTTGTACACTTATGTTTAAATATTTTCGAATAAACATTAGAACTTTGAGTTTAATATTATAATTTAAGATTATAAGTTTATTTGAATTTTAAATCTAAGATTAAAGTATTAAATTAAAAAAAATTGAAACAGGTGTGTTGGTCTAGCCTAACTCTCGACCCCTCTCGACCCTCAAAGGGCTAGGCTGTCTAGACTTAATTCACAACCCTCAAAGGGTCAGGCTAGGCATCCTTTTCAAGGGCTTAAATTGAGATCAAACCAAGCTCAGCATGGCCTTGCCTTCAATCAAACCTACAGGAGCTAGGTTGACCCTACCCACACCTATATGCATACTCAAAAGCAAGGATGGAATGTCATATAGTAAAAGGCCATGATTGAGAAACAGATTGAATACTTGGTCACATTACTAAAGATTGTTAGAGATGACGACTTCTAAATATTTTATTATAAGGATTTTTGCAAGAGTACATAAGAGCATATTGAAACATCATATAGCAAGAATGGTTGGAATTAAAATGCATGAGTTAGAACGATTTGACTTGAAATCAAGTGTTTTTTCTTGGTGGTATATTCTATAATACCCATGTTCTAGTTTTTGAAATTCTTCGATCTCTTTTCTCCATAACTTCTGCAGTGTTAGTCATAAGTACCCTGTGCTTGAGATCTTAACAATTATGAAAGCTAGCTTTTTGTGACATAAGAAATGTATGACCAAAGAGAAACTATGCTCCAATAGTAAATTAATATAAAAAAAGAAGGCAAACTAATGAAAAATATTTTTAAAACAAATCAAATAGGGATATTAATAGGAAATAGAATTATAATCCAGCTAGTAATAAGATATTTGAAGACCTTGTCAACTAAACCCTAAATTCCTAATAATTAAATTGAGTCTCAAATCAAAAATCAAAAATCAAAAATCTCAAATTACAAATGCTAAATTTCAAATTACAAATAAATTGATATCATTATAAAGAAATTTTTGATAATTGATTTTCAACATATTTTGTTTGTCAAATAAGCAAGGAAAATAAGACCTAATAGTATGAGTGAGGTCTAATCACGAGCTTATGGAATTTAAAAAATGCAAAAATAAATTAAAATCATCCTTTTAAAAATCTAATAGGAAATTTACATGAACAAATTCAAATGGTGTGCGTAAATTACAAATGAGAATGAAGAGAATAATTACTTTTAAGGTAATTATGGAAAAAACTAACCTGCTTGTCATTGACAACTTAGGGCAATGAAGCTCGGCCCTAGATATCCTTCATTGTATCTCTTTGTGAATGTTTGTGATATCTTCTACAAATATTTAATTATATCTAATATTGTAATAACCCTCAACTAATAAAACATTTGAAGGTTAAGTATAAATCATTTGAAACAAAGAAAGTTAAAAACAATGTAAAATTTTAGAGTATTTTCGACCTTTTCTTCTGACCTTTCGTCCCTCATATAAGCATAACTCTCTCATATGACATCTAAATTAAGTGATGCCAATTTCTAATGAAAGATAAGACATATATCTAAAACTTTGATGTTGGGAACTTTTTCAAATTCCATGAATATCATAGTGAGACGAGGCAAAAACCGAAGTGTAGTGTGGTCTGGACCTTTGCTCACTATTTTATACATAACTCCTTCATATGAACTCCAAATTAGGTGATTCAAGTGGCTACGGAAAGCTAAGAGAAAGGGCTACAACTTTCATGTTGGAAATTTTATCAAATTCGGCGAAATAGAGTTCGCCGCGGCGAGAATATATTCGCCGCGGCGAGAATGATGCGGCATTTTCCCGAGAGCATGAGTTTTCTGGTTTCGAATCTGGCCGCAGTGAAAATATGTTTGCCGTGGCGAAAATCGTGGCTCGCCACGGCGAGAATGAGTTCGCCGGCGGCGAGATTCGTCTGATAACTTTTTTTTGCGGACCCCCCCTTTTTCTTCATTTCTCTTTCATCTGAACCTTAACTCTCTCTCTAAAATTTTTCTCAAACTTCTCTCTAAGATATCTCATCATCCGGACGTCCGATTTGAGCAAGTAAGGTACCGTTGGACTCGTGGGAAGAAGAGCTACAAATCCCACCGATCAATTTCGCCGGAAAGTCGCCGGAAGGTCACCAGAAAATCGCGTGAATAGTACCTCCAAAGGTAAAACTCCGTTTAATCGCGTTTTAAGCTTCGTTTTACCGAATTTCTTTCCATAGATAGTCTTAGAATTAGTTTCTATACTAGAATATAGGGTTTTTAGGTTTCGGCGTGAATAGTGTTTCCGACGAGTGAATAGTATTTTCCGGCGTGAATAGTGACTTTTATAGTTTTCTAATTTTCATGTTATGTCTATATTTTCTAGGTTGTTGAGCCATCACGAGGTGAAATTCTCGTTGTTGGACTCCTAGTAAGGTGAGTGGGTTTTTCATACTATAGCGCATGTTTTAGGAATTTGATTTATAACTCTCTTGTATGATTTTAACTAGTTGGAATGTATGTTAAATTGTTTTACCGCTTTGAAAACCAATATGTTCCAACCATGTTAAAAATTGTAAATTTCAATCCTAGTTGAACCCTAGGTATGCAAGGCAAGCATCTAGACTATTAATTCTCCATTTGAGCTAGATTTATAGAAATGCGAACTTAGTCATAGAAATGAACTAAGTTAGCCATGAAGTGATTTGATGCATGATAAGCATCTATGTAACGTCTACGGACGATCTATGTTTAAAAAGGGAAAGTTTATGATTATAAAGGTCTCCATGGGAATTCATGGATGAGATATATTTTAGAACGAAATTTTATGCATGAAAAGAGTTAGATGGAGAATTATAGCTTTATTGTAAAGTTATTGAAATGTTTTACTTTAAACTCTTTGAATAGCATATTTCAAATGTTTTCTATTGGAGGGACCCTTTTAGATCACTGTTAGCTAGCTGCAGGTAGTGCTAGCCCTGGTGCACCATGATCATGTTAAGGCTTCGGCCTAGGATATTGTGACGGGCATATGACTGCCTAAGACACAAAATTTAGGGTGGACTTATGTCTACGTCTACAGTGATTGCCATACCCATTGCTATGTGCTTGGGGAATATAGGGTGGACTTATGTCTATGCCGACAGTGATTACCTTACCCTTGCTGTGTGCTTGGGAAAAATGATAGATATGTCAGGAAAGTACTCCAATAAACTAGTGCATTTTTCTTAAAGATTAAATATTAAATATTTCTAAAATACCTCATTCATCATTGTTATTGCATAAATATCTTCATTTCTTACTTACCATGCATAATTGATTTGCTTTACGGTTACTTATTTAATCTTGTTTTATCTTTTGAACATCCATTTGAATTGTTTAGTTTTTATGATAAATTAAGGTTAAATGCTTAATGTTTCAATTATTAAACTCATTGTGAAACACTCGTGCTTGGTTTGCCCTGTTTCTGTTATAGTATGATTTATCCATTCACTGAGATATGGTAATCTCACCTCTCTTCTGTTTTCTCCCCACAGATAATCAAAGAAACACTGATCCAGCTACAGCTCCATAGGAGGCTAAATATAGCATTGGTGAGCCCCAGTTTGGGCAAGACTCCATTGTATTGGTTGTATAGTTTAAGTTTATGTCTAGTGTATCTCCATGAACTTACAGGCAGGATCCTCGCTTCTTGTGTTGTTTGAAAAATGGTTTTTACAACAATGTTTGTACTATAAGGCCATGGGCCAAGTTGAATCAAGGATGTTGGATTCATGAGATATATATATATACAGTATTTTCTTATATTGGATGTGGCGTATGTGGCCAGTTATATTTATTATGTACTCTGGATTGTGTGCTGGATGTTTGTGCATGCTATGTGTTATGCTTACGGTTAGGGGGAAACCCTTATACCGTGCCGGTCATGTGTTCTATCATTTGGGGCCGTGACAATATGGTATCAGAGCATTAGGTTTCCCTGTGTTCATGGAGTAACGGACCTTTAGGTAGGACTTTGAGTATGGGTATGAATCCGGACATGCTTATACTCACGGTACTGCTAAAGGGGTTCGATAGGATGTTGTCTTTTTGTTTAAGTAAGTCAGTTTATAGGATGCTATGTTGGCATGGTTAAGTGATGGTTGGGATATCTCTGTTTTGTAGCGAGATGCCACCAAGAACGAGATCAAAGGTTAGGCAACCCGCGGCTCAAGAGCAGATAGCTGAAGAGTCTGCTCAGTCCGCAGTACCCGTGCCTAGAGGCCGAGGTAGAGGTCATGGCAGAGGCCGAGGTAGAGGTCGTGGCAGAGGCCGACCTAGAGCCAGTGCAAGAGGCAGTGGCAGGGGTATAAGGGCTGCTGAAGCAGCTGAACAAGCTGAGTTGACCAGTGAGCAAGCTGAGACTCTCAGGACGGGGGAAATGTCTTCTCACCCCCGGGATGATGTGATAGCCCAGATGCTGGTAACCATGCAAGGTATGCAGCGGGCAATAGAAAATCTAGCTGAAAGAAGGGATGGGCAAGATAGAAGGGACCCACAACAGCCCGAAACGGCTACCTTCGTTCCAGAACCAGTTAGGTCTGTGGAGCGGCATGTGAGACCTGCCGAGAGGGAAGTGGAACTATCTGAGTTCTTGAAACTGAAACCGCCAACCTTTAAGGGGTTGTTGGCTAGTGAAGATCCCTAGGAGTTTATAGAAGACACTGAGAAGATCTGTGAGGTGCTTAAGTGTTCAGAGATCCGATCAGTAGAGTTGGCATCCTTCCAGTTGTCTGGTGTAGCGCAGGTATGGTTCAAGACCATGATGCGCGGAAGGGGAGCTACAGCACCACCTTTGAGATGGCCAGAGTTCAAGGAAGTCTTCATGGAGAGGTTTGTGCCTCAGAGTATCCGAGATGCCAAGTGTCAGGAATTTGTGGAATTGAAGCAGACTCCCGATATGACAGTCACGGAGTATGACTATCGCTTCACACAGCTGTTGCCGTATGCACCGCATATGGTCCCTACTGAAAGGGACATGATCAAGAAATTTATCCAGGGATTGATACCAGCATTGTTTAAATCAATGGCACCCCAGATGAAGCAATTTCCTAATTATGCAGAGGCTGTGGACTGTACAAGAATGATAGAGACTAGGCATTTGGCCGATGTCGAGAGTACCAAGCTGAGAAAGAGGGATAGAGACGAGAGCTCCAAAGGAGGGCAAAGTTCTCATTCCCAAGGACCACGATTTCAAGGCCAGCAGCGCCCAGCACCACAGAATGTTGGGAACCCCGACCAGAGACCAGATGCGAGTGGTAGGCTAGGTCTTAGCCAGGGAAACACCAGGTATTCAGGACAACCAGGACCAAGAGCCATTCAGCAGAACAGGCCACAATACCCTATTTGTGGCAACCATCATTTTGGTCAGTGCCGCAGGGAGATGATTGTTTGCTATCATTGCAACCAACCTGGACACATGAAAAGGGAATGTCCTCAGTTGTATGGCTCAAGCCAAGGGCCAACTCGACCGGCTTTGCTACCAACCCCAGTGGCAGCTCAGCCTATAAGGACTATACCGGGCCAAGCAAGTAGCAGAGGTACTGGTAGAGGGATGATGGGCCGAGGTCAAAGTCAAGCAGGTCGGGGTCAACCGAGGATTTTTGCTCTTACCAGACAGGATGCACAAGCTTCAAATGCGGTCATGACAGGTACTCTTTTGGTTTGCCTACATGAAGCATATGTTTTGTTTGACCCTAGGTCTACATATTCCTATGTCTCCCCTAGTTTTGCTAAGAGTTTGGGTAAAGATCCGATTAGGATGGATGCCCCTTTCTTTGTAACCACCTCGGTCGGTGATTATTTGCCAATAGAGCATATATGCAAGTCATGTAAAGTGACAGTGGGTGATAGGGAGACATCTGCTGATTTGATCATCCTAGACATGGTCGACTTTGATGTAATCCTTGGAATGGATTGGTTAGCAGCATGCTATGCTACCTTGGATTGCTATGAAAAGGCAATCAAGTTCAACTTTTCAAGTGAAGTTCCTTTCTGGTTCCAGTGTGATCGAAGTAAAGCTCCAAGTAACCTGATTTCAGTCTTGGGTGCTCAGAAGATGTTGAAGAAGGGATGCCAAGGATACTTGGCATATGTTAGAGATGTGGATGGGAAGGTACCGGATATAGACAAGATGGCAGTGGTAAGAGAATTCCTGGATGTCTTCCCAGAAGAGTTGCCAGGATTACCTCCTGAACGGGAGATAGAGTTTGGTATCGACCTTATTCCAGAGGCTCAACCAATTTCTATACCGCCTTACAGGATGGCACCCACAAAGCTTAAGGAGCTAAAGAGTCAGTTGCAGGATTTGTTGGATAAGGGTTTCATCAGGCCGAGTACTTCTCCATGGGGTGCTCCAGTTCTTTTTGTGAAGAAGAAAGACGGGTCTTTGCGACTTTGCATTGACTATCGGCAACTGAATAAGCTAACGGTGCGCAATAATTACCTTTTGCCCAGAATTGATGATCTGTTCGATCAACTTCAAGGAGCGAAATGTTTCTCCAAGATTGACCTGAGGTCAGGGTATCATCAGTTGAAGATTAGGAAGGAGGATATTTCCAAGACAGCTTTTAGGACCCGTTATGGTCATTATGAGTTTTTGGTTATGTCTTTTGGACTAACTAACGCACCAGCTTCTTTTATGAACTTGATGAACAGGGTGTTCAAGCCATTCTTAGATCAGTTTGTCATTGTGTTTATTGATGACATCTTGGTTTATTCGAAGGACCATGAGGAGCATGAACAGCACCTACGGGTCATTCTGCAGATTTTGAGGGATCAGCAGTTGTATGCCAAGCTCTCTAAGTGTGAGTTCTGGTTGGACAGCGTTATGTTTCTGGGGCATGTAGTTACGAAGGACGGCATTCAAGTAGACCCCGAGAAGGTAGAGGCAGTACAGCAGTGGCCTCGCCCAGTTAGTGTGACGGAGATCTGAAGTTTCTTGGGTCTAGCAGGGTATTACCGGAGGTTCATCAAGGATTTCTCTAGGATTGCTGCTCCTTTGACCAGATTAACCAGGAAGGGAGTTAAGTTTGAGTGGTCAGATGCATGCGAAGAAATTTTTCAGACCTTGAAGAAGTGTCTAACCACAACCCCAGTTCTAACTATCCCAACGGGCACAGGAGGATACTCAGTATACTGTGACGCCTCAAGGGTGGGCTTGGGTTGTGTGTTAATGCAGAACGGGCATGTTGTAGCCTATGCATCTAGGCAGCTCAGGAAACACGAACAGAACTATCCTACACATGATCTGGAGATGGCGGCAGTGGTCTTTGCCTTGAAGATTTGGAGGCACTATCTCTATGGTAAACCCTGTGAGATTTACACGGACCACAAGAGCCTCAAGTACATCTTTCAACAAAAGGATCTTAACTTGAGACAGAGGAGGTGGATGGAGTTGGTGAAGGACTATGACTGCACTATCTTGTACCATCTAGGCAAGGCCAATGTGGTAGCAGATGCTTTGAGCAGAAAGTCAATGGGGAGTCTAGCCCATATCACCCTACTCCGGAGGCCGTTGGTAAGGGATATTCATCGGCTAGAAGGTGAGGGGATGCGCTTTGAAGTGAAGGAGCCAGGGGTGTTGTTAGCCCACATGCAACTACACTCTCCACTGGTTGAGCAGATTAAGGCAGATCAGGACAAGAATGCTAAGCTGTGCAAGCTCAAGGATGAAGCTAGGAATAATCAGACTTCTGAATTCAGTGTGGATGCTGAAGGAGTGTTAAGATGTGGGAAGCGCTTGTGTGTACCAGATGTGGATAGCTTGAGAAAGCAGATTTTGGAAGAGGCACATCAATCAGCCTATACTATCCACCCAGGAACAAATAAGATGTACAGTGACCTCAAGGACTTATATTGGTGGAATGGGATGAAGAAGGATGTAGCAAACTTTGTGGCTCAGTGCTTGATTTGTCAGCAGGTGAAAGTTGAACACCAGAAGCCTGCCGGTTTGCACCAACAGATTGAGATACCGGAGTGGAAGTGGGAAAGGATTACTATGGACTTCGTTACAGGGTTACCAAGGACCCCTAAGGGTTATGACTCAATATGGGTGATAGTGGATCGAATGACCAAGTCATCCCACTTCTTACCAGTGAAGACTACCTTTAATGCGGCTCAGTATGCAAGCCTGTATCTGAGTGAAATTGTCAGATTGCATGGAGTCCCTGTATCCATCATATCTGATCGAGGTCCACAGTTTACGGCAAGGTTTTGGAAAGCTTTTTAAGAATCTTTGGGAACGAGGTTGGATCTAAGCACCGCTTTTCATCCCCAAACAGATGGCCAGTCAGAACGCACGATTCAGATTCTGGAGGATATGCTTAGAGCATGTATATTGGATTTTGGTGGCAGTTGGGAAGGATACCTGCCATTAGCTGAGTTTGCATACAACAACAGTTATCAAGCCAGTATTCAGATGGCACCTTTTGAAGCTCTTTATGGGAGAAGATGCCGATCTCCTGTTGGATGGTTTGAAGTTGGAGAAGTCAAGCTGCTAGGGCCAGACTTGGTGCAAGATGCCATAGAGAAGGTCAAGCTGATAAGGGAATGGCTTTTAACTGCACAAAGTCATCAAAAGGCTTATGTGGACCATAGGCGTCGGGAGTTGGAGGTTTCTCTAGGAGATCACGTGTTCCTCAGAGTTTCACCCATGAAGGGAATCATGCGGTTTGGTAAGAAAGGGAAGTTAAGCCCGAGGTATATTGGACCCTTTGAAATTCTGGATAAGGTAGGAGCAGTGGCATACCGCCTAGCCCTACCACCTGGATTGAGTGAAGTGCATCCAGTCTTCCATGTCTCGATGATGAGGAAGTATCTACCCGACCCATCTCATGTGATTCAACCGCAGGAAATCCTTTTGGATGACAAGTTGGCCTACGAAGAGAAACCCGTGGCCATTGTTGATAGACAAGTGAAAAAGTTGAGGTCTAAGGATATCCCTACAGTGAAGGTGATCTGGCAGAATCATTCCAAAGAGGAAGCTACGTGGGAAGTAGAGGACGTCATGAGAGAGAAGTATCCACAGCTGTTCCAAGAGTAGTTTTATGTTTTCATGTTATTGGTTTTTGTAAAATTCTGGGACCGAATTTTTTATAAGGAGGGGAGCATGTAATAACCCTCAACTAATAAAACCTTTGAAGGTTAAGTATAAATCATTTGAAACAAAAAAAGTTGAGAACAATGTAAAATTTTAGAGCGTTTTCGACCTTTTCTTCTGACCTTTCATCACTCATATAAGCATAACCCTCTCATATGAAATCTAAATTAAGTGATGCCAATTTCTAATGAAAGAAAAGACATATATCTAAAACTTTGATGTTGGGAACTTTTGCAAATTCCGTGAATATCATAGTGAGACGAGGCAAAAACCGAAGTGTAGTGTGGTCTGGACCTTTGCTCACTATTTTATACATAAATCCTTCATATGAACTCCAAATTAGGTGGTTCAAGTGGCTACGGAAAGCTAAGAGAAAGGGCTACAACTTTCATGTTGGAAAGTTTGTCAAATTCGGCGAAATGGAGTTCGCTGCGGTGAGAATAAGTTCGCCGCGGCGAGAATAATTTCGCCGCGGCGAGAATGATGCGGCATTTTCCCGAGAGCATGAGTTTTCTGGTTTCGAATCTGGCCGCGGTGAAAATCGCGGGTCGCCGCGGCGAGAATGAGTTCGCCGGTGGCGAGATTCATCTGATAGCTTTTTTTTTGCGGACCCCCCCCTTTTTCTTCATTTCTCTTTCATTTGAACCCTAACTCTCTCTCTCTAAAATTTTTCTCAAACTTCTCTCTAAGATATCTCATCATCCGGACGTCTGATTTGAGCAAGTAAGGTACCGTTGGACTCGTGGGAAGAAGAGCTACAAATCCCACCGATCAATTTCACCGGAAAGTCGCCGGAAGGTCGCTGGAAAATCACGTGAATAGTACCTCCAAAGGTAAAACGCCGTTTAATCGCGTTTTAGGCTTCGTTTTACCGAATTTCTTTCCATAGATAGTCTTAGAATTAGTTTCTATACTAGAATATAGGGTTTTTAGGTTTCGGCGTGAATAGTGTTTCCGGTGAGTGAATAGTGTTTTTCGGCATGAATAGTGACTTTTAGAGTTTTCTAATTTTCATGTTATGTCTATGTTTTCTAGGTTGTTGAGCCATCACGAGGTGAAATTCTCGTTGTTGAACTCCTAGTAAGGTGATTGGGTTTTTCATACTATAGCGCATGTTTTAGGAATTTGATTTATAACCCTCTTGTATGATTTTAACTAGTTGGAATGTATGTTAAATTGTTTTACCGCTTTGAAAACCAATATGTTCCAACCATGTTAGAAATTGTAAATTTCAATCCTAGTTGAACCCTAGGTATGCAGGGCAAGCATCTAGACTATTAATTCTCCATTTGAGCTAGATTTATAGAAATGCGAACTTAGTCATAGAAATGAACTAAGTTAGCCATGAAGTGATTTGATGCATGATAAGCATCTATGTAACGTCTACAGACGATCTATGTTTAAAAAAGGAAAGTTTATGATTATAAAGGTCTCCATGGGAATTCATGGATAAGATATATTTTAGAACGGAATTTTATGCATGAAAAGAGCTAGATGGAGAATTATAGCTTTATTGTAAAGTTATTGAAATGTTTTACTTTAAACTCTTTGAATAGCATATTTCAAATGTTTTCTATTGGAGGGACCCTTTTAGATCACTGTTAGCTAGCCGCAGGTAGTGCTAGCCCTGGTGCACCATGATCATGTTAAGGCTTCGGCCTAGGATATTGTGACGGGCATATGACTGCCTAAGACACAAAATTTAGGGTGGACTTATGTCTACGTCTACAGTGATTGCCATACCCATTGCTATGTGCTTGGGGAATATAGGGTGGACTTATGTCTACGCCTACAGTGATTACCTTACCCTTGCTGTGTGCTTGGGAAAAATGATAGATCTGTCAGGAAAGTACTCCAATAAACTAGTGCATTTTTCTTAAAGATTAAATATTAAATATTTCTAAAATACCTCATTCATCATTGTTATTGCATAAATATCTTCATTTCTTACTTACCATGCATAATTGATTTGCTTTACGGTTACTTATTTAATCTTGTTTTATCTTTTGAACATCCATTTGAATTGTTTAGTTTTTATGATAAATTAAGGTTAAATGCTTAATGTTTCAATTATTAAACTCATTGTGAAACACTCGTGCTTGGTTTGCCCTGTTTCTGTTATAGTATGATTTATCCATTCACTGAGATATGGTAATCTCACCTCTCTTCTGTTTTCTCCCCACAGATAATCAAAGAAACACTGATCCAGCTACAGCTCCATAGGAGGCTAAATATAGCATTGGTGAGCCCCAGTTTGGTCAAAACTCCATTGTATTGGTTGTATAGTTTAAGTTTATGTCTAGTGTATCTCCATGAACTTACAGGCAGGATCCTCGCTTCTTGTGTTGTTTGAAAAATGGTTTTTACAACAATGTTTGTACTATAAGGCCATGGGCCAAGTTGAATCAAGGATGTTGGATTCATGAGATATATATATATATATATATATATATATATACAGTATTTTCTTATATTGGATGTGGCGTATGTGGCCAGTTATATTTATTATGTACTCTGGATTGTGTGCTGGATGTTTGTGCATGCTATGTGTTAGGCTTACGGTTAGGGGAAAACCCTTATACCGTGCCGGTCATGTGTTCTATCATTTGGGGCCGTGAAAAATATAAAGTACTATAACTTTTATTTGTTAAGGATGACACTCACTTTCCTTTTAAAACACTAAGTTACTATATATTAAGGCAGCTCAATCTTTTTTGCAGGCTAAACATTTTATATTGGAATGTCACGGCTTCTAAAGAATAAGAAAGAGTAGCTTTTTGGTATTGAGCTGAAATGGAATCTATAGGACAGAGTTGGGGAAGAGGCCTTAAGTTTGATTCCCATGAAAACCAAGAGGGGAAAAAAAGATAAATTAGCAATAACTTATTATTCAAAGGGATGGAATTGCATTTATTTATTTACTAATTTTGTAAAAATATGACTATGACCATTTTTCATTATGATTTCCCTCATTGATTGGGAATATATTATTATTGAGAAATGTATTTCCATTTATTAATAATTTGAAAAAACTTAACGCGTTTATGTGAATAGAAAAACATTAATTAGTATATTAGCCAATGTCCCACACTAAAGCTCTATTTGGTGCATTGGATAAACTAAGGTCTAATAATTGTTGAGTTTTTAAGCCAAAACAATAAAGAAAATAGAAGAAGAATAGAAGTAAATACACAGTTTGCCCTGGTTCAAAAATTCAGGGTGCATTCCGTACATCCAATATCTAAACTAATTTGCACTCTTATTAGAATAAGAAAAGTAAGAAAATGAAAATAGGGTTGTTCGTATATTGCTTTCCCTGTTATTTACAAATACATATATAGTAGATATTGTTACAAGGGAACCATTAGCTAGATGCCAGGTGTTACACTGGGGTACAAAAAATAACAGAAAGAATAATGCAGACAAAATAAGCTTGTACGTAAGGAATATTAGAGGCTCTGTACATGAGAAAATATGAGCTGGAATAACATGTGTGCATGAGACCGTTGAGTCCTATTTATCAGGTGTAGTGTCCTCAGGATACACTCGTGAGCTGCTGGTGCTTGTAATATTTAAATTAGTCTTAACACCTCCCCTCAAACGAGCTGGTGACACACATATTCCGAGTTTGTCACGAAGAAACCAGAAGCGAGAGTGTGACAGAGCTTTAGTGAGACAATCTGTAGTTTGTTCAGAGGAAGGAACATAGCATACGAAGAGTTTATTGGCTAAGACTTGATCACGTATAAAGTGCACATCAATCTCAATATGTTTGGTGTGTGCATGGTACACAGGGTTAGCAACCAGAGCATTTGCACTGATGTTATCACACCATATGACAGGAGCCTTCTTGAGAGGAAACTGAATTTCTTTTAGCAATGATACAATCCATATTATCTCAGCAGCAAGATTAGCTAAGGCTCTGTATTCAGATTCAGTACTTGACCTTGCCACCACCGTTTGCTTCTATGAGAGATTCCCCGAAGAAGACACAGTGACCAGCTATGGACTTTCTGCTGTCTGGGCAAGATGCCCAATCAGCATCTGAGTAGCCAATGATGGTCAAGCTCTCAGAGGGTTTGATATGGACTCCAAGGTGAATTGTGCCTTTGAAGTATCTCAAGATTCTCTTGACACATTGCCAATGTGAAGAAGAAGGAGCACTCAAAAACTGACTCAGTTTGTTAACTGAGAAAGAGATGTCAGGCCTAGTGTTTGTTAGATATTGCAGGGCACCTATAGCATGGCGAAAAACTGACGGGTTCTTCAATGGCTCACCGTCATGAGCAGATATTGATTTCCCTGCAACCATAGGTGTAGGACAGGAGGCTGCATTTACCATGTCAAATCTTTTTAATAAGTCAAGTATGTATTTGCTTTGAGTCAAATACATCCCAGTTTCATCTCTGAACACCTCAAATCCAAGAAAATAGTACAGGGGACCTAGATCCTTGAGAGAGAATATGCTATTGAGCTTTCGAATAAAGGTCTGTAGGAGTTTAGAATTATTTCCTATGACCAGTATATCATCCACATAAACCAGAATGATGACAATCTGAGTCTGTGATTTGAGCATAAATAATGAACTGTCTCCTTTGGTGTTGACGAAGCCCCAGTCAAGTAAGGTGTTATGCAATTTGTCATACCAGGCCCTGGGAGCCTGCTTTAACCCATAGAGTGCCTTTGAGAGCTTGCACACGTGGTGTGGTCTGGTAAGGTCCTCGAAGCCTTCTGGTTGGGTCATGAAAATAGTTTCCTGGAGATGCCCATTGAGGAAGTCATTATTGATATCTAGTTGTTTAACTTCCCAATTAAGAGAGATAGCCAAGGTTAGGATCACTCTGATGGTAGAAACTTTTATAACTGGGCTGAAAGTTTCTCGAAAGTCGATCCCTGGATCTTGTTGAAATCCTTTGGCAACTAACCTGGCTTTATGCCTATGTATACTTCCATCTGAGTTATACTTTGTCTTAAATACCCATTTGCAATCAACCACATTCTGCTGTACATTAGGAGGAACGAGAGTCCATGTCTGATTCTTAATAAGAGCATCAAACTCTGCTATCATGGCTTTTCTCTAGTAGGGAATTGAGAGAGCATCTTTAGCTCTTGTAGGTTCAGCACTAGCTTCCAATTCGGCTTAAGTGAATCCAACAAAAGGATACTTTGGTTTGAATATTCCCTTCATGCTTCTTGTTATCATTTGATGACCTTGAGCCTCATGTTCAACCACTTTATCAGATGAAGGACTTAGAGCAGAGGCAACATCAGTGACGTTCTCATTTGAACAAGCATCTGGTTCTGAACATGAAGGAACTAGTGACTGATTTTCAGCATCATCATTTCGAGAAGGAGTGGACAAAGATGTGTCAGAGCATGTCACTACTGTAGGGGAAGCTAAAGGTGACTCATGTGCTTGTTGAGGAAGAAGACTTGAGGGGAAGAATGAGACTGGTTCAACTCTCATTTGAGGTGATTGTTTAGTGTTTAGGAAACCATGATGGAAAGGATAGTCTGTTTCATTAAAAGTCACATGTCTGGATATATATATCCTGTCGGTTAAGCTCAGGCACTTGTAACCTTTGTGTGAGTTGCTGCAGCCAAGAAACACGCATTTGGTGGTATGAAATTGCATCTTGTGTTGATTATATGTCTCAGGCAAGGAAAGCAAGCACACCCAAAGGGTTTGAGATTTTTGTAATCTGGTTGCCTATTGAAAAGTTGAAGAACTGGTGATTGACCTTTGAGGATAGGTGTTAGCAGTGTGTTAATGAGGTAGACAGATGTTTGGAAGGCCTCCCACCAATAAGTCAAGGCCATTTTGGCTTGTGCTAGCAAGGTAAGACCGAGTTCTACTATATGCCTATGCTTCCTTTCTGCTCTACCGTTTTGAGCTGAGGTGTGAGGACATGGGTGCCTAAAGATTATGCCAGAGGTTTGCAAAACATTAGTGAAGCTCCTAAATTCTCCCCCCAGTCACTTTGCAATACTTTAATTTTTCTTTCAAATTGATTTTCTACTAAGCTTTTAAACTGTATGAATGCATTCAAGGCTTCGCTTTTGTATTTTAAGGGATAAATCCAAGTGTGGCGGCTGAAATCATCCATGAAGTGTATGTAAAATTTGTAACCAGCACAGGAAGTAACTGGTGAAGGCCCCCACAAATCCGTATGAATTAAGTCAAGGGGATTCTTTGCTTGTGACATGGAAGAGTTAAAAGGAAGAGAATGTAGTTTTCCAAATTGACATGCTTCACAAAAGGTAAAACTCTCATTAGATTTTTCTTTAACATTACACATTTGTAAAATTTGAGATAGAACACGGTTAGAAGGATGACCCAGCTTTCTATGCCATTCTTCTTTAACAGACAGTAAAGCAGTGGGAGAGGCTTGGTCTGTGTATAAGGGTTTTAAGTCAAAAAGATTTGGTGGGATCTTATTTGAGCTGGACGTATTAATCTTGTAGAGACCTTCCTTAAGCTTCCCATGCAACAAAGGTTGCCCTGTTAGTTTGTCCTTCACGAGACAATAAAACGGGTGAAATTCAATGAACACATCATTGTCAGAGGTTAACTTAGAAACACTCATTAAATTCTTTGCTATACTAAGTACATGTAGGATGTCTTTCATAACAAGAGGGGATGGTCTACTATAGGGAAAAACAGAGTTTCCAACATTCATGATTGTTACCTTCTCACCATTTCCCACAAGAAGTTTCGACTTACCAGAGTGATCAGCTGAGTGTTCAATGCAGCTGACATCGTTTGTCACATGATTGCTAGCCCCACTGTCCATGTACCAAGCTTGGTCATTGACAGTATCAGGTGAGGCGAAATATGCAGAGGAATGTTGTACATTACTCTTGTTTTGTTCAGGTGGAGCTCCCATGTAAGATTGATCATATCTAAAATAACAATTTGCAGCAATATGACCTATCTTGCCACATACTTGGCAAGTAGGTTTGTTATAGTTTTTATTACCTCTGCCTCGGCTCCTACCACGAAATCCTCGTTGACCAGCACCTCTCCATTGTCCTCTACTGAAATGACCACCCATTGATTGATTCTCAGGTTTATTCACCACCATATTGGCTGACGGTTGCCCAATACTCAAAGCACTGAAGCTATTAAGTTGCTCAAGCCTACTTTCATATGTAAGGAGAACGACTTGCAAATCAATCCAGGTCAGATCTTCTTTATCTGAAAGCTGTACAACAATTGGAGTGTATTCAGTATCCAAGCCAGCAAGGGCCTGGGTTATGAGATCATTGAGAGATATTGGACTTCCAGCCAAGGTTAGATTATCAGATATCAGTTTCATTTTGTTGAGATAGTCCTCCATCTTCATTGATCCTTTCCTGGTTCGTTGAAGTTCACTTTTGTAAAGGGTAACTCTGGACCGTGTGTGTGCACCTGAGAGATCCTTGGCCGTCTTCCACAGATCTCTTGATGTTGTGCAATGAAGCACCTGTGATGCTATCTCTACCGTCATCGTGTTATATAACCACCCAAGGAGAAGTTGGTCTGTAGTGACCCATTCTTCAAACTCTGGATTCACCTTCTCTGCATCTTCAGAGAGGAACTCTGGTGGACAAGGTTTAGTCCCCAAAATGAAACTGTCAAGCTTATTTCCTCTAATAACTGGGAGTATCATGGACTGCCATAGCAGGTAGTTGCTTCTGTCCAGCTTGACAGAGCAAACCTGATTTAGTGATACGGCTAGGGGTGTTTTTGGAGGCCTGGAGGTAAGTGAGGAATTGTTTTCAGCTATCTGACTGTTCTCATCGATTCCGGCAATTGGCGTGATGTTTTCATAAGATTCCATGGCATTTGCCTAAGGCGGCTCTGATACCAAGTAAGAAAATGAAAATAGGGTTGTTCGTATATTGCTTTCCCTGTTATTTACAAATACATATATATCAGATATTGTTACAAGGGAACCATTAGCTAGATGCCAGGTGTTACACTGGGGTACAGAAAATAACAGAAAGAATAATGCAGACAAAATAAGCTTGTACGTAAGGAATATTAGAGGCTCTGTACGTGAGAAAATATGAGCTTGAATGAGACCGTTGAGTCCTATTTATTAGGTGTAGTGTCCTCAGGATACACTCGTGAGCTGCTGGTGCTTGTAATATTTGAATTAGTCTTAACAAGAAAAGTACATTGTATTTACAAGCTCTCTCCCTCGCACCTTGCAGAAGATTACTTTCTAAGTCACAGCCTTTTCTTTGAATTTTCTAATTGTTAATCTGCCCCTAACACCTTAGGAATTGGCTTATATATTCACTAAGTTACAAGACCACTTGGGAAAGCTTCTAACTAACTAACTAACCATACTAACCGCCTTATTAAATGCAAAAAACCATGGCTTATAACTACTCAGACCCTTTATTACTAATAAAAAATATTAATTACAATGAGCATCCCAATACTTTGCTAGTACACTACAATTCCAGCATCCTACCCTTACCTTTTTGCAACCTACCACTGCTTTCAATTCCAATTAGCCACCTCTTTGCCACTTAATAGGTTGCCATTTGTAGAACTTAGAGTCACCTTTCTCACAAACCTCCACCTGGTATCTAATTTATATCAAGGCACTAGAATGCAAACTAGCTACTGCTAAACTAAATATGTTGCAACCCTCATTAAGTTCAAACAATGATTGTATTTGCTTGAGGTTACTAGCTTTTTGATCATATATGTAGGATTATCTTGATTTGTGTGCACTTTCTCCATAGTTATAGTGCCTTATGCCACTATATCCTTTGTTGTTTTTTTAATTAAAATTCGCAAGCGTACAAATTTATTGGAGTATAGATTTAGTGGTATGTTAGGTCGATCCCATAAGAATTGCCAATTGAGAGAAAATCTAATTCAAATCTAAAATAAATGTTTCTAACCTAGTTGCCAAGATTTTCTTGCATTGAAAATAGCAACCAAACTCTGCCTCTCTCTCTCTCCCCCCCCTTTTATTTTCATTTTCAAGGAATGCCACATGTTAGATTTCCTATTTGTTGTGATGCAGAAACTTGCCTGAACATCATTGATTACTACTTTCATGCCACCACAACCACCCTATCCATTATGACAAAGTACCATTTTGACCACATTATACTATTTCTGCCACCACCTTGACCACCAAGTCATTACCATCACATGTGTTGTTATTAAGACAATGCTAATTATTGTCATTAGCATGATTAAGAATTTTAAGCAAAGTATGCAAAAAAAAATACTGAAATTAAATAGGAATATACACAAAGTAAGAAAACACGCTAAGGTTAGGAAATCCACTCTTGGTATATCAAATAAAAATAAATTTTAACTCTTTTATTACTCAAATGGAATCCTCACATAAATGAGGTTCCATTCGAAAGATATATTACTTTAAACTAACTTTGATTTACATATGAAGTGTATTTGCCTTCTTTTTATTTTATTACTAATAATAAAACAACTCTTGTAAAATGGATTCAAGTATACACCATGTCAATCATTATATTGTCTACAATAAATCAAAAATGATTCAAGCATTTATTTTGCCAAAAATTGTCTACAATGTATCAAGATTCATACTTTATAAAATTAAAAATTAAAAGATGTAAAAAGAAGAAAAACATAACAACAGATAGGTGGCAGAGTCAATAATAATAATATAAAGTAAGCGGTAAAACTAGCCCTTAAAAAATAAAATAACAAGAAAATAACAACAGAAGGGCAACAAAGCCATCTTTTAAGAAAAAAATAACAAATAAATAAATAACAAAGAGATAACAAATTCATCATCTAAGAAAGAAAAAAAAAGTGAGACAGAAAATAAATAACAGAGGAGCGACAAAGCCATCTTTTTAAAAAAATAACAAGAAAATAAATAATAAATGGGCAACAAAGCCATCCTCTAAGAAAAAAATGATAAGAAATTAAATAACAGAAGGGCAACAAAGTCATCCTGTAAGAAAGAAAATAACAAGAAAATAAAAAAGATGATAAATACAACATCAAATATAAATATTGAAATTCAGAATTAGATAAATTATTATTTTTATACCAAGAGTTTCACCATTTTACCCTAGCATTAGGAGAACCCTAGCATTAGGAGATTAGTTCTCCATAATCAAGGTAAGAAATCAAAATGAAATATGAAGAAGCACGATAAAATTTATAAAAGAAAGTAAAGATACAAAATGTCTAAAGAGAGAAAAACATTACAAGCACTTAGAACTCCAACAAAATTTTTCTAAACTCACTCTCAAGCCTTTCTTCCCTCTTTCTCTCTAGCTTACAAGAGCTCTCAATTTATAGATACAACAAGGGGGTAGGTGACAAAAATGGTGGGTAGCAAATTGTACTAAAGTTGACAAGTTGAATTGCATTATATGCACCAAAAGTAATCATAAGATTCCTCTTTGATATCCATCGAATCTGTTGATCACATCAATATAAAAGTTATAGATAATTTTATTATCGTTTCATCCATATAAATTATGGACAAATTGGATACATAATTGGTGAATTATGGCCAAAATACCAGAGTAAGGTTGGGTTGCACTACAACAGCAAATAAATTCTATTCTAGTCTAATTCTGGCCATCTTAATTATGATTTTACTGACTACGTGAACATAAAAGTTGTAGCAAGTTGTATCTACTATTCACCTACCGAATTTAGTATGCATTGAATATGTATTTTCTGAAATATGA
The DNA here is from genome assembly GCA_037074535.1 of Gleditsia sinensis. Classification (NCBI taxonomy): domain Eukaryota; kingdom Viridiplantae; phylum Streptophyta; class Magnoliopsida; order Fabales; family Fabaceae; genus Gleditsia; species Gleditsia sinensis. Next base: position 57,892,879 of record CM073468.1, on the reverse strand, counting down.
CTCAAATATTATAGTAAGGTTGGGTTGGACTGCAACAATAAACATGTTCTCTTCTAACCAAATTTTGGCCCTTTGGATGTTTGAATTTGCTGATCACATAAACATAAAAATGGTATGAAATTGTTTCAGCTATTCATCTACCAAATTTCGTATGTATTATATATGTCTTTTCTGATATACAACCAAAATACTACAGTAAGATCAAGTTGAAAAGCAAGCAGCAAACTGATTTTTAACATTGGGTGTTTTTCTTTAAATCTTTATATTTCAATTCTTTTAAAAATGTGGTTATAAATCAAAATTGAATTGATGCATATATCCATTAGGATACATCTCATGAGTCAAAAAGATAATGATCCTTACTCAGCCATCCTTAATAAATTTATTTTGTCTACTTGATTTGTAGACATCATTCCCAAAGAACTACAATTTAGTTTTGATTACTCTAATTGAGTCTATTTTCTATTCTTCTCTCCATTTGAAAAAAAAAATACAAAATTAAAGACAAATAAGGGAGATAAATGCTTAATTAAGGTAAAAAGATAAGATGAAAATATTTAATTTATGAGTATAAAACTCACTCATCAAATACCCCCAAACTTAATATTCTGCTTATCCTCAAGCAAAACACACAAACTTCAAAATTCAAAAGATGAGTGAGTGATGAGTTGTTTTTGGCTTACTAAGTATTCCTCAATGATTTAAAATGTGCAACCAAGGAAAATATCAGAATCTCAAAATTATGTAAAACTTCAATTCAAATGCAATGTATAGTTTAATATTGAATCCCAAGTGTTTGTGTGGTAATTTTATGACATTGGACTTTTTACATTCAAATAAATTTATATAATCAAATATTTAAAACAGATATCCAGATTTATGCATTTGAGACTCCATAAACTTATTTTTCATATCACTCTCCACTAATATAGACTAATCATAATATTTAATATCATCAGGATTTTCATTAGGCTTGTAATGTATGACATAGGTTAAAGGTGGATAAAAAGATATTTAAAAAAGGTTAATTCATTCTACAACATACATGATCATTTAAATCCTCATCTTTACGATATTTACTCATATTACATTTTTTTTATGTAAATACCCCCAAACTTTTTTATTTGGAAAGTTCTATATTTTTTTCTTTTTCTCCCTTTTTTTAACTTCTTCCATTCAACCATGAACCATAACTTTTCAAATGTTCATTCTTGTGAGTGAAAAGTAAAAATTAGAAATATTTTTTTAAGGTTAGATAATAATATAAGTGTACAAAAAAAAATATATGCTCAAAATGAGTTACTAAGGATGTCATAATATATAAGTTGATTTGAAAGGCTTAACCGATTCCAACAATGCCTAATTCATTTCTTAAATAGAGAATAGTCTAGGATTTTGCTTCAAGTGACAATCAAATAAGTTCTAGATTCTTGTGAGATCACTTAGCATATCTAAATTACATAAATATTTTTTGAATAAATAATCAATCAAATGTAAAAGATTAAGTGCTTAGGATATTAGGATTCTTAAGTAAAACATAGATTACAATAGAGTTCATGTTCACACATAGCATTCAGAACTCATTTATTTTCCAAAAGTTACAAGCACTTTAAACCATTTTCATCATTGGTGTTATTTTGCCTATTCTCAAAACATCACTCAGTTTTTTTATAAACATGAACAAACACAAAATAAACAACAAAGATTGAAAAAGATATTACTTGAAAGGAGATTTAGGAAAAGATGAACCTGCAACAAACTAACAAAGAATAAAAATTTATTCAATCAAATAAAATGAGATACAGATGAAGATCTAAGTCCAATTTACGCTTTCTGTGATTGTCTGACGTCCAATCTATTTGAGCTATTATTGGATGAGGTACATGAACAAATGCTTGTAATGCATCAATCAACTTATCAGCATTTGAAGCCGAGACGAGAATCCGTCGTACTGAGTGTGAGATAAATCTTTGTTCCACAGTTTGATCAAGAAAAGACAACAAACCATTGAAGAAATGGTTAACATTCAACAAACCTATGGGTTTATGGTGGATATTCAATTGTGCCCAGGAAACTATTTGAAATTTTTTCTCCAAAGTACCAAAACCACCTGATAAGGCAATGAAGGCATTAGCATTACTCATCATTCTAGCAATGCGCTTATGCATGTAGGATACCCTAAATTCTTCCCCAATTGTTTTTCCTATGATGTTTGATGCAGCTAGAGCTGTGGGAATAATACTTAAAACTTGACATTCTCCTACATATACAGATGCAAACACACTTCCCATTAACCATCGACAACCTCTACCATAGACTAAATAAATTTTTCTTTTGGCTATTAACATACCTAAAGTTTGTGCTACTTTCACATACTCTCTATTTTTTTTAGAACTGAAACCACAAAAGATACAAATATTTCAAAATTGACGAAATGCGGTTCCCTCTACATCTGCACTCACTTTAACTTTTAGTATGAAGGTAAAGATAATAATGTGTGCATTCTCAGATAAGGGAATATTTACAATAGCTATGTGAAAAAGATGGCAGAATAATTATAATAACCATGTGAATAAGCCGGTGGATGTCAGCTAAATTAAAAGTGAAAAATTCAAAAATGACGGTACGCATACATATGTACAGTAGTTGTGATTGTGGCTCACATCTTCCTCTGGTTTTATGTCTAGTAACAGCTTAAATGCCCTCTATGGTCGAGGATATGCTTCCAATCCAATTTTCTTATAAATTAGCAAACAAGGTCTTTTAGCATTAGATTCTCAAGACTATATCGTTTATATTCTTTTTTAAAATGGGGTCATAAACCAACAATTCTAATATGCACAAATCCACTAGGATGCGACACAAGAGACGTTGGACGAAAGTCATCGTCCAATTTCTCCTTACTCAAGCCATCCTTAATGAATTTTATTTTATCTTCTCGATTTACATGAACCCATCCCAAAGAATAGCAACGTGTGTTGTAAGTTTTACGTCCATATTTGTAGCTAACACCCATTCTTTTAACTCCGCACTTTTTAGCAAAACTGTTTTTTCCTAAACCAGGCATGTAAGAAATGAAACCATTTACAGACTCACCTACTAATCGTACCTTAACTTCAATTAGTCAACGAATATCAGTAGGTATTCCTATATTCATCATCAACCTTAATCTTTCAACCCGGGCTTTATAAATTTTTATCAGTGCATTAGGTGGAAGAGAAGAAAAATGATTTTTCAAGTTTAAAAGTATGTCTTCCATTCTCAATTCAATTTTTTCAAAGAAAAATCAAAAGAAATAAAAAAATTAATAGCAATTCAAAAGAAGATAGCAATGAGAGAACAAAATAATGCAAACTAAATAAAGAAAGATCTCACCTAAATAGCGTGTGTAGCAACTTCTAACAAAAGAAGAAAATCAATCCTAGTAGATAGGATCACGCAAAGGTGTCTCATCTACCTCTGGGTTGCATAATTCCAAAAATGATTTCAATCTTTGGCCATTGACTTTAAACACATCACTAATTTTTGGATTTTCAATCTCTACTGCACCATGTGGATAAGTAGTATAAACAATGAAGGGTCCTGACCATCGAGAATGTAGTTTTTCTATTAAAAAAAAAGCAAATGAGAGTTATATAAAAGGACTTTTTGATCTATATTAAATGATTTTCTTAAAATATTTTTGTCATGAAAAACTTTCATTCGATCATTATACAATTTTACATTTTCATATGCATCATTCCTTATTTCTTCCAATTCATTGTGTTGAAGTTTCCTATGGGAACCTACTTTGTCAAGAGTAAAGTTAAATTATTTGATGACCCAATAAGTTTTATGTTTTAATTCAACAGGTAAATGACAGGCCTTACCATATACAAGTCAGTAAGGAGACATTCTGATGTGAACCCTTAATATGAACCTCACTAAGAGTAGTGAGACTTGGAATCAATATGAGATCCAATAGGAAGGGTCGTATTCTAATTCAGATTTATAAATAAATAAATAAATAAATAATGACCTTGACCCATTATCTATAAAGAGATAAGAACCAAAAGTAAAAGAAATATTACAGATGCCATACTCAAGAAAGAGGAAAAAGATTGTGAGTGATAAGTCTTACTTAAACGCCACAAGAAAATCTTGATAAGTTCAACAAAGTTATTTGAAGAACCAAAGAGAAAACACTCTCAATATTATTAATGATCATCTACATTTGTCAAGAGCATAGATGCCTATTTATAGGACAATAACCTAAACTAACAAAGAAAACTACATAAGAAACTCTTATAGGGCAAGGAAAGTTAAAAATATAAAACTGTTTTAGAAACCATCAAATAGGAAACTCCTACAAGGCAAGAAAAATTAAAAATAAGAAACTCTTATTGTCAGACAAGGAAACCAAAAAATAGAAAACTTTCCTAGTCAAACAAACTAAAGGTAAAATTAAATAAATAAGAAAAATGTAGCTTAAATTAGGCCATAAAATAACTCATTGATTTTAGACCTATATTCAATCTTCAGTCTTGAATCTTCTTGTACTTTAGGTCCATATTTAAATTGGTTGGTCTTGACCCATATTTAAGTGGATTTTAATGACATGGACCAGTTTTAACTCTTCTTTTGTAGTAATACAAGTATCTCCTTGTTTGGCTTCTAGAATTAGATCATTAAATGCTTCTTTAAATCTTTTAACCCGAGCTCTTATGATAGATCGACTTGGAACTTCAAACATGCTTTAGCATTTTTCTTAGAAAGAAGATATTTAAGTGCAGTATGATTTGTAAAGACCACAACCTTAGATCTTAATAAATAAGATCTAAACTTGTCTAAAGCAAATACCACTGCTAGTAACTCTTTTTTTATCGTAGAATAATTCAATTGAGCATCAATAAGAGTTTTACTAGTATAGTATATCACATAAGGAAACTTTTCTAGACATTGACCCAAAACAGCTCCAATTGCATAATCAGATGTATCACACATGATTTCAAATGGAATATTTCAATGGGGTGGTCTAATGATGGATGCAGAGATGAGTAGGGATTTGAGCTTCTCAAAAGTTTAAAAGCATTCTTCATTAAAGATAAAAGGTACATCTTTGGCGAGCAAATTACACAAAGGTTTAAAGATTTTTTTAAAATCTTTGATGAATCTGCGATAAAACCCTGCATTACCTAAAAAAGAACATACCTCTTTCACTATTCGAGGAGGTGGAAGAGTGGAAATCAATTCAATTTTGGTTTTATCTACATCAATTCCCTGATTTGACATAATATGTCCCAAAATAATTCCTTTTTTAACTATGAAATGACATTTTTCCCAATTCAAAATAAGTTTCTTTTCTTTACACCTAATTAAGACCAATCTTAAGTAGTGTAGACATTTCTAAAAACTAGATCCATGCACAGAAAAATCATCCATGAATACTTCCAGAAATCGCTCTACCATGTTAGAAAATATGCTTATCATGCAATGCTGAAATGTAGCAAGTGCATTAAACAATCCAAATGGAATTCAACGATAGACAAAGGTTCCGAAAGGAGAAGTGAATGTAGTTTTCTCTTGATCCTCAAGTACAATGAAAATTTGGTTGTAACCAGAATATCCATTAAGAAAACAATAATATGCATGTCTAGCCAACCTCTCTAACATTTGGTCTATAAAAGAAAGTGGAAAATGGTCTTTCCTTGTAACAGCATTCAACTTGTAGTAGTCAATACAAACATGTCACCCAATTTGTACTCTAATGAGAATTAATTCATTATACTTATTTTTTACTACAGTAATGTCATACTTCTTAAAGACTACCTGAACAGGACTAACCAATACATTATTATAAATCGGGTAAATGACACCCACATCAAGAAGTTTAATCACTTTAACTCTCACAACCTCTTTGATGTTTGGATTCAGACATCTTTGTGGCTCTCTTGAGGTTTTGGCATTGTCCTTCAAATATATCATGTGCATACAAATTGATTGACTAATACTTTTAATGTCTGCTATTGTCCACCTTATGGCTTCACTATGCTCACTAAAGACTTTTATGAGTTTAACTTCCTGTTTTCTATCTAAATTAGATGTTATAATAACAAGTAAGGTTTCAAAAGGTCCTAAAAACACATATTTCAAAAAATTTGGTAAAGGTTTCAATTCCAATTAGGGCAGTTTCTCTATGGATGGAAATAGGATAGATCCAAAAGATGTAAGTGTCTCTGTTTTGGCTTTCCATTCATTGGTATCCATCAATAGAGTAGTTTCTAACAAAGAATTTACTTCATTGATCAAGCAGTCATAATTTATGCCCATGTTGAAGTGAGCCAAACATTTTTCTAAAGAGTCATCATCAAAAGAACTTAAAAATGAGTCATCAACTATACTCTCAATCATGCTGATCTCACATAAATTACTAGTGTCCACATATTGACTAGAGACATTAAAAACATTTAGTTTCATAGTCATATTCTAAAAGATAGATTCAAAATTCTATTTTGGCAATTAATGTTTGCATTGGATGTTGCCATAAATGGTTTACCAAAAATGACTGAAATTTGTGTCTCTATATTCTCAACAGGTTCAGTGTCAAGAACAATGAAATCTACTGAAAAGTAGAATTTATCAACCTTAATGAGCACATCCTTTATAACACCTTTAAAAAATTTGGTGGATCTATCTGCTAATTGAAAAGTTACTGGTATAGGTTTTAACTTTCCTAGCCTAAGTTTTGCATACACAGAGTATGGCAACATATTTACACATGCTCTTAGATCAAGTAAGGCTCAGTTAAACACGTGGTCGCTTGTAACACAATAAATTGTAGGACAACTAGGATCTGTGTACTTGATATGAGTTTTCTGTTGAATTATGGAGCTCACTTATTCAGTCAAAAATATATTTTTTGGAATATTGATTTTTCTTTTCACCGTACAAAGATCTTTCAAAAATTTTGAGTACGCAGATACTTGTTTGATAGCATCAAAAAAAGGAATGTTAATGCTTACTTACTTAAACACCTCTAAAATGTCACTATACTGAGTACATTTCTTGATTGCTGCAAGTCTTTGTGGGAATAGAACTTTAGGGACACAAGGAATAAGTTTACTTCTATTCTTACTTGAGTCATTAATTTGTGGTTCATGTTGACACTGTTCTTCAGTTTCTGACATGTGAATTTGATTATCAATTACTTTTTCAGATCTAAGAGTCGTTACAGACTTCACTTTCTCATTAAGATTTGTTGATGATCTTACTTCATATTGACCCTTAGGATTAGGAATAGGTTAGCTGTGGAATTTTTCTTTCTCTCTTTCTCCTATAACATTGGCTATTTGACCTAATTGTATTTCAAGTTTTGAAATAGATTGAGTGTGAGATTGTGAAGCTTATTGGGTTGATTGCATAAATTGCTGCAGAGCATCTTCCAAAGAATGTCTTTTTTGTTATGGTACCCTGAAAGGAGGAGCATATTGAGGAATTGGAGGGTATGAATTGGGAGGGACAAATTGTTACCCACCTTGATTCATTGAAAGCTAATTTTGCCTCCATGAGAATTTTTTATGATTCCTTGAATTTGAATTATATGTGAGTGCAAATGGGCTATCTGATGACTTTCCATAAGATTGAAGAGAATTAGTTTTCTCAGAGAATGTCTCTTAGTAAGCTTGTATGGATGGACGAGATTGTGTAGTGTGAGATGTACTAAAACATAAAGCACATGTTTCATTCCTAGTATTGGTAGACGAGTTCAGTGTATGGCTTAAATTCAAAGCTTCTACATTTCTAGTAAGATTGGCCTAGACAGCTCTCACATATGTATCATTAATTACTTCATAAATTCCTCCTCTTTTGGGGTTTGAGACTTTCTATCTTTTGGATCAATGCAGTTCCAATATTGAGAGTTTTTAGATAAAGACTCTAAGGATCCTCAAGTTTCAGCCTCATTTAACTATAAAAACCTTTCACCATGTATACTTTGGATCATTTGACGATTAGATGGAATCAAACTGTCATAAAAATATTTCACGAGTTCTAAGTTTCAAAACCATGATGAAGACACTTCAAAAGAAGTTTATTAAATCTTTCTCAACACTCCAAAAATTGTTCACCCTCTTTTTAAAAAAAATCAAAGATTTCTCTTCTAAGAGCATCTGTTTTAGACATGAAATGTTTTTTGTTAGAAACTTATTTACTAATTAATTCCAACTAGTAATAGTTCCTATAGGAAGGGAATTCAACCAAGTTTTAGTTTTATCTTTCAATAAAAATAGAAACATTCTAAGCCTGATTGACTCATTATTGAAGTTTTGAAAGTGAAATGTCGAGCAGATTTCAAGAAACTCTTAAATATGCATGTATGGGTTTTTTCTCTTTAATCCATAAAATGATGGCAACAGTTCAATTATGATTGGTTTAAACTCAAAGTGAGTTGTATTAGTTTGTGGTAACACTATACAAGATGGAGTACTAGCTATGACAGGTGAAAAGTATTTCATAAGGGTTTTCTTGTGTACAACTTGTTCTTCCATTTTTTATGGTGTCCCAACAAAGTCTAATGTTCTAATTTTAAAATAAATTAGTGGTTCTAAACTTTTTCCAACCAAACGTTAATCTTTATCACGTTTCCAAGCACGCATAAATTAAAAAAAAACTATAAACAATTATTTCTAATAGCATACAACACAATTACAAAAAATGATAATTTTACAATTTAATAACATATATATACAATGTTAACTACAAGTAACAAAATGCAAATACAACAAAAGGAAAAGAAATCACAAAATTATGCAGCAATTTTTTTTTATCTACTTATTTTGAATGTTAGTAATAGTAGGTGGTATTCAATTAATAGATTCCCAAGAAAGTATGGAAGAATCACAATAGTCTCAGTTAAAATCCATACTCTAGGAAATTTTATCCTTGTCAAAATCAACTAATTTTACACACTCAAATTACCACATAAAGTTTTAATAAATACTTTTCTCAAAAAGAAAATTTTCTATACAAAGAATAAATGAATATTATAAATAATAACTAGTGGAATAATTATACTTACCTGAATCTAATTACTTTTTCCGTCGGAATCCCTAGTAATGGTACTAAAAACTTCTTGTTGTTTTAATTAAAACTTGCAAGCGTACGAATCTATTGAAATATAGATTTAGTAGTATGCGAAGTTGATTCCACAAGGATTGTCAATTGAAAGAAAATCTAATTAAGATTTAAAATAAATATTTCTAACCTAATTGTCAAAAATTTCTTTTGTGAGAAGAATTTTAAGCAAAGTATGCAAGAAACAAAATACTGAAATTAAATATGAATGTATTCAAAGTAAAGAAACATGCTAAGGTTAGGGGATCCACTCTTGGTATATCAAATAAAAATAAATTCTAACTCTTTTATTACTCAAATGGAATCCTCACGTAAATGAGATTTCATTCGGAAGATATGTTACCTTAAATTCACTTTGGTTTACATATGAAGTGTATTTGCCTTCTTTTTATTGTATTACTAATAATAAAAAAACTCTTGTAAAATAGATTCAAGTATACACCGTGCCAATCATTATATTGTCTACAATAAATTAAGAATGATTTAAACATTATTGTGCCAAAGATTGTCTACAATGTATCAAGATTGATACTTTACAAAATCAAAAATTAAAATATGTAAAAAGAAGAAAAACATAAATAGATAGGTGGTAGAGTCAACAATAATAATATAAAGTAGGCGGTAAAATCAGCCATTAAAAAATAAAATATCAAGAAAATAACAACAGAGGGGTAACAAAGTCATCTTCTAAGAAAGAAAATAAATAACAGAGGGACAAAAAATAAATAATAGAGGAGTGACAAAACCATCATCTAAGAACAAAAATAACAAATAAATAAATAACAAAGATGCGACAAATCCATTCTTTAAGAAAGAAAATAACAAGAAAATAAATAAGAAGATAAATACAACATCAAATATAAACATTGAAATTAAGAGTTAGATAAATTATTATTTTCATATCAAGAGTTTCACTCTTTCACCTTAGCATTAGGAAATTAGTTCTCCATAATCAAGGTAAGAAAGCAAAATGAAATATGAAAAAGCATGATAAAATTTATGAAAGAAAATAAATATATAAAATGTCTAAAGAGAGAAAAACATTACAAGCACTTAAAATTTCAACAGAACTTTTTCAAACTCACTCCTAAGCCTTCCTTCTCACTCTCTAGCTTATAAGAGCTCTCAATTTATAGATACAACAAGGGGGTAGGTGAAAAAAATAGTGGATAACAAATTGCACTAAAGTTGACAAGTTGTATTGCATTATGTGTATTGAAAGTAATCATGAGATTTCTCCTTGATATCCATCGAATCTGCTGACCCCATCAACATAAAAGTTATAGATAATTTCATTATCTTTTTATCCATATAAATTATGGATAAATTGGATACGTAATTTGTGAAGTTTGGCTAAAATACCGGAGCAAGGTCGGGCTAGACTATAACAACGAACATATTTTATTCTAACCCAATTCTGGCCATCTTAATTTCGATTTTGCTGATTACGTGAACATGACAGTTGTAGTAAATTGTATTTGGTATTGACCTACCAAATTTTGTATGCATTAATTATGTATTTTCTAAAATAGAGACCAAACTATAGTAAGATTGAGTTGGGCTGCAACAATAAATATGTTCTTTTTAGCCCAATTTTGGCCATTTAGATATCTGAATTTGCTGATCACATAAACATAAAAATTGTATAAAATTATGTCAGCTATTCAACTATCAAAATATTGTAGTAAGATCAAGTTGAAGAGCAAGCAGCAAACAGATTTTTCACATTGAATGTTCTTCCTTAAATCTTTATGTTTCAATTCTTTGTGAAATGTGGTCATAAATCAAGATTGAATTTATGCATATATATATATTAGGAGGCGTCTCAAGAGTAAAAAAGATAATGCTCCTTACTCAACCATCCTCAATAAATTTATTTTGTCTGCTTAATTTATAGACATAATTTTCAAAGAAACATAATTTAGCTTTGATTCTTCCAATTGAGTCTATTTTCTATTATTCTCTTCATCTGTAAGAAAAATTCAAAATTAAAGATAAATAAGGGAGATAAATGCTTAATTAAAGTAAAAAGATAAGATGAAAATATTTAATTTATGAGTATAAAACTCACTCATCATCCTTCATAAAATGAAAATTTATATCTATGTGTTTTGTCATCTCATGGAAGCCTTGATGCTTGGTCAAGTTTATGGAACTTTTGTTTTTCATAAGGCATATCTAATTTTCTTTGCTTTATTCCAAGTTTCTCCACCAGCCCCTTTAACCATATAACATTTTTAACCCCTTTTGTGTTTGCAACGTACTTAGCCTCAATAGTAGATAACACCAACACAGGTTGTAGCCAAGCCTTCCAACTCACTATACTCCTAAATAGTGTGAATAGGTACCTAGTGAGTGACATCTTATTGTTTAAATCTCTAGCAAAGTCAGTATCTACAAACCCCTTTAACCTTTGTGAACATGCTCCAAACTTCTTATAGAGTAACCCCACATCATCAACCCCTTTAATGTATTTAGATATTCACTTTATTGCCTCCCATAGTCTTTTTTAGGATTTAAGATGTATTTGCATACTAGGGCTTACAAAATATGCCAAATCTAATCTTGTACATAGTATAGCTTACATCAATTTTTCCATTGCACTTGTATAAGGAACAACCTCCATCTTGACCTTTTCTTATTCTGAGTTAGGACCCAAGGTGGTTGAAAGTTTAAAATGAGAAGCAATAAGGGTTTGGATTGGTTTAGCATCAACCATGCTAAATCTTTATGGTATCTTCTATAAATAGTTGAGGAAATGAATAACTTCCTCAACTATTTATTTTTGTAGATTTTCATCCCCAAAATATACTGGGCAACTCCTAAGTTCTTCATTTCAAACTTCTTACTTAATTGCAGTTTTAGATTCTATATTTCCATCTTGTCACTTGATGCAATCAACATGTCATCCACATACAACAGTTATCCCTTTTATGTTTACAACGTACTTAGCATCAATAGTAGATAACACCACCATAGGTTGTAGCTAAGCCTTCCATCTCATTGTGCACCCAAATGGTGTGAATAGGTACCTAGTGAGTGACCTCCTCTTGTCTAGATCTCTAGCAAAGTCAGCATCTACAAACCCCTTTAAGCTTTATGCATATACTCCAGACTTCTTATAAACTATCCACACATCAACAACCCCTTTAATGTATTTAAATATTCACTGTATTGCTTCCTAATAGCCTTTTCTATGATTTGAGATGTATCTACTGACTAGGCTTACAAAATAGGTCAAATTTGACCTTGTATATACCATGGCATACATCAAGCTTCCCACTGCACTTGTATAAAGAACAACCTCTATCTTGGCTTTCTCTTATTCTGAGTTAAGACTCAAGGTGGCTAAAAGTTTAAAATGAGAAGCAATAGGGGTTTTAATTGATTTAGCATTAACCATCCTAAACCTTTCTAGTATCTTCTATAGCTAGTGCCTTTGGGAAATAAACAACTTCCCCAACTAGTTATCTTTGTAGATTTCCATCACAAAAATATTCTTGGCAGCTCCCAAGTCCATTATTTCAAACTCTTTACTTAAATGCAGTTTCAGATTCTATATTTTCATCTTGTCACTCGATACAATCAACATGTCATCCACATACAATAGTAAGAATATGCTAACTATCTTTCTTACCAATTTCACATACACACAGTTATCAAATTTGCTTATTTGAAATTGTTTCTTACCATAAACTCATCCAATATGAGAAACCATTATCTATGAGATTGTTTAGGGCCATAAAGTAACTTCTTCAATAAAAAAACCTTATTATCATTTCCAGGCTATAAAGAACCTTTTAGTCAAGGATACTATGTAGAAAGGTAGTCTTTACCTCTATTTTCTCTAGCTTTAGGCCACACTCATTCACTAAGGCCGACAACACCCAGATTGAGGTGTGTTTTACCACTTGTGAGTAAATTTCATTATAATCCACCCCTTCCTCTTGTATGAAACCTTTAACTATAAATCTTATCTTTAATATGACTTTTCCATAACTCTCACTATCTTTTTTCTTTGTGTAAACCCATTTATAATTCGCTAACTTATGATCTCTTGGTTATCAATTGACTCCTATGTGTTGTTCTTTTCAAGAGACCAAATCTCTTATGTCCTATAACCTCCCAAAACTTCCACTTCTTATTGGTTTCTACCTTTTGATAGTTCTTAGGCTTAGAGTCATCCAGCTCTTTAGCTATTACCAAGGGATAAGCCACTATATGATTGTACCTATACCTAAAGTTGTTTTTTGATCCTTTTAGGTTTATTTCTAATTAGTGGGTAGTTTGGCTGATCTATTGATCTTCAAGGTCCTCTACCCTAACTTGATCATTGTTGTCCTCCTTCTTACCATTAGGGGTCAGCTCTACCTCAATTTCAACCTTCTGTAAGGTTGCACCACTAATGGTTAGGCATTATATAGCTTAGGGATAGTATAAGACTTCTCTAAACACTACATCTATGTTGATAAAGGTTTTGCTATGATTTTTCTCCTTAAACCAGAGCTTGTAGGCTTTTACTTCTTCTAAGTACTTAATAAACAAGCATTTCCTTACTCTAGGGTCCAGCATGCCTTCTATTTTTTTGGCATATGCCATACACCCAAACACCTTAAGATTTTCTAGGTTTGGGGGTTACCCACTTACACTTTTTTTGGTGTCTTAAGGTTTATTACAACATATGTGTATTTACTGATGAGATAGGAAGCAATAGTTGTAACCTCTCCCCATGACTCCTTAGGGACCCCTACCTTTAAAAGCATGCACCTAACCCTCTCTAAGATGTTCCTATCCATTCTCTCTACTAGGCCATTCTACTATAAAGTGGCTTTCACAATCTTATGTATAACAATCCCTTCTTGAGCTAAGAAATTGTTAAACTCTTTATTAAGGAACTCTAACCCATTGTATGTCCTTAACTTTTTGACTTTTTTCCTACTTTGTAGCTCAACCATCTTCTTCCACCCTTTGAACTTTTCATAGGTCTCACTTTTGCTTTTCAGAATGTATGCCTAAACCTTCCTTAAGTGATCATTTAAGAAACAAATGAAGTACCTTTTACCTCTTAGAGTTTTTATTCTGGTAAGCCCGAGTGTATGTAGGCTAGATATTTATGGGTCACATTGCCATACTTGCTAAATTTTACTTTTTTAGCCCTACCAAAAATGTAGTTTTCATATAATGTCAACTTCCTTTAATTTCTTCTCACCCAATAAGTCATATTTCTCAAGTTCTTGGACCCTTTTCTAACCGATGTAGCCTAGCCTCTTATGCCATAATAAAGAAAGTGAATTTTGCTCAACCTCCTTCATCACTATTGTAGAGCTAATGTTAGTACTACCTTGAAGAGTGTATAGGCTTTTGTCTCTTATACCTTTCGTCATTACCATTTGTCCCTTGGTTACCTTTAGGACATAATTTTCCCTTTCAAAGTGAAGCCATTTTGTGCCAGTAACCAAAGAAAAATGATATGATTTTTCTTCAATTCTAGGATATACTTTACCTTAATCAATAACTTTTCTACCCCATAATGAACTTTAGCCTTACTGTACTAGTACTTGTTGCCCAGCAGAACTTTTCCTCCAACAACCTCCTTATAGATCTTAAACCAATCTACATTTGGAGTCATGTGAAAGGAATAGCCAGAATCCAATATCCATTATCTATATGCTCCTTTAATGGTCACAACAAGAACTTTTTATAAATTCATAGCCATTATATTTTTGATGCACTATAGTAGCCTCACCCTCATTATTTTTAGGCTTTTCTTGCCTTTTTTCTTAGGGTAATCCTTTTTGAAGTGGCCATCCTTATGATAGTAAAAGCACTTTAGCTTTTTTCCATCCTTAAACTTTGACCTCCCCTTCTTTTTCCTTTTTTGTTATCTTTTTTTTGTCCTATTTCCCACCACCAAACTATCGCCAATTTTCTCCTATTCAGACTACTTCTTCTGCTCTTTAGATTTAAGAGCACCTACTACATTCTTAAGGGAACTTATTTTCTTTCTATGCTGTAGTATATATACTAGATTTTTATATGACTTAGGGAAAGAGTGCTAGATCACAATGGCCTTGTCTTCATCCTAATACTTTACTCCTATATTTTCTAGGTTTAGTATGAGTTTTTTAAACTCATCTAAGTGCAGAAACATGTTTGTACCTTTTGCCATCTTAAATGAATTTTTTTTTGCCTTAAGGTATTCTTTATAATATACTGAGATCTAACCTTCACCATATCTCTGCTACAAATTTGAGCTTGGTAAGCTTTTTAAGAACCTTGTGTTCGAGGCTTAAGATTAGTGTATTAAAGGTTTCTCTAGAACTTCTTTCTTTTTTGAATTTTAGCCATTCGGGAGTTTGTTGGGACCTCCTAACGCCTTTATTAACCTCATGTTGCCAAGGTGAACCAGCATGATATTTCATAGCCCAAAGTCATTTGAACCATCAAATTTCTATACATCTACCATGAAGGAGGATGCCATAGCCAGTTTTGGTATCAAGATTACAATAAGAAACTAATATGAATTTCCAAGAAACCAATTAGGTGGTTATGTCAATCTTTAATTAAGGATCAGATACCAATTTGTTGAGTTTTAGCCCAATAATGCTCTAAGAAATAATAAAAAAGAAGAAGAATAACAATGCATACATGATATACCCTAGTTCAAGAATTTAGAGTGAATTTCCTACATCTAGCATCTAAACTAGTTTGCAATCACGTTAGAATAAAAAAAATACTATGTTTACAAGCCCTCTCCCTCACAAGTTAACTATTGCAAAAAATTACTCTCTGAGTCACAGCCCTTTCTCTAAAATTTTTGATTGCTAATTTGCCCCAACCCCTACAAGGCCACTTGGGATAATCTTTAATTAACTAACCACACTAACCACTTTATTAAATGCAATCAGCCATGGCTCATAACTATCTATACCCCCTCATTAATAACAATGAACATTAATTACAATGAGTAGCCTAGTGTGCCTTTAGTTCCAATAGCTTGTGTATTCACCTCTTTGCCATAGTAATAAAAGTGAAACTAGGGCTTGTTTATTTTTTTTTATTTTTAAAACTTGTTTTTGAAAACTATGTTTAAAATTTTTTTTACAAAACAAAAATATAAAAAAAAAATTTATTTGATAAATTATTTAAAAAACATGTTGTTCTTCGCCTTTTGGTGTTTTGGGAACAAAAAAAATTCTCTTATTTTTTGTTTTGTTGTTTTAAAAACAAGTAATTTCATAACTTATTTCCAAAACAACTTTTCAAACAAGTTTTTTGTTCTAAAAAAATTTGAAAACATAAAATTGGTTTTTGAAACTAGAAATCAAACAAACCCTTAGTATTATATAAGTTACAAATGTATAAGCATTTATATTGTCATGTGCTTGCTCCATCTATATATATATATATATATATATATATATATATATATATATATATATATATATGACATAACTATTTGTTAACTTTTACAATTTCATAAGTGTACGTATTGCTCATGCAATAAAGTGGCCTGAGGAAAATAGTGTATCCCATGAGAAATCTTTAAACCTAATTGACTAACACATTGCAACCCCTCAGTTTTATTTAAGATAACTTAAATAGGAAATAAGAAGAATGCAAATAAACTAAAAATCAAACAAGCATAACTATCTTGGCATAACTCCCTCGTCTTGAGATTGTTCAACATGCAAAGGAAAGTCAAGAAAAAAGTTTTACAACTTTATGTTTTGAGTTTTGAGAAATATTAATTGCATTAAGTTCAAAATTAGGCTTGAAGTTGTTAGATAGAATGCCCAACATCTGGGGGTTGCATGACATATTGATTCTCCTTTTTATTTTATTATATTATACCATTTTTTTTAAAATCAATGAAGCTAGGGGTGTTTATAACTTGAACAACCCGAATGAAACTATTTGGACCTGACTAAAAATAGCACTTTAGGTGGAGCAGATCCGATCAGTAGGTTAAAATGGGTTGAATTTTTTAAAAGTTTGGGTAACATTGGTTGAGATAAGAACTATGCAATCTGACTCGACTAATAAAATATATAAATTTAAAATTACAATTGGGACATTAGATGGCTATAGTTTAGTGATAAGTTATGCATGCTCTGACTATAAGGATTAGGGTTCAACTCTTAGTGACATTGTTTTGGTCTAGCTATATAAAGCTGCTCAAACCCTCGCCCCTTACATTCAACCTATCGACTTTTAACTTTTCTCTAGTTACTTCTAGTCTCAATATTAAACCCTCGTCCTTCACCCTTACATTCAACCCCTCAATAGCTTCTAACTTTTCTCTTTGCGAATGTTGAATGGACTAGTTGGTAGCAATAGTCTCCCACCTTGTCTTCGTTAATGGACCAATTGACGGCAACAACAATGATATCATCTCTTCACGAATGTTGACACCACTTCTTTGTTGTATGAGCACTGCGCTTGCTCGTCTCCACTTCGTCTTCATCAATAGATTAGTTAGCTATAACAGTAATAGCACCACCTCTTTACAAACATTGATTGATCTCTTCAACTGGGAAGTCATTGCTCTTTTGTGAATTTGATTTCCTTTATTTTTGTTCTACCTTTTCTTTTTCTCTTTGATTACTTTGTTGCTATTGATTCTGTATTAAAAAACCTTTGTTTTATTGTTATAGTGTTGTGACTCAGATTGCAATACAACTCGACCGAAAATTGTATAACCCAACCAGACCTGATTTGTCTGATTTACCAAAGACCACAGTTAAGTTCGAATAGGTATTTTGCAACTTGACTAGTGTTTAGTCAAGTTGAGATTTTATCAGGTTAATCTCGACCTACTTACACCTTTGAATGAGGCTAGCACTTTGTACTTAGGGGTGAGCACAATCCGTACAACCCGTTTGAACCCATTCTAAATCGACTAAAATGTGAGTTTTCGGATGGACAGATTCGAGTCAGCTGGTTATATCGGATTAAGTTTTTTTGAATTTTCAGGTTCAGGCGATCGGATCGGGTTGGGAGATAGTAAACCGTTTAAACCCGACCCGACTGAAGAAATATAATAAATAAAAATGTTGAAACATGATAGACAATCGAATGGCTGTGGCTTGTTGGTTTAGAGCCTTAATTTCAACTGGTAGGGATTGGGTTCAAGACTGCGCCTTTTCTCCATTATTTTTTAGACAAAACGACGTCGCTTATATTAGCTATATATTCTTCTCCCATAATTCACAAACTCTAATTCACAAATCATAACTCTTCTCGCGGCGTTCCAAGCTTGCTCTCGATTCTCACTTTATTCCAGGAATGCTCCCGATGCCTCGAGTCACAGGCTTTTTCTCGATGCCTTTGTCTCACACTCACTTCACCTCGATGCCTTGGTTTCGTCTCGCCCTAGCAGTGCAAAATCTTCCCAACTCACAGTCCTCGCCTGAAGCCTCCACGTCCATGGTAGCAGAGTTCTTCTTCCTCATCTACAGTTGTCAACATAAATACTTTACTCATCAGCTCAACATTCTTCTTTCTTCAAAGCCTTGGCAATAGTTTGAGATTTTATTGTTGATTGTTAAATTGATTGTTTGAGGCTTTAAGCTACAGATTTTTTCTTTAAACAATTAGCCAAGCTTTTCTTTGATGTTGCTCACTTGATGTAAAAAAAAAAAATTGATGTCTACCCTTGATTGCTCTGTTCAAGCTATGGGTTTTTGCCCAAATGCTAGTTTGCAATTTGCTTAATGCTTGAACTGATTCAATTCGATCGATTAATGCTTGAACCGACTTAACTCGACGTGGTCGGATTGCTAAATTTCATGGTCAATTTTGGGTGAGCAATTTCCAACCCGTTCATCATTCGATCGGACTGAAATTATGCCTCCATCCGACCGAACCTGATCGTTGATCAGCCCTATTTGTACTACATCTTGCACAGTAACAAACGCACACGCTACAAACATCTTTCCAGTTATCTAAATAAGAAAACCGAAAAGAAAAAAAAAATACCTTACGCATAAAAGAAGTCAATCTATATTAATACAGCTTTGAGTCTTTATTTGTTTAAGTCTCATAATTTATTTTTTTATCTATTAATAAAAGCTTATGTTTTAATTCTTTATTATTTAATAAGTCAATAATTACTATTTCCCTTTTGTAATAATTATTTCATAATAATTACTTTATAAGTAATAGATAGTTTTTAATAATAATTATTTACAAAATAAGTAATAATTTTATTTGTCACATATAATTAATTAATATTATTATTTTAATAAATATAAAATAAGTCAATAAAAAATAAATTGACATACATATCAAGCCACTGGTAAATAAATATTGTTTAGAAATTTAAATTGAATTGGCATTATTTTGCTTTTATTATAATTTTTTTTAACTTGGTGAGTTTATGTAGCCTGTATTACATCTTATACAAATTGGAATTTTTATTTTATAAAATAAATTTGAGAAAATATAAAAATCATATTTAATAAATAAATAAAATTGTAATTTTTATAAATTATACTTTTTCACTGACTTTACATTATAAAATTCTTTAGTTATTGAAGTTATTAATAACTTGTGAATCTGTCCTTATAATCACTTGTGAATAAAGAAAAAAGTTAATAAATAAATATTGTTTAGAACGTGTTAGTTTGTTCCATTATGATATTTTTTAAATAGCTACGCCTCTGCAGTCTCTACCACATCTTGCATAACGACAAAATGCACTCACTGCAAAGCATTGTCACTGACATCCAAACAAGGAAACGAAAACGAAAAGAACTTTGGATCACCTCACCTAGCGCCAAGTTTGAAACTCCAGAACTTTGCAGTTTACAGTAGACAGAGGCAGAGGAAGATAATGGCTACAACTTCGAAGTTTTACCCGAACGCGACCATTCATAGGCGTAGCACCCTTTCATTGCGTCCCAGACAGTATTCTGGTTTTGCCTCAAATTCGAGCTTGTTTGGCTTCAAACTTCCCCGGAAATCGTTTTTCTTGTCCACCGGGAAACCCCACAACTATCGGCACGAGGTGGGTCGGTTATCTGAAATCAGACCCGTCTCTGCGTCTCACCAAACTTTTGATGTTGTGATCATCGGTGCTGGAATCATCGGGTTGACTATTGCCCGCCAGTTACTGATCGAGTCGGACCTATCAGTCGCCATAGTTGACAAGGGCGTCCCCTGTTCTGGTGCCACCGGCGCAGGTAATGAAATAGCTCGTCTATATCAATTCTTTGTTCCATTTTCTACAGTAGTTTTGATTGTTTGCAGTTCTGAGATTATTATAATTTTTTTATACCTTCCTTATCAAATAAATAGAAAAAGAGCCAAATGGGGAACAGCCGCACGGGTGAGAATGAAATTGCTCTATAAGCATACTGTATAATAGGTTTCTGGGAAAATCTTCGGAAATAAGAAAACATTAGAACTGCTATTTTTATTTTATAATTTTGATTTTATTCTACAAATGGTATTTTCAAAATTTACCTCAATGTTGAAAGTAGTTGATAAAATATTGATATTACAAATTACTTTGACTCACCTCACTAATCAATGACATGAGATAAGGGCGTGAATTATTAACGGAGCAGCTTAATGATTTTGTTGGTTTTCGCAACTTCTGATTCTATTTGTGGTTCGGGAGGTAATTTAAGGTATTTGCATTAACAATGTTGAAGCTAGTGAACAATTGAAAGCATACTGTTATCTTTTTCTATTTATTCTCCCTATATGGTATGATATAATTCTTATTTCTTACCTCCTTATTTTTCCAGTTATGGGAGACACTGGATCTACGCAGTTCAATTTTTTATTTATAAATATATTGTGCTAAAAACAGTTCAGTCTTTTTCTGAACTTCAGATTGACTGAAGGATCTCTTCACCCTTTTTTCTTTGGAATTTGGGCTGGTTATAGGGCAGGGATATCTGTGGATGGTACACAAAACACCAGGGAGTGGCATATGGGATCTTGCAATGAGAAGCCGTAAACTGTGGCAGATGTTAGCAGAAAGCCTACATGAGCAAGGCTTGAATCCTTTGAAGGAGTTGGGTTGGAAAAAGACAGGTATGGTAGCTGCCTCTTTCTAATGTAAAAATATCTTTGTTTATATCGCATTTTGAAAGGGAGTCATTGGATATGTTTAAGAGAGAAAGATAAACATTATTTTTATGTATATTTTCCCATGTTTATGTTTTCTCCATTCTTAGATTTGAGGGGTGTGTGGTTGTAAAGTTCTTAAGTCTCTTCTTAGGCATTAGTAATTTTTCATCTCTTCTTAGTTTAACTCTTGCTAATGCTCCAAAACTGTTGCTAATGGTATTGCTGTATTGGAAAAACTTGGTCCTTACCCTCTTTATCCTTAGATTCTGTGCTCCTTATTTCTAGTTTTTCCTTTGATCTTGCTTCTGTTAGTAGATTGACTTACATCAATCACTTTTTCTAATAATTATGTTGATGATTGATGATTGTGTTTCAATTCTTAGATTCCCCTGTATGTTTTAAAATTATATTGCATCCTCTAAACATCTTGATCAGCTTTGGATGGGGCTTAGAAGTAAGAACCTTTTAATTATTGTGGGAGAATAGAGCCCGATGCTGGGTCCGATATACCATATCCTAACCTTTATCATAATCCCTGATTTTCCTCTCAGTTGTTCCAGTTACTGTAGTAGTATAGTTTTGGAGATTGGATTGTATTGAGCAGAAATCTGCTCCAAGATATTATGAGCAACATCATATATAAATTCATAAAATCTCTTAATAAAGAAATATATTTTTGAGTCCAATATCTCTCCCCTGCTTCTTACTCTTGTTACACACATGGTATCAGAGCATGAGTAAATCCAGTTAGGTGAATCTTCTCTCTCAATCCACGATGCATCTCCTTCCGGTGGGTCTTCTTCACGGTCAAGCCAGTCTGGCCTCTTTGCTTGTGGTTTTGTCTCTCTATTCTGCTTGAGCCTCAACCATTACAGAGAAGGCAAAGTAGGAATGTCACATCATCTCTTCTTGTTGGACAGAGACCCAACCCACTCAACAGCATTTTTGGAACCTGAGGAACACAACCCAGAACCTGATAGTGTAAACCCAGGACTTGATGACAAGCCAAGCCACATGGAAGATTGCCTTGACGGGAACGACAGGTTGAGAATCACCAATATCTAGAGAAATTATTGTGGCGCCTACTGTGGGAGGTGCTGCAGAGGTTGAGAACTTGGGAGGTATCTGGGACAGTGTAATATCAACAAATCAGGGAGGAAACAGTCTGAAATCATCTTCAAACTCTCTTCACGTAAATCTCCATAGATTCAATGGGAGGAATTATGTGGAGTGGGCTCATACTATGAAGTTGATATTGGATGGTAAGAGAAAAATTATATATTTAATTAGAAAAATCTTCATACCAGTAAAAGGTGATCAACAATGGAAGATGTGGAAATATAATTTTTTATTTATTATTGCTTAGTTAATAAACGCGATGGAATCAGCAATTGGGAAACCATTTATATTTTTACCCACTGCTAGAGATGTTTGGGAGATTGTTGAAGACATTTGGTATACAGTAAAAAATTTTGTTCCTGAGAATTATATTTTCTGTGAAACATTATTAATGGGAATTGTAATTCTAAGAAATATGCAAAATGTATTTGGTTGTGTTTTAATATTGTTGAAAATTTTTAAGTAACATTTCTTATGAAACTTCTATTTTTCTGTTTGATTGTACTTAAATTTTTTGAAAATCTTCAGTAATTTTTCAAACATACCCCTTTACTTTTTTGAAAAATTCTCATGTCTGTTTTAAAAAAAAGTAAAGATAAAATATTAAAAGAATAAAATAAATTAAAAAATAGCTATAGTTGCCCTCTCAAAATAACAAAGGTGATTTCTCTATGATAAAAGATGTGTAAAGTTTAAAAGATATACAATGCTGCATATATAATTATCGGTTGGGGTGTGGTGGGGGGAATACTGTTCACTCTGTTTGGCATGCTTTGCTTCCCGTGTTGACGAGTTTCTAACGTAGTTGAGAGGGTGGATAAAAATGGGTAGAGTTGAAGGGTAAAATAGTTTTTTATTTTTCAAAGTATTCCCACTTTTATGGGAATCTCCAATTCTCACCCTAACCTAAGGATTCTTTTTATGAAAATTCTATTCTTAGAAATTGAAATTTTATGGGAATCATGTTATAAAATTTTCAACTAAACAAAAGAAGCTGACATTCCCAACTACATATTCTCAAGAATTCATAAAAATTCCCTCTACCAAACACATTCTTAAAGAAACATACTCGAATATTGAAAACTCTTCAGAGATATTTGAGCTAAAATCAAAGCTGTGGCATGTAAAACAAAGAAATCGGAATGTAACATCCTATTATAATGAATTAATGACACTTTGACAAGAACTGCATTTATGTTATGACGATGATTAAAAATATTCTGAAAACAATATATAATTTATGCAAAAAAGTGATTGGATGTTTGTGTTTCTAGTAGGATTGAACAAGGAGTTAGATGAAGTACATGGCTGTATTTTGGGGAAAAGCCCTTTACCTACGATCAAAGAAGCATTCTCTAAAGTTTGTTAGGAAGAAATTCAACAAGGTGTCATGCTAAACAAACACCCTTATGGTTTAGAGGTGAGCTTGCTCTTGTTACAAAAATGGCTCATGAGACACTCAAGAAAGGTGGAAAACGGTCATGTTGTGATTATTGCAAATGCCTCGGACGCTTATGAGATTTATTGAAAAATTCATGGTAAGCTGCCAAATCAAAAAAAGAAATTTAGAGGAGATGGGTGTGCATTTCAGGCTATTGTATCTAGTCAAGAGCAACAATCATTCTCAAGTCAATTTTCTTTCATAAAAGAACAAATAGACAAATTGTTCAAATTATTGGAATATCAAGGATCTCTCTCATGTTTCTTAGCTCAGAAATGTAATTATTCGAAAACTACTCTTCTGAATGTTAACACTTGAGTCATAAATTCAGGTGTAACTTTGTTGGAAATTAAAAAATAAAAATTGCCAATGGCTCTCTAATAGCTATCGTTGGAAGAGGTTTTATTGTAGTTTCTTCTAACTTATCCTACATAACGTTCTTCATGTTCTTAACCTGTCTTGTAATCTGTTGTCTGTTAATAAACTTATCAATGATTTAAATTGTCAAACTAATTTTTTCCCAACTTATTGTCTCTTTTAGGAATTGACCTTGTGGAGTATTATTGGCAGTGTTAGAAAAAAATGGAGGATCTCTTTAATTCAAAATTCAAATCGAGTCAACAATCACCAAGTACAAGTTCTAGTTTTTTGTTTTAAATCTATTTATGGTTTTGACAATAATAACATTATGTTATGGCATTTTAGATTAGAGCATCCTAGTTTTCAATATCTTAAACATATTTTTCCTCATTAATTTTATAATAAAGATGCATCTTTATTTTAGTGTAAAATATATGAACTAGCAAAACACCACAAAATTTCATTTCCGTAACAACCATATAAATCTTAAAAACCGTTTAGAATTATAAGGGTCCCAATAAAATTATAAGACCTACTAGCAAAAAATAGTTTATCACATTTACATATGACCACACTCACCTATGTTGAGTATAATTATTGGAAGAGAAATCAAAAGCTGAATAAATTTACTGAAATACAAATTTTTAGAAGTGATAATTGAAAGGAATACTTTAACAGCATTTTGGGGAAATTTTTTCTTGAAAAAGGAATTGCTCATCAAAGTAGTTGCATTGAAACACCCTAATAAAATGGTATTGCCGAAAGGAAAAATAAACATTTGTTAGAGTTGACTCGGGCTCTTCTGTTTTCTACAAAAGTTCCAAAGTATCTATAGAGGGATGCAGTCTTAATAGCTGCATACTTAATAAATAGAATGCCTTTCAAAGATTTACAATTTAAAACTCATTTCCACTCATCCATGCATTACTTAGACTTTAAGCTGATTTACCTCTAAAAATATTTAAGTCTACTGCATTTACTCGTGATCACAAAAAAGGTAGCAAGCAAACTTGAACCAAGTGCTATCAAGTGTGTTTTCATAGGTTAATTCCCAAGCCAAAAGGGCTATAAATGTTTTGTTCTTATATAAAAAAGAACATATGTCTCAATGGATATCACTTTCTTTGAAATCAACTATATTTTAAAGACATTCATTTTCGGGGGAGAACTTGAAGGAAGATTTACCTAATTCCTCTAGTAATTTCTTTAAAGTTTGTCTATTGCAAGAACACTCAGAATCATCTACATCTATAACAAATGACTGAAACTCATCATTTGGACATCCTTCTTCCGTAAGTGAATGTCCAAATGAGTCCTGGTCTACATCTAAACAAATTTTTGAAGATCAATCTTGTGAAAAACTTGAGGAAACAAATAATGAGGAATAACCCACTATAATGCCACAACATGATAAAGACAGTACAAATGGAACTTGGAAAGGGTTTGTTTACTCAAAAAGGAAAAATAGAGATAGTTGATAAGAGGCTACATTTCAGCATTGTCATGACTCCAACCCGTGGACAAATAAGAGTAACTCAAACTCTTTATTTGATAATCTATCTCTTGAATGTGATATACTAATTGCTCTTCGAAAAAGAGTTCGATCTTGAACTAACCACCATTTATCTAACTTTGTTTCATACTCAAATCTATCACCTTTATTTGCTACATTTACATCTTAATTGTTTAGTGCAGAGATTCCTAGAACTATATAGGAGGCTCTTAAAATACAGAAGTGGAAAGAGGCTGTACTTGAGGATATGAGAGTTCTTGAAAAGAATAATATTTGGAGTGTTGAACTAACCACCATTTATCTAACTTTGTTTCATACTCAAATCTGTCACCTTTATTTGCTACATTTACATCTTAATTGTTTAGTGTAGAGATTCTTAGAACTATATAGGAGGCTCTTAAAATACCGAAGTGGAAAGAGGCTGTATTTGAGAATATGAGAGTTCTTGAAGAACAATACTTAGAGTGTTGAAGTTTTACCAATAGGAAAGAAGACAATGGGCTGTAAATGAGTCTTTATCGTGAAGTACAATTCAAATGGTTTAATAGAAAGATACAAAGTCAAACTGGTGGCTAAAGGATTCACTCAGACATATGGGGTGAACTACTCTAAAATATTTGTTCCTATTGCAAAACTAAATACAGTTAAACTACTGCTGTTCATTGCTGCTAATTTGGATTACAACAACTGGATGTAAAAAATGTCTTCTTGAATGGTGACTTAAAGGAAGAAGTATATATGGAGTGTCTCTCAAGATTTGAGGAAAATTTTGAGCATAGAGTGATAGATAAAAAAAAATCCTTGTATGACCAGGAATAGTCTCCAAGGACTTGGTTTGAGAAATTTACTTAATTAGTGAAGAAATAGGGATACACTAAAGGCCAGATTGATCATATTTTGTTTTTTAAATTTTTCTCAGATGGAAAAATTGCCATATTAATTATTTATGTCAGTGATATCATTCTTATAAGAGATGATATGATTGAAATGGAGCGGCTAAAAGAGAATCTTGCATTAAAATTTGAAATCAAGGACTTTGAAGCTCTTAAATATTTTTTTTGTATAGAAGTTGCTCCTTCTACTAAGGGAATAGTGATTTTTCAATAAAAATATATTCTTGACCTTTTGAAGGAAATAGGAATAGGTGGGTGTAAACTAGCCGAGACTCTTATGGACCCAAATGTAAAACTGTGGAAAAAAGATTACACCTGTTGATATTAGAAGATACAAGAGATTGGTTGAGAAGTTAATTTATTTATCATATATTAGATTAGATATTGTCTATTCTGTTAGTTTGGTTAGTCAGTTTATGCATGCTCCATATGAAGAACATCTTGAAGCAGTTTATAGGATCTTTAAGATATCTAAAATCCTCTCTTGAAAAGGGTCTACGCTTCAAAAAGACCAATCACAGGAACATTGAAATTTTCATAGATGTTGACTGGGTTGAATCAGTCACTAATAGGGAATTAACATCAGGATACTGTATTTTTATTTGGGGTAATCTAGTTACTTGATGGTGTAAGAAATATAATGTAATTGTCAGAAGTAGTGCAGAAGAATATGTGAGGAATTATGGGTTTATAGGATTCTACATAAACTTAAAAAGATGATAGACAACAACAACTAAGTCTTTTTCCACTAAGTGGGGTCGGCTATATAGATCAAATGGCGCCACCGTGACCTATCAAGAAAGATGATAGACCTTCCTCTAAAATTATATTGTGGTAACAAAGTCACTATCAGCATTTCACACAATTCAATCCAACATGATAGGACTAAACATATTAAAATTAACTAACACTTAATTAAAGAGAAATTAGAGGTTGGAACTATTTGCTTGTCCTTTGTGCTCTCAAATCAACAAAAGGCTGATATTCTTATCAAGAGACTCTCAAGATCTCACATTGAGTATTTAATTACTAAGTTGGACATGTTTGATATCTATGCACCAACTTGAGGAGGAGTGTGGGAGAATAGAGCCTAATACAAGGCCCGATATACCATATCCTAACCTTTATCCTAACCCCTGATTTTCCTCCCAATTTTTCCCATTAGTTGTTTAGGAGGCTTCAAGATTGTAGTAGCAGCATCATGTGTAAATTCATAAAAACTCTGAATAAAGAAATGTGTTTTTGAGTCCAATATTTCTCTCTTGCTTCTTACTCTCGTTGGACACAATTATGTTATAATAAATGACTGAAATTACAAGGTTAAGTTGCAAGCTTCTGCAACCAGTCAAAGATGACTTTGTCATACATAAAAGTCATTCCTGGGCTTTCATAAAAAAGCTTAAGCTTTTGGTTTTATGGTTCCTTAGCATGGTATAAGAGCTACTTCTACCAAGTGATAATGAGTTTGATTATTAGCACCTCTATTCTCCTAATTAATGTAAATTTCAGCATAAGGCAGGAGCAGGCTGGAGCTTTGTCCATGTTTCAAGCCCAATGCACTTTCAAATAGGGGTTGTTAGAGATAAAATCCACTCCTTGGCCTTCATATAATATCTTAAGCTTTGAGGTGGTTGGTTCATTGACAAACCTTAACAGTTTAGAGGACACCTAGTTTAGGAGTAAGGTGCATGGATGGCTAAGGGAGTGGGGTGAGCTAGCGGTGTTTGCAGGTTCGGTTTTGTCGGTTTTTAAGACTGGACCAAACCGAATCGATGACAGATATTTTGTTAAAAAATAAACTATTTGGTTTAGTTTAAATCTTTAAATCCAAACCAAATCGAACTTGCAGGATAGCGGTTTGGTTTGGTTCGGCTCATCGGTTTTTTTTGGACTAACTGGGGGTGCTTAAAAAAAGAAAAAAAATGCAAGAAGAGACGGTAGCACGTGAGCCTTGCAAGTTGCAGAAAGTTTTTTGTTTTTTTTGGCTAACTGAGGGTGCTTCTTGTTCAACTTTCAAGAAATGAAAAAAAAATTGATTCAGTAAATGAAAAAACAAAAGAAATACGAAAGATGAAGAAGCATGCGCACATGAGCCTAGCAAGTTGCAGGAGAAGACATTTTTTTTGTTGGTGGCTGTGGAGGTGCTTCTGAGTTCAACTTTCGGGAAATGAAAAAAAAAGAAAAAAAAAAGAAAAATGTAACAAGAGGAGCAGCACACGAGCCTAGTTGCAGGAGAAACTACTTCAACGTGACGAGGCTCCAATGGTCATAGTAGCGTGGGCAAAGTCTCTGGAAGCTGAGTACTAGCAGAGGGTCACGCATGGTAGACGATCGTCAATGAGAACGGTCGGGTTCGGGCTAGTTTTTTGTGACCCAACAGGTGGTCAGACGGGTTGAATTTCGGTCCCAACCTATT
Organism: Gleditsia sinensis; assembly: GCA_037074535.1. Classification (NCBI taxonomy): domain Eukaryota; kingdom Viridiplantae; phylum Streptophyta; class Magnoliopsida; order Fabales; family Fabaceae; genus Gleditsia; species Gleditsia sinensis. The sequence continues at coordinate 57,863,942 of CM073468.1, read as the reverse complement.
CGAACCCGATCGCTGCACAAACCTATTCATGGCCTTTATATTTTTGAATGTTTGTAGAAGAGATAGGTCTCATTGACTGGATGAGAGCTTTGGTGGAGTCTCAGCTTACTCTAGCATTCTATATAGGCCAGTGATTAAACTGGGGGCAAAGAGGGTGTCATCTTGAGAACGGATGTAGCTTAACATTTGTTTGTGAATAATTTTATCCACATCAATTGAAAATCCCTTAAGTATGGCAAAAATCAAGATGGCCATGTCCCGCATGTTTAAGCTAGACATGAATCTTGCTGCTACAAAATAATGCCAATTTTTAACTACTTTATTCATATCTGCCCTTACAAAAAACACTGGCTGGCCTTTGTTATCCAATTTTTAGGATGTCCCTCTGTGACAAATAGTGCATATGATATCTTTAAAATCAATATATGATTGAAGAAGTGTAGAGTATTCATCATCTTTAATGTCAGGTAAAGAGTAGAACTCATTAATTGCATGAGGGGTGAACTTCACCAGTTTGCCTTTGACTCGTGCTTTATGGTGCTCATGCATTGTAGCATTGGAGTAAAACTCCTATACTACGGATATGACCTTTGGTTTTGGGTTCCTGCAGAAAATCTCCTAATGGCTTTTGGAGGATACTGTCTCTACGAGGGAGCCCAGTGGTAATAATAAAACTTCTTTTTGGGACAATGGGTTTATGAATCACCACTTTGATATAGTGCTAATATACTTCATTCACGAACACTTTGCTATCAAATGTAGGAGGATCATCTGCTCTACCCTTATTCTTTGAGAGAGACAATTGTGAAGTTTTAGGAGCTATCTAACTGGGGCCTTTTATCGAATAGTTGGTGTGCACTCTTGAATAAAAGGAAAAAATGGGTGATGAATTCTCAAATTGGGGTCCCAATTCGATGCACTCTATGAGCAAAGGAGTGATGATACCATTAACAGCAGATAGTGTGAACAATTTCTCACCCAATGGAGCTTGATTTGCAGTTAAGAATATGGAGAGTGGATGTGCCTTGTAAACCTTTAAAAACTTCAAAGAGTCTCACCCAATTGCTTGAAAGAAATGATTAATCCAGCAAAATAGGAAGTAAAATCACTTAATCTAGGTAAATAAGCATAATTTAAGCTTAATGGTAGTGATAGGAGGCAAGCAATGGTGATTGAGGGTGAATAGCGCTCAAACCGAGCATCGCGGCTCTCCTAACTCAAAACGGACGAGCGCTACGGCGCTCTCTATAAGAGGCCTACGGCCTCTTCACCTCTCCCACCCTCTTTTCACTCATACTAACCCCCAATCACCATTACTTTCCTCCTATCACTTCCATTAAGCTTAAATTATGTTTATTTATCTGGATTAAGTGATTTTACTTCCTATTTTGCAAGATTAATCATCTATTTCAAGCAATTGGGTGAGAATCTTTGAAGTTTTCAAAGATTTCGAAGGGACATCCACTCTCCATATTCTTAGCAGCAAATCAAGCTCCATTAGGTGAGAAATTATTCACACTATCTGTTTTTAACGGTATCATCACTCCTTTGCTCATAGAGTGCATCGAATTGGGACTCCAATTTGAGAATTCATCACTCATTTTTCCCAAATTTCAAGAGTACACACCAGCTGTTTGATAAAAGGTCCTAGTGAACTATCCAAGTTAGATGGCAAAGCATTCGTAAATGAAGAAGTATATCAGCACCATATCAAAGTGGTGGTTCAATAAACTCATCGTTCTAAAAAGAGGTTTTATTGTAAGTTTGAACAACCAAGAGACACAGCATCCCATATTTCCTTTGCTGTTGAGTAGAAAAGATAGGTATCACCAATGTGATCCTCCATAGAATGAATAAGGCATGCCATGACCATTGAATTCTGGACTTTTCAATTGTGAAAAAATGGATCTGTTGAATTCGGCTTTGTCATTGATTCATCCAAGTAGCCAATTCTTCCCTTTCCATGAATTATCATATGAACTGAACGGGACCATTCTATAAAAAAAATTTACATTCAGTTTATGGGTTGTGATTTGTAGGAAAATATTTTCAGTATTTGCAGTGAGGACAATTGTAGAGGGAACTGAGAATTTCATCCCTCACCTCTTCTTGCCCTACCATGGTTATTTTAACCATATGTTCCTCAACCTATGTTATTTTAGTACTCTGATACTATGAAAGCTAACATAGGGAAGAAGACAACTCAAACACTACTACTGAAAGACTCTGGCTTTTTTAATTTTATTTTGCCAAACTTATTTATAGAAACAAGCTACAATAGGATAGCAATAATTGCATAATCTGGAACCTTAAAGAGTATGAAATTATAGAACAAATATAAAAATCATAAATTACTACCACAGTAATAGCTTTCTGTTACTGTTACTGCAACAACGTTTTTCATTACAAAACTCAAGGATGATTTTTTTTTCTAACAAGGAGAGAATTATGTAGGATGATATTGTTTATTTTATTCTTTTATGATGTAATTATTCTTTAGGATATATATATTTGTAATTAAATAATTGGGGTAATTGTAAGATTAGTTACATAGGTGGTTGAGTCAAACAAATTTTTATCCCTTTATTTTATTTTATTAGGATTTACCTTTCAGTAAGATTAAGTTTTCTTATTTTAATTGCCCATATATATAGCTTTAGAAAAATAAAATAGTTACATTATATTATTGATTAATTAATATACAGATTATTGAGTTTTCTCCAGAATTACTGGTTGTTTTCCTTTGGTTCTACACCAGTGGCAGACTAAAATTATTTATACTCTCATTTTATTGAGATGGTCATTTTTCTTTATTCATGGGCCTATCATTTGTGTCTGAGTTCAATGAAGTGATGGGCATTGTTAAGCGGGAGGCATTGATGTTTTTAATGTTGAAAAGTAAATTCCTTTTCTTCGTAGTAACGTAGTTGTTAAAACTATGGTATGCTACGGCTTCTGATCTGCAGGAAGCCTTCTAGTTGGTAGAAGTGGTGCAGAGTCTGATATGCTGAAGAAACGGGTGAAACAACTTAATGAGGCTGGGTTGAAAGCAGAGTACCTGTGTAGCAATGATTTGTTTAACAAGGAACCTTCTCTGTTGGTGGATGAAGACAGTGCAGGGGCTTTTCTATCTGATGAATACCAATTGGATGCTCATCGCACTGTTGCATTTATTGAGAAGGTTATTGTTATTATTTTTTTGGAGTTTTTTTTTACTTGCAAGTAATTATCATTATTTTGTTTGTTCTTTAAGCATATTTATAACTTATAGTCACAAATTTATGGTTGATATGTAGGCTAACAGGCATTTTGCATTGAAAGGAAGATATACAGAGTTCTACGATGAGCCTGTGAAATGTTTCGTCAGGTTTAGTTTTTATTTCTTTATGTTTCACTAATGCTAGGAATACAAGGAAGTTGCTGAGTTAGAGAACATTTTGTTGGATCAATTTCATTATGTGCAGTTCTGGTAGCAATGGAGAGGTTGACGCAGTTGAGACTAACAAGAACACATTGTACAGCAAGAAGGCAATTATAGTTGCAGCTGGCTGTTGGACTGGGTCTTTGATGCATGATTTGGGTAGAAAATGGGGAATGGAGTTAAATGTTCCTGTTAGGCCCAGAAAGGTGTGTATGCATGCATCATGAATTGACCTATTCTTGCATATCCTAGGATTCCTTAATTCTTTTGCCATCTACCCAGCAATTTAGAACCCTTTTTCTTTTGGAACGTAATAAAGGGAAGTGGAGTCACAATTCCTGACTTCTATTTGCTGTAATTGTTTGGTTTATGGGAGATGACTGATGAGGTGAGCTGTTAGTAGTCAAAACTTTCTGCTAAAGAATTTCCTTAAGACAACTTCTAACTAGACAGGAGAGTTTTGAAAGCCATGTAGATATGTACTTGAGCACATTTTACTGACATTATACTAAATTACTAATGGACTCAAAATTTCCTTATAATTTTATCCTAATTTCCTCCTTAAAAGGTAAAAAATTATAAATATTTATTATTTTAGTCCAGATTATCTATGCAAGGTTTCAATACAGTTGCTGAATTATTAATTACTCTGGGCCCTCATTTAACATCTTAAGCTTTTCGGATGAAATGTTTGATGATATCAAAGCTTCTATGACTAAGTGGTCAAGTATTTGATTCTTGCGCTCCCATTCTCCTAATTAAATTTCAGCCAAAGGTATGGTGGACCTTCACCCTTTATACATTTCAAGCCCTTTTTTGTAAGGGAGCTTGTAGGGTCTTAGATATATTAATAAAACAGTCTTCACATAATAGTTCAAACTTTGGAGATGAAATGGTCCTTGACATAGTCCTACTTTTTAACTTATATTCATTTGCTGACTCTCTTTGAGTTGGCATTTATAATTAATTAGCAAATTATCGATGCCCCAAATTAAAGCGTCAATTTTAACATCTAAAAATGTCATAAAATGTACAAATTAGGCAAGATGAAATCACCTGCAAAGAATTTGTTTAGTGCATTATACTATGTTGAAATTATGTCTGCAAAAGTTTTCATGGGACTATTCTGGTAGCAGACTACAAATAATAACTTGGGTAGGAATTAGATTAACACAAGTATGAATACAGCGAATGAATTTAAACTTGGAGTAAATTACAGGGATCAAAGTAGTGCTTTAATCTTTTCCTTTTCTAATGAGTGGTTGGGAAAGTCATGTTTTGGATGATATGGATGAATTCACTGATATTTGCTGTAGATCTAGAGTGTCTTGACCCAACCAGATGCTCTCTTTCTCTCTCTCTCTCTCTCTCTCTCTCTCTCTCTCTCTCTCTCTCTGCCTACTAAGATTGTGTGAGCATGTGTATACACTATACACATTATAATACAATGGGGCTGGCTCTTTAATTATAATTATAAAAAGTAGTGGGTAGTTATTTCAATTGTAACTACCCACTATTTTGTTAATTATTTTAAACATTTTTAAAATAAAATATTATATATATATATATATATAAGTAATTTTATATTAATTTATAAATAAACAAAATAGTGGATTGGCATGCACGTTGGTGCATGTCAAGCCATGTGGCTGACAGGAATATGGTTGTGGTTTATGTGTCACTTATCACTTAGCTGATATATTTTCCTCTTTAAACCACGAGGTAACCACCATAGAAGAAAATGTCATGATTAGTTGTATTAGTAAATAGTGAAAAGAAAAGAAGCCATGACAGGTGTAGCCCTGGACAGAGCTCCAAGACTCAAGGTCTAAATGCATTACAAATGGTGCCAAATTTTAAATAGGGATTTTGGGGTGTTATGGCTTTAGTTGTAAAAGGCTTTCCTTCTGGAAAAACTATCGCTAGAGATGTGCTGCTCTCCTCACTGCTCCCACACTTCCTAATCACCTTCTTTGAACGTAGCTATTTTCTACCTCAGATATTTTCAATTAAATAATCATCTGCCCATTTATAATAAACATGCAGAGGCATATGATCCATGGTTTCCTTGTCTCTAGTACTCAGTGCTAGCAGACATTTAACTGTGATATTCTAATCGGTGAGACAAGTTGACTTATAGCTATATATGTTTGGGCTTATGCTGCTGTACATCTCATAGATATAGATTAATTTCTGTATCTTATATTTATGTTGACTGAAGTTTGAAAGAAGAACACGTTTGAAAGAGGAGATAGCTGATTACAGTGTAACTGCTATGATTTTGTCTTTAAAGTTATCTAAAGAAAGCTAAGCTGAAGAAAAAACATTTTGGTTCTGTTTGATGCTTCAGGAAAAATCAAATCATAGGGAGATTCTAGAAGTGAGTTTCCAAAGAGAGGCGGTAAAAGCAATTCAATTCAATGCTAACTCCATTGACTAGTAATGATCCCTAAACATTATAGGATTTGATTCCTAATAAAGACCAAATAAGTTACCAGAATGATCCCTAAACATTCAATGCTAACTCCATTGACAAGTTTAGGGATCATTACTAGTCAATGCTAACTCCATTGACAAGTTCTTCAGTTAGTTTTCTACCAAAACCTTTAGTTTATGTTTGGTATAATATAAAGCATTTTTGTTTACCACAGATTTAATTACCCAAGCAATCTAAAGTTAGAGATTAATTACCTAGATAATTATCAATAATCTGTTTACGATATCTTCGGAAACTTAACTCTGGCTAGAAAACTAACTGAAGAACTTGTCCTTGCTGTTTTCAAAAACTGCAGAGAAGAGCAGAAGCAGACCCACTCAGCCACAACCATTGCATTGCTCAACTTCATCAGACCTTTACCTTCTACCTCTGATACCTCATCATTTCTTTCTTCTTCTTTAACATCATCTTCTCCCAAGGCCTCTTCTTCAGACAAGTCTTGCAATTTTTGACGACATTTTATGCATTGCTCTCTTGCTTTCGCCTTGACCATTGCAGTCTCTCCCTCTTCTTGCAGCAAGTCTCTTCAGCACCTGTCGAATATAAAGGGATTTCAATCAATAACTCTTGAGGAGTAGAAAATATAGTTCATCATTCCCTGCTTGATTTCTCAATTGAATAGGAAAGGCCTAATCTAGGACTAAGATAAATATATTTCCTCCTTTGATTCCCATGAAGACATCTGTATTGCCTCCATTGTCTACAAATCATTCCAAAGAGGGTGAAGAAGAGGAAGATCTCAAAAAGTAAGAAATAGATAAGATAAAACAGAAACCATGAATTGATTGAGTAGATGAATTTCAGTCAACGGAGCAGGAAATATGAATATATGAAGCTCCTGCAGAAACAAAGAAAAGCATAGAAGGAATCCTGAAATCTTGTGGGTACAGGTGGAATTAAGTTACCCATATTGTTGGTTTGGGAGATGGGAAATTAGGATTCTCATGAAACCTTGCTTACAAACTTATACTAAACATGGTAATCTAACTTAGTAGAGTTTCCAGGGAAATATAAAAGAATTATTGTACCAAAGAGCACCTTAAGTAAGATTGGAAAAAAAACCTTTTTTGATAGATTTTGTGGATAAATGTGATGCACAATATCTTGCATAGTCAAAGCTGCAGAACAGCTTATTAGTTGACTATGCTCCTCACATCCTGACTTGTACAACATATATCTGATGATGAAGCATTATTTGGTTTCTTCACCTACAATTTTTTTTAAATTTTAAATTCATTGAAGCATTGTTGACCAAGCAATTGCATTGACCTTTGAGAAAAATTTATTGGTTCGCTACCTACAAGAAATTTGTTATTTCTTATCCATTGTATGTTTGATTCACATTTTGACAGGGGAAAGAATTGATAATGAAGAATGCAAATATGAAAACAAAGGTGGTTTTGCAAAAAGCGAATTTATACCGTTTTAAGTCCAGATTCTGCTGTGTGGTTCCTTGGGAATATTCATAATAGTGTATGTTTGTAATCCTTCTGTTGATAAAATTGGAAGAGTGAAAATTCGGTTGAAAATAAAGAGACCAAAAAGTTACAGTATTGAAAGACTGATGGTGTATGCATGAACCTTACCCCTTAACCCTTATTCATACTCTAATATTATTACCATACAGTGCCATTTATATCCTTTATAGTAGCTGCACTACAACCAACTCTTAGCCTACGAAACTTTCCCTAATCCTTTGTGCCTCTTAACATAGTGTGTCGCAAGATCTGGGATTTATTTTCAGATGATCTGGAATTTATTTTCTGTTATATTTGCTTATGTTTTTTCTGTTATTTACCATATCTGATTAGGTTTATTGGGGAAGATTACTTTTCTAAAATCTAGGTGGTTATTCCGGTTATTTGTTTCTTTTTTTCTAGGAGGATATCTCTTCCTATTTTTTAGGAGATTGATTGCAATCTTTTAGGATATGATATCTTGGCAGTTTATTGCCAAGACCTATATATATTCGTGTACCTATCTTCAGAATAATGAATGAGAGGAATTTCTTTTCTACTCTTCTTTTCTTCATAGTGCACTACTATTAACTCTCTTTATAACCTAAAACACTTTCCTAAATCCTTAATATGTCTTAAGACGGCCCCTTAAACTGAAGCTTACGAAGGTTGCAACTTTTTAGAAATAAAATCCAATTGAAGAGAAAAACAAAGAACTTGACCAACTCAAATAAAAGAACTCATCCATCAACTCAAGAACACGGTTGTCAAACTTGTGTTTTAACTTGTAAAATTGTTCAAGATTACGTGTTTTGGTCAGAAAAACATGCCAACTTGATTGTAAAATCGAATTTTGCTGAAATAGCTACAAATGGGCCATTTTCTTCAGCCTCTGATTCATGCAACACTTAGCTTTGTTATCTGTCCCTGCTCATCTCGTAAAGAAGGGAATATAGCAGCCCACAATGTGGTTCTTAGCAGCAAACATCACTTTCTTCCTGATGCTGCAGAAACACGCAGCAACCCTCCTCACATCCTGAACCCAGCAACTTCAGAGTTGCAGCAGAACAGCTAACAAGCATCTTGATTTTGAATTCTTGACCCACCTTTGAGCAAGGACATTCAAGTTCCTGCTTCCTTTTTCTCTCCCCATGGCCCCTTCTTCCCTTTTAGCAACCTGTAGCTTTGGAGGAATAGTTGAATAGTAATTTCAATGTCTTGGTAGTATTCTCTACCAAAAACTATGCTATTTCCTATTACCTTTTTTTTCATTTTCTTTTCCTCCATTTTATGATGCATGTTTAGTGTGTTTATCATGGATATATGTAATTAATTAGCTATTTATTATAGTATGTAAACTCTTACGATCTTACAAGTCGAGTTTACCTCCCCTCTGCAAGTTTACTTGAGCTCAAGTTTGACAACCATGCTCAAAAACTTAAGTAACCAGCAGTCCTCCTAACAACATCCTTGATGGAAAATAAACCCCACATTCTTTGACCTGTTTCCAATTTACAATTTCTTTGACCATTGTCTTGACTTCTCAACTCGGCCACATTTTCTAACACAATGACATATCTTCCGAGTCCTTTTTCTCCCTGCTAGTCTCTTCTATTTACAATTCCCTTGTTTGCACCAAGAGCTTCAATTGCAATTTTCTAGGCAGCAAAACCTACAAACCAACATTAAAACATTTATCTATAATACTAAACTATTGCAATAACTGAAATAGAATTCAGCATTAACTCTATATAAGAAAACAGTACTTGGACGGATTGAAATCCCAGAAAAGAAGTGCAGACTTTGTGAAATATATGATAAAAAAAATAATAACAAGTTGCTGGATTTTCTTTTGTTGGGAAGCTGGGCTCAGGATTCAAGGTGGGATGATATGTCACGTGCTCTAATACCAACAACAACTAAACATTTTCCCACTAGGTGAAGTCGGTTACATAAATCAAACGACGCTACAGTAGCCTATTATAAATGAGATCAATAGATAAATTATTAACTATTACATCTTTCTTAATAGTTTCACCTATTGTTTTCTTTAACCTTCCTCTATCTCTAACTATCGGACTATTTTTCATCTACTCTTTTCAATAGAGCTTCTACAGGTCTTCTCCACACATGACCAAATTACCTTAAGCGAGATTCTAACATCTTCTCCACAATAGGTGTTATCCCAACTTTCTCTCTAATTCACTCATTTCTAATCATATCTCTTCTGGTGTGTCCATACATCTAGTGTAACATTCTTATCTCTGTAACATTGAGTTTATCTTTATGTTGTTTTTTAACCGTTCAACATTTAGTACCATACAATATAGCATATCTTATAGTTGTACAGTAGAATTTTTCTTTAATTTTGAGCGGCACTTTTCTATTACAAAGTACACTCGAAACCTTCCTCCATTTCATCCATCTTGTTTGAATCCTATGGTTTACGTCCTACTTTACTTCGCCGTCATTTTTTATAATAGACTCAAGATATTTAAAGTTTGTAACTTGTTTTAATATATGGTCTCTAAGTTTTACTTTTTAATTCGTATTTGTTCGTCTTTTACTAAAAATACATTCCATATATTATGTTTTATTTCTACTTATACGAAAATCATGTATAAAACTTGTCTCCATGCCTCTAATTTTATATTTGTTTTCTCTTTCGATTTTCCAACTAAGACTATATCATCTGCAAAAATCATACATCGACCCCAAATCTTGTATATATTTGATAATTGCATCCAAAATCAAGTTAAAAAAATATGGATTCAGAGATGACCCTTGATGTAGTCTAATAGTTGTGAGAAAATCTTGTGTCTCTATTTTGTGTTCTCACGCAAGTCGTGATCTGATCGTACATATCTTTGATTGTTCGAATATACACAATATGTATTCATTTCTTCTCTAAAACCTTCCATAAAATTTCTTTTAACACTCTGTCATATATTTTTTATAGATCAATAAAAACCATATGCAAATCTTTTTGCCTCTTTTGACAACTTTTCATCAATCTCCGTAATAAATAAATTGCTTCCATAGTTGACCTTCCTAGTATGAAGTTAAATTAATTATCTGTGACTTGAGTCTCTTGTCTTAATTTTTATTCAATGATCTTTTCCCATAACTTCGTAGTGTGACTCGTGAGTTTAATCCCTTTATAGTTAGCACAGATCTGTATATTTTATTTATTTTTATAAATAAGGATTAAAATACTTCTTCTCCATTTATTCGACATTTTTTTAGATCTCATTATCACATTAAACAACTTAGTGAGCTAATTTATGCTTTTCCTTCTTAGACTTTTTCAAACTTCAATAAGTATATTATCGAGTCCTACTGCTTTATCATTTTTCATTCTCTTCAAACTCTTAAATTCTACGATAAAAAGTGTAATTACGGTCCTCCTCTGCAACATTTAGTCTGTAAGAGTTACAGGTCAACTCATGTCTTTTGTTAAAAAAACCCTTAAAAATAGCTCCTCGTTTAAATATCTTGTTCTCTTACCAAAATATTACCTTCTTTATCTTTAATACATTTCACTTGATCAAGGTCTCTTCGGTTCTGAGGATCTAATTTCCTGATGCCGTTGGGTACGGGTTTGGGTACTAGTGACTCAAGTCTTTTTGTCTTTCTTTCCCAACTCTTGGCAAACCTGTAAATTTTTCTTTCCCCATCTTTAGTTCCTAAAGATTGATATAGTCCTCAAAAGCTAGTTTTCACTTCACTCACAGCATTTTTTGCGTCTTTTTTAACTTTATATTTTTTTCAATTTTTATTATTTTTACATAAGTGTCACGCTTTATAACACTCTCTTTTAACCTTAATATTATCTTACACCTCTGCATTCCCCCCACTAAGATTTTTTACCCTTTGATCCAATGCCTCTTGATTCTCCAAATATCTCTCTTGCTATATTCTTAATTCCTTTGGCCATCCTGTCCCACATATTATTAGCATTTCCCTGGACCTCCCAAATCCCCGCTTCCTCTACTTTTCTTTGAAAATTCTTTTATTGTTCATTCTTCAAAAATCACCACATAATTCTCAAAACCATTTTCTTACTCTTTCTTTCAACTATTCTCTTAATCCATATGTCCAAAATTAAAACTCTACATTGGGTAGTCAAACTCTCTCCAGGTATGACTTTGCAATTTGTACAAAACTTTCTATCTGATTTTCTTATCAAGAAGAAATCTATTTGAGAGTTTACTCTCCACTCTTGTATGTGATAAGATGTTCTACCCGCTTCTTAAAGCAAGTATTTACTATTGTAAAATTAAAGGTTAAAAAAAATTCAATATAGTTTTACCCTCTTCATTTGCTTCTCTTAACCCAAAACCTCCATGTATACCTTCGTATCCTTTAGATTCACTCCCTACATGTCTATTTAGATCTCCTCTTAGGAAATTTTTTTCTCTCAGAGGTATTTCTTGAACCAAACCTTCTAGATTATCTCAAAAAATTCTCTTGATGGTCTTCTAATCCAACTTTGGTAAACATATACTAATCACATTAAAAGTGCCACGCTCCACTACAAGCTTTAAAGTTATAATCCTATCACCTAATCTTTTTACATATATCACGTTGTTCTTTTATTCTTTATCAACTATTATACCCACACCGTTGCTAGTTCTTATCTTGCCAGTATACGAAAACTTAAAACTCGAAGAATCTAATAGTGTCCAGATTTAAAGTGTCAGAATTTTCTAGATTTTGGGTGATAGTGTTTAAACGACCCCACCTAGTGGGAAAAAGTTTAGTTGTTGTTGTTGTTGTTGGGTGATAGTGTTTAAAACCTAGAAATCCTGAGAAGTAGCAACAGAATTTGTAGTCTGGATGGTTGTGCAAACTTAGCACCATCGTTTCTTGTGTAAATTGCCTTTAAAAGGCATGAGGTGACTTAACTGATAACTGTTTTGTTGGTTAACTAATGACTATTTCCTTTGATTCTTTATGTTTTGTGTGAAGGGTCACCTACTTGTGATTAAGAATTTCAATTCCCTTCAATTGAACCATGGTCTGATGGAGGTAGGTTACATCAATCATCAAAATGCTACTTCACCTCGGACTATTTCTGGTGTGGAATCATCTGATCATGAGCAAGCCTTATCTATTTCAATGACAGCAACTGTAGATGCAATGGGGAATCTTCTTATTGGTATATTTCTTGTATGGCCTATGTAATTGTCCCCAATGGGGAATCATATCTGCGTAGTTTATATGCTCTATGTATATGTTGATGATTTGATGTTCAATGTTAGATATGAAGACTGCATGTTACTTTTATTATAATGAATAAAAATTAATTTTCTTAAATAGAAAGTGATTATGGTGGGTTTTGTTCAATGACTTGTTTTTCTTGTTTATGCATAATAGATGTTTTGTAGCTGATATTGCCCTAGGTTTTATGAAGTGGATCTCTGGCTTGAAGTGTCAATTATTTCGTTTACTGTAAACATGTTTGCATCTCCATTCTTATGTTTACCTTTACCCTTTCGCTTAATCTCATGCCCTTTTAAGAAGGTGAATTGAGGATGTGACTTGAATACATGTTGGGTGCCTAACTTTGACTAAGCACAAGGTGGAAATAAAAAGAGAAAAAAGAAGAAAAAGGAAGACATCAGTTGATATGTTTTGAGATTGTTCGTTTATAGTTAGGCCACATGTCCACTATGAAATTATTATATGCTTAAAAAGGTGTTATTGGATGGTCATGCTATCATGGTCTTCATCAGTATATTTAAGACGGTTTTTGTTATATCAAGTCATTTAGTGGCTAAGATAAACTTTCGGACTGAAGTTTTCTTTTATTCAAATTCAACTCTATTGAAGTTTTCCTTTATAAATGGTTTCCTAATCATAAATAAATTTTATGAAGTAGATTAATATTGGTAGTGGATACATATGCTTTTGTACTTTTTATGGATTTTCATTTTAACATTTTCTCATTTTTTGGTTGAAAACCAAAATTGTTCCAACCATCAAGGGAGTAGCCGTGAATTTGCTGGGTTCAACACTGATTTGGATGAGTCTATTGTCCATTACATATGGAAGCGAGCTGGAGAGTTCTTTCCCTCATTAAAAATGCTTTCACTTTCAGATCTTGGTGCAAGTAGAAATGTGAGAATAGGATTACGACCCTACAGTGAGTCCTAATATCTTTCAATTCTTCTGCAGTTGAACTGTTGCTTTGTTATCTTGCAGAATTTCACTGTCTGTGAAGTACTTGACTTGAACAAATTTTACCATGTCAGTGCCTGATGGGAAGCCAATGATTGGGCCTGTGCCTGGCCTCTCAATTGTGTACCTTGCCGCTGGGCATGAAGGGGTAGGGCTTTCTATGGTGAGTTTGCATAGACCTTCCTATTGTTAGACAAATAAAAGGCCTTTCGAGAACAAGATTGCCTATTTATTTGAAAATGGCAGTGAGCTTGCTTTAACAAATTTCAATTTATCCGGCCAATGCAATTGTTTTTCTTTTTGACCAGAAAGTATTTGAAAAATCCTTTTTAACTTTGGAGCAATTTCCAGGCTTTAGGGACTGCTGAAATGGTCACTGATATGGTGTTGGGCCGTCCTGGAAAAGTTGATAACGCACCTTTTGCTGTGACTCGGTGCAGTTGATTAAATGCATGCTACTCAGGAGAAATGAATTTGGTTCATTTGACAGAATCATGGTTGTAATTATTAATCATGATCTAAGACTTTTAAGGTGCGACTTGTAATAACCAGTGTAACAGAAAATTCATGTTTTGAATTGAACGCACTACAAATAGGTAGTCAAATTGTTAGGGGGCTGGAATTGCTTCGGAATTTGCACAAATTATTGTTTTATATAATTTTTATAATAGTTTTATTTATATTTAAAGTTTACTTTAATAATTTTATAGGTTTTATTATGATTTAAATTTCAACCTTTACTATGTAGTAATAATGGGGTGGTACAAAAAATTAGGCAAGGTGTGTCCAAATATAAAAGCAAAATTCTAGATGCACAACTTGAGAAGTTTAATCAAACACAAGGACCATTTGGATATGGCTTAGTCATTACAACTCAAGACAAGAAAAAAATTAGTAAGTTAATTTATTTATAGTCTTAAAATTAAGTGACATTTAAATGTTTACTTTAGTATCATATATCTCTCTCTCATATATGGTAGAATAGTTTTAGAAAAGAGTGCTAACAATTAATAGTCAATTGCCTTTCACAATTTAAACCTCATTTGTAGTGCAGCTGAATATAAGAGAAATTGTAGTGTCTTTAATTACATACATTTTAAGAAAAGAAATTACTTGAAGCAATAAATGTTTAATGTTTCTGTATTTGTTAAATATAATTTTCAATTTGAAATAAGACAAAAGGATAAAGAGGAGAAAGGATCGATATACATATTATCCTATTTATTTATCTGAATGTAAAATTTGATGATGGATGGATTACCGAAGAAGAATAGTCTTGCCTAGTGAGAAATCACTCTTATATGGAATTTCAAAAGGGCTTCAACATTGATAAATGAGCACTAAACGAAAGGAGAGGAGTTATTCCAAAGTTCAAACTTTCATAATTCATTCTTATTTCTTAAATTTTTAAATTCTTAAATTATATATTTTTAGTTACATATATATGTTTAGTCCAAGAAATTTTAATATTGTTGTTAATGAAAGCAAGAAAAGCAAAGAAAAATTGCTTGAGACACGAGATGAAATTGATGAAATTGGAGATGATTGTGTTGGTTATAATGAAAGGAAAAAAAATGAAAAGTTACTAGTTTCCTTTATTTAGATTTAAAAATCTATGATTTGTAAATTAATTATGCTTTTCTAAGTTAATTATTTTTAAAATTAATGAGATAAATATATTATTTTGAAAATTTTGTTTATATTATTTATTTATTTATATTTTATATTATATATTTTAAGTTATTCTTGAATGTATCTGTAAAATTCAATATAATTCATAATTTAAAAATAAATCTTTTAATTCAATATTTAAATTGCAATTAGACAACTACGAATATAATTATTTTTTTCAGTATGATTAGCGTATAAATAGTAATTTAAATTGATATGCTGTTAGGTATCCCTCTTCCGGTGACTCCTTTTGCTTCAGAACCAAATGTACGAGGGCACAACAGATTGTAAGCCATCCTTGCAGGGCCACGTCTGTTCTTAAGCTTGGGGTCATTGTTTCTCTTCAAGATCCTTGTCTGAATCTTCTTTAGTTCTTCACTGAACTTTGCAAATCCATTCCGAACCTCTTCATCGTCTATCCACTCAGAAGATGGCTGGCAACCCAAGTAACATTCATCAGTGGTGTGTCGTGAGAGGACATCTACTAATGCTACAACAAGACTCATCTCAAATCTTGGCGGCATCATCTGCAGGAAAAATTTATCCGGATCCTTGAGGAAATCACCGAATTCATGTGTTCCTTCCTCTGGAATAAACTTTTGACACAGTGTTGGACGAGATGGGGGGTAACCAGAGTATGCATATTGCCCATAGTTAAGTGAAGCGTGAAGAGCAGAAGTAATCCATATGAGAGTTGTCAGTGCTTCTACAAGGTTTGGGAGAGTGCTCATTTGATTCCACCAAGTCTCATCCCGCTTATCCCCATGGCCAACATTTCGAATTTCTGACCACCATGTCTGGAGCTCAACATCGGACTTGACAGCATCATCGTCTTTGTAGAAGATCGAGCAGAAGTCCTTCACCCATTCTCTGATGGCAACCCATATCTCAAGTCCGTCAGTGGCATAGGGATAATCAGGCAAAAGAAGTTGAATCCCTGTGGGGTTATCCACATCTGGGTCTTTTAAAGCCACACCCCTGAAAAACCATTGATGTCATTGCTTTAACAAAATTATTAATTGGAGCTTTCAAATAAGTAGTTAAAAGTTTTATCTTTTCTGTACAAATATGATAGGTTTGTATTTTGTTCACGCTCTTAAGTTGAAAGAACTTTCAAGGGACCAGTGTAGTAAAACTGTTTATAAGCTTTTCGGTATATTAAAGTTAGCGAAAATATTTTTTATTTTTATTTTTAAATTATTATTTATATATTTATTTTTATTATTTTTTAATTATATAATTATATTTTTATTTTTATTATTTTATAATTATATAAATAGTAAAACAATGTATATATAATTTAAAATAATTACAAAAATATCATTCTTATAATACGTTACAATATTGAAAATTTTAAAAATATTTTTAAAATAAAAATAATAAATAATAAATAAACATATTTTTATATTTATTTTTAATAAAAATAAAAATAAAATATGAAAACATTCAAAACAATCATATTCTAAATTTTTCTTGTTACCTAGAAGCAATTTACCTTTTGAGTAGATCAGCTGGAAGTCCTTGTTCATCGAATCTCCACTCTTTGTAGAGCTCAGAAGATATCTCCATAGAGATTTCCCCAGAAAATACTGCTCTCTCGAGAATTCCTCCTGAGCTTACAAGGATACTTCTCACTAGGGCATTTACGTGCATGGTGTCTTTAAAATGAGGATTCAAGATCCGATGGATTGGATGCATAACACTCAGCTGTCTTCTGGTGGCAATGATAAATGGTTCAACAATGGCATGGGTGTGCAACCTGTTAAAAACTTACTTTGCAAAAAACTCAATAGCACAACAATCGCTCAAGCTGTATATTTATATATGGTTCAGTGTATGCAGAAGTTGTTAGGAAACTGGAAATCTGGGGGATAGAGTAGCTTTTTGCTTGCGAAGAATTTCTCATTGTTCTTTTGTTGTCCCTTCTCCGTTTTCTTTAGTTTTGCTTCTAAATTACTGAATTTCCACTTGTGTAGAAGCATATATAATTTCTGTAGCCTCTTCGGCTCCATGTTTTCATATGAAATGGCCTTCTAAAATTGGGTTCACGTTTTCTATTTTGATGCAACCCAGTTCAAATATATTTCCTACTCGATGAAATTTAACCAATTATTCTATGCAGAAGTCATTTTCTATAAGAAACTCAGGCTGTCCATCTACGACCCATTAATATTTATTGGCCACTGTTGAATATCAGAGAGAGAGTAAGAAGGAAATGTAAAGTGCAGAGAGTTAGAGAATCTGAACTATATTTCATATCCCACGTACAAATGTGTATACAGCAGTATATATAGACTGTAATCATGCATGTTGTGACCCTCACCGTAACAGAAGTTTAAACCATAATGCAAACTGAATATCCAACGTGTCATAACAATCTAACAACCTCCCGACTACACGTCAACGTAAACTTTGATACCTATATATCTCTAACATCCCCCCTCAAACTCAAGGAGGGTGAAGACACGACATTGAGTTTGTTCCTGAAATTTTCAAATTTATCCTTTGACAATGCCTTAGTAAAACCATCAGCAACTTGATCTTCTGACAAGACATGATGTATAACAATTTCCTTCTGAATTGCTTTATCACGAACAAAGTGTAAGTCAAGCTCGATATGCTTTGTACGTTGGTGTAAAATGGGATTTGCTGTCATCCGAACTGTAGACAAATTATCACAGAATACTGCTGGAATGTTAGCTGGAGGTGATTTTAACTCACTTAGTAATGACTGTATCCATTTGAGTTCAGCGACTACGTTTGCTAAGCTTCGATATTCGGACTCGGTACTAGACCGAGAGACTACATTTTGTTTCTTTGAGCTCCAGGAAATGATATTGTTGCCCAGATACACGCAGAAGCCAGATATAGACCGTCGGTCAACTGGATCAGCTGCCCAGTCTGAATCACAGTACCCTTGTAAGGTTAAGTCTTTATCTTTAGTGACCAGGAGACCATGATTAATGGTGCCTTTGAGATATCGCAGAACCCGTTTAACAGCTTTCCAATGATCTTGCAGCGGTTCATGCATATGCTGACATAGTTTATTCACAGAATAGGATAAGTCAGGTCTTGTTATTGTGAGATATTGGAGAGCACCAGTAATTGTTCGATATAATTGAGGATTTTGACAGAGTTGTCCTGTGGCAGCGAACTTTAGCCCAGCTTGCATTGGAGTGTTTATCGGTTTAGCATGTTGCATGTTGGCTTTGCTAAGTAGCTCCTTGATGTATTTACATTGAGTCAAGAGAAGCTGATTAGATGGAAGTTGACAAACTTCAATGCCTAAGAAAAAATTTAACCTGCCGAGATCCTTCAATGGAAAGGCTTGATTTAACTGAGCTATTAATGTTGATACTTCAGTTGAGTTGTTTCCTGTAATCAAGATGTCATCTACATAGACTAGGAGATACATGATTGAGTTTGATGATGATTTGATGAAGAGAGACTGATCACATTTGCTTGTGTTGAAGCCTAGTGATAGAAGTACTGAATGCAGTTTCTGGAACCAAGCTCGTGGAGCTTGCTTCAAACCGTAGATTGACTTGTTGAGTCTGCAAACTAGAGAGGTGTTGGAATGCTTGAAACCAAAAGGCTGTTGCATGTATACTTCTTCTTCTAACACACCATTAAGAAATGCATTATTGACATCTGCTTGCCTGATTTGCCATCCGCGTGATACTGCTAAGGAGAGGACAATTCTAATTGTAGTTGGTTTGATTACTGGACTAAACACCTCACCATAATCAAAGCCCTCTTTTTGCTGAAATCCTTTTGCAACTACACGGGCTTTATATCTGTTAATGGACCCATCTGAATTTCTTTTAATTCGAAAAATCCACTTGCAACCTATAGCTTTCCTCTCATTGGGTAATGGAACCAGAGTCCAGGTTTTATTCTTCTGTAAGGCCTCAAATTCTTCCTTCATGGCTGCATACCAATGTGGACTTGTTATAGCTTCCTCTGCTGAACTTGGTTCTGTTTCTGTGAGTAGTATTCTAGGTTTAAAAATTCCAGCTTTTCCTCTTGTTATCATTGAATGAGTGGGAGGGAGGTTCTGATTATTCTGTGCAGAAGGATGATGATGATTTGATGATCCAGCATATGTTGAAGAGTTACCATCATGTGTGGGTATAGCAGAAGTGACTGAGTTTTCAACTTGATTATCTCTATTGGATGCAGGAGAATTTTGAGATGACTGTTCTGGGTGGCTGTTGTGTGTGGGATTATTAGAAGCCCAGTATCTGCCATGTGGTAGCAGGTTTGGAAGTAAATTTGATGTTTTGCAGATAGTATCATTTTTATGCTTTGCCATCGAAGATTCAAGACTTCTTGTTTTGAAAGGAAACCTGCATTCATCAAATTTTACATGTCTGGATATGTATAGCTTTCCTGAAGGGTGGAGACACTTAAAACCTTTGTGTTTGGTACTATAACCTAGAAAAATACATTCAGCTGATCTATACTCCATCTTGTGTCTATTATAAGGTCTGAGTAATGGGAAGCAAGAGCAACCAAATACCTTGAGATGAGAATACTCTGGTGTCTTGCTGAATAGCTTTTCAAAAGGGCTGATATTCTCAAGAACCTCTGTGGGTAGTCTGTTTATAACATATACTGCTGTTTCAAACGCATGGTCCCATAATTTCAATGGAGATGATGAAGCTGCCAGAAGAGTTAAACCACATTCAGTGATGTGCCGATGCTTTCTCTCAACTAACCCATTCTGCTCATGAGTATAGGGACATGATATTCTGTGTATGATGCCATGATCTTGCAAGAAGGAAGCCAGTGGTCGATACTCACCTCCCCAATCACTTTGTAGCATTTTTATTTTTCTGTCTAGTTGGAGTTCAACTTCAGTTTTGAACCTTTGAAAAACAGAGAATGCTTGTGATTTGGTAGATATCATGTAAATCCAAGTGTACCGTGAAAATGCATCTACAAAGCTTATATAATATTTGTGACCATTAGAAGATGTAATAGGTGCTGGCCCCCAAATGTCAGAATGGATTAACTCAAGTGGGTAATTAAATTTCGTGTTTGATGTATGAAAGGGTAACTGATGCATTTTTCCTAGGCAACATGATTGACAAAACTCAAAAACATTTTTATTAAAAACTGAAATATTACAAGCTTTCATGACTCTGTTTATTATAGAACCTGAACAATGAGCTAGTCTATGATGCCATAAAGTGTACATATTGTTTTTACTCAGTTGATCCTCGGAGAGTGTAGAGCTGTCTGAATCTAGGATAGTTGAGGATGTTTGACCAGCAGATTTATTTGCAAAGGTGTGATGAACTGAGACAGGGTGTATTTGATTATCCAGGTGTTGTAACTGAAAATTACTGAACTTATACAATCCATCAATGAGTTTCCCTTGTAGCAAGATCCGGTTGGTATTTCTCTGCTTCACATAAACTTCAAATGGGTGAAATTCGAAATATACATTATTGTCCAAAGAAAACTTTGACACACTTAGTAGATTCTTTGTCATAGCTGGTACATGAAGTAAGTTGTTAATTTTCAGAATTGAAGCTGTAAAAGGTGATTTAATTTCAGATTCACCAACATGAGATATTGACAAACCTGCACCATCTCCCACGTACACTTGATTTGATCCCTGATATCTTTGTTGACGCATGAGGTTTTGTGAGTGAGGAGTCACATGATTAGTTGCTCCTGAGTCCAGATACCAGTCAGGATCTCCTACTAGCTCAGGAGTGGCAAATTCATTTGAAGGAAATTGAGTCAAATGATTCTGCATTCTGTAAACATTAGAACTGAGATTCCCATAGTTGTTATTAGTAAAATTTTGATCAAAGCGATGAAAGCAGTTGATTGCAGAATGACCAGGCTTCGAGCAAACTTGGCAGACTAAATAGTTGCGTCCTCTGCCTCGATTGAATCCATATCTTCCTCGATTGAACCTACCTCCTCGATAGAATCTTCCTGGACTGTTTGAATATTGACCTCTGAATGCATAGTCATTGTGTCTGTAGAACTGATTTCCTCTATTGTAATTCAGAGTGCCAGGATTTTCATTGTTTTTGTGTACTTGAGCAGCATTCACACACGAGTTGGCTGTTTCTATTGATGTACTATGATTTACAGGTTTAACATTCTTTTCAATTCTTGCTTCCTGAGCCAGTAATAGTGCTTCTATTTCATTAACAGCATACGTTTCTTTTCTGGTAATTATGGATGTTATGAATGCATCATATTCCTCAGAAAGACCTCCAAATATATATTCTATGTGATCTACATCAGAAACAGGACTACCAATAGCAATCAATGAATCAACCAGGCTTTTTATCTTTAGCAAGAATTCATTCATAGAGGAGTCATTTTTCTTGATAGATCTAAGTATTGTTTTCAATTGAGTGCCTTTAGCAAGTGTCTGAGATTTAAAGAAAGTAGTGATTCTGGACCAGACCTGGTGGCTATTTTCGCATCCAACAACTCGTGTTAGCATGTTGGTGTTCATAGACGAAAGCATCCATGACAATATGAGCTGATCTTGCAACTCATACTCCACATGTTCTTGACTTTCTTTACCTCTTTCTTCATCTTCTGGTGTGAGAAATTTTGGAGGTGCTTCGCCATGAATAAACTTCAACAAGCTTAAACCCTTGAGTGCAGACACGATCTGTTGACGCCATAGAAGATAATTGCAGTCGTCAAGTTTGATAGATACTGAGCTACTGAATGTTGTCAACTTTCCTCTCTGGTTTTGAACCAGCGAAGAAACTAGATCCACATCATTTGCCATATCCATGGTGAGTTTAGGGCTCTGATACCATGTTGAATATCAGAGAGAGAGTAAGAAGGAAATGTAAAGTGCAGAGAGTTAGAGAATCTGAACTATATTTCATATCCCACGTACAAATGTGTATACAGCAGTATATATAGACTGTAATCATGCATGTTGTGACCCTCACCGTAACAGAAGTTTAAACCATAATGCAAACTGAATATCCAACGTGTCATAACAATCTAACAACCTCCCGACTACACGTCAACGTAAACTTTGATACCTATATATCTCTAACAGCCACTGGCAATTTTTCTATGTGATTTGCAATAGACAACCAAAAGTGTTGTCGAAATCATTATTTCAACCTGCACAATTCCCACCCTATATTTAAACAACTGAATCTGAGTTTCAAAATCTTAGACCGAAATTATATTTTTATTTTATTTTTGATAGATATGTCAACTTTCAATTTAACACTTACAAAATAAATTTTTAAATTAAATTTTTTTAAGGGAAAGTATTTATAATGTTACTTTTCAGTTAGTTCACCGTGTCTAAAATTTAATATTAAACTTAATTCATTTTTAAAATTATAATTTTATGTTATATTTATTTAACTTTTGACGTATAAATTTATACTCACGTGGTATTTATAAGCATAGTTTCTAATTTTTTTTTAATCAAATTAACCCTAATTAAAAATTCTACTTATAAGTGTAAGAGAGTGCTATATTAATATTAAATAAATTTTAATTCATATATCAAGTCAAATAAATATGGTAAAATATTACAATGTTAGTAGTGTGATAAATTTGGTGTCAAATTTTAAATGGTGATTTAATTGAAAAGTGACATTGTAAACATTTTCATTTAGGAGAGATTAAATTGAAATTTTAATTTTTGTGAAACTAAAGATTTATTTGATTCTGTTTTTGTTTTTTTTTTTAAATTGTTTTTGAAAAATATGTTTAAAAATTATTTTATAAAAATATATGTTTGATAAACTGTTTTCAAAATATCTTATTATTTATTTTTTGGGTGTTTTGGAAATAAAAACATATCTCCCTTATTTTTGTTTTGTTGTTTTAAAAACAAGTGTTTTCAAAACTTATTTTTAAAATAAAAACAAAAAACAAGTTATTTTAAAAACAGTTACCAAATAAGTTTTAAATTAAAAGTTCATTAATCTGTCGTGGATAAAAATATGATTTTTCTTATAATTTTATTTTAAAAAACAAAACCTTTGTCAGGTAAAATGGTGATGTTTAATATGGGAACACTAATATTTTTGTGATTGAAGAAAGATGTTCAACTCACCAATGGCTGATTAGTTGATGGAAAACAGTGTCATTAGCTGCAACATGTGCCTTAGCGAGCTGCCAAAGTGCTGCTTGGGTTCCCTCTTTAGCTGGAAGAAAAACACTATGGTTTTCATTTCCCGGAGGTAATGCAGGCAAGCTAAGTTCTATTGCTATTGGCTTTAGCGTGTCATCATTCCTCAAAAATAATAATGTCCTTGATGCATAGGCACAGACCCGATTTGTGTTTATGCTGTTTAAAAAGGGAATGAGATAGTCATGGTGGTCGAGCATGAATATTCTCCTTTCATACAGCGCCTGAGAGTACAATTATGTGAAGAAAGGGGAAAAATTAAATTAGATCCCCAATTAAGCATGGTCCTTGGTTGATAGTGAAATTCAATAGTTTCAGAGTAAATATTTGATTCACTAATGATAAATTAAAATTTATACAAATAAAAAAAATTGCAATTTTTCTATCAATCCAAAAAATATCGCAATGTCTCTTTAATTTATATCTATCTAAATCAGAAGTTAAGTTTGATGTTAATTCGGCATGTAACTTTTGTACTAAAAAACCAATGCAAAAAGTCTATTCCTTACTTACTTATACCCCAATCAACACTACACTAACTGAAAAAAATAATTTGATAAAAGAATACAAGCAAGTAAGAAAATTATATAATAGACTTTTTAAATTGGTTGAATAGAATAAGAGTTATATGCAGTGCACTTAAATATTAAAATATTATATTTAATATCTGATTTAGATGAAAGAGTGTCTATTACAATAAAATATATAAATTAAAGTGACTTTGCAATATATTTAGATTAAGGAAGAAATTTCAATCGAGAGAATATATCAAAATGGATAAGTGTAATTTTTTCTAATAACTACGATAATAAAAAAGCATGCATATGGAAGAGATACTACACCAAAAGATCTTGTTTAATGTACATAATTTGAGATTAAAGATTTGTTTGATTCTGTTTTTATTTTTTTGTTTTTAAAAATTATTTTTAAAAATTATGTTTAAAAATTGTTCTACAGAATAAACAAAATTATTTGATAAATTATTTTAAAAATATGTTATTTTTTGTTTTTTTTTGTTTTGAAAATAAAAACAGAAAATAAAAATAATTTTTTTTATTTTAAAAACAACTTATTTTTTTAAAAAAATTTCAAAATAATAATAAAAAACAATTAAAAGTAAAAGACAGATTTTAAAAACAAAAAACAAACAAGCCCTAAGTTTTTCTTCTCTATTCTATTGGTATTGGTATGGGTTACACTGGGAGAGCTAACCCTCTCCTTTCGCTTGCCCCTTCTATCCTCCTGAGGGCAATATCTGAATCCATTTCTAATTTGCACCCATTGCAAAGATTAATTTTACCAGCTAAATTATTCGACACCTCCAGTTTGAGTTCTGCTAAATAACAGATTCCTTTGGATCGTAGCCCAACAATATGGAATTGCGGTGTGAGTGTCTTTTAATTTCTATGTGATTTTGTAATTCTTTTGTTTCAGGTTTTGGATATGTTAGAGGGATTTTGTTTGACTTCTAGAGGCAAATGTTGCTTCTATCTTGTATGTTTTCTTCTGCAAAGTTATGGGTTTGTGCTCAAGTTACAAACTCCTCAAAATATAGTAAAATATATTGATTGATATACAGCGTTTTGAAAATTACACTTATATTTCATTTAAATTTAATTTATACAAATTTTTTTTTCAATTGTAAAATTGTCAATGATATTTATATTTTATAAATTTTTTAAAAATTCATAATTAGTCATAAATAATTTAATTCCATACATTATCAAAATGTATAATTAATATTTATAAAAATTTAAAATAAGAGAAATAAGTATAATTAATTTTTTTGAGAGTTAAAAGAATTTGAGAGAAATTTTTCTTTTAATTTGAGTGAATGTAATTTTTTAAAACTTTAAAGAAAATAAATATAATTTACTTTATTTTTTATTTAATCAAATTTTTTGTACAAAAAAAGAGAGGAAGGAAACTATTCTCTCCATCTGCTTCTGTTTTCCAAAATAGCATACTACAGTGGAGGGGGAAAATGTCTTTAAGACTTGTCAGTCTGGAACTCCTTCCACTGCTGTGCCACATATTTAATCATGAAGAAAATAAAATATAATTGTTATTGGGAAGGTCTCATGTTTTGCTAACTGGTTGGATAATTTAGTTAGGCTCAGATGGCATTAATTTTAACCTTTAGGAGGCTTGAAGTCTAGTATTGGATCCTTGTATTTGGTACTAGAAAATATTAATTTTTTAAATATTTAAAAATATATTTTTAATATATGAAAATTTTAAAATTTATGTGTTATATATAATTTAAATAATATAAAAAAAATAATTTATTTATTTATCTCATATTCAAGTTTTATATAAATAAATTTTTAAATACACATAAAATTAAAATACTTATATATCAAACATCTTTTTGTCTACTCTTAATCCTTGAGCCATCGACTTTTAATGTAACTAAAAAAAGGATAGTTGGACTTGGTTTACTGATTTATGAGCTCCATAAGCTTGAAAAGCACAATAACTATGACTACATCAAATTTTGTATTATTAAGTTTAATATCTTATTTAGTTAGTACTAATATTGACTATTAAATAAAAATTTAAATTCTTTGACGATAATATTAATTTAGTAAAGTTCCAATGTATATATTTGAATATTGAAGCAAGGTAAATTGTTGCAACAATTGCAAGAGTTTTACTTCCTTAAATAAGAATTTTACAAATGTGTTTGGTTGGTGCATTGGAAGGAGGATTTGTAAGAATAATTCATGAAAAATGATATAATCTTATATTTGATTTAATTTAAAAATATATATATTCTAAAAAAATCTAACATAAGAATTTATTGTTATATATTTCTATCTTCTATCTCTTTAGAAGAAAGTGGGAATGTTAGACCCCTATGGAGTGGAAATATTTTTTTAAAGTTAAAAGATATTTTACTTCTTTTATCTTACTACTCTCGTATTTAAATTTAAATTTTAAATTAAAAATGTCAAAACTCTAAATTTAATATTTTAAATTTTAAATTTTAAATTTTAAAATTTTAAATTTTAAATTCTAAACATACAAATTTTATATATATTTTAAATTTCAAACTTTAAATATTTAAATTTTAAATGTTAAATTTTAAATTTTAACGTATATTCTTATATTTTTGTTTATTTTTTAATATTTTATTTAATTACACAAGTATTAATCTTTTTTATATATTAAAAATTAGTATGAGTAATTTTGAAGATTATCAAACATTCTGAAGAATATGAATGAAATATAAGAATATTAAATTTGAAAAAATAGAATAAAATATTGTAAAGAATATTTGTGATAAATCAAATATAAAATTATTATATTCTCAAAAAAGTTACAAGAGAGAAAAGTGAGACTGTTGCTACTTACTTGGAGAAGTGTCCATCCCTCAAGATTCTGTTTTATGTCTGAGGGCTTTATTGAACTGTTCACTCCAGTTTTGCTTCGGGGTGGGAATCTCTGAAAGGTATATATTGAAACCAACAATAAGTAAGGTAGAGATGTGAGTTCAAATATCATTTAAATTACACAATAGAACCATCAATAGTAGGGGTGTACACAAATTTGGTAAATTGAAAAAATTCCGTCAATCCGGTTAAATGGAGCCGAATTTTTATCCATCAAAAAATATAAATTGAGTTAGACTGAGTTTAAAAATTTTTAAAATTTACATAATTGAGTCAAGCCGAGCCGAGAATCTTAAAAAATAAAAAATAAAATGTACCAGCCAGTCACAATATACAAGAAATTTTTTTTAAAAAAATTATTTATACTTTCACGTATCACGGTTCCTCCATATTGAAATTATTCCCCCCACCCAATCACTTTTTCTTCACGTTTTGCCCACCACCCACCCATCCAACCTATTTAATATCTATCCTCCATGTCTTCCCATAAACCCAACATCGATTAAACCTATACAATATTCATCTGCAACAATACAACGATATACCCATCCCCTTCCTTTTTCTCTTTTTCCCTTGAGTTCTCTGTCATCCCCAGTTCTCCATCTCTTGTTGCAGTTTGTGAGTTTGGCATAAGCTTCCAAGTCCAACCGCTACTGTTTTTAAAAGTTGGCTAACATTTCTTGCTTGCCCATGGCCAATTATTTCTTTAAATGAGAGGCAACTTGTGGCTATTTCCTGATAGTAGGGGGTATTAATCATGGTGTTGTGCTAAGAAATTGATTCACGATTTAAAACTACTGCATCGCATGCAGTCACCAAAGATACCATGCGGAACCTCAACCCTCACCAGTTTTTTTTTTTTTAGTAAAGTCTTAATTTACTTTCTTAAATTTGTAATAAAATTTAATTTATTCCTTAAAATTTTGTTTTATTCCAATATAATTTTAGTTTTTCATAAACGTCTCTTTTTACTCTTCAAACTAATTCTGTCAAACAAATTAACAAAAAAAATGTTAATATAGACACATATTTATTAAATTATTTGTTCAAATAACTAATTCAGTAAATATTATCTCAACACAACAATATTTTATCATTTTACTCAAGTTTAAATCAAAATCTTTAAATAAAGTTAAAATAGTTAAATATTATTATTTTAGGATGATAAAAATATTTTTCAATAAATAAGTTATTTAAACAAATAGCTTAACAAATTAAATGTCATATGTTTTTATATTAACAATTTTCATTAATATACTTGATGAAATTAATTTTAAAGACTAAAAATATATATTTATGAAATATTATGGATATATTCAAATAAAAAATAAAAAATTAAATCAAATTTTACTGTAAGTATAAAAATATTAAAACATAATTTCTTTTTTCTTTGTTTAACTCGATCAACCCAACCCAGTTGACTTGATAGCCTGGAGGAACCTCAAGTAACACGGGCTCTAAGGATATTGGGCCTCATATTTGAGACCCAACTATAATCGAGTCAGTTCCCAAGCCAGGCACAAATTCGGCCCATCGTGTACTCTCCTAAGTTCAATAGTAAGTTGCTTTATTAATAAACTAATAAAGTAATCCGTGACATAGTAATATTGTAAAGTTAATTAAACTGCAATTAGCTTGCCAAGTAAATATTCCAAGTGAACTTTATAATTAAAAGAAGTGGCAAACTAATGATTAGTCACTTCCCTAGGTTTTATAGTAGTATATATCTTAGGAATTGGAATAATTTACATTAGTTAAGTGTATAAATAGACTTTTCCTTTTTAAAATATTTATTTCTAGTATATTATATAAGCATTTAGATTATGATTATATATATATATAATACAAATTGGAAAAATAATTATTTTACTTGGGTCATGTACTTTCTCATAGTGCTGGATCTATATCCATATTTATAAGTGATGAAGAAGTGACGAGTTTCTTCTATTCAAAGAGATAGTAGTTTGCAATCTTATTTTTAAGTTTGAGTTGAGTCATAAAGATATTTATATGTTTAATTTTGGAAAGTCCAATTTAGTAACTATTACCATTTAATTATATTGTGGTATTTTTAATCTAAAATTTAATTAAAAAATCACATAAATATATTTAAATGATAATTTTTTTTAATAAAAGTCTATTTATTTATATCTTGGATATTTTTAATATATAGTTTGAAGGCTTTTGCTAAGATTAATTGACAAGTGTAATATCTAAATATCAACTTAATCTTAGCAATGACATCATACTATGAAACTATTCTATTCAATGTATAATTAAGTGAAATATATATATATATACACTTTTAAAAATGAAGTTATTCAATATTTTAACAATTAAATGATTACTCTTGTTAAAATTTAAAAAATATCAAAAAATGATTAAGTAATAAAAAAATCACATGTAAAGAAATTGATTTTAAGCCAATCACACAAAGATATATTGTAATTTATCTTAATTTTAAGAGTAAAACTAATATTTTTATTATACACTTTATCCCTCTATTTTGAAAATATACCCAAACTCTATTAAAACTAAAGATATACAATAAGATAAACATCATTTTCTTTATTAATATTTTTATTATACAACTTTTTATTCCTTCTATTAAAAGAATATATACAAATTTCTCTTAAAAATTAAAAAATTCTCCAACTTAATTATAATGTCTTAAATAATTTTTATAAAAGAGAAACAAATAAAAGAACATGCCCTCAAATTTTTCTTTTTTTAAATTTTTTTTAGTACCAATTATTCTTTTCTAACTATTTTGTCTTCTTATCTTTCATGCTTAATATTATTTTTAAATACAATAGAAAACTATTATGTAATAACAATAAAAAATTGTAATAACTGTAAAATTTAACGAAAATTTCAATTAAAGAAAATTTGAAATAAAAGAAAAAATTTCAAAAATAGGGATAAGAATCGTAAAAAATATGTATATCTACTACATAGGTTAAAAAAGTATAAAGAAAATATGAGAATTTACGTTTTGGCGCGTAATTTTTATTTTTAAATAATAGTATTTTGGTATAATCAAATATATTTTTATTTGTTTAAAAATGATTATGTTTTGTTAAAAGTAAGTAGACTTTTAATTAAAATGAGTATTGTTTTGCTTAAAATAATTATATTGGCCTCTAATGAATTTTTGTTGTATTTTCAGAAATATTCTTTCTTTTAATATATATAAAAATATTTATTTTGAGATTTTTTTTATTACGATTTTTATTAAGAAAAATCATAATTCAAGAGTTCAACTAAAGGTTTATAAAAATGTAAATTTTTAGAAATTTTTAAGAAATTTTAAGATGAAAAACGGAATTTATATGAATTTATATAAAAGAAAATCATATTATTTAATTATTAAATAATAATAATTATTATTATTATTAAAAAAAGGAAGGGAACGTACGGAGACGGCATCGAAATTTCAGAACAAAAAAAAATAAAAATAAAAGGGGAAGGGAACGTAAGGAGATGGCACCGAAATTTTAGAATTCTGAAACTATGAATAGTGAGTGAATAGTAACCTTCAACTTTCTCTTTAGATCTAGAGTGTCTATTGGCTTTCGATCTCAAAACTGAAGGTGTTACTGGATTCAGAACGAAGAATACTATAGTTTTGACCGATTAATTTTTCAAATCAGCCGTTGAATCGCCGTAGATTTGAAGTAGAAAATCTCAAAAAAAGATAAATTCTGAAATTTTTATGTAGAGACCTCCAATTGAAATTTTGACACCGTAGATAGATTCAGGAGTTAGATAAATCTTAGGATAAGTATATTTTCGGCCATCTAACAGCCTTTTTGTTTGTTGTGAATAGTATTTTCCGGCGGTAAATAGTGACCAAATTCCCAAAGTTGGTTTTTTTATTTTTGAACTCTCCAGATATGTTTTTGAGGTCAATTTGATCAAATAGAAATTGAAAAAGCACATTTTAGAGCTGTTCAATCTGGAGCCCTTACCCTGTGAGTAGATGATTCTTCTTATTACTTGCATTATACTCTTCTTGATATTTGAGCATATATATGATTATGTTTATGAGATATTTACACTTTGATATGTTTCTAAAATGCATTAAATGATCTGAATTGCTTACAATTTGAAATATGGTTCAAGAAGAGTATTATAGTATTTGAAAATAAATTTTTGAACTCATGAAGTATCTGATTTTACATGTATTTCTCATTAAATGATAAAGTGAATATTTATGCATGTGACATTATTTATAAAGCTATATGTTTGCCTCAGATAGAGGCATGTATACGTGATTTCCATGAATGTGAAGTTTTGACATATGAATATACAGAGACTGAAAGTCTGCATTATATTGAAAATTTTATATTGGATTATATGGTATATGTGCATATGATATTGATTTATACAGTGATATGTTTGCCTCGGATATGGGCATGTATACGTGATTCCCCTAATTAGGAAGTTTTGACAGAGGAATATACTGAGAATGAAAATGTTGTATTATAATAGTATATTTGTTTTGATTAATACAGAATATATGAAATTATGGTTTTATGGAGGAATCCTATTGGAAACACTGTCTGCTAATAGCAGGTGATGTTAGCCCTGGTGTGCACCTTGATTGCCTCAGCTGGCAGGGGGTGGTGCTAGCCTTGTGTGAGGGCCAACACACGGGAGATGATATGTGATGGAGAGCGAAATGCTTCCTATATGGGCGAGATGTCATTTATATTAGATGTGATTTGCCTTCCCTTACTGTGTGCTTGAAAAATACCCATATAGAGTCCCTTCGCGTGTCATCTTGAATGGTAGTAGGGCAAACCTCAACGGGATGCTGAGTTTAGGCAAATTCTATATCACCAAAATACGGAATGGATCAAACTCTGATATGGTGGTTTTGATATGGGATCCTCCAGATGTTTTCACATGAATTATATTAATGCATACCATGATTTTATTATCGTACTTACAGCATTACTTATGAATTTGAACAGAGATGATTTTGAAATGCGGGTCCCATATGGATGTACCTCTGATTTGTGATTTTCAAAGTATAAAGTTTTAAAATAAAGAATACATCCACATGTTGACATAAGAGGTGATAGGAAGTATTATCTGTTCACTGAATTGTAAAACTCACTACACGTGGTTGACATATTTTTCAGATAAAAACTCAGAGTTTAGTCTTGCAGCTTCTTGATCGACTAGGTGTCGTACTTCTGTGGTGAACCTAAATTGTTTCTTGACTCTCAGTGTTTAAAAATATAATATAATTGTACTCTAGAGTTGTTCTGAACGCCACAGGCAGGATCCCTGCTTCTGTTGTACTCTGATATATATATGTACTTGGTTTGTATATGGTATATGTATGGGAAAATCTAAATGTATCTATTTCCTTGATAAAAGATTGGAATATTCATGTTTATGGAAAATATATATTCATGATATACGAGTTTCACGTGCTCTAAAATTAGGGGCGTAACAAATTGGTATCAGAGCATTAAGTTTTTCTGTGGCTATCAAAGCAAAGGATTCTTTAGTAGGACCTTTAGTATCGATATGAACCGGACATATTTATACTTCAGGTGCTGCTGAGGGATTTTATAGGGTTTCAAATTTCTTTCTATTCTAAGTTGCTAAAATTTATAGTATAAGATAGATTGAATATTGTGACATCTTAATAGGTATCTATGGGTCAAGTATTTCCTGAAAGTGAAAGGGATGGGCAACTCAGAGAATTTAAAGAATTGAGATAGATACCAAATATGATCATTTCTGAATGTGATATCTGTTATACCCGGTTGTATAGATATGTTAGACTTTGATGTGATATTGAGAATTAATTAGTTGGCATTATGTCATGTCATTTTGAAATGTCACTTTAAGGTGATTAAATTCAATATTCTTGGAGAATTTTCTTTCTTGATAAAATGGTATCGTAGTGAGATACCCAGTAATCTAATTTCTGCTTTAGCAGTCCATAAGTAATTACAAAAAGGTGCCAAGGATAATTGGCAGTGGTGAGAGATATTGATATAAAGTATACTAGTGTAAATCAAGTTCAAGTGGTTAGAGAATTTTCTAAGGTATTTCCTGAGGCATTTCCAGGATTATTCCGAAACAATAAATAGAATTTCATATTAGTTTACTTCTTGGAACTTAACTAGTATCTATATGTCTATATAGAATGACAACCATTGAACTTAAAGAACTGAAAAGGAATTAGTTACAAGACATGTAAGACAAGGGATTCAAATGCCCTAGTACTTTTACTTGGAGTGCTCTAGTTTTATCTGTGAAAAAGAAAGATAGATTACTATGACTATGCATAGATTATAGACAGTTGAATAAAGTGACAATGTATAATAAATACTCATTACTTCGTATAGATAATATGTTTGCCTAGTTACAAAGTGCTCAATATTTTTTAAAAATTGACTTGATTTGACATCTGGATATCATTAATTAAGAATAAGAGAAGATGATATTGCAAAAAACTTGCTTTCAGGATTCGGCATGGACACAATGAGTTATTAAAGATGTCATTTGGATTGATAAATGCCCTACCTATATTCATAGATTTAATAAATAAGTAATTAAGTCATCCCTAAGTCAAGTTGTTAATATATTTATTGATGATATACTAGAATATTCCAAGAGTTTAGAGGATTATAAGCAATATTTAAAGATAATTTTACAAACTCCAAGGGAGTATCAGCTATATGCTAAATTCTCAAAATACGACTTTTTACTTCGTAATATTACTTTCTTAAGGTATGTGACTAGCAAGATGGTATCTAAGAAAAACTCTGAGAAAGTAAAAGTGGTACAGCAATGTCCACATCTTGCTACAGTTACATATGAAGATCCAAGTCCAATTTGTGTTTTCTGCTATTGTCTGTTGTCCATTCTATTTAAACTGTAATTGGATCAGGTACATGAACATATGCTTGTAAATCATCAATTAACTTCTCAGCATTTGAAGCCGAGATGAGAATTCGTCGTGCTGAGTGTGAGATGAACCTTTGTTCCATAGTATGATCAAGAAAAGACAACAGACCATCAAAGAAATTGTTAACATTTAACAAACCTATCGGTTTGTGATGCATATTTAGTTGTGTCCAAGATACTATTTAAAAAATTTCTTCTAAAGTACAAAAACTCCTTGGTAAGGCAATGAAGGCATCAACATTGCTCATTATTCTAGCTATGCGCTCATGCATGGAAGCAACCCTAAATTCTTCCCCAATTATCTTTCCTAAGATGTTGGATGCAGTTAGAGCTGTAGGAATAATACCTAAAACTTGACATCCTCCTACATGTACAGCTGTAGACACACAACCCATTAATCCACGGTTACCTCCACCATAGATTAAATGAATTTTTCTCCTGGCCAGCACCATACCCAGGTTTTGTGCTGCTTTCACATATTTTCTATCTTTCCCAGGACTGGAACCACAAAAGACACAAATGTTTCGAAACTGACAGAATGCGATTCCCTCCATAGTTATACACACTTTAACTTTGAGTATGAAAGTAAAGATACTAACGTGTGTATTTATAGAATTCAGAGGACATACATATGATAACTATGTGAATAGGCTGGGCATAATTAGAACAACTATGTGAGTGATTGATGCATATAAGATAAATTGAAGGTGAAATTTTCAAAAATGACGGCAAGTATGTATATGTACAGTAATTGTGATAGTCGTTCATATTAGGCATATAAAGAGAATAAGGTTAAGATATCATCATAATTTTTTTTTTCGTGTTGTCCTTGATGAAAGATTGATATCTTGATTCTTGTAGAGAAGTTGTAGATGATAGGCGTCATTGTAAAAAAAAAAGTGAAGATGCAAACCAAATAATTATTGAAGAGGGACAATTAAATGATTTTTCTTATTTTCTCAATATTTTTGCCAATCAACTATCGGTATTATTAA
Source organism: Gleditsia sinensis (assembly GCA_037074535.1). Classification (NCBI taxonomy): domain Eukaryota; kingdom Viridiplantae; phylum Streptophyta; class Magnoliopsida; order Fabales; family Fabaceae; genus Gleditsia; species Gleditsia sinensis. The sequence continues at coordinate 57,829,235 of CM073468.1, read as the reverse complement.
ATCGACTAACTATTCTGAGAAATTTTAATTTGAACTGATTATTTTACAGTTGATTGATTACATCTATTTTGAAGCACTCAACTGCATCCTACCAGTTAACTATGTATTCTTTGATTTTCACAGATTTTTATAAGCTCAGAAATGTTTCTTTTTCTATGTGCTATCTTTCCACCGAATACCAATAAATTTAAAGTAGATTTTGAAACATATATTCAAAACTTGCGGCCACCGATTTTTGCCGAAATAGCAGCTAAGTTTTGTTTACAGATTTTCAAGAATTACAGCCACCGATTTTAATTTTATCTTTGTCCAAATTTCTAACTTCCTATTTTGGCACCATGCTCTATTAAGTATGCCACATTTTCGGCTGTATTGTCCTACGTTAATAATTGGCATTAAATGCAAAGTTCTTTTCCCTCATTACAAGAAAATTTAAATTATTTTCTTTGAAACTCAATTATTATGGTGTCCAAATAGTTAGTAGGTTAAGGTAATAAAAAATTTGTAAGAAATGGACGGATTCCTTATGGTGTTTTGATGAAGGTAATCAAGAATATTAATGGTGTTGAAGTTCTTGAGGAAGAAAATATGAGAACTAGGATTTAAATTAATCTTTGAACTTTTAATTTAGAAATATGAAGAATATTCTGATAATTATGTTTGAAAATAATGTAAGTGATCACGATATTTGTGTTAAAGGTTTATACTATGCTAAATCGAATCTAGTAACAAGGATGTGAATTATGTTGAAATTGAGAATTCATGTTTGAGTAATTGTTGGGAAAGATCTTCTTGAAATGATTGGATAAATTAAACGGGATTGATATAAATTAGAATGAGGTAATTTTGGATATGATAGAAGAAATGATTGAAATGATTGATAATGAATTTATTGATGTTAATAAGAGAGTATAGAGTTATTGTGATGAGGTAAGTTGAAATTGTTAGACATGTGCCAATGGTACATAAATGTTAAAAATGATTTGGTAGATTTATTACTATATATGATTAACATATTGATTAAAGGATTTTAGGATAAAAATATATGATAGATTAAGATGATGATATTCATGGGATGATGTTGACAAGTGAGAATTAAAGATGACTTGATAGAAGACTAGAATAAGAAAAGATAGTTACCCAATATGGGAGTAAAGATGTTCTTTTCTGTGTATATTTTCTAATATTGACTCATAGATATATGCATGCGAGTTTGAGGATATAAAGGAATGAGATACTCAATGATTTAAGAGTTCCTTATATGTATATATATAATTTGTTGAGTACTTTGTATAAAGTGAAATTGATTAGAAAAGAAATAGAAGCAACTCAATATCGGTCAAAAGCTTATAAGGATCATGAATGTTGAGCACTAGAAATTATCAGTTGGTGACCACATATTCTTGAAGGACTCACCAATGAAAGAGGTAATGAGATTTGGAAAGAAAAGGAAGTTACACCCTCGGTATATAGAACCATTTGAAATTCTTGATAGGATCGGTTCAGTGGCTTATTGTTTGGCTTTACCACCTAAATTGGGTAATGTCCATCTAATTTTTCATGTGTCTATGTTACGAAAATATTTACCGGATCCTACACATATTATACAGTATCCACAGATTCAGTTACAGGAAGATTTAACCTACGAGGAACAACTAGTAGCAATAGTGGATAGACAAGTAAAGAAGTTACGGTCAAAAGAAATACCTACAGTGAAAGTGATATGGAAAAATCACTCTTCTGAGGAAGTTACTTAGAAAAGAGAGGAGGATATACGCGCCAGATATTCGCATTTTTTTGAACAATGAGATTAGGATTTATCTGCAATTAAGGTGATGAAATTTGGAGACCGAATTTCTTTAAGGAGGGAAGAATGTAATAACCGTAAAATTTAACGAAAATTTCAATTAAAGAAAATTTGGAATAAAAGAGAAAATTTCAAAAATAGGGATAAGAATTGTAGAAAATATGTATATTTACTATATATGTTAAAGAAGTACAAAGAAAATATGAGAATTTACGTTTTGGCGCGTAATTTTTATTTTTAAATGATAGTATTTTGGTATAAGCAAATATATTTTTATTTGTTTAAAAATAATTATGTTTTGCTAAAAGTAAGTAGACTTTTAATTAAAATGAGTATTGTTTTGCTTAAAATAATTATATTGGCCTCTAATGAATTTTTATTGTATTTTTAGAAATATTCTTTCTTTTAATATGTATAAAAATATTTATTTTGAGATTTTTTTATTACAATTTTTATCAAGAAAAATCATGATTCAAGAGTTCAACTAAAGGTTTATGAGAATGTAAATTTTTAGAAATTTTTGAGAAATTTTCAGATGAAAAATAGAATTTATATGAATCTATATAAAAGAAAATCATATTATTCAATTATTAAATTATTATTATTAAAAAAAAGGGGGTAGGGAACGTACGGAGACGGCACTAAAATTTCAGAATTTCTGAAACTATGAATAGTGAGTAAATAGTAATCTTCAACTTTCTCTCAAGATCTGGAGTGCCTATTGGTTTTCGATCTCAAAACTGAAGGTGTTACTAAATTCAGGACGAAGAATACTACAGCTTTGACCGATTAATTTTTTAAATCACCTGTTGAATTGCCGTAGATATGAAGTAGAAAATCTCAAAAAAAGGTAAATCCTGAAACTTTTACTGAGACCTTCAATTGAAATTCTGACAACGTAGATGGATTCAAGAGTTAGATAAACTTTATGATAGGTATATTTTCGGCCATCTAACAGCATTTTTATTTTTTGTGAATAGTATTTTTCGGCGAGTGAATAGTATTTTCCGGCGGTGAATAGTGACCAAGTTTCCGAATTTGCTTTCTTGATTTTTGGACTCTCCAGATACGAATTTTAGGTCAATTTGATCAAATAGAGATTGGAAAAGTATATTTTAGAGCTGTCCAATCTGGAGCCCTTACCCTGTGAGTAGATGATTCTTCCTATGGCTTGCCCTATACTCTTCTTGATATTTGAGCATGTATATGATTATGTTTATGAGATATTTACACTTTGATATGTTTCTGAAATGCATTAAATGATCTAAATTGCTTACAATTTGAAATATGGTTCAAGAAGAGTATTATAGTATTTGAAAATGGATTTCTGAACTCATGAAGTATCTGATTTCACATGTATTTCTCATTAAATGATAAAATGAATATTTATGCATGTGACATTATTTATAAAGCTATATGTTTGCCTCAGATATAGGCATGTATAAATGATTTCCTTGAATGGGAAGTTTTGACATATGAATATACAGAGACTGAAAGTCTGCATTATATTGAAAATTTTATACTGGATTATATGGTATATGTGCATATGATATTGATTTATACAGCGATATGTTTGCCTCGGATATAGGCATGTATACGTGATTCCCTTGATTGGGAAGTTTTGACAGAGGAATATACTGAGAATGAAAATGTTGTATTATAATAGTATATTTGTTTTTATTAATACGGAATATATGAAATTATGGTTTTATGGAGAAATTCTATTGAAAACACTGTATGCTAACAGCAGGTGATGTTAGCCCTGGTGCGCACCTTGATTGCCTCAACTAGTAGGGGGTGGTGCTAGCCTCGTGTGAGGGCCAACACATGGGAGATGATATGTGATGGAGAGCGGAATGCCTCCTATATGGGCAAGATGCCATTTATATTAGATGTGATTTGCCTTCCCTTACTGTGTGCTTGAAAACTACCCATATAGAGTCCATTCGCGTGTCCTCTTAAATGGTAGTAGGGCAAATCTCAGCGGAATGCTGAGTTTAGGCAAATCCTATGCCACCAAAGTACGGAAGGGGTCAAACTTTGATATGGTGGTTCTGATATAGGATCCTCCAGATGTTTTCACATGAATTATATTGATATATACCATGATTTTATTATCGTACTTACAACATTACTTATGAATTTGAACAAAGATGATTTTGAAATGTGGGTCCCATATGGATGTACCTCTGATTTGTGATTTTCAAAGTATAAAGTTTTAAAATAAAGAGTACATCTACATGTTGACCTAAGAGGTCATAGGAGGTATTATCTGCTCACTGAGTTGTAAAACTCATTACACGTGGTTGATATATTTTTCAGATAAAGACCCAGAGTTTGGTCTTGCAGCTTCTTGATCGACTAGGTGTTGTACTTCTGTGGTGAGTCTAAATTGTTTCTTGACTCTCAGTGTTTAAAAATGTAATATAATTGTACTCTAGAGTTGCTCTGAACGCCACATACAATATCCCTATTTCTGCTGTACTCTGATGTATTTGTACTTGATTTGTATATGGTATATGTATGGAAAAACCTATATGTATCTATTTCCTTGATAAAAGATTGGAATATTCATATTTATGAAAAATATATATTCATGATATACGAGAAAAATTAGGGGCATGACAATAATTGTATATTCATTTGTTTGATCTAATAGATATTCATATAAACAAATTTAATTTGATATTTAAGTGTGAAAAAATCTATTTCTTAATCATAGAGGTAGAGTAAAGAAAGATATAAGAAGAATGGAGAGATTCATATTTGAAAAATGAAACATCAAGACCAGAGAGATGGGAGAATAATGATATGGATTATATCTGTTTATTGTAAAATGATTTGACCTATTAAAATACTAATTTTATTATTAAAAAATTGGTTAATATTTTTTATCGTATTTTATCAATATAATAATTTATTTACAAAAAATAAATTAAGAGATTAATACCACAAAGTACACGAAGGAGATAAGCAAACAAAATAGTTAAGAGTAAATAATTGATATTAGAAAAAATTGAAAAAAAATGAAGAACTTTTTTAGATAATGCTATTTTTAAAAAAAAAGAGATTTATGTATATTTTTATAAGAGAAAAAAAAATTATATAATAGAAATATTAATTAGAGAATAAAATATTAATATTTTATTCTTATTTTTAAAAGATTTTTATGTATACTTTTTAATAGAGATAATGATCACATAATAAAATTATTAATCTATGGAGGAGATAATATCTTATTTTTATTTTAAATAAAATTTCTATATTTTTTATATATATAAAAAGAGAATTGTATAATAAAAAATTAATCATAGAGAAAAGAGGACTCTAATTTTTTTTTTTTTTGGATATGGAGAGGACTCTAATTTTAAAGATGCAATGTTTTATACTTCTAGCAAGTAGCAACCGCTAATACCGACTGCATTTATGGGCTTTAACTAGTTCTCTCGTTACATCCAGTCAGTCCTCTCAACTCCTAGTCCCTCCTTTCCCCAAGGAAGAAAGACAACATTGAAATGGTTAATGTACATTATAACCTAGTTGATGATTAAAGCATCGTCCATTACAACTCTTTTCCGTACAAATTAGAGTGCTGCAGGAGAGAATAATTTTGAGGGAAAAAAATGAAAACTAGAGTTGAAAGTTCTTTTTGAAAAAAAAAAGCTAAAAGGAATAATAGAGGAAATAGAAATGAAGATTTTTCACTTAAATTAGTATATATAAAGCCGAGGAGAAATTTAAGTGAAAGTTAGAATATATGTTAATAATATTTCTACATAATTGTGTTTCATAAAATACTATCTCAACAAAAAATAATTATAAGTTAATAAATAATTAAACAAAATTTCTCTTTATTCTTATTCTCCGCAATATTTATAGGACTTTAAAACAAGAAAAACAATTATTTTCTTATTTAATTTCTCTCATTTTACTTTTCAATACAGGCGAAGTGTAGGAAACAAATACCTTCAAGCGTTGGATTCTCACAGGGTGAATTCCTGCAAGCATTTGTCGTGCAAATTCGTCATCATCCATCCAAGCCCATTGATCTTCTGGAAAAACAACAAATTTTATTTTTTATGGGAAAAAAATTGCTATGAAAGTGACATGCATGCTTCAGATAATGGCTCTTTTACCAGATATGATTTGAGGAAGTGGATATTGCACCGGTTTTTTCTTGCTTGCACGAGTTACTTTCTTGAAGAGCTCATTAGCAGCTAGTACTTTCTTCATTTGGTCTCTAAAACTTCCCTGAATTTTTTGGTTTCTATCACCAGAGAATATGCCCAGTATCTCTTCAAATGACTCAAAGCTTCGCCCTCCAGAGCTTTGTGCAAACAATAATTTTGCCTCTGGAATTAGAAAATGTACTATAGCACTGATTGAATTTGATTGGAGCTCCTTTAATTTATTGGGGCTACATCTCTCATCTGCTGGAACATATATATTGAAAATCTTTGCTTCCGGCCGGCTCTCAGTTGATGGGTCTATCATTTGTCATGCAAATACAATACATTCTCGATTAATATCATCAGAACATACCAAAATATGGAATAGTAAGCCTACTCTAAGGAGAGGAGAGGGGGGGGGGGGGAGAGAAGGAAAGGAGTACTAAAGAATCGAATTTGCTTGTGACGGTGAGCATAATCTGCTCACCCAATCAAATTTGACCAAATTTGTTTAAAAAAATATTTCAGATTGAGTCGCATTATTCAAATTTATATGAATTAATTTTTTTAAAGAAATCGAATTTAAACGAGCAAGTCAAATATTTTTTTAAATTCAACCTAACTAAACTGTCATAACCTGATCGATTAACTAGACCAACCTAACTCATTTGCTCACCCCGACTTAAATGCATTAAGTTTTCTTAACATTTATGTCTAGTCGAAGTACTAGCTGAATCGAGACCTTTGAACAAAGTTTTTGGTACATTAATTGATGAGGCATTCTTTCTTGTGTCGACTTAGTCGAGGTGTATTGACAAGTGTTTGTCACAAATAATTTATAGAGGGTTCTACCATATCCAGAATTCTTAAATAACTAGGTAAAATATATTATGATATGTACAATATGAATGCTTGGTATAATGGACATTTTATAAAATTGACAAAATTAAAAATTTGAAATTTAATGTTATAATTTTTTGAGTGGTATGAGATGCCTCCAAAATAGAGGTATTATATGCCTCTAAGCATATTAAATATACTTGTATATTAAATATAGATAATTAATTAACGTGTTGAATTACTATAATATCTTAGATGGCTAAATGAAGATGATAATTTACCAAATGTTTATGTATAAGAAAGTTGACAAAATGTATTGCTAATGTGATGGATTGAAGATGCTTCCTTTTTTTTATTTTTATAAATGTAACAAATTAAAGTAAGATCACGGAATGAAACATAAATTTAATAGTTTACAATTTAAAGTAGTCTGTTGAAAAAACTTGTTCCAATATAACATGTCACACCATTAATGTCTTCATTAAGGCCTTTCCAAATGTTGGTTAACTTAAATATACAAGTTAGTCTGTATTTAATACACATATACATGGTCATTCAAAATACCTGGAGATATAAAAATTTTCCAAATTATTAATTAGTATCTCATGACTTTCAAAAAAAATATGAGAATATCAATTTCATGTAAAAATGTTTTGTTCACTTTCTTAACTTTTCAATTAGATCATTTATTTAATGTTTTAATTGTCATACCAAAAATAATAATAATTTTAGGCACATAAAATTCTAATATTGTATCATTTACTCAAGTTACCATCTGATGCCTCCTATAAATAATTTTTTAAGGGAACACATTGCAATTATTTACTCTAATTTATACTCTCAATTTCAGTTTTCTCCTTGATCTAAAAGTTCAATGAATACTCATTTGTCCAAATCAAACATTGAGCATGACATTTCAAGAATCACTTGCACTGACTTTTGTACCATCTAATTAACTCAAAAAGTTTATTATGCCATTTTCCCCTATCTATTTATACCCACCCCTTCCCTATATTATTTTCTCCAATTTATTTCGAAGTGGCTAGAGGTACGAATAAGCATGTAAAGTGAGAGGCATAGTAGACTTTTAGAATTAATTGAATGGTTCACTACTAAAAAAATAGAGCATAACGACGGTCATTTAAGTTAAAAACGACTTGTAAAAAATAATATAAACGTCTGATCTAGACAGAAAGTGCTCATCATAATATACTAAATTGAGAGGACATTACAATATATTTTTTTAGTTAGAAACGACTTGTAAGAAATAATATAAATCAGGTGGATAAGTGCAATTTTTTCAAGTTCTAAATATTCAACTTAGCCGATTTACTATTCTAAAGTGAGGTCAGGTCACATACCTGCTATGCTATGATGGCGGCCTGTTCTTGCTCTACGAGGATATGGATATAACATAGAACCACCCAAGACAGGTCTCACATGCCCTATACCATCATCAGGATCACCAAGATCATTATAGTAGTCATAATCATAGATTCGATCCCATTCTTTCCTTTCTTCCATTCCATTGCCTCTCAAGCTTTCAAGTTCTTCCTTCCTTAGTTCCAGCAAGGCTCTAGGCGTGTGGCTTGGAAGATAGCACTGTCATGAAAAAATGGTTCCAAACGATGATTTTAAATTACTGTCGTATTATAGTAGCTTTCCAATCTTATCGAACTTTGAGATGGTCTATAATGAGGGTAATTCGCCACATTTTCTTGTACTTTTCTCACAATAACACACTCAGTTTAACATCAAGATGTTTTTTTTTTTTTAATTTAAAAGTATTGTAATATCCCCATAATTTATATCTTCTATGGCAATAAATATTGCTTTGTTTAAAACAAATGTTAAATTTAATATACTAAAAGTCAAGTGTCCTAACTATTCCACTAATTCAAAAAGTTCACTATAATTAGAGGAACGGATGAACTTGACGCTGTAATTAAATAAAATAAATTGAAAATGCGTATGAACAAATAGGGGGAGAGACGAAGCAAAATTTTTGAGACCGTTGGATGTTACAGAAATCACGTGTAGTAAACGTGACTCTGAAAACATCAAACTTAATATTTAATTTGGACTGATGGGTACTTTGACACATAAATTTAAAGGATACTAATATTTTTTATATTAGGGAAAAAAGCTGTAGTTTAGAGTATGAATCAAGATAAATAAGTACAACTTTTTCGAACAGATATATGTAACTACCAATCAATAGAGATATATTTTTTTGAAACTTACCGTGTTTGAGAAGAAGAGCCGATCACTTTTGGTGTTCTTGATAGGGTAAATCCAAGAATTGCAATCAAAGTGAATGATCTGATTGTTGGAAGTTTCAATAGATGCATACTGAAGGTAGAATCTCTTTTTATGTTGGTTTCTTATTACCAAAGCTCCTGGAGTTCCAAAATGCAAGTCAACATTTATTCTGATTTTGGACGTTATGGTTTGTGCGCCATGATGTTTCCTTCTTTTTCCATGTTTGAAACGTGCCCGTTCACTTAACTTCCCTTTGCCAGTATCTGTTCAACATTGCAATACAAAGTGCATAGCATCGTTAATAACAAGCACTTTCATTCCTCTAATAAAACCGTACAATTTATTACCGGCTATTGCATCAGAAAACAAAAATTCACCTACAAATTTTGGTCTTTGTTATGAAATCATCTATTATTGTAGATGTCCGTTTGGTTTCTCAACTCTCAAAATAATAAATATTATTAATTCATTATTATTATGAATGTCCTTTTATTTTTCTAATTCCTAAAACTATTGAATTCCATTCATTCTCTTTGACTTTTGGATTATCTACATTTATGATTGTATGCCTATAAATAGAGGCTTATATGAAGCAATAGAATAAGAATTACATTTTCTCTCTATGTGTTATTCCTTTTTAAGTGTCTCTACATTCTATTTTCTCTTTGTGTAAAATTTTACTTACAACACGTTATCAGCACGACTTTACTCTTGGCTATTCGTTTTCAAATCACAAGGAAGAAACCTTATTGTATCCCCAATGCCATTAGAGTATTTGAGATTGCTGAAACTACAATTTTAAGGTGATTCAAATATTTTTTCCTTGTCTACATCTAGAAGAAAAATAGAGTTGGTAATATGTATTTGAGTTTGTGGGGTAAATTTGTTTGAGAGGAATTTTCATTATCATACATTTTCGAAAGGTATATGATTTTATTCTTACTTGAAATTGCATTTGCTTATGTGAAAAATGAATTTGGTGCCGTAAATTTCTATTATGATTGACATATAATTAAGTATGGTTGTTTCATAAAAAATTTTATTCACAAAAGAAATTTAAAAAAAAAAAATATTTCACGGGGACATCAATATATGCTAAGATAACTTTTTCTGTGGTTAGTCCTTACAATTAATTTAGCATAATTGCGTTGCCCATATTGTGATAGTTTTTCGGATATATTATAGTTTTTAGATATGTAATCAGTGCTGAGACACTTGTGAAAACTGGTAAATTGTTTATGTTTGATGGTGCTGCATAACAAAATGAGAATTATCACTTTTGGATCAACTCATATTAACAAGGATTGTTAATTATGTTTTTATTTAATTCTATATCTGCATGAATGCCTCAAAAGTTATTTTAGTGTAATTATTCCTAGAAATACCAGTGATGAATTTTTATTTTTCATGGTTTATCATGTTTTCATCTCGCCCAAAATAGTGAGAAATTTGGTAGAAATATCATAAAAGGTTCTTGGAAGACCAATAATTCTCTTATGGGTTTGTTTGAATGAGAACTATAACCACTAGAAATTTAATTTTGTAAATTGTACATTTATGAGTACTCTGTTTTTAGAATTTATATCTTCTTGAAAACTAAACTACAGTTTTCTACAATATAGTTGAAGAATTTTCTGTAACACGGACTATAAATTGAATATGACCTCTAGTTAATATCTATTTATATGTTTTATTTAATTGAATCATCTGTATGGGTATACAATTATACCGTATGCTTGAACTTGGTATGTGGGATATCGTATAGGAGGCCAATTAATTGCCTACTTTACTAAATAATTTGTGAAATGTAAAATTCTTTTTGACATTCACTTTATCTTTTTTGAATTAGTTAGATCATATATTATGGTTATTTATCACTTGTATCTATATAGTGTCATTTCATACCATCCAATTTTTACTGTATCTAGCTATTTGAAAAATTATTCTTTTAATACACTATTCACAATTTACAAATTACTTGTGTTAAGTCTCGTATACATAAAAAGAAGTATTTGTGAATATTTTACAATAAATCAGAAGTTTATTAATTCAAAAACTTTCACTATTTGACATGGTCGGTTAAGGCATCTTGGATCAATAATGATGCAAAAAATTATTAAAAATTCACATGGACCAATTGAAAAACCTGAAGATTTTTCAATCAAATGAATTCTTATGTGCTGCTTGTTCTTAAAGTAAATTGATTGTTAAACTATTACTAACTAAAGTTGGAACTGAATTTCCAACATTTCTGGAACATATACATGGTAATATATGTGGACCTATTCATCCTAAATGTGGGCCCTTTAGATATTTTATGGTATTAATAGACACATCCAGTCAATGGTCTCATGTGTGCTTACTATCAACCTATAATCTAGCGTTTGCAAGATTATTTACTCAAATAATTCGATTAAGAGTACAATTTTCAGATTATACAATTAAACCCATTCGCCTTGATAATACTAGTGAATTTTCTTCACAAGTTTTTAATAACTATTGTATGTCGATTGGCATAAATGTTGAACATCTTGTAACTCATATTCATACACAAAATGGGTTAGCTGAATCATTTATTAAGCAATTTCAATTAAGAGTTAGACCCTTAGTAATGCGAACAAAGCTCTATGTTTTTGTTTGGTGATATGCAATTTTATATGCAGCAGCACTAGTACACGTCAGAACAACAAGTTATCATAAATATTTCTCTTTACAATTGGCTCATAGTCATAAGTTAAATATTTTCTATTTCAGAATTTTTGGGTGTTCGATATATGTTTTAATATCCCTACCATAATGCACTAAGTTGGGTCTTCAAAAGAGATTAGGAATATATGTTGGATATGATTCTCTTTCTATTATAAAATATCTTGAGCCAATGACAGGAGATGTATTTACGACATGTTTTGCCAATTGTCATTTTGATAAACCAGTCTTCCCAGCATTAGGGGAAGAAAATGAAAAACAGCTGGTCAAAAAAAATTACATGGAATGCTTCGTCATATCTTGATCCTCACACAAGACAATGTGAATTTGAAGTTTAAAAGATAATTCATTTACAAAGTACAGCAAATTAACTGCCAGATGTATTTACTGACCTAAAGAGAATGACTAAGTCACATATACCAGCTATAAATACTCCTGTATGAATTGATGTCCCTGAGGGATAATCCGTTAGTAAAATTGCTAGCGAGTCTAAAACACGTCAAAAGCGTGGTAAACCAATTAGTTCAAAAGACAAAAATCTCCGTAAAAGGAAAGAAACAGTTATTCAAGATCAGCCCATTAAAGAAATAGATGTTCTTGAAGAGACTAGAGACATAACAAACAAAGTACTTCTAGAAGAAGTTCAGGTACATGAAATTGATGAAAATGAAGAGATCTCAATAAATTATATATCTACAGGGAAACGATTAAATCGAAAATAAATAATTGTCGACAACACTTTTGTGTATACAGTAGCGCTTAATATTTTGAATGATAGTGATGATTATGAACCTATATCTGTCGATGAGTGTTGACGTAGATGTGATTGGCCAAAATGGAAAGACGCAATTCAAGCAGAATTGAATTCACTTAAAAATCGTGAGGTATTTGGATCTATAGTTCAAACACCTGAAGGTGTAATACCCATTGGGTACAAATGGGTATTTGTGCGTAAAAGAAATGAGAAAAATAAAATTGTGAAGTACAAAGTACGACTTATTGCACAAGATTTTTCACAAAAACCTGGAATCGACTATAATTTCACATATTCTCCTGTGGTAGATGCAATTATATTTCGTTACGTATTAGTCTGACAGTACATGAAAAACTTGATATGCGTCTTATGGATGTTGTACAACCTATTTATATGGCTCACTTGATAGTGACATATATATGAAAATTCCAGAATGATTTAAGATGCCTAAAGCATATAATTCAAAATCTCGGGAACTTTATTCAATTAAATTACAAATATCATTATATAGATTAAAACAGTCTGGACAAATGTGGTATAACCGTCTCAGTGAATATTTGTTAAAGAATGGTTATAAGAATGACCATATATGTCCATGTGTTTTTATAAAAAAAGCAAATTCAGGATTTGCTATTATTATGGTGTATGTTGATAATTTAAATATTATTGGAACTCCTGAAAAGATTAAAAGGCAGTAGAGTGTTTGAAAAAAGAGTTTGCACGAAAGATCTTGGAAAAACCAAATTTTGTCTTGGCTTATAATTTGAGCATTTGAAAAATGAAATTTTTATTCATCAATCAACTTATACAGAAAAAGACCTTAAAAACTTTTACATGGACAAAGCACATCCATTAAGTACATCAATGGTCGTTCGTTCACTTAATGTGAAACATTATGTTTTTCAAACTCGAGATGATAATAAAGAAGTTCTTGATCCTGAAGTACCATATCTTAGTGCAATTGGTGCACTGATGTATCTTGCTAATAATACAAAGTTTGATATAGCTTTTGCTGTTAGCCTGTTAGCTAGATTTAACTCATGTTCAACGCGAAGACATTGAAATAAAATTAAATATGTATTTCAATACCTTCGAGGTACTATTGATATGGAATTGCTATATGCAAATGGATCGAGACCACAACTCATTGGTTATGCAGATGCTGAATATTTATCTAATCCACATAAGGCTCGATCTCAAACAGGCTATTTATTTATATGTGGTGATACATGCTATATCATGGTGTTCTATAAAACAAACACTTGCTGCTACTTCTTCAAATAATGTAAAGATTATAGCAATTCATGAAGTGAGTCATGAATGTATTTGGTTGAGATCCATAACTCAACAAATCCGAGAGATATGTGTACTATTTTTGTAATAACCGTAAAATTTAACGAAAATTCCAATTAAAGAAAATTTAGAATAAAAGAGAGAATTTTGAAAATGGAGATAAGAACCATAGAAAATATGTATATTTATTATATGGATTAAAGAATTACAAAAGAAATATGAGAATTTATGTTTTGACGCGCTATAAGCAAATATATTTTTATTTGTTTAAAAATGATTATGTTTTGCTAAAAGTAAGTAGACTTTTAAGTAAAAGAAGTATTGTATTGCTTAAAATAATTATACCGGCCTCTATTGAATTTTTATGGTATTTTTAGAAATATTTTTTCTTTTAATATGAATTAAGATATTTGTTTTGAAATTTATGTTATTATGATTTTTATCAAGAAAAATCATGATTTAAGAGTTTAACTAAAGATTTATGAGAATGGAAATTTTTAAGAATTTTTGGGATATTTTATGATGAAAAATGGAATTTTATATGAATTTTTATAAAAAAAAATCACATTATTAATTATTTAATAATAATTATTATATTTAAAAAAAAACCTCAGAAACCATAAAATGAGAAATCGGGGGCGATGAATTCGAACAAGAAAAAAATGAAAAAAAATGCATAGTACTGCATAGTAAGTGAATAGTGACTTCAAATCTTTTCTCTTGATTTGGAGTACCAATTGGCTTCCGGTATCAAAACTGAAAGTGTTATTGGATTCAGGACGAAGAGCACTTTAGTTTTGACCGATCAGTTTTTCAAATCAACCGTTGAATCGCCGTATATCTGAAGTAGAAAATCTCGGTAAAAGGTAAATTCTGAAAAACCTTACTTAGAGACTTCTAATTAGAAATCTGACTCCATAGATGGATTCAGAAACTAGATAAATATTAGGATATGAAATTTTTTTGTTGATTCGGTAAAATTTTGTGACAGTGAATAGTGTTTTCTAGCGATGAATAGTGGCGGTGAATAGTATTTTCCGGCGTGAATAATGTTTTCCGGCGGTGAACAATGCCCAAGCTCATTTAAGGTTTTTAGACCTTCTGGACTCGATTTTGGGGTCTGTTTTACCGAATTCAGACCAGGAACTAAGATTTTAGGGCTGTTCAATCTGGAGCCCTTACCTGTGAGTGAGTTTTTCATATTATAGCGCATATTTTAGGAATTTGATTTATAACTCTCTCGTATAATTTTAACTAGTTGGAATGTATGTTAAATTGTTTTACCGCTTTGAAAACCAATATGTTCCAACCATGTTAGAAATTATAAATTTCAATCTTAGTTGAACCCTAGGTATGCAGGGCAAGCATCTAGACTGATAATTCTCCATTTGAGCTAGATTTATAGAAATGTGAACTTAGTCATAGAAATGAACTAAGTTAGCCATGAAATAATTTGATGCATGCGAACATCTATACGACGTCTACGGACGATATGTTTAAAGGGAAAGTTTATGATGATAAAGGTCTCCACGGGAATACATGGATGAAACATATTTTTGGAACGAAATTTTATGCATGAAAAGAGCTAAATGGAGAATTATCGCTTTATTATAATGTTATTGAAATGTTTTACTTTAAATTTTTTTGAATAGCATATTTCAAATATTTTCTATTGGAGGGACCCTTTTAGATTACTGTTAGCTAGCCGCAGGTAGTGTTAGCCTTGGTGCACCATGATCATGTTAAGGTTTCGGCCTGGGATATTGTGACGGGCTTATGACCGCCTGAGTTACAGGATTTAGGGTGGACTTATGTCTACGCCTACAGTGATTACCATACCCTTGCTGGGTGCTTGGGGGATTTAGGGTGGACTTATGTCTACGCCTACAGTGATTACCCTACCCTTGCTGTGTGCTTGGGGGAGATGATAGATCTGTTAGGAAAGACCTCCAATAAACTAGTGTATTTTTCTTAAAGATTAAATATTTCTAAACAATCTCATTCATCATTGTTATTGCATAAATAACTTCATTTATTACTTACCATGCATAATTGATTTGCTCTACTGTTACTGATTGAATCATGTTTTATCTTTTGAACATACATTTGAACTGTTTAGCTTTTCTTTCAATAAATTATGGTTAAATGCTTAATGTTTCTATTATTATCTTTACACTTTGATTTCAATTATTAAACTCATTGCGAAACATTCGTGCTTGATTTGCCCTGTTTCTGTTATAGTGTGATTTATCCATTCACTGAGATGTGGTGATTTCACCCCTCTTTTGTTTCCTCCCCACAGATAGTCAAAGAGACTTTGATCCAGCTACAGTTTCGTAGGAGGCTGAAGATAGCGTTGTTGAGCTCCAGTTTTGGCAAGGCTCTTTTGTACTGTTTGTTTAGTATAGTTTATGTCTAGTGTACCTTCATGAACATACAGGCAGGATCCTCGCTTCTTGCGTATTTTGATGTGTTGTTTGGAAAAATGGTTTTATGTTTTACAACGATATTTGTATTATGAGGCCATGGGCCAAGTTGAATCACAGATGTTGGATTCATGAGAGAGAGAGAGAGAGAGAGAGAGAGAGATATATATATATATATATATATATATACAGTATTTTCTTATATTGGATGTGGCATATGTGGCCAGTTATATTTATTATGTACTCTGGATTGTATGCTGGATATTTGTGCATGCTATGTGTTAGGCTTGCGGATAGGGGGAAACCCTTATGCCATGCCGGTCATGTGTTCCATCATTTGGGGCCGTGACAGAGTGGTATCAGAGCCGAGGTTGAAAAGACAAGTCCTGGGAACTCTCACGCGTGAACGATGTGGCGAAGCGTGGCTCTCCGCCCAGGAGCTGCAGTATGGGATGCAGTGCTTTGATAGGTACACCTGTTGCCACCAGAAGAAAGTGACAGAGTGGTATCGGAGCTTTAGGTTTTCCTGTGTTCATGGAGTAACGGACCTTTAGGTAGAACTTTGAGTATGGGTATGAATTCGGACATGCTTATACTCACGGTGCTACTAAAGGGGTTCGATAGGATGTTGTCTTTTTGTTCAAGAAAGTCAATTTATATGTTGGCATGGTTAAGTGACGGTTGGGCTATCTCTGTTTTATAGCGAGATGCGTCTTAAAGAATTTAAGAAATTGAGACAGATACCAAATATGATGGTTTCTGAATGAGACATCATGATGGTTTCTGAATGTAATATCCGTTGTACCCGGTTGTCTAGATATGGTAGATTGTGATGTGATATTGAGAATGAATTTGTTGGCATTATGTCATGTCATTTTGAAATGTCACTAGAAGGTGATTAAATTCAATATTCTTGGAGAATTTTCTCTCTTGATACAAAGAAATCTTAGTGAGATACCCAGTAACCTAATCTCTGCTTTAGCAGTCCATAAGTGATTACAAAAAGGTGCCAAGGATAGTTGGCAGTGGTAAGATGCTGATATAAAGTATACCATTGTAAATCAAGTTCCAGTGATTAGAGAATTTTCTGATATAATTCCTGAGGAATCGCCAGGATTACCCCGAAATAATAAATAGAATTTGGTATTGATTTATTTCTCGGCCAGCGTCTATATTTTCATATAGAATGGCACCCACTGAACTTAAAGAACTGAAAAAAAAATAGTGATAAGACATGTTAGACAAGGGATTTAAAAGCCCTAGTACTTTTACTTGAAGTGCTCCAGTTCTATCTATGAAAAAGAAAGATGAATCACTATGACTATGCATAGATTATAGACAATTGAATAAAGTGACAATGTGGAATAAATACTCATTACCTCATATAGATGATATGTTTGACCAGCTACAAGGTGCTCAACATTTTTTTTAAAAAAAAATTGAATTGATTTGATATCTGAATCTCATCAATTGAGGATAAGGGAAGAGGATATTCGAAAAATTTCTTTTAGGACTCATTATGGCATTATGAGTTCTTGGTGATGTCATTTAGTTTGAAAAATATCCAAGCTTTATTCATGGACTTGATAAAAAAAAGAGTATTGAAGCCATCCCTGGATTAATTTGTTATTATAATTATTGATAATATACTAGAATATATTCAAGGAATTCTGAGGAGCATGAGGAGATTTAAAGAATGCTTCGCAAACCCTAAGAGAACACTAGTTATATGCTAAGTTTGCAAATATGAATTTTGACTTAGTAATGTTATTTTTCTAGGGTATGTGATTACCAAGGATGATATTCAAATTAATCTTAAAAAGGTAGAAGCAGTGCAACAATGGCCACACCCTATCACAATTACAAAGATTTGTAATTTTATTTGTTTATCAAGATATTACTGTAGATTCGTTAAATATTTTTTCAAAAAAATAAATTGTTTCTCCTTTGACGAGGTTGACAAAGGAAGCAATAAAATTTGACTAGTAAGATGAATGTGAAAGACATTGCTAGAAACTAAGAAATGTTAGATTACGGCGCTAGTACTGTCTATTTCTTTAGGCACTGAAGGATATATGGTATGTTGTGATACACAGAGAATGGGATTAAGGTATATGTTGATGCAATATGGTCGAGTCATTGCATATGTATCTAGACAGCTTAAGCCACATGAGCAAAAATTGTCAGACTTATGATTTGGAAATAACAGCAGTAGTTTTACTCTCAAAGCTTGGAGGCATTATCTGTATGGTGATACATGTAAAATTCATACAGTTTCAATCATCTTTAGTTGAGTAGGTGAAAAAGGCACAGGACGATGATGCCTATTTATGTAAGAAAATTTAAGAGGTCAAGAATGGCAGTGATATTGAATTTAATGTAGACTCTGAAGGAATTCTGAGATTGGGCAAGCGATTGTGTGTATTTCATAAAGAAGAACTTAAGGAAGAAATTTTAGAGGAAGCCCATAGATCCATATATACAATTCATCCTGAGGTAACTAAAATGTATAAAGATCTAAAAGAAATTCATTGGTGGGACAATATGAAGAAAGATATAGTTGATTTTGTATCTCGATGATTAACTTGTCAACAGTTAAAAGTAGAACATCAAAGACTTGTAAGATTACAATATCAGATAGAGATACCTGAATAAAAATGGGTGATTATTGATAGGTTCAAATTTGTCTTTGAATAAGATAGTAAGACTTCATAAGGTATTGATATCGATTATATCTTATCGAGAACTATAGTTCACAGATTTTTTTTAGAGAGCATTTTAAGAAGTTTTGGGCAGAAGTTTTACATAAAATACCGTAAGTTTTCTAATAGGTGAGTGAGTAAATGACTATTTCGTTTGTCAAGATTGTGACTTGGGTGATGTTTGATATTTGAATAGTATGTCATGAAAATATATGAATGTGTGAAAAGTGAATTGAAATGGATAAGTGGCAGACATGATATGAATAGTGAAAGTAAGATATGTTAGGATTGCTTAAGGATTAGATAGTGATGGAAAAAAGTTATAAGAGGAGGATGTGAACATATTGGGTTTACTGGAAGATAGATAAGACAAAAGTACGAAATTTGTTATTTCAATTGGTTAGAAGTGACTAATGAATGAAATCTTGGAAGAATATAACTTAAAATAGTGAGTTTGGACACCGAACTATATAACAATTTTTAGATGAAAGGAAAAGAAAAAAAAATGATGGCCTTATGGTGCTTTGAGGAATGTAATAAAGTGAATTAGTGGTACTGAAGTTCTTGAGGGATAAAATATAGAAAGTAGGATTTAAATTGATCTTTGAATTATTAATTTGAAAAAATGGAGAATATTTTGAGAATCATCTCCGAAAATAATGTAAGTAATCAAGATATTTGTGTTAAAGGTTTAAATCGAATTTAGTATTTAATATGTGAATTATGTTGAGATTGGAAATTCACGTATGAATAATTGTTGAGAAAAGAGATTTCAGAAGAAGCCATAGATTGTAAATATGGATTACCCGAGGTAATAAGGATATACTGAGATAAAAAAAATGGTACTAGTATAATGGTAAAAAGAAGATACAAGTTAAATTTTTCATTGGCGGGTATGTTGGCAAGTACGAATAGAATATATTATCTCAAGAGAGTTATTTAGGAAGTCTAAGGATCTTTATTAGATAATAGAGTGACTGATACTAAATTTAAATGATGTGTTTAGACATTAGAAGTTATGCTTTAAGTATCTTTATATTATTGTGGTGAAAGTTTGGAGAAATTAATTGTCCTTAGTTGAACTTGCTCATAACAGTAATTATCATGCCAATATACAATGGCAATCATTTGAAGTTTTACATGAACATCATAGGTTTCTTAATATGTGAGTGAATTGAGAAAAGTTAAACTTTGGAAATCTAATTTGGAATAACATGCAATAGATAGCATATGAATTATTAAATTGATGATGCTAGTTTGGAGAGCATGCTACAAGCATATTTTTTTGAGATTGGTAGGAGATTTCTTAGCAGAATTTGTCTATAATAAAATGATATTAGAAGATGTAAGCCTTATGTAAGAGGTGTTACAAATGTTCTGTTAAATGACTCAGTGGAGTTAGATTTATTATAAGATGTTATTGATTAAGTGAACTTGATTAAAAAAAAATACTGGAAATTCAATACAAGTTAAAAGTTTATAAGGACTATGAATGTTGAGCACGAGAAAGTATTAGTTGGTGACTATATATATATTCTTGAAGGACTCACCCATAGAAGAGGTAATGAGGTTTTGAAAGAAAGGGAAGTTACCCTCTCGGTATATAGAATTATTTGAATTCTTGATAGGATCGGTTCAGTGGCTTATTGTTTAGTTTTACCACCTGCATTAGATAATGTTTATCCAGTTTTTCATGTGTTTATACTACGAAAATATTTACTGGATTCTACACATGTTATACAGTGTTCATAGATTCAGTTACAGAAAGATTTAACCTAAGAGAAACAACCAGTATGGACAGACAAGTAAAGAAGTTACGGTCAAAAGAAATATTTACAGTAAAGATGATATGGAAAAATCACTCTTTTGAGGAAGCTACTTGGGAAAGAGAGAAGGATATACGCGCTAGATATCTGTGTTTATTTGAACAATGAGATTAATATTGATCTGCAACTATGGTGATGAAATTCGGGGACCGAATTTCTTTAAGGGGGGAAGAATGTAATAACCGTAAAATTTAACGAAAATTCCAATTAAAGGAAATTTAGAATAAAAGAGAGAATTTTGAAAATGGAGATAAGAACCATAGAAAATATGTATATTTATTACATGGATTAAAGAATTACAAAAGAAATATGAGAATTTATGTTTTTACGCGCTATAAGCAAATATATTTTTATTTGTTTAAAAATGATTATGTTTTGCTAAAAGTAAGTAGACTTTTAAGTAAAAGAAGTATTGTATTGTTTAAAATAATTATACCGGCCTCTATTGAATTTTTATGGTATTTTTAGAAATATTCTTTCTTTTAATATGAATTAAGATATTTGTTTTGAAATTTATGTTATTATGATTTTTATCAAGAAAAATCATGATTTAAGAGTTTAACTAAAGATTTATGAGAATGGAAATTTTTAAGAATTTTTGAGATATTTTATGTTGAAAAATGGAATTTTATATGAATTTTTATAAAAGAAAATCCTATTATGAATTATTTAATAATTATTATTATATTTAAAAAAAAAAAACCTCAGAAACCATAAAATGAGAAACCGGGGGCGACGAATTCGAACAAGGAGAAAACAGAAAAAATGCATAGTACTGCATAGTGAGTGAATAGTGACTTCAAATCTTTTCTCTCGATTTGGAGTACCAATTGGCTTTCGGTATCAAAACTGAAAGTGTTATTGGATTCAGGACGAAGAGTACTTCAGTTTTGACCGATCAGTTTTTCAAATCAACCGTTGAATCGCCGTATATCTGAAGTAGAAAATCTCGGTAAAAGGTAAATTCTGAAAAACTTTACTTAGGGACTTCTAATTAGAAATCTGACTCCGTAGATGGATTCAGAAACTAAATAAATATTAGGATATGAAATTTTTTTGTTGATTCGGTAAAATTTTTGTGACAGTGAATAGTGTTTTTCGGCGATAAATAGTGGCAGTGAACAATGCCCAGCTCATTTAAAGTTTTTAGACCTTCCGGACTCGATTTTGGGGTCTGTTTTACCGAATTCAGACCAGGAACTAGGAGGATTTTAAGGCTGTCCAATCTGGAGCCCTTACTTGTGAGTGGGTTTTTCATACTATAGCGCATGTTTTAAGAATTTGATTTATAACTCTCTCGTATGATTTTAACTAATTGGAATGTATGTTAAATTGTTTTACCGCTTTGAAAACCAATATGTTCCAACCATGTTAGAAATTATAAATTTCAATCCTAGTTGAACCCTAGGTATACAAGGCAAGCATCTAGATTGATAATTCTCCATTTGAGCTAGATTTATAGAAATATGAACTTAATCATAGAAATGAACTAAGTTAGCCATGAAATGATTTGATGCATGCGAATATCTATGCGACGTCTACGGACGATATGTTTAAAGGGAAAGTTTATGATGATAAAGGTCTCCATGGGAATACATGGATGAAACATAATTTTGGAACGAAATTTTATGTATGAAAAGAGCTAGATGGAGAATTATCGCTTTATTATAATGTTATTGAAATGTTTTAATTTAAATTTTTTTGAATAGCATATTTCAAATATTTTCTATTGGAGGGACCTTTTTAGATCACTGTTAGCTAGCCGCAGGTAGTGCTAACCTTGGTGCACCATGATCATGTTGGGCTTATGACCGCCTAAGTTACAGGATTTAGGGTGGATTTATGTCTACGCCTACAGTGATTACCATACCCTTGCTGTGTGTTTGGGGGATTTAGGGTGGATTTATGTCTACGCCTATAGTGATTACCCTACCCTTGCTGTGTGCTTGGGGGAGATGATAGATCTGTTAGGAAAGACCTCCAATAAACTAGTGCATTTTTCTTAAAGATTAAATATTTCTAAACAATATCATTCATCATTGTTATTGCATAAATAACTTCATTTATTACTTACCATGCATAATTGATTTGCTCTACTGTTACTGATTTAATCCTGTTTTAGCTTTTGAACATACATTTGAACTGTTTAGCTTTTCTTTCAATAAATTATGGTTAAATGCTTAATGTTTCTATTATTATCTTTACACTTTGATTTCAATTATTAAACTCATTGCGAAACATTCGTGCTTGGTTTGCCCTGTTTCTGTTATAGTGTGATTTATCCATTCACTGAGATGTGGTGATCTCACCCCTCTTCTGTTTCCTCCCCACAGATAATCAAAGAGACTTTGATCTAGCTACAGCTTCGTAGGAGGCTGAAGATAGCGTTGGTGAGCCCCAGTTTGGACAAAGCTCTTTTGTACTGTTTGTTTAGTATAGTTTATGTCTAGTGTACCTTCATGAACATACAGGCAGGATCCTCGCTTCTTGCGTATTTTGATGTGTTGTTTAGAAAAATGGTTTTATGTTTTACAACGATATTTGTATTATGAGGCCATGGGCCAAGTTGAATCACAGATGTTGGATTCATGATATATATATATATATATATATATATATATATATATATATATATATATATATATATATATATATATATATATATATACAGTATTTTCTTATATTGGATGTGGCATATGTGACCAGTTATATTTATTATGTACTCTGGATTGTATGCTGGATGTTTGTGCATGCTATGTGTTAGGCTTACGGCTAGGGGAAAACCCTTATGCCCTATCGGTCATGTGTTCCATTATTTGGGGCCGTGACAATTTTCTAAAAAGGTGACTCCAACTATACTATGTGAAGATAATACTGCATATATAGCTCAGTTGAAAGAAGGCTATATTAAAGGAGATAAAACAAAATATATCTCACCAAAGTTCTTTTTTACTCGTGAACTTCAAAAGAACAGTGATATTGAATTACAACAAATTCGTTCAAGTGATAATTTAGCAGATTTATTCATCAAAGTTTTACTAGCTTCAACATTTGAAAGACTAGTATATAAAATTGAGATGCGTTGACTCAGAGATCTTCAAATGATATTGTGAACAAGGGAAGTATGCAAAGAATGATGTACTCTTTTTCCTTTAATATGGTTTTTTTCCACTGAGTTTTTCTCTAGTAAGGTTTTAATTAAGCATATTTCTTGTAAAATAGACATCCAAGGGAGAGTGTTATGAAATCATCTATTGTTGTAGATGTCCATTTGGTCTCTCAACTTTCAAAATAATGAATATTATTATTTCATTATTATTATGAGTGTCTTTTTATTTTTCTAACTCCTAAAATTATTGAATCTCATTCATTCTCTTTATCTTTTGGATTATCTATATTTATGATTGTATGCCTATAAATAGAGGTTTATATGAAACAATGGAATAAGAAAGACATTTTCTCTCTATGTGTTATTCGTCTCTAAGTGTCTTTATATTCTATTTTTTTCTTGTGTAAAATTTTACTTACAACAGTATTTCTATTTTAACAAACTGTTCAATTTGTTTCCATTGTTTCAAAGTATACCACTTTGATCCTTCATATTTTTTAAGTCATTACAATCAATTCATTCCGTCAAAAATTTATTTATGTATAAATATATTTTTTTATAACGTGACCATTAAAAGTTTCATAGAGCTTCTAATGTCATTTCTTACTAGAAGCAATAAGCTAAACTTGTAATAATTACATAATCTATGTTGAATTTTTTATAACTACATCATTAAAAGTAGTTTATAAATTGACAAATTTTTTTATGGAGAGACTTTGTTGTAATATTTAAAAAAATATAAAGAACCAAATTATATTTTAAATGGAAGGACCAAATTGAATAATTTATTAAAATATAATCATCAATTAAATTTTGGAATTATAATTTTCCCATTGACCCTTACATGTCTAAAAATTAGACAGTAGATGTATAAATAGTTGATATTTTCTCATAGTTGATCGAGAATTATATCGTACATTAATATTTTTTTGATAGAATATTGTACATTAATTATATATATATATATATATATATATATATATATATATATATATATATATATATATATATATATATATATATATATATTGCGTGCCAAATGTTTTGAAAAATTAGATAATATATAATCATGTAACAAAGTATTTAGTTTTTTGTTATATTGAAAAAATAAATCGTACATTAATATTACGGTAAATTTGTGAGGTTTAAAATAATTATTTAAAATTTTATAAGCATGATATTCATCATAGAAACTCTTAACCCGAAAATATTTTTATACAAAAATACCCTATTAAATGAACAGAAACTGAACTTACTTGAATCCACTTCTGTCCCACTATAAATCTGAACAGAAACTGATTTTCCAGGTCCTGATTGCTCTTGGTTCTGGATGGTTATGAACGTCCCCTTCAGTGTTGGTTGTTCAGCAGAATGACTACACATTGAAATCAAGTGAGTGGAAATTTTGCTTTTTATGGCACTCGAGCATTCTCGCATGCTATAAGGCCTTCTAGGGTTTTCCATTGGGTTTTTTCCGCATAGATCTCTTTTCCTTTCTCCAGGGAGCGTTTCTCTCCAATTCTTCACATTCAAAAACTGCGGTGGTTATGTATCAGCCATTATCAAGTTTTGCTGCAACATAATGAGAGGACTTACCTTCTGTTGTTAACTTTGCATCTGATACGTTGCTTGCCTTGAGGTTTTCTCCTATATATCAAAGAGGGGGAAAAATGGTTTCTGTCCAACCTTATACTCTTAACCAAATATATTATTTGGCTCTTTTAAACAAAGTACAAGTGAACGATGTTAATAAAAAACTAAGGAAAAATTGCACTTATCTATTTTAATTTATACTTTCGATTACAACTGTTTTCTTAAATTAAAAAAATCTTACAATATCTCTCTTAATTTGTATGTCTTATTATAAGGAAGATTCCTGTTTTCAAATCATACATTAAGTCTAATGTTTTAATTAAAGTCATTTTATAGGTGATTTTTGTATTTTTTGACCAACTCAAAAAATTTATTATATCTCTTCCATCCTATTTATACCTCCAATCATGTCAAGACTAATTAGAAAAAATAATAGGGCAAGAAGGATATATAAAAGTGGAGGAGATATATAATAAACTTTTTAAATTGATTGGATAATACAAGAGTACAATTGAATTTTGAAATGTCAAATTTAATGTTTTATTTGAATATAAAAATATTTATTACAATAAGATATATAAATTAAAAAGATATTGCGACTTTTTTTATATTAAGAAAAAATCTCAACTGAGATTTGTAAGAGCGACTAAGTGCAATTTTTTCAAAAACTAAATAATTTAATTTTTTTTATAAAATAAAAGTAACATCATAATTATCTAATAGTGTGAAATTAGCCTAAACAATTTCCCACTTTACTCTATAAAGTGCAGAATGCACCTTCTATATATCTATTTTTAAGTATGACGACTTTAGCTTCTCAAAAGGCTCAAACGGAATCCCCATTAATTACATAGACGTCAGGATTCATCTGATTTTAGCATGAAAAGTTTATTTAAACTCAGATTAAGCTATGCGTGGGAAGTAATAGAATTATAATTGCGGTTTGTGTAAATTAAGTAATAACAATTTTCTTTTCTCTATCCTTTTTCAACACTAATAAAGGCTTTTTTTAAATAAATAAATTAGTTTTAGTGAATATGATTTTTTTAATTATTACCCTTTGTTACTTTTGTTTTCATTTGGAAAAGCACATATATAGTTGAGCCAATGAAAATTACTCATAAATGAACTTTAATTTTTAAGAAAATAAAAAATGAGCATAATAAGTAATTTATAAAATTAGAAGAAAATTAATACATAAATTTTTAAAAAGAAGGTAATAAATTTTAAAATTAAAAAGATTACGAAAAATAGTTAAAAGACGGAAGCACATGAAATTGTGAGAAATGCAACTTGGTAAATGGCAACTGATTTGAGTATTTTTAAAGTTTGAAAGAAAGGAGCAGAGTGGATATTGGAAAAAATTTATATGGGAAAGGAAAGAAAAACCGAAAGAAAATACAAAAAAAATGTGTTTTGTCACTCTAATCCATTGGTGTAATTATATTTTCCTTCCTTTTTTAAAAAAAAATGGAGCAATATTTCCCTTATTGTTTGTTTTTGTGACAAATCCCCCCCCCACCATCTATTTTTATTGTTAAATCTAACTTCTAGGTAGTTAAAATTACCATAGTAGCCCTTAATTTCTTTTAAAAAAACCATTTCTATTTTGCTTTAACATTAAAATTCCACTTTAAAAAAAATTATAGGTTTATTTCTTTTCTGTTTTTAAAAATTATTTTCTGTTTTCAGTTGTTTTCAGAACAAAAAAATTCGTTTAGTAACTGTTTTCTGTTGTTGTTTCAGAAACAAGTTCTGAAAACAAGTTGTTTTTAAAACAGAAAAACAAAAATAAGGAAAAGTTGTTTTCGTTTCTTGTTTTTATTTTCAGAACATGGAAAAGCAAAAAACAATATGTTTTCAAAACAGTTTATCAAACGGATTTTTTTTACTTTTGTTCTCCAGAACAATTTTTAAACCTAATTTTCAAAAATAGAATCAAACAAACCCTATATTTCTCATGAAGAAAAATCATTCTCTATGCTTCTTGTACCTTAGCTATGAGCCCCAACTTTCCCCAATAGCATGCCATTGGAGGAGAGCCCAAACCTGGAAGGAGACACGACAGCCATTGTACCTTGACTTTGGCTTTCTCAATCTTCCCTTAAAAAAACCAAACACAAGGAGCCATCACGTTTTGTCGTCAAAAGAGAACCAAACACTTGCAAGTAACTCAGCCACGGAAGGAACCAACACAACGACGCTAAGCTTCTCCCTCACCCTAATCAAACTTTCCATTACACTTCACTGCCAAGATTGGTGGCTTTATTCTATTTTGTTACTGCAAGTTTTGTAGGCTTTGTTCAAGTTTATTGGATTTAAGGTGGACATTAAATTAAAAAATCCAATTTAAAAATTGTAGATGTTAGCCTTACATGGGGGGGTATGGTCTAAAGTCAATTTTCTACGTAGTTTGGCAAAGTATTTTCTTTGTTTATGTCAATGAAGATTACAAGTTAAGGAGCATAAATAGATGAACAATAGGTACATCTTCTTCTAGAAAGCAGTTTCTCATGTGCATGTTTTCTCAACCTATCCTTAAATGGTTGATAGCAGGTTCCAAATTGTTGTTTAATAGCTAAAATTTTTTACCATAACTAATTTCAAATTTAAAGAGTAAATTATCTTTTAAAGATATGATATTCTCAAATGTGTATTATTATTTTTTACCATATTGAATTGAGCTACTTGTTATACTTTTTCTTTCCTTGCTTATTTGCTTATTTCATAGGACTGGGGTCTCCATTCAACTTCTATTATTATATTGGAACAACTTGTAGCTTGTTAGTGTTAGACCTTGAATAATAACAAGAAGATAAATAGAGAGAGGATGAATTCTAGTTTTTTGTTGGCATATGGAGTATTGTCAGTAGCCTGTGGATCATTCTGGCCTGCTTGTTTTATCCACTTATTATTACTGTGTCATGCTATTATTGTCCAGCAAGCATAAACCACATTAGTGAATAAACTTGCTAACATTTGTTATCCTAAAGACATGACTACTGGCTATTAGAGTTTGCAAAATGTTTGATAAGAAAATAATGTAAATAATATATATATTTTACATTATCATTTGTAGGTTAGATCAATTGAAGGAAGAGTTGGGGTGCGTCATTTGGATGATAGCCAACAAGGTAAAAACTTCACTTTCAAATGCCGCAGCAGAGAGAGCAATGAGATATACCCAGTTAACACTTTAAACTTCCATCCTGTAAGATTTTTGTTTCCATTTGTCTCCCTTACTCTTCTAATTTGGTTATCATTATACATGTTGAATTGTCATTTATGAGTAGTTAAAATAGTGAAGTTGAACTGTCATCTTTTCATCTTAGTTTGACACCAGGGGGCATTGGATTAATTCTATTTGGAAATTGTTATACTATAGAATTGTTAATTAGCTCTTCTTGGAAATGTCTTTGTGGAAGCATACTTAAAGTTGGTTTCAAAAGAAATTACAATTTTAATTACTTGCAATACTACCTTAAATCCTTAATTTTTTACTAATTAAATATCTAATCTATATGTAACAAGAGACAGCCATTGTCACGTAAATTTTGAGTGAGAACATAGCATTCTAGCAATGCTGTTTTAAAGAAATTCAAACTTTCATGGACCAAGAACATTAAAAGCTATTATGCATGAGTTTCTTAGAATAGATTTCCTTAGTTGATTAGAGATCATTTAGTAACCACTGGCATGCTTGTTCATTTTGTCCTCCGCATTTTGAGCATATTCACAACTTGGCCATACTTGTTCATTTTGTAAGGATTTTTTACTTTCTCATATGTGCCATTAATTCTTTGTTCCTTAGGTCTTCTTGGCATCTTTTTTGGCTTCGGAGGATCTACAACTGACAAATTTATCTTTGCCCATCCTGTCTCATTAAGTATTGGGTAAATGATTGATTTATATGACTTAATATATGTGTCTTTTGTGTATATAAATGACACAAAATCCTCAGGCTTTTGACCATGTATCAAAATGGTAGAACATGTATATGGACATGATATTCCATTCAAGTCTCATCTTCGATAATTGCACAATCACTTATTCAAGTTTACAACAAATTGTTTTCCTTTGTAAGACACTTGGAAGTGGCAATCCCTAGCGTAAATAGTTTGACACTCAAAAGAATCATAATTAACTATCTCCAGCTTGGCCCAAATGTTTTTGCATATATTATGATCATCCATTTTCATGACATCTCTCTTCAACTGAAATCTTCTTATTAATCTCATCCTAATAATCTCTATCATCATTATTAGTGGTTTTTCTCTTGCATCTAGGATATAATTATTGAAGCTCTCATTAAGGTTATTCACCAATAAATCACATTTGAATCTCGTACTTAAAAATGCCATATACTATATTTTTTGGTCCACATTTGCCAAATAATTGTAGCCACTAGCATCCAATACCTCAATCCTCTTTAAGGTGTTGTTGAATTTTCTTAGAGTTGAACAGGTTGTAGCATCCCATAATAGATTTTTCATCCCTTAGCCCTTATGTCCCTAATCCCTGAAGTTAGCATAAAGATGCCTAACACATACTTTATGATCTACATTTTGCATAAGCAGTTGAAATTCTTGAGTCAGACTTTGTATAGATCGAAACAATATACACCATATGAGAAGAAACTTCAATTAAACACTTCATGTATACCATATATATGTTGTGTATGTTTTACTAATAACTGCAAGCGCACGAGGTAGCTAGAGCTAGTCCGACGAGTACAGGTCGTATCTCACAGAGAACAAAGATCAATTATTAGAGTTTCACAAAATAAGCTATCTAAATTAATGTAATTCGATGAGAGAGAATCACAATTAAACAAATAAGACAATCAATTAACGAAAGTCTAGGGTTAGGGTTTACCACACTTATGATATTCAACAACCAATATGTACCTCTAATTGTAATTATCTAAGTAATTGGAGATAGTTTAACCTTAATTAATTAATAACCTCTTTCAAGTGTTACTAATCGTACTTAGGTTAATCCAATTGCCTATTTTCGTGGTTCTTAATTCAACCTAAGTCTATTAAGTTATATGCCAACCATGTGATTCAATTAATAGGTTTTCTCGTGCCCACTAATTGATTCAATTCTTAAAGAACCTTAAATTACTTTCGTGATTAAAATATTGCTAATTAACTATTAAGTTATGGTATTAACTTTCACCTTTCAGTTCATCGGTTAATAACCTAAGACATGATAAATATTGGCCAGACATTCATCAACTCATATAATAGATGCATAATAGTCAATCCTAATTAACCACAAATAATCTCAATTAGGGTTCCAACAATTCCTATTAACAATGTATCATTATATCATAAGTGGATTTACCAAAACTCTAGATTAATATCTACTCACACATAATTGAAATATAACTCAATCATATTCATTAAATAGATCATCAATGTTCAATACAAACGAAGAGAAAGAGTAAAAGTAAAAATAGAGATGTAAAGTAGAAAAATAAAATATGGTTTGCAGTAGATGAATTAGGAATACAAACTCGAATCAATCTCAAATCTAATCTAAAAACATAAATTAATCAATGATCTTAATCTAAACCTAATCTAATGGTGTTTTCTAAGCTTAAAACTGAGTTTAAGTTGTCTGTATGAGTCTGGATGTGTTTCTCTGCATTTTCCAATGTATATATATCATCTTGACTACTTAAAACTTTAAAAATTACGAAGTGTACGAACATAAAACACAGCTGTGCTTCAGGCTGGATTCTAGGAATTCTCTCCATTCTTTGCACAGAGCATGGCCTAATTATACTTCATGCACACCAAGCACAATCTGGCCATATTAAGGGCTGCCAAGCTCAAATTTTGCTAATTTTTTCTATGTATTCTCCTTGTTTCCTCCTCAGCTTGTTCCAAGTCCATATAGCCCTTCACATGAATGTTTTTCTTTGTTTCTTGGCTTCTTTTGCTCACCTACAATCATAAAACAAACCAAAGCAGTATCCAGAGCAAACAAAACATAATAGAATAAGAAATAGAAAAATAATCACAAGTTTACTGTGAAATAAGAGATGAGATATAGCAATAAAATACACAAATTTTTCCTTTGTCAACTCCCACATGCTTAAACATTTGCTTGTCTTCAAGCAAATAACATAATATAACATCAGGAAGGGGGAATACGCATACAAATTCCAGATAACAGAAAAATACAAGTAATTTTTCACTCAATCAATGTGTACAAAACATATATATGAATAGACATCTATCAATTAGTTTCTGTTCTTCTAAAACTAAACTCAAATTCTCTTATTTTATAGATACTTCTGTTGTTACCATTGATTGTATGCATTAAATTGATTTTCATACACTCAAGTAGGCGACCTCATCTTTTAGATTTCCCTATATTGCTTTACCTTTATTTATATTTTTCTCACTCAAATTCTTTTATTTCTCTTTTTTTTTTATTCATTTTTTTATAGAAATATACAGTGAGTGCATTTTATGCTCCATTTCTCTAAAGTAAAGGCAGTTAGGTACTCATATTAAGGCATTTTTAGTACCTTGAAGGGGTACTTAGAGTGAAAAAAATTTGGGCTTTATATTTCCTCATTTTTTATCTCTCCTTACCTTTACACTCATAGTCTTAAAATCAAATAGGGTATCAATTTATAGGACAATAAAAGAGATATTTAAAAAAAATTAAACGTTTAATGGTAAAAGAAAGAGACTAAAATAATAACTACATATTTCATATTCTGTTGTGCATCACATGTTCATGAGTTAAAATCATCCTATATTACATTAATCTTTCTCTATAATAACAAACTGTGATTATGCATTGAAACAAGAGAGATTTAATATATACATGCAAGAGAGAACTTAATCAGCCAGTAAAAATTAGCCAATGAAAACCAAAATTCAGCCAGTGAAACAATAAGTCTAAAGTCTACTCTCCCATGTTTAAATTTGATATTATCCTCAATGTCAGTATCGAATAATGTACAGGAAAGGGAAAGAAGTAACTTACTTGCTTACTGGTCTTTTGGGGATGGTGGTGGATTCTGGGCCAAGTGCCAGTTATACAATGCTTGCGTCATTCCCTGCATACTTTGGATTGTATCATTCATTGCATGCAGGGTAGCCCTTTGAGACTATTGCCCTCTTTTCGACGGAGCCATGAGGAGATGGAGTCATGGTCCTCCTCCGGTACATGTGATGAACCTACACTGTCAGTGTACTGAAAATAGGGTGGGGTGGTAGAGCCAAAAGTGGCTCAAGGGGGAAGTCATCCCCTTCAAGAATATCATCACCCTCTCTGCCCTCTTTTAGAGGGTAAATCCAATTCTGCTCATTAGTAACTGCAGTCCTACTGGGGTTAGGGAGGCGAAAGATATTATGGTCTCAGAGATGCAACCAATAGTCGGCATTTATTTTAATAATTAATTTCATATGCAAACAATATTTTAAATCAATCCTACTGTTGCCAACTATTTGTTGCAAATCCTGAAGATTTGCCTCTAATCCTAACCCTTTAGCTAGTGCAGTTACTAGACCCCCTATGACCACCTTTCCATTTGTAGTGCTACCTATCCTGGCCATCTGATGGGGCATAAAAGCTCTAATGTCCACCTTATGACTGTGTATCATGGCCTAAAGAAAATAAAGCTCTCTTTAGTTTGCAACCCCATCACTTTCGGCCCTTCCAAAAACGGTATGGGCCATCAGGCATTGTAAATATCTAAATGTAGGGTTGTAAATAAAAGAGGTTTTCGAACTTGATGCACTATATTGCCTCCCAACAGAAATAGAGTTCCAAAAATGTTGAGCAAGAAAACTTTGGAAGATTGATCTATCTCCCCCGGGAGGCAATCTAAATAATGCATGAAAAAGTAATGCATGAAATTGAGCTAATATTAAACTAAATGAACATTCAAATAGTCGAAAGTTAATACGGCCTTGGTTGATGTCGAGACCCTGAAACATAACCACTTTAACTGAATTAAAGAACTCTAAAGTGGTCATGGCATAGACCGGGTAACGTAATCCAATAAATGTAGTCCACCCAATCTGGTCAACTAAATAGGAGACGTCAATTAAAAGTCCTAACCGATTCAAGCACTCCTCATCCATATACCGAGTACTCAGCATTACCCGTTTAATTAGAGTATCGTATCGTGTTCATTGACTATCATCAATAAACACGATACCATACTCATTTATTTGATGAGGAGGTTTGGACGGTCTTTGAAGTCATCCTCTACATGATTGCTGGGATTAGGAGGAGGATTGGCCAGTTCTGACTCTTTTGGAGCCCATTTATAAAACGATATGCAATACAATTCAATAGGAGAGTGGGATATGCAAGGCCAAAAGACAATTAACAAACTAATGGAGTCACACTAGTTAAACCAGGAAACCAGAAAAATTAAGGGCAAATTAGAGAAAAATCCAAGCAAACCAGTGTTAAGTAGCCAAAACAAGGCACTAGCAATTCAATGTGTACAGTTAATCAATAATAGTCCAAACCAAATGCAGATGAACAAATAGAAGCAACCAAGAGGAACAATCTAGAAATTTCAAGGCCAATATCAAATTCCAAATTTAGCAAGGATGGATTGATCAATTCAAAATTCAATTCCAATATCTAATGCAGGTTCAACTAAAAAATGCCAAGAAAAATCAAGTAACAACAACTAGCAAATTTTCAATTTTAGCTAAACCAAAATATCTAGCTAAACCAGGCAGAAAATGTAAGGCAGTTTTTAGTGCACACTTGGGAGTTTAGAATCAAAGCAATTTAAGAGTAACGCAAAATTAGAAAAGTGTTGCAATCAAATATCCCAAATGCTGTGTTTGTTTTCCAAGAAGTACAAAGCTAATTCAATGTATCAAATTATTAAGCAAAAAGAATTAAAACTGCATAATCAACAAATTGTTTTCTATTCTCAATTCTTCTCATGCAGCCAGTTTATCCAATTTAGAGGAATCCAAGCAAGTTGCTCATGCAATGCAAAGCCAAGCAAAATTCAGATTAACTAGCAAAAATCAGTATCTATACATCCTAAAACCAGTCCAATTAAGCCACTAGTCCATAACATGTATTCCTAAATGACTTCATTCAGCTAAACCAAGAGTAGAGAATTTATTTCAGGCAATCTAGTGTAATGATGAAGTCAAGAAATAACTAGCAAGAGTGACAACTAGCAATAACCAGGCAGACAAAATTAACTTAGAAACTAGTCCCAAATATGTATCCCAAAGTGCAAGACAAACAATAACTAGATAATTCAATAATTAGGCATACCAAATTTTGTAGAATTTTTGCCAAAAATCAGTCTAATTAACCACAAGTGTAGAAGAGAAGAAATTACCTAGAGGGAAGCCACAAGATGCCAGCAGTAGTGTGAGAATCCAATGCAAGAGAATGGCAATGTAGGGAAGCACTCAGGAGATAAGGGTGTAGAGCAATGCAGTTGGAGAGGTAGGGGCACGGGTGAATGTTGGTGCAGGGTTGGACACGGGAATGGGAAGTGGGCAATGGTAGCAAAGGGAGAAGAGAGGGAATGAGAGGCTCAGGTTGCAGAGGGGGGAAATTTCTGGGTGTGGGAGTTTGAAAACCAAGAAGAATAGGGAAGATTGGGGAAGTTTTGGCTTGGAGGAAACATGTTGAGGAATTGTTGGGTGAGGTATAGGTTGGCTGGGAGAGGGAGCTTGGGTGATTGCATTCTAGGTTGGAGCCACAGGTGAAGGGGAATGTGCTTCAATGGAGAGTTGAGTTATGGGAAAAAATAAGGATGAAAGGGAAGAAGGAGAAAATAGAGCACGGATGAGGAACTAGGGCTTGGGATGATTATTAAAATCGTAGAGAAATTATAGAGAAATTGTAGGGAAGATAGCTGGGAAGGGCACAGGGAGAGGGGGGAAGACACAAGCTAGGGCACAGGTTAAGGCACGACAAGAGGGAGAATGGACACAGAAAGAAAAAGAGGGAAAAATTGGGAGTTTTAGTTCTCTGAGCCGTGCTTCGGCCTGGAGTGGCCTTTTCCCCTTCTTGTTTTTTGAAGTATACTTAGGGCACAACCTGGGCCAGGCCGTGTTGGACAACATAGCTCACCCGTGCTTTATGTTGGATTTCCAAAATTCTTAGGAAAGGCCCGTGTTAAGTAACATAGGGAGGCTGTGTTAGGATGGTTTTGTGGGCATGGCCATGGTAGGGAGTACGGCCTACCTGTGTTTGGTTCTAGAGTCACTAAAATTGCCAAAATTTGACCCGTGCTTGAAGCACAAGCGTGCTCTGTGACACGGGTCACTTGTGTTGCATGCTGGAATTCCAATTTTTTTGAATTTTGTAAGGGTTTTTCATCCTCTTTAGTTTCCCTTAATTATCATCTTTTTATACACCTTTTGGCACATGAAAATTGACCTGAAAAGCATATGAAAACACTTATTAATCTTATAACCTAAGAAATCAACTACAATTAAAGATAAAAACAAAACCAAAAGTAATGAAACTATACAAAAAGAAACTCAATAATTAAAATGTGGGTTGTCTCCCACAAAGCACTTGTTTAAAGTCATTAGATTGACTCCTTTTCATTCTTTTGCTCAATGAGGTTTTAAGAAAGTTTGAATAATTTTCTTTTTGATCTATTGCCTCTTAGTATGATCCTGAGGGTTTTGTCCAATAGCCTTCAAGGATTCTCTTGGCTCATTCCATTCTTCCTTAGCTCCGATGAGGTTGAGAGGAGGTGGCTTAAGTTTTACCTTTGTATCTTTCACTTTCTCCTCAATTACTTGGTTTTTGACCCCCTATTTAACATAAGTAAAAGAACTTTCCACAAAACATAAATCAAGTAGGTCAGTAGAAGAAAAGTTCATAACATTATCATTCATATTCGGTTCAATTAAACCAATCATACAACAAGATTCACTTAGAGATGGGGGTTTAATGGCATCATTCAAATTAAATTCTACTTTCTCATCCCTTACATTCAAAGAAAATTTTTCATCTTTTACATTAATATTTGCACCAGCTGTAGTTAGGAAAGGCCTTCTAAGAATGATGGGAATTTTGTCATCTTCCTTCATCTCTAAGATCACAAAATCAACCGGTATGAAAAATTTACCTAACTTTAGAGGAACATCCTCTAATATGCCTGCTGGATGTGTAACGGATTGGTCCGCCAACTAGAGGAAAAGAATGGTAGGCTTTAAATCACCTATTTGAAGCTTCTTGTAGACTAAAAGAGGCATGAGGCTCACACTTGCTCCAATACCACATAGGGCTCTGTCAATCTTCAT
Source organism: Gleditsia sinensis (assembly GCA_037074535.1). Lineage (NCBI taxonomy): Eukaryota > Viridiplantae > Streptophyta > Magnoliopsida > Fabales > Fabaceae > Gleditsia > Gleditsia sinensis. The sequence continues at coordinate 57,792,463 of CM073468.1, read as the reverse complement.
TTTTCCAATAAAGTAAGAAATTGAGAAGCTTTCGGGATCCTTAAACTTTTGAGGTAATTTATTCTGAATTAACGCACTTGATCCCTCTGCCAGTGTCATAACAACATACTCTTCAATTTTTCTCTTATTTGAGAGAATTTCTTTCAGAAACTTTACATAAGAAGGCATATGAGAAATTGCTTCTAAGAATGAGATATTAATGTTTAGTTTCTTTAGAACATCCAGAAACCTTCCATACTCCTTCTCCAATTTATCTTTGACCAATCTTTGAGGAAAAGGGATTGGTGGCTTGTAAGGTGCAGGAGCCATATATTTGGACTCTTCTTCCTTCTTTTCCTCTTCTTCTGATTCCTCTTCCTTTCTCTTTTCTGACTTAGCTTGAGGTTGTTCAATTTTCTCCTCTCTACTTCCTTTTGGCTTAACTAACTACTTACCACTCTTCAAGGTTATAGCATTGCAGTACTCTTTAAGGTTCTTAGTTTGGCCAGAGAGTTTGCTAAAGTTTTTATTTGAAAGGCTCACCTGCTGTGCAATCTGAGTTTATAACATTTTGTTATGAGTAGCAAGCGAGTCAACCTTAAAGGCTAGATCTTTTATAGCCTCATTCATTGAGTGATTATGAGCTCTGAACTCATCATTTTGTTTATTATGAATAGTGATGAAATTTTTCATCAGAGCCTTCAGATTTGACTTTGGCTGTGGAGGAGGATTAAATGGCCTCTGATTTTGAAACCCAGGAGGTTGCTTGAAGTTATTTTGAGGAGGCTGATTTGCATTAGCCTTGTATGAGAGATTTTGGTGATTCATCCAACTTGAATTGTAGGTGTTGCTGTAGGGATTGTTTCTCTAATTGTTATTCACAAAATTTACCTATTCACAATCCTGAAGTGTAGGGTTTCCAAGCTAGCATTCATTGGCCACATGGCTAACACATTCACAGATCTCTCATGCAGAAGATAGAGAAGAGCTAACATCATTGATGCTCAATTTATCTAATTTCTAAAACAATGCATCAACTTTAGAAGTTATATGATTAAATGCATCAACTTTATACATACCTACCAGTTTTCTAGATGGATGCCTCTCATTAAACCAAGAGTAGTGATTCTAAGCCATATCTTCAATTAGTTCATAAGTCTCATCAACTATTTTGTTCTTTAAGTCTCCTCCTACAGTAGCATCCACAGACATATGGGTGTTGTATATTAGTCCATTGTAGAATGTATGGACTATGAGCCATTTTTCAACCCATAGTGTGGGCATAACATGAAGAGTTCTTTAAATCTCTCCCAAGCTTCATATAGTGACTCCCTATCTTTCTATGCAAATATAGTAATTTGAATTCTGAGATGGGTTGTCTTGCTTAGTGAAAAATACTTGGCCAAGAAAGCTTGAGAAAGTTGCTACCAAGTAGTAATAGACCCTGATGGAAGGGAGTACAACCATGCACAAGCCTTGTCCCGTAGAGAGATTGAGAACAATTTCAATCTGATGACATCAGAAGATACTTCATTCAGCTTCAATGTGTCACAGTATTTTAGAAAGATTGATAAATGGAGATTTGGGTCTTCAATATGTGACCCTCTAAATTGATTTTGTTGAACTATCTGCAGAAGAGAAGATTTTAGCTCAAAGTTGTTTGCCTCAACAATAGCTTTGACAGTACTCAGATTCAAGCCATGATTATCTAGAGCGGTGAAATTTTTAAGAAATCGATTATCTCTATTCGCCATGGTAAGTGCAGGATCTTGCTATTGTTTTCTTCTTCTCCTTTATAAGGTGCGTTCAATCTTTAGGTCAAATTCAGCAAAGAATTCAAGATCCCTTCGTATAAAAGAGAAGCACACCTATAAACGAAGAAAAATGAACAAAAATAAGCAAGATATAATTATGCAGAAAAGTAAAAGAAAAATATCTAATATAGCTATTTCGAAAAATATCTAATATTGACACTATTGTTCTTTAGTAACAGCGCCAAAAACTTGTTGTGTATGTTTTACTAATAATCACAAGCGCATAGGGTAGTTGTAGCTAGTCCGGCGAATACGGGTCGTATCTCACAGACAACAAAGATTAATTACTAGATTTCTACGAAACAAGCTATCTAAATGAATATAATTCAATAGGTAATATGTCACAATTAAGCAAATAAGGAATTCAATTAATAAAAGTCTAGGGTTAGGGTTTACCACACTTATGATACTCAACATTCAATATGTACCTCTAATTACAATTATATAGGTAATTGGGGATGGTTTAACCTTAATTAATTAATAACCTCTTTCAAGCGTTACTAATTGTACCTAAGTTAATCAAATTGCCTAATTTTGTGGTTCTTAGTTCAACCTAAGTCCATCAAGTTCTATGCCAATCATGTGATTCAATTAATAGATTTTCTTGTATCCACTAATTGATTCAATTCTTAGAGAACCTTAAACTACTTTCGTGATTAAGATATTTCTAATTAACTATTAAGCTCCGATTTTAACTTTCACCTTTCAATTCATCAGTTAATAATCTAAGATGTGATAGATTGGTGATCAGGCATTCTATCAACTCTTATACATGCACATAATAGTCAATCTTAATTAACCACAAATAATCTCAATTAGGGTTCTAACAATTCCTATTAACAATGTATCATCATATCATAAGTGGGTTTATCGAAACCTTAGATTAATATCTACTCACGCATAATTGAAAGATAACTCATAATCATATTCATTAAATAGATCATCAATGTTCAATACAAACTAAGAGAAAGAGTAGAAGTAGAAATAGAGATGTAAAGTAAAAAGATAAAACCTGGTTTGCAGTAGATGAATTAGGAATACAAACTTGAATCAATCTCAAATCTAATCTAAGAACATAAATTAATCAATTATCATAATCTAAACCTAATCTAATGGTGTTTTCTAAGCTTAAAATTGAGTCTAAGTCGTATGTATGAGTCTGGATGTGTTTCTCTACATTTCCCTATGTGTGTGTATGTGTGTGTGTGTGTGTGTGTCTATATATATATATATATATATATATATATATATATATATATATATATATATATATATATATATATATATATATATGTCATCTTAGTTGCTCAAAACCCAAAAAATTACGAAGTGTATGGACACAAAGCACGGTCGTACTTTGGGTTGGATTCTGGGAATTCTCTCTATTCTTTGCACAAAGCACGGCCTAGCCATATTAGAGGCTACTAAGCTTAGATTTTGCTAATTTCTTCTGTGTTTGCTCTTTGCTTCCTCCTCAGCTTGTTCCAAGTCCATATGGCCCTTCACATGAATGTTTTCTCTTATTTCTTGGCCTCTTTTGCTTATCTACAAACATAAAACAAATCAAAGCAGTATCCAGAGTAAACAAAACAGAATAGAACAAGAAACAGGAAAATAATAACAAGTTTACTATGAAATAAGGGATGAGATGTAGCAATAAAATACACAAATTTTCCCTTTATCAATATACAAGACCACAAAAAATAACATTACCTTATGCTTGTCAGATATAAATGTTCAGTCTATTTTTAGAACTCCTTTAATATTGTGTAATAATAGTTCTAGAAACTATACTCACGTATCCTTATTTTCTATCTCAACAACATCATATGCTATTAAAAACATGTTTTCATTTACATCATTTTCAATAGCTGATAGTAATTGTCCTCTAACTAGAGATTTCAAATTACTACTATCTACATCCACAAATCTTCTACAACCAGTCAAAAATATTGATTTCATGGCTCCTAATGAGACATACATCCTTTGAATACATGATTTCCTAATGCACCATGGTTGGCAATATATACCTTCACTAAACTTCCTATGTTATGGTTAAGAAGGATTTAGGCACAATCATATACTTTCTTGTATAAATGGCCCTCATGGCCTTCCTTTTGGCTCTATAAATTTGGTGTAGTGACATATTAGTACTCAGATTAACAGTTATCTATGCAGTCATATTGGCAACCTTCCAATCCAAATTTTTTCTCAATTTTTCTAAATTTTTTTTTTGCCAAATATGTTAAGGTAATCTATCTAATCTTGTAGGTTCTAAGACAAGAATGCTTCGGATATAATGTTCTAATCTGAAATATACTTTCACCTTTTAATTTGATCATATATATTCTAAACTCACAATTATTTGTATATTCAACAATGACTTTATCAGGATCATTATTATTATTTATTTTAAATCCTTCCCTTGTTGGATGTTCCATTCCCTTATTATAGTTCTAAAAATAGCTACACTATGAAACTTCTGGCCTACATGTGCCTATGATATAAACAATTTTTCTCCTAATTTTATTTTATATTTGCATTTTTTGTCTTCACATCATAAACATATTTAACATAATTGTTGATATGTGATATTAAATTTTGAATTTTTTATATTTTAATATGTGATATTAAACTTTGAATTTTTTATATTTTAATTTGCGCGACACCCTCTCCTTTTAATTAAAAATTAATGCTTTTATGAACACTTTTGTTAATAATTTTCAAAAAAAATAAATATAAAATAAAATTAATCTTTAAAATAGTTAATTAAGATCAATTTTCTTTTTGAAAGAATCAATTGACCATTATGTTTAATAAACTCAAAGGACGACATAGGATTTTAATTCTTTTCTTTTTTTCAAAGCCAAATTTTCCTTTGATGTGGAACCACACTGTCCCCGTGTGTGAGAGCGTTCGCACGTGCGTATCTTGGTCCGTTCCGGGGCTACAGCTGAAGCAGCCCTTTTCATTTTCTCTGCAGAACGAAACTCTTCCTCTTGTTCCACAACAATGGCCGTTTCGAATCTCCATAGATTCTCCTCTCAAATCAACCGTCTCCCTTCTCTGTCTTTCTTCTCCAAATCCCTGATTTCCAGATCTTCTGCTTCATCTGCGTCTCCCTCATCGTCCTCGAAGAAGGTCTCCGACCGCATCGTTAAGCTCTTCGCCGTCGATCTCGACGGACAGAAGCGCGAGATTGTGGGTCTCTCCGGCCAGACCCTACTAAAGGCCTTGGCCAACGCGCGTCTCATTGATCCTGAATCCCACCGCCTTGAAGAGATCGACGCTTGTTCCGCAGAGTGTGAGGTGAGCATCGCTCAAGAGTGGCTGGAAAAGCTCCCTCCTCGATCCTATGACGAGGAGTATGTGCTCAAAAGGAACGCTAGGGCTAGGGTTTTGAACAAGCATTCCCGGCTTGGCTGTCAGGTCGTGCTGACTCCGGAGCTTCAAGGTATGGTCGTTGCCATCGCTGAGCCTAAACCCTGGGATACTCCGTAGGTTTTTGTGGAATAGGGGTGTTGGTTTTTTTTTTGGATTCAATAATGTATGCCCAATTTGGTGAAATTAGAAAGACGAAAACTTCTCGAGTTTAATCATCGTTTTGTGGGATATGGCCCTATAAGTTTATTGGGGCATGTTGGAATTTATGTTAAATATGTTAGACTTAAATGTGAGCAATCGATATGAATAACTATTGCGTTGTTGTTAGATTTTGCTTCCCGATGAGTATAATCATTTGCCTATGTAGAACTTTGCAAAATACATGACAAAGGAAGTGTTTTACTTTTTGTAAATTTAGATGGTTTGTGAATTAGTTACGTTATGTAAGAGTTTACCCTTTCGGCTTTGTTCATAGAGAAAGGTAACCAGAGGCTCGCAACAGTTCGTGCGTGTAACATATATGATGCCATAGTCTTGGAAATAGTACTCTTTGTATTCCAGATATAATCAAGCACTTGTTTTGATTTAGAAAATGCATGGAATGAATGTGCTTTTTTAGGTGTGCCATACTTTTACAGGAAACATGTTTCATATCAACAAAAGAATGATGTTTACTGGAAGAATATAGTTCTCATGTGATTGTAATTATACTATTAATATTTACCATTAATGTGTGGCTTTGTCCTTTGGAATGCAAGCAATTATAATTCAATTTGATTATAGTATGGGCCAAAACTGGTGTTCTTTACTAGCAAGTTATTTCTGGGGCTGTATATCCTCTCTACCACTCAAGGCATTAAATCTTCCTTATATATGTCTGCTCAAAGATTTCTTTTATGCACATATTAGCAAATAGATTCTTGAACTAGCAGGCGAAGTTGTAGACCATTACTATAAAATGTCCAAAGGGTAGTCATTGTATAGTGTTTTAATGGAGGACACTGATGGATGGTAATGGGGGTAAGTTGGAGCTTGGACCCCTGCTGAAATTGGCTCTTGCCCTTTCCTTCTTCAATGCAGATAAACGTCTGAATTTACCTCCTTGATTATTTCAATGAATCAACATTTATATAACAGATAGGATGCCCAAAATCAGGGGTTTGTTTATTTTCTTTTTTTGGGTGGGTAATTGTTCCAAGTCTGAGACAAAATGAGGGGAATATCGTAAACATAAAAATAGATATTTATAATCAGGGCGGATCTTAAGACAGTGTATGCACTGTGCTTAATCAGTGAGAAACCTTTTCTGAACTAGTTCACATGGACAGATTGACAGACAGAACTTATTGGTTGTCAACCGTCTATCTTTGAGTTATCTTTAGGTGAAACCTTTGTTGGAGCAGTATGATGAACTTTCCTGGTTATTGTTTCTTAGTTCTATGATTGATTCTCCTTTGACATTAGGATTCACTGGGGTGTCCATGTTTGTTTGTTTGTTTTTTTAGTATGGATTTCAAGTTTGGGTGCAAATAATTAGGCCACCTTGGCATAGGAAAGAATCCTCTCATGGCTAATGAAACTTATGAGAGGGGCCCTATCACTTTTTTTGCTTGAATTTTTGGGTGCAATTGGTTGATTTGATCCGTCATATGCCATTACTTATATTAAAGAATATGGTTAGAACAAATTTATTCCAGTAATTTACATCAGTTTGTTGTCATTGCTGTACATAGATATTAAATTATTTTTATAGTTCTGCAAATAATTAGGAAATTATTTAGATGTAGGATTTTTTATACTCTATGAAGCATCGACACTGACACAAACATGTAACACAACGTGGACATATATCAAACATCAAAAAATATAAATTTCTACATGACACGGCAACATCCATAACATATATATATATATATATATATATATATATATATATATATATATATATATATATATATATATATATTTATATTTCAGTAATTTACATCAGTTTGTTGTCATTGCTGTACATAGATATTAAATTATTTTTATAGTTCTGCAAATAATTAGAAAATTATTTAGATGTAGGATTTTTTATATTCTATGAAACATCGACAGGGACACAAACATGCAACACAACATAGACATATATCAAACTTCAAAAAATATAAATTTCTACATGACACGGCAACATACATAATATACATATATATATATATATATATATATATATATATATATATATATATATATATATATATATATATATATATATATATATATATATATATATATATTCTCTTTTTTTGAACTTTATATTTAGTTATTTATTTCTAAAGAAAAACAACTAATTTTATCCTATATTCTATGTACCGGGAATTGATCTTTTTTTAAAAAAAAAAAACTACTAAATAAGAATTTTAACATATTATTTATGCACAAAAAAACCTTAAGGAAGACTTTTTATCTCATCAACATGATTTTTTTAGTCTCTGATTTTATATATATTTTTGTCATTTATCTTTCTTTCTTTTTGTATTTTTCTAGGTCAGCTGTATTTAAATTGCGTCGATCATGTGTCCAGGCCAATTTTTTTTTTTTTTTTTTTTACTTGAACACATTCTAGTCATGTCTGTACATGTACTGACAGCTTGTCGTGTTGTTGTCCTTGTTAGACACGTGTCTGCCGTGCTTTGTAGCTTGTACTTGTTGCTTTAAATCTGATGGACCTTCCAATTAGAAAACAATCTGAATAGGCAGCGGCGGCCTGGCTGGAGTATGTGAGGAGGGATTATTAGAGGTAGGGGACAAGTGTGCTGTTAACGGGATTCTCTAGGAGTTAGCTGGGAAAAACGTGATTAAGAAGGGAGTGAGGGCAGCAGAGAGAAAGTTGGGCAAAAATTGGGAGAATGGTGGGGGAGACATCTAGCAGTCTCCAAGGGCTAGAAATCTTTTATCTGGTTTATTTTGTTTCTGTTATAGGCAATTCTGATATCAGAAATTGCCTCTTTTTCTTTTTCCTGAGTTCTGTGTGGCCAAATTCATCCCCACATGGGTGGATTTGGTGTTTTGAATGAAACTTTTGTATTGAATTCTGTTTGGGATCCCATCAAAATCTGAAACTGTACACGGGCTTAATAGAATTTTTGAGATGTTGGAAGATGAACGAGGCCCAAAGAACAGTCTTGCAATTCTCTTGGGTTGATATGTTACCCTTGGTATCTATATGGCTTTTCTTTCCATATCTGGCATCAGTTGGCATTCTTGTTACGTTAAAATTTAGCTGAACAGGAAAACAAATTTTGGCATTTTTGTCAGAGAAATTATTCATCGTCTAGCGTTTATCACAGCACCAGGGCACAATCCGCTATTCTTTTTTAATAGATGAAGGCGCAGTGGACCGAGCCTACCGTTTTTGACAAATTACCTAAATTTTTTATATCTATACGATACAGCTAACTATTGAGCAGTCTAGTATTGATTTTTTTTTTTTTATCCCACCAGAAGCATATGCGTAGTTATGGAGCTGCTCAATGGAAAATAAATATCTCATTTGGCTGTGAATTGAGACTCGCTAGCGAAGGAAAGACTTATGCATGTTTTGGGTCGTTAAAATATTTTCTGTTTTTATTTCTTATTTTTGGAAAATGATTAGTATTTTTAAATTTTTATTATTTAGAAAGCATGTTTGGTTTGTGAAGTCAAAAAATGATTGAAAAAAAAAATGAAAAGCTAGTTTGGTTTTGAATTTTTAAAAAAACTGAATTATAAGAGCATGTTTAGTTATTTGTTTTCAGTCTTAAATATACTTTTTTTCTATCATTAATATGTCATTGTACATTAAATTAATTTAGTGATTAATTATTAAATAATGGAATAGATACATTACATTCAAATGAGTTTTTATTGCACTATATTGACAAATAAGCTGAGAAAGTGTGGCTAATATTTTTTAAAATAAAAATAAAACAAATATTTTGATTTATTTTGAAATACTATTTGCTATATTAAACAATGTATTTTATATTGGATTCGAGGTTCTTTATCAACATGTATCAAAAAAATGACTGTCAATAAAATATGTTTAATTAAATTCAAAACAATAAAAGATTAAAGTAAATTGAAATATCTTATATTCAACTCTTTTGAAACTATTAGTAATGGACTTTATTATAATTGTCATACATTTAATTAGCAATGTTTTCTCTAATGTGAGCCATGAGTTTGAGTAGCATCAAAATTAAAATCTTGTTGATTCACTTCTGAACTATGCTTCCTTTGTACTATTGTGTCTTCTCTAAAATAATATTAAAAAAATATGTCTACAGTATTTTGCATCTTAATAAAATTATGTGTTGTGCATCAACCTATAAGAATTTGTCTTTGTCTTCTAATAGGATAATTTAACATCAACTTTAAAATAAAAAATTTTATTTTCAATACTCTAAAATACATTTTAATCACATTTTTTAATGAAGTGTCTATAATTAAATAGTTTATACTTGCTCCTTAGTCATCCTTATCAATATATCTTTGACCATGATATAGGACAAAATATCCAAACATATTAGGATGGCCATTTAAAATTGAAAAAAAGATAAAAATTTTGATAAGTAATTTAAATGATGATAAAAAACTGTAAACATATTCATATATATATGTTATCAAAACTCAAACTATGCGACAAATTAGAAAGTTGTTTTATAATTTTAATACATTTAAAAATATTTGTGAATCATTTGTTGTTTCTTTCCATTATGTATAAACAAATATAAACCACATATCAAAATCACATATGGGCATTACATTTAGGGTTATCAATACTTTTCTTCTTAAAAAAAACATGTTGTTTTGTTACACGAGCCTAAGCAGCTATATGTGTGCTATCAAGTGCATTAATATAATTCTATTATAAAAAAAAATTCTCTTAGATATAAGAATATTGATATTGATTAAATAAAATGAAGAAGAAAATTGAATAAAATCTTACCCAAAAAATAGGAAAAATATTTTTGATTATTCAAAATGTATTTATGAACATTTCTTTGATACCTAAGTAGAATGACTTTTGTACCCAATATATATACACCTCTTGGTACTCTTCTAAAACATTTGCTAGATCTGTGATGTTGAAGGCATTCAACAAAATATCTATGGTGCAAGTTATGACAAACTATGGTTTAGAACATTGTTATTCCTTCCTCCACATTGACTTTTTCTTTTTATCATGATTCAAGTTAGCCACATCTTTGAATGACATATTTTTTACATTCAAAAAATTTCATAGCATCTAGTTTCACGCCGTACTAGAAATTCAATTATATACATTCTTTCTATGAATATTGAGGTCTTGCATAGTATTTTATCAACAAATGACTTTTGATATTCCATTATGAGTTGAACTATTATTAAATCACCAAATTTTCATCCAAATCACTTGATCCTGTACCACTTTTTATGTTTAAATTATTTGTAAATCTACTCGTTCACATATCGACCTATTAAAAAATATTTAAAACTACAAATGATAGAACACATGCACATTAATGTATATTAAAAAAAAGCTAATAATTTAATAAACATGTAAATATGTCATCGTTGAAACATAACACATGTTCAAAGTAATACAATGAAAAATAAAATGGATAAAATAATAAATTTTAACTTTTAAAAAGATAACAAATTCAAATAAGTCAACAAATACATCCTACTCAAAGAATGGCAACCAATCATTCATCTAAATGCTAGCATTTCAACAAACATGTGCCTCTAGTATTCATGTTTAAAATTTTTCAATACATTGTTATACATTTTAATTGAAACATCTTTTATTGAATCTAGCAGCTTAATACATGTATCTATAGAATAAGAATAAGATAATGGATTGATGACTTGATTAGTTTGTGTTTTATATTTTTCTGCCTTGGTCATAGATGTTTCAGTCTTTGTTTTAAATGCCTTTGTCCTTGCACTCATTGTTTGAGTCCATTGTTCCAACCAAGCATCTAATTTATCTAATTTTGATATATTTTTTTATATTTACGATCACGCAAAATAGATCTAATTATTTTTATACTTTTATCACATTTCTTTGAATTCTCACCCTTAACATCAATAAATTGTGAACCAACATGCACATTCCTTGAAAGAAAATCCTATTCTAACAGTTGCTCATTGTGTGAGGTTAATGGCTCTTGTACAGAAGCATGACTTAATTTATTAATAGTCGTTCTAGTATTGAATATTTCATCTAGGTTATCATAGTTATATTCAAATTAATACTTTTAAAATTGCTTATAATATCATCCATTTTATAAAAATTAATTAATAAATACTTTTAGTACAATCACTATAATAAAAGTTGGATTTAGCTACAGAGATTTAACTATAGTTAATAAAAATTATGGCTAAAACATATTTTAATGACGATTTTAAAATTGTAATTAAACCAATTGTCTTAACGACAATTTAGTCAAAACTGTCGTTAAGTAACGATGATTTTGTTTAAAAGGACGTTATATTTTGACTATTTCTGTGAGTTTGTGAAGTTTAACAATAGTTTGCCTATAACCTCTTTACTTAACGACGATTTAAACAAAATTATCATTAAATTCATGGGATTCTGACAATTTCTCGTAACATGGGCCAACTTAACAATAGTTTTTTAAGGAACTGTTGTTAAGTCAAAATTTAATGATGGTTCATTAAAAAATAGTTGTTAAATGCCCCTTATTTTTCGTCCCTCATGTTCTCCCTTCTCCATTTTCATTTGCTCCTTCATTCTCTTGCTTTTCTCACGAACACTCTCCCATTTCTTCTCCCTTTTTCTAATTTCCTTCCATTTTTTTTTGTTGATTTTCTCTCTTGAAGCAATATTCCATTCTTTCTCTATCATTTTCATCTTATAGCTCTTCGTTTTCATTGAAGATATATATCCTATTTCATCCACTTTTCTCCCTTCATGTTTTCATTTGACGCTTGCTTGAATGAGTTTAGAAGATAATGTTATATAGCTTCAAATGGTTGCTGATATATTGTATATATTGGATATATATATCTAAAATTGTATATATATTTTATGTGATGTATTGCTTCAAACTTATGATAAATATATTGTTTACTTATATAATTATAATTATATTGTTTTGTTATGTCTATATGTAGTGCTTATGTTATATAGCTTAAAATGATGGTATTATGTTAAATATATTGTATGCTTATAATCAAATTATGAGAAAGAAATAGTTAGTATTCCTAAGTGTTATAATGAAATTAGAAGAAAAAAAATTAAAATATAAATTTCTCATTAGAAAAGTATAAAATTTAAAAATTGTGTGATAAAAATTATTTAGTGTAGTTTCTATTACGTTTAAACAATTTTGGAATAAATTAAATAATATTTACTTTTCATAAATAAAAAAATAAATGGAAAAAATTGGAATTGATTAATTGTTATGCATAAAATGTGAAAATTATAGACAAAAGGATTGAAATTTTATTTAAAAAAGTGGTTAAAAAGTAAAAAAAAATATTTTATTTGAAATTTAAAATTAAACTTGAAAGAAAATAAATGAATTACTTGTGGTGTATAAAATAAATGGAAGAAATGGAATGAATTAATTGTTATGCATAAAACATAAAAATTATGGACAAAATGAATGAAATACTTTTAAAAAATGGTTAAAAAGTAAAAAATATATTTATTTGAAATTTAAAATCAAACTTGAAAGAAAATGAATGAATTACTTGTGGAGTATAAAATAAATAGAAGAAATGGAATGGATTAATTGTTATGCATAAAATATAAAAATTATGGACAAAAGGAATGGAACATTTAAATTAAACTGAAAGAAAATAAATGAATTACTTATAGTGTATAGAATTTAAAAAATTTGAGATGAACTAAATGAAATATTTATTGTGTGTAAAATTCAGAAATGGATGAATCTTGAATTGCAAAGCCTCAGAATACTCATGAATACTTGGATGGATTGAATGAATTTTTGGATTTTGCATTTACTAACTCAAGTGTAAAGGGTAGAATAATATGCATATGCCTTAAGTTTAAGTTTAAAAAATAGCAAGTTAGACAAGATGTGCGTGACCACCTGATTGTTAAACCATTTTTGCAAGGGTACGATTTTTAGGTTATGCATAAGGAAAGACGTATAGAAGAACCTCATGTAATGGCACAAGTGAGAAAAGAATCAATCTATAGGGATGACCTTGTGCAGGACATGGTCCGTGATGCATTTAGGATTCATCATAAAAATGAAAGTGTGGATTCTATGGAGATGGCAGGTCACTGCTAGGGCAAAAGATGACTGACGGTACAAAAAAAGTTTATGAATTAATTAATGATGGGCAACGAAATATATGAAAGGTGCGAGAAGTACTCCAAATTGTTCTTTTTAGTGAACTTGTATCACGTTAAGTATTTGTATGAGATAAGTGACAAGGTTATATCGATGATTCTAGAGTTGTTGACTAATATTTTCTTACATGTAGAGATTCCACCTTCATTCTATGAAGCCAAAAAAATCAACAAATTCGAACATAACTACATAAAAATTCATGCATGTCAGAATGATTGCATGTTATATTGAGGGGAGGATGAAAATATAGATGCTTGTAAAAAGTGCCACAAATTTAGATGAAAACCAAAGAAGAAAGGTAAAAAATTAAAGAAAGTGATGGAAAGATAAGGCATCCAAGGGACTCTAAGGCATGGAAGATGTTTGACATGATGAATCCTCAGTTCTCTTCGGATCCTCGAAATGTATGTTTGACCTTATCCACTAATAGATTCAATCTGTATGGCAACTTGAGTACAAGTTACAACATATGGCTTATGGTTCTAATACCTTACTGCCACCTACCTTGGATGTGTATGAAACATAGTTCCTTCATTTTGTCAATGATAATTCCATATAAAAAAGTATCGAGAAATGATATACATGTGTATTTGCAATCGCTGATAGAAGAGTTAAAAGATTTATGATCTGTCAAAGTTGAAACATTTGATTCTTTTAGCAATGAAATATTCAATATGCATGCAACTTTGATGTGGACTATTAGTGATTTTTTAGTGTTGAAAACTTTATTTTGGTGGAATACTTATACTAATTTAGCTTGTTGCCACTATAAATTTGACTCAATTTCCTATAAGCCTTCCTCATAGTCGAAAGTGGTGTTTCATGGGCCATCACTACTTTCTAAATTTGGGGCATAAATTTAGATTATGGCAAAGTAAGTTTAATGAAATAGAAGAAAAAAGAGACCCTCCCTTAATAATAACTAGCATAGATATCTTAACACAGCTTAAGAATATTGATGTTGAGTTTGGTAAAAATGTAAAAGTTGAAAGTTAGGAACGTAGACCTCAAGAAACTGATGGTCTCGATGCTAACACTCAACAATGGTGTAAGAAGAATATAGCTTTTTAGCTTCCTTATTGAGGGAACTATATGTTATGCCACAATCTTGATGTGATGTATACTAAGAAAAATGTCTGTGACAATGTGATATTCATGTTGCTTAATGCCTTTAGACGATCAAAAGACCACTTAAATGCTCGAAAAGACTTACAAGAAATGAGTATCAAGTCTTATGTTTGGCTTAATGACAATGGAAGATATCCTAAAGTTTTGTTCACTTTGACAGATGCAAATAAGGATATCTTTCTTAGAACATTAAGGAATATTGCTGTGGAGCAACTTCTACCTATGGCTATGAGGAAAACACTTCCTAAACAAGTGGTGTGCACTGTCGCAAGTGCACCCAAATTAATACCTTACTCAAAACTAACCTGTAGCAGTGGGAGTAAGGGTCGATCCCACAGAGACTGAAATTACCTTATGTGATTGAAAAATGGGGGGTTGATAATCGCAGATTAAGTAAAGTTAACAATAATGAAAATAACTAAGAGAAAGAGATTAATAATAAAAACGTTGGTTTCGGTTGGTATCCACCGTCAAGGGATTACATTGATCATCGACAAAATAATCAATCCGCAAATGAATATCTATCATTGGGGTTTTAACCCCGTTTCTCCTTAAGCCTAGCAAATTAATGGCAATCGCACTAATTAAACCCTAATTAACAAGTCATATTTTAGCACATCGGTAAAACATAACTTGCTAACCGCATGAAGAACTAGAGAAACTGACAGAGCTAAACAAATATAAACACATCGGCTATATTTAATTTAGTTAATCATTCATCATAGGTTCAAAGATTTATAATCCAAAACCCTCAAACCTATTTGCCTCACGAATCGCAGAATTGAAAAAATTTGTTCAAAACACAATTCAGCGGTAGATTAAAAACACACAAAATACTAGTAGGCCTCCTAGCAATCATATGAATAATCATTAAGAATAAGAACAGATGAACAATCAATACTCAAATCAAATTGAAATAAAACATCAGATCCACATCTCACAATGTATAAAAATCCCTTGAGGTTTCAACCTACCTCAACCAACTAAAGAGAATTAGCCACGCAGGGCCATAAGATGAACAGAAGAAGAATTGAAGAATTCGGTCAAAGATTCGATTCAGAAATTGGCTCCCTTCTCTGCTTGTTTTGCTCCCTTTTTATAGATTAACTCCTCCTAATTGATGTAGGAGTGTTTCTAGGTCAAATTTCGACTTATCGGGCTTCAATTGGAGTCAAAAAACCCTTGAAATCGCGAATTCAGCGACCTGGTGCGGCGGTGGGCGCCGCGGCGCCCAAGTGGAGCGCCGCGGCGCTGCGGGGAATGAGGGACGGCGCGCCGCGGCGCTCACATGCTGTGAAACTTGGTTGGGTTGTTCAGCGCCGCGGCGCTCACTTGCAAGCGCCGCGGCGCCCAGAAATTTCCAGAATTTGCCAAAGTGTCGAACACGAAAGTTGTAGCTCTATGTCTCTTCTTTTCATAGCCGCTAGAATCACCTCAATCGGATCTAAATTGAAGGAGATATGCTAAAATTAGTGACCAAAGGTCAGAATTCACCTTGCTGCACTGTGATTCTGATTTGCAAGCTCTGTAACGCTATGAAATCTCCCGAATTGGACCAAGTGTTCAACATAAAAGTTGTAGAGAATTGTGTTATCGTTTCACAGCCACTTGAATCACTTTGATTGGAGTACATAAGAGGGAGATATGCTCAGAACAGTGCTGAAAGGTCTGGAATCGCTGCAATGTAGCATTTTTCCATGAATTTCTTATCTTTTTCTTCCATTTTCTTCTTCCTTTGTTCCTACAACACAAAAAATAAAACTAAGCTAATTCCTAATTATATTTTACTTAAATCAAACAAAAGGTAAGCATAAAGGCATTAAAATCATGCTTAATTAAGATCACATCAACAAGTATCCATCGTTCTAGTTAACTTGTGTTTATTCTTTAGATGGTGTAGTATTTAGATGGTGTGGAGATGGTATTTAATTGACTAGTACGTGTAGATGATCAACCCAATGTTAGGCTATTCAATGATGACATTTTGTTTTCATCAATTGAAAAACCAGTTGGTGATTTTGATTACCTTACTTTTTCTCTGATGGAAAAATTACAAGCACATTGTCATGTGCTTAACAACAACAAAAAAGTCGACCATTTCCTCTTATGAATAGATTATATTTATTATATTAAAGTGTAACTAATATCAATGAAAATTTATTTATCTATGTTTGTATGTTACAGTTGGTGATTTTGAGTACCTTACTTTGTATGTTACATGAATATATATATATATATATAACAAATGATGTTAATAGATTTCACTTAGATGATATGAAATCTCTAACTCCTAGACCACTTCATTAAATAAGGCAATATAGTGCATACAATGACAACGGATTTAAATTCTGGACATTAGAGTGAGACAAAGGATTAAAAATTGAAAATAGTGGATTATTTAAGAATTTTGAGACAAGAAGTTATGCAAGTAGTAACAGTCATATGTAATTTGAAGGTGTCTCATATCATAAAAAATTATTAAACATAATTGAATTAAATTACCATGATATCTTTACGATTACTTTATTTAAGTGCACGTGGGCTAACATAATGAATTCCAAAGGTATTTTAATTGATGAAATGGGTGTTTTGTCTGTTATTTTTTACAATTGATACACATAAGTGATAGTGAGGATAACGAGCCATACATCTAAACTTTTGAGGCTCAACAAGTATATTATGTGCACATGATTTAGACAAAACATAGAACACGATCGTGCATTTGAAACTTCATGAATTTTATGAAATGGGTGAAGAAGATGAGGATATTATATATGAAAGTGACCTATTTCAAGCTTAAGATTCAAAAATGTTATTCCCATATGGGGAAGTAAATTTACGCTTGTATCAATAATAGCTTTATTTTTTTATTTACAGTAATTTTATCTCTCTATATTATATGTGTATTCAATTTGAACTAATGTCATTTTTTCATAATTAACACGAATTTTGAAGATGAAGAGATTTAACTCAGCCATTGCAGGTAGAGTTGGTGAATCCAACTCTAGACTATAAGCCAATGAGAGTGGACAATCTAAAGATATGGATTCCCTTGACTCACATGTTCCATCCACATTCCAATAGTTGAAGCATGTGTTCTCTACTGATGAGCTTTTCGTGAAAGAGGATGAAAGTCATTAAAATATGCAGTAGACTGAACATGCAAGGAGAAGACAAAGTTGGTTGGTCGATGTTATTTGTAAGTATCCTAACTCACCTAGTGGTTAAACTACTTAGTTCTAATTATTTTTCTTCTACATATAAGCATGGCCAGGTAAGGCCTACATCATTAATAGTACACGACATTTGGGCCTTACCTCTTAAGTAAAGGGTTGTTGTTAACTTCAGCACGAAAAACCAACAAATTAGATATTCAAGTGATCTATTAGGAGTATTTCTAGGAACACTTGGAGACTATTTACAAATGTTTCCCATATCTTACAAGGATTAGAGGTCTGTTCCTGCAGATTACAAGAACAATGTATTTAGGGAATCTGTATATGTAATTACATATTAGCAATTTGTTTCTTTAAGAGCCTTAGCTTAGCATCTTTATTAACTTTTTCATTCTCTTTTGTAGGCAAAATTTTTTGTATAAGACGTGTATAAGAAGATTGCTTTTCAATCACTTGGCCAAAAATGGAGATCAACATGTTACAACTTGTACATGTTGAAAAATGATAGGGTTCACACAAGAGAACAATTACATGCTGACATCTCAGAAAGCATTTCACAGGACCATTGGACG
Source organism: Gleditsia sinensis (assembly GCA_037074535.1). Classification (NCBI taxonomy): domain Eukaryota; kingdom Viridiplantae; phylum Streptophyta; class Magnoliopsida; order Fabales; family Fabaceae; genus Gleditsia; species Gleditsia sinensis. The sequence continues at coordinate 57,774,056 of CM073468.1, read as the reverse complement.
ATATTTGTAAACTGTTGTCTCGAGACAAAGTCTAAGTTAACTACACTTGATTGTTAATATATATCAGTTTATGATTAATCTTATGAACATGTTTTTATCATTAACTAGCAAAATTGCTGAAAAAAATAAACAAAATTGTAAGAAACAAATGATGCCACATACCAATAGTTCTAAAATCCTTGCATGTAAGAAGGCTGAGATGGTAAGTTTATATTAGTATATACTCTGGTTGAAGTTTAATTTTTATTGGAAATACATTACTTTTTTTTTAAAAAAATTAGGAATCTAAAATTAGGAGCTTAGTCACTCGTAGAGATATGTGGACCGCAGTCCATAAAAAGGTTGATGGTTCATATATTAATGATGAAGCTAGAGATGTTAGTATAAGTATTTGAATTTCATAAGAATAAATTTTAAGTTCTGATTTTGTTGTAATGATAAATTTTTAAAATAATTTCTTATTTTTTACGTAAAATTATAAGAAAAAATTGTTGAGATTTAAAGTTAAGACTCCTCTTCTTAAGAACTTTCTAGTGGAGATTTATTGACAAGAGTTTTGGGAAGCAGAGAGCACTCAAGTCGAGCTCGAGCATTTGGCTTGAGTGTTTGTGTAACATCCCTAATTTTCTTCTCTTATTGAGGCATGAAGAATTTACTAAATTAAAGGAATAAATAATAAAAGCTTACTAAGGAATTCTAGATAGATCTTTAATAGGAAGTATGTGAAATTCCTAATCATTATGTGCAAATATATTAGAACTTAATGGCAATTAGAGGGAGTAGATAAAAGAAGGAACAAGAGGCGAAATTTTTTAGCAAAGGAGAATAAAAAAAATTTTAAAGTTGGATCATGGAACTTTAAGAGTTAAATTTTCTAAGTTGATATCTCACCCTACATAATTGGGCTTCCACCTACATAATAAAAGACGAACATATACGAATTTAGAAATAAAACTTAGAGACCATATATTAAAACAAGTTACAAATTTTAAATATCTTGAATTTATTATACAAAATAATAGCGAAATAAAGGATGACGTAAACTATAGGATTCAAGTGGGATAGATGAAATAGAGAAAAGTTTCGAATGTCATTTGTGATAAAAAAAAATGCCACTCAAAGTTAAAAAAAAATTCTACCCTACAACTATAAGACCTGCTATATTGTATGATACTGAATGTTGAGTGATTAGAAGACAACATAAAAATAAACTCAATGTTGCAGATATGAGAATGTTATGTTGGATGTGCGGACACACCAGAAGAGATATAATTAGAAATAAGTGCATTATAGAAAAAGTTAGAGTAGTACCTATTGTAGAGAAGATGATAGAATATCGTTTAAGGTGATTTGCGCATGTGTGGAGAAGACCTACACAAGCTCTAGTGAGAAGAGTATATCAGATGGAGAATAGTCTGATAGTTAAAGGTAGAGGAAAGAAAAAAAACAATAGGTAAAATTATTAAAAATAATTTAATAGTTAATAACATATCTATTGAACTCATCTATGATAGACTACTGTGACATCATTTAATCTATATAACCGACTCCACCTAGTGAAAAAAAGTTTAATTGTTGTTGTTTGATTTACTTAACTTAGTTTTGTTTTCTTATTTCTATTGTGACTATCGATAGCTTGAATAAAGTTGAGGAGTTAGAGTTTTGTAATTAATTGGTGTAAAGATTCTCTCCGGAATGATCTTCTACTCAAATTGTCGTATGATACATGTATTTGCATAGTTGTCATTATTAACAATTAACGACGGGGAAGGAAATAAGCCTGAGGTATATATATATATATATATATATATATATATATATATATGCAAGTTTTGTCTTTTTATTTTTATTTTTTAAATGAAGTGATATATATGTATTTATGGTGATATTATATTGTCCAAATATTGTACATTTCATGATATCTTTTAATTAATGTATATTGTCAATTTTGTCTTCATTTTTATTTTGTTTCTATGAAATGCATCATGACAAAAATTAAAGAAAATAGTCAAGTAGATGAAGTTTGATAAGAATTATCTTAATTTTTGACAAAATTATATAAGTATTAAGTGGTGAAAATTTAATGAAATATAAACCATTTAGTATTAAGTGTAAATAATTCAAAATAATTATGCCAATCATATGTAATATGCAAGTGATAGCATAATACTTATCTCTACCAACACAGTGATGTTTATATATGACAAACTTGAAAATCTAATCCGTTTAACGTTAGACTTCTCTTTTTTATCCTTTTTTTTTATAAGCAGTATATTGTGACAGAATTAACAAAATATTGCCGCCAACAAGCAATTAAACTGTAGAATAGAATTGTCTCACCTAACAAAAAATGAAAGAATATTTGATTGAAGTTTCAATTTTTATTTTTACTAAAAATAAAAAACAAACTTAAAAATATTTTTTATATTATTTTCTGTTTTTATTTTTTAAAAATATTTATTAAATTTTTAAATTGAAAACATCGAAAAAATGTTTTCAGAATTTTTAATATTATATATTTTTACAATTATTCCAAATATTTTCACTTAACGTAAGATGCAGGACACTCGCCACATCCCCTCACACACCAAAACACATCTCACTTCGCTATTACAATTGCTTCTCCACTTTACACACAATCACCCTTGTTTATAGGCAAATGTTAGGCGGTTAAGGAGCCTTTGGACTTCTTGAAAATTCCACCGACTTGGCCTTTACTTTCTAGATTTTATATTTCTTCATATTTATTCACCGCCTTCTATTGATATTTACAGTAGCTTCTAGATGTAAAATATTATAATCCTCTATAAATGCCAGTGCTAACTTTCATTTCTCCCCTCAGCACTGGCTCTTCTCAAGACTTCTGCAAGATTGACATATTTTGGATTAGGCTTTTTCTGTCTTATTGATCACCTTGGTTGTGGTTGTGACTACGGCTCATCTTCTTCTTGATTAGTTGGAGTCTCTTCATGATCTCTTTGATATATTCATGTTTGCCATAGACTTTGTCTTCGTATATTTATCTCTGATAATTTTCTTCCTCACTTTCATTATGCTTGCCCATCTTTTCTTGATCTTATCTTTAAACTCCTTAAGAGTCCTGTAATATAATTTCTTGTGGTGACCACCAAGAGGAAGCTTCGTCGAATACCACAATTCTTGATGTGTAACGCCATCTTGTTGTGGGGTCGCACCGTCACATTACCTCTATACTTTTCTTTGAACTATCATATCCCTTGAAGAAAAATCATGTTGCTTTATTGTTGAATTTGCTCCTTAAGTGTGGCTTAGAATGAACACGTAGCATATGCAACCAAATACCAGAAAATAACTCACTTTGTGCTTCATTTGCCACAATTTCTAGAATAGTTAAACAAACCCCAAATTTTCTTGTGGGATCCTATCGATGACATACACAACTGTCCTCATGCAATTAGCCTAGAATCGACTTGTTGGTAGTTTTTGGCAGGCAATATGCTTTGGAAAAACTGTGCTAAATAGAAATTTTTTTCCTTTCTTTTGTGTCATTTTTTTAAGGAGTATTCGAACATGTTAATTATCTTTGTATTTTACACAAAGAACTAAATTTTGTTTTGAGTTATTGTTTTGGTAGTTTTAAAAATAAAAATATTTTAAAATTTTTGCGAAAATAGAAGATTTTTAAAGAAATATTTTAAATAATTTTAAATATATTTTTTAAATTTTAAAATATTTTAACATAATATTAATAATATAGATATATAAAATTATATAAAAATTAATTTAAATTAGTATTTGTGGTTAAATGGTAAATAGAACACGCTACTATAGTGGAGATTTCAATCATAACAAGATATAATATTTTATCTAATTTCTTTTTTATTCTTTTACAAAAAACAAAAAATAAAACGATGTTGTTTTAGTTTTCGATATATCATCATATTTACTCACAAATTCTAACAGTTTTTCTCTTATTATATTCACTCATAAATTTTAATAATATCTTTCTTATGTTCGTCTCTCTATCTTTTTAACTCTCACAATTTTCATGTTCAGGTTTTTCTCTATGCTTCTATTTTTAGGTTTCTTTTTTTGCCTCTATGTGATTACAACTTTATCTCTATCTTCAAGTATCTCTCTCAATTATTTTTTTCTCTCTTCGTCTCTCAATCTCTCTAACATTTTTACAGTTCTTTCTTCAAAATAAAGATGATGAAGGGAGGCAATGTCATGAGTATGAGGAAGGAGAATAGAAAATTGACGAAGATGTTCACTACAAGAAACGCGGGTCTTAGCGACAGTTTTTAAGTGCACTTAACGACGGTTTCGACCGTCGTTAAGCCCATTCACGACGGTTTCAAAACCGTCGTGGAACCCAAGTCCTAGCGACGGTTTTGGTTAACCATGGGAATAACCGTAGTTAAACCTAGTTTAACGACGGTTATAAAAACCGTCGTGAAATTTTGTATAACGGCGGTTACAAACCGCCGTTAAAAATAACGACGGTTACCTAACCGTTATTAAATATAACGACGGTTTTGGGAAAACCGTCGTTAAATTAATTATTTTATTTAATTAAAAAAAGTAATTATTTTTAATTACAATATTTTATTTATATGTTAAAATATTAAATTCTATGCTGTTGGGATTAAATTATTTTATTACTAAATATGATATATAATAACAATTAATTTAAATTTATAATATTTAATTAATTTATTAATATATATTTTTATTTATTATGTAATAATTAAACACGTGAATTATTTAGTAAATTAAAAAATTATCTTAAAAATTAAATAATATTTAAATGGGAACTAAATATGCGTAAATAATTGAATTATAATGAATCAATATACAAGTAAAAAATATGTACAAAAAAATATTTATTAGTCGTGAATAAAATAAAATTGCATATACAAACTACAAGGACAAAATCATATGTCCGGATCCTGTAGAGGCTGATCATGTTGATCACACTGGTGCCTACTACCACGGTCACTGGGGTCCTGAAAAATAAAAAAAAATTGTTAGAATTTTTAATGTTTTCAAAGTAAACAAAATTATATCAATAATTTTTATGTATTAAAATATTACCCTGAGCCCGGAATTATGAAGTCCTAAAATTTCCGGTGGCAGCTGACCCTGAAATTTTTGAAGCAAGAACGCCATAGCAGCCTCCATCTGTGCTTGTCGTGCTGCGAGCTCAGCGTCTCGTCGCTGCTGCTCGACGTCCCGCTCATGCATAACAGTCTTCAGGTGCTCCACTTCACTATGTAAGTCGTGGTACGACATCCCAGACTGGGAGCTTGACCCTGACGAACCACGATCGAAGACTTGAGTTGGGCAAACACCCAACCCAAATCCTCGAACGCGGCCGGAGTGCTCCTTAGTCCCAAGAGCTCTCGCAAGCGAATCAGCCGTCGAAAGCCCTTGGGACGAGCTGTCCTCCTGCTGGATCGAAGCAATTTTCTCATAATAAAAAAAAATAATATTAAACATTATCTCAATTAAATAATTACCCACGTACGGTAGAAGAAATTTTATTACTTACCGCAACAGCCCGAGCTTCGTCGTTGATGTATGATCCGTCAGCTCTTTTATGAGCTGCTGTCCATACATCACCACGAGTCACTGAAACGCCACGCTCAATCTCCTGGAATTTAAAGTAATTAATCAATTCATTATTATATATATGATAGTCATCTCAACATTAAAAAAAAAAGATATTTATGGTTATGAACTTACCATCTCTGCCTTTTTTCACGCAAGGCTCTTCGATCCAGTGGTGTGTGGCATTGTTATTTGTCTTCTGTTCCGTTTATTCTTCACAGCCACATCCTAATTACTCACATAGAAAAAATAATTAATCACAAAAATTTAAAAGTTAAATTTGATAAATATATGAACGTGTGACTTACCCTAGACTTCGCGTCAAGGCGATAGTCTATGAAAGTTGCCCACTGATCAGGTGGGATGTCGGTCGGGACTTCACTCCACAGCTGATCTCTGGTCTTCGTACCGTCATACGCCAGGCGAAATAAATTGTACCGTGCAGCTCTCCATTTCACGCCTAGCGACTGCATGATCAGCTTCTTGTGTTGATCCGTCACATTAAAATGCGTCTGCAAACAAAAATAAAAAATTAGTTACACATATATTGCACATGAATGACAAATAAATACAATTAATTTCTAACTTTTGATGTTTCCATACCTGAACGTGGTTTACGAAAACAGTCGTCTTCGACTGCTGAGGAATGCTCCTCCAGTCCCTGTAAGAGATCGGAAATAACCGGAAGTTATCCCCGATGGTGCCGAGAAAGACACCGAGCAATCCGCCACTATCTCCAATAGGCTGGTGGTTGTCATTGACCTGGACAACCACCTTGGACCCCTGAGGCAAGTACCAGACGTTGTAGACAGTCAACTGTCTGGACGTCACCTGCCCGGTTCCGTCTGTCATAATGTAGACAATTATATATTAGATTTCAAATACCAAATTATATATACAGGACAAAGTGTACAGTCAAGAATACAATACTCACTGACTACATCAACAGTCCAGCTCCTCCTACGTCTGCCCTCATGCTCACCGGGCTGATGCTCCTGTTCCTCGACACCGAAGAGCGCAAAAAAATCGAAGGAATAATCATCGTCCGGTGCCTGAGCGTCTGGTGGGGGGAGTGTGCTGGGGACGGCCTGAGAATCCAGAGAAAGGGAGGCAGTGGTAGGGACTGACGACGCGATAGCCTCTGACTCTGCTCCCCGAGAGACAACGGTGTCGGGCTCTGCAGTAGGCTGGCCGCCCTCGTTGATCGCCCCGCGGGGCGGGGGAGTGTGAGAACTAGACGCTCCTACTGTGTAGAGTGACCTAGCCCTCTTCATTGTCACCGCTCCTACCAAATTGAAATTAATAAGATTATTCATTGCATAAAACAAATACAAAATAAACATTGCCTAATAAAAGTTCTGAAAAAAAATAAGTTAGAACAATAATTATAAGTAGTCTAATCTAAAATATATGTAAGTAGGCGGAAACGTCAAAACTAATACTGTAACAAGCTTAAATTAGCTTCTCCTTCTGGAAATAGTCTTTCTAAATTTTGCGCGTATAACGGATCGCTATCGTATATGAGATTTTTCTCTTCATCGTCCATCTCGTATAAGTCACGAGATTTCAAATGCATCACTATACTCCAGTTCTGGTCTAACTCATCTTGTACATAGTACACTTGATGAGCCTCAGATGTCTGGATATATGGCTCGTCATCGTCAATTTCCCCAGTGTGAATCAATCGAGAAAAATCAACCGACGTCACCCCAAACTCGTCAACTGCAATTCCTCTCGATGTGGTTGTGTTAGCCCACATACACTTAAATAATACGACTGTAAACTGGCCATGGTAGTTCAACTCAATAATGTCCAATAGTTTTCCGTAATACGGAACACCACCGAATTGTATGTTCCTGTCACTACCACTTGCATAACTCCTCGTCCCGAACGTACCGTAAACTCCACTATTTTGAGATGTCATCCCTTGATCTCGCTCTAAGGTTCGGAATTTAAATCCATTTACATTGTAAGCACTGTATCGACGTGCTCTATCCAGTGGACCAAGTGCAAGAAATTTTAAATCGGCACACTGCGATCCTTCATCAACAATTGCGATCTGAAAAACGAATAAAGGATGAGTTGAAGTCATATTTGACAAACGAATGAAGTGTGAACATTTCCGTAATACTTACACGACGGGAAAACCAGGAGACAAATTCTCTGTAGACTTTTTTTATCTATCTCGGTAGATGCCCGCGTCCGACTTCTCAAACTATGCCGTACGTAATCCCTAAATTTCCTGTTGGGTCAACATTGTGTAAACACTTAATGCTACATCAGAACAAAAATTATATGAAACTTGAGGGAGACTGTGGGTTAACTTACTGTAAGTAACGATCAACTTCTTTGCAGTTTGTTAAGACATGCCGATGGGCCTGCAATTTTTCCCAAGGAGAAAGTGTGAAATATTCAAATCCACTAGCTAGTCTCCCAATTGGTGGAAACAACCCACTGTCAGCCGTTCCAACATCGGGTCGATCATCTACACAAGGAAGACGATTGAAGACAGTGGAAACACCATCTATGTACCTAGAACAGAACAATAAAACTTCTCCTGTGACATACGACTCTGCTATTGAGCCTTCTGACCTTGCTCTATTCCGCACGAAAGATTTAAGTTTGCCCAAGTATTTATACAATATAGATTAAATGAATAAAAGTGGATTAACAATAACGCAAGAAATTTGAATTATGTGTCTTTAATGTTTTACCTTTCGATGGGATACATCCATCGATATTGAACTGGTCCTCCTAACTTCGCTTCCATGGTCAAATGTACAGTCAAGTGCACCATGACTGTAAAGAAAGACGGCGGAAATAACATTTCAAGATGGCACAGCATCAGAATGATTCGATCTTGAAGTTGATCAAGTTCATTAACATTCAAAACTCTAGAACAAAGTTGTCGAAAAAATGAACATAACTCGATCAAAACGGCAGACACCGGCTTCGGAAGTGTCTTCCTTATGGCTAACGGTAACAGTTGTTCTATAAGGATGTGACAGTCGTGACTTTTTAGTCCGACGATCTTACGTTGTCTTACGTCAATACATCTGGAGATATTACTTGAATAACCGTCAGGTACTGATACATTCTTAAGGGTTTTGAGAAATACTTCCTTGCCTGCATTTGTCAATGTGAACACAGCAGGTGCATATTTACCGTCATCATCTAGCCACAGCTCAGACCTCACACCTAGCTCCTTTAAGTCTTTTCGCGTATTTAAGTGATCCTTCGAACGGTCAGAGTCATTAAGTAAAGTATAAATGATGTTGTCGCAGACATTTTTCTCAATATGCATAACGTCAAGATTATGACGCAGCATATTATTCATCCAATACGGAAGTTTGAAAAATATACTTTTCTTGCGCCATTGTTGAGTTCCAGTATCAACCGAACCCTGACCTCGGGAACGCCGTTGTTGAGTCCCAACATCAGCGTCCACATTTTTTTCGAACACAACTTCAATATCATCTACTTGTCTTAAAATGTCAACGCCACTCAATTGTGGAGGAGGGTTTCGTCTTTCTTCTTTTCCATCAAACCTATTGCGGGCCATCCTAAATTTATGACCCGGAGATAGAAAGCGGCGGTGTCCCATAAAAAACCACTTCCGACTGTGAGGGAGACGGACTGGAGTAGAGTCAAAGTTACAGTATGGACATGCTAATCCAGTATGAGTATTCTAGCCTGATAAACATCTAAAACCAGGAAAATCACTGATTGTCCACAAAAGAGATGCATGCATATTGAACATTTCTTTGCTAAAGGCATCGTAGGTCTTAACACCTTCAACCCATAACTCTTTCAACTCTTCAATTAGTGATTGTAAAAATACATCTATATCATTTCCTAGTGCTTTTCTCTCTGAAATTATCATTGACAACATGAATGAACTTTGTTTCATAGACATCCAAGGAGGAAGATTATACGGAATCAGCACAACTGGCCATATACTGTAATTGGTAGATAGGTTTCCGAATGGATTGAAACCATCCGTTGCAAGACCCAAACGAACATTTCTCGAATCTGATGCAAATTGAGGATTGAGAAGATCAAATCTCTTCCATGCCTTGGAATCCGTTGGGTGCCTCATGGCGCCGTCAGAAATTCTGTCTTGAGCATGCCATCTCATAGATTCAGCAGTTTTGGATGACATGAACAACCTCTGCAATCTTGGTTTGACTGGAAAATATCTTAAAATTTTATTAGGCACCTTCTTTTGTTTCTCCCCCTTCTGTTTCGGTTTCCACCTTGATGCGGAGCACTTTGTACAAGTTTCTCTATTTTCATGCTCACCCCAGTATAACATACAATCATTCTGACATGCATGAATTTTTTTGAAGTTCAACCCTAACTTATTAATGACTTTTTTGGCCTCGTAAAATGAAGGCGAAATCTTGGCATTTGAAAATGCGTCGACAAGCAACTCAAGAACCATCGACATTGCTTTGTCGCTTAACCCGCACAAACACTTAATGTGATACAACTTCACCAAGAAAGACAATTTAGAATACTTTTCACACCCTTCGTAGAGTGGTTGTTGACCATCTTCCAGTAATTCAAAAAAATCTTTGACACTATCATCCATCCTTCCTGCTGACTGTGGAACTGACATATCCACAAAATCGATGCTCTCATTTTCGGGGTGAATCCCGAATACATCACGGACAATGTTCTGCATAGGGTCATCTCAAACTATGGGCTCAGAGACCTCAATTGACATTATAGCATGTCCTACAGCAAGTTCTTCTGAGATCATTTCACCGTGCAAACTCCAGAAGTTGTATCCCTCCGGAAATGGGTTGACGATCAAGTGTTGACGTACAACCTTGATTAGTTGCCATTTCTTGAATCTACATTTGGGGCATGGGCATATTATTCTACCTTCTACTCCAGAGTTGGCATTTGCAAATTTCAGAAATTTGTCTAAACCATTAAGGTATTCTATTGATTGTCGAGGTTTATTCATCCAAGATTTATCCATAGCTGAAACAATTTTGAAGAGAGTTAAAATGATTTACGTGTAAAAATTGTTTAACAAATTTGATGGTAATTGACATTTAATGATAATTAGAGGAAATTAGCTTAAACAATTCTACCTTCTACTCCAGAGTTGGATAAAAAATATGTGTCACTTGTCCGCTATAAATAGCGAATCCTTATCCGAAAAATATTAACAAATATAAATAAGAGAGTGATAATTAGAGGAAAAAGATACCTATTTGACTTTAACAAATGTATAATGTACGAAATTTATAGATTTCTTTAGCAAGAATTGTCACACCTTATTAAAGTGAGATAAATGATGTCTCCGCCTTGCATAATATGAAATAAAATACTTGAAATAATATATCTACGAATCTAAGAACAAAAATTCTAACTTTTGAAACAGTGTCATTGATATAGCCTTTTGATCATGTGCTGATTTTATTTGATTCTCCTAATGTCATCAATATAAAAGATGAGTTTCATGATCGAATCTATACGATTCTTAACTTTTTGGGAAGGTCAGTCACTAGCAACAAGAAATAGAGTTATGAGTTTATGTCTGCCGCTAGGATTTCAATTATACTATTTGAAGGATAAATTTTCTAACGAACTCATATAGGGAATTGAAGTTTCAATCCCCTATATGAAAGAGTAAAAGTAGTGGCCATATCCATCGCCATATATTGAAGAATAATTTCACTCAATTACATCTAAGAGATTGTAACTTGCTTAACAGAGAATCTAGTATAAAAACATAGCGCACTAAAACTGACTGTACTCATATATTTTTTTAAATTATGGTATAATATATTTGCTTTCAAATTTTAAAAACTACGTGTATTTTTAAAATCAGTGTTTTAATTCTTTCAAACCAATTCCTAAAACTAATTCCATCTAATTTACTAACATTTATTACTTTGTCTCATCGATTGAACAAATATTTTAATATTTTACAAACAACTGGAATACAAATTGACTATTACTAATTTATGTATATTATTTAAACACAAACTTTATCAATGTAATAACTATTTTTTATTCATTTACATCAATTTTAATTATATTTCTTAAACACAAAATAATTTATATTTAAAACTAACTTCACTATGGTTTTATACTAAATTGATAATATTATATATATTTGTTAAAACATACGTATATTTTTAAAGTTGTGTCACAATTATACAAAATATTTTTTAGTGCTTTGTCTGTCTATTTATTAAAATTCATTATTTTACTTCAATTAATTTACTAAATTTATGCCATTATATATATATATTTGTTTTTATTTTTTAAAACTTACTTGTAATTTCTTTCTTTACAAATACTATTTTTAACTAAGTCTATTTAATTTTTTTTTTCATATTATTCTATCAATACCGTTATTTTCTGTTTCTATAAAGTATTTATAATATTAGATACAAATATTTTACTTAAAAAAGAATTAAGTTTAATAATTCAGTTTATTAAGAAAGACATTACGTCTTACATATTTTTTCGGACATGGTATATTACAATGTTAAATATCATAAACATTGTAACAGTACAAAAATCTTAGGATTTACTCATCTATGTACATCACAATGATAAATATATTTCTACAATAAATATTAAATACAAAAAATATCTAATACTATCGCATTTTAACATACACTTATTTAAAATAAAAAAAATTACATTACATACCTTCAATATGACTCCAAACAAAGAAGAGACAAAATTCGAAATCAAACTCGAAGTGTCGTCACAAAATCTAAAAACAAAACATAAAAAATAATATAAGAAATTATTTAAAACAAAAAACATAAAAAAAATCAAATGAAATTAAAAAATTAAAAGACATACCTTCACAAAAATAAAAAGTCAGCGCCAATACCCACAAATCACAAATAACACTCTCAGAAAATATCGCATGCGAGAAAAGTGAATTTAAAATTGTTCGTATGAGAAATGAAGTGGGGCAACGTATATATAGGAAGGCGCTGGCTTTAGCGACAGTTTTCAAACCGTCGCAAAACCAAAGAAAACCATCGTTAAATGGGTTTAACGACGGTTTTAATAATAACCGTCGTTAAATTTTAAATTTAACGACGATTTTAACCAACCGTCGTTAAATTTTGCGATTCCTGAATAACGGTTGGAATTCCGAACGTTAGAAGGCGCCACGACGGTTATGTTTAAACCGTCGTTATATAACGACGGTTATGTTTAAACCGTCGTTATATAACGACGGTTTAAGTATAACCGTCGTTATATAACGACGGTTTTTATGAAAACCGTCGTTATATTCTTTTATTTAACGACGGTTATATAACCGTCGCAAAATCAAGTTTTAACTACAGTTATTGGTGACCGTCGTAAAACCTTTGTCGCCATTCTCTGCGTTTTTTGTAGTGGTTGTAGGAGAAAATCTAAGTGATGAATAAAGTAGATTTGATATAAATTCAGAATTTTCAAAATAGATGTTTCCAATGCAATTCACCACAACTCTCCGTCGCCATTCACCACAACTCTCCGTCGCCATATAATTCAAAATAGATGTTTTAATATAAATTCAGAATTTTCAGTCTCAGTACAATTCTTTTATCAAAAACTTTTCAATCAGAGTAATCACATATACATGTCTGTTTCCAATGCAATCTTATAATTTTACAAATCAATGCTACATGCACAATATATTTCCTTTACCATATAATGAGAAATACATTTAAAATCATATATTCAATGAGTTCAAAAATCTATTTTCAAAATTATACCCTTCTTGAACTATATATCAAATTGTAAACAATTTAAATAATTTAGTCCATTTCAGAGACATATAAAAGTACAAATAACTTGTAAACATAATCAATTATACATTTAAAATTCAAGAAAATCATATGGTAAGTTATAGAAAGAATTATCTACTCACAGGGTAAGGCTCCAAGTTGGACTGCTCTAAAATATATTTTTTCAATTTGAATTTGACTAAATAGACCTCAAAAATGTATTCAGAGGGTCCAAAATCCTAAGAAATAACTCTGGGAGTTTGGTTAACTGATGGACACTGTTTATGGTTGGAAATACTAATTACATCAAGCAGAATTACTATTCACGCAAGTAGAAATACTATTCACAATTACTATTCATCTGAAAATTTTTTCATGATTTAATACTCAAATCAAACTATCTAGTCAGAAAATTTTGTATACAAAGATTATTCTACCTCTTAAATATGATTCTCGGGGTCAAAATTACTAGAAAATATCAAAAAATTTTAAAATCCTAAACTTTATCTCGTGGTTATTGTTCATTATTTTCAGTGAACTTTCAACTAGTTTCCGATGAAATTGATCAATAGTTTTTTAAGTTCTCATCACTACGAATCCAATGGTACCTCTAATATCTTAATTGGATGCATATATTAAAAGAAATTCTAAAAAAAAATAAAGGTTAGAGAGAGAAAGAAAACTATCCCTCTACTTCTGCGTGCTTTGCTTCTTTCCCGTTTCCTTCTCCTTTTGATTTTATTTTATTTATTATTATTTAATAATTAAATATTTGAGATTTATTATATATATATATATATATATATATATATATATATATATTATTTTTCATCTTAAAGCATCTTAAAATTTTTTAAAAATTTATATTGTTACAAAATTTTAGTTGCAATATCAAATCATGACTTTTTTTAATAAAATAAATTACAAAATAAAATATTTTTATACATAATAAAAGAAAAAATATTTTTAAAAATAAAACAAAAATTTATTAGAGATAAATATAATTATTGTAAACAAAATAAAAATCATTTTAATTAAAAATATATTTACTTTTAACAAAATATAATCATTTAAAATAAAACTATATTTATTTATAATAAAATATTATTATTTAAAAATTATGAAATATTAAAAATTTAGCTTATTATAATCTATATTTCAGTTTGACATTAGTAACATGATATGTGGTATTTTAAAATTTTGTTAACCTGTGAAAATCAAAACATAAATATTTTTAAATGACTTGTTCAGAAGGTTGCCGTCAACATTTCTTAACCATTAAGTCTTTTCAATGACTATGATGATGCCACTTGTGGCACTAGAGAAGCATCCTTCATTAAATCTCCTTAGAACATAGTAATAGTCTCTTACTGAAAAAATTGGTTTTCTGCTATCATTTTGAATGAAAGAGCATGGGTTTGGAGATTAAGTAAAATATTCTCATACTTAATTAATATGTCTATTTAGGGTTTTTATATAAATATAATGAAGAGTAAATTATTCTCTCTCCCTCTTATTAATAAGCTTACTGCAAGGCATTCTTTTCTATTATACAAAAACGCATAAATCTATCTTAAGAATAAAAGTAAAATATATTTTTTCTTAATTAATACTTTTATTATATTGGTATTATTTTATTAATATATATATATATATATATAATTTTTTTAAATTAAAGATAAAATACTCTACTCTGATAAATGTTCTTATTATATAACAATTTCTTTTATTATGAAAATGTAAATGAATCTTCTTTAATAATAAAAAATATAATATAACTTAACTAAATATTAATTTTTTTTCATAAAAGTGAAATAAACAAATAATAAATAAATAAATAAATAAAATATTATTCTCTCAGTTTTTTTTTCTTAATTTTTAAACAAAATTTTAAACTAACAAAATTAATATTTTGATAATTTAAATCACTTCAAAATTATTTTAAAAATAAATAGTTTGTGTTATAAGATAATAAATTAAAAAAATATTTGCGAGAATGTTTTTTATTTTATTATTTGTTTCTCTTTATAAAAAGTTTTGAAAACATTTGAAAAAAATTGTTTGATTTTAGTAATCTTTGCGTCAGGTTAGCGTACCTTGCTTCTCAACCAATGGATTATTGTAATGGTCACAAATGCTGCCACTTGTTTGTTGAATACATACTGCAATTGCATCATACAATGATCCCTTCTTAAATAACCTAAAAAGTTGTCAGCAACATTTTTTCAACCCATTACTAAAATGATGCCACTTTGTTGCGGCACTGGACACCATAGAACCATTATTCAAAAAATTGGGATTCCTCCAAACAAAAGGCACTGAATGAAGTTCAACGTTTCCATAACTGTAGTTAAAGCTTTTTATCGAGCATATTATGTACATGATGGAACTGAATGACTTGTCTATATTAGAAACCTTTTCGAATTTCAAGTTTCAGCAGCGAAGGTGAAACTGAAAAGTAAATATGTTCTGATCAATCATTTGTCCATAAAGAGAATGAACATACAAAGACCCAATTTTACAAGTTGGGATTCACAATGGATTGGATTAGATTAATTTTACAGTGTACTTTTTTTTTGGACAAGTATTTTACAGTGTCTTTACTGTTTCCTAATAATGAAGTGTCTTTATTGTTTCCTACATAATGATAGTTGAAGGTGATTTTAAGCCTTTTAGAGGATTCTGACGAGGAGATCCTCTGTCTACCTATCTCTTTTTAATTTGTGTTGAAGGTTTATCTTTTCTATTGAATCAAGCTTAAAGGAAGTATTAGATTTCGGGCGTTAATTCCATTCCTTTCTTTGAGGCATCACAGATCAACTGTGAAAGATTGATCAGTTTGTTGAGGAGTTGTGAAATTACAAGGGGCAATTGGTGAATTTGAATAAATTATCCTTATTTTTTTCTGGCAACACTCATCAGAGGTGTTGAGCTAGACTAGCCAATTTACTCAAGGATAAGTATTTGGGGCTTCCTTCCTTTGTTCACAGATCCAAAAAGGAAACCTTCAGTTCAGTTCAGGAGAAAGTGGCCAGATATCTTGACGGATGGAAAGGAAAGCTTTGATCTCAGGCTGGGAAATTAACTCTCTACATGTCAGGAGCCTATGCAATCCCATCTTTTGCTATGGCTTGTTTTAAACATCCACTGGGACTTTGCTATGATATGAACAGAATGGTCAGCAATTTTTGGTGGTCGAATAAGCAGCAAGAAGCTAGTTTTCTCTGGTTGAAGTGGCAGATATTGTGCAAACCAAAGAAACTGGGAGGTCTGGGGTTTGGCAAAGCAATCTTGGATATTAGCAGTAGAACAGAACTCCTTGGTATGTTTCTTAAATACTTCCCTTTTACTAATTTCATGAATGCTAGTGTGGGGAGCAATCCTTCTTGGGCTTGGAGGAGTTGGAGCGCAGAGCGGTTTTACAAGCAGGAGCTCGATAGAGGGTTGAGCTTAATTCCTCTCGCGGCTGGTTCTCCCTGGCTTCCATTCAGTTCCCCTTTTTATTGTAGCTGGCCTAACCCCACCTCCCTACCTATCCACGTGGGTGTTCCCATCTGAACTTGCGGAATGCTATCTTAAATGAAAGAATAACAGAGCAGTTTGATGAGTTGCAATGGACTCACACCAAGAATGGAACCTCCTCGGTTAGCCGTGGGTGTCGTGTGGCATTAAATCTTCTTCACCCTGGCATTATGCAGAAGGCCGATGCTCAGGAAGGAGCAGTTTGGCGAAGCCTTTGGAAGCTCAAGGTTCAGGAAAAGGTAGAGACTTTTCTTTGGAGATGGTTACACGCACGAGAAGTTGCTGTAACTGAAGATAAATGTTTACTGTGTCATCTTCACTCCGAGACTGGCACAGATCTGTATTTGGAGCATTTCCCCGCTCACGCTCTCTGCTAGAAACCTCCCTCATAGCTCTTCTTTGGAGTGGTGGATGGCCCTTCGAAACATGGTGAAATCGACGCTTGCAGGTGAAGATACGATGGAGCCTGTTGTTACACTATGAGAAATAGTTTTTCAGGGTAACAGTGGTTGCTTCATCAAGTTCTTCAATGCTGTCTTATTGTCAGAGAGGATTTTCGTCAGGCAACATCCCCTGATCTGTGAGCTTGGCGTGTTGTTTTGTCTTTCAGCTATTTTTTATTATTTGTTTGATATTGAGTTGAATGTGTTCTTTGGGTTCAGTTAAACCGTGTCATTATTTTTGTTTAGAAACTTTCTTTCCTTTTCTACTAATAAAATGGTTTTCCTCTCTCTGATTTTTTTTTTTTGAAAAAAACAAAGAACCCAATTTTTTGGTATAACAGTGGAATAAAAAAAACATACGCACGACGCGCAAACAGGCCAATATCCTACATGCTGAAGTAAGACATTCTAGGAAACAAAGCCCACCTGTCTTCCATTTCTTAAGGTCTTGTCCTCATCCGCTTTCCTTACAAACTTTTCAAACTTAAAACCGTCCGAAAAGCAATAAACTAAGGAAAGCATCTCCTTCCTGAGAAAGTAACACAAAACCCCTTCAAGCAATTGAAGTTGGATGAAAGAAAGTTCAATCCTCAAACAGAAGCCCAAAGGCAATAGACGCAGATTACAAAGATTCCACCATGGAAGAGTATATCTCTTTACTTGTCTGTTACACTCTGCATATTTTAATATCATTTAAGTTCGTTTTTTATTTTTATGTTAATCTTCAATCTAAAACCGATTTTCTGTGTATCCTTTTGTTTTCTCAGATCTGAGCAATACCCAAAGGACTATTACGACAACCAAGACAGCGTGAGGAGGGTCTCTTCTTCCTCTTCATCCACAACAAGCATTCAGGTCACTGCCCTCGATGGCCTAGTTAATGTGAACTCCCTCTTCACCATCGCCGTCTTTGTGGGTCTCTCTCTCACTACCCCAGGTCAGCGCAGCCTTGAGAACCGTTCCTCCTGCGACGCTGGGGTTGACATCGCCAAGAAGCTCCTCGTCTTCGAGGTTGTCTCTTTCAGCTTCTTCCTCTTCTCCTCTCTGGTTGCGCAGGGATTGAAGCTCGCCATCAATTTGCTCAATAGCAAAGACGTTGATGAGGCTTTCAGGGCACACATCAATCTCAAGGTGCTAAGGTTTGGAATGTTGGGCTCTGCCATTGGATCAGTGATGGGTTGCTTGTTTTTGATGCTTTCAATGGTGAATGTGATTGAAATCCGGTTGGGGCTGCTATCCTGTGGGAGTAAATCTGCTGCTCATGCGGTTGCTGTTTTGGTTGTATTGGTTTCTTCTGCTCTTCTGTTTTATATTTCCACAGCTATATATGCTTTTACCCACTAAATTACCTACGAATGCTTATGTTGGTTATGAAGTTCATGGTATATTTTGGTTTATGATTGTTTATATTTCTGTGACAAGTGGTGTCTTTTTTACCTTAGCTTTTATCGCTTTTATGGTTGTATCGTCCAGAGAAACGAGTTTTCCCAAATGGGCGTTGGGATAAGAAAAAAGCAACGTAAAGTCTTCTAACTCTCTGTGTTCAGTTACCTGGTTATGGTAGGGACACGTTTTTCTTGCTTGAGTATTTAGCCTGTTGTGTTATTTGTAATTTATTAAGCATGAAAACTAAGAAAAAAGGGTAGAGTTCGTTTATATGGAACTTGAGCTCCCCAACCTCACCAGCTACTTTTAGTGTGTGCACTCCCAAAATGTTGATATCAATTGGTATAGAGCCTTTCACTACCTTTCAATTGCAGTTGTGCGCCTCAGTTAGTGACATCAGCATTAGTTTGGTCCTTGTCACTAGAAAGCTAGCACAAAACTAGCCTGTATAGGTGCCAGTATTGCATATGATGATTGAATATTGTAATCTCAATTGCAAGATATGGAATTTGAGTCCCACAGTATGAAATTCTGATTTGCAATTTATTTGGATATGAACTTATCTTATAATCGGATCTGTTCTGTTTTGTGTTTTGTGGTAGTCCATGCTTCTTAGCTTGCGATTAACCTTCACTTGGGTTTTATTTGGCTGGAATTGGTAAGATTAAGGAGATAAATTGGGTCAATTATTTGGATTATAGTCAATTGCTTGGGTAATGAGCTATTCGGTTTGGCTGCATTTTATTGGTCAAGTTAGTCTAGTTTGATGTGGTTTGGTTAATTCATTTCTCTAGATTAATTCATATTAGTTTAGGTGGCTTGAGAAGATTACACAGCCTACCGTGGTTGACAGATATGGTTTTCTTATGCAAGCTACAGGAAGAGAAAGTGACTGAATTACAAAACTTGGGTGCCTTAGGTTTGATTGAACTGGGTAAAACTGGGGTGGAAGAAGCTTCATGATAGCTTCACCCCATTAGAGGGTAGCTTTTGTCCAATGAATATTTTTAGTTTATTTTATTTGCTCAGAGGCCTGCTTTTGGTTTTGCGTGTAGACTATTTGGATGATTTGGTGGCAGAGAAATTCTTTTCTGCTGAGGAGATTAATAAATAGAATTCAAACTGCGTATAGTTAATTTATAGAAAGTATAGGTATTGATATGGACAGAGACATTATAACACACGAATATGCTTGTAATTTGCCAAAAAGCTTGACCATTTTATGCTGACAGTGCAAGATCTGCATTAATGGCCTAATATTGCACCCAAAAGCCGTTGACTAGCTAGTTCAATCAAATGCCATGCTTTTCCACTCTGTTAATGTTTAAATGATGTTGGTGACGCTGCTATATTATACAGAGGCCAACTAAGTGAAACAGTGTAGTATGAGCTATAAAATGCAGTTTTCTAAAAATTAGATTGGTCGGAGTCGCGAAGAGATGAGATGAGTGGTTCTTGGATCAGTATTCTAATTGCTATCGAACTGTGATCAGATAATTATTTAATATTATATATATAATTTATTAAAAATATTAATAAGTAAAAATAGTAACTTTAAATGCCTTTACATAATATTAAGTTATTTAAAAATTAATACTTATATAAATAAATATATTATGTTTTATCAATATAATAATATAATTTCAATGTAAGAATTTATTATACTTTTTAACTGATGTATTAAATTAATGTAAATGTAGTTATTATTGCGATTGATGTTTAATTCAATTAGAATAAAATTAAGAAAGATAAAAGTAAGATAAAAGCGACATGTAGAGTATATCCTTTTCTTCAGTAATATTGGCTCTACCTTCAAATCATAACTCACATTATATGACATTGCAATATATTTATCAAGAATTCTAGTGACCTTCTTGGGTTGTTTCCCAGAATGGTGCTTTTTAATTGAAAATCACATTTTTATTACAAAAAAAATTTGATTCAATATTGAACTAGCTAGGTCAAAGATCTCGAGCTCCGTTTGGTACGCTAAAATAAATTTCAGTAGAATAGAAAAAAGAAAAGTTGATGAAATAGAAAAGAGAATAGAATGTCGTTACCTTGTTTGATATGTGATGAAAAGAATTAGATAATGTAATATTTTATTATTTGATTAATAGAAATTGAAAGAATAGAAAAATAAGATAAATAAAATGATTAAATTAATTTTAATATAAAATAATTAAATTAATTTTTTTAAATAAAATTTTTTTAAAAAAAATAATTTTTTTTTAAATTTTTATAAATTAATTTTTACAAAATATAATCAAATTAATTTTTTTAATAATTAAATTAAATTATTTTAATACAAAAAATTTAAAATTAATATTAATTTATAATAGAACTATAAATTACATCTATTATTAAAAAAAGTTCATTTTTCATCGTACAATAAAATTGAGCATTAATGGCCCCAAATGGCTTTAAGATGTTACTCAAATTAGACGGCAGGGCGATTCACTAGTTTTTCAGTTGAATTGGCCAGTCTAGTCTCTTGTTAATAACATTAATAAGATTTTTGACATATTTTGGGTTGAAAAATGGCTTTTTGTTTGGCACTTTCGTAAGATAATTGATCTTCTTTTTTTCATTATGAAGGGAATGCATTCAATTAGGCAAGAAGCACAAGACGTCCATAGTAACCAACTACAAGTGCAACGTCAAAACCTATCAACTAAACTGGAAGTACATAACATGGCAAGGAAACAAGTACAACGCAAGTCCAACACATCAGGCGTACAACTATAAATTATTATCCTTCCTATAAGGAGGTCTCCTCCTTCCGGTACTCATGCCAAAAGCATCCATGAAACACAAATGACTGACAACAGTGGGATGAATTTGAGGTGGAGCCATATTCTCCATCTGGATTATTATCCTTCCTATAAGGAGGTCTCCTCCTTCCGGTACTCATGCCAAAAGCATCCATGAAACACAAATGACTGACAACAGTGGGATGAATTTGAGGTGGAGCCATATTCTCCATCTGGAAGCAGATTGGCCAATGCGCCTGCTACACTGTTTCCTTCCTTGTAAATGTGATTAAGACTAACTTGACTAAACTTCCTCATCCATAACCTACATTTAGAAATAATAGTATGGTACTGGTGATCATAAGACAATTCATTATTCATTATATTTAGACCATACTCTAGAATATAGTTTCAATCTCCAAATGAGTAATTATTCTCTAAACTGCCAACTTGAGATCATGCTCTAAGCCCCATAACTATGCCAAAAGGGCGAACCCAACTTTTGTAGAGAAATCCACAACCCAACTACCTAAATGATCTCTAATGACGCCACTGATGAAGATACGGTCTGAATTTTCCAAAGCTAAGACGTCTATTTTAAAGCTTGTACCAATTATGAAATAGTGGGCACCATCTAATCAAGATCAAGGAAGGAATCCCGACGGGCACACTAGTGGTTAGGCCTAAGTAAAGGCATCCAAGACTTTTACTTTTCGCTAGGTTATCCGCTTTAGGAGGGTCAAAGGGGGTGTTAATAAAAATTAGGAAATTGCGATTACGCCAGATGGCCTAGCAACTGAGAATAAAGGGAGAAGGCTTCATGCGAAGGTTCAGGAGATATCCTTGGTGTAGGCACAGGGGAAACTTGAGTTTGCGAAGTCTCGAAACCTTTCGACTTTCCTCACAAGCTATGAAAAGGTAATGGAAGACTTTGATGCCATGTTGCTAAGTAGGCACAAATATGCCCAAATAATGTTTCTAGTAGTAAGAGTTGCTCTAGTTGGGAGTCCATTTAAGCAAATGCGTCAAAGGAAGGTTTGAAACCTAGGATGACATGTATTTCCAAACCCAGGACAGATTAACTACACGAAGGGGAGGGAAGTCAACAATTTCAAAGGCTGAGGCTAAGGTAAAGTCACCATTGCTAGAGGCTTTTCAAGTGAGAGGTCCTTGGATTAGTTTAATTAAGTATGGCTATCAGACATGCTGAAATTTCAAGTCACAGGGAGAACAAAGGATAACTTGCTTAAATCCCACGAGCCTTTTCTAACAATGTCTTCAACAACAAAAAATTTCTCATAGGGGAAGAGAGGGCTGACAATTTGTTCTCCAATACACCGAGAGTCAAGCTAACAACCTGTCCAAAATCGAGTATGTTGGCCATTGCTAATTACCCTTTTAGAACCTTAGTCCACAAACTTTTCCTATTAAAAGGCTTTATTGATAATGGATTTCAAGCCTCTACCTGCGTCATATAGTTTTTGCCACACACGACCCAAATACAGCAGCTATGTAGACTCATTTTATCTTTAGGAATCTATAATTGAACTTAGCTAGCCCAACCTTGGTTCTATTACCTATCTTCCTAATACCTAGGCTCACATGACTCTTGTGGGTGTGACATAGTTCCAACCGATTAAGTGGAGGTATTCACACACACTTGATCATTCCACAAAAACTTTCATTGAAGAAAGTCAATTTCAAAACAAACGGAATTAGGAATTGGAGTGCATTGTGAGTAGTAGGTTAGATTGGTTGATGTTACTGCCTTAATCTTTGTGGCTGTGCCTATAAGGGAAAGGCTTTAGGCTTTCCATCTTCCTAGTATATCTCGAACCTTGTCAAACTCAAAGTTGTAATTTCTCTTGGTGAGTCTTAGTTTCCTAATTTATAAGCCAAGATACATACCTAGGGAAGAAAAAGGAGACATTTTGAAGACATTAGCAAGTTCAGTTTTCTGTCATCTTCAACTGAGTGAGAGAACCAGATTTGAGTTTTGTCAAAGTTAATATGAAGTTCTGAAGATAGGAAGGAGCAGTTAAGGGTCCTTAATATACTATGGCAATTATTCTTAACAGCTTTGGAAAAAATAATAACATCATCTGTATAGAAAGGGTGAGAGATTGTCAGTCCATCATGAAACTTAGAAGGGTTCCACCTTTTTTGGCCCCTTTCAGTGTTTATGAGATGGGTGAACCATTCCAGGCATAAAATGAAAATATAAGGAGAGATTAGCTCTCCTTGTCAAATACTACATAAGGGGGCAAAGTACTCTAAATGGATGCCATTAGTAAGAATGAGTAGATTGTGGAAGTAATGCAATTCATGAGAAGGTTCTTCAAGGATTAAGGAAGTTAAAAGGCTTAAGGTTAGGATCTATGAATTCCAGTCTAGCTTGTCATAAGGCTTGTGAATGTCAAGTTTTAGAACCATCCAATATTAGAAGTTCTTAATTTCCTCATAAGGTGAAGGGTCTTTTAAGTGACCACAACATTATCAACTCATCTTCTATCAAGGAAAAAGATGCTTTGTAAAGGGGAGATGAGATATGACATATTGGGTTTTAGTGTTCCTACTATGATCTTGGAAACAATCCCTTATAGGGATTTACACAAACCAATTGGTTTGTATTGCTTTGTTAATTTAGGTTAAGAGACCTTTGGAATTAGGAAAATTAAGGTCTTATTTCAATCAAGGGGAATGATCTAACAACCTCCCAACTCCTACCAACCTCTCATCAAGCTTTAGAGATTGAGGGTACAACAACCTCCCAATAAGCTTGATAAAAGCTTAAAGTCGATTCTTGAGACTTTAAACGGCTTTAGGATTCAAAGCATCAATTTAGCCTCTTCTATGGAAGGAGGATTGCTTATGTCAAGGCCATTTTATAAATAGGTTTTAGAGAAGGCTCAAAAACTTATTTAGGGAAGGCTATAACCAAACTAGTTCTAAATAGTTTTAAAAAGTAGTCAATTATGAGTTTAGGAAGGTATGAAAGGTCTAGGATCCATTCTCTAAGGTCATTTTTTAGCCAACATATATGGTTGGATCTTCTTTTGGCTTGGGTGACTAAGCGGAAGAACTTAGTGTTCCTATCCCCTGCTAGTAACTAGTTTACTCTAAACTTAAATGCCTAGAGATTTTCTTCCATTCTCAAAAGTGCCAAAATTGATTATTGAGGTTTATTTTGAGTTGCAACAAGGCATGTAAAGTAAAAGTGTCGGAGGCTTTTTGGATCCCGACAAGATGGGCAAGTATTGGATTGTTATCTCTAAAGGTGTTGTTAAAGATGTCCTTGATCCATAGAGAAACATCCCTAGTGAAGTTCTAGATGGAATGATTGATATAAGTGGCTTTATTACTCTAAGCATCATAGACAACCTGAAGAAAATTTGGGTGTTTAATCTAAAAGGTTTCAACGTGAAATGGTTTGGAATGAGGTCTATAAGTTGCAAGATCAATATCAAGAAGGATAGGGTAGTGATATAAAGTGACCCTAGGAAGGTGGAACGCATTAGTATCGGGGTACAAGTGGATCCATTTTGAGTTGCTACATGCCCTATCTAATCTTTCTCTTTATGATGTGAACATTTAGTCTCTTATAGGTCCAACTAAATTTAGGGCCCACAAAACCTAAATCTAGTAAATTACAACCATCCAAACAATTGTAAAACCTAGAATCCCTACTATGTGAAGTAGGCCTTACTCCAAATTTGTCATTCACATGAAGTAACTTATTGAAGTTACCTATCACTATCCATGAGATACTATGAGCCAAACTTATGGTCTCAAGATTTTCCCATAGAATACACCAACGACTAAAATTTAGGCTAGCATAAATACCCGAAATAAGAATGTTCTATCAAAATACTTGGATGAAGAACTGAACCTCTTGAAAAATATGCTTAAGAAACTTGAAAAAAGTTACACTAGTATCCCAAAGTACCTATATTCCACCTAAGAGAACCATAGCATTTGTTGGCATAAGTTGTACCCAACTACAGTTAGAGCTTTTTAGGAAATAGTTGTTACTACTATTGAGAGGCAAGGAAATGCCATAAAAAAATTAGAATATCAAGCAGGTAAGCTTGCTGAACTCATCACTGATAGATCCCAATGTTCTTTACCAGATGATATTGAGGAAGAACTAGAAGAGCAAGTAAATATTGAGACACTTTAGAGTGACATAGAGCTAACTGAGCCTGAAATAGAGGAGATCAGTACTTTCTTTGAGGAAGGAGTTATGGAGAACTATTGGGAAGAGGTCTATCTAAATGCACTTACTAAACTCCCAAAGCAAGGTATCATTACTTTAACTCAAGCATTTAATATCATTAATTCAGTAGGCTGTGGAGATGATTTACTTGTAGTTAGTGAAGGTGAAGAGATTCTTCACTATGTATGCACTTTAGAAGCAGAACATAATGAAGCATCACTAGGCAAGGCTAAAGGGAAAGATGAATAGAGTAAAGATGAGATAGATCTTGAAATTAATCAGTAACACTAGTAGTTAAAATAGAGGAAGAGCTACATCAAGCATCAGGTAATATTTCTCTAGAATTGAAATGATCATCTAAATATCTTCAGTATGCATTTTAGGGCGATGCCTATGAAAGTACGAACATTTATAAGGATCAAGTTTATGTAGCAAATCCAGTTGAAAATTTTGAGCAAAAGCTACAACAAGCATCAGATAATTTTTCTCTATGTATGAAACTATCACCTGAATATCTTTGCTATATATATTTTTGGAGATGCTCATGAGAATGCGAAGCTCTACAAAGAGCAAGCTATACTAATTCCTTTTGGAGTTATGTAGATTAAAAATTTTGGGTATTAAAGTGCCTACCAGGAGGCAACCTGGCTATAAAAAAAAAGAGAAGAAAGAGAGGCAGAAATTTTCTACTTAGCTCAGTATCATGATGCTAGCATAATAAGAAGAAATAAAGGACTTGACTAACCCTTTGTTGCAGAAATCAACCCTTCATGAGTCAAAAATTCAAGGAAGTCCTCTATACTTAATTTTTTTATGCTTGTAAATTGAGGACAATGTAAACTTTAATGTATGCACTATTTATTGCGTTCAAGCAAGTTATGTGATTTGTGTGATTGCAGAGGCAGCCCAAGAGTGAAATTGGTAAAGCCCTGGCTTTAGGCCTCCCAAAAAGTATTTTATATAAACATACTTATAAGTGACTTTTCGCAAATCTCACTTAGTGCGGTCTGAGAAAGTATCTTGGACTTGGTTTGCTTTTCTGTAAATATCTTGGACTTTCTCAGACCGCACTATATATTTGCTGCATATACCTACTTATTTATTATTACATTTTTTGTTCTATTTTTTTTAATAATTATACCATTTTATTTAATTATGTTTATATATATTAATGA
Organism: Gleditsia sinensis; assembly: GCA_037074535.1. NCBI lineage: Eukaryota > Viridiplantae > Streptophyta > Magnoliopsida > Fabales > Fabaceae > Gleditsia > Gleditsia sinensis. Next base: position 57,747,206 of record CM073468.1, on the reverse strand, counting down.
AAAGTAAAGTCAGTAGATGTCAACTTCAAAGATTTATCGTTTATAAATATATACGTATGACATCTTTTTTTGTGTATGTATTCACTTAATATAAATGTTTTTTAATAGTGATATATTAAATAAATTAAGATTAATTAATAATTATAATTGATTTATTTTTTTAATAAATTTTGTAGCTCAAGAAATTTCATACAAATATATCTTTAAAAGCCAATAAAATATAATTATTTAGATAGAATACCTTATATATTTAGTTATATTTCTGTCTCATTCAATAAATATAAAAAATAAACTTTAAATAAAAATATAATAATTTTAATATAATTTTATTATTTATTTTAAAAAAGTCTTAGTTTATAATTTGCTTTAGGCCTTAATGAATGTTAGGCCGGCCCTATATAATTGCTTGTTTCAAATTTATGTTTTAAGTAACTTGTTGGAGTAGATAACACTAAGAGCCGATGATTTGATTGCTTTTAATTTTTTTATAGCTTTCGAAACATGGATAAAAATTATATTTATGTGTGAATTTAATTCTCTTGTAATTTATATTTTATTTGAGAATTCTAAACAATTTTGAGCACCCAAATCTTGAGTATTTGAGTAATTAAATACTTAGAGAAGGTTTATGTGATTCAGAAATTACATATATGATCTCATAAGACTTAAAAATTGATTTAATTGTTACTTGACGTGAAGTTTTAAGCTAACACCTCATTTAGGAGATGATTTAGGCATTTTTGGATTGTTTGAGCTTTTCAAACATACCTATAAATTTTTATATCCTTAGTCTCCTTACTTTGAATATAATGGAACATTTTCTTTGATACTTATATTATTAACTAAGCCAAAAAAATAGAAATATCTTTATTTTTACCTTTTTCACTCATATGCATGATTATTATTGAAATATTTTGTTAAGAGATATATTGTTAAAAAGGTGGAATGGTGGAGCATGGAATGCAAAGAAGAAGGAAGTTAAAAAAAGAGAAAAAAGAAAAAAAAGGGATGTACAAAAGAAAAAAATATGTGAATGAGGAGAAAAGAAGAAAAAAAAAGTGATAAACGAAAAAAAATGAATGAAGTAATGGAGCTAAAAAATAAGTTTAAGGAAAATCGCTTGATAAACTCTAGAAGCTCTATAAAATAACTTACAATGATAATGTATATTTGGGTGATTTAAGTTTAGTTTAATATCCTTTCTCCTACCTTGAACCGAAACCACATTAAAAGTTTAAGGAAGTCAGCCCTGTTGATTCTAGGTGTAGTGTTTAGTCTACATTAGTGGAGAGTGACATAAAAAATAAGCCTATAGAGCTCCTAAAACTTTAATTATCTAGAGATCTTCCCTTAAAGTATTGAGTTACATAAAATTATTTGAGTGCAAAACATTAAGTGTCAGAAGGTTATTCACACATACACTCAGTATTCAAAAGGATAAAATATAAATTGCATTTGAATTGAGTTTATTTATGATTATATTTTTGAAATTTTTCTTGAGCTATAGATTTTATAAATCCTTGAGACAAAAATTTAGTAAGTCAAAATAACTTGACACGCAATGCATAATTTTGAATTTTCACTAATTTTACTTGAGGAAAAGCAAAAATGCAAGTTTAGCACTCAATGCTATATGATAGCACCATGGCACTCATTTTTCTGGGAATCAAGCGTTACCGCACTATGGTCCAAGCACCGCAGCGCTACATGCTTTTGAGCACGTACTACTGTAGAGCCCAAGGACAACGACACGACGCTCTAGACCTGGGCGTGCCAATGCTACGGCACTAATTTACCAACGCTGTGGCACTAGGATTTATTCAAAATTTGGAAACATGGTAAACATGAAAGTTGTAGCCTAGTTTCTTATATTTCATATCCTTTGGAATAACCTTAATCGAAGCTTAAATGAGGGAGATATAGCCAAATTAGTGACCAAAGGTCAAGATTCATCTTGCTGCACTGTGAGTCTGAATTTCAAGCTCTGTAACGCTTTGAAATCTCTCAAATTTGACAAAGTGTGCAATATAAAAGTTGTAGATAATTGTCTTAGAGTTTTTAGCCACTTGAATCACTTCAATTAAAGTTTATATAAGGGAGATATTGTCTAATTAGTGTTTAAAAGGTCTGGAATTACTGCAATTCAACATTTTTCTATGAATTTCTTATTTTTTTCTCTTCTTTTCTTTCTTTGTTCTTACAACACAAAACACAAAATTAAACTAATTCGTAATCATATTTTACTTAAATCAAATAAAAAATAAGATTAAAGATATTAAAATCATGTTTAATTATGAACACATCACTATTATAATAGGCACTTGTGTTTAAGGGTTGGAATATGTAGAGGGATTTAAAGGTGAAGCAGTAGTAGAGGATTTAAAAGGAAAATTAGACTCGTGAAAAGTTACATCACTTGATATGTAAATTGTACCAGATTGCTCATTGAAACTTTTTTTATTAGAGGCATAGCCAAGGAAAAATAAGTAATCAAGTAATGATTGAAACAATACCACATAGGGAGAAGCAAATGAGAGAACTTGAGTTGGTGATCTATTAATGATATAATTTGTAGTCCTAAATGCATCTTCCCATAATTTTAATGGCATAGATGCTATGGCCAAAAGTGAAAGGCTCATTTCTATAATGTATTTGTGCTTTCTTTCTACTTTGCCATTTTGTTCAGAGGTATGAGGATATGAAAGTCTATTAGTAATGCCATGTTAAGTAAGATAAGGAGTGAGAACTTTAAATTCACCTCCACCACCAGATTGTAACATTTTTATTTTTCAATTAAATTGTAATTCCACCATGTGTTTGAAATTAATGAAAGTAGAACAACTTCTAATTTTTGCATGAAAAAATAAACCCAACTGTAATTTGAAAAAGCATAAACAAATAATACATAATATTTGTACCCATTTGAAGAAATGATAGGTGAAGGACTCTAAATATTAGTATTCACTAACATAGGACATTTGTTTGCTTTGGGCTGCTAATAACCTCTCATTAATTAACTTCACCTTGCCAACCGCATCCTGCACTAGATATGGACCCAATAGTTTAGATTCTCTAACCTCAAACCACTTAATAGGAGACATATAGTGTCTTCCATACAATGCCTTGAATGGAACCATTTAAATGTTAGTCTAATAAATGTTATTGTAGGCAAATTCAAATAAAGATAAATATTTCTCCAAACTGCCCCCAAAATCAAGTGCACAAGCTCATAACATATCTTCCAATATCTAAATGGTTTGTTCAATTTGGACATCAATTTAAGGATGAAAAGTTATGCTCAAATCCAACTTGGTTCCTAAAGCCTACTAAAAAACCTTCGAAAAGTGAGCTATAAATTAAGGGCCCAATTCAAGATAATGGATATTGGAGCCCTGTAAAGCTTAACTATCTCATCAAGATATAAGCTTGCATGCTAGGCCATACGATAAGAAGTATTTATAGGTAAAATATGTGCTGAATTCATCCTTCTAACCATAACCACCCATAGTCATATCCCTTTGGAGTTCCGGGTATTCAAGTTATAGAGTCCATTATAATCCATTTTCATTTTTATTCATGTATCTCTATCTACTAATGCAACCCAGTAGGTCTTCGATTCTTTACTTTCCCCTGTTAGGATGTTAGGCAATACGAGACAAATTTTGTTACATCCTTTTTCATGTCGTCCTTCTAATACAATTATCTTAAATTCTAATACATCTTAGTTGTTCCTGGATGAATGTTATAAGCGAAGCAATGTGCCTCCTCTAAAATATACCTTCTCAAATCATCCACATTATGCACACATCAATTTCTACCACGTCTAATACCCCCTCAAAGTCCATAAAAAATTCATTATCCCCTTTATTCTTTATTTCTTCCATTATGTTGCAAAATTGTGCATCCTTACTTTAGGTAGCCTTAATTTCCTCAATTAAAGATGAACAAAGCTGAATGTGGGCCAAAGCACCCCTGGTTCCTTTATTTCAAATTTAATTCTAGTGCTTTCCACCCATGAATATCCTTCAATAGTGGCCTTTTTATCTTAACTATATGGGCTAAGCTACTCATATACTTTCTGTTTAAGGCATCAGCCACCACATTTACCTTACGAGGATGATATAGAATCGTACTATCATAATATTTCAATAGCTCCATCCACCTTCTTTGTTTTAAGTTAATATCCCTATACTAGAAGATATATTTGACACTTTGATGATTATTATATATCTGATATGTTTTGCCATATAAGTAATATCTCCAATTTTTAAGTACAAATAACACAGCTACCATTTTGAGATCATGAGTAGGATAATTTTACTCATTCTTCTTGAGTTATCTTGATGGATAAGTAACCACTCTCCCATACTGTATTAGCACACATCCTAATCCTACTCTAAAAGAATCATAAAACATTGTGTATCCTCCAGTGCCCGAGAGAATGGTTAACACCGGTGTTGTGGTCAAGCATATCTTGAATTCAAGAAAACTAGCCTTATAGGTGTTTGACCATTCAAACTTTACCTTTTTCCTAGTCAACCTAGTCAAAGGGGCAACAATCTTGGAGAAATATTTTACAAATCTCTAGTAATAACCTACCATCCCAAGGAAGATTTGAACATATATTAGTGTAGTAGAACAAGGCCATTTTTGTACTACTTCCACTTTCTTAAGATAAACCTAAACTCCCTCTTTAGTGATTACATGCCCCAAGAGAGTGACATTGCTGAGCCAAAATTCACACTTCGAAAATCTAACAAACAATTGATGTTCCCTCAAGGTTTTCAAGACCATTCTCAAATGTTGTTTATGCTCATCTGTACTTTTTGAATATACCAAAATGTCATCTATAAATATGATAACAAATCGGTCTAATAAGGGCTTAAACACCCTGCCTTTGGGTATGGGACAGCCTTAAATCTCCAGGCCAGTTGTCCCACCCATCGAGGTGCCTACAATGAGCGAGAGGATTATTCACTGTACTCGACAGTGGATACCTTGGTTGCAACAAAAAAAACACCCTGTTCATTAGGTCCATAAATGTTGTAGGTGCATTCATCAAATCAAATGATATCACTAAAAATTCATAATATCCATACTGTGCTCAAAATGTTAGTTTTGGAATGTCTTATTTCCTTCTTCTTAATTGATGATGCCATAACCTTAAGTCAATATTTGAAAAGCATTGAACCCATTGAAATTGATGAAAAAGGTTATCAATACAAGGCAAAGGATACTTGTTGTGCACTGTCACCTTATTTAACTATTAGTAATCTATACATAGCCATAATGAGCCATATTTCTTTTTCGCAAAAAAGAATTGGAGCACCCTAAGGTAAAGTGATCAATTGAATAAATCCCTTATCTAACAAGCCCTATAATTGATCCTTCATCTATTTTGGTTTAGTAGAAGACATTATATAAGGGAGTCTAGACACCAGTTGAGTTCTAGGAAGAATATCAATGTTGAATTCTATCTCCTAATCTACTCATTGAATTGCAGGTGCAGATTGATTAACTTCCTCAAGTTTTTTGTGATAATCAAAATGCTATTTTGCTATCTATTAACTCAGTTTTACACTTAAAGACAAACACATGTTGATCTATATGTGTACTTTGTCAAAGAAAAGTTGCAACAAAAGCAAATTCTAGAGTCTTATATTCCTTCTTCATAGCAAGTGGCTGATGTTTTAAATAAGCCAATTTCCTTCTCTTGTTTTGCATTCTACAATGATCACCTCAAGGTTGATAAGTTGAAGGAAGGGGAATCAAAGGTGAAATTCATTTCAAAGAGGAGGAGGGGGAATGTTAGAAGAATTGTAATTGCAAACAACTACTTAGTCACTGATGGTTAGATAGTTAATCAAATATTTAGAGGATTTTTATTGTGCAAGACTGTGTACTTGAGCTATTTTATACCTATAAAAGGACTACTATACATTGATGGATGAATAAGATCATTGGCTGATTTATTCACTTTATCTCATTTCCTTTCTCTATCGAACTCTAACTTTCCTTTCATAAATTAAAATAGAACAAATTTTTTTGAAATAAAATTGAATGCAAAGTTAATTATTATTTATAGAAAATTGGGTTTAGCATAAAATACACATTTCTCTTTTCTAATTTTAAAATATACATCAACTTCTCTTATATTTTAAAAAAGTACTAACAAAGACAATCAAGCCATTATTTTTATTATAATATGAGGATACATAATTTGGGCTCGGCCTATTGAATGATCAACCTCTAGAACAATAAGATCGACCCCAAGTAATTGGACTAAGAAATTGATTGAGCTTAACCCAACAACCCCAATCATCTTAACCAAGCTTGCCATGGACTTAACTTCACATGACCTAAGCCTCAAACAAAGAGACAAGGAGACATGTTGCCACAAATAACATGATCAGTGTTGCCATGACTATTGTGTAGAGTTAATCATAGGCTTTACACAGGTTGGATGGTATTTCCCCAAATACATTTGATTTTTTTATATATATATAGCATACTTTCCTTTCCAAATATGAACCTTTTGACCTTTTTCCCTTGTTCTTTACTTTCTAGTTAACTTACACATCAAAATATTGTTTACAAAAGTCTTTGGCTGACCTCTAATCTTGAGAAGGACCCTGATAAGAAGACTATTCATCATAATATTTTCAAGAAGATTAAGATGATAGATTTAGACTTTATACCATACACAATTTGTAAAGATCTTATATTTTATAATTTATAATAGTTTTTATAAAATACTTAATTTTTTAAGATACTTAATTGTACTATACAATTATCATCATCATCATTATTATTATTATTATTATTATTATTATTATTATTATTATTATTTTGGACAGAGTACCATATAATTATTAATCTTACTCTTATTCTACACTAACTTCTAACAGTTTCGTCTTGATATCACTATATATTGTAGGGGCATCTCGTAATGCAAACATGTTATAGACTAAAGTATACGGCTTTTTCTAAGGCCATTAGGCAAAATTTCCAAATTATTTCCTTAGTAGTAGACATCCATACTAATTACAATATCTTGATTTGGTATATTAGTTCCCAATATATTTGTCCATGTGCTGTAATCTAGGAAAAATTTTGTACCAACCTTATTTCTACTAATAAGTTTAATACTAAAGAACTTTCTATCAATAGCTTTGAAGAATTCAACATGAGGATTCCGTTCTCCAATTGGGAGGACTGCTGGATCCATAATAATTATCTTTGCTCTCGTGTCCATATATGCTATGGCCTTAATTGGCTTAGCAAATTTGGATAATAAAATTTGAACCTTTGGATAGGGTAGAGGAGTGGATTTTAAGACTGAAACAGACTTTAAACATTATTGTATTGAGAAAATTGGAAGGTAATTTGGGAGGTAATTTGTAACTTCTTCATATTTTGAACATTTTGAATTGTATTATTGTGAATCTACTTTAGAAGAGTCAAAGAAGGAAAATGTAGTTTCATCATTTAACTCACTTCATTATGAAAAAAGTGATTCTATATCTGCATATTTATATAGAAGTATGGCATGAACATGCTAAAGCATCTTTATTGCCTTGGTGGACTTGTTGAGGCAATTCCCTCTTTTTGCAAATATAACACCTATTGGATTTTTTTCTTCCTCTTTTAGATTTCTTTCTAAAGAATTTGAAGAGCTTTCTATTTCTTCTTCTTTTTATGAAATTCTTCTAGAAAGTAGGATTATGGTCTTTTTTTTACTTGAACAACTACAATTTGTATCTTTGCATTTCATCTACAAGTATGACTTTTTGCACATCTTTTTGAACTTGTTACGATCATCAAGTATATTGGCAAAAAGTTTTTGTTGTTTGCAAAGCTTATGAAGAGCTGTAAGGGTAATCTGGTGAATTTCTCCAAGAGTGATTGCTGTCATATCTTTCTTTAGAGCAAAAAGTGACATTGTAATTTAGGTTATAATTCTTGAGGCAGGGAGGCTAAATAACTGTGCCTGAGGTTAGGATCATTGAATCCATTAAGCATGAAATATCTTTTTGACATGCATTGATAGTGGAATTGAATATCCTTTTTCTTTAAAAAATAACACTTCATCTCAACGTATTTTTATCTATCTGCTTGTCAATCAAATTATAATCTCCAATAAATTCTTAGTAAATAGCGCCAAGAACATCCCTTATTGTTGGAGCTCGAGTGAATTGAATTTGTCTATAGGGACCAAAACTTTGAAACCATTCTCTCACAGTGCCAATCATTCTTGAAACAAATTCAATGAAAATAAATATGAGATTTGTACCAGCTCTTGTCATTTGCAAATCTATCCATACACCTAATTCTTAGATTCTATTCCACTATTCAGTTAGAGGAACATCATCAAGAGTAAACTAATGACCAAAAGCTAGTTTACTAAATTGATTAGCATTAGTGGCTTGTGGAAAATGATCCCCTATAATAAAAAGATCTATTTCATGATCATCATGATTCATGTTTGGAGGTTCTTGTGGATTCGTAGGGGTAGCCATTAAAATAGTCGTAATGTCTATGACCTCTTCATCATCATTTGGACTTTGAATTGTGGAGCCAAATTTATACTTTGATTCATCAAAATACCTATTGTCAGTATTTTGGATGGGATTAGCCATAGAGATCATGTGATGCAAAGGATAAGCAAGCTATTTACATTTACTTTTCTTAGTGTCTCTTATAGGGGATGTATCATATTTTGATTCAGAAGATGAAGCAATACTTTTGTGTGGATATTGAATGTTTTCTTTGGGTTTAGGTTAACAAAGTGTTTCAAGAGAAGGCCTAGGCAAAAGTTCATAGGTCATTTTAAAGCATTTAGAATAATCAGCCTGAGAATAACCATAAGATGATGGATATGGGGGAACATATAACAGAAAAGGATAAAGGGCATCAAACAATGGTTATGTTTAGGCTTTTTTAGTTTTGTCATCCTTAATCTGCTTGATTTGAGTTTTAAGACCATTTATTTCAACTTTCTTCTAAGAACATATAGGGCTAAAAATTCTTTGATAAAGAAGATATCTCAGCTCAGTATCTATTTGTTGCACTTATTTCTACAAATTTTGATACAAAGTTTGGACTTGATATGTTAGGGTGCGTTTGGTTTATGAAAACGTTTTATGTTTTCATTTTTTATTTTTTACATTTCTGAAAATGTGTTTGGTTTGTGTTTTCATTTTCACTATTTTCTTGTTATATGATTATGTTTTCACTTTGTTTTCATTTTTTTCACTTTCTAATAACATAAATAGTAAAATATTGTGTATATAGTTTGAAATAATTAAAAAAAATACTATCGTTACAGTTTGCTACAGTGCTAAAAATTTTGAAAATATCTTTTTGATATTTTTAGAATTTTTAGAAATTTAGGAAACATTTTCTGAAAATGAAAAACAGTAATCAAACATGTTTTCATAACTGTTTTCAATTTTCAATGAAAATGAAAACTAAAAACACCTAAACCAAATAGACCCTTAAAGAGTCAATCTTTGAATCTAATTGATAGTGTGAGCTACAACTTTATCAATTTTTGAATCTATCTTCTATAAATAGTGATTATGAGCTCTGACATTATAAGTGTGCTAGTTTAAGACTTCTTCAGCATGTGAGACTGATTCCAAGGTGCCTCTTGGTAACACCTTTAAAGGTTGAGTTATGGCCTAGATATGACCTTAAGAGTAGGATTCTTCTATTTTTTCAAAAATGGAAAATGATGATCATAAGAAGGAGATATTGTTGTAAGCATCATACATGGAGACAGATTAGATGGTGAAGTAGAAGATTCTGGTGACTCATCTGATGTCTCCCTTCATCTAAATCTAAAAGAATACCCTCTTCCTTGAGCTTTTCTAGTGTTAGATCATAAAAATGTAGAGATTCATATTTTTTGTGTATTCCAACCCATGAACAATTGTTTGGGTTAGTTCTTCTAGGAGGTGGTGGAGGCCTAAAAGATCTTCTCTTTTTCCTCCTTTGTTGTTTTTCCCATCATTCTTGTTCAGGTTCCTTATACATATCTTCATACCAACTGCAATATTTGCTTTCACATTCAGGATCACACATACTTGAGTTAACATCCCAAATAAAGTGACCATTGATTTTATTTGTATAGGTAAAAAATCCATCTAGGTAAAATGCATATACTAGAATATCTAAACCTTCTAAAGGAATAGGAATAATCATGTGACTTTGAAACGGAAAAATAGGAGAACTACTACTACTTTGTTTAAGACTTTTAAAAATTGTTTTGATCATGCCATCATGCATTTTATGGAAAATGGAATCTAAGAAAGTTTGAATAGGCTTAGTCTCCTAACTAAATCTTTCATAATTTGTCATCCATTTAAGTGGCATAAGTTACAGTAGCTCTTTTCTAGAGATGTATCGAGGAATATGCATGATTTTTAGAATCTCAGTATTTTGACAAGCGTCTATGAACATAGCATCTAAAGAATGGCCTGTGGACAGATTCAGAAAATGATTTTGAACATGATAGATTATGTGGTGATGTATCCTTGACATCATAAGGTCTATTTATACAGATCAAGTTTATAATGCTTCTTGGTCTAGTAAAGACATTATAAGGACTAAGGACAGGTGCCTGAGTTTCTTGGACTTTTGCATCTTATGAAACATAAGAATATTCCACAATATTTTCTATTTTGGAAGAATTTACATAAGCACAAGATTTAAGAATAGAAAAGGATGAGGATTTGGGTAAAGGAAGTGAAGAAGAGAGGCATACATAGGTAATATCATAGGTTTGGGAATCTATATATCTAAGTTTCTTCCTTACTTGCTAAATTTTTTCTAATATTTACTTTTCTACTCATAGCCACACCAAAGCCAAAAGGATGGCTCTGATAACATGAGGGTAGTATCGCTGATATGATGATTACCTATATAAGAAATACTCTAGATCAGTGGACTGAGGATCAAGATCAGTATATTATGAACAAACACTTAATGTCATTACTGAGCTATAAACACCTTATCTCAAGCGACCATAGCTCAAGGCCAAATACTCATAAGTGTTCTATCATAAAATAAAGAATCTGATCTTTAACTATCTCCAGAGAAAATTGATATTTTTTTATACATAGGATCCTCCAAAGAGGCAAGTGCAAAGCATACTCATATATTCATATCAACTGAGAGTATCAAGCAAATACTATAGAACGTTAGTTTTTAGGAAGAGAGAAAATTTAGAAGGAGAAGAATTTTAGGAACACAAGGATTTTTTATTCACAAAACTCAACTTGATTACAACACTGATGGCTAGTTGTATATATAGCCATTGGAAGACACTAAAGGACAAATATACCCTAATAATTTACATGATGACTCATACATTAAGTATGATGACAAAAGTACATTAAGAATATCTTGGGTGTTGGATTAGAAGATTTTGTAGCTAGAGCTTTTCCTTTTGTTGATTTTGAAACTGGAATATCTGCCATAAAATTAGAATGATTACTAGCATAATAATCTTTATAATAATTATTTGGTAATGCTTCCCATTCTTCTTCTTATCGAAGGAGGAATTCTTCCTGTCTAGGACCAATAGAAGTACTGGTAATGGACTTTAGAGATTCAATGAAATGGTTGATTTCACACAAAAGACTTCTAAGAGAAAGCATGATTTGTTTTTCATTTTTTGGATAATCAAGAAAGGTTTTTAATTGGTAAGCTTGATTTTGTGACCACAAAGATTTATTTGGGCTTTCAAAATATGGTCTATAAAGAATGAAAATAGATGAAACTTTTGGTAAGTTTTTGATGGATTGTTTCCAAAGACCAAGGTTACTTATGGTTTTTTGGAGTTCTCTTCTCCACCACTTTAATGGAGAAAGCTATTCAAGGAATGTCCATAAGAATGTATTCTCATTTTCAAGATTGTTGAGGTGATGATATATGGATATGATTAGAAATTCAATGTATATGCCATAAATAACTGTGACACACCGAAGATACCATAATTTCTCTTCAAATAAAGGCTTTTAAGGTGGGTATTCAAGATGAAACACAAATTTTTCTAGGTTAAATCCCTTTTTGTTAAGAACTTTGTCCAGATAATGGAACATATTATCTTTGGCAAAGGCTTTAATAGAAGTTGTTGTAGGTGGAATTTGCAAACTTGAAGGAAAACATTTTTGGTTTCCAGCCCACAAAGGTAAGTAAAAGGTAGAGGCCATGATCAAAGGAAAGACTAAAGTTGATGTGATGACCTGGATGGACTTTGGTCTTAAGAGTAAGTCTGCGATGAGGTTGTGATATCTTTTTATATGATGAATGATGAAATTATATTTTAAAAAACCAATCTTTTAGTCTAAGTAACTAAGATTTTGGAAGGGCCTTATTTTTTAATTCTAAAATCTTTGGAAATGATGAGTTGTCCATTTGAACTATGAAATGATGTACTCTGAGATAGAAATCGAATTTCTAAATTTCATATTTTACTATAAGAATCTCTTTGTAAATAGTGTGATAATTTTTTGTTTATTCTTTGAATTGACCACTTTCATGTCTGCAATAGTGTTTTTTCTCATCAATCTCTTCAATCAATACTGCTCCTAGTAATAATCACCCACATCAATTTGTAAGATTCTTTTTCTGGTGGCAAGAATCTTGAGAGGTGGCAATTTCTGTGCTACCTTATTTAAATCTTGTACTACTTCTATCTGCTCATGTCCCCAAAGTGAAGGGTTCTTTTTCAGAAGTTTGGATAGTTGGCTTGTAAGTTTTGAGGCATATAGAACAAAATCTTTGAGATAACTTACAATGCTTAAAAATTGTTGAACTTCCTTCTTGGTTAGGTTTTTATGAGGGAAAATGAGTAACTCCTACACAACATGAGATCATGGCTGATAATTTCCTTGGAAAAAATGCATTCCCTAAAAATCAATTTGGGTCTCGATTAGTTGACTCTTCTTTTCAAAAACCATAACACCATACTTTTTGTGAGCTCAAGAAATTGGGTTAAGATAACTCGATGGGCGTCTTCATCTTTCAAGAATAAAAGAATATCATCAATATAAACTAATGTATTATAGAGTATGGGCTCAAATATTTTAATCATGGACTATGAAACAGTGATGAAACTACTTTAAGGCCATATGAAAGGACTGTCCATTGGTATTGTGCATTTGGAATGCAAAAGACTATTTTGTATTGGTCTTTAGGATTAAGACTAATTTGCTAAAATACAATTTTAAAGTCAAATTTTAAATAAATTTTAGTATCTTTGAGATAGGTGAATAAATAATTAATCTTTGGAAGAGGGAATTTATCATCTTTTAAAAGGTGATTTAGAGGTTTGTAAACAATAACTAATCTCTTTTTCCTGCAAATTTTCTTAGATCTTTTATTAACATAGAATGCTTGGCATTGCCCGTTCTGATTTTGTGGGTTCAATGAGTCTTTGTTTTAAAAATCGAGAGCATTCTTCTCTAACCAACTACAAATTTGTATATGTCATTTCTGGAAGAATAGCCTTTGAAAGGTGGATATCTTCATTGAGTCTGAATAAGAGATGAACAAAGAATTACTCATTCTTCCATAATTGGTCAACTTTTTCCTATAGTTGGTTGGGCTCAAGTTCATGTAAACCCCAAAGGCCAACACTGCACTTTTGTCCAACAAAAATAGAGAAACTAAATGACCAAAAACAAAAAAAAACCTAGAAACACTATTAAACAAATGTCTAAAAGAAAAATGGTAAACAAGTTTAAATTTAGTGGTTGAAAAACTTACTTAATGTCATAAGTTCAAACTTATAAAAAAAATACTTGTGAAAGAAGACAATCTTAATATACGAGTGAAATTAATTATATACCCACAAGTTTTTTAACATAGGTTTTAAAAGTAAAATAGTTTTAATAAATAATTTATAAAATGATATAGTTTAATAAATTAATTTTAAAATACATTGTTGTGGTGGGATTCTCCTACATCATAGCCCCAACTTTTATAGCCAAGCAATATATGCATACCAATTGTAGTTTCCAAACTTGATAATTAAGTTCAAAACCTTGACTAGCTCCAATTTTTTTTTTAATAGAAAGTTTACAGGAAAGAAAAGTTAATTCATTTCAAGACTATGATATGTCATAAATTTTAGTAAATACTTAAACATCATCTATCAAAAAATATTTTTTAACAGTAGAATCAAATTTATTTTATAAATACAATACTTCAATTTTTATTAGCTGAATTAATCTTTATTGGATGTGCATAGCTCCAATTTGAACATTACCCAACACAATCAAAGTTTAGAATACAATATTCCTCAGCAAACTCTATCTCTTTCTATTCTGTTGTTATTGTCATCATTATATGCTTTATTCCTTTACTTGTTTATTAGTTAGTAAATATAACGGACTGTAATAGCTGTAAATTTAAAGAAAATTCTAATTAAAGAAAATTTTAAATAAAAGAGAGGATTTTGAAAATGGAGATAAGAACTGTTGAAAATATGTTTATTTATTACATGGGTTAAAGAATTACAAAAAATATATGAGAATTTACGTTTCGGGGCCAAAATGCAATTTCTTAAAAGTTTCGGAGTCAAAATGTAAATAAGGAAAATTTGCAAGGACCTCCCTCTAAAATTGAATTTTTGCAGAAAGGTCCCCCGGGATATTTTAAGGGCCTCAGCCACTCAAGAAGCAGAAAAATCCAGAATTTTCCCCCGTCAAAATTTTCTCTCCTGAAACTCTAAAATTTCTCTCTAAAATTTCACCGCTTCCAGACTTCGGATTTTGACACCACCACCACCAATGGATTCAAGATGAAGATTTCTACAAATTCATATAATTGGTTTTTGGAAAATTGGCTGGAGATTGGCTTGAAAATGGAGGAAAAAATCATCTAAAAATGTAATTTCCAAAACTCCTATCTGTGGTTCTCAAACGTAAAAACTAACACTGTAGATCGATTCAAAAGGTGCCAAAACCTTCGGATCTCAAATTTCAAGACCATCCTCCCTTGCACGCGCCCCCACGCGCCGCTTCTTCCTCAGCGAGTGAAGCCCACGAAAATAGCCTCCCCGGTGCCTCATGTAGTGCATGAATCCGGACCCTATTGCGTTGACTTACGTTGACCGAGCTCCCAGAGGTCAAATTTTGCATATCCGAAGTTATTTTCAAGGTTTTAGGATCTTTTAGACTCAATTTTAGGGTATATTTTGCCAAATTCGGATAAAAAAGTGAATTTTGTGGTTGTCCAACTTGGTACCCTAACTTTGTGAATAGATGATTCTTTCTATGATTTGTCCTATACTCTTCTTGATCTTTAAGCGTGTATTTGATTATGTTTATGAGATATTTACACTTTTATATGTTCCTAAAGTGCATTAAAATTATCTGAAGTGTTTACAATTTGAAATTTAATTCAAGAAAAGTATAGATTTGAAAATAGATTTCTAAACTCATAGTATATTTGATATTACATGTATTTCTCATTAAATAAATATTTATGCACATGAATTGATTTTTAAAGCCATATGATTGCCTCGAGAAAGAGCATGTATATGTGATAAACTCTGATTGGGTAAATTATGGCAGATGAACTGTATTGAGACTGAGATTCTGAATTATTCTGAAAGTTCTATTTTGAATGATATAGAATATGTGCATATGATAATTTTGTGGAGAAATCCTATTAGAAATATTATTTGCTAACAGCAGGTGATGTTAGCTCTAGTGCACCTTGATACCTCAACTAGCAAGGGGGTGCTAGCCTCGTGTAAGGGCCAACACACGAGATATGATATGTGATAGAGAGCGGGATGTCTCCTATCTGGACGAGATACCAGTTATATGAGATGTGATTTTTCTTCCCATGCTTTGTGCTTAGGAGATTGCCCATATTAGAGTCCCTCGCGTGTTCTCTTGAATGGTGGTAGGGCAAACCTTGACTGATATGCTAAGTATAGGCAAATTCTACACCAACAAAGTATGGAAGGAATTGAACTCTAATATGGTGGTTCTGATATGAGATCCTTCTAATATTTTTGTAAAAAATATTTTTAATACATATGAATGTTTGATTAATGATCATATTGTATCATATATGGTTATAGATACCTGAATATGATTTGAACTGAGAATATTTGAAAATACGGATCCCATATGGATGTACTTCTAAATTGTAATTTTCAATGTGATAAATTTTAATATATGAGTACATCCATATGTTGATCGAGAGGTCATAGAAGGTATTATCTGCTCACTGAATTGTCAAACTCACTACACGATATTTTCATATTTTTCAGATAAAGATACAAAGGTTGACCCTGCAGCTATATGATCCGCTAGGTGTTATATTCTCTGCGTGAATTTACATTGCTTCCAATGCTTAAATTTTTTTAAAATATTATGTCATTGTAATCTAGAGTATGCTCTGAACGCCACAAGTAGAATCTCTGCTTTTACTGTAATAAAGTTAATGGTAGTTTTGACATGTATAATTAGCTATACTAGAAACTTGTAAACATATGATGTTTTTCGAATATGTGATATTATGAATCTGTTTGTAAATAAATAAGGGTTAAGTTATCTATTAGTGGTGTTATTCACATTTCATTAAGTTAGGGCATGATACGGACGCTAATAAAAAAAAAATTAGAAAAAATATATTCCATTATTATATTTAGGAGTATGACATTTATTTTAATAATTATCTTATGAACTCAACCTCAGTTATTATACAATAATTGTTAAATATAAAATTATGTTATATTGATACTATTAAATGCTTATAATATAAACATTATAAAATGATTTCAAATATCCAAATTCTTGCAAATATAAAATTACTCAACTTTTCTTTTAAACCATATAAAATTTTTTAACTTTTAATTTTTCTTAATTAAATACAAAACTTATTTAATCATTATTGTTTTCCTGAAAAAGTAAATAATTAATTATTATGAAATTTGCTTCATTTTACACATACCTATAATCTATAATTATTTTCTTATTTTTATTAAAATATTAATTTAATAATTACAATTAATTTATGATAATTTTAATTTGAAAAAGTGTTTTGAATTTTTAATTAATATAACATAAAATGAAATTTACTAAATAGCATGTTATTTATCTAATAAGTATTTAATCATTTTTTTCCAAGAGATATTGAATGAGAGAGAACGGAGAATCAAATTCGCATATATTAAGACTTCTGACAATTATAATCCAAAAAATATCATGAGTGAAAATTCTTAAAGAAATATTTATCAATTATCCATAAAGCATTTGGTAGCATAAATAAATTATTATTCTATATTTAACAATTATTATGTAATAACTGGAGTTCATTGCGACAAATTCATGACATCATTATTCCATCTATTTTGCATCTTTTTTACTGTTATTATATTATTGATCTTACTTAATAAGTTATTAATTACAGATGACATGATCCTGAAATCTCACCTATTCTTTTGTTTTGTTGTTTTCTTTTTCCAATTCATAAAAGTATATTTTTATAGCTATTAATTAATAAATAGTAACAGTACGTAGGACTTTAAACAAGTTTCTATTTTTAAATTTGCATGCTATTTCAATTACTGTTATAGTTGAAGAGGCCTCGTGCTCGGCGCACATATTATTACCTACTTCGTTAACACCCTGAGATCATGGTTATATTTTCTGAAATTAATTGTATTACTTTACTATATGTTTCTGGTATTAGGTCAATTAGTGAAATGGTAAAACTTGTAGGAAAATATATAGTAGGAAAAAAATATTTTCTATTATCATTATGTTACATTGAATTTATATATAAACTTTATTTTATATATAAACTTGAATTTCCCTTCTCAATTTTTTTGAATTTATACATAAACTTTATTTTCTTTGTGGAAGTTTTTCAGCAATTATGGTTTTGTGATATTTTGAAAATAGCTGTGTTGCCATCTCTAATCACTTTCTTGATGAATCGGTCATTGTCAACCTTTTATCTTATGAAAATAAGTGTTGTGTGGTGTTGATCATATCCATAGTCAAGGTTATGTCATATATAGATAGGTAATTTTTTTACTCTTCTATGGTAGAATGATAGAGAAACTTTATAGATGTGCTGCTGCAGCGAAGCATTTAAATGGTGATAAAATTTGGTTAAAACTTACTGCCCAATGCCACCTTCTTCGGTGTCTTTAGAGGACTCAAAATTAATGATGTAATTTTTCAGATTTAATCTTTACCGTTAAGCTATCTTTAGTTTTTATTTCTTTCGTTTAAGTTAAATATGTATTTTAAATAGTTGAAATATACCTGACCTCTAACTCTTGTACTTTATAAGAATCACACCCCATTTTTCATATTTATGAATGACCTTATGCAAAATAAATAAATAAATAAATCTTTGAATTTATGAAGCCTAATCATTATAGCATGAATTATCTTTTCTTTCTCATTATGGCACCAAATTAAACAGATTATAGAAAACTTTTTAATATTAATGATATATACTTTAAAGGTTGATATCATTATGACATATCGAACAACCAATGCCATCACCAGTAATATTAATTAAATAGATAAAATGACTTCTTAAAAATATACCATCCAAAGTTTTAGTCCTTAAAAATATCATTTTGAGTAAGTTAATATTATTAAAAAATAAAGATTCATTACAAATTGACTTTGCCATTGATTCTCTAAATTTTTTATCCAAAAAACTCGTAAGGTTACTTAACAAACAGTCCATACTCATGTGACAGTAAAATTAAAAAAAATCATATTACTAACTCTTTATTGGCAACGTATTTCAATTCACTTATTAGATATATACTCGCAAGAGGTTATATCTATGTAGTAATAGATACAAATGGGGAGACATTTTTAAGCATATATTGTGCCTGCCTAAGCATAGGATCAATTTGCAACAAGGTGACAATATTGATAAGCCAAGTTGTATCTTAAAGAAGATGGCTAGAACGGACCATATTAAGAATTTTCTTCAAAACTCTAATTTTCAAGGACTGGCTAGTAAAATTGAAGCATGTGAAATAAAAAGATCAATAAATAAGAAGAAAAGTGGGTGGGTGAAAACTGAAGAGGTAGTGTATTGCCAGAATTTCCAAAGCGGTGGAGGTTGGCAATTCCCAACATAATGAGTCCTTTCTATTGGCTTAATCCTCCTTAGTTTTTGTTCTACTAATTAGCTGTTTTTTGGGTCCGGCCTTTGCAATGTGCTTTGTTTGATAGCAACCTTTTCTTGTGTATTTGAGACAAATCGTTCTCTTTTTATTGTCTCAGAATAAAATTATCTATCTTCAATTTAAGGAAAAAAAAATAAAATCATCGGTCCTCCACCGCTAACCAAAAATTCTGCAACAACATCATTAACGTTTTGAAAACATCCCACTAAGTCAACAAACTCAATTCTGCCAGCAAATTCAGTTTTATATGCAGGTAGTTTGCTTCTCTAATAATATTTCAGTCAACATGTCAAAGATTTTTGCTTCTTCTCTTTTAATTTATATGAATATGAATAATGTGAATATGCAACGGTTCTTTTCTTCTTCTTTTTTGGTTTTGACACGAATATTTTTATACTTTTTAAATATAGTACAAATCTTATTCAAGGTATTGATATTGTCTCTCACCACACATGTTTTTCTACAAATTCAAACTCTTAACATTATATAAATTTACTTTCCACTTAAACCGCAATGGTTTTATTTCATTTCTTGATCTAGAGATGTAATTATTCCAATTTTCTTTTGTTATTATTATTATTTCTTATAATATATATCTTTATTGCTTGCACATAGAGCTGCTGTCAAAGGTTGATACTTTCACCCTTATGCATGTAGCAGAGGTTATGTTTGGCCAAAGAATTGGGTTCAATCTCAAGGATGATTTGTTGAATTATGAACCATCAAAGTCTATAAATTTGAATCTACATCATCACCCAACACAATGATTAATTTTGAATATGGAACGACATGTCAAGTAAATGGAATATTAGAGGGAGAGGAACCCTCCACCGGTGGTTGTTGCTTTAATGAGCAACTTGAAGGAGAACAGAGACTAACAGAGTGCATGGAGAAAAGATGAAAAGAAATGCAACAGAAATTATTCATTGAGAAAAAATAGGATCAGTACAAGTGGCTTATATATACACGTGCATATTTGCATAAGCCTCTAGCGTTCATACACGTCATCAAACAAACTTCAACTAACTATTGCATTTTCCCTTTTTGCCCTTGTCAACTCAGTTACTCTATCATCCCCCTTCAAACTTAGGGACACTGGAAAAGTGAGTTTGAGTTTGGATCGAAACTTGAGAAAGGATTATAATGGTAGAGGTTTGGTTAGAGTGTCAGTTACCTATTGATCAGCACTAACATGAGAGACGATGATCTATTTTTGTAATACTTTCTCTCGAACGAAATGAAGATCTATTTCAAGGTGCTTGGTGCGGGAATGGAGTACTAGGTTGGCTGAAAGTAAGACAGTTCCGAGATTGTCACAGAAGATTTTGGGAGGTGGTACTGTGATATTTAATTCTTGAAGGAGAGATTGAATCCAGGCTACTTCAGCTACTAGATTTGCTAAACTACGGTATTCTGCCTCGGTGGATGATTGTAAGATAGTTGGCTGCTTTTTGGAGCACCAAGATACTAAGTTGTTGCCAAAAAAGACATAGTTCCCAGATGTACTACGTCGATCATTAGTGTCACTAGCCCAATTGGCATTCGAGAAGGCAGTTAAGTGCAAATAGTAAGAGGAAGTGAAGCGTAGAGCTAGGTTAATGGTACCAGCTAGATACCTCAATATATGTTTAACTGCTGACCAATGTTCATCTAACGAATTCTGCATAAACTGACACACACGATTTACTAAGTAGGCTAGCTCAAGCCGTGTGATGGTAAGATACTACAATGCTCCCACAATGCTTCGATAAAGTGAAGGGTTTTCAAAAATCTTGCTGCCTTGTGCATTTAAACGAGTGGATGAAGCCACAGGTGTTGATTGAGATTTGGCAGTGGACTTGCCCGCCTTGTCAAGTAAATCAGATATATACTTTTGTTGAGAAAGCAGCAGAGACCGATCATGCTGCCGGGTGACTTGAATGCCCAGAAAGAAATTGAGGCTGCCCAGATCTTTTAAAGGGAAGACTAAATTGAGTTGTTGAATTAGGTGGGAGATGGCTGAAGGAGAGCTGCCAGTAATGATGATATCATCTACGTATACCAAAACTAGAAGAGTATGCTAGTCTATCTTAAAGAATAATGAAGTATCCCACTTGGAGGATCTGAAACCAAGAGTGAGTAAAGTGTTAGCCAATTTCTCAAACCAGGCCCTTGGTGCCTATTTGAGACCGTATAATGACTTTTGCAACTTGCAGACAAGAGTTTTGGATCCTTATTCAAATCCAGGAGGCTGGCTCATAAATACTTCTTCTTGTAGGGTGCCGTTGAGGAACGCGTTATTTACATCTACTTGATGTGATTTCCATCCTTAAGTTAGAGCCAAAGTTAACACTAATCTGATGGTTACTGGCTTTATGACAGGGTTGAAGGTCTCAGTGTAATCAAATCCCGGGCGTTGGTGGAAGCCTTTAACTACAAGCCGAGCTTTAAACTTCTGGATTGTCCCATCTGGGTTATGCTTTACTTGGTACACCCATTTGCAACCTATAGGAATTTTTCCTTGCGGTAAAGGAAGTAGAGTCCATGTGTGGTTTCTCATTAAGGCATTATATTCTTCTTGCATGGCAGCATGCTAGTGAGGAGTGTTGAGCTCCTCTTTGACAGAATTAGGTTCAATAGCTGTAAGAAGTGCTATGGGTTTGAAGATGCCATTCTTGGCTCTAGTTATCATGGGATGCTTGGCAACAACTGTGGTTGAAGGTGATGAATAGTCAGGTAAAATAGGATGAGAACTGGGAGATGTCGTGATGGATGGTGATGAGGTATTGTTTGTGGAATGGTTAGGTGATGTAGGGATGGAAGGTGGGCTTGTGCTTGGTCTATTTTGAGGAGGATTGATAGGTATGATAGGAGGTGCCAAGGAGGGAAATGAGGTTGGCAGCGAGGTGTTGTTGGAGGATGTAGATGGTGTTTGAATAGTGAGGTTAAAGGGGAAATTAGACTCATTGAAAGTGACATGTCTGCTTATGTATATGCGACCATTAGGATCTAGGCATTTGAAGCCTTTGTGGTTGGGAGTTGGGCCAAGATATGTGCATCTGACTAACTTGAGGCTGAACTTATGCTTCTGATAAGGTCTGAGTAATGGGTAACACGAGCAGCCAAACACTCGAAATTGCGTATAGTTTGGGAGCCTGTTGAAAAGAACTTGAAATGGTGATTTATGATTTAAAGTGAAGGTTGGCAACTGATTAATGATAAACACAGCTATTCTGAAAGCATCTGGCCAGTATTTGAGTGGCATGTGAGCTGTGGATAGGAGAGCTAACCCCATTTCGGTGACATGTCTATGTTTTCTCTCCACTCTGCCATTCTGCTGGGAAGTATGAGGGCATGTTATTCTGTGCAGTAAGCCATGTTGGTTTAAGAATGGGGTTAGAGTCTTGAATTCACCTCCTCCATCTGTCTGCAGCATCTTTATTTTGGTATCTAATTGTAGCTCTACCATGACTTTGAATTGCTGGAATACGGCTGCTACATCAAATTTTCTCTATAAAAAAATTGATCCAACTCTATTTGGTAAATGCATCAACAAATAATATGTAATATTTGTAGTTGCTATTTGTAGTAATTGGGGCTAGACCCCATACATCGGCTTGATTGAGTTGGAGTGGTTGAGAGTACACGGTTGTGGAAGCTGTGAAAGGCAGCTTGTGTGACTTGGCTAAAATACAGTTTTTACAGAAGGGCGTTATTGCATTTTTATTCAATGAAGGTAGATTACACAGTTTAAGTACTTGATTTGCTATAGGAAATGAACAATGCCCAAATCTATTATGCCAAGTTACAAAATCAACAGCTTTATGTACTACTGCACTATTGACAACTGATCTAGGAATGCTGTTGATAGAAATATGGTCGAAGGCATAGAGTCCATTTGGCTTAAGTGTTCCTTGCAGTAAAACCTCTTTGGTGACCTGACATTTAACATAGCACACGTAAGGATGGAATTCAAAATAAACCTGATTATCTCTGGCAAGCTTAGCAACACTTATTAAATTTTTGGATATTTGAGGCACGTGTAAGAGTTTATGTAAGGATAACTTTGCTGAGGAATTAGATGAATTGATAACTGAAGAACCTATGTGTTGAATTGGCAAACTTGCGCCATTCCCAACATAGAGTTTATTTGGTCCTGCATAGTCATGCTTGAATTGCAGATTTTCCTCGTGAGGTGTGTCTGGGTACCACAACTGGTCTGCCAGGCTGTCTGGAAAGGCTATTGATGCTGCAGAAGATGGTAAGTTCCTAAAAGATGATTGGGCTATATTTGCGAAGTTATCATAGCTAGTTTGTGACCAACTTGAATTATGATTTGCAGGATTACCTATGTAGTGAGCACTTGACCCAGAACCAAGTGTAAAGGAAGGATCATACCTATAGAAGCATTGCCATACCATGTGTCCAATCTTATTACACAGTTGACATTGAGGTTTATTGTATCCTTGTCTTCCAAATCGTCCTCTTCCTCTTGGGAAAAATTGACCTCTATAATTGTTTGTTCTACCATAATCATTTCTACCAAAACCACCTCTTCCACGATTTCAAAATTGAGATGAATTATGATTACTGTTTGAGGCTAGATTAACTTGAGATATAGCTGAATTCACTTGAGATATGACTGAATCTAATTCTTTCTTCGATCTGTCAATCCTTTCTTCTTGTGCCATCAAGAGAGCCTTAATTTTGCTTATGGAATATGGATCACTTCTTGAGGTGATTGCTATGATAAATCCATCAAATTTAGAGCCTAAGCCTTCCAAGATAGCTTCCACCTTTTCACATTCACGCAGTGGATCATTTACTACTTTAAGTGCATCAAAGATTTTCTTGATCTTAAGCATATATTCACTGATTGACATTGTATCTTTCTTGAGCGATCTAAGTTGAGACCAAAGTTGCCTTATCCTTGCTCGCGTTTGCGATGAGAAGAAAGTTTCAAGTTTATTCCAAATTTGACAAGAAGTCCTGCAGCCTACCAATCTTGTAAGAAGAGGTTCTGTCATGGAGGATAAGAGCCAAGAAATCAGCAATTTGTCTTGTCTTTTCCACGCAGTATATCCAAGATTAATTCTTCTTGCAACAGCATCTTCTGAAAGAAATTGTTGTGGTTCATTGTCTGTATCTCTAAGAAATTTTTCCATACTGTGACCAATGATTGCAGCTAGTACCTGCTCCTTACATAGCAGGAAATTATGCTCATCTAATTTCACTGAGATCGAATGATTAAACGAAACTAACTCTTGTTTCTGTGCAACAGAAGTAGTTTGTGAAGTCTCCATTATTCTGTGCTCTGATACCATGAAGGAGAACAGAGACTAACAGAGTGCATGGAGAAAAGATGAAAAGAAATGCAACGGAAATTATTCATTGAGAAAAAATAGGATCAGTACAAGTGGCTTATATATACACGTGCATATTTGCATGAGCCTCTAACGTTCATACACGTCATCAAACAAACTTCAACTAACTATTGTGTTTTCCCTTTTTGCCCTTGTCAACTCAGTTACTCTATCACAACTATCCTTAACTGTCATCACCATCAACGTTTCAAGCGTTTTGTTATCTCTTACTCTTTCCCGAAAGCGCTCTTCTTCGTCTACTTTAGCATCATAAAGTTTCTACTTCCCTATATCACTTCAACCATTCTTATAGAAGTACTGTAGTTCCCAACTCTTAAGAGATTAACTTTGTGATACAAGTGAGAATGAAACATTAATTATTAGATATAATTTTATAAATTCAAGGTTTTTTTAATTAGAAATTTTTTAAAAATATATTGAGTGATCCTTAAGAAAGATCCAAATAGGAAATAAACTGAAATTAAGAAACTAAGATATATGATTAGTAATATCTTTCCCAAATAAAGATAAAATAAATTAAAATTATTGAAATAAAACCTCAATCTCCAAGTTATATAAACCCTAAATTTCAATTGAGGGTTACATCATAAATAAACTCACACAACATAATTATTATATTCTCGTACTGTATTAGCTCCATTTCTATATTTTCTCTCTGTAAGTGATAGATTTGCATTTGTGTATACAATCTATACTCCATTTCTTCCAATGAAGCCTTACAGATGAAGAGGGAAGATAAAGGTTGTATTAATACACATGACTGAAAAATATTGATAGTGATTCTTTAGAGTAAGTCTAAAATATAAATGATCCATTCATATTATTAAGCACTAAAATTGTTGTATATGAAGAATAAATTATATTGCTTTAATTAAATATATAATTAATAGAATAAGTTTCCTAATCAGAATCATGTAGCTAGTGCTTCCCCATATGAAAGATGCAATGAACCACATTAGTTCAGGAAAATATTTTCGTGTCAATTTTTAATATGATCAGCATTTTATTACTTATAACATATCTGCAAGCATATAAAAAATTATAAGTTGGCTATGACGAATAATGTAATCTATAATAAGTTTAAAATAAGTAAAACAAAATTCAACTGATAAACTCAATACATGTAACTTAAAACTCAAAAGGATGACAAGTAAATAAAACTAAGATACTGTGATGGAAATTGTTGTTTAAATGTGATTAAGCACGCTCAACAACAATGAAATTGAAGCGACTATTATATGGATCCTACTGAAGTCCTATTTCATCTCTAGCATTCAACTGCCTTCTTTTCACAAAATCTTGATTCCACCTGCCTGTGATAATGTAATTACTTTTTTGCTTCAAAACCACTTGGTGTTGGGACTCAGTGTCCACGTCCCACAATTGAAGCTGGGTTCCCTCTTGAGTTGTAGCATGTGCTTGAGCATCAGCACTCAACACTGGCAACACCAAGTCTTCTACCAAATTTGCAGATTGTAACAAGTATCTTTATCTGTTAGGGCCTTCTTAATCTTCCATGCTGGGAGTGTATGGGAACACTCCCAGCATGCCATGGGAATCAAATTTTGCGAGACAGATCCCAAATTTTGAATGAATTTGCTTGCAAAAAGTTGATACATTAGTGCTTTCTTATATAGTAGTAGAAAAACATTTTTTCCAAGTAACCTTATACAACTAGGATTTGAAAACTGATTTTCCTTGAAGAATCAATCGGCATATATGCAATCAAGATTAGGAAACTCCTTTTCCTTATATTTTGTGCTATGAATCTGTGTTCTTTGACTCTACAGGAGATATTCAATATCAAACTGCAAAGGTTAGCCATTTTGATGAGCATGGGTTTGTTTGAATTAGCAATAAATTGTAGCCCAAGGCCATTTTCTGTTAATACCCAATGTCTAGCCCTATTTGGATTTCTATCCCCGCACTTCATCAACCTAACAATCATGAATTTTTATGTAAAATATCCAATGTTAATGATTAGGGCTATTTGATGAAAAGAAAACAGAAATGCATGTAAAGTTATGTCGTTTCCAATTTTATTTTATTCTTTTCTTACTTTTACACCATTATTTCCACTCCTATCAAACACCCTATGAAGGCCATAAGATTAAGATGTTAACATCAATTACTCTAAGGCCATCGTGTTTACATAAATTAAACTAAAAAAATTTCGAATGGCTACTTGAGTCTTTGAATAAGTCACAAATATTTTAGTTCATATTCTCAATATGTCATAAAAAATTGGAACAAACCATGATATCAATTAGCCTTTGTAATCCAACCTTAGGATAATTGCCTTCCACGCCTTCGTAGTCCTTTAATTTTTTTTTTAATTTTGTTTAAAAACACTATTTTTAGTAAAATGATTAAAATAAAATTAAAAATAAATTAAATAATCAAAGGACAATTTGACGAAAAATTGTTATTAAAAAAGAAAGAAAGAGATATTTATGTTATTTTAAAAATACTGTTTACAATGAATTCATAAATGAAAAGATATTGCAACGATTGGTAATATAAATAAACGTGAATATATATTATTTCTTATATATTTTATTGTATTTGAAATGGTTTGTGCACTCTTTCTAGGTGACCATATTTTATTACAGCACCAAACTATTGCTTTAGTGCCCATCTTCATTAAAAAAAAAATAGAAGACTCAAAACTCGCGCAAATTTAAGCATTTTCATTCTTTTAAATATCCATAATCAACAAGGTTATATCTTGTAATTTCCAAACTTGATAATTAAATTCAAAACCTTGACCAGCTCCAATTTTTTTTTTTTTGTGTGATAGAAAATATATGGGGAAGAAAAGCTAACTTATTTTAAGATTAGAATAAACCAGAAATTTTAATAAATAATTACAGATTATTTATAAAAAAAGATTTACTATATGTAAAAATTAAATTTAAATTTTACAAATAAATATTTTTATTATTATCAATTGAATTAATCTTTATTGGCCGCCCGTAGCTTCAATTTGAACAATACCCAACACAATCGGAGTTTGGATTACAATATTCCTCATCAAACTCTATGCTTTATTCACAAACTTGTTTATTAGTCAGCAAATGTAACAGACCCTAATAAAAAATTAGAAAAAATATGTGACCATTATTATATTTGGGATTATGAAATTTATTTTAATAATGACCTTATGAACTCAACCTCATCTTAAACCTTAGTTTTATACAATAATTGTAAAATATAAAATTGTATTATATTGATATTATTAAATGCTTATAATATAAACATTATTGTTTTCTTAGAAAAGTAAATAATTAATTATATGTCACAAAAGATTAATTACTATGACATTTGATTCATTTTACACATGTCTATAATGTATAATTATTTTCTTATTTTTATTAAAATATTAATTTAATAATTATAATTATTTTATGAAAATTTTAATTTGAAAAAAATGTTTTCAATTTTTAATTAATATACCATAAAATGAAATTTACTAAATAGCATGTTATTTATCTAATAAATATTTAATCATTTGTTTTGTTAAAGATATTGAATGGGAGAGAATGGGGAATCAAATTCACATATAGAATTCAAACACTTATAATCAGAAAAATACCACCCGAGAGAAGATTCTCAAACAAATATTTAATTAATTACACTCATAAATAAAATATTATTCTATATTTAACCTTCCATATGTAATAACTAGAGTTCATTGTGACAGATTCATGACACCATTATTCCATATACTTTGCATTTATTTTTACTGATATTATATTATTGATCTTACTTAACAAGTTATTATTGATCCTGAAATCTCACCTGTTCTTTTGTTTTGTTGTTTTCTTTTTCCAATTCCTAAAAGTATATTTTTATATCTATTAATTGGAAAATAGTAACAGAAGGATTTAAAACAAGTTTCTATTTTTAAATTTGCTTGCTATTTCAATTACTATTATAGTTGAAAATGTCTTGTGCTCCGTGTAACAACCTCTTTTTTTTTCTTTATTATTATACAATATTGAGTTCATATACATGTCATTAATCAAAACAGACGTATAACATATCAAACACATAGATATTTACATCTTGTTTATTTTGGTTGACCAATTCCGGAGATACAGGTGCGGGTGGTTGCACCTTCACCGGGATCTGAGTCAACTCGACCACAAACATCTTATTTGATTCTGAAATCTGCCCAACATAAAGTAACTCGATCCAATGTGCACTAAAAGCCAAAGCCTTAGAAACAAAAGCTGCATAAATAATTTTCTGAATATGATATGGAAATATAGTGAGAATTAAATCCCAGTAAGTTCAACAATAAATTATCATCAGTAAAGCTCATCACGTCATGTTCAGCTGTATAAACTACAGAAAAATATCTTTGGTCACATGAATGCATTATATCTATGCACATAAGAATCATACTGTAATGATATGTATGACAGGATTAACTATTTTCAACATATCATATGATGGCCATCAACTTATTCTCATTTCAAGCTACCCAAGTCAGGGTGAGTATCCTCTACTCTCCGGTACGGGCTTTTCTCGCTCCGTCCGACATGACCCACTTTCTCTTTCTTTTCTCATTATCATGATCATAACCGTTGGTAGGGCGTCCCCTACTAGTGCACCACACGGATTGCCATGTGACCGTGCTCATTTCTTTTCTTTTCACAATGATAGCCAAAAATATGCTTTCAAAAACAAGTATGTTCATCAAAATATAACTATTACCATAAATCATTGGTAATCATGCCATGAACATAACCATTTCAAATATTACTTTATGAAATATTTCCATGTCAAAATTTCACACTT
The DNA here is from genome assembly GCA_037074535.1 of Gleditsia sinensis. Lineage (NCBI taxonomy): Eukaryota > Viridiplantae > Streptophyta > Magnoliopsida > Fabales > Fabaceae > Gleditsia > Gleditsia sinensis. The sequence continues at coordinate 57,717,845 of CM073468.1, read as the reverse complement.
AAGATGGTAAGAAGTTCGTACAATGGCAATGGCTATGGCTATACTAGTCATTTATTAAGATTCATCTTCTTTTTTAAATACTAATTTTATTTCTTTATTTTCTTGATGCAGGTTTTCATCCTATCTAACCTTCTCTTACTAATCAGAGCATAACTCCCTCAATTTAACTCTAATGTAGGTGATCTTGGTGTCTATTTCAAGATAAAACAATTATCTAAAACTATTATGTTGAACATTGTAGCGAAAAATTAAGAAACGAAGGTGATATTACTCCCTCAAAGTACAGGATAGTTCTTCTCGGATAGGTTCTGACCTTTACTGACTAATTAGACCATATCTCCCAAATTGGAACTCCAAATTGGAACTCCAAATTGAGTTATTCCAGTTGGTAAAAATCCATGAGCCATATATCTATAATTGTTATGTTGGCGCGCTATTTTAATTCCCTACATAATATTCCCAGAAATTCAAAAACTAAAGCATTAATAACATACTCTTCCCTGAATAAACATTTTCTGACCTCTGCTTACTAATGGGATCATATCTACCTCATATGAACTCCAAATTGCATAATTACAGTGGGTATATTTGCATGAGACATAGATATATAACTTTCATGTTAACCATTTATTTTAATTCCATACAGATAATTTCCAGAAATTAAAATACAGAAACTGTCCTAACATATTCTTCCCTGATGAACCATTTTCTGACCTTTGACTACTAATCAGCTCATATATTTCTCATATGGACTCCAAATTGAATGATTCTAGTGTCTAAACATCCATGACACACATATCTATAATTCTTATGTTAACCATTTATTTTAATTCCATACCGATAATTCCCAGAAATTAAAATACAAAAGCTGTCCTAACATAATATTCCCTGATGAACCATTTTCTGACCTTGGCTAACTAATCGGACCATATCTACCACATTTGGACTCCAAATTGAATGATTCCAGGGGCTAAAAATCCATGACACACATATATTTAATTCTTATGTTAACTATTTATTTTAATTCCCTACCAATAATTCCCAAAAATTAAATTACCGAAGCTATCCTAACATATTCTTCCCTGATGATTCATTTTCTGACCTTTGACTACTAATCAGACCATAGCTACCTCATATGGACTCCAAATGGAATGATTCCAGTAGTTGAAAATTCGTGACGCATATATCTTTAATTCTTATGTTAACCATTTATTTTAATTCCTTATAGATTGTTCCCAGAAATTAAAATACTGAAGCTTAAAATTCTGTCAACCATAGCCATACCCATGCAGAACTATCTACACCAACCTAAGTATTCAAACATACATCACATGCAAGCTCAATATGTAACATGATATAGCAATATCCATGACCAATCATCAAAGTTCTAAGATCAAAATCTCATATAAATATTATTAGTTTCAAAAATTTTCTTCAAAAAGAAATATTGTTAAACTTACCTGGAGCACTTAGTCCCCTAGACTTCTCATTCCTCTTTCTTCCTTTCTTCCTCTCCTTTCCTCACACTACCTTGCTTCTATTTTTGCTCTCCCTCACTTGGACGAAATTCTAATGTTGTAAGGGTGGGTTTTCTTATATAGACCACCAAATAATTCACCTTTCATGATCATGGGTCTACCTTATCACAATTAGGATACACTTTGTTGAATTTTTGAAAAACAAACAACTTATGTTCTTGTCTTCCTCTTCCTTAGTCAAGATATGCATAGAAAAAGGAGATTTGTATTTTGAAAATTATGATAATATGTTCTCAAGATATGGGGCAAGATCCCTTTGATTTAGGGATTCATTTCCTTTTTCTTTTGTCTTAATCAAGTATGATAGATTTTCCTTTTTAAGTGGAAAATTTCTAACCCTTGAATTTTCCTTACTTAACTAAAATTATTTGTGTAGGATAATGATGTTTTGTCATACTGCTATGTATTATTACCCACTTGCTAAAGTTATGAATGTAGCATATAGATGTTTTTGTCTTAAAGCCTTGTATTATTATGCCACTTGCCAAAATGATGAATGTAGAATCACACCACTTGCTAAATTTTTATCTTAATGCCATGTCACTTAATCTTGATTACACCAATATTTCATCACTTTAATTTTATTTTTATTTTTATTTTTCCTCTTGGGTTTGGGCTCATTCTTGCCCATTTTCCTTACTTTGGTTAAAATTCTACCTTTCATAATGGGCTTGGTCACATTTTCATGATTTTTAGGTTACCGGTCCAACTTCTATATCCTAGTTCAAGTCTATGTTTTATTTCTTCCTTGGGCTATCCTATTGGCTTGCTAAAAATTCATGTGAAGTAGAAAAACTCTATATGAAGTGTCTATAGGTTAAAGCCCAATTACGGGTGGAGATACTAAACTTAGTAACTTTTGCTCTTAAATTAAGAAAAATTACCATAATCCGATCTTCTTGAAATTTTAAGACCTTTACTTACTTCACAAAAATTTATCTTTCTTTACCTAAGAATTTCACCTTTCTTTAACATGTTTATTTCTAATATTTCCTCTTAGGTTTTCTTTCTTTACCTATTCCATTAATATTAGAACATTTCTATGCATATATGTAAGGTGAATAATTTCTAAGGAAAATATCTAAAAAATTACGGGATGTTACACTCCGAGCACATATTACCTACTTCGTTAACACCCTGAGATCATGGTTATTTTTGTTTAAATTAATTGAATTATTTTACTATATTTCTGCTAATATTAATTTTGAGTTAAAATTTGAAGTGATACATCTCTTACCTAATTTCTATAGTCTTACAAGAGAGAATCCACATAAACACTTAAAGAAATTTCATGTGATCTATAATAGTATAAAGCCTACAAGAGTGACTGAGGAACATATCAAATTAAGGGCATTCCCCTTTTCCCTAAGAGATTCAATGAATGATTGCCTTTACTAATTTCCATCTAACACTGTTACCATATGGGATGAAATGAAGAAGTTGTTTCTACAAAGACATTTTCCTATATCTAGAGCCGCAACCACAAGGAAAGAAATATGTAGTATAAGACTACCAAATGAGGACACCCTATATGAATATCGGGAAATATTTAAGAAACTTTGAGCAAGCTATCTACATCATCAAATTAGTAAGCAACTATTGATCCAATACTTCTATTAGAGCCTTCTACAAAGTGATAGAAATATGGTTGATGCAACTAGTGGGGTGCATTTGTAGACGAAATCCTTGAAGCATCCCAGAACCTAATTGCAAACATGGCTACCAATTCCCAAAAATTTGACTCCAGGCATGATCCCTCGGTAAAGCATGCCAATAAGGTAAGTACCCCTTATCTTGAATAACAAATGGTTGATCTTATCTTTCTTGTTCATCAAATGATTGTAGGTACAATTCAGTTAGTGAAACCAAGTGGGATTTGTTTAGTAGTTAGACACCCCACCGATATGTGTCCCACCCTTGCATAGAAACCTATAGTGAAGTTTGATTTATTTTTTTTATGCCTATTACTCATTCTGCTAAAACTCACAAAATTTGCAGTACAATCCAAACCTTGAAAGAACTTTGAGCAGAAATTAAAGAGGAAGTTGTCATGGACGATAACACTATTTTGAAAGAGCTTGTTCTCTAGGTTTGCATCAATAACCCCTATATGTTGTTTTTCCTACTCTTAATTCTAATATTAATTTTGAGTTGAAATTTGAATTGATACATCTCTTACCTAATTTTTATGGTCTTGCAAGAGAGAATCCATATAAACGTGTGATCTATACTAATATAAAGCTCACAATTGTGACCGAGGAACATATCAAATTAAGGGCATTCCCCTTTTCCTTAAGAGATTCAACAAAGGATTGCCTTTACTATTTTCTATCTGGCACTATTACCACAAAGGATTAAATGAAGTTGTTTCTACAAAGACATTTTCCTACATCTAAAGCCACAACCACAAGGAAGGAAATATGTAGTATAAGATTGCAAAATGAGGAGACTCTATATAAATATTGGGAAAAATTTAAGAAACTTTGTTCAAGCTACCCACATTACCAAATTAGTGAGCAACTATTAATCCAATACTTCTATTAAGGCCTTCTACAAAGTGATAGAAATATGGTTGATGCAACTAGTGGGGGTACATTAGTAGACAAAACCCCTGAAGCAACCCAAAGTTTGATTATAAACATGGCTAGCAATTCCCAAAGATTTGGCTCCAGGCATTATCCCTCGGTGAGGCATGCCAACAAGGTAAGTATCCATTCTCTTGAATAACAAATGATTGATCTTATCTCTCTTGTATGTCAAATGATTGCAGGTACAATTCAATTAGTGAAAAAAGTGGTATTTGTTTAGTAGTTAGACACCCCACTGATATGTGTCCCACCCTTGCATAGAAACCTATTGTGAAGTCTAATTTATTTTGTTTATTCCAATTAATCGTTCTGCTAAAACTCTTAAGATTTGCAGTACAATCTCGACCTTGAAAGAACTTTGAGAAGGAATTGAAGAGGAAGTAGTCATGGCCCAAAACACTACTTTGAAAGAGCTTGCTGCTCTAGGTTTCTATCAATAACCCCATCCATTGCTTTCCCTACTCTTAATGCTAATATTAATCTTAAGTTAAAATTTGAATTATCCATCTCTTACCTAATTTCCATAGTCTTGCAAGAGAGAATCCCCATAGACACTTAAAGGAGTTTCATGTGGTCTATACTAGTATAAAGCCAATGTCTTTGTTTCTACAAAGACATTTTCCTACCTCTAAAGCCACAACCGCAAGGAAGGAAATATGTAGTATAAGATTGCAAAATGAGGAGACCCTATCTAAATATTGGAAAAGATTTAAGAAACTTTGTGCAAGCTACCCACATTACCAAATTAGTGAGCAACTATTAATCCAATACTTCTATTAAGCATTCTACAAAGTGATAGAAATATGATTGATGCAACTAGTAGGGGTGCATTAATAGACAAAACCCCTGAAGCAACCCAAAGTCTGATTACAAACATGGCTAGCAATTTCCAAAGATTTGGCTCCAGGCATGATCCCTCGGTGAGGCATGCCAACAAGGTAAGTATCCATTCTCTTGAATAACAAATGGTTGATCTTATCTCTCTTGTTTGTCAAATGATTGCAGGTACAATTCAATTAGTGAAAAAAAGTGGAATTTGTTTAGTAGTTAGACACCTCACTGATATATGTCCCACCCTTGCATAGGAACCTATTGTGAAGTCTAATTTATTTTGTTTAATCCTATTACTCGTTCTGCTAAAACTCTCAAGATTTTTAGTACAATCTAGACCTTGAAAGAACTTTAAGCAGGAATTGAAGAGGAAGTAATCATGGCCCAGAACACTACTTTGAAAGAGCTTGCTGCTCCAGGTTTGTGTCAATAATCCCTATCCATTGCTTTCTCTACTCTTAATGCTAATATTAATTTTGAGTTGAAATTTGAATTGATACATCTCTTACCTAATTTTCATGGTCTTGCAAGAGAGAATCCACATAGACACTTAAAGGAGTTTCATGTGGTCTATACTAGTATAAAGCCTATAAAAGTGACCGAGGAACATATCAAATTAAGGGCATTCCTTTTTTCCCTAAGAAATTCAGCGAAGGATTGCCTTTACTATATTCCATCTGGCACTGTTACCACATAGGATGAAATGAAGTTGTTTCTACAAAGACATTTTCCTACATCTAGAGCCACAACCACAAGGAAAGAAATCTATAGTATAAGACTAAAAAATGAGGAGATCCTATATGAATATTAGGAAATATTTAAGAAACTTTGTGCAAGCTGTCCACATCACCAATTTTTTAAGCAACAATTAATCCAATACTTTTATTAGAGCTTTCTACAAAGTGATAGAAATATGGTTGATGCAACTAGTAGGGATTCATTAGTAGACAAAATCCCTGAAGCAACCCAAAATCTGATTGCAAACATGGCTAGCAATTCCCAAAAATTTGGCTCTAGGCATGATCCCTCGTTGAGGCATTCCAATAAGGTAAGTACCCCTTTTCTTGAATAAAAAATGGTTAATCTTATCTCTCTTGTTTGTCAAATGATTATAGGTACAATTCAGTTAGTGAAGGCAAGTGGAATTTGTTTAGTGGTTAGAAACCCCATAGATATATATCCCATTCTTGCATAGGAACCTATGGAGCAAGCTAATGCAATATATGGTTTCCCTGGCTAGCCAAGGAGATATGAACCTTACTCAAACACATACAATCTTAGGGGGAGAGACCAGCCAAATTTTAGACATGGGACTCTTGAAATGAACAGCCTAGCAGCTAAAAATTATTCAAATTTTCAACATAATTAGTAGTCATTCCCTTCTAAACAACCACCATCCCAAAATTTAAACATGTTTTCAGAGGATATAGTTCAATCTCTTACTAAAAAGATTTCTCAAATGCAACTGGATGCAAAACATTTCCAATAAGAGACAAAGAGAAATATTCAGATTTGGGAGAATCAAATTAGCCAAATAGAATTCACTCTTAATCAATTGTAGGGCCAAAATTTAGGTAAATTTCCTTCTTAAACAATAATAAAGCCGAAGGATTGAAGGCCCCACATCAGCACCTTCTTAACAAAAGGAAGAAAAGAAAAAGGAAATTAAGAAGAATAAGACGCCAAAGGGCAAGTTTCCACCTTTATCTATATATGAACCAATATCCCATTTATTGAAGCACTGACAGAAAATAGGAAGATTGAGAAACATTCATATATATATGAGACCTTCAAAAGATGTGAGGTAAATATCTCCTTTCTATATGCAATTAAACATGTACCTCTCTATGAAAACTTTTTGAAGGAGCTATGCACCCTAAAAAGGAAGAAAAAATGGAAAGGGTGTGAAAAGATACAAATTAGACAAAATGTATCTACTATGATACAAACAAAGATCCCTACAAAGTGCAAAGATTCAAGTATGCTTGTTATCCCATGCAAAATTGGTAATTCTAAGATTGAAAGGGCAATGCTAGATTTAGGAGTATATATAAATGCAATGCCATATTTTATGTATGCTTCATTAAAACTAGGACCCTTAAATCCAACCAATATGGTAATCTAATTAGCAGATAGATCCAATGCATACTCGAAGGGGTTAATAGAATATGTCTTAGCATAAGTTGATAATCTAGTTTTTCTAGCTAATTTTCATGTGCTTGATATGGAGAATGGTGACACTAACCATCCAATCTTATTAGGGAGACAATTTTTATGACTTCTATGATTATAGTAAATGTTCATAGAGATAATCTCACCATGGAGTTTGATGGTGAAGTCATTAACTTCAATATCTATGATGCCATGAAATATCCAGATAATGATGACCTTTTTTACTAGATTGATGATATTTATTTTTTTAGCATATGAAGCTTTTGAGATGTATGAGAAGACAAGCCGGAAGTAGCCTTAAGTAAGCCCATTAAGGAAGATAACAAATGACTAAATTGGGACACTGAATTAAAGGAGAATGTTGATGCACTAAATACATACTTAAAAGTTTTGAAACCAAGTAATGTTTTATACATTGAATTACCAATTTTTGATAAGAAATTATTACCTTCTGTTTTGCATGCTTTTACCCCTAAATTGAAATCACTCATTGATCACCTCGAGTATGTATTTTTTGGAGAATGAGAAACACTCTTTGTAATATTTTCCACCAACCTTGATGCTGCACAAAGTGCAAGTGCTTAAAGAGCATAAAATGACCTTAAGATGGACCATAGTTGACATTAAGGGAATCATCCATTCTACTTGCAAACACCAAATATTATTAAAAAATGAGGTAAAACCTTCAAATAACCTCATAAAAGGTCAAATCCACATATGACAGAAGTAGTAAAAAAAGAGATTCTCAAGCTCTTTGAGGTGGCAATGTAATTGCTAGATTATGGATTTATTAATCTTATGACAAAGAATTAACTCAATTAAATACAACTAATTGATTGTGTTGTTTTATCTTTATCAATCTCTCTATTTCTTAATGCAGTTGCTAAGTTAAATTTTATCGATTGGTAAAGTTACTTATTAATTAGGGTTAGTTGAAACGATTGTTATCAATTAACTAAACATAAGGAGTGACAGAAATTGTATTCCAATGATAAATATTTAATAAGGAATTGATTATATTATCTATTATCAATGTGAATTCTTGATAGTGAATATTGACTTAACTAACACTCTCTCTTCTGAAGTGTCTCTATACTTTATCTACATTTGATTTCTTCTTCATTTGTACAATTCATTTATTGCATTCAAAATCTCCCCTTTTATATTCATAAAAAGGTATAAGCAATCTCTAGAGGTACGACCACTACTCCCACTATTACAGGTTAGTTTTGAGTCAATTTTCTCACATTAACTCACAAGTGAACCTAATGATTCTAAAGAATAAAAAAATTTCTTGATTTGAATAATAAAATCACTAATGGGCATGCTACCTTTCTTGATAGATCCCAATTGAAAAAAAAGTTGCCTTGTCTTTGCTCGAGTTTGTGCAGAAAAGAACGTTTCAAGCTTGTTCCAAATATTATATGAACTATTGTTGTGAACCATTCTTGTTAAGACTCTATCTGACATTGATTATAGTAGCTATGACATTCAAATTTGGTTTTGCCTCAGGCAATCAATGATTTTTGTATCAATATTTTCTAAAATTGCATCTTTATGTTACAAGAACTTTTGTAGTAGACTCCTCAGATCTTTAAGAAATTTCTCAAGAATGTGGCTGAAAACTATAAAATACACCTAATACTTCCATATTAGAAAGTTAGGTTCATCTAACTTTTCAAAAAATGAATGGTTGAAGAACATTAGCTCACATTTCTATGCAGAGTTACTTGATAAAGTTAGTGGAATCTCTATTGAAGAAAACTCTAATATCATGTCAAATTACGTAATGTAATCCATTTATAGAGAAGAACAAACAGTGAAAGGAGAGAAAGAAAGAGGAAGTGGAAGAGAAATGAATGAATGAGCAAACTTGAATTGAATTGATAATCAGATTATACAATGTTTACTTTATGTAACCACTATTAACTAATAACTAACTTATCTATCACCTTACAAGGGAGAATTCTGAATAGGTCAAAATTTATATCAAATAGAGGATTGAATGATGTAAATTGAGTTTGGTAGGAAATTTTTTGTCAACAAAGCCTATTAGGGTGATAAAGAGTGTTTTATATAATATATTGGGATCGGTTGGTTTTCATGTGGAAGAAGTGGGTGAGAAGTTATTTCAGTTTTATTTTATTTATGAGAAAGATTTACGAAAATTGCTGAAAGGGTCTCCATGGATATATAAAAAAATTTGGCTTAATATTAAACTATGGTAAAGAGATGTGATACCAAGGGAGATGGAATACAAAGAGGTTCAAGTTCGGGTTTAGATCTAAGGCCTTTCTACACACAGTTAGACCTTTCAAATGGGTAAGACAATCGATGGAGTGGTTAGAAGAGTGGTGGAATATTCGGGAATGTTCATGATTCTAGGGTAACAATGTTCTATAAGCTTTAGTGGTGTTCGATTGCAAAAGGCCAATTCGTAGTGGGGTTCTTACGAAAAGTACGATGGATGGGATTATTTGGATGGATTTTAAGTATAAGAGATTATCACAATTTTGTTGTAATTGTGCCATGATGAAGCATGAAGAGGCATTATTTAAAAATTTGGAGAGTACTAGTGAGCATGAGATGGATGGAAAGATAAGATTTGGGCCATGGCTACATGTTGTCCATATAGAAAAAGGAATAACAGTTACTAAGAGCATCACTAATGGTGATACTCTCTAAAGTTGCTTAAATGGGCCCACGTTGCTATATCATCACTTTTTTTGCTTTAAACAACTCTTCACTCCAATGGTGTAACCCTACAAAATTCATTAAATGGGTCGCATAAATTACTCTACATCTTTATATTTTATTCACATTTATTTATATTTTAACTTAAAATATAACTAATTTGTATTTTAATTTTAAAACAATAAATACATAAAAAAATTTAAGTAATATTTTTAATAATAATATTTTAGTATAATTTTTTAAATAAAAAAATTTTAATATAAACTTTAAAATAATAAATACATAAATAATTTTTTTAAAAATAATATAAATTTATTTTAAATAATATTTTTAATAATAATTAAAAATAATAAATATATATAATAAAAAATTACTTTTTTATTTAAGCACCGTTGCTTATAGAAGCAACGGTACTTAAATTTTTTCTTGTTTTTGATGCCACCTTAGAGGTGGCCCCACCATAAGCAACTCACAATAGGGGTAAGAATCCCTATTGGAGATACTCTAAAGAAGAAGAAGGGTGTAAGAAGGATACAAAGAGGGTGGTACAAGATCTAGTCATGTGGGAGATAACTTGGTGCTTAAGGAACTCCTTGATATGTTGAAGACATTCTTGATGGACCAAGAAAATGAACAATGAGGTGTTAGAATAGGCAAGTCCCTAGATATAGGTGAGGTTGAATTCATGAACTTGGTTAATGATGGGGTTCCTCAGCATGAGAATCAACTTACTCGAAGCTCAGGCAGAACTTGGAAGAAAAGGGCAAGAAATGTGAAGGTGGATGAAAATGCTATATAAGGTAATATTCTAGGGCCGAAATGAAACAATGATGTGTTGAATGTGGGGGCTGAAAATGAAGAGATCACTTTGAATCAACCTATCCAAAAATTTACTAAAAAATAATATGGTGGTTTACTTCTATGAAATTAATGTATCAGCAGATACTTTGGGCAGTCCCCTCATCAACTGTGAAACATTATCTTGTAACTGTAGCGGTAACCCTTGTAGAGTTCAAATTCTAAGGCTTACCCTTAGATGGCAAAGTCCTGATATTGCTTTTCTTTGTGAGACAAAACTTACAATAGGGGAAGAAAAGAAGGCTAGGGTTTTGTTGTAGTGTTTTGGTGGCTTGTGAGGGAAGAAATTGAGGCTTAATGATGTTGTGGAATGAGGATGTAAATGTGACATTGGGTTCTCTATCAAAATATTGTATTGATGTTACTATTAATAAAGGAATAAAAGAGGAAAGGAAGTTGACTGGGTTTTATGGGGAACCTTTAACTAGTTAAAGATCTATTGGATGGCAAAGTTTAAAATCTTTAAAGGAGTTTATCAATAGGGCATGGATGGTTTTTATAGATTTTATTGAAGTTATGAATGAAAATAAACATTTATTGTAGGATTCACATTCGCCCTAAAGCTCAAATGCACTATTTTCAGGAGGCCCTAGATTTTGCTCTCTATTTGATATGGGCTTTACAAGGCATACCTTTACTTAGTGCAACAAAAGAATGAGGCATGATTATGTTCAAGTCAGAGTTGATAGTGTTATTCCAGATAATGCTTGGTAATCTCTTTTCTAGCATGCACATGTGATTTATATAACTTTTTAGGCCTTCGGACCATGCTTATTTTGGTACATTTTTTCACAATTTAGAGGTGGTAGGAGAGGAGGTAAGAATAAGAAGGCATTTTATATTAAGCATATGTGGATTACTCATGATGAGTGCAGGGGTATAGTTAGTAGAAATTGGAATACTAGTAGGAAGCAAACATTGATGCTAAATTAGGTTTCTTACAAGATCAGATGTTTGAAATTTTATGGAGCAAATTAGGAACTTAAAATCCCAATTTACTACAGTTTTATAGAGAGAAGATTTGATGTGGAGACAATGATCAAGGGTACAATGGCTTAAAGAAGGGGACATAAATACAAAATTCTTCCATTCAAAAGCTACTCGAGGAAAAGAAAAAATATAGTAAGAAAATTATGTGATGTTGATTAGGTTTAGCATGAATTTGAGGAGGATTTTAGGAAGGTGGCGTTCAGTTTTGTAGAGAGAAGATTTGATGTAGAGACAATGATCAAGGGTACAATGGTTTAAAGAAGGGGATATAAATACAAAATTCTTCCATTCAAAAGCTACTTGAGGAAAAGAAAAAATACAGTAAGAAAATTATGTGATGTCGATTAGGTTTAGCATGAATTTGAGGAGAATTTTAGGAGGGTGGCGTTTAGTATTTCACTTTTTTATTTGATTTTTCAAGACCTTGTATGCTTGACAGAGTTCTTTCCAAGGTGAAGAATAAAGTTACTCAGGAAATGAATGATATGCTTACTAAATGTTATACAGCTGAGGACGTGAAGAATGTAGTTTTTCAAATGGGTGCAACCAAGGAACCTGGGCTAGATAGGTTCCTAGCTTTGTTTTATCAGCATATCTTGGATATTGTTCGAGATGATATTGTGGCAGGTGTTCTAGAGTTTTTGAGATGTGGGCATTTGGGGGATGATATTAATTTCATAAAAATTATACTTATTCCCAAGGTTAGTAACCCTAAAAATATGACTTACTTTCAACTAGTAAATCTTTCCAATGTTTCATATTGCCAAGGTCTTGGAAAAATAGGCTAAAAACCATCTTACAATTGATTGCTTCTGATAATCAAAGCATCTTTCTTCCTAATCGCCAAGTAACTGATAATGTGTATATTGTTTACAAGATATTGCATGCTATAAAAAATAGGCGGTTAGGTAGAGATTATTTTTATGGCTTAAAAGTTGTACATCATAAAAGCTTATAACAAAGTGGAGTGAGCATTCCTAGCAATTGTAATGGTGAAGATGGATTTTTATGATGCTTGGGCCTAATTAATTACGAAGTGCATTTCTGTAGTCTCTTTTATAGTGTTGCTAAATAAGGTGAAGTATGATTTTTTTCAGACCGAGCAAAGGCTTGGGGTAAATGAACCCTTATCCCCTTACTTGTTCAATATTTGTGCTGCACTAAGTTTGTTACTTATAGAGGTGGAAGCACAAAACCATATTCAAAGAGCTCATGTATGCAATAATTATCCTACAATCATTCTTTTCAAAGGGCTCATGTGTGCAATAATTCTCCTACAATCTTCCTTTTTATGGCTAATGATAGCCTTATTTTTCTCAAAGAAGATTTAGGAAATATCGTGATTGTTAGACACTTTTTGGAGAGGTACGAACAGTGTTGATTTGAATCAACAGGTGAATCATGAAAATTTTATATTTTCTTCAGTCCAAATTGCAAACAAGATGATAGGGAGGAAATTATGAATTATTTGTATAATTGTATATTAATAGAGTAGCTTACAATGAGAAGTATTTTGGGCTTACCTATTTTAGAGGGGAGAAATAAGAAAAATTCTTTTCAATCTATAAAAGAGAGAGTTTGGAAAAGATCATAAGATTAGAAGGAAAGGAAATTATCTGAAGTAGGAAAAGAGTCTATACCAACTTATTCAATGATTTGTTTCCTTTTACCCTAAATGGCAATGTTTTGGTGGGGTAATAGTAATTCAAATTCATCTACAATTCATTGGTTAATCTAGAAGAGATTCGATGGGGTAGTAATTTATATTTATATAAAATTCATTGTTTGAGCTAGAAGAGATTATGTCAACCCAAAAGCTTGGGGTATGAGTTTTTGAAATTTAAAAGGCTTTAATCTTGCTCTTCTCCCTAGACAAAATCTAAACACGGGTGGAGAATTTTGTAGTATCTAAACTCTTTGTTCAGCATTATCCTAAAAGCCAAATACTTTAAAACTTCAAAATTTATAGAAGACATATTGGTAATTCCCTTTCTCTTGTTTAGCGGAGTATATTGGCTAGGCGAGATGTTTTGAAATTTGGAATTTTGCATAAGATTAGTAATGGTGATACTACTAGAATCAAATGGGATCCCTAGATATATGCATATGGTAATTTTACTGGTGCGATTTCTATAGACAATAGTGTGGGTAATAATGCTTTTGTTAGTGATATTATTTTGCCTAATAATCGAGTTGGAGTAAAGATTATATTTTGTTCCATTTGGATTCTCATGAAGTTCAAGCAATTTGCAACTTACCCATTATGTACTCATATTTTTCTTTTCTTTTTTTTTCTCTTATTTATCATTCTTGTTATTTTGAAATGTTTTCTGTTTAAAGGATATTTTTGGAAAAGTAATTGTATTTCCGAGAATATTTCACTTGAACTAAACATAGGAATAAAACTTTGGCGAAAATACAACAAATTATTCTCACAAAAGTAAAATGACGGTCAAATATATTTTTTCAAATTTTCTATATATTTCATTCCTGGGAACCTCATTTTGAGGAATGTAACTTTCCTTAGAATAAAACATTTCATGAACCAAATGCTACCTTAGTTGTAGAGCTCCCATGGACGATCAATTTTGGCATTTAAATGGGAATGGATTGTTCTCCATTCATTTGGCTTACAAAGTGGTAAGGATAAGGGAAACCTTTAATGACGATGGCCTTATTGTAGAAGACTAGCATTCGGCTTCTTTCAAATCAACTTAGAAGAAAATATGGAAAGCAACTTTGCCTAACAAATAGAAGAGGTGTTGTAGAATTCTGCCCATATCTTTAGCTTTCGTATCTTAAAAACAAAGGTATGGAGATGGATTGATTAGTTTAGGAGAAGATGAAGAAGTCAAGCATTGGATGAAGCCTTTGAACCACTTTGTCAAATGGAATATAGATGGGCCTTTAGTGGTAGATTGTTTTGGTATCATTGGGTGAGTTATTCGTGATTATGAAGGAAGATTTGCTGCTACAATGATAAAAAGGGTGCAAAATGTGCAAAGTATGGAAGTGTTGGAAGCTTAGGCTGCTGTTTATGGAGTAGCTTTTGCAAAAAAATTAAATTTGTTGGATATCCATATGAAAGGTAACTCTCGGTGTTTAAGTATGGATTTCACCACCAAACTGATCTTTCCTACTTAGGTTTTGAAATGGCAAATTCAAGGCAAATTTGTCTGAGGTTATTGATTCTCATGGTGTCATCAATCTTGTAATACTATTGCTCATAAGCTAACTCAATGGGAAAAGACTTTGCTCCCTGATGATGTAGAATAGGTGAATGTTCCTCCAAATTTCATCTTATATGTACTTCTGATGAACATTTCTCTCTAATTATATCTAGTTAAATTTTTTATTAAAAAAAGTAAAGAAGGGGTCTTAATTAAGGGTGAGATAACCTGCTCATCCTACTGAACCAGTTAAAAAATCACTTTAATTCATATCAAGTTATTTAGATTTATGCAAATTAATTTTTTTTAAAACAAATTTCAATAGATGAGTCGAATGACATTTTAAAAAAATCTTAGGTTAAATCCAACCAATCTAACCCACTATAACTCGATCAAACTCAACTAATATGATCTAACTGTACCCAAAAATTCATTTAGATATAGGTGTTTTGGGTCAAGTTGATAACTCAAACAACCCGACTTGCCCGTTTAGGCACCCTTAGTTTTAATCATACTATAACTCTTGCTTGTAATAGTTAGCATATTTAAAACCCATTATTCATATTAATGGTTCAATGTTTTAAAATTAAATTAGCATTATTCAAGAGATTGAATGGCCATGAAAAGCCATTATACATGTGGTAACTCCTCTATTATTGTTCTTGATGGTAGAACAACTATATAAAAGGGTTTTGATCCCAAAGCCTCCTCCATTTTACTATCAACAAATCCTACACCATCTATAGTAAAGAAAACAAGGCTTAGAAGAGTCAAAACTAGAGAGAAAATTCAAAAAGTTTGAGAAGAGTAGCAATGGCAAGTTAGTTTAATCATTCCTAATTACGCGTTTGATTGATCTAAATGTGTTGTTTTGAGTTGAGAAACATGTTTAGATTATTTTCAGTATCTATCAGTTGGTGTCAGAGCATGTGTAGCCTATACCATGATTCTTTTTTATTTTTAGTGATACTTTTGAGATTCTTTTCTAAAATTTTAGGTGTTTTTGATGTAAAATGAGATCATAAAGTAGTAAGAAATTGTTTTTTGAGAAATTTGGTGTAAAGAACGCCAAATTTGGTGGTCAATAAAAATGTTGGGTTTTTTATGGGTTGCAACCGGGTCAATATAACATGGCTAGAGGTAGAAGATGATAACCTGACCAAACCAACTGTTCCATTTGGGTATTGATGAGTGAGTTTTATACTCATAAATTAAATATTTTCATCTTATCTTTTTGCCTTAATTAAGCATTTATATCCCTTATTTGTCTTTAGTTTTGTGTTTTTTTTTACAGATTGAGAGAAGAATAGAAAATGGACTCAATTGGAGAAATCAAAGTTAAATTATGATTTTTTTGGAAATAATGTATATAAATCAAGCAGACAAAATAAATTCATTGAGGATAGCAAAGTAAGGAGCATTATCTTTTTTTACTCTTGAGACGCATCCTAATGGATATATACATCAATTCAATCTTGATTTATCACTACATTTCTAAAAGAATTGAAACATAACGATTCAAGGCAAAACACTCAATGTTAAAAATATATTTGCTGCTTGCTTTTTAAATTGATCTTACTACAATATTTTGTCTGTATCTCAAAAAATAAGTATATATTATGTACAACATTTGGTAGATGAATAGCTGAAACAATTTTATACAATTTTCATGTTTATGTTATCAGCAAATTCAGACATCCAAAGGACAAAAAATTTGTTAGAATAGAACATATTTATTGTTGTAGTCTAGTCCAACCTTACTGTAGTATTTGAGCATTATTTCAGAAAATACATATTCAATGCATTCAACATTAGGTTGATGAATAGAAGATACAATTTTCTACAACTTTCATGCTCAAGTGGTCAACAAATTCGGATATTAAAATGGCCAAAATTGGGATGGAAGAGATCATATTTGCTATTGCAGTTCAACCTGACCTTACTCCAGTATTTTGGCCATAAATCACAAAATACATGGTCAATTTTTCTCTACCTTATATGGTTGGAAATATAATGACAATATCTACAATTTTTATGTTAATGGAATCAACAGATTTAGTGGATATCAAGGAGATATCTCACGATGAATTTTGGTGTACATAATGCAACACTACTTGTCAACTTTAGTGCAATTTGCTACCCACCATCTTTGTCACATACTCCCTTTATTGTGTCTATAAATAGAGATATCTTGTGAGCTAGAGAGGAGAAGAAAGGCTGGAGAGTGAGCTTGAAATTTTTTTGTTGAAGTTCTATGTGTTTGTAATATTTTCTCTTTTTAGACATTTTGTATTTTTACTTTCTTTTATAAATTTTATCATGTTTCTTCATCTTTCATTTTACTTTCTTATTTTGATTATAGATAACTAATCTCCTAATGCTAATGTGAGAGGCTGAAACTTTTGGTATGAAAATAATAATTTATCTAACTCTTAATTTTAATGTTTATATTTGATATTGTATTTATCTTCTTATTTCTTTTCTTGTTATTTTATTTGTTAGAAGATGACTTTGTTGCTCCTTTATTATTTATTTTCTTTCTTAGAGGATGGTTTTGTCACCCATCTGTTATTTATTTTTTTCCTCTATGTTATTATTTTCTTGTTATTTTCTTTCTTAGAGGATGGTTTTGTCGCCCTTCTGTTATTATTTTCTACATATCTGTATTATTTTCTTGTTATTTTCTTTATTAGAGGATAGATTTGTCACATCTCTGTTGTTATTTTCTCTGTTATTATTTTCCTTTTGAAGGGATGGCTATGTCACCTCTCTGTTATTTATTTTCTTATTAATTTTTTTATTAGAAGATGGCTTTGTCACCTCTCTATTGTTATTTTCTCTGTTATTTATTTTTTTGTTATTTGTTTTATTAGAGGATGGTTTTGTTGTCCCTCGGTTATTTATTTTCTTGTTATTTACTTTCTTAGAGGATGATTTTGTTGCCCTTTTATTATTTATTTTCTTGTTATTTTCTTTCTTAATAGCTGCTTTTACCACCTACTTTATATTATTATTATTGACTCAGTCATTTATCTGTTGTTATGTTTTTCTTTTTTTTACATCTTTTTATTTTTTATTTTGTAAAGTGTGAATCTTAATATATTGTAGACAATCTTTGGCACAATAAATGTTTGAATCATTCTTGATTTATTGTAGACAATATAATGATTGGCACAATGTATACTTGAATCTATTTTATAAAAGTTGTTTTTTTATTAGTAATATAATAAAAAGAAAGCAAATACACTTTATATGTAAACCAATGTGAGTTTAAGGTAACATATCTTCCGAATGAAACCTTATTTATGCGAGGATTCCATTTGAGTAATAAAAGAGTAAAAATTTATTTTTATTTGATATACCAAGAGTGGATCCTCTAACCTTAGCATATTTTTTTACTTTGAACACATTCCTATTTTATTTCTTGCATACTTTGTTTAAAATTCTTCTCACAAAAGAAAATCTTGGCAATTAGGTTAAAAATATTTATTTTGAATCTGAATTAGATTTTCTCTCAATTGGCAATCATTGTGGGATCGATCTTGCATACTACTAAATCTATACTCCAATAGATTCGTACACTTGCAAATTTTAATTAAAACAACAACAAGCACCCTTAGTTTTAATCATACTATAACTCTTGCTTGTAACAATTTGCATATTCAAAACCCATTATTTAGAATAATGATCCAATGTTTTAAAATTAAATTAGCATTATTCAGAAAATTGAATGGCCATGAAAGCCATTATACATGTGGTAACTCCTTCATTATTATTCTTAATGGTATAAAAACTATATAAAAGGGTTTTGGTCCTTAAGCCTCCTCCATTTTACTGCCAACGAACCCTACACCATTTATAGTAAGAGAAAGAAGGCTTAGAAGAGTCAAAACTAAAGAGAAGAGTCAAAACTAAAGAGAAAAGTCAAAAAGCTTGAGAAGAGTAGCAATGGTGAGTAGTTTAATCTTTCCTAATTCCGCATTTGATTTATCTAAATGTGTTGTTTTGAGTTTAAAAACATGTTTAGATTATTTTCTAAAATTTTTGACGTTTTGTTTATGAAAACTCAGATCATAAAGCATTAAGAAATTGTTTTTTGACTGAGAATTTTGGTATATAGAACATCAAATTTAGTGGTCAAAATCACAAGAAAACGTTGAATTTTTTTATAGGTTACAACCGGGTCAATATGACCTAACTAGAGGAAGAAGATGATGAACAATGTTCATTTAAAAAAAATTCCCTTGGCTACAGGAACCTTATCTTGAACCCGTGACCTTATAATTAAGGAGGCATGAGTTTTAGCCACAGAACCACTATCGCAACTTTAATAGCAAATGTGTTGGTTTTAATATTTATAGGCCGATAAAATGCACCTCCTAGACTACACCTACAAGACTTGAACCTGCGTTTGTAGAATCCTTTTTGTGTGTTTTAAGATTGCACATACAAGACTCGAACCTGCATTTGTATAGTCTATTTTGTGTGTTTTAACTGCTAAGCTACTGATGTTCATTCCTTTAGAAAATTTCAAAAAATAAATGTAAGGGTTCTTTCTGGGCATAATAACATTTTCACTAATGTTTTTTTTCATAATTTATAATTCTGTGAATTATTTTAAATTTATTTACGTATATTATTATGTTATTTTATATGTGCAATGTAGATTAAATATTTATATGATGCATAAATAAATGTTATGTTTTTATTTTTCATGCGCTTAAGAATGAGTTTATTTTATGCATAATATTATAGTTTAGTTATGCCAATTTGTGTTATTTATGAGATTTTTACTCATATACGCTAATATATCATTAGGTTTTGATATTATTAGAATGTATATATTTAGGATTATTCTCATAAAATTAAATTTTTTATATAAAAAATTTAATATGTTTAGTGATCCTTATAATCTTAATTAATTAGATATTAGCCACAACATCTTTAATTAACTAAAATTATATATTAAGTTTGTTTATGATCACATAAAGAATTAGATATAATATTGTGATTAATTATACTTAATATAATAAATTCTACCCAACACAAATTTTTATTATATTTATATAATTAATTAGAATAAAATGTTAGATTATTTTCATAATTTACCCATAGAAGTTATGAATTGATACGTAATCTAATAGTTTTATCATAAAGTAAGATATTTCCATAGGAAATCAAATTTTTTTCATAATGTATCTATAAGATATGAAATTAAGTACGTAATTTGATAATTTTATCATAAGGTATAAATGAATATATTTGAATTAAAAATTTAGCCCACAAGCAATTTTTATATCACTAGATTCATTTACACATATTGACATTAGTAATACATATAATTTAGACTAATAAACCTCAAAATTTTGACATAAACTTTTGGATTTTATACAGTTTTCCTTATATCCAATACGATATTCTCAAACTTAGAGAATATAACTATAAGGTATGGAAGGAAAGAATTCTCTTTCATCTAGGGTAGATGGACATAGATCATGCTATTAGGAAGAACGAACCACCCACGATCTCTGACGAGAGCACTCCAACTGAGATCACACTATATGAGCTATGGAAGTGATACAGTTAGCTCAGCGTGATGCTCATCAAGACAAAAATATTGTCAATATACATAATTCTGTTGATTAGTATAAGAAGGTCCGAGATTTATTAAAAACCATTTATGAATAGTTTGTCACTTCTAATAAGGCATTAGCAAGCTCCCTGATCATGAAATTCTCTTATTCATGACTCACCAATGTTAGAGGTGTGCATGAGCACATGATGCAAATGCGTAACATTTCAGCTAAACTTAAGAAACTCGAGATTGATATGTCAAAGTCCTTCCTGGTGTACTACATTCTAAACACCATTTTGCAAGAGTATGAGACTTTCAAGATTTCCTATAATATAAAAAAATAGTCAATTAATGAATTAATGACCATGTGTGTTTAAGAAGAAGAAATGCAAGTGATGAAGCTGGGTGAAAATGCATTGTTGGAAAAAGTTCGAGGGAAGAACAAAGTTGAAAAGCCTGTTAAGTTTTAAGCTAATCAGAATGGGAAAGGTAAAATACCACCTTCAATTGATATTAAGAAATAAAGTGTTTCTTATATAAAAAAAAGAGACACATGAAGAAAGATTGTGCTAAATTCCAAAAATGGTTTGAGAAGAAAATTAATTCAATCTTATTTGTCTGTTATAAATCTAATATGGTTAATGTTAATATTAACACCTGGTAGAAGATCAACAATCCATATTACAAACTATTTGCAAGGTATGCAAAATCTAAGGAAACCTATAGAAAGTGAGCAAAATATCTTATCAGGCAACAAGATGGACTCTCATGTGAAAGCAATAGGAACTTACACTTTAACTTTAAGTAATGGCTTTGTTTTAAAGTTAGAAAAGAACTTTTATGTACTAAGTTTCTCACAAAACTTGATTTCTATTTCTAGACTTGTATCATTTGGATATTCCTTTAATTTTAAAGATATATCATTCAATTTATTATATAATTTTAATTGTGTTGAAAATGATATTTTTTCTGATGGTTTTTATCGTCTTAATTTACAAAATGATACCACTTATTGTTCAATGCAAGTTCAAACTAGTACTAAACGGTGTAATATTAACAATGATTCCTCTATATTATGGCATCGGAGATTAGGACATATATCCATATAAAGAATTAAGAGGTTAGTAAGAAATAGGGTATTTAATACTCTATATTTTATTGACTTTGAGACTTGTGTGGACTACATTAAGGGAAAGTATACCAACATGTCTAAGAAAAGTGCTAATAGAAGTTTGAACATATTAAAGATCATTCATGCAGATATATGATGTCCAGACATAGATGTGCATGGTCAAAAATATTTCATTGCCTTTATAGATGATTACTCTCAATATATGTATATATATTTGCTTCATAATAAAAATGAAACATTGGATGCCCTCAAAGTCTTTAAGGCTGAAGTTGAGAACCAATGTGGAAAGCAAATAAAGATAATGAGATCAGATAAAGGTAGAGAATATTATGGTAGATATACTGAGAATGGACAAGCACCTAATACATTTGCTAAGTTTCTTCAAGAGTATGGGATTGTTGCCCCATATACTATGCTTGGTTCTCCAAACCAAAATAGTGTTGCGGAAAGAAGAAATTGAACATTATTGGACATGGTATAGAGTATGCTTAACAACTCCAACTTTTCTAGAACCTTGTGGACTGAAACACAAAAGACAATTGTGTATATATTAAATTGAGTTTCAACTAAAGCTGAGCAAAAGATACCTTATGAATTATGGAAATGGTGGAAATCAAGTTTACGAAATATGGGTGTTTGGGGATGTCCGTCTAAGGTGGAGATATATAATCCATAAGAAAATAAACTGGACTCAAGGACCATTAGTGGGTATTTTCGTTGGATATACCAAAAGGTCCAAAAGTTACAAGTTTTATGATCTATCTTACAAGATACGATAGTGGAATCAAGAAATGCCAATTTTTTTGAGAATGACTTGATTAATGGGAATGATTAGTTCAAGAACTTAGTTTCTACATATAATCATATACATTCTTAACTTTTTACTTTAAGTTATAGATTGATTATTATTTATAGCACCCCAAAGTAAAAATAGGTACTGAACAACCAATTATTGAGTTTCCACAAACTTATAAATTAAATCAAGATGTTCAAGAGTTACCTGTAGTTCCTAAACAAGTTGAACCATAGGCTCTTCAAGGAGATTAGGTCACAATATTAAGAGGATCTACTAGAGAAAAAAGATTGGCAATTTGTAGTGATTATATAGTGTATGACAAGAGTTTAACTACAATATACAAGTTGGAAATGATCCTGAAACATTTTCACAAGCCATGAGTTGTAAAGAGTCAAATTTATGATATTATGCCATAAAAGATTAGATGAATTCCATGAAAAACAACATAATTTGAAAACTTGTAGAGGGTTGTAAATAAGTCTTTAAGATCAAGAAAAATTCATTAGGAAACAATGAGAGATACAAAGCAAAACTTGTTGTTAAGAGATTTATTCAAAAAGAAAAAATCAATTACATTGAGACTTTTTTCTGTATATAAGAAAGATTCTCTTCGTATTATTTTGGCATTAGTTGCTTATTTTGACGTTGAGTTGCAACAAATGGATGTGAAAACAACTTTTTTTTAATCGTGATCTAGATGAAAATGTTTATATAAAACAAATTGAAAGTTTCTCCTCTAGTAATGGTGAGCACTTAGTTTGAAAGTTTAAGAAATCTATATACAATTTAAAACAAGCCTCCCATTAGTGATATTTTAAATTCTATGGAGTAATTTTTTCATTCAGATTTGTTGAAAATTCCATAGATAAATGTATATACCATAAGTTTAGTGGGAGTAAAATATGCTTCCTTGTTTTATATGTGGATGATATTTAACTTGTAATCAATGATAAATATTTGCTACATGAGGTGAAACAATTCCTCTCTAAAAATTTTGACATGAAGGATATGGGTGAGACATCTTATATCATTGGCATTAAGATCCATAGAGATAAATCTCAAGGTGTTTTAAGTCTATCACAAGAAACATATATCAATAAGGTTTTAGAAAGATTTTGGATGAAGAATTGTTCACCAAGTGTTGCTCCCATTGTGAAGGGTGATAGGTTCAATTTAAACCAATAGCAGAAAAACAAACGTGAGAGGGAATCTATGAAAAACATCATTTATGCTTCTGCCATCGAAAGCCTTATGTATCTTCAGATTTATACCATATTTGATATTGCATTTGCTGTGAAAATACTTGAGTGATATCAAAATAACTCAAGAATGGACTATTAGAGAGCTGCAAAAAAAGTCATAGATATCTATAATGAACCAAAGATTACATACTTATTTATAGACAGATAGATGATTTGGATGTGATCAGCTATTCAGATTTAGACTATGCTAGTTGTATTGATTCTCACAAGTCAATATTAGGATACATTTTCATGATAGCTAGTGGAGTTATTTCTTAAAGAGTGTTAAGTAGGCATTGACTATTACTTCAACTATGAATGCCAAATTCATCTATTATTTTGAGGCCACTTCACATGATGTATGGCTAAAGAATTTTATTTTAGGGATTAAGAGTTATGAATTCTATTTCTAGGCCATTGAGAATTTTCTGCAATAATTCAGCTGCTATCTTTATGACTAAAAATAATAAAAGTAAAATTGAAGTAAACACATCGATATTAATTACTTAACCATTAGAGAACATATAAAAGAAAAGAAAATGGTCATTGAGCACATTAGCATTGAATTGATGATTGCTGATTTTTTGACTAAGAGCATGCCACCACTAAAATTCAAAGATCATGTAAAGAAAATGATACTTGATTCCACTTTATGATTGTATACATTTAGTTTATTAATAAGATTCTTATATATTATGATGTTTTCTCATATTTATGTGTACCTTAATCATTTAAGAAAAAACATATTTTATTTTTAGACCAAGAATAAATATAAATTTTATTCATTAAGTTTTATTACTACATTAAGTATAACACTTAAATGCATACATTGTTGATGTTACTCACTTTTAAAGGACCTATCACTATGATTCATGTACTTATTTCTTAAGAAAGTTGTTTAATGACTCATTTAAGTCATTATGTTAAATGTATGGATCAAGTGGGAGAATATAATAGTTTGCATATTTAAAACCTATTATTCAGATTAATTGTCTAACATTTTAAAATTAAATAAGTATTATTCGGGAGATTGAATGCCCATGAAAATTCATTATACATGTGGTAACTTCTCCATTATTGTTCTTGATAGTAGAACAATTATATAAGAGGGTTTTAGTCCCTAAGCCTCCTCCTTTTTTCTGCCAACAAATCCTACACTATCTACTATGTGGGTGACAAGGTTTAGAAGAGTCAAAACTAAAGAAAAAAAATTAGAAAGCTTGAGAAGAGTAGCAATGGGGAGAGGTTAGTTTAATCACTCCTAATTTTGCGTTTAATTAATCTAAAAGTGTTATTTTGAATTTAAAAATATGTTTAAATTATTTTCAGTATCTATCATTGTTACCTCACAAAGTTAGGGTTTCAAATTGAACAACTCCAAAATTTACATTTCTAGTCCAAATCTAACTAAATAGATTCAAAAAATGAATCCGAAAGGTCCAAAAATCTTTAAAATAACTTTAGATTCGCGAAAGTTGACCTCTAAGAGCTTAGTCAACGCAAGTCAATGCAACAGGATGCTAGGATACGCACTGCACTCGCCACTGCAGGGACTACACATGGGCATCACTTATCGAGAAAAAAGCGCCGTGTGGGAGCATGTGCCCTACAAGTCCACCCTCTAGCAAAATTGCACAAATTAATAGGAAACATCAAATGGTATAATACATATATTACTCGAATTCCTATCGATTGTAAGTATGATTTGTTGCTTTATCATAATAATGCACATTCTAATAGGTATCCATAAGGTTTCTTGTTTTCATAGAACTTGTATGACTTCATTGTACAAAGGCAGTGTTCAAAGAAAGAAACTGAGTTCCTGTTGAATAAGAGGAGATCCTACAAATTTCTTTTTGCTTTATTTTTAAAAATTAAAATAAATGTCGTGTATAGAATGTAAAGTATTCTCACTAAATCATTAAATAATTTTGTAATTTATTTGATAGGTCGATCCTCTTCTATGCTAACAGATACGAATTTACGAGCAACTGATGTCTTGGTAAGCAAAAGTGGTTAAATTCGGTGTATTAACATGAGAAGGCACATGGTTATTTATTTATTTATAACTCTCTTTTTCATTTTGAATTTAAAAAATAAAATTAATATTAGATAAAATTAAATTATTAAAAAGTAAATTAAAACGTTAGTACATATTATCAAACCGTCAGAGTATAAAATTTGTTCTATATATTTTATAATAGAAAATTTTGCTCATCTTGTTTAAGTTATGAATATCTTATAATAGCAATTAAAATCATCGCTAAAATGTTGTAAAACGTTTAAAAATTTAACAATGCTAAACGACACTTTTAAACTTTACAAGCACTTACCTAAATGTTTATCGTTGCAACGATTTTGATCAAGGCAGGTTACCATTATGAAAACTGTTGCGAAGACCATTAATATCAGTCAAAACGCTAGATGTTCATTTTTATCGACACTAACAAAACGTAAGACTAACCCAGATAAGAAAAACATCAGAAATAAAACAAACCGTTTATGCAGAAAATTAACCAACAAAATAACGTACTCGATGAACTAGAAGGTAGAGGAGAGGTCCTTCAGTGAAGGTCTGGACTGCCCCCTGAAAAGGCAGTTCCAAACTTCTCAAGATGAAGAAAAACTTCCAGAGATTGCGAAGGTACGTACATCCCAGAACACTCTTCCTTCTGTGTTCACGGACTTCTTGCTCAAGTAGTCTAAGTCTGCCTCTCTTCAAAACTTCTAATCTTGAACACCTTAAAATTGTTAGATTAGCAGTACAGCTTCAGAGCTTCTACTAATGTTTGATTCTACTAACCAGGAATTTAGGATAACCTGAAGCCATTTTTCTAGTAAAATAACAATTTGATCACTGAATTTGTAGACTCTTTAACTTTGATCCTCCTTTTTTTTTTTTTAGTACACAAATTAATCCATAAAATTTATTGGACATTGGTTATTTTGCTAGTCCTTAAAATATATCAAACCCGTTGCATTCTCGTCTTTGAAGAGACTAATATGCAGCAAGTTTGATATTTTGACTAATCTGTGTACCCAAAAAAATTCAAGAACTAAAGCTAAATCTATAAATTCAAAGATCAAATTGTTAATCTACTCTGAACTTTTTGTTTGAGTCTTCACTGGCAATATTTTTGGTTCTGCAAGTACTAGCTGACAACTAAAGAGCAAATACTTCTTGGGTCACATTTCGCGGCAACGCACCCCAATTTGTATAAACACCAAAGTCGCACAATTTACGCAGCAACTAGCTCTCAGGAAGTAGTGCCATTTTCTTCAATTTCTCGCACACTTTGAACAATATCATCAATGTTTCTTGATAGATAATTGGAATGTTCCTCCATATCTCTCAAGACCATCTCAAGCTGTTCTTGAAGGGCTGCACTCCGCTTGCGCTCACGTTGTAACTCAGCAGTTAACTCCCGTATCTTTACATCTTTCTCATCCTGAGAATATCCAAATGGTAGCAAAAGAAATATGCATCATAACTACAAATAGACAACGAAATTACTCTGGAGGAAACTATCAACAAAACTGGAAAAAATAAGTAAAATAAAATTATATGCAACTATAGTTAACTTTCACAAACCCACTCACTCATCCAAAAAAAAAAAATAGAAAACACAACAACAAGCACTTCATGTTTCATATTCAGGAAAAAAAAGGTAATCAAACATGACCAAAAAAAAAATAATAGGGCCTACTAGATTTCAACATGCGTTACAATCCTAATGGACTTCCGGTCAGGCATTGTAACAATTTCTATTAGTCAAAAAAGACACTGCAGTAAGTCTGTGACAGGTCTCGAGGGATGGTGTATGAACATGCATAAATATGAATCAGAATCAATAAATGAGACACTTCACACCCTCTGAAAAGGAATTATATGGCCAACAACAATAACAATAACAACTAAGTTTTTTTTTACTAGATAGAGTCGGCTACATAGATCAAACAATGCCTTAGTAATCTATTATAAATAAGATCAATAGATAAATTATTAACTATTAAATATTTCTTAATAGTTTTACCTATTATTTTCTTTGACCTCCCTTTATCTCTAATTATCAAACTATTCTTTATCTGATCTATTCTTCTCAATAGGACTTCTGTAGGTCTTCTCCACACATGTCCAAACCATTTTAAGCGAGATTCCACTATCTTTTCCACAATAAGTGCTATCCCAGCTTTCTTTCTAATATACTCATTTTTAATCATATCTCTTCTGGTGTATTCATACATTCAACGTAACATTCTTATCTCTGCAACAGAGTTTATTTTCATGTTATCTTTTAACCGCTCAACATTTAATACTATATAATATAGCAGGTTTTATACCTGTACGGTAGAATTTTTCTTTAACTTTGAGCGACAATTTTCTATCACAAATGATACTCGAAACCTTTTTCTATTTCATCCATCCTGCTTGAATCCTATAGTTTACGTCCTCCTTTACTTCGCCATCATTTTATATAATGAACTCAAAATATTTAAAACTTGTAACTTGTTTTAATATATAATTTCCAAGTTTTACTTCTAAATTCGTATTTATTCGTCTTTTACTAAAAATATATTTCATATATTCTATTTTATTTCTACTTATATAAAAACTATGTGTTTTCAAAACTTGTACCCATAACTCTAACTTCATATTTATTTCCTCTTTCGATTCACCAATTAAGATTGTATCATATACAAAAATCATACATTGAGGAACTATATAGCCACTTGTTCTTATTCAAAGATACTATGACCCAATATGCTAACATAAACTCAGATCTCACCCTGTATCCTTGTGCTTGGAGCTTCAATACTGACCTTTAACGTTCAGGATGACATGTCCTTCATTAATTCCTTGATCTCATTGTCACTGAACTCATCCAACTTTTGAATGGAGTGTCATGGTCAATCATTACTAGTTTCTACACCCTAATAGTCAACAGTACCAATAGGCAGACCATGCATGGAAGATTAAGAAATTATCCTCGTCATGACAACCGTGCATGGACTAAATGACAACAACAGGGAGAGAGCAGATTATTTAAGAGATCAGAGAAATATCTGATAAACAGGGTTATTCTTAGCATTTGTAAAGGGATATATCTTTGTTTTAAAGTAAAGATGGCGCCTATAATGCTTTTCCAATTCTCCTGCAGAACTCCAATGAGTCTGGCTGACTTAGAAGAGGAGATTTTAGATAATAAAATTTTATTAAATTTGTCTGAAATTAGAATAATGAAATTAATTGACCAAATTTATTATTAAAAGAGAAACAGTAAATGACCCCAAGAGTAATGCACAACTTACATGCAGAACCTCAAAAAGTTTATCAAGAAAATTAATTTATACAAAAATAGTTATGTTAATTAACTTTTTCTAACTATAACATAATCAATTATCAATTAAGAATTAAAACCTTATTCTTAAATCCAAACTAATAGAAAACTAAACAATAAAGCTTGAAAAGTAAGAGGAAATGATAATTAAAAAAAAAATTGATGGGAAGAGAAAATATCCATTTGAGGAAATACTGGTTTTACGTTTTTCTTTGGATGAGGGCACTGGGACAGTCTTCTCCATGATGCAATGAAATTGTGCTTGAAGAGATCCCTGTTTTTCATTATTACACCTATTTAATTCAAATTGATTCTAACAACTATAACTCAAAAAACCATCACACTGCTGTTATCTTAACCCAGATGAGGGACCAAGTATGGTTCCTTTGAGCAGCTCACTCCAGAACAGAATCCTTGACTTTTGGGTCCTGCTTCATCACACATAATTATGCCTTTTCTCCTGGTTATACATATCCTTGCAGTACATAAATTGATAATCCTTTTACACTTATAAACTCCAACCTATAGGCAAATACTGAGACTGCTGCTATCAAAATCCCACGACTGCTCTCCCCAAATTTAAAATAAACCAGCTAGATCCTTGAATT
The DNA here is from genome assembly GCA_037074535.1 of Gleditsia sinensis. Classification (NCBI taxonomy): domain Eukaryota; kingdom Viridiplantae; phylum Streptophyta; class Magnoliopsida; order Fabales; family Fabaceae; genus Gleditsia; species Gleditsia sinensis. The sequence goes on along the minus strand of CM073468.1, from coordinate 57,688,313 downwards.
TCCAAAATTATCATAAACATTGCCAAACTGGTTGAAAACATCCCAAATTTCTGACCAAAAGAACTTTCCATGTCAGATATTCAAGCCAATGTGCTACCATAAATTCAATACCTCTGAGATAATTTGCTTGAGTGGATGTACAACTCCTGGTTGCACATTAATACTATCTTCCAACATGTGTCCAAACCAATATTTTGCCACCTCTGGCTGCTGCCCAACCTGTTTCTTATCAACAACTGAAAACTTGGCTTAAAAAATAATATGTGTAGTTAGGATCATGTAGTTTGATTTTCAAGGTAGACAAAATGACATCTGACCAAATCCCATGTGAACATATGAAGTACATCTCTGAGGAAAAGGTGACCTTTACTCCTATAAATATCTCACACAATGATCCAATAAAAAAGTAAAGGTGTAGAGGCGGTAAAGAAATATTATTTTAAGAGAAGGAACCAGCATCAGAAATATCCTATTAGATTCTCTGTACTATTTTCCACTGGTATAATGGCATAGGTATATTCTACACGACTCATGCATAAAAAAGGTCAAAAAGAAAAAACAAAACAAAACCACATCTTATTCAATAAATGAAAGTTCATCTTTTAGTAAATTTTTCTTGGATTTTTAAAATATGTCCATTTCCGTCACTTCCAAACTGAAATTAGATCCTTCTGTTAGCATTAATGTCTTCTATAAGACAAGAATTGAACTCAATGCCTTCTATTAGCATTTGCACTGGGCCTCCTAGACAAACTTTACCCAATAGAATTTTTAATCAAATAATACTTACCTCCTAGAGATTCTAGCCCAATTAGCAATATTATAATGATTCTATTAAATCAAGTTGAAAGAAAACGTAAATTATGGAAAAAGATCCTTTGATTAGAATGAGATTCTCTTCATCCCTCCATGACACTATACCACAATGACCTCTGTTATACAGTTTCCCCTTGTTTTATGAGAAAAGTTTGGTCTGGTCTACAACTAATATGACTGCACAAAACTATTACAAATAATGTAACCACAGGCTATTTTGACAACAATATAGATGCTCCTACAAGTTTAAACATGATAGATATAAGTAAAATGACAAGCAGACTTGCATGAAAGATAATTTGTTATTCATTTTAACTTACTGGGGTTTGAGATAGAAGCACACTTCGACGGTTGTTGACTGGGATAACTACCAGTGGATGATTATGCTCTTTTATAAGTCTTGTAACAACCCACTTCCCAGTTTTCTCTTTCTTAACCACTATCATTGCTTTACAACCTTCTCTAGTGACAGCTCGAGGTTTCCTATTTTCACTTCGTTTAGGCCTCAATTTACGGAAACCTTCTTTGTTGCACACAAGTCGACGCCAAACAACTTTTCCATCGCGCATTGATCTTCGAAATGCGTCAACACGCATGATGAAACCCAAGTGTGTGGCATATGCATCATAAAAAACTTTGGCAGCCTCTTCTGACTCAAATTCCATACCTAAAGAGGGTTCCATGGCGATATCTTCTTCAGTTATAACTGACTCTTTTCCATTAGAGCTCTCTATCATGTTCCCATCCACTCCCACAGAAACAGGCTCATCCACTGTCATATTACACCATGTAGCCTAAATAAGAGTACAGAAGTATAAGAACAGAAGACGGAATAAAGCAAAGGTGCTGTGTGGTATGAGATTTCTAATTTACCATATAGATCTAATTACCCAGGAAACTTAAACCCCAGCATTAGATACATTGGTAATTACAATAAACTTAAGTTTTTTGAATCTTTAAATTAAAAAAAAAATTGTAAATTACCAAAAAAATACCCTCCTCTTCTCCATCTCACAGAGTCCCACTCACTCTCACAGCCATAAGATAAAAGTGTCAAAAGACTGAAATCAGATTCTAAAATCAACTAAATCCAAACACCAAACCAATTTAGACATAGAACAACTCAAAACAAATTGCTGCATATCATAATAAGAATCCTTTGTGAAGTTGTGAGCATACCCCACCTCCTCTTTGAGATTTGAATTCAAATTTAATTCATAATTCGCTAGATCGTATTAATCAGGGAAACACACTAGAAAATTTTGAACTCTCAATTGAGATTTCCTTGACTATGGCTTCAAATGGAAATTTTTGTGATTGTGGTGAAAACCAACCTGACACCTGAATTTACTGAGCTTGCAAACAACAAAGCCCAATGTCATATGGAATATCAACCCCATTTGAATAAAAGGGAATCATAAAAATGCTCAGTGGAAAAGGACATTAATTAAAGAACTAGAAGAACGATGGGAGAGGAGATTGAACATCATTGGGAGAGGATCTAGAAGATCAGCGGAAAAGGAGTTTGAAAAGCTTGAAGATGGATGGTGGAGGAGTTTGAAGATAGAAGGAAGCAGACTGCAACTCTGAAAAAGATGAAGGCTAATTTTGTCAATTCAGAAAGTTAAAATAAGAAAATGAGGTTGGAAAACTGAAATCCCATGGGTGTCTTTGGTATTGAGTTATCTAAATTCAGCGATAACTGAATACTAAGGGAATTTAAAATTTCTAGGAAACTTCATTAGAAATCTTTCATCAAACATAGTAATCTTGATTTCCTAGATGAAGTTTTCCAGGGAAATTTAAAGAAATCCCCACACCAAGCAGTCCATAAAGGTTTCATATTTTCACTAGATAATTAGTAAGTCAAGTGCAAATCATTATGCCTAATAAGTTGTAATACAACTCTCAATCCCCCCTCCCAACTGGCCAACCACTCCCAAATAAGGCATACCCAAAATTTGGCAAGAAGATAAATTTTCACAAAGGCTCCATTTGTTTTGTTGGAAAAATTTTCTAAAGAGAAATTATCTTGTGTTTGTTTTGCAGAAAAAGAAAAAATTTCCACCAATCTAAATTTTTTCTTCAATTTTTCAAGGAAATTTTTTCTCAAAAAAATAAGTTAAGAAAACCATTTCAAATCTTTCTTCAACCCAATTTTAACAGTTACTACCACTTTCATAACCCATTATGGGTCAATACCACTATTGTTGCCCACCATGATTGAGCTTGGGTCCAAGTAAAAATTTTGAAGACAAGACAAGCCTTGACTCGGGCTTGAACCCAAAAATATGACTTTTATCGGATTTCCCTGAAGTTAACATCTGCATCCACTCTCATTTGTGATATTATGATGTAAAAAGATAGTACAAGTAGCAAGTTGCAACCCAAACTCAAGATTGCAGATCCCGCAACTGAGGTAAATCAAACTTAAAAATTTTTGCTGAACATTCCATGAATTCTCAGTGTCTCTCTGTTATAATTGTTATTTTCATCCTCAAACTATCAACTTTAGCTCCTTACCTCTCCCATAAGCGTGCTTCATCCAACTGGGGTGCTCCCAGAATTCTAGCCTCACCAACTATGCGCTTAAGAGTTGTAAGATCAAATTGATAATTTGATATATTATAAGAATTTGGAAAACTACTTAGAATAATGGAGCATATTTGTGTTTTCCATTAAAGTTAGGTTATCCTAAATGTTCAGATCATAAGGACTAATAACTAACACAATTTTTTGAGATATTTTTAAGAGTCACATATAACTGGCTAAAATTCCATGTAATCAAAACAAAAGAAAAATTTTCCATGAAAAATTTTTCAAATAAAAAAAGAAACAGAAAATCTTGATATAAGAAAAAAATTTCAAAATTTTTTTATTTTCCGTCAAAAGAGATGGAGCCAAAATATCGAAGGTAAATTGGTTCGAGGCAAGAGGAGAATATTAGAACCATATCCTTTTCAATCCACATGAATAGAAACCCCTAAAATTCACTAGAATATGAATGATACTACTAGTTTAAACGACACTGGTCACTACCACATAAAAATAGCTAACCAGAAGGGGCACACAACAAATTGAAGACTTGCAGATGCAGCAACCCAAAAAAGCGAAACATATTAATGTCTTTCAAATTGAGCAATAGAATTCCAATACTAAAATGTGTTGGTAAAAGGCCTTAAGGCAGGGGAAAGAATTGCCTATTCATGAAGGTAACCCATAAAAGGGCAGAGAAATGATGTTACTGTCACTTGGCTGAACTTAGACAACTTAAATATCCCATATAAATCCCGAAAAGCAAACTAATCAAAACCACACACCAGTACCAGTAATGAAGTAGTGATTACAACAGTGAATTTTCACTTGTTTCCTAGAAGCCAATGAGAACAAAAGTTTACCAAATTATACAGCAGCTTGATAGCTAAGTTTTAATTCTAAAACTTCAATTATCTTTTAAAAAAATGGAGCGTTTTTGCCAATTTCAGAGCAACAACACTAGCAACTGATGACTTACTTGATTGTGAAATTCAAAACCCAGAAGTCAATCCAACTTCACTGAGAGCAAGCGCGCTCTCACACATGCAGAAGCAGAGAAACTTGGGTTCAAACCAAAGCTCGGAGAGCTCAGAACCGACGGCGAAAGATTGCGGGGTAAAGACACGATCCTATCTGGGTCAAGCCTGGACTAGTCTCCGCTCGCTAGAGACCACCTAAGACTTCAAGCACTGTTACTTCGTCCTCAGAAATTGCCGTGCCTACTGCTATCGGAGAAAAGGATTTGAAACGGTGGAGTGATCGCTTTACCGTATGCGCCATCGGATTCTTTTCAGTTTTTCTTCTTTGTCCTTAATATGGATTTTTTGTTTTGAGGAGAAATGGGACAGTGATTGAAAATGTATTAAACAAATATCTGTACTTAAAATTATTATTATTATTGTTTGAGCTACGTCCTTGTACGGTTCTGCGACGTAATATATAAAAAAAAAAATTAATTAATGTGAATATATAAAATAACAATAATAAGCATTATGTTTATATACAAAAAAAAATACATAGTTAAAAGATAAAATATTAAATTTATTATTCATAAATAACTATTATTTAATATAAAAATATTTTATATTATTTATTCAAAATTTTAAATTAATTACATATATAATTGAATTATGTTAAACTAAGAATACAAAAACAAATTAAAAGTATTATAAATAAAATATATTTTAAAATTTAATTAAGATATAAATATATTTTTAAGCATTAAAAACTTGTAAGGTTCTTCTCAAAAGTATTTGTAACTTTAAAAAAAATATTAAAATAAACACTATAAAAAATATAATAAATATAATGAAATATAAATTTATGAATTTTGCTTATTTAGGTAGTTCATGAGATTCCTTTTTTTTCTATAGTATCTCCAATAGCTTCATAATAATTGATGACAGGTACCTGGGCCATTCTTAGTTATCGTGTGGGCCCTGTTACTTGAGGTTAACATGAGCATTATCTTTGCGATAACCAGGAGATTCCTTAAGGATAATGACAATGCAGCTAGGAGTATCTTTGAATTATGGAGCATTAAGAAAAGATTCTTCAATCAAATGGTAAGGTGGGCATCTACTCAGGAAAAAATAATGGTGGATTGGAATCGGAGAAAAGTTCAACGGGGTAAAGAGATGCAGTTTCTAGCCACCTCTAATGCAAGATATCAGCTTCTGATACAGAGGAAAAATTCAGGGGAAGAAAGGAAGTCAAATTAGTTGGATTCTCGAATTCCTAAGAGAACTATTCCTCTGGTTGGAGAGAAGCCATGTGAGAGTAGTTCAAATTTTCATTATTAATTTGATAATTTGCATAAAGGTCTCTCGACCTAATTTTACAATTTATATTCTTTTATTTTTTTATTGTTTTCTTTTAAAAAAAAAGAATATCTTTTTTAAATAAAATAAAAATAATTAGTATGTAATACTTAATTGATAAGATAAAAAATATTGTATAAGAAATAATTTATTATTTTACTAGTGTATTATTATTTGATATGATCACTTGCATAATAATTATAATTATAATTCAATAATATATATATATATATATATATATATATATATATATATATATATTGAACAAGTGATTTGTAAAGTTATTTTAATTATAACTTATAACATTAGAGATTATATTTAATTTCCATCATTAATCACTAACATATCTTCTAATTATTATTTGACAAATGAGGATTGTATGGCTCTCCGCTAGAATTGTTGCAAGGAAATGCTCAATTGAAAGCTAAAAGATGAAAAATTGTTAAGGAAATCCAAAGTGCAAAGACAAAAGTTAATCAAAATAGAGGAAAAAGAAATGAAGTTTTGCCTTGAAGATAGCCTTATATCTTGATGAACGATGTCAAATTGAAAGGTTTGAAAAGATCTTCCTAAGGCTATATCATATGCTACAAATCTTTAACCGAAGCAAAAGTTATGAACAATTGAAGACAAGGTGAAAATGTAGCCACATTGGCTCCTCAAGCCTAAGCTGTGACGAGGAGCTAATAAAGAAACACAACTCTCTACTCACTGTGATGTAGATCACGACAATGTGGAAAAGAATGTTAGTTCCTTTAGTGTTCACCCATGCAAATGCTTCTAAGTATAAATAGAGACCTTAAGTTGCAAAATTTTCATTCTTTAATCTGAAAAGAGTGAGGAGATTAGATTAGGAGGCTATTGTATAACTAATAAATATAAACTAAATCAATATTTATTATTTAAAATTCAAATCCAAAATAATTCAACATAGATATCTAAATTCACAAATAAAGCATGAATAATCAAGTATAGAACGAAAACAAGAGGAGAAGGAAAACAAGGAAAACAAAAGGTCATGAGAGACTAGGAAGTAGGGGTGAGTATAGGGTCGAATTGGGTCGAGTTGATTGGGTTATCAACCTAACTCGATAAAAATTGGGTTGAAAAAAAAAAGATTCGAAATCGATTGAATTTTTAAGCTATTCAAAAATTTTGGATTAATTTGAGTCGAGTTCATCAGGTTAAGTCGGTTTCAGTCGGATTATGTCGGATTAATCGGGTCGAGTCTAAAAAATTTAAAAAAAAAATCATCCAATTCAAATCGATCCAAAGTGATTTTTTTTATCGAGTTGAGTCAGGTTAGATCGAATTGTCAGATTTTTGGTCACCCCTACCAAAAAGAGTAATGTCACTTGAGACTTTTGTCTCCTTTGGAAATCCATAAAAGCTTAACCATTAATTATAATTTATTTACTTCAATTTTTTTAGTTATTTTTTATTTCTTATTTATCTAATTATATTTTTTATTTATTTTTCTTTCTGATTTATTTATTTTTGTTTCAATTATCTCTTTTAGTCTACCTTCTCTCTTTGTTCAATTATCTTTCTGGGTAGCATCTTCTTTGTCTATTTTATAATTATCTTAATGATTATATTCATATTTATTTTCAAACTCTAATAATATGAATTTGAGGCACTCTCTCATTTTAAGAAAATCTTTCTCAATTTATAATAATGAATTGATTGCTTAATATATGATTTACTTTATGGTAAGCTAGCGTAATCATATGTACTTTTATCAATTTTATAAAAATTGGATCAGGCCAGTCAATAAGACGAAAAAATTAGCGAATTTATTGAGGATCGGTCTAGTTGAACCTTTTGAACTATTCAAAAAAATAAAAATAAGTCAAAGAATTAATGAATCAATCAAAAATAACAAAAATTAGTTAAAAACTAATAAATCAGAGCTATTTAAATGGTTTTCTTTTTCTTTTTCTTTTTCTCCTTATTATTAAAAGTATATCATTTTGACCATGTTTTAAAATATTTAAACTTAAAAAATATTATTTAACTAATTTTTTAATATTAATAATTATATATATATATATATATATATATATATTATTTTTATGAAAAATAATATTGTAATGATTATTGTCTATTAAATATTATATCACATAAAAGTATGATTTCTTTTTACAATGTAATAAAATTATTAATAAAATTATAAATATATTAATATATAATATTCATTTATTTATATTTTAAATGACTTATTTAATTAATTTTAGATACTTAAATTTTAATATATCACATTTTATTATATGATAAATCTAAAAATATATTATATATTTTATTATTAATTCAATCACGATTTTTTATTATGATTGAATTAATAAACTGTAAACTATTCTCTTGATTCAATGATTGATCTAATTTTTAAAATATTAAATTTTTTTATTCAATAAATATATACCTTATAATTTTTTGAACAATGAATTATAAGTCTACTTCTTTTTGTATATTTACATAATTATTTTTATTTTTATTTTTGAAAATATAATACTGCATGGTTATATCTATCACATTTTTTGAAAATATCGTTATTATTACTTAATTTTATACATTTAAATTTATAAAATGTTAAATAATATAAAATTTATTTATTCAAAAAAAATTTATAAAATTATATTAAACTATATAATCAAAATTTGAATTATGATTTTTTTAATAAATCAAAATAATAAATTTTATAATAAAATATTTCAATTTTTAAAATTAAACTTAAAAAGTACATTCAAATTTAGAAAAAAAGAATCTAGTATACAGTAAAAATTTAACACTAATTATATTTATAAAAAGTAAACAATAGGAGAGTGTTTCTGTATCATACTTCAAAAATTTAAGAAACTGGTTTTTATTTCTAAACTTTAGTGAACGTTATCGTAACTTACTCTATTATGCTCCAAAGGAAATGCTCCAAATCCCCAATTATCAATTTCAATATAAAAATAGATTCTGACATTTATAAACAGTTTTATATCTTGGTCAAATAAAATAAATATGTTAAAAAATAATTTTTTAAAAGATGAGTTTTTTTTTTCAAAAAAAAAAATAGAACAAATAAACTCTAAATATGGAACACTATATGTGCACAAATGTGGTGTACACTAATTTTTTCTTTATTTCGTAAGAACTTTTTTATGATACCCATAATTTATAAAATGTCTTGTTTAACGTTGATATTGGCCATCCAAATTCATCTTAATGTCTGCTTTTAACTTTTGTTTCTTTTTAAATTACATTTTTCTAAATCAAGTTTTAAAAAAAGCACAACAACCAAAAAGTAAAACTCTGTTTGGTCGAACTACTTTTTTTTAAAAAAAAAAAAAAAACAAGGCTGCTTGAAAAAGCCTTTTGTTACGTTTCCATCCAGTTTAATTAATATGTAAAACTAGAAAACCATAAATATAGAATTTCTCTATTCTTTTCATTTTTTGTTTTCTTTTTAAAAACAATTTTTATTTTTATTTTTTTACATTTTTTAAGATACACTTTATTTTTATTTTTAATTTCACTATTTTTAATTATATAAACAATAAAATATATTTTTTGTTATATGAATAATAAAACATTATTCATATTTAGTGTAATGAATTTAGAATAATTGAAAAAGTATTATTTCTATAGTGTGTTACAGTATTTTTTGAATTTTCAAAATTTAAAAAATATTTTAAAAAAATAAAATAAACAAATAGAACATAAACGTGTCTTTAAGCTTGTTTTTTATTTTCATTTTCACAGCCCCTAATTTCGTTATGGATAAAAATTTCTTCAATTAAACTTGGAAAATTATAAAACAATTTAACTTTATCTTTTTAAATATACGCACTTAAGTGTATAAAATTTTATTAACTAATTAGTCTCTTATTGTTTACATTAAAAAATTTTATAATAAAATTTATTATTTTGATATATATATATATATATATATATATATATAATTCATAATTAAAATAATTATATATTTTAATTACTTAATTTATTAAATTAGTATTTAAAATTGTTTTTTATTTGAATAGCATTGATTGTAAACTAATTTATAAACGTATATTTTTTAGTAATTTAAATATATAAAATATTTTAACAAATTGACTAAACACTAATATATAAATAAAATACTTATGATGTGATTTGGTGCCTCACCGTTTTGATTTTTGACTTTGTGACAGTACTTTTTCTTTTAATTTCATTTAAAATAAATTGGAAGTGCTTCACGAGCAAGTCTCCCGAATAGCTTTCGTCTTTACTCTTTGGCAAGTCAGTTCAAGGGAATATGACGCATGCAATTTTCCCAGATAGCTTTTCCTTCGCGGCGTAATGCCTTCAAGAACATTCAGGAGCATGTACTGTCTTTTTCTTCTTCTTTAGTTTATCAGTTTTAATTTTCTGTATCGTGTAAGTTTCCAATTTTCATTTTGGCACTGATCTATCGCCATTGCCTTGATGCTAGTTTCAAGTGATATTTCGCTGCTAATCCCATTTTTCTGTATGTTGGCTAGTTTTATTTTGGCACTGATCTATCTGCAGTAACCTTGAAGCTAATTTTAGTGACTGCCATTGAAAGTCAGAAGATCAGAGGAAGAAACCCAGTTTTTTTTTTTTTGTTCTAATCAATCTCATTAAATTTTTTAGTGGTTGAAAAATCATGAATTAATTTGATTAAGTTGATAAACAGGATTTTCCATCACAACCTTCTTTGACTTGGCAAATCCCTTGTAGTCAGTAAATTTTTTTTTTTTTTTTTGCCAGAGTTAAGAAACCATGTAAAATTTAAATAAACCATAAATTTTCACTCTACCATTTAGCTCTGGATAACCAACGCTATTGCATTTTTATAATGTCTGTAACATTATTTTTTGCTTTATTTGCTCATTTAATGGACACGAAATTCTGGTCTAATTGCCAGTGCTTTATTTGCTGAAGGGGTTTACTGCATGTGTTTTGCGAAATATTGCGATGCATTCTGTGTGTCGAAGAAAGAAGTCACGATGACAGTAACGATGAGAGTTACTATGTTGAACCTCTTCTCAAATCTCCCTTTAGCAGCTCTAACAGATCATTGGGCAGGACTTGCGATGTTTATCAGAGTTCAAGTAGTTTTAGTCCTTCCCCAACTATACCATCTTATAACCAATCTGGATTTGATAAAAAATATCATTTTTCTACTAGTTCTTCTTCATCATCAAAGCCCCCAACATCTTCATCTAAATCATCTATTTCTTCCCACAAAGCACCTAGTGAGTTACCACAATCTTCATCTCCGGCTTCTTCCCTGAACTCACAGCCACCTTCTTCAAAACTTCCTCTTTCGCCCTCCACATCATTTCCTTCATTTAAGAAATCAGAAATTTTACCAAGAGTACCTTCATCAACTATTAATGAAGGCTCTAGAGTACCTTGTAGACCATCTTCCACTCCCAAGTGTTCAACCATTTCATCGACTATCAATGAAGGCTCTGGAGTACCTTGTAGACCATCTTCCACTCCCAAGTGTCCAACCAATTCATCAACTATTGATCAAGGCTCTGGAACACCTTGTAGACCATCTTCCACTCCCAAGTGTCCAAACAAGCTGCCATCTGGTTCAGAGAAACCATCATTATTGCCCACAAAAATCTCTCAATCTGCTTCCAGGTCATCTGAATCTCTGGCTGGACCAAATTTGCATTCTCCAATATCTCCTCGAATCTCCAAGTTAGTTCTACGTATAGCTCCATCTAATGCAACCGAGACAGAGACGAAGACAAATTATGTGTGGGTTGAAGAATCACCTATATATGCTATACCCAAAGAGATCAAATCTTTGATCGAGAAAGACAAGGTACCTCAAATTCTGAAGCAACCATTATCTCCCTCAACATATAAGGATTACTTTGCTGCCCTGCTTTATGCTGAGGAATTCTATTTAGAGGTAACACTAAACAATTTATTTCTGGTTTTTGTTTAACTTCCTACCTTATCTCTTGAGTAAATAATCATGTTTTCATGAAAAATTGTGTTTTTGTATAATGCTATTATCAAGTTGTATCTATGCAAATTGTTGTTGAGTATAAAGTCATTGGTAAGCTGAAGGGTTTGCAATGAGCATTCAGCAAAAGATCCTGTCTGAGCCCTATTGAGTTCTCTTGTATGTAAAATTTCAATGGAGATGGACAGTATATTTTATCTAGAACCTGTAAATGTATGTATGACTTAAGAAAAACAAGTCATCTCACAGTATTTTGCGATACAATAATATCAACTACTGATTGGAATTCAAACTGCAGAAAATGAGTTCATTTTTATTCCGGCCTTGACTAACTCTTCATACTTATGAACCACTTGAGATTGTTTACTTCTTTAATTCAATATGATTTTATAACAAAGTTATGTTATTATTTATTGCATTTTTAGGAGATTACTATATGGAAACAATATTGAATAAAAATAAATACTTTGGAAGTAAGAAAATTTGTTTACTAAGACGTGAATGACTTACATCTAAGATGTCTGAACAGAGAATTGATTTTGGGCCAATTTAATTTGGTAGGTTCGATTTTTGCTAACCTCTATACTATTTGGATATTGAATACTGATATCTATTCTGTTCTCCTCTTGGTTCCTTTTTATTGGGAGAAATATCATGGGAAAAACATATGGGGTTTGTTTTAGGGTAAAGTAGATGGAAGCCAAATTCAGATTGGAAGGAAATTAGAAGGGATTTTAGTTGGAGAGGAATTGAGTTGGGTTAATTAGGAAGTTTAAACTACCTAACATTAGGGAAAGCATGTTTGGTAGAAGGTGGTTATAGTAGTTAATGACTAGTTCTATTCTTCGTGGAACTTGAATTGATAAGATTGGATGGCAGAGGATGAATCCTGTTCATATTATTTCTTTTTCTTTTTCATTTTATTTCTCCTTGCAATTGTCCTCTTGAAACTGAGTTTTGGTTGACTAAGAAGTGCTTGACATAACTGACATTGGAGCATAATAAAGGAATCATCTTGGTCTAAGGTTAGGACTCAGTAAAGATATCCTACAAAGAAAGCTTGACTTACCAAAATTCATTTTAAGTTTCAGAGCAAGGTCAAAATTTGGATGCTTGCTTAGTAGAGAGGCTTTTTTTGGGAATGGATTGCATCTAATATGGTATGCTAAAGATAACATGTTACTGCATTACAATTTGGTGTTCAGTATTCTTGTATTTGATTTGCAATTGAAGAAAATAATTTTGGGTTATTAAGTTGAAATAAGAAAAAAAATTGCAAAATAGCTATAGTTTGTTACATTTGATCACCATTGCTATTCCTAATCATCAATGTAAGTGAATTATGGTTGTATAGAGATGTTACAAATTATAATACATTCTTTAATCCATTTTACTTAGAAATGGGGAGACTTCAGTGTGAAGAATGTGGTTCTAGTGTTACAAGAAGCAGAAATTGATAAATGTTTGAAGAGGAAAAAGAACACGAAAGAAAGAGTCAAGGATGAAGATAAAACTTTTGTAGCCTTTGAGATTGATTCTATACCAGAGAGACGTCCGTTTCTTTTATCAAGGGACTTGGTATATGCACGAATATCAGGTAGTGAATCTGAACCATTTCAGGTAATAATCCTTGGCTTCCCACATTATCTATTGGATTATTTTATTGTGGCTACCTTTGAAATTTGATCATTTAGGAGAATCTTAGGTACGAGTCTGCTACTTATATTTTTCGTAACTAGATTTTTGGTCAAATTTCTTAAGAATTGTTGAATTCTTAAAGCCTGAGAAGATGTTCATTTGTTCAAACCGAATTACAGAAAATTTTCCTATTCCTGATGACTTATAGTGTAATCTAAAAGACACTATATTAGAGAGAAGAGGAAATTACAAAAGTACGCTAGCATAGAAAAAGATCCAAAACCACTGTAAAGATAATTGATTCAGCCTGAAATATAAAGATTGAAAAATATTTTGATAAAAACTAAAACAACTTCATAAAGATACAAATAGTTAAGTGCCATAATGTAATTTCTGATAAGACTTCTCTACTCAGCAGTTCAGAACCTAATTTGGCTCTCAGGCATCACTCACTGTAGATAAGTCAACATATATATCCACCAATGAAAAAATTAATCTGCTGTTATAAGTTTAGAATCTCTACTCATTCTACTCTGAAAATGCAAAACCACTGTTTTATTTTGTCCACAAAGTTGTCATAGATATTAAAACCAGATTTTCTCCACAAAATCTGCTGTCATAGATATCCCTCCACATTACACACCTTTTCACTTAGTTGTTCATACTAGCAAATATTAAAACCAGATGGGTACAGTCTTCTTGCCCAAGATAGAAAATTATTATTTTTTCATCCACAAAGTTCTGATTTCTGACCAAAACAATGAACTTCTGAGTCAGACTTCAAATCCTCAATTCAGTTAGACCTCTCCATCTATTTGCAATTTATTGCCCTTACTTCGTGAGATCATTATTTGGTATTTTATTGGCTATTCTTATTTATTAGTATATGGCATACTTTTGTTCTTGAATGCTATACAGGGCATCATTCATCGTGTATTGAAGAGCACAAAAGTTCTTGTTGAATTTGGTGATGACTTCTTTCGTAAGCATCATCCATCCTGCCGATATGACATCAGCTTCTCATTCAATAGGGTCTGCTTAAAGAGAGCTCACCAAGCAGTTGAAGATGCATCTGTTCCTTTGTTTCAAAATTTCCTTTTTCCTTCTTGTACCTCCCAAAAGAGCATCGCCACTCCACTATCTGTGCTTTCAGCCAATCAAAAACTGGATCGTTTTTCTGTTATTCAGCTAATTTTAAGAATTCGAAGACCTCCACCTTTTCTTGTAAGAGGCCCACTTTGTGTAAAAGGCCCACATTCCTTATCTTGCACAGGAGTACTTGTGAGAGACACAATATCTAAAATTTGTCAAACATCTCCAGATTGTCGGATTCTTGTCTGTGCACCCATTAACAGGACATGTGACACGCTGACAACGAGTTTACAAAATGTTATTCCAGGTTCAGATTCATGTTTGTTCAGAGCCAATGCTGCTTTCAGAGAGATAGACGGGGTCCCCATTGACATCCTTCCATCATGCCTCTACGAAGGGGAGTGTTTCACCTGTCCTTCTTTGCAGGACCTTCAGAAATATAGAGTGATCTTATCAACTTACATCAGCAGCTTTCGGCTGCAAAATGCAGGAATAGCTGCGGGGTATTTTAGCCATATTTTTCTGTTGGATGCTACATCAGCCACAGAGCCTGAGACAATGGTGGCATTGATGAATTTTGCTGATGACAACACAGCGGTTATAGTGACTGGGGCACCTGGAAACCGTTCAGGTTGGATTCGCTCTGACATTGGAAGGAAGCATGGATTGAGGAAGTCATACTTTGAAAGACTTGGTGAAAGCAAACAATATATGACACTTGATCCAATGTTCATTGCGGAACTAGATGACACCTTTAGTGGGTTCTCATATGTTTAATTTATGATTTGTAAGTTTTTGTCATTTGTTTATGTATATTTTGGTTAGAAAAAACTATCCTGTGCAGTATGTATGGAACGTGCCGAACAACCTTTGAAAGTTTAATATTTACGTGTTTTCCTATTATTCTATGGTAGCGAAATATTAAGACTCTGTTTGATTTAAATGTTTTTAATTTTTATTTTTACTAAAAAATAAAAACAATTATAAAAATATGTTTGATTATTATTTTTTATTTTTTAAATATTTTTAAAATTTTTAGTACTATAACAAATTGTAAGAGTATTATTTTTTTAATTATTTTAAATTATATATATAATATTTTATTATTTATATAATTTTAAAGTGATAAAAAAATAAAAAAATAATTATATCACCAAAAAAAATACAAATCAAATTTATTTTTTAAAATATGGAAAATAAAAAATAAAAATAAAAGATATTTTTAGAAATCAAATTAATGCTAAGTAGTTTCAGGTTTTATTTTAGGGAAAAAAAAGTATCTTTTTTTTTTCTAACTGTAGTCTAATATAATTTTATTACATCAACTTTAAAACATAACAAAATATGTCTTTAATTTTTCACAAAAAGTGAAAACATTAAATATACGGTGGTCATGCAGCCCATCTTTAAAGGACGCCAATGAATTGTCGACTTGGCCCAATAAGAGAGCTCCAAGTGGAAAGACGTAGATACAAAAGATATCTCCAAAATAATATAATATAACCCTTAAAATTGTAATTGAATCCCAAATCCTTTTTTATTTATAAAATTATCTT
The DNA here is from genome assembly GCA_037074535.1 of Gleditsia sinensis. NCBI lineage: Eukaryota > Viridiplantae > Streptophyta > Magnoliopsida > Fabales > Fabaceae > Gleditsia > Gleditsia sinensis. Next base: position 57,672,378 of record CM073468.1, on the reverse strand, counting down.
AATTTTTGTGTACATAAATTTCATTTTTGTGAAATTTTTTTCTTTTAACATTATACTAATTATAAAAAAATTATTAAATTGTTTTAAATTTCTAAGTACAATTTAACGGATAATTTAAACTAAATATATATATCATGTCACATAATGATAAATCTATGTTTTATTTTATAGCAAAATTATAATATATTTTATAATTAAATTTTAAAAGCAACTATACTATGCAAATATAATTTAAAATAATATATAATTTGAATCGCAAAATTATAATAGTTAAAATAAAAATATAATATTTTACCTACAAATATAACTTAACTAATAACTTAGTAATTGTAACACAAAAATATACTATAAATTTATATTTAAGAATTACCAAAAAATAAAATTTATTAATAATTTGTTTTATGAGTCCCTTATCATGGGCATAAATTAAAAAGACTAAATTTCTCTAATAAATAAATAATATGGACAGTACTTCTTCAGTTGAAATGAGAGGGAGTAAAATGCTCTATTTAATAAATTAAAGTGACTTAAAAATTAATTAACAATGGAACAATTAAACCGCTTTCTTGAATAAATTGGAAGGATTAAATGCAATAAAATAACTTTTTATTCATAATTTTAATTTTTAATTAAATAAATATTATATTGAAAAATATAATAATTTACTTATGAATATAACATGGTTAATTAAATGAGTATTCAAATAGTTAATTTAAAATTGGCTCAACTGATAATATTTTTACAATCATTTTTATTATGTGAATTAAATTTTTTTTTGAAATAAGAAATTCATATCGGTGGTCAACCATCTTCAAAGAGATCATTCGGCACTTAGCCTTTTGAGTGGATCTCTTCCCACCTCTTGATAAGCTCTGTCTCAACACCAACTTGTTGAACACATGTAGAGTTTGATAAATGTGTATGTAGAGTTGAAAAAGAATTGAGTATACCATCATAAAGATGAGACAGATTAACGATTCAATAAAAATTACATTAAAAAATTAATATTCTAATTTAATTAAAATTTTAAATTATCTGTAAAATTTGAGTTATAAGCTTTAGATCTTGGACAAATAAAATAAAAAATGTTAAAAAATTTATTTTTAAAAGACAAGTTCCCCCCCCCCCCCAACAAAAAAAGGAAAAAGTAGAACAAGTAAACTCTACATATGGACCAGTAAAAGTGCACAAATGTGGTGTACACGGTAATTTATTCTTTATTTCGTAGGAAAGATTTCATGGTACCCATAATTTATAAAATGTCCTGTTTAACGTTGATGTTGGCCGTCCAAATTCATCTAAACGTCTGCTTTAATTTTTATTTCTTTTTAAATTACTTTTTTTTAAAAACCTCTCTGATCGAACTACTTTAAAAAAGAAAAAGATGCTTGAAAAAGCCTTTTGCTACGTTTTCATTTAAAAGAAATTAGAAGTACTTCACAAGCAAGTCTCCCTAATAGTTTTTGTCTTTTACTCTTTGGCAAGTCAGTTAAAGGGAATACTGCGCATGCAATTTTCCCAGCAAGTGTTTCCTTCGCAGAGTAATGCCTTCAAGAACATCCGGGAGCATGTACTGTCTTTTTCTTCTTCTTTAGTTTATCACTTTTAATTTTCAGTTTTGTGTAAGTTTTCAATTTTCATTTTGGTACTTATCTATCGTCATTGCCTTGATGCTAGTTTCAAGTGATATTTCGCTGCTAATCCCATTTTTCTGTATGTTGGCTAGTTTTATTTTGGCACTAATCTAATCTGCAGTAACCTTGAAACTGATTTTAGTGACTGCTATTGAAAGTCAGAAGATCAAAGGAAGAAACACTGTTTTTTTTCCTGTACTAATCAATCTCATTAAATTTTTTTGTGGTTGAAATATCATGAATTACTTTGATTAAGTTGATAAACAGGATTTTCCATCACAACATCTTTGACTTGGCAAAGTCAGTCAATTTATTTTGCCAGAGTTAAGAAACCATGTAAAATTTAAATAAACCATAAATTTTCACTCTACCATTTAGTTCTGGATAACAAACGCTATTGCATTTTTATAATGTCTGTAACGTTATTTTTTGCTTTATTTGCTCATTTAATGGACACGAAATTCTGGTCTAATTGCCAGTGCTTTATTTGCTGAAGGGGTTTACTGCATGTGTTTTGCGAAATATTGCGATGCATTCTGTGTGTCGAAGAAAGAAGTCACGATGACAGTAACGATGAGAGTTACTATGTAGAGCCTCTTCTCAAATCTCCCTTTAGCAGCTCTAACAGATCATTGGACAGGACTTGTGATGTTTATCAGAGTTCAAGTAGTTTTAGTCCATTCCCAACTATACCATCTTATAACCAATCTGGATTTGATAAAAAATACCAGCCTTCTACTAGCACATCTTCTTCGTCAAAGCCCCCAACATCTTCATCTAAATCATCTATTTCTTCCCACAGAGCACCTAGTGAGTTACCACAATCTTCATCTCCGGTTTCTTCCCTGAACTCACAGTCACCTTCTTCAAAACTTCCTCTTTCGCCCTCTACATCATTTCCTTCCTTTAAGACATCAGAATTTTTACCAAGAGTACCTTCATCAACTATTAATGAAGGCTCTGGAGTACCTTGTAGACCATCTTCCACTCCCAAGTGTCCAACCATTTCATCGACTATTAATGAAGGCTCTGGAGTACCTTGTAGACCATCTTCCACTCCCAAGTGTCCAACCAATTCATCAACTATTAATCAATGCTCTGGAGTACCTTGTAGACTATCTTCTACTCCCAGGTGTCCAACCAATTCATCAACTATTAATCAAGGCTCTGGAATACCTTGTAGACCATCTTCCACTCCCAAGTGTCCAGCCAATTCATCAACTATTAATCAAGGCTCTGGAACACCTTGTAGACCATCTTCCACTCCCAAGTGTCCAACCAAGCTGCCATCTGGTTCAGAGAAACCATCATTATTGTCCCCAAAAATCTCTCAATCTGCTTCCAGGTCATCTGAATCTCTGGCTGGACCAAATTTGCATTCCCCAATATCTCCTCGAATCTCCAAGTCAGTTCTACGTGTAGCTCCATCTAATGCAACCGAGACAGAGAGGAAGACAAATTATGTGTTGGTTGAAGAATCACCTATATATGCCATACCCAAGGAGATCAAATCTTTGGTCGAGAAAAACAAGGTACCTCAAATTCTGAAGCAACCATTATCTCCCTCAACATATAAGGATTACTTTGCTGCCCTGCTTTATGCTGAGGACATCTATTTAGAGGTAACACTAAATAAAAATTTATTTCTGGTTTTTGTTTTACTTCCTACCTTATCTCGAGTAAATAATCATATTTTATTGAAAAATTCTGTCTGTGTATAGTCCTATTATCATGTTGTATCTATGCAAATTGTTGTTGAGTATAGAGTCATTGGTAAGCTCAAAGGATTGCAATGAGAAAAAGTATGTATGACTTAAGAAAAAGAAGTCATCTCACAGTATTTTGCGATACAATAATATCCACTACTGAATTTTGCTTTTGGAATTCTAAGTGCGGAAAACGAGTTCATTTCTATCCCGGTCTTGTCTAACTCTTCATACTTATGAATCACTTGAGATTGTTTACTTCTTTAATTCAATATGATTTTATAACAAAGTTATGTTATTATTTATTGCATTTTTAGGAGATTACTATATGGAAACAATATTGAATAAAAATAAATACTCTGGAAGTAAGAAAATTTGTTTACTAAGGTGTGAAATGACTTACTTCTAAGATGTCTGAACGGAGAATTGATTTTGGGCCAATTTAAATTGGTAGGTTGGATTTTTGCTAACCTCTATACTATTTAGATATTGAATACTGATATCTATTCTGTTATCCTCTTGCTTCCTTTTTATTGGGAGAAATATCATGGGAAAAAATAGATGGGGTTTGTTTTAGCGTAAAGTAGATGGAAGCCAAATTCAGATTGGAAGAAAATTAGAAGGGATTTAAGTTGGAGAGGAATTGAGTTGGGTTAATTAGGAAGTTTAAACTACCTAACATTAGGGAAAGCATGTTTGGTAGAAGGTGGTTATAGTAGTTAATGACTAGTTCTATTCTTCGTGGAACTTGAATTGATAAGATTGGATGGCAGAGGATGAATCCTATTCATATTATTTCTTTTTCTTTTTCATTTTATTTCTCCTTGCAATTGTCCTCTTGAAACTGAGTTTTGGTTGACTAAGAAGTGATTGACATAACTGACATTGTAGCATAATAAAGGAATCATCTTGGTCTAAGGTTAGGACTCAGTAAAGATATCCTACAAAGAAAGCTTGACTTCCCAAAATTCATTTTAAGTTTCAGAGCAAGGTCAAAACTTGGATGCTTGCTTAGTAGAGAGGCCTTTTTTGGGAATGGATTGCATCTAATATGGCATGTTAAAGATAACATGTTACTGCATTACAATTTGGTGTTCAGTATTCTTGTATTTGATTTGCAATTGAAGAAAATAATTTTGGGTTATTAAGTTGAAATAAGAAAAAAAATTGCAAAATAGTTGTAGTGTGTTACATTTGATCACCTTTGCTATTCCTAATCATCAATGTAAGTGAATTATGGTTGTATAGAGATCTTACAAATTATAATACATTCTTTAATCCATTTTACTTAGAAATGGGGAGACTTCAATGTGAAGAATGTGGTTCTAGTGTTACAAGAAGCAGAAATTGATAAATGTTTGAAGAGGAAAAAGAATTCGAATGAAAAAGTGAAGGATGAAGATAAAACTTTTGTAGCCTTTGAGATTGATTCTATACCCGAGAGACGTCCGTTTTTTTTGTCAAGGGACTTGGTGTATGCACGAACATCGGGTAGTGAATCTAAACCATTTAAGGTAATAATCCTTGGCTTCCCACTTGATCTATTAAATTATTTTATTGTGGCTACTTTTGAAATTTGATCATTTATGAGAATCTTACGTACGTATCTGTTACTTATTTTTTTCGTAACTAGACTTTCGGTTAAATTTCTCAAGAATTGTTGAATTCTTAAAGTCTGAGAATATGTTCATTTGTTCAAACCGAATTACAGAAACTTTTCTTATTCTTGATAACTTATGCTGTAATATAAAAGACACTATATCAGAGAGAAGAGGAAATTACAAAAGTACACTAGCATAAAAAAAGTTTCAAAGCAATTGTAAAGATAATTGATTCATCCTGAAATATAAAGATTGCAAAATATTTTGATAAAACCTAAAACAACTTCATAAAGATACAAATAGTTAAGTGCCAGAATGTAATTTCTGATAAGACTTCTCTACTCAACAGTTCAGAACTTAATTTGGCTCTCAGGCATCACTCACTGTAGATAATTCAACATATATATCCACCAATGACAAAATTAATCTGCTGTTATAAGTTTAGAATCTCTACTCATTTTACTCTGAAAATGCAAAACCACTGTTTTATTTTCTCCACAAAGTTGTCATAGATATTAAAACCAGATTTTCTCCACAAAATCTGCTGTCATAGATATCCCTCCACATTACACACATTTTCACTTAGTTGTTCATACTAGCAAATATTAAAGCCCGATGGGTACAGTCTTCTTGCCTAAGATAGAAAATTATTATTTTTTCATCCACAAAGTTCTGACTTCTGACCAAAACAATGAACTTCTGAGTCAGACTTCAAATCCTCAATTCAGTTAGACCTCTCCATCTATTTGCAATTTATTGCCCTTACTTCGTGAGATCATTATTTGGTATTTTATTGGCTATTCTTATTTATTAGTATATGGCATACTTTTGTTCTTGAATGCTATATAGGGCATCATTCATCGTGTATTGAAGAGCACAAAAGTTCTTGTTGAATTTGGTGATGACTTCTTTCGTAAGCATCATCCATCCTGCCGATATGACATCAGCTTCTCATTCAATAGGGTCTGCTTAAAGAGAGCTCACCAAGCAGTTGAAGATGCATCTGTTCCTTTGTTTCAAAATTTCCTTTTTCCTTCTTGTACCTCCCAAAGGAGCATCGCCACTCCACTATCTGTGCTTTCAGCCAATCAAAAACTGGATCGTTTTTCTGTTATTCAGCTAATTTTAAGAATTCGAAGACCTCCACCTTTTCTTGTAAGAGGCCCACTTTGTGTAAAAGGTTCACATTCCTTATCTTGCACAGGAGTACTTGTGAGAGACGCAATATCTAAAATTTGTCAAACATCTCCAGATTGTCGGATTCTTGTCTGTGCACCCATTAACGAGACATGTGACGCGCTGACAACGAGTTTACAAAATGTTATTCCAGATTCAGATTCATGTTTGTTTAGAGCCAATGCTGCTTTCAGAGAGAGAAACGAGGTCCCCATTGACATCCTTCCGTCATGTCTCTATAAAGGGGTGTGTTTCACCTGTCCTTCATTGCAGGACCTTAAGCAATATAGAGTGATCATATCAACTTACATCAGCAGCTTTCGGCTGCAAAATGCAGGGATAGCCGCGGGGTATTTTAGCCACATTTTTTTGTTGGATGCTACATCAGCCACAGAGCCTGAGACAATGGTGGCATTGATCAATTTTGCTAACGACAACACAGCGGTCATAGTGACGGGGACACCTGGAAACTGTCCAGGTTGGATTCGCTCTGACATTGGAAGGAAGCATGGATTGTGGAAGTCATACTTTGAAAGACTTAGTGAAAGCAAACTATATATGACGTTGGATCCAATGTTCATTGCAGAACTAGATGACAACTTTAGTGGATTGTCATATGTTTAATTTATAATTTGTAACTGCTCATTTGTAAGTTTTTGTCATTTGCTTATGTATATTTTGGTTAGGGAAAACTATCTTGTGCCGCTCAACCTTTGAAAGTTTAATATTTTACGTGTTTCCCTATTGTCCTGCAACGTAGTGAAATATTAAAATTTTATTTAATAAAAATAATTTATAAATTAATTAAAATTTTATAAATTATACGTAATTTAAAATAATATTACTTAAAATAACATATAATTTTATAATTATTTAAATAAATTTATTTATTAAATATTATTAATTTAATTAAATAAATTTATAAATAAAATTATTTAACTTATTAAATATATTAAAAATAATTTCAACTTTTATTTTAGAACTGTAGTCTAATATAATTTTATTACATCAACTTTAAAACATAACAAAATATGTCTTCAATTTTTCACAAAAAGTGAAAACGTTAAATATATGGTGGCTATGCAACCCATCTTTGATGGGCACCAATGAAATATCTACTTGGCCCAATAAGAGAGCTCCAAATGAAAAGGAAGTAGATCCAAAAGTTATGTCCAAAATAATATAATATAACCCGTAAAATTGTTATTGAATCCCAAATCCTTTTTTATTTATAAAATTATCTTAATTTTTGTGAAACTTTTTTTTTTCTTTTAACATTATACTAATTGTAAAAAAATTATTAAATTGTTCTAAATTTATAAGTACAATTTAACGAATAATCTAAACTATATATATATATATATATATATATATATATATATATATATCATGTCACATAATGATACATTTCTATGTTTTATTTTATAGCAAAATTATAATATATTTTATAATTAAATTTTAAAAGCAACTATATATGCAAATATAATTTAAAATAACATATAATTTGAATAAAAAAAATATAATAGTTAAAATAAAAGTATAATAATTTACCTACAAATATAACTTAACTAATAACTTAGTAAGTGTAACACAAAAATATACTATAAATTTATATGTAAGAGTTATAAAAAAAGAAAAATTATTAATAATTTTTTTTATGATTCCCTTATCATGGGCATAAATCAAAATGACTAAATTTCTCTAATAAATAAATAATATGGACAGTACTTCTTCAATTGAAATGAGAGGGAGTAAAGTGCTCTATTTAATAAATTAAAGTGACTTAAAAATTAATTAACGCTGGAACAATTAAACCGTTTTCTTGAATAAATTGGAAGGATTAAATGCAATAAAATAAATTTTTATTCATAATTTTAATTTTTAATTATATAAATATTATATTGAAAAATATAATAATTTACTTATGAATATAAAATGATTAATTACATGATTATTCAAATAGTTAATTTAAAGTTGGCTCAACTGATAATACTTTTGCAATCACTTTTATTACGTGAATTCAATTTTTTTTTGAAATAAGAAATTCAGATCGGTGGTCAACCATCTTCAAAGAGATCATTCGGCACTTAGCCTTCTGAGTGCATCTCCTCCCACCTCTTGATAAGCTCCGTTACCGTCTTTACACCAACTTGTTGAACGCATGTAAAGTTTGATAAATGTGTATGTAGAGTTGAAGAAGAATTTTGAGTATACCATCGTAAAGATGAGACAGATTAACGATTCAATAAAAATTACATTAAAAAAATAATAATCAAATTTAATTAAAATTTGAGTTATAAGTTTTAAATCTTGAACAAATAAAATAAAAAATGTTAAAAAAAATAAATTTTTAAATGACGAGTCCACCCCCCCCCCACACACCCACGCACGCAGATGCACGTGCGCACGCACACACAAAAATAGAATAAGAGTATGTTTGACAAGTTAAATAAATTAGTTTATAACGTATTTGACTAACTTATAAACTTGTTTGACCAAATTAGAAGTGTTTGATAAACAAACTTATTTGAGTAACTTATAGCATATTATCATACGCTACTTTAAGTAGCGTATAGCTTATAGCGTATAATTTTTATAATTTTTTTTTTATTCTTATTATTTTATTTAAATTCCAACACTATCCTACTTACAAAATATCATTGTTTTTACTATGTTCAAACAACATTCAAATTACATATCCTATGATGAACTTTCATATATTATTGATAGTGATATAAAAAATAAAAATTTAGAAACATCTACTAAGATAAAAGAGATTCGTAACAATATTATTAATTTATTATGGGACACTATATAATATATTTATTTTGTATTTTTTGAGATTACATAATAAAGTGTAATTACTAACAAAAAATGATAAATTTTATATAAGTATATTTTTTTATGTCATTTTACATTTATTAACTAATTCAATAGATAATTTTACCAAATACTTATAGTTTAATAAATTAGTTTAACAGCTTTCTATTAAAAATTAATTTTTTAACTTTTAATTAATTTTTAAACTTTTAATTAAATTATCAATTATTTTTATTAAACATAATCTAAGTAAACTCTACATATAAACCACTCAGAGGGGATCCATTCCCCCACTAAAAGTGCACAAATGTGGTGTACACAGTAATTTATTCTTTATTTCGTTGGAAAGATTTTATGGTACCCATCGCGCCCGCGAGCACACACACAAGTAGAATAAGTAAACTCTACATATGGACCACTAAGAGGGAATCCATTCCCCCACTAAAAGTGCACAAACGTGGTGTACGCAGTAATTTATTCTTTATTTCGTTGGAAAGATTTTATGGTACCCATAATTTATAAAATGTCCTGTTTAACGTTGACGTTGGCCGTCCAAATTCATCAAAACGTCTGCTTTAATTTTTACTTCTTTTTAAATTACTTTTTTTTAGAATCTTTTTTTATAAAAAAAACGCAATAACCAAAAAGTAATATTTAAAAGCCTCTCTGATCGAACTACTTTAAAAAAGAAAAAGATGCTTGAAAAAGCCTTTTGATACGTTTTCATTTAAAAGAAATTAGAAGTACTTCACAAGCAAGTCTCCCTAATAGTTTTTGTCTTTTACTCTTTGGCAAGTCAGTTTAAGAGAATACTGCGCATGCAATTTTCCCAGCAAGTGTTTCCTTCGCGGAGTAACGCCTTCAAGAACATCCGGGAGCATGTACTGTGTTTTTCTTCTTCTTTAGTTTATCACTTTTTTATTTTCTGTTTTGTGTAAGTTTTGAATTTTCATTTTGGCACTTACCTATCGCCATTGCCTTGACGCTAGTTTCAAGTGATATTTCGTTGCTAATCCCATTTTTCTGTATGTTGGCTAGTTTTATTTTGGCACAGATCTAATCTGCAGTAACCTTGAAGCTGATTTTAGTGACTGCTATTGAAAGTCAGAAGATCAAAGGAAGAAACACTTTTTTTTTTCCTGTTCTAATCAATCTCATTAAATTTTTTAGTGGTTGAAATATCATGAATTAGTTTGGTTAAGTTGATAAACAGGATTTTCCATCACAACCTTCTTTGACTTGGCAAATCCCTTGTAGTCAGCCAATTTTTTTTGCTAGAGCTAAGAAACTACGTGAAATTTAAATAAACCATAAATTTTCACTCTACCATTTAGCCATGGATAACCAACGCTATTGTATTTTTAGACTGTCTGTAACATTATCTTTTGCTTTATTTGCTCATTTAATGGACACTAAATTCTGGTCTAATTGCCATTTCTTTATTTGCTTAAGGGGTTTACTGCATGCATTTTCCGAAATATTGCAAAGCATTCTGGGTGTCGAAGAAAGAAGTGACAATGTAGGGCCCGTTCCCAACTGTAACAGATCATTGGTCAGGACTTGCGATGTCTATCAGAGTTCAAGTAGTATTAGTCCTTCCCCAACTATACCATCTTATAACCAATCTGGATTTGATAAAAAATACCAGCTTTCTACTAGTTCATCTTCTTCGTCAAATCCCTCAACATCTTCATCTAAATCATCTATTTCTTCCCACAGAGCACCTAGTGAGTTACCACAATCTTCATCTCCGGTTTCTTACCTGAACTCACAGCCACCTTCTTCTCCTCTTTCGCCCTCTACATCATTTCCTTCCTTTAAGAGATCAGAATTTTTACCAAGAGTACCTTCATCAACTATTAATGAAGGCTCCAGAGTACCTTGTAGACCATCTTCCACTCCCAAGTGTCCAACCAATTCATCAACTATTAATGAAGGCTCTGGAGTACCTTGTAGACCATCTTCCACTCCCAAGTGTCCAACGATTTCATCGACTATTAATGAAGGCTCTGGAGTACCTTGTAGACCATCTTCCACTCCCAAGTGTCCAACCAATTCATCAACTATTAATCAATTCTCTGGAACACCTTGTAGACCATCTTCCACTCCCCACTGTCCAACCAATTCATCAACTATTAATCAATTCTCTGGAACACCTTGTAGACCATCTTCCACTCCCAACTGTCCAACCAAGCTGCCATCTGGTTCAGAGAAACCATCATTATTGCCCACAAAATTCTCTCAAACTGCTTCCAGGTCATCTGAATCTCTGGCTGGACCAAATTTGCATTCCCCAATAACTCCTCAAATCTCCAAGTCAGTTCTACGTGTAGCTCCATCTAATGCAACCGAGACAGAGGGGAAGACAAATTATGTGTGGGTTGAAGAATCACCTATATATGCCATACCCAAGGAGATCAAATCTTTGGTTGAGAAAGACAAGGTACCTCAAATTCTGAAGCAACCATTATCTCCCTCAACATATAAGGATTACTTTGCTGCCCTGCTTTATGCTGAGGAATTCTATTTAGAGGTAACACTAAATAACAATTTATTTCTGGTTTTTGTTTTATTTCCTACCTTATCCCTTGAGTAAATAATCATATTTTAGTGAAAAATTCTGTTTGTGTATAGTCCTATTATCAAGTTGTATCTATGCAAATTGTTGTTGAGTATAGAGTCATTGTAAGCTCAAGGGATTGCAATGAGAATTTGGCAAAAGATCCTGTCTGAGCCGTTTTGACTTCTCTTGTATGTAAAATTTCAATGGAGATGGATAGTATATTTTATCTAGAAACTGTAAAAGTATGTATGACTTAAGAAAAAGAAGTCATCTCACAATATTTTGCAATACAATAATATCCACTACTGAATTTTGCTTTTGGAATTCTAAGTGCAGAAAACGAGTTCATTTCTATCCCGGTCTTGTCTAACTCTTCATACTCATGAACCACTTGAGATTGTTTACTTCTTTAATTCAATATGATTTTATAACAAAGTTATGTTATTATTTATTGAATTTTTAGGAGATTACTATATGGAAACAATATTGGATAAAAATAAATACTCTGGAAGTAAGAAAATTTGTTGACTAAGGCGTGAAATGACTTACATCTAATATGTCTGAACGGAGAATTGATTTTGGGCCAATTTAAATTGGTAGGTTGGATTTTTGCTAACCTCTATACTATTTGGATATTGAATACTGATATCTATTCTGTTCTCCTCTTGGTTCCTTTTTATTGGGAGAAATATTATGGGAAAAACTTTTGGGGTTTGTTTTTGGGTAAAGTAGATGGAAGCCAAATTCAGATTGGAAGGAAATTAGAAGGGATTTTAGTTGGAGAGGAATTGAGTTGGGTTAACTAGGAAGTTTAAACTATCTAACATTAGGGAAAGCATCTTTGGTAGAGGATGGATATAGTAATTAATGACTAGTTCTATTCTTCGTGGAACTTGAATTGATAAGATTGGGTGGCAGAGGATGAATCCTATTCATATTATTTCTTTTTCTTTTTATTTCTCCTTGCAATTGTCCTCTTGAAACTGAGTTTTAGTTGACTAAGAAGTGCTTGACATAACTGATATTGTAGCAGAAGAAAGGAATCATCTTGGTCTAAGGTTAGGACTCAGTAAAGGTATCCTACAAAGAAAGCTTGACTTCACAAAATTCATTTCAAGTTTTGGAGCAAAGTCAAAACTGAGATGCTTGCGTAGTGGAGGCCTCTTTTGGGAGTGGGTTGCATCTAATATGACATGCTAAAGATAACATGTTACTGCATTACAATTTGGTATTCAGTATTCTTGTATTTGATTTGCAATTGAAGAAAATAATTTTGGGTTATTAAGTTGAAATAAGAAAAAAAATTGCAAAATAGTTGTGGTGTGTTACATTTGATTACCATTGCTATTCCTAATCATCAATGTAAGTGAATTATGGTTGTATAGCGATCTTACAAATTATAATACATTCTTTAATCCATTTTACTTAGAAATGGAGAGAATTCAAAGTGGAGAATGTGGTTTTGGAGTTTCAAGAAGCAGAAATTTATAAATGTTTGAAGGGGAAAAAGAACACGAATGAAAGAGTGAAGGATGAAGATAAAACTTTTTGTAACCTTTGAGATTGATTCTATACCAGAGAGACGTCCGTTTCTTTTGTCAAGGGACTTGGTGTATGCACGAACATCGGGTAGTGAATCTGAACCATTTCAGGTAATAATCCTTGGCTTCCCACATTATCTATTGGATTATTTTATTGTGGTTACCTATGAAATTTGATCATTTATGATAATCTTAGGTACTTGTCTGTTATTTATATTTTTCGTAACTAGAATTTTGATCAAATTTCTCAAGAATTGTTGAATTCTTAAAGCCTGAGAATATGTTTATTTGTTCAAACCGAATTACACAAACTTTTCCTATTCCTGATGACTACATTAGAGAGAAGAGGAAATTACAAAAGTACACTAGCATAGAAAAAGATCCAAAGCCACTTTAAAGATAATTGATTCAGCCTGAAATATAAAGATTGCAAAATATTTTGATAAGACCTAAAACAACTTCATAAAGATACAAATAGTTAAGTGCCAGAATGTAATTTCTGATAAGACTTCTCTACTCAACAGTTCAGAACCTAATTTGGCTCTCAGGCATCACTCACTGTAGATAAGTCAACATATATATCCACCAATGGCAAAATTAATCTGCTTTTATAAGTTTAGAATCTCTACTCATTCTACTCTGAAAATGCAAAACCACTGTTTTATTTTCTCCACAAAGTTGTCATAGATATTAAAACCAGATTTTCTCCACAAAATCTGCTGTCATAGATATCCCTCCACATTACACACCTTTTCACTTAGTTGTTCATACTAGCAAATATTAAAACCAGATGGGTACAGTCTTCTTGCCCAAGATAGAAAATTATTATTTTTTCATCCACAAAGTTGACTTCTGACCAAAACAATAAACTTCTGAGTCAGAATTCAAATCCTTAATTCAATTACACATCTCTATCTATTTGAAACTTATTGCCCTTACTTCTTGAGATCATTATTTCGTATTTTATTTTCTATTCTTATTTATTAGTATATGACATACTTTTGTTCTTGAATGCTATACAGGGCATTATTCATCGTGTGTTGAAGAGCACAAAAGTTCTTGTTGAATTTGGTGATGACTTTTTTCGTAAGCATTATCCATCCTGCCGATATGACATCAGCTTCTCATTCAATAGGGTCTGCTTAAAGAGAGCTCACCAAGCAGTTGAAAATGCATCTGTTCCTTCGTTCCATAATTTCCTTTTTCCTTCTTGTACCTCCCAAAGGAGCATCGCCACTCCACAATCTGTGCTTTCAGCCAATCAAAAACTTAAAATGGATCGTTTTTCTGTTATTCAGCTAATTTTAAGAATTCGAAGACCTCCACCTTTTCTTGTAAGAGGCCCACTTTGTGTAGAAGGTCCACGTTCCTTATCATGCACAGGAATACTTGTGAGAGACGCAATATCTAAAATTTGTCAAACATCTCCAGATTGTCGGATTCTTGTCTGTGCACCCATTAACAAGACATGTGACACGCTGACAACGAGTTTACAAAATGTTGTTCCAGATTCAGATTCATGTTTGTTTAGAGCCAATGCTGCTTTCAGAGAGATAGACGGGGTCCCCATTGACATCCTTCCGTCATGTCTCTATGAAGGGGTGTGTTTCACCTGTCCTTCATTGCAGGACCTTAAGCAATATAGAGTGATCTTATCAACTTACATCAGCAGCTTTCGGTTGCAAAATGCAGGGATAGCCGCGGGGTATTTTAGCCACATTTTTCTGTTGGATGCTACATCAGCCACAGAGCCTGAGACAATGGTTGCATTGATGAATTTTGCTGATGACAACACAGCGGTTATAGTGACCGGGGCACCTGAAAACCGTTCAGGTTGGATTCGCTCTGACATTGGAAGGAAGCATGGATTGAGGAAGTCATACTTTGAAAGACTTAGTGAAAGCAAACTATATATGACGCTGGATCCAATGTTCATTGCAGAACTAGATGACAACTTTAGTAGATTGTCATATGTTTAATTTATAATTTGTAACTGCTCATTTGTAAGTTTTTGTCATTTGCTTATGTATATTTTGGTTTTGGGAAAACTATCCTGTGCAGTGTATATGTAACATACCGAACAACCTTTCAAAGTTTAATATTTACCTATTTCCCTGTTATGTATTCTAGTTTTTTTTTTGTTTTTTTTTTATTCTATTCTTTATCTTTTCATATGTTTTTTGAGATAATATTATCTTCCTTATAAGAAGAAGTAATTAATATTTTATAGGAATTAAGATTTTACTAACCAAACGAAATAAACTGATAAAATAGAATTTAAATTTCTATTTTATCTATTTGTTTTTGCAAACCAAACAGAACTTAAGTAGTTTTAATTTTTTTTTTTAAATATTTTCATGATAAAAATTTAGTTGATGATCTTTGAATTCTTTTCTAATCGTTTAATCTTCTACTATGATAATAAGTTTAATTATAAGATATTCGTTGCCTGGTTTTATGGTGCTTTTAATAGGACAAGTGTATAACATTCTTCTGATTATATTTAGAGTTCTATATAAAGAAATCGCATTTTGTACTCAAAGTGATTACAAAAAATATATATATACTTCTTAAAGAACTAGAGTTATGAAATATGAGATAATTCCTGAAGAACTATAATGTTTTGGTATTATTTTAATTTTCATCTCTTATCTCTCTCTCTCTACATATATCTTTTTATCTCTAACTATTTTCAATTTTGTATATAACACAAATGATGTTAGCTGTACAATATTTTTTTTAATAATCTTAGTAATTAAAATGTGATTGCATTTAAATTTAAGTAAACCTACTTTAAAAAATATGCATCGATTCAGATGAACACAACTACCTACAATAATTTTAAATTTTTTTAATTAAGTAAATAGTATCATTAAAATAAAAAGAGTAGTCTCCATAGTTCAGCATCCCATTTTTATTTGCACATAAACATCTTTGACCTTGAGTGAGTCAACATATATGGCTGTTGGTACGTTAAAAAATTTATCATTATGGTAGCTTAATTTGCTCCCAATTTATTCATGAGCGATTCTACTTATTAGATAGATTTTAAATTTGATTTTATATAAAATTTAGTTGAATTTTAAATCACTTAGACATTTTACAAATTAATATAAATTAGGTTAGCAATTCAATTACCAATAAATAAGTCTTGGGGAAACAATTTTAATATTTATACTAACATGAAAAAAAAGTCTAATCAATTAAAAGAGTACAAAAAGGCCAAGATACCCTATGTTCAATTGAAGCAAAGGCAAAGGCAAATTCAAATAGTTAAAGGAAATTAATGATAAATGGACAATACAAACATAGATCTATGAGACATTTCTTATATATTTTTGTAAATATGAAGCCATTTTTGTATTTAATTTTGTTTTTATCTTTCTTTTGAATTGACCAAAAAAAAAACCATTAGTTATCACCTAAGACTAAAAGAGACAAAACTAATCTATAATAAAACACTAGTAGTTATGAATGGCCTAGAATGAGAGAAAAAACTCCTATTTATTATGAAAATAATATGTAAACTTGTCATTCAAGTGATAGGTAAATTTAAATTCAACTATCAAGAAACTTTTGTAGAGATTTTTGTAATATTAAGAGTTCAAATTTATAAAAATAAAAAAAATTGGTAGAAAAATATAACTTCAATATTTTCTCAACAAAAATAGTGATAAATTAAAAAAAAAAAGTATAGGAATATATGATCAGAAAACAAAGAGTAGTGCAATTGACATGTGGTTGCCTCCAAATTCAACTGATTCTATTTGAAATTTTTTTGTCTGAGATTGGCTGAATTCAATATAATCCACCTGAAGAACTTGATGCCTACAAATGGAGAGCAATGGAATCAAGTTAGCTGTAAGATGATAGACGGTCAACACTATGACTTCAACGCTCGTCCAAAAAAGAAAAAGAAAACACTGTGACTCCAACAATTATTTTAGCTGTAATTTTTATGATTTTATAAAATGTTTAGAGAGAGAAAATATAGTGAGATAAACAGAATAACAATAATAATATAGACACCTGAAAACAATAGTAAAATCTTTTTATGCTCTAATAAATGAGTAAGTCTTTAGAATATCATAAATTTTATTTGATAAAAATAATTTATAAATTAATTGAAAGTTTATAAATTATACATTACTTGAATAATATATAATTTATAAACTTTTAATTAATTTAAATTATTTAAACAGTATATGGTCAATTAAGCTATCATGACACAGGTGGAGGTTGCTTCCTGTGTGTTAGGGTACCCAGTAATGCTTTTAGGAAAACTCCTTAATAGGTGGATCCATTGAATGTTATAAGAGTTTTACTTATATAAATATCATTTTTTTCAAAAATAAAACCCAAACTGCATCGTTGCTCAAAACAAAAATCCAGAAGTTTAGAAAGAAAAAAAAGAAGTCAAAGACCCAGGATCGAGCGTTGACTGCGTAATCACCAAGACACTAAGTGTATTTTTATTGAATAATAATAATTGCATCTCTCTGGTTGGTAAAACCGTGTACCCCAAGAACATATATATAATCAAACATGTATTTGTTTAACAAATAAACAAAGTTAGCAGGAAGCATAATACTAAGTTGACTGACATGATAATTGAATAAGTTAATCAAGAGGGAATAAATAACTCTAATATCATTATGAACCATGAAGTTGTCAACAAGCCATCATTCTTCAGCGTGTTGAACAAGGTTTGAGGATCTTATATAAATAATAGGATCATACGTGGGTCCTTTGAAAAGCAGAACTGAGTTGAGCTCCCTGTATCTGGGCGTGCGCCAAATAGTAAGTGGGAGGTCCAGAAGAAGGCCAAAAAGAAGAGCCAGGGAAGTAGCAAGAGACCAGAAAAATGAGCTCAAAATTGAACATGAACAAAGCTATCTTTCTTCATGCCCTTTTGGGGATTTTTGTAGGTGCCATTTTGAGCTCATGCATGAAATTTAAGTCTGAGAATGAATGCAGTTTCTGGGGTGAGTTTAGCTCTGTTTATTAAATGCTTTCTTTTTCCAACAATACAATGTTTCAGTTCCCTGTTCTGCATAAAAGTAATGCTTATATGATCTTTTCCTATCTCAATGAGCAGCAAAATCATTGGTCAACATAGCAAGAACCATTTACAATGGCTTCCTCATTCTGGGAATTAAAGTTCTGCTCCATCTTATCTTGAGGTGTCTGGATCAGAAATCACTTGCATCCTACACCATGCTTATGCCATTTTGGGTGGCATTCACACTGTCACTCTTCTATACGTCAGACCATTCAGCTGTATGAACAAAAATCTCAGATACTGACAATTGCATTCAAAATAAGTAATTCTTTGGTACACTTGGTGTGACTAGACAGGTAGACTAAGCCAATGAGAAGCAGCCATGCGGACATGTCATACTTTCAATGAAGCCTACCCCTCAAAGTCATATTTTCAATGACGCCTCTCCCTCAAATGTCTACATGTTTAATTTCCATTGACTTAGTCTATTTATCTTTTATACACTAAGTGTACTTAAAGAATTTCTGATACTTCTCTTCTCATTCTCTTCCCTTGCTGGATGAGGCTTCCATTGTCAGCCAAGCAACCTTCAGAAAGCAAGGGAAGGTCCACTATAACTTTGCTTAATTGCCAGGAACAGCTCTGAATCAAGTTGACATTTGTAGCATGGATTGGCTTATTCAAATCATGCCTGTAGAATGGAATGTCCAAAGTAGAAGGTTAGGCTATAGACAAAAGGTGGAAGAAATAAGATTGAAAGGAGGGAGACAATAAATAGGAAAGCTAATGAACCAGGAATGATCTGCTTAGTTCTCTTAATTTCAACCTCTATGTCAAAAAGAGTTACCCACTTCAATTGTGTAAATGCTGCCAATAAGGAATTCGTCATATTTTCATCTATAAGGAAAAGTAACATATGTTATGCCAATTTACTAATCCTATCTTGTCTGAAATCTGCATGCAACTTTAGCATACTGAGAGGCCCCAATTGAGCAATAATGTTAAATTTAAATGTATTCTATTATGAGGAAGAGCGAAACTGCATGACCTTGAATCCTGCTATAAAACTCCAATAGCACCTTTCTTCATCCTCTTTTTAAAGAATGATCTTAAATGAAACATGAAGTAGTAATCTAATATATTTTGTAGAACTAGATATAACACTCAAATAATTCAAATTTTGCAATTATAAAGAACATTAACATTGCATCAATCAAATGTGATAAGCAATTCAGCTTCATTTTGGCGTTAAAAATTTCAGTCAACAACTTGAGACATAGAAGTTCCAATTCAATGCAAAGGGGAAAGGAAAAAAGAGAATAATTTATAATGTGAATAGTCTCCCCAGGACATGGATTTCGTTAACTATAGTCTCTGCAGGCAACTCGGTTGAATGTGTTCATCCTCATGAATAATCAAAGAAAAAACATAATCTGATTCTTGAAAATGATCAAACCTTAGAAAAATTTGATCTTACCAAGAAAAGCATTCTCCTCCCTGCCCTTCATCAGTTTGTGATTCAGCAGTCTGTGATATACATACACCAGAAGCAAATAATGAAGGATCACAGTTGTGAAAATACTTTCTTGAAGCTATAATGTCTTGATAATGTCTCAGGATAGGCTTCCAGAAGGCGAAGCCTTAAATGTTTTAAAGATTTTGTTATGCAAGCCAAACATGGTTAGTTCATAATTAGCTACAGTAAGTAGATTCCAAATGAGATCCCTATTTGTGCTAAATCCAGAATCAACAGCTCCAGTCAACGAGTTGTGTTCAACATCTTGGTTGAAATATAAGTAATGACCAAAAATGCTAGTGTCTGAGAAAAACCATAACTATTAACACAAGAAATTTTTATTTTCAGTCAACATGTAGACATCAGATAATTTTTTAGTGATATCATCCTTAGTATGTACACATGACTATGTGGCATGATATATACAATAACAATAACAACTAAATCTTTTCTTATTAGGTGGGATCGGTGGCATGATATATAATAAAAGAAAATATTAGAATAATTCATATATTATTTTAAAGTGAAATTAGATGAATAGTTGGGGTGCAAAATTGTACATGAACAAAGCTAGCTGTCTTCATGCCCTTTTGGGACTTTTAGCCATTGCCATTTTCAGCTCATGCATGAATTTTCAGGCAGGGAAATAATACAGTTTCTGGGGTTAGTTAATCTTAGCATATAAAATGCCCCAATTTTGCCAAGTTCAGCTCTTGTTCTGCATAAAAGTAATGATTATATGGTCCTTCTATATGAATGTGCAGCAAAATCATAGGTCACTATAGCAAGAACCATTCACAATGGCTTCCTCATTCTGGAAATCATATTTCTGCACTACTTTTCTTGAGGTATGTGGATCAGAAGTCACTTGCATCCTACACCATGCTTCTGCCATTTTGAGTGGCATTCACAACATCACTTTCCTACCAAAGAATTTCTCATACTTTTGTTCTCTTCTCTTCGCTGGGTGGAAGAGGCTTCCATTGTCAGAAAAGCACCCTTCAAAAAGCAAGGGAAGGCCGGCTACAACTTGCTTAATTGCCCAGCATAGCCTTGAATCGAGAGGGCACTTGTAGCATGGTTTGGTTTTTTTCCAAATCGTGCCAGGTAGAATGAATTATCTAAAATAGAAGATTAGTCTTTAGATCAAAGGTGAAGCTAGGACATGGATAGGGGAAAGAAAAAAAAAATGAAAGAAGGATACCAAAAAAAGAAAGCCAAGGAAAAGAAACAATATGTACAGTTCTGTCAATTTCAAACTACAGATCACAAAGACCTACCAAATTTTCATTGGTCCATCACACCACCTGGCTCAGGAAAAAAAAATAAGACTCCCACAATAATTTAATTCATGGTGCAACTTATTGGGGAAAAAAGTACATGTATCAATTGTACATGCTGTAGTTAGAAACAGATCCTACTTTAATATATATTTTAGACATGTTATATTAGATTGGATATTTTAAATTAATAAAATTGTAATTTTTTATTATTATGCATGTATTTGAATATACATGAGAGGTTTGTCATTTTTTTTCATTCATAAACTACGAAATTTTTTATTTGTTTATTATTAGTTAGTGAATTTGTAATTAACACATCATTTCTAGACATTAACTTAGTAAAATATTTTCATATAAGAGAAAACATATCTCCATCAATGAATGTTCCATGGACTCGTATTCCTCTGGCTTATCAAGGAAAAGCCTACGGTTACCCTTCCTAAGAAGTAAAAACTGTGATTCTACCTTTTGACAGTTTCTATACAACTTCAGTGGTTCATAAAGGGAGCGGTCACTTGTTAACTATTCAAATCTATACTGAATACAAAACTCCTTATATGAATCAAAACCTTTTTGCCATTTAGATATTTGCCTCTTTAATACATTGTACGCCTTTAAACTCTTGGGTTCAAACTTCCTAACAGGAGCATTAAACCTCAACTCAACAGGGCAAAGATCATCAAATATTTCTTGACCAACCGACTCAGTCTTCTCACTGGAAACAATCTTCTCCAGAACATGAAAATTTGATGCATAAATCTTATCCTGATAAATAAAGTTCCCAAGAACAAGGTTAATAGAAAAAACACCTGAATGCACCTGGATGGTATATCCTGATAAATATTTCTTGTTGAATTTGGTGATGACTTCTTTCGTAAGCATCATCCATCCTGCCGATATGACATCAGCTTCTCATTCAATAGGGTCTGCTTAAAGAGAGCTCACCAAGCAGTTGAAGATGCATCTGTTCCTTTGTTTCAAAATTTCCTTTTTCCTTCTTGTACCTCCCAAAGGAGCATCGCCACTCCACTATCTGTGCTTTCAGCCAATCAAAAACTGGATCGTTTTTCTGTTGTTCAGCTAATTTTAAGAATTCGAAGACCTCCACCTTTTCTTGTAAGAGGCCCACTTTGTGTAAAAGGTTCACATTCCTTATCTTGCACAGGAGTACTTGTGAGAGACGCAATATCTAAAATTTGTCAAACATCTCCAGATTGTCGGATTCTTGTCTGTGCACCCATTAACGAGACATGTGACACGCTGACAACGAGTTTACAAAATGTTGTTCCAGATTCAGATTCATGTTTGTTTAGAGCCAATGCTGCTTTCAGAGAGAGAAACGAGGTCCCCATTGACATCCTTCCGTCATGTCTCTATAAAGGGGTGTGTTTCACCTGTCCTTCATTGCAGGACCTTAAGCAATATAGAGTGATCTTATCAACTTACATCAGCAGCTTTCGGCTGCAAAATGCAGGGATAGCCGCGGGTTATTTTAGCCACATTTTTTTGTTGGATGCTACATCAGCCACAGAGCCTGAGACAATGGTGGCATTGATGAATTTTGCTGACGACAACACAGCGGTCATAGTGACTGGGGCACCTGAAAACCGTTCAGGTTGGATTCGCTCTGACATTGGAAGGAAGCATGGATTGAGGAAGTCATACTTTGAAAGACTTAGCGAAAGCAAACTATATATGACGCTGGATCCAATGTTCATTGCAGAACTAGATGACAACTTTAGTGGATTGTCATATGTTTAATTTATAATTTGTAACTGCTCATTTGTAAGTTTTTGTCATTTGCTTATGTATATTTTGGTTAGGGAAAACTATCTTGTGCCGCTCAACCTTTGAAAGTTTAATATTTTACGTGTTTCCCTATTGTCCTGCAACGTAGTGAAATATTAAACTTTTATTTAATAAAAATAATTTATAAATTAATTAAAATTTTATAAATTATACGTAATTTAAAATAATATTACTTAAAATAACATATAATTTTATAATTAATTTAAATTATTTAAATAAATTTATTTATTAAATATTATTAATTTAATTAAATAAATTTATAAATAAATTTATTTAACTTATTAAATATATTAAAAATAATTTCAACTTTTATTTTAGAACTGTAGTCTAATATAATTTTATTACATCAACTTTAAAACATAACAAAATATGTCTTCAATTTTTCACAAAAAGTGAAAACGTTAAATATATGGTGGCTATGCAACCCATCTTTGATGGGCACCAATGAAATATCTACTTGGCCCAATAAGAGAGCTCCAAATGAAAAGGAAGTAGATACAAAAGATATGTCCAAAATAATATAATATAACCCGTAAAATTGTTATTGAATCCCAAATCCTTTTTTATTTATAAAATTATCTTAATTTTTGTGAAACTTTTTTTTTTCTTTTAACATTATACTAATTGTAAAAAAATTATTAAATTGTTCTAAATTTCTAAGTACAATTTAACGAATAATCTAAACTAAATATATATATATATCATGTCACATAATGATACATTTCTATCTTTTATTTTATAGCAAAATTATAATATATTTTATAATTAAATTTTAAAAGCAACTATATATGCAAATATAATTTAAAATAACATATAATTTGAATAAAAAAAAATATAATAGTTAAAATAAAAGTATAATAATTTACCTACAAATATAACTTAACTAATAACTTAGTAAGTGTAACACAAAAATATACTATAAATTTATATGTAAGAGTTATAAAAAAAGAAAAATTATTAATAATTTTTTTTATGATTCCCTTATCATGGGCATAAATCAAAATGACTAAATTTCTCTAATAAATAAATAATATGGACAGTACTTCTTCAATTGAAATGAGAGGGAGTAAAGTGCTCTATTTAATAAATTAAAGTGACTTAAAAATTAATTAACGCCGGAACAATTAAACCGTTTTCTTGAATAAATTGGAAGGATTAAATGCAATAAAATAAATTTTTATTCATAATTTTAATTTTTAATTATATAAATATTATATTGAAAAATATAATAATTTACTTATTGTTATGAATATCTTGTGTGGATATCCATCATCCCGATATTTCAGTTATCCTATCTGATAAGATATTATTTTCAGTAATTATCTAAGAGGATAATTATCACTAGAGAGTTATCCTACAGGTGTATATCACTATTAGGACTCTCTCACCTACTTGTATAAATACCCCCTCATACATGAATGGAAAGAATAGTTCACTCTCTTGTTTCTCTCTTACTTCTCTCTCTCTACTTTTAAGTTATTTCATAACACATTATCAGCATGACGCTCTACCTTTTGTTTCAAGGTTAGTAATCTTTAAATTATATTGCTATTGATTTATTTTATCCTTGAAGGACCATATCAATTTATATACAATTTTTTTATTATTATTTAAATCTCTCTTCCTCTTGCTTCAAAATATATGTCCCTGAAGGACTACATCTATAAGTCCCTGAAAGACTGCATTAAATTATTTGTCCCTAAAGGACTGCACTTATATGTCCCTGAAAGACTGCACCAATTTATGTGCAATTATATGTCCTTGAAGGACTGCACCTATAAGTCTCTGAAGGACTACACTAAATTATATATCCCTAAGGGACTGCATCAATTTATATGTCCCTGAAGGACTACACCAAATTATATGTCCCTGAAGGACTGCACCTATATATCCCAAAAAGACTGCACTTGTATATCCTTGAAGGATTGCACTAAATTATATGTCTCTGAAGGACTACACCTATATATCCCTTAAAGACCTCACCAAATTATATGTTCTTGAAGGACTATACCAACTTATGTGCAAATTCTATTATTTTAGTTTATCCCTGAAGGACCGCAACAATTTCAGTTGCCTCAAGTTTGTCCCTGAAGGACAATGGTTTAGGTATAGCAAGTCTATTTTATCTCTTCTATTAAACTTTATTTTTTTTTTCACTCAGTATATTTATTTAGTTCTTTAATCAATTAATATGTATAGTTGCATGCATTTATTTAATATCTATAAATAATAGTAATTATATCGATAGAAATGTAAAAATCTTTTTATGGTTATGCTTGACTAGGAGATTATGATAAAAGTTGAATATGCCTATTCAATTACAACTTCTTTTAATGAATATGGATGAAGATCATGTATATATGCTCTATGATTTATATTTGTAGAAATCATTGTTATTAGTACATGGTAAGTTAAGTAATGATTAGTATTTATCTCTTAATTAAGGAGAAAGCACATGTCTATGTTGATCGACATTAAATAATTATGCTTACAATACTTTGGCATAAAAGAATGATTTTATTTCTCCTCTTAATAATAGATAGAAGACTACCATGAATTTACATGTCTTAATAAATAGAAGATGTTTATTGACTAGCATTATATTTTATGGAAGTCTTAACATATCGAACCTTACAAAACTCGAATTTCTTTACCATTACCTTCATAAAGGGATGAAAAGTGAGTACATACCATAAAATACCCACTTGTTCTTTGAAAGGTATGACTACTAGAAAAATAAGTTTCATCCAATTGACATTGTTCCATTCCCTGAAGCGAATGTAGCAACATATGACCACTATGGTCATATTCAAATTTAAAGTCGTGGTTATGGTGATTATTCCAGGAACATACCTTCCCACCAGAAGTGGAAAAATTATATGGCTAAAAATCTCAATGATGGCTATGATTTAGATGTTACAAATTCTGTTACTGATCATGATGAAAAAAATTGATCATTTAATTGATGATAATAGTATTCAAAAATAAACTCTTTGTATAATTTCTATGATGTTAAACTTTAGGGTTTCCCTTTTTCAGTACAATTTATTCTTTAAAGTTGTTATTTTATTTTATGTACTATTTCCTCATATTGACTATTCTTATTTTATTTTTCAATCAAGAATGAATGTTTCCTCTATTGATACCAACATCACTAATGAAGAGACATGTCTCGTTGATAGTGGCACAACTCACACAAGTCTCAAAGATAAAAAGTATTTTTTCTAATTAGTAATGTAAGGAGCTAATGTTAGTACTATATCTGGTAGTACAAAGTTAATTGAAGGCTCTGGAAGAGCTAATATAATGTTACTTGGAGGAACAAAACTGCATATTGACAGAGCTTTATATTCCTCCAAGTCTCTTAGAAACTTACTAAGTTTCAAGGATATCCGCCGAAATGGATACCACATTGAGACAACAAATGAAGGAAATATTGAATATCTTCATATTACAAGTACAATCTTAGGTAACAAATGTATATTGGAAAAGTTACCTACATTTTCCTCCGGATTGTACTATACATATATAAATACAATTAAAATATATGCTATTGCAAACCAGAAGTTTGCAAATCATAATAACTTTGTTATTTGGCATGACCGGTTAGGCCATCCCGGATCAATTATGATGCGAAAAATAATTAAACATTCAAGTGGACATTCATTGAAGAGTCAGCAGATTCTTCAATCAAATAATTTTTTTCATGTTCTGCTTGCTCCCAAAGGAAATTGATTATTCGACCATCACCAGTCAAAGTTATGGGTGAATCACTCACATTTTTAGAAAGAATACAAGGCGATATTTGTGGGCCAATACACCCACCTTGTGGACCATTTAGGTATTTTATGATTTTAATTGATGCATCAACTAAATGGTCACATGTGTGCTTGTTATCATCTCGTAACCTGGCGTTTGCGAGATTACTTGCGCAATTGATTAGATTACGAGCACATTTTTCTGATTTTCCAATTAAGAAAATACGCCTTGATAATGCTGGTGAATTCACTTCCCAAAAATTTAATGAGTATTGTATGTCTATTGGGATTGATGTTGAACATCCTGTAGCACATGTTCATACACAAAATGGTCTTGCAGAATCATTTATTAAACGTCTAAAGTTAATTGCAAGACCATTACTTATGAAGTCAAAACTCCCAATATCTACTTGGGGACATGCAATCTTGCATGCTGCATCATTAATTCGCATAAGGCCAACAAGTTATTATGAACACTCCCCATTACAAATGGTTTTTGGTCAGGAACCAAATATTTCCCATCTAAGAACTTTTGGATGTGCGGTATATGTCCCTATTGCCCCACCACAACGCACTAAGATGGGTCCTCAAAGAAGGTTGGGAATATATGTTGGATATGAATCTCCTTCTATAATAAAGTATCTTGAACCATTAACAGGAGATCTATTCACAGCTCGGTTTTCTGATTGTCATTTTGATGAATCAGTTTTCCCAACATTAGGGGGAGAAAATAAGCAGCTGAAAAGGGAAATTAGTTGGCATGAATTATCACTAACTCATCTTGATCCTCGTACAAAACAATGTGAACTCGAAGTTCAAAAGATAATTCATCTGCAAAATTTAGCCAACCAATTGCCAGACGCATTTACTGACTCAAAAAGAATTACTAAATCACATATACCAGCTGCTAATGCTCCAGTTAAAATTGATGTCCCTGTCGGACAATCCACCATTACAAATAAGCCTGAGACCCGCATGAAGCGTGGTAGGTCTGTTGGTTCCAAAGATAAAAATCCTCGAAAAAGAAAAGGAGCTAAGAATCCAGATGGTCAAATCGAGAATTTAACAACTCCAGAAGAGTCTCCAGAAGAGTTTCAAGACATAATTAATGTTTTAGTTCCAGAAGAAACTCAGGTACCTGAAATTTGTGAAGATGAAGAGATCTCAATTAATTATGTTATGAATGGAATACGATGGAACCAACAAAAGGTCAACGTTGACAATAATTTTGCATATAATATAGCGCGCGATATTTTAAACGATAATGAGGATCATGAACCAAAGTCTGTTCAAGAAAGCAGACAAAGACATGATTGGCCAAAATGGAAAGACGCAATTGAAACAGAGTTAAAATCGCTTGAAAAGCGAAAAGTTTTTGGACCTGTAGTCCTTACACCTGAAGATGTAAAACCAGTTGGATATAAACGGGTCTTTGTGCGAAAAAGAAATGAAAATAATGAAATTGTGAGATATAAGGCAAGACTTGTTGCCCAAGGTTTTTCGCAAAGACTCGGAATTGATTTTGAGGAAACATACTCACCTGTGGTGGATGCAACTACTTTTCGATATTTAATTAGTCTGGCAGTACGTGAAAAACTCGATTTGCGTCTAATGGATGTTGTTACAGCCTATTTGTATGGCTCACTTGATAGTGATATCTATATGAAACTCCCTGAAGAATTTAAGTTGCTTGAAGCATACAATTCCAGTTCTCGAGTAGACTACTCAATCAAATTAAATAAATCACTTTATGTTTTAAAACAATCTGGGCGTATGTGGTATAATCGCCTTAGTGAATACCTATTACAAGAAGGGTATAAAAATGACCCAATTTGTCCATGTATCTTTATAAAACGTTCTGGAAATGAGTTTGCCATAATTGCAGTTTATGTTGATGATTTAAATATTATTGGAACTCCTGAAGAGTTTCAAAAAGCTGTTAATTGCTTAAAGAAAGAATTTGAAATGAAGGATCTTGGAAGAACTAAGTTTTGCCTTGGATTATAAATTGAATATTTAAATAATAGCATTTTTGTGTATCAAGAAAATTATGTAACAAAGATGTTAAAACGATTCTATATGGATAAATCACACCCATTATGTACTCCAATGGTTGTGAGGTCATTAGATGTGAATAAAGATCCTTTCAGACCTCGTGAAAAGGATGAAGAACTACTTGGTCCTGAAGTATCATATCTTAGTGCAATTAGGGCATTGATGTATCTTGCTAGTCATACTCGACCTGATATATCATTTGCTGTTAATCTATTAACAAGATATAGTTCTTCACCTACACGAAGGCATTAGAATGAAGTTAAGCATATACTCCGTTATCTTAAAGGAACAATGGATATGGGCCTATTTTATTCAAATGTACCCGAGTCTGAGCTGATTGGTTATGCGGATGCAGGATATTTATCCGACCCTCATAATGGACGATCGCAAACAGGTTATTTGTTTACATATGGGGGTACCGCAATTTCATGGCGATCTATGAAACAAACTATCTCTGCCACATTAGCTAACCATGCAGAAATTTTAGCATTACATGAGGCAAGTCGAGAATGTGTTTGGCTACGGTCTGTGACTCAACACATATAAGAATCTTGTGGCTTGTCTAAAAAGATGATCCCGACGATCTTATATGAAGATAATGCTGCATGTGTTGCCCAATTAAAAGAAGGGTACATCAAAGGGGATAGAACAAAGCATATATCACCTAAATTCTTTTTCACTCATGATCTTCAAAAGAA
This sequence comes from Gleditsia sinensis, assembly GCA_037074535.1. Classification (NCBI taxonomy): domain Eukaryota; kingdom Viridiplantae; phylum Streptophyta; class Magnoliopsida; order Fabales; family Fabaceae; genus Gleditsia; species Gleditsia sinensis. Next base: position 57,643,216 of record CM073468.1, on the reverse strand, counting down.
TGATGATGTGGATATTCAGCAAATTCGTTCAAGTGATAATCTGGCAGATTTGTTTACTAAAGCACTTCCTACTACAACATATGAGAAGTTGGTATATAACATTGGAGTTCGAAGACTTAAGAATATCAAATGATGTTGTCATATTTATTTTATAGTGTCTTAAAAGAATGATGTACTCTTTTTCCTTCACTAGGTTTTTATCCCACAGGGTTTTTCCTAGTAAGGTTTTAATGAGGCACATTCTTAAGGAATGGACATCCAAGGGGGAGTGTTATGAATATCTTGTGTGGATGTTCATCATCCCGATATTTCAGTTATCCTATCTGATAAGATATTATTTCCAGTAATTATCTAAGAGGATAATTATCACTAGAGAGTTATCCTACATGTGTATATCACTATTAGGACTCTCTCACCTACTTGTATAAATACCCCCTCATACATGAATGGAAAGAATAGTTCACTCTCTTGTTTCTCTCTTACTTCTCTCTCTCTACTTTTAAGTTATTTCATAACACTTATGAATATAAAATGATTAATTAAATGATTATTCAAATAGTTAATTTAAAGTTGGCTCAACTGATAATATTTTTGCAATCACTTTTATTACGTGAATTCAATTTTTTTTTGAAATAAGAAATTCAGATCGGTGGTCAACCATCTTCAAAGAGATCATTCGGCACTTAGCCTTCTGAGTGCATCTCTTCCCACCTCTTGATAAGCTCTGTTACCGTCTTTACACCAACTTGTTGAACGCATGTAAAGTTTGATAAATGTGTATGTAGAGTTGAAGAAGAATTTTGAGTATACCATCGTAAAGATGAGACAGATTAACGATTCAATAAAAATTACATTAAAAAAATAATAATCAAATTTAATTAAAATTTGAGTTATAAGTTTTAAATCTTGAACAAATAAAATAAAAAATGTTAAAAAAATAAATTTTTAAATGACGAGTCCACCCCCCCCCCACACACCCACGCACGCAGATGCACGCGCGCGCACACACACAAAAATAGAATAAGAGTATGTTTGACAAGTCAAATAAATTAGTTTATAACGTATTTGATTAGCTTATAAACTTGTTTGACCAAATTAGAAGTGTTTGGTAAACAAATTTATTTGAGTAACTTATAGCATATTATCATACGCTACTTTAAGTAGCGTATAGCTTATAGCGTATAATTTTTATAATTTTATTCTTTTTTTTATTCTTATTATTTTATTTAAATTTCAACACTATCCTACTTACAAAATATCATTGTTTTTACTATGTTCAAACAACATTCAAATTACATACCCTATGATGAACTTTCATATATTATTGATAGTGATATAAAAAATAAAAATTTAGAAATATCTACTAAGATAAAAGAGATTCGTAACAATATTATTAATTTATTATGGGACACTATATAATATGTTTATTTTGTATTTTTTGAGATTACATAATAAAGTGTAATTACTAACAAAAAATGATAAATTTTATATAAGTATATATTTTTATGTCATTTTACATTTGTCAACTAATTCAATAGATAATTTTATCAAATACTTATAGTTTAATAAATTAGTTTAACAGTTTTCTATTAAAAATTAATTTTTTAATTTTTAATTAACTTTTAAACTTTTAATTAAATTATTAATTATTTTTATTAAACATAATCTAAGTAAACTCTACATATAAACCACTCAGAGGGGATCCATTCCCCCACTAAAAGTGCACAAATGTGGTGTACACGTAATTTATTCTTTATTTCGTTGGAAAGATTTTATGGTACCCATCGCGTCCGCGAGCACACACACAAGTAGAATAAGTAAACTCTACATATGGACCACTAAGAGGGAATCCATTCCCCCACTAAAAGTGCACAAATGTGGTGTACGCAGTAATTTATTCTTTATTTCGTTGGAAAGATTTTATGGTACCCATAATTTATAAAATGTCCTGTTTAACGTTGATGTTGGCCGTCCAAATTCATCAAAACGTCTGCTTTAATTTTTACTTCTTTTTAAATTATTTTTTTTTAGAATTTTTTTTATAAAAAAAACGCAATAACCAAAAAGTAATATTTAAAGAGTAAAGATTTGGTACACTGCCGGTAGATATTTTTTGGTCCATCAGCGGTGTCCAAATTTTGTCATGTGTCCAAAAAAATTTTAAAAAATATTATTTTAGACACATGGTATGATCTGGACACCGTTGGTGGATAAAAAAATATCCACCCACGGTATACCAAATTTTTTCCATATTTAAAAGCCTCTCTGATCGAACTACTTTAAAAAAGAAAAAGATGCTTGAAAAAGCCTTTTGATACGTTTTCATTTAAAAGAAATTAGAAGTACTTCACAAGCAAGTCTCCCTAATAGTTTTTGTCTTTTACTCTTTGGCAAGTCAGTTTAAGAGAATACTGCGCATGCAATTTTCCCAGCAAGTGTTTCCTTCGCGGAGTAACGCCTTCAAGAACATCCGGGAGCATGTACTGTGTTTTTCTTCTTCTTTAGTTTATTACTTTTTATTTTCTGTTTTGTGTAAGTTTTCAATTTTCATTTTGGCACTTACCTATCGCCATTGCCTTGACGCTAGTTTCAAGTGATATTTCGTTGCTAATCCCATTTTTCTGTATGTTGGCTAGTTTTATTTTGGCACAGATCTAATCTGCAGTAACCTTGAAGCTGATTTTAGTGACTGCTATTGAAAGTCAGAAGATCAAAGGAAGAAACACTTTTTTTTTCCTGTTCTAATCAATCTCATTAAATTTTTTAGTGGTTGAAATATCATGAATTAGTTTGGTTAAGTTGATAAACAGGATTTTCCATCACAACCTTCTTTGACTTGGCAAATCCCTTGTAGTCAGCCAATTTTTTTTGCTAGAGCTAAGAAACTACGTGAAATTTAAATAAACCATAAATTTTCACTCTACCATTTAGCCATGGATAACCAACGCTATTGTATTTTTAGACTGTCTGTAACATTATCTTTTGCTTTATTTGCTCATTTAATGGACACTAAATTCTGGTCTAATTGCCATTTCTTTATTTGCTTAAGGGGTTTACTGCATGCATTTTCCGAAATATTGCGAAGCATTCTGGGTGTCGAAGAAAGAAGTGACAATGTAGGGCCCGTTCCCAACTGTAACAGATCATTGGTCAGGACTTGCGATGTCTATCAGAGTTCAAGTAGTATTAGTCCTTCCCCAACTATACCATCTTATAACCAATCTGGATTTGATAAAAAATACCAGCTTTCTACTAGTTCATCTTCTTCATCAAATCCCTCAACATCTTCATCTAAATCATCTATTTCTTCCCACAGAGCACCTAGTGAGTTACCACAATCTTCACCTCCGGTTTCTTACCTGAACTCACAGCCACCTTCTTCTCCTCTTTCGCCCTCTACATCATTTCCTTCCTTTAAGAGATCAGAATTGTTACCAAGAGTACCTTCATCAACTATTAATGAAGGCTCTAGAGTACCTTGTAGACCATCTTCCACTCCCAACTGTCCAACCAATTCATCAACTATTAATGAAGGCTCTGGAGTACCTTGTAGACCATCTTCCACTCCCAAGTGTCCAACGATTTCATCGACTATTAATGAAGGCTCTGGAGTACCTTGTAGACCATCTTCCACTCCCAAGTGTCCAACCAATTCATCAACTATTAATCAATTCTCTGGAACACCTTGTAGACCATCTTCCACTCCCCACTGTCCAACCAATTCATCAACTATTAATCAATTCTCTGGAACACCTTGTAGACCATCTTCCACTCCCAACTGTCCAACCAAGCTGCCATCTGGTTCAGAGAAACCATCATTATTGCCCACAAAATTCTCTCAAACTGCTTCCAGGTCATCTGAATCTCTGGCTGGACCAAATTTGCATTCCCCAATAACTCCTCAAATCTCCAAGTCAGTTCTACGTGTAGCTCCATCTAATGCAACCGAGACAGAGGGGAAGACAAATTATGTGTGGGTTGAAGAATCACCTATATATGCCATACCCAAGGAGATCAAATCTTTGGTTGAGAAAGACAAGGTACCTCAAATTCTGAAGCAACCATTATCCCCCTCAACATATAAGGATTACTTTGCTGCCCTGCTTTATGCTGAGGAATTCTATTTAGAGGTAACACTAAATAACAATTTATTTCTGGTTTTTGTTTTATTTCCTACCTTATCCCTTGAGTAAATAATCATATTTTAGTGAAAAATTCTGTTTGTGTATAGTCCTATTATCAAGTTGTATCTATGCAAATTGTTGTTGAGTATAGAGTCATTGTAAGCTCAAGGGATTGCAATGAGAATTTGGCAAAAGATCCTGTCTGAGCCGTTTTGACTTCTCTTGTATGTAAAATTTCAATGGAGATGGATAGTATATTTTATCTAGAAACTGTAAAAGTATGTATGACTTAAGAAAAAGAAGTCATCTCACAATATTTTGCAATACAATAATATCCACTACTGAATTTTGCTTTTGGAATTCTAAGTGCAGAAAACGAGTTCATTTCTATCCCGGTCTTGTCTAACTCTTCATACTTATGAACCACTTGAGATTGTTTACTTCTTTAATTCAATATGATTTTATAACAAAGTTATGTTATTATTTATTGAATTTTTAGGAGATTACTATATGGAAACAATATTGGATAAAAATAAATACTCTGGAAGTAAGAAAATTTGTTGACTAAGGCGTGAAATGACTTACATCTAATATGTCTGAACGGAGAATTGATTTTGGGCCAATTTAAATTGGTAGGTTGGATTTTTGCTAACCTCTATACTATTTGGATATTGAATACTGATATCTATTCTGTTCTCCTCTTGGTTCCTTTTTATTGGGAGAAATATTATGGGAAAAACTTTTGGGGTTTGTTTTAGGGTAAAGTAGATGGAAGCCAAATTCAGATTGGAAGGAAATTAGAAGGGATTTTAGTTGGAGAGGAATTGAGTTGGGTTAACTAGGAAGTTTAAACTATCTAACATTAGGGAAAGCATCTTTGGTAGAGGATGGATATAGTAATTAATGACTAGTTCTATTCTTCGTGGAACTTGAATTGATAAGATTGGGTGGCAGAGGATGAATCCTATTCATATTATTTCTTTTTCTTTTTATTTCTCCTTGCAATTGTCCTCTTGAAACTGAGTTTTAGTTGACTAAGAAGTGCTTGACATAACTGATATTGTAGCAGAAGAAAGGAATCATCTTGGTCTAAGGTTAGGACTCAGTAAAGGAGCTTGACTTCACAAAATTCATTTCAAGTTTTGGAGCAAAGTCAAAACTGAGATGCTTGCGTAGTGGAGGCCTCTTTTGGGAGTGAGTTGCATCTAATATGGCATGCTAAAGATAGCGTGTTACTGCATTACAATTTGGTATTCAGTATTCTTGTATTTGATTTGCAATTGAAGAAAATAATTTTGGGTTATTAAGTTGAAATAAGAAAAAAAATTGCAAAATAGTTGTAGTGTGTTGCATTTGATTACCATTGCTATTCCTAATCATCAATGTAAGTGAATTATGGTTGTATAGAGATCTTACAAATTATAATACATTCTTTAATCCATTTTACTTAGAAATGGAGAGAATTCAAAGTGGAGAATGTGGTTTTGGAGTTTCAAGAAGCAGAAATTTATAAATGTTTGAAGGGGAAAAAGAACACGAATGAAAGAGTGAAGGATGAAGATAAAACTTTTGTAACCTTTGAGATTGATTCTATACCAGAGAGACGTCCGTTTCTTTTGTCAAGGGACTTGGTGTATGCACGAACATCGGGTAGTGAATCTGAACCATTTCAGGTAATAATCCTTGGCTTCCCACATTATCTATTGGATTATTTTATTGTGGTTACCTATGAAATTTGATCATTTATGATAATCTTAGGTACTTGTCTGTTATTTATATTTTTCGTAACTAGAATTTTGATCAAATTTCTCAAGAATTGTTGAATTCTTAAAGCCTGAGAATATGTTTATTTGTTCAAACCGAATTACACAAACTTTTCCTATTCCTGATGACTTATGCTGTAATCTAAAAGACACTACATTAGAGAGAAGAGGAAATTACAAAAGTACACTAGCATAGAAAAAGATCCAAAGCCACTTTAAAGATAATTGATTCAGCCTGAAATATAAAGATTGCAAAATATTTTGATAAAACCTAAAACAACTTAATAAAGATACAAATAGTTAGGTGCCAGAATGTAGTTTCTGATAAGACTTCTCTACTCAACAGTTCAGAACCTACTTTGGCTCTCAGTCATCACTCACTGTAGATAAGTCAACATATATATCCACCAATGCCAAAATTAACTGTTGTTATAAGTTTAGAATCTCTACTCATTCTACTCTGAAAACGCAAAACCACTGTTTTATTTTCTCCACAAAGTTGTCATAGATATTAAAACCAGCTTTTCTCCACAAAATCTACTGTCATAGATACCCCTCTACATTGCACACCTTTTCACTTAGTTGTTCAGACGAGCAAATATTAAAACCAGATGGGTACAGTCTTCTTGCCCAAGATAGAAAATTATTATTTTTTCATCCACAAAGTTGACTTCTGACCAAAACAATAAACTTCTGAGTCAGAATTCAAATCCTTAATTCAATTACACATCTCTATCTATTTGCAACTTATTGCCCTTACTTCTTGAGATCATTATTTCGTATTTTATTTTCTATTCTTATTTATTAGTATATGACATACTTTTGTTCTTGAATGCTATACAGGGCATTATTCATCGTGTGTTGAAGAGCACAAAAGTTCTTGTTGAATTTGGTGATGACTTTTTTCGTAAGCATTATCCATCCTGCCGATATGACATCAGCTTCTCATTCAATAGGGTCTGCTTAAAGAGAGCTCACCAAGCAGTTGAAAATGCATCTGTTCCTTCGTTCCATAATTTCCTTTTTCCTTCTTGTACCTCCCAAAGGAGCATCGCCACTCCACAATCTGTGCTTTCAGCCAATCAAAAACTTAAAATGGATCGTTTTTCTGTTATTCAGCTAATTTTAAGAATTCGAAGACCTCCACCTTTTCTTGTAAGAGGCCCACTTTGTGTAGAAGGTCCACGTTCCTTATCATGCACAGGAATACTTGTGAGAGACGCAATATCTAAAATTTGTCAAACATCTCCAGATTGTCGGATTCTTGTCTGTGCACCCATTAACAAGACATGTGACACGCTGACAACGAGTTTACAAAATGTTGTTCCAGATTCAGATTCATGTTTGTTTAGAGCCAATGCTGCTTTCAGAGAGATAGACGGGGTCCCCATTGACATCCTTCCGTCATGTCTCTATGAAGGGGTGTGTTTCACCTGTCCTTCATTGCAGGACCTTAAGCAATATAGAGTGATCTTATCAACTTACATCAGCAGCTTTCGGTTGCAAAATGCAGGGATAGCCGCGGGGTATTTTAGCCACATTTTTCTGTTGGATGCTACATCAGCCACAGAGCCTGAGACAATGGTTGCATTGATGAATTTTGCTGATGACAACACAGCGGTTATAGTGCCGGGGCACCTGAAAACCGTTCAGGTTGGATTCGCTCTGACATTGGAAGGAAGCATGGATTGAGGAAGTCATACTTTGAAAGACTTAGTGAAAGCAAACTATATATGACGCTGGATCCAATGTTCATTGCAGAACTAGATGACAACTTTAGTGGATTGTCATATGTTTAATTTATAATTTGTAACTGCTCATTTGTAAGTTTTTGTCATTTGCTTATGTATATTTTGGTTTTGGGAAAACTATCCTGTGCAGTGTATATGTAACATACCGAACAACCTTTCAAAGTTTAATATTTACCTATTTCCCTGTTATGTATTCTAGTTTTTTTTTTTTTGTTTTTTTTTATTCTATTCTTTATCTTTTCATATGTTTTTTGAGATAATATTATCTTCCTTATAAGAAGAAGTAATTAATATTTTATAGGAATTAAGATTTTACTAACCAAACGAAATAAACTGATAAAATAGAATTTAAATTTCTATTTTATCTATTTGTTTTTGCAAACCAAACAGAACTTAAGTAGTTTTAATTTTTTTTTTTTAAATATTTTCATGATAAAAATTTAGTTGATGATCTTTGAATTCTTTTCTAATCGTTTAATCTTCTACTATGATAATACGTTTAATTATAAGATATTCGTTGCCTGGTTTATGGTGCTTTTAATAGGACAAGTGTATAACATTCTTCTGATTATATTTAGAGTTCTATATAAAGAAATCGCATTTTGTACTCAAAGTGATTACAAAAAATATATATATACTTCTTAAAGAACTAGAGTTATGAAATATGAGATAATTCCTGAAGAAATATAATGTTTTGGTATTATTTGAATTTTCATCTCTTATCTCTCTCTCTCTACATATATCTTTTTATCTCTAACTATTTTCAATTTTGTATATAACACAAATGATGTTAGCTGTACAATATTTTTTTTAATAATCTTAGTAATTAAAATGTGATTGCATTTAAATTTAAGTAAACCTACTTTAAAAAATATGCATCGATTCAGATGAACACAACTACCTACAATAATTTTAAATTTTTTTAATTAAGTAAATAGTATCATTAAAATAAAAGAGTAGTCTCCATAGTTCAGCATCCCATTTTTATTTGCACATAAACATCTTTGACCTTGAGTGAGTCAACATATATGGCTGTTGGTACGTTAAAAAATTTATCATTATGGTAGCTTAATTTGCTCCCAATTTATTCATGAGTGATTCTACTTATTAGATAGATTTTAAATTTGATTTTATATAAAATTTCGTTGAATTTTAAATCACTTAGACATTTTACAAATTAATATAAATTAGGTTAGCAATTCAATTACCAATAAATAAGTCTTGGGGAAACAATTTTAATATTTATACTAACATGAAAAAAAAAGTCTAATCAATTAAAAGAGTACAAAAAAGGCCAAGATACCCTATGTTCAATTGAAGCAAAGACAAAGCCAAAGCCAAATTCAAATAGTTAAAGGAAATTAATGATAAATGGACAATACAAACATAGATCTATGAGACATTTCTTATATATTTTTGTAAATATAAAGCCATTTTGTATTTAATTTTGTTTTTATCTTTCTTTTGAATTGACAAAAAAAAAAAACATTAGTTATCACCTAAGACTAAAAGAGACAAAACTAATCTATAATAAAACACTAGTAGTTATGAATGGCCTAGAATGAGAGAAAAAACTCCTATTTATTATGAAAATAATATGTAAACTTGTCATTCAAGTGATAGGTAAATTTAAATTCAACTATCAAGAAAATTTTGTAGAGATTTTTGTAATATTAAGAGTTCAAATTTATAAAAATAAAAAAAATTGGTAGAAAAATATAACTTCAATATTTTCTCAACAAAAATAGTGATAAATTAAAAAAAAAAGTATAGGAATATATGATCAGAAAACAAAGAGTAGTGCAATTGACATGTGGTTGCCTCCAAATTCAACTGATTCTATTTGAAATTTTTGTGTCTGGGATTGGTTGAATTCAATATAATCCACCTGAAGAACTTGATGCCTACAAATGGAGAGCAATGGAATCAAGTTAGCTGTAAGATGATAGACGGTCAACACTATGACTTCAACGCTCGTCCAAAAAAGAAAAAGAAAACACTGTGACTCCAACAATTATTTTAGCTGTAATTTTTATGATTTTATAAAATGTTTAGAGAGAGAAAATATAGTGAGATAAACAGCATAACAATAATAATGCAGACACCTGAAAACGATAATAAAATCTTCTTATGCTCTAATAAATGAGTGAGTCTTTAGAATATCATAAATTTTATTTGATAAAAATAATTTATAAATTAATTTAAAATTTATAAGTTAATTGAAAGTTTATAAATTATATATTATTTGAAATAATATATAATTTATAAAATTTTAATTAATTTAAATTATTTAAACAGTATGGTCAATTAAGCTATCATGACACAGGTGGAGGTTGCTTACTGTGTGTTAGGGTACCCAGTAATGCTTTTAGGAAACCTCCTTAATAGGTGGATCCATTGAATGTTATAAGAGTTTTACTTATATAAATATCATTTTTTTCAAAAATAAAACCCAAACTGCATCGTTTCTCAAAACAAAAATCCAGGAGCTTGGAAAGAAAAAAGAAAAAGTCAAAGACCCAAGATCGAGCGTTGACTGCGTAATCACCAAGACACTAAGTGTATTTTTATTGCATAATAATAATTGTTGGTAAAACCGTGTACCCCAAGAACATATATATAATCAAGCACGTATTTGTTTAACATATAAACAAAGCTAGCAAGAAGAATAATACTAAGTTGACTAACATGATAATTGAATAAGTTAATCAAGAGGGAATAAATAACTCTAATATCATTATGAACCATGAAGTTGTCAACAAGCCATCATTCTTCAGCGTGTTGAACAAGGTTTGAGGATCTTATATAAATAATAGGATCATACGTGGGTCCTTTGAAAAGCAGAACTGAGTTGAGCTCCCTGTATCTGGGCGTGCGCCAAATAGTAAGTGGGAGGTCCAGAAGAAGGCCAAAAAGAAGAGCCAGGGAAGTAGCAAGAGACCAGAAAAATGAGCTCAAAATTGAACATGAACAAAGCTATCTTTCTTCATGTCCTTTTGGGGCTTTTAGTAGGTGCCATTTTCAGCTCATGCATGAAATTTAAGGCTGAGAATGAATGCACTTTCTGGGGTGAGTTTAGCTCTGTTTATTAAATGCTTTCTTTTTCCAACAATACAATGTTTCAGTTCCCTGTTCTGCATAAAAGTAATGCTTATATGATCTTTTCCTGTCTCAATGAGCAGCAAAATCATTGGTCAACATAGCAAGAACCATTTACAATGGCTTCCTCATTCTGGGAATTAAAGTTCTGCTCCATCTTATCTTGAGGTGTCTGGATCAGAAATCACCTGCATCCTACACCATGCTTATGCCATTTTGGGTGGCATTCACACTGTCACTCTTCTATACGTCAGACCATTCAGTTATATGAACAAAAATCTCAGATACTGACAATTGCATTCAAAATAAGTAATTCTTTGATACACTTGGTGTAACTATACAGGTAGACTAAGCCAATGAGAAGCAGCCATGCGGACATGTCATACTTCCAATGAAGCCTACCCCTCAAAGTCATATTTTCAATGAAGCCTCTCCCTCAAATGTCTACATGTTTAATTTCCATTGACTTAGTCTACTTATCTTTAATACACTAAGTGTACTTAAAGAATTTCAGATACTTCTCTTCTCATTCTCTTCCCTTGCTGGAAGAGGCTTCCTTTGTCAGCCAAGCAACCTTCAGAAAGCAAGGGAAGGTCCACTATAACTTGCTTAATTTCCAGGAACAGCTCTGAATCAAGTTGACATTTGTAGCATGGATTAGCTTATTCAAATCATGCCTGTAGAATGGAATGTTCAAAGTAGAAGATTAGGCTATAGACAAAAGGTGGAAGAAATAAGATTGAAAAGAGGGAGACAATAAATAGAAAAGCTAATGAACAAGGAATGATCTGCTTAGTTCTCTTAATTTCAAGCTCTATGTCAAAAAGAGTTACCCACTTCAATTGTGTAAATGCTGCCAATAAGGAATTCACCATATTTTCATCTATAAGGAAAAGAAGTAACATATGTTATGTCAATTTACTAATCCTATCTTGTCTGAAATCTGCATGCAACTTTAGCATACTGAGAGGCCCCAATTGAGCAACAATGTTAAATTTAAATGTACTCTATTATGAGGAAGAGCGAAACTGCATGACCTTGAATCCTGTTATAAAACTCCAATAGCACCTTTCTTCATCCTCTTTTTAAAGAATGATTTTAAATGAAACATGAAGTAGTAATCTGATATATTTTGTAGAACTAGATATAACACTCAAATAATTCAAATTTTGCAATTATAAAGAACATTAACATTGCATCAATCAAATGTGATAAGCAATTCAGCTTCATTTTGGTGTTAAAAATTTCAGTCAACAACTTGAGACATAGAAGTTCCAATTCAATGCAAAGGGGAAAGGGAAAAAGAGAATAATTTATAATGTGAATAGTCTCCCCAGGACATGGATTTCGTTAATTATAGTCTCTGCAGGCAACTCGGTTGAATGTGTTCATCGTCATGAATAATCAAAGAAAAAACATAATTTAATTCTTGAAAATGATCAAACCTTAGAAAAATTTGATCTTACCAAGAAAAGCATTCTCCTCCCTGCCCTTCATCAGTTTGTGATTCAGCAGTCTGTGATATACATACACCAGAAGCAAATAATGAAGGATCACAGTTGTGAAAATAATTTCTTGAAGCTATAATGTCTTGATAATGTCTCTGGATAGGCTTCCAGAAGGCGAAGCCTTAAATGTTTTAAAGATTTTGTTATGCAAGCCAAACATGGTTAGTTCATATTAGCTACAGTAAGTAGATTCCAAATGAGATCCCTATTTGTGCTAAATCCAGAATCAACAGCTCCAGTCAACGAGTTGTGTTCAACATCTTGGTTGAAATATAAGTAATGACCAAAAATGTTAGTGCCTAAGAAAAATCATAACTATTAACACAAGAAATTTTTATTTCCAGTCAACATGTAGATATCAGATAATTTTTTAGTGATATCATCCTTAATATGTACACATAACTATGTGGCATGATATATACAATAATAACAACAATTAAGTCTTTTCTTATTAGGTGGGGTCGGTGGCATGATACATAATAAAAAAAAATATTAGAATAATTCATATATTATTTTAAAGTGAAATTAGATGAGTAGTTGGGGTGCAAAATTGTACATGAACAAAGCTAGCTGTCTTCACGCCCTTTTGGGACTTTTAGCCATTGCCATTTTCAGCTCATGCATGAATTTTCAGGCAGGGAAATAATACAGTTTCTGGGGTTAGTTAATCTTAGCATATAAAATGCCCCAATTTTGCCAAGTTCAGTTCTTGTTCTGCATAAAAGTAATGATTATATGGTCCTTCTATATGAATGTGCAGCAAAATCATAGGTCACTATAGCAAGAACCATTCACAATGGCTTCCTCATTCTGGAAATCATATTCCTGCACTACTTTTCTTGAGGTATGTGGATCAGAAGTCACTTGCATCCTACACCATGCTTCTGCCATTTTGAGTGGCATTCACAACATCACTTTCCTACCAAAGAATTTCTCATACTTTTGTTCTCTTCTCTTCGCTGGGTGGAAGAGGCTTCCATTGTCAGAAAAGCACCCTTCAAAAAGCAAGGGAAGGCCGGCTACAACTTTCTTAATTGCCCAGCATAGCCCTGAATCGAGAGGCCACTTGTAGCATGGTTTTGGTTTTTTTCACATCGTGCGAGGTAGAATGAAATATCTAAAATAGAAGATTAGTCTTTAGACCAAAGGTGAAGCTAGGACATGGATAGGGGAAAGAAAAAAAAAATGAAAGAAGGATACCAAAAAAAGAAAGCCAAGGAAAAGAAACAATATGTACAGTTCTGTCAATTTCAAACTACAGATCACAAAGACCTACCAAATTTTCATTGGTCCATCACATCACATTGCTCAGGAAAAAAAATAAGACTCCCACAATAATTTAATTCATGGTGCAACTTATTGGGGAAAAAAGTACATGTATCAATTGTACATGCTGTAGTTAGAAACAGATCCTACTTTAATATATATTTTAGACATGTTATATTAGATTGGATATTTTAAATTAATAAAATTGTAATTTTTTATTATTATGCATGTATTTGAATATACATGAGAGGTTTGTCATTTTTTTTCATTCATAAACTACGAAATTTTTTATTTGTTTATTATTAGTTAGTGAATTTGTAATTAACACATCATTTCTAGACATTAACTTAGTAAAATATTTTCATATAAGAGAAAACATATCTCCATCAATGAATGTTCCATGGACTCGTATTCCTCTGGCTTATCAAGGAAAAGCCTACGGTTACCCTTCCTAAGAAGTAAAAACTGTGATTCTACCTTTTGACAGTTTCTATACAACTTCAGTGGTTCATAAAGGGAGCGGTCACTTGTTAACTATTCAAATCTATACTGAATACAAAACTCCTTATATGAATCAAAACCTTTTTGCCATTTAGATATTTGCCTCTTTAATACATTGTACGCCTTTAAACTCTTGGGTTCAAACTTCCTAACAGGAGCATTAAACCTCAACTCAACAGGGCAAAGATCATCAAATATTTCTTGACCAACCGACTCAGTCTTCTCACTGGAAACAATCTTCTCCAGAACATGAAAATTTGATGCATAAATCTTATCCTGATAAATAAAGTTCCCAAGAACAAGGTTAATAGAAAAAACACCTGAATGCACCTGGATGGTATAACAAGAAAGATTTTGGTTTTAAGAACCAACACAGGTTTCTTCTCCATCATCAGCAAGGGAGACTGCATGATCATCTAAGAACTCAAATCAGAAGTTGAAACAGAAATCTCACCATCTACCTTCATAATTTTAGTGTATTTGAGGCCGAGCTCTGCTTCTACTGAAAATTTACCCTCTTCAAATCTGAACACCAATTGGGAATTCATGAAGTACAAGTAGTACAAGAAGCGGAAGAACTAGACCCACAACATCATCATTATACTGCACCTTATTAGAACACTTATTGCTGCATGGTGATGATTTCCTTAAAAAGAATGGAGGTAATTGAGGAAGGTCTGGAACAACTAAAAATTCCAAAGCTACCCTTTTTATGCCTATGACTACATCAAAAGGTTCAGAATAATTTGAAAATGCCAATTGTAATAGATCCAAAGGTAATTCAACCCACAATTTTCTTAAAGCGACCTCATGGGGTAGCTTTACATTTTTAAATAAAGCAGTAATTGCAGGAGATGATCTTAATGGACGAACCCCACTAGCATTCAACTTTTCACACAAGATTTCATGCACTTCTACGACAAAAGGACTCCTTCTCCTGAGCATCAATAAAGGGCGCTTCCAGTTTTGTAACCAGGAGTTCAGTAAGGTTGCCTCTTAAATATGCATAGAGGTAATTAAATTTTAGGAACCTAAAATTTTTGGGAAATTTTTACTTTTCATCACCTACAGAAAACAATAAATGTCTGTCCAAACATAACACTTGTTCATGGAAATCTTCTAACTTTCAATCAGGAACCCAAGAGGCTTGATATCTCTGCAATTCAAGCTTTCCTGATGACATTAGTCTCACCAATGTAAACCTCCATATTCATTTGGTTCGCAAATAAGGAAGCAAGGTCATTGTTTATAATTCCAAAGCCCAAAACTATCTCTTTCTTCATCTGCCAATCAATCATTTCTGGAAGAGTAACCTTCGATAACTTTTCCCTCAAGAGACAAATTCCACAATGACACTCACAGCTAGATGAGAGGATCTCAGATGGAAGCTCCCAAGCATAGAAAGTCTTGTTAGTCTTTGAAAGCTTTGAAGCAATGGATCCTTTATTTAATGGTCTTGAAGATCCATAGCAGAAGAGATTGAACTCAATTCCAAAATGATCCCAGTATAATGCAAAATCCCGATTCAGAAGCTAAATCAAAAGTATCTTCCCTTGAGTGTGACCTCAACATAGACAACCTTAGTACATTTATGAATCATGGTCTGTCAATACCATGAGCCCATCGTAATAGTGGCATCATAGGCTTCCGCACATCACATAGAACTAAAAAACTGCGGGAAGCCACAGCAAAGTAGAAGCGGTCAAGACCTGCCCTTGAAAAAGCAAGAAATCTTTCATTTTCAGCTGCCTTATATGTATGCAACATCTCAACCTTCATTAGACAACTCAGGATACATTCATTTAGTCGGAAATCAACTAAAAAAAACAGCATCAGAACGCGCCACAATCAAGATTCTAGGATGCCAACTAAATTCACAACTCAGCCATACTTTGCTTTTTAGCTAGAGCAAACTGAATCATTCCACGGTACTCTCAATATGGTTCCCTTAAAATTCAAATTTGAACTAGAAGCCTTCATATGATACTCCAAATTTGTCCACTCAAAAATAAAAACAGGCCTACCAAATTTAGAATAATGAAAAAAAAATTAACGTTATAAAAAATCATCGTTGAGACAGCATCATTATGACGGATAGTACACCATTCTTCTTGTTTCATGTAATAACGATAGTTGTATAATCGTTATTATTTTGTGTTGTAATGATAGTTATAGAACCATCGTTATTACATGTTTTGATGACGGTTTACTAACCGTCGTTATGACTAGTCCTACCAACGATTTTTTACGGTTGATTGAAACAATGGCAATGAAATTACCGACGAATTTTCCACAATTGATTGAAATCGTGGCAATGAAATTGGCTACACGATGGTTTCAACGACTATCATAAGTAACTTTAGCGACGGTTAAAACCGTTCTAAACCTACTAAAAAATCATCAATAATTCTGCATTTCTTATAGGGATAGAATTGAATAAATAGAAATTGGTATTAAAATTAAAAGAAAATTAGGATTTCAACTACTTACATACTAAGATCCTTCAATTTACCTAGATAAACTAATCTATTCCATAGAATAGTAAAAAAAAATACTAAAATTAAAAAAGAAAATACAATAAACAAAATACAAGAAAAGAAAGAAAAGATTGAAGGAATTTTGCCAAACTCATCTTCCTAAACCCTTTCCTTGGGCCAATAGGTGTGCTTCAACTTAGGCACCGCTTCTAACTTATTAGCAACTCTCTAAACTCTATATGTACTCTCTTTAGCTAAAGCCCTAAGTTGGCTTTATATACATATGCATAAAAAAGGTCAAATTTGACAATTAAAATCCTAATATGCGATAGCCTACAACATCACGACATTCATATGCAATGTTGCCATGTTACATACTTAGGGTGTCTTTGCAATATCCTCCCAACATTGTGACATTTATACCAGCATTATGATTTTCTATCGATTTTCTAATTTGATCAGATTTTCTATCAAACCTCTTTTCTAGTTGATCCTCTATCGCTCCTCGCCCTACTAATCACCATATATTTTTATAAAAAATTAAAATTGAATTAGTTCTCATAAAAATTTGATGACTACATCTTATCTTAAAAACTCGTGATTTACTCACCAAGGAGCCCCAAAATAAATAAATAAAGATTTAAAGGTATAATAATACACTTATGGCGAGTTATCAAAAGCCTTGTCATTCTCCTAAGGGAAAGATTAGTACTATGGTAAGAGAATTAAAAAAATTAAAACACAATGTTTAGGTTAATAACATTTAGTTCAATTAAATATTTGGAGAAATGATAACTGGTCATATTTGGCTTTGAAGCTTCTTATGGTTGTTATGCTGATAGCTATAATGCCTCACCAGAATAAGTTAGCATTCTTGCCATCATTTTACTTGGCAGATTAACAACCCTTACACTTGAGAATAGACCTTGGGAAAAAATAGAACAATGCAACTTAATACTTTTCAATTTTTTGAATCAAAGAGTGAGAAAAATATGACAAGAATATTTGGTTAAAGCTTATTATGGCTGATTGGATAATGGTGCTGATGGAGCACCAGACTAAGTTAGATTCACTTAGTTAAATGGGACAAAATCTACGAACCCAGATATATGGGGATTTGTGTCTAAAGAAGCTAAGGGAGATGAATGAGGATTTTTTGATGAAAGTTGCTTGGGGTTTAATTCAAAATCCAAACGACTTATGGGTAAAAATGATCAAAGCCAAATACAAATGCAGCAACAACCTCATATGCTTTCTTGATGACAAAAAGTTGGATGCATCTAGCTTATTGAAAGGTGTCTAGAAAGTTTGAGAGACAATCGAGGATGGGATATCTTAGAATGTGGGTAATGGAAGAATCATAAAATTTTGGTAAGATGATTGGCTTCTGAGGTTAGGCCCACTCCAAAATATCTCCAACACTCCTATTCAGGATGACTTGAAGCAATGTAAAGTCATGGATATGATAACTGAAGAATAAATGTGAAAGAGTAAGAACAGAGAAGAAACTAAAAGTGTTTTGTATTATTTAGAAACTCATATTAACAAAGATTACAGAGATGAAGACTTATTTATAATCCTCAGGTCTTATGCCAGCTGATTAACATCTTCCTAACAAACAGACTGTTGCTTAAGCTAATATCATCACACTCCAACACCCCCTTTAAACTTAGGGGAGGTAACTTCATGACCTAGAGTTTGTCCCTAAAAATTTCAAACAAAACTTAGGGCAATGGTTTGGTCATTCCATCTACCAATTGATCTACACGCGACACATGAGTCACTACAATTTCTTTTCTTATGGCCTTTTCTCTAACAAAATGTAAGTCTAGCTCTATATGCTTCGTTCTTTGGTGAAGCATAGGATTTGCAGTCATAAAAACAATTGACAAGTTGTCACAGTAAACAACTGGAGTGGAAGCTAACTGAATATTAAGTTCCTTTAATAGAGATTAAATCCAAACCATTTCAGCTATTGTGTTAACAAGACTATGATACTTAGCCTTAATACTAGAGCAAGAAACAATAGACTATTTCTTTGACGTCCAAGATACCAGACTTTTTCCAAGGTAGATACACGTACTAGTAATAGATCTTCTATCAACTAGATTTGTTGCTCAATTAGCATCACAAAACCTAATAAGTTCCATTGTTCTTGACTTCTACAATAACAAACCAAAATCTAAAGTTCCTTTTATATACCTCAAGACCCTTTTAACAGCCTTCAAATGAACATTCAATGGATCATGCATGTGTTGGCAAATCTTGCTTACACTATAGGATAACTCATGTATAATAATAATTAGATATTGTAAAGCTCCTGCCACTGTTCTATATAGAGTAGGATCACTAAAAGTCTTACAATCACTTGTTAACAATTTTTCACCAACTTTCATAGGTGTGGCAATGGTATTAACATTTTACATCTTAACTTTGGTGAGCAAGTCTCTAATATACTTGGCCTGAGACAGAACTATTTTATCACTTTCTAGCTTATGCACTTCAACCCCAAAAAAATAGTTCAAAGATCCTAGATCTTTAAGAGGAAAGACAGTATTCAACTGTGAAATCAACTTAGGTATGACAGAACTTATGTTACTAACAATGAGAATATCATCAACATAGATCAACAAATAAACAATTTCTGAATGAGATATTCGAATAAAAAATGAATGATCACACTTGCTAGATACAAACTCGAGACCAAGAAGAGTTGTAGCAAGTTTTTCAAACCATACTTAGGGAGCTTGCTTCAACCCATAAAGAGACTTATGTAATTTGCAAACTAATGATTTATCCTCAGCTTGAAACCTAAGGGGCTGGAGCATGTAAACATCCTCTTGTAAAATGCCATTAAGAAAGGTATTGTTGATGTCCACTTAGTGAACATTCTAATTGTGTGTTAAGGCAAGTGTAAGAATTATCATGATTGTTGTGGGGTTCACTACTATGCTGAACACCTCATGATAATAAAAACCTTTAGCAACTAATCTATCCTTAAATTTTTTTAATGAGCCATTAGAATTTTGCTTAATTCGAAACACCCACTTGTAGCCAATTGCATCTCTTCCTCGAGGTAAAGGTATTAGTGTCCTGGTTTTATTTTTGAGCAAAACATTAAATTCTTCTTGTATTGTTGCTCTCCAGCTTGGATGAGACAAGGCCTCTGTAACTGAAGTAGGTTTAGACTCAGTGTAAAGGATCTTGAGTTTAAAAATTCCATGTTTTGCTCGAGTCACCATTGGATGAGCGTTTTTCACAACTTGATTATCAGAAGAACTAGAAGAGCTATTTGCGTAATATCCAGTTTACTTTTATTTTATTTATTTATTATTATTTTTCATGTTTCGTATGTTAAATACGCCATATATATTAACACAATATATATGTGTATATATATATATATATATATATATATATATATATATATATATATATATATATATATATATTACAAACTTTACACATATAATAATTATACAATAAATAGTTTAGTACACAAATAAGGTGGGGAGGTGGTGTTGACATCGAGATTTTCATCAGTAACGTCATTCTCTGTTGCATCTCATTTTTTTTATTTGAACATAATACTACAATAAAAGTGAGAACAAAGATTTATAGTTGACTTAACATAAATAAAATATAATAAAAAAATAAGAGTTATATTCAGCTGTATAAGCTACAAAAAAAAAATCAAACTTTTGAGATAAAATCATCACTTCGGTTGATGTATAATTAACATACTATATATGCACTAAAAATTCACTCTTTTTTTAATGCTCAGACATGTCACAGCTCTCAATATACTCAATTCACTCATTTACTATACGCATAGTGATTGATCGACTACAGTTACAATAAGTGATCAGAAAATGTGAGTTTATCACCTATTTGCCTCCTCACATTACCTCTGTCACCCGGTTGGAGTAGCCCTCACTTGGCCCATTTAGGCTAATAGGGCATCCCCTACTCGGTACCGTTTCAAGCCATAAAACTCGTCGATATTCATCCATACATATAAATGTATGTGTGTGTGTGTGTGTGTGTGTATATATATATATATGCATATTCAACAAATACAATGTATAATTATCAAGCAACTCGCCATGAGTTTTATACTTGTCATTCAATCACATTCATAATATGACATGTATCATTACTCAATGAGTAATAATCATTCATCACATACAAATATCCAATATGATTCATTTTGAATCAAATAAAGAAAAGGGTAATTTCATTTTAAAAGTATTTTTCTTAGATATATGTTTCTTAAAATATTTTTAACAAACAAGACTATTTTTAAGTAGAAAACAGTGATAAATATGATAATCCAGCACTCAACATGGCCATGCTTGAAAACTAGTTCAAACGTGCTAAAAAACAACCTCGAATATGGTCTACCCGTGCTGAAGCAACCCAGAACACGGTCTAGCCGTGTTTTATGACATTTTTTTACTTATTCAATCACATCTCCCTCATACAATCTCTAATTAAGGTGATTTTAAAACCTATAAAAATTTAAGACAATTATTTACAACTTTCATATTTATCATTTCTTTAGATTCCTTACAAATTATTTCTATAAAAATAAAAACAAAAATGCTTATTTTTACCATCCTGGATTTTAAATTGATTCTGACATATGCTCATTAATCAGCCATATCTCCCTCATATAAACTCTAAATTAAGTGATTTCAGAGCCTATAGATACGTGAGACATATATCTACAATTCATATGTTGAACATTTCTTTAAAATCTTTGCTGAATCTTCCTAGAATTCTAAAAATAGAAGCTTCTCAAATTACTCTAAAATTCAGCTTAGTCTAACTTCTCCTTTATTTTTCTTTTATATAATCTCATACACCTATATGCATGTCCAAACAATCAAAACAGAATTCTATATAAATATACAGATTACATGTTATCCAACATCATATCTAAACACATCTAAAAGTATATATATAATTTTGTACAAGATTCATGAATAGATGTTAAGCTTACCTCAAACAAATCCTTAAACTTATGTATTTGATTCCTACCACAAAAAATTCTACATCCATACTATGAATTAGGATATTCCTTAAGAAAAGATGATAAAATTAGAGAGATAATCAAGAAATTTACCTTAATTTTCTTTTACTCTTCCTTCTCCTTCTTCTTCCTCTTTCTTTTCTTTTTTTCTCTTGCCGACACTCCCTCACCCTCATAATTATCAAGATTTCTTCTTACCTACCTCCTCATATTTACAACTTTTTTATCCTCTATTATTTATAAAAATGCCATTTTAGAATATTTACAAATCTGTCATCTCAAAGAATTTACATAAATGACATCTCAAGGAACATAAATATCATCTCAAGTAATTTACAATAATGTCATTTCAATGAAATTACATAAATTTCATTTTAACCATCCTAAGATCTTGTTTGAATTGAGTAAAATTGTAAAATAATTTAATCCTCCCTTGAGATCCAAAACGCTTTCTCCTCCTTATAGAAAATTTCAATTAGTAATATAAGAAAAAATTGGGAATGTTATAGTTCTCCCTCCCTAAAATGAATTTTATCCTCAAAATTCAAGGTATACCTGTCTTCAAACAATTGTGGATATTTCTGTCTCATGTCATCTTCCTTTTTCCAAGTGACTTCTTTCGTTATTAAACCATCCTAACCTACCTTCACCAATGGAATGATTTTAATTCTCAATTGTTTCACAGCTTTATCCAGAATTACTATCAGATTCGGTCGGTAGGTTAGATTCTCGTCTTCAGCTATTATTTCTTTTTGAATTATGTGCGACGGATCTGGTAGATACTTCCGAAATTGAGAAACATGGAACACATCATGAAAATTAGACAAATGCAAAGGAAGTATAATCTGATACACCGATGACCCTATCCTTTTCAAAATTTGATAAGGTCCTAAATATCTCAGGCTTAATTTTTTAACTTTCATTGTTCAGCCAATTCCGGTAGTAGGAGAAATTTTAAAAAATACATGCTCCCCTTCTTGGAATTGTATCGGTCTCCTTCTACTATCGAAATAGCTTTTTTGTTGATTTTGAGCTGTTCATATTTTATCTTAAATTATCTGTATTTGCTCAGAAGTATGTTGCACTAACTCGGGTCTCAATAACCTTTTCTCCCCCACTTCATTCCAACATAAAGGTGATTTATATCTCCTATCATACAAAGCTCCATAGGGTGTCATTCCAATACTGAAATGATAACTGTTATTATATGTAAACTTAGCTAGTGACAGATAACCATCCTATCATTTTCCTTACTCTAGCGTGCACGCTCTTAACATATCCTCTAGAGTCTGTATAACTTTCTCTGTTTAACTGTCTATTTGAGGATGATATGCCGTATTAAAACACAAATGAGTGCCAAAAACTTCTTGTCTCCAAAATTTGAAATTAAATCGGGAATCTCGATTCGAAATGATACTATTAGGAATTTCATGTAACTATACAATTTCCTTCATATACAACTGAGCCAACTTATTCAACGAGTAGTTTTTCTTAATGGGTAGAAAGTGCGTAGATTTCGTCAGCCTATCTTCTATTACCCATATTGCATCATGGCATGTCTGAGTTTTATGTAGTCCAACAATAAAATCTATAGATATATTATCCTACTTCTACTTAGGGATTTCTAAAGGTTGTAACATCTCAGAAGGTTTTTGATATTCTATCTTCATTTTTTGACAAATTAAACACTTGGACACATATTCAGCAATCTCTCTTCATTCCTGGCCACCAGTACAAACTCTTAAAATCTTGATACATTTTTATAGATCTTGAATGGATTGTATACTTACTTTGATGAGTTTCTTCCAGAATCTTAACCTTTAAATTCTCTTCTTGTAGTATACATATTCTGCCCCGGTACATATTAATTCTTTCCTCTGATATTGCAAAGTCAAGTTGATCTCTTCGATCTTGTAAAAATTGATCATGTGTCTGTACTTCCTTAATCTGAGTCTTCAAGTCACTTTCAATTCTTAACTCACTAATAATCAGACTTGCAGGGACAGTCATAATTAATAAATTTAATTTTCTAAATTCCTCAATTAACTCCATTTCTTTTATCAGTATTTGACTTACATGCAACGACTTCCGACTTAACATATCAGCTACTATATTTGCCTTCCTTGGGTGATACTTTAATTCAAAATTATAATCATTTCATTCTAATATATATATATATATATATATATATATATATATATATATATTGTGTTTGTACTAATCAGAGATGCTAGTTGTGTTCTTCCTTACTCTTATAGTATATTAAAATAGCATCTATGAATACTATTACAAATTGATCCAAGTATGGTCTAAAAATACGATTTATATAGTCTATAAAGACTACAGGTGCATTCGTGACCTCAAAAGGTATTGTTAAAAATTCATAGTGCTTATACCGAGTTTTAAAAACTATTTTCTAAATATCTTCTTCTTTAACTCTGATATGATGATATCCTGACCTTAAGTATATCTTAGAGAAAATAGTAACTCTTTTTAATTGAACTAATAGATTGTCTATTCTGGGCAATTAATACTTATTCTTAATTGTCGCCTTATTCAGTTGCTTGTAATCAATGCACAGTTTCAAACTGCCATATTTCTTCTTTACAAATAATACAAGCGCTCCTCAAGGTGATACACTAGGTCTAATAAAGTTCTTTTCTAACAACTCTTCGATCTGCTTCTTAAAATCTTGTAATTCCACATGAGACATTCTATATAGAGTGATAGAAATAGCCTTCGCCTCTTGAAGACACTTGATTTTTTTTATTATTGTGCATTTCCATCATTGCTTTAAACTATTTAAAAACACTCAATGCCTCTAATTTGGCCTTTAGAAAATATATCCAAGTGTGTCTTGTGTGATCATCAACAAAATTAATGTAATACTTGTAACCATTAGTTGAAACAACTGGGGCTAGTCTCTAAAGATCACTATAAACCAACTTTAAAGGCTCATTGTATTGAGAAATAGAGTTGGAAAAAGGAAGCTTATGGCTTTTGTGTAAATGACAAGAGTTATAGAAATATAGAAAATTTCTATTATTCATTAGTATTTTACAAGATTAGAAAACTTTCATAAGTGTTTGAGAGGAACAATGTCCTAACTGAGTATGCCATACATCAAGGGAAATTTTATTAACAACAGAAGAAACAGAACTGGAGAGTATTTTTGGACTTGAGGTATGATGTGCCACTAGATTAGATTGAGGACGATTTACTAGTGACTGGAATTGAGTTGATGGATGTTGTTGATGCTCTATTGTGAAATCATTACAGGTATACAGACCATCTTTAAGTTGTCCCTTCAAAATAATTTGGTGAGAACCCTGAGCTTTCACAAAGCAAACAGAAGGATGTTCAAAATATACTTTGTTATCTCCTGCAAACTTAGAAACACTAATCAAATTCTTTGTCATTGCAGGTCCATTAAGTAAGTCTTTAATAGATAATATTGAAGAGTTGAAGAGTGACTTAATTGTAAAACAACTAATGTTAGATATACACAGATCTGCATTGTCTTCTACATGAACTTGGTCTTGACCAGAATATTTGTTTTTTTGCATAATATTTTGGTTATATGGAGTAACATGATGTGTTGCTCCAGAATCAATGTACCAAGTGGAGTCTCCACTACTGCTTTCTAGACCAATTGTCATCTCTGCTATATGACCTTGAGGTTTGTAAAAACTTGAGCCATCCGAATTTTATTGAGTGTTGCTGGTGTTTGGTGCTAAGTAGTGAGATTGTTCTTGATATGTCTGGTCAAACCCATAGTAGCAATTGATAGCTAAATGTCTTGATTTATGACATACTTGGCATGTAACAAACCCTCTGCCTCTAGTATTTTGACCACCACTAATAGCTCGAAAATTTCTAAATCCTCTACCATATACAGATCCACCTCTAAAATAATGAGTTAGTTCACCTCTGGCATAGCTTAAACCTCTTCTAGAATTTTGACTAAAACCATAATTGAAATTAAAACCTTAATTGAAATTGGATCCTCAACCTTGTTGAGTGTTTCTATGAGTAAAACTGACATATACATTATTAATTTGTTTTGTATGTTTTTCTATTTGTGCTTCTTGTGTCAAAAAAAGTGACTCGATTTCGCTAATAGTGTATGCATCATTATGTGTGATCATAAAGGCGATAAAGGTGTCATAATGTTCGGTAAGTCCACCAAACATATGAGTTTAGTATTTGTTAAAAATCAAGAGTGTTGTGGACTCTCTGGCAACAGTAGTATATGTTGAGCATACTCATGGACATGCTTAAAGGCGTTATAATCTTCAGTAAGTCCACCAAACAACTTTGGTGGACTTACCGATCCCAACAAATGCTCACATCCAACAACTTTGGTGAGCATACTCACGGACATGCTTGAAAGCATCCAAGAAAGTAGAAGTTAATCCTGTAATTCCCAATCAACGTAAATCATCATTTATTTTACCATTCTCTGCATTGACATCTATTTTGAACTTTGGTGGAATAGACTGTGGTCCTTCAAGAAACTTCACTAGTTGAAGACCTTTAATGGTAGCCTAAACCTGTTGTTTCCACAATAAGAAATTTGAGTCATCAAGCTTGATAGAAATGGCGTTGGTGAAGGTGACGATATTATTCTTTGGATTTACAATGAAAGATGAAGGTGAAGGAACAAAAGATTCGCACTCCATGAAAGGAGCCTTACTACTCTAATACCATGAAGATAAATGTGAAAGTGTAAGAACAAAGAAGAAATTGAAAGCGTTTTGTATTATTCAGAAACTTAGATCAACAAAGATTACAAAGATGGAGACTTATTTATAAACCTTGAGTCTTATGCTGGCTAGCTAACAGCTTCCTAACAAACAAACTGTTATTTAAGTTAATATAACTATCATCACACTCCAATAATAACAAACTTTGGGCAATGGGACTAGGCTAAATTAGATGGCATGTTACCATATAGTGCTAATAATATCGTAGCAGCAAAGATGCCCTTACATGAAGAAATGAAGGAGGACTAAGTAATTTAGAAATATAGCTAAGATGGCAACTTTTCAATTAGTTTGACCTATACAAGTAGAATGGCCTGACAGAGCACCCTTCAACTGATTTAGAAGAAAATTTGGCGTTGGCCAGATCCTAAAAAAATTAGAACTTTTCTTTGGCTAGCAGGACAAAATAACATCCTCACAAACCCATTTAGATTCAAGTGACACTTAGATGATTATAGTTTATGCCAATTATGCAAGACGGCTCAAGAATCCACCTTGCATTGCTTGAAGGATTGTGAGAAAACAAATATATGGATGAGATTGTGCACTCTAGACACTGGCAAAATTTCTTTTCTTGGGACATGAAGGAATGGATAGCTCTCTACTTAAATGGAAATCATGGCAACAACAAACTAAAAAGTACTTTTCGGTATGACCTACATGGAATATTTGGGTTAGGAGATGTCAACTTATATTTCAACTTGTAGAACACATGTCAAATGACCTCTTCTTCACATGCTTAGCCCAAACAAAAAATTACATGGTACGGTCTTTATCTATCGACAAGATACAACGCAGAAGCAAGATTGTGTAGAGGATAGTCTAGACTACACCTAAAGGCAATAACAACAACAATAACAACTAAGCTTTTTCCCACTAGGTGGGGTCAGTTATATGGATCAAACAGCACCACAGTGACCTATCATGAAAGAGATCAATAGATAGGTTATTAACTATTAAATCATTCTTAATAGTTTCACTTATAGCTTTTTTTGGCCTCCCTTTATCTCTCACTATCGGACTATTCTCCATCTGATCTACTATTCTCACTAGGGCTTCTGCAGGTTTCTCTACACATGACCAAACCACCTTAAGCGAGATTCCATCATCTTCTTCATAATAAGTGCTACCCCAACCTTCTCTCTAATGCACTCATTTCTAATCATATTTCTTCTGGTGTGTCCACACATCCAGCGCTACATTCTTATCTTTGCAATGTTGAGTTTATCTTTGTGTTATTTTTTGACCACCCAACATTCAGTACTATATAATATAGCAGGTCTTATAGCCGTACAGTAGAATTTTTCTTTAACTTTGAACGACACTTTTTTATCACAAATGACACTGAAAACTTTCTTCCATTTCATCCATCCAGCTTAAATCCTATGGTTTACGTCCTCCTTTACTTCGCCGTCATTTTGTATAATGGACCAAAGATATTTAAAACTTATAACCTGTTTTAGTATATAGTCTCCAAGTTTTACATCTAAGGGCATCAAGTGAAATTCAACGTTGGCAGTTCAATACAACACCCTTACTCTGCCGGTTGTGGAAGAGTGCAGTGGGAGATTGGATCCTAGTATTCATAAGAAGGCTCAGATGGGGTAACATCACTTCTGCAGAACTCTCGGGAACTTTGTCCAGCTTAAATGTTGCTTGTGAGAATTTAAGATAACATCATCATAGAATCTGACTTAAAGGAGGAAATTGATATGTGCTCAAGGGCTTTGGACAACAAACATCTGGGAGCAACCGCATTAAACGTCTCATGGCAAGAAACTAAAGATACGGGAGAGTAGATATCCAACATGCCTTTAGAGAAGGTAATAAGATGGCAGAAGGAATAGTGAAGGAAGCTTATTATGTAGACTTAGATGTACACATCCTAGATGTTCCTCCCACTGCTCTGGTTTTGTTATTGTTAGACAACTTAAGGGGAAACACAACCTTGCATCCTATTTTGTTTTAGCTTGAGTGACTTCTCTTTGTACCCAAAAAAATGGCTCTCTTCATATAAGAATTTTGGCACAAAATCTCTTTTGCACTAATGTTAACTCTCTCTTTCCTTTGTTGTAGGCCATTAATGGCCCTTTCTTACGTTTGAAATGGGTAAAGCTACCTGGGTGCAGGGGGGAGGGTAGTGGTGGCTTGCCGCCCCCAAAATTTTTTAAATTTTTTTAATAATAATAAAATTATTTTAAAAATATTAAAAAATTCTTAATAATAAAGAAAGAAATCCTTATTTAATCCCCCAAAATATTTAATTAATATATTATTTTTAATTTTTTTTTCAGCCCCTCACAAAAATTGTCTAACTCACGCCCCTGCCTGGGTGAAGATGACATTGTTTTGGACTGCCCGGTCAACATGTTAAACGACCACCTCAGCTAACTAAATGCTTCTTAACACCACATTGACATTCTTCGTTAAGGAAATTAATGGAGTTAGTGCAAAGGACAAAAAAGTGGTATTTGTTGAATGTTAGAGATGTTTTTAAATAAAAAAGAAAAGATTAAATCAAATTTTACCTAAAAAATAGAGATTAAAAAAGGACTTTATCCTTTATCTTTCTTTACTATTCCAAATTAATTTGAAAATTTTAATCACCCACGAATGTGTTTTAAAGCAGATAGAAGCATTTTCAAGTAAGGAAAAATTTTAAAAAAAATTAATTATCTCAAATAAGTGGCATAAAGTATATTAGAATTGTTTGCAAATTTAAAGAAAGTTATTGAAATTAGAACTTGGAATCAGCTATATTTCTAGAAACTCTATAGTTATATACAAATCTTGTCAATCACTAAAAAAATTGAGGATAGTTATCACATAAATTTAATTATTAATATTTAATTTATTAATATATTTGATCCATTTTTCCTATAAAGTGAAAGCTAATTTTTAAAAATAATCAATTCAAACGTTCGTATACAATTGGTTTTTTGAAAAAACATTGATATATTGTCGCAGCGTACAACTAACCATGGTCTGCTGAGGATGATTTGTATTAACTATGGTCAACGTACAAATAGAAAGGACTTGTATTATTTTATATTAGTTTTATATTTAGAAATAGTAACTTTAGAGTTCCTAATGATGTTTTTTTAGTTGTTTTTAAATAGGTTACCTTATTTTGGTTTTATCTAGGTGTTTTCATTACATAAGTTAGCATAACCAAGGTATATATAACATGTTAAGAAAACTTTTAGTAATCTGTTGGTCGATATGCATGTATTAATTTTTATTATAATTTATTTGAATAAAATAAATGGTATGAGTACATTAATTTTAACATTGTTGTTTACCATATTTATGTGAAAATAGTCTATATTGTGCATCTTATATAATTAAATGGACACTCTGATGACTTTGTTGTAATAAATTTTTTATAAAAAAATATATATGTGTATTAACATGTATAAGAGTTACCTTAATTAATGATACAATTTATGGTATTAATAATGCATAAATATTATATTTATATGAGTCAAAGTTAATTGTAGTTTATATAGTGTTTTTATACAGACATCAAGTACTTATGAATTAATAAAAATAATAAAAATTGAATATTGGTTATTAATATAAATAATTGTACTATTAATATAATCAGTTGTATTATGTTCAGATTATGTACGCATTTACAGAGAGGACTTGAAGTATGTTTCAATATAATTATTTGTATGACATATTAAAAATTAAATATTAAGTAAAAATATATTAAATAATTTCTTAGGTAATTATAGGAATTGGACAAAATAATTAACCAAATAATCATTATATTTAAATCTAGATCATTTATAGGACTTGAACAAAAAAAATAATTAAACATCAAAGTAGTCAATTAGTTTTAGGTGACTTTTACAAAAAAAATATAATTATATTGAATATTACTTACAATTAGTCAATTAACTATTTATAATTTTTTAGTCAATTTATTATTAATCATAATTTATTTATAATTTTTAGTCAATTTATTATTTAAAATACATTAATATTAAAAAATAAAATTTATTTATTTTTTATTTTTAAAAACTATTTTCTATTTTTAATTATTTTCAGAATAAAAAAATTCATTTGATAATTATTTTTTATTATTGTTTCAAAAGTAAGTTCTCAAAATAAGTTTTTAAAATTAAAAAACAAAAACAATAAAAATTTATTTTTATTTTTTATTTTTATAAAAAAAATAAAAAAAATAAAAAATAACATATTTTTAAAACAGATTATCAAACAAATTTTTTTTTATTTTATAAATTAATTTTTTTAATAAAAAAAATCAAACAAATCTTATATATTTTTTGCAATTATTTTACTTTTTAGATGCCTGCTTCAGCCACCGGGGGCCATGGACTGAGACGTCATAGCCAGCCTTCCTCCGCGAAAGACAGTAGCATCTCTACACAGTTGTTTCTACGAGATGGAGGTAACGATGTCGGACAATTGGGTGATTTTCTTATTCTCCAGGAAATTTTTTTCCCAATTTTTAGCTTATCATGGTCCAAGTTCTTAGTTGTCAAAGTCAGTCACGAATTTTCCTGGTGTTGGAGTAAAATTCTTATGGAAGTGCGAGGCATGTGGCTTAGAGAATTTCAGGTATACTTTCATATATCATTAATTAACTTATTTTTATTTTTATTTTTATTTAATTAATTAATAACTACTGATATCTTTACCTTGTAGAAATATTACTCTGCTGCCTTGAAGCGTGCGTATCAAATAAGGCGCAACTTTGAAGGGTGCCAAATGCCCGAAGAATTATGTGCAATGCACACGAGAAATAGGCAAACCCGACTTTTTTAGAGAAATATTATTCTGTTTGTTTCTTATTTTTAAAAATTATTTTTTATTTTTAAAATAAAATTTTTTATTTAATTTCTATTGTTGTTTTAAAAATATATTTTTTTAAATAAAAAATAAAAATAAGAGAAAGTTGTATTTATTTTATATTTTTATTTTCAAATATAAAAAATAAAAAATAACATATTTTTAAAATAGTTTATCAAACAATTTTTTTTTTACTTTTGTTCTATAGAAAAAATTTTAAATATAATTTTCAAAAATAATTTTTTAAAAATAAAAAAATAAAAATAGAATCAAAATGCTTTTTTGTTTTTTTTTGTTTTTGGACAAGTAGAAAAACTACATTCATATAAGATCAAACACTAAAGCCAACAAATATAAGATAAAAATAGGATAGACAAATTCTATAACTTTTGAAATTACAAAATAAAGAACTAGTACTATAGATTGACAGTTACTCCCAAAATGTACGTAGTGAGGATGACATGCAACACGGAATCAACCCTCATGACACTAACAGGGTCACACGGAAATCAAACACAAGAACCACGAGTAGATTTACAAGCCATGCAAGCACTACTGACAGAATATGAAGATGTTTTCTAGGAACCTACGAGTCTGCCTCCCCATAGACTCTATGATCATAAAATCACTTTGGTAGAAGGAAGCAATCCCATTAATCAAAAGCCTTACCGTTATCCACAAGTCTAGAAGGATGTCATTGAACACATGGTGAAGGAAATGATGGACTCAGGGGTCATACAACCCAGCAACAGTCCATATGCATCACCTATCGTCCTAGTCAAGAAGAAAGATCAGTCATGGTGGTTCTGTATAGATTACAAGAATCTTAACTCCATCACGATCAAGGATAAGTTTCCCATTCCCTTAATGGAAGAACTACTGGACGAGTTGCACGACTCTGTGTACTTCAGCAAGTTAAATCTTTGAGCTGGTTATGATCAAATAAGAATGTATTACTCGGACATACCCAAGATAGCATTTCAGACGCATAGTGGCTTGTATGAGTGGAAGGTGATGCCGTTTGGGCTCACCAATGCCCCGGCAACATTTCAAGCTTTAATGAATCACATCTTCAGGCCCTTTTTGCGGACATTTGTATTGGTGTTTTTCGATGATATTCTTGTATATAGTAAGGAATGGGTGCAGCATTTGCAATATTTGAAGCAAGTCCTTGAAATACTCAGAAGGCACACATTGTTCACAAAGAAGAGCAAGTGCTCCTTTGGAATAGCTCAAGTGGAGTACCTCGGCCATATAATTTCTCATCAAGGAGTAGCTGTGGATACAGATAAGGTCCAAGCTGTGAAAGATTGGCTAAATCCCAAG
This sequence comes from Gleditsia sinensis, assembly GCA_037074535.1. NCBI lineage: Eukaryota > Viridiplantae > Streptophyta > Magnoliopsida > Fabales > Fabaceae > Gleditsia > Gleditsia sinensis. The sequence continues at coordinate 57,610,779 of CM073468.1, read as the reverse complement.
AGAATACAAGAACTTCGTGGATTTCTGGGTCTTTTAGGATACTATAGGCGGTTCATAAAGAATTATGGGATCATTGCCCGTCCTCTTACAAACTTGCTCAAGAAGCAGACCTTCCAATGGGATGCCTCAACTCAGAAGGCTTTCGAGCAGCTCAAGGACAAGTTAACAGAAGCACCAGTATTAGCTATGCCTGACTTTATTGCAACATTTACCATTGAGACAGACGCTTCAAAGGATGGAATTGGAGCTATATTGATGAAAAAGGATAGGCCCATTGCTTATATCAGAAAGGCCATGAGGCCTAGATATCAAGCAAAATCTGTGTATGAAAGGAAGTTATTTGCCTTGGTTTTTGCAGTAAAGAAATGGTCAGCATATATTGTAGGACACCATTTCATAGTGAAGACGGATCAAAAGGCTTTGAAACATTTACTGGATCAACAGATGCATACGGAGATGCAGAATTGGGGGTTGGAGAAATTGATGGGCTTAGATTTTGAGATACAGTATAAGAAAGGAATGGATAATGTATGTGCAATGCCCTTTCAAGAAGGGGTCGTGGCACCATATTAATGGTAATCTCAGGGGTAGGATCTGATATTGTGCATAAGATCAGATCGTCCTATGAAATGGATGAAAAAATTAAAGCAAAAATTGAGAGCCTTCAGGAAACACCAGGCATGGATTCTAAATATACTTGGGATGGTCAAGTACTGAAAAGAAGGAATAAGGTGGTAGTAGGAAACGATCCTCAGCTATGAGCAAAAATCCTGAAGAATTATCATGATTCTCCATGGGCTGGGCATTCAAGTGGTGACAATACCTATAAGACAATTAAATAGTTATTTTACTAGAAGGGGCTACAAAGACAAATCCAAAAATTTGTGAAGACATGTCACATCTGCCAACAAAATAAATATGAGAACGTGGCTACTCCAAGTCTTCTACACCCTCTACCCATTCCAACTTCAGCTTGGCAAACCATTTCCATGGACTTCATAGTCGACCTGCCTTTATCTCTGAGTCATTTAGTCATTTTGGTAGTTGTAGATAAACTCACCAAATATGCTCACTTCATACCTATGGTGCCACCAGAGACAGCTGTACGAGTAGTTAAACTTCTCTTGGACCAGGTCATTAAGCTTCATGGATGGCCAACCACAGTGATCACAGATAGAGACCCGATTTTCCTTAGTAATTTTTGGAAGGATTTATTCAAGGTGCAGGGAATAAGCCATCATAAATCTACAGCTTATCATCTGCAGACGGACGGCCAAACAAAAGTTATCAATCGAATTTTGGAATGTTATCTTCGATGTACCATAGGGGAGAAACCTTATAAATGGTTTAGCTATATTTCCATGGCAGAATTTTGGTACAATACGTCTTTCTAATAAGCCATTGGGATGACTCCCTTTGAGGCTTTGTATGGGTATAATCTGAAACTATGTAATCCTTATATGGCTGGAAGTTCGATAGTAGCAGCAGTAGATGTAATGGAGAGGTCGCGGGAAACAATTTCTGCTCTTTTACAAGCTAATTTAAGGAAGGCTCATCAGAGGATGAAGGTGCAAGCTAATAAGCATCGCACTAAGAGAGTTTTTCAGGTAGGGGATCATGTCTATCTCAAGTTGCAACCATATAGACAAAGCTCTATGCCCCACAGGCAATTTCATAAACTAGCATCTTTGTATTATGGTCCTTTTGAAATTTTGGAGAGGGTAGGACTCGCGGCTTATAGATTGCATCTTCTAGAAGGAACCAGGATCCATAACGTTTTTTATGTCTCTTTGTTAAAAAGGGATCATGGGAATAGACCACTTTCAGCAATATTACCTCCTCTAGATGAGCAGGGCAACATGCCGCTCATTCCTTTGAAGATTCATGATAGACGATTAGTGCAGAAGAAAGGAATTGTGATAACAGAAGTTTTGGTACAATGGAGTCACACGCAGGAAGAGGATGCAACATGGATGAACTTCCATCTGTTTCAGCAACAATTTCCTGATTTCTGCCCATAAAGGATTGCAGGTTCCTTGAGGACAAGGAACATTTTGAGGAGGGGAGTTCTAATACATTTCATAAGTGTATAAGTAAAACGATGCGTTTCATTTAGATGACTGGGATATAGAGATAACAATTTTACCGTTAGGAAGTATACATGGATGGTACACATGTGATATTAGTTGGGAGAAACAGAAGTTAGTTAGATTGTTCATGCAGGCAAAAAATAAATAGTGGTGTATACGGATTGGGAATCGATCGAATAATTTCATTGTAATTGATAAACCCTGTTGAGTCTTAGCAATAAGAGAATATGTTAATTCTTCTCTTAGTTTGCTGTCTTTGCTTGTATACGTTATGTTAAGTAATTTGAAGTTTCAAGGGCATCACTAGTGCTTTTCACAACAATTGTCTGCAAGACTTACGACAACAATTCTCTCAGTGTGAAAGGTTAAGTTTACATACAATACTCTACCACCAGGAAAGTCTTGTTTGAGGAGTTGTAGGTGTACTGGCAAAGCTAGGATTTTAGTAGGCCAAGATAAACAGAGGCTCAGATCGTGATGGACTTGGACTAGCAAAACACGTTGAAATGTCTCTTATCTCCCCCAATTATAGAAAAAGGGTGGTAGGACATGAATTTTTAATTTTTAATTTTATTTTAATTATGTTTATATAATATTTTTATTTAATAATTTATATTTTATTTTATATAACATATTAAGATTTCATTTGATTCAAAATTTAAGAAAGAATGTAAATAAAAAATAAAAATAAAATAAAATATTATTATTAAAATTACGTTAATATATTGTAAAAAAATTGAATAAAATTAATAAAAATATTATTAAATAATAAAATCATAAAAAATATTATAAATATAAAAATTAAATTTTGCTAAATAATATTGAAAATTTTAATTTAAATATATATATTTTTAATCATAAAAAAATTTATAAATAAATAAAATAATAAATGTTTTTTTTATTATACTGTTTAATTTTTTTTTTGAAAATAATATCAATTTTTTAAAAAAATAATTAATATTCGTGAAACTCATATTTTTTATTAATTTTATTAATTAAATTAGAAAATAAAATTTAAATTCTTATTTCATCACTGGGTTAAAAATCCGCCAACGAGAGGTTATTCTTTCCGTGGTATCCCAAAGAAGGACAATACTTAGGTTGCGGGGAAGTTTTATGTGACATATATAAATGTAATTTTGACTTAAAATATATTTATATTTTATGTCTTTTTCACATTTATTTACACTATATTTCAGAAAAGATTTGAGTTGTTCCGAGCAACATAATGTAGCTTCGAGATGGGTAGTTTCACAAACAGGATTATCAAAACTTCACCTTTGGATGCAAGAAATTGGGGGGCGAAAGAAAGAGCTCTTTTAGAATAAGAATTGTGAATTGGATTATGAAGATGCAAAGCTGAATCATAATTTAATAATAAAAATTAATTAAAAATATAATTATAATATAAAATATAAATTATTTAAATTATTAATTAAGTAATCACTCAATTCAATTAGAATTTAATTTCAAAATTGGACATCTAACAAATCAAGTTTTAAAAAAATTTCATTCAATTAATCTAATTATTGTGGGTGCCAAAAGACATGCTTGGCCCCTTGGATAAAGTTATGCAATTTTTCCTTTGGTAAAATTTATTTGATCCTTATAGTTTATATGACATTTAAATAGTAAATACTATTTCTCAGTTTTTTTTTTATTTATTCCTTTTATTTTTATCCAATCAAGAGAAGAATTGTGTTCCTTGTTCTCTTATTTTTATTTTTGTTCTCTCATTTTTGTCTTTTCATTTTAGCTTTAGAAAAAAAAAAAAGTTGCGCTGAACAAAAATACCGAAATGAAAGTGAACTAAAGAACTTGGAAAGTAGGCAAAGGCCCAAAGTCCCCCATTTCCCCTCTACCGTCCAAAAACCAGGGGAGAAAAATTAAGACAGTGAAAACAGGAAAACCTCGTTCTCGCTTCTTTCCTTTGTCCCTCCTTTCAGTCTTTCACCGGAAGGCTCTTCTCTCTTCCTTACTCACCTCAAGTTCTTTTCTAGCTCCGCAGTAAACAATCGACAGACGTCACCTTGTGGAAAGATCTGCCATTTTCATTTCCAGTAAGTTACGGGGTGTTTCTTTATTTATTTATTTTTTATTTTTTAGCGTGCGGTTTTCGTTTCTGAATACACGAAAGACAAGTTACCCACATACTATTGTTGCACCTTCTGTACTATCACCAACCATGATCTCTTTGAGGGAAGCCTTCACTTTTTTCTAGCTATGCTCTTTTGAGCTTTTTCACTGAAAGGCTTCGATTCTAACAGCTTAATAGGAAGAGAATTGCTTAAATTTATTTCTTTATTTTCATTATGGGATAGTTCAAGGGGAGAAGATTATTTTCATTGAACATTTCAAGTCAAAACAAGCAGGACCCAAAACAGAAAATGTTGTGTTGTTAGTGGGCATTGAAAATTATTGAACTTATTGGGTGGTATTAAATGATATGGGTGTGTTATAAACTTACGATGTGTTCTTGGACACCTGAAGTTTAGGAATAAGATTCTCAAAATTCAAATGTCTGAGATATTTTGGGTAACTTGGTATAGCAATTATAACCTCTTAGTGTTTCTTTTAGATTAGTAGATTCTGTCACTGCAATTTCAATTTTACTATATGCTTTTATATGAATCGAAAAAAGAAATACGAAGTTAGTGACATAGAAACAAATTTTAAAAGATCGTTGCTTTGTATAAATAAAAATAAAGCATGGAATTCATTTTTATTAAAAGGTGCACAAATTTGAATTTAGAGGTAAATCTTAAAACAAGTCATAAATTTTAAATATTTAGGATATATTATAGAAAATGATGGAGAATTAAAGAGGGATATAAACTATATGGTTCAAGCTGGTGGATAAAATAGAAGAAGGTTTGTGTGTTATTTGTGATAAAAAAAATTTGTTAAAAAAAAAATTCTATTCTACGTACAGCTGTAAAACTTGCAATGTTGTATAGTAACATAAAAATAAATTTATTGCTGCATTGATGAGAATATTGCATTGGATGTATATACATATTAGATAAGATATGATTAAAAATGAATGCATCAGAGAGCAAGTTAAGATAACACTTATTGTAGAGAAGATAGTAAAATTTCGTTTAAGGTAGTTTAGTTATGTGTAGAAGAGACTTGTGAAATTTCGGTAAGAATAGTAGATTAGCAATTAATAATCTCTCTATTAATTTAATTTATAATAAGTCAGCGATGTTTAATTTATATAGTCGACTCCACTTAATAAAAAAATGTTTAATTGTTTGTTTGTCTCCATAGAAGTCTCCCTAGTCTTGGCTCCCAATAAACTTGTTTCATAAGGTGGATGAAGAGCATACTTTTTTTAAGGAAGAAATATACCTTTCCTAGACCTCAAAACTTCAATGCCCAACAAATACTTTAACTAGCCCAAATCCTTGGTCTAAAATTTGGTTTGGAGAATTTTTTTTTCCTCCAGTTTTGATGCTTTAAGAGTTGGCAGAATTGAGGCTCTAATACCATATAATCAGGAAAAAAAGTTGAAAAGAGAAGGGGGAAGAAAGAAAATCTGAAGTTTTTTAGTCAGCCCTATTGTGTCTATTTATAATCATCAACTAGGCTAACCACAAGTGTTGTCCTTATAATACAAGCTCAGCTCACTAGTCAAGAACATTTATTTTAACCTAGCTGTCAAGTTGGAGCATAGATATTAATCATGCTCAGCTTATTACATAAAAGTCCAGTTCTAACTCCACCAAGTGCCTTGTAAAAAATTTGCTAGTTGATCTCCTGTAGGAACATAGGAGTTGCAAACCAGTTATTTTTGAACTTTCTCCCTAACAAAATGATAATCAGCTTCAATATGTTTTGTTCTCTCATGAAACACTGGATTAGATGATATATGCGTAGCTGCCTAATTATCACTCTGTAATTCATAGGGAGATCTATCTCAACTCCAAGTTCCCTCAAGAATTGTGTCTACACAGGTTCACAAGTTTGGGCCATAGCTCTAAACTCTGCTTTCACGTCAGGCAACTACAGTTTACTTCTTGCTCTTCCAAGACACAAGAATTCCATCAACAAACACACATTATCCTAATATTGGCTTTCTATCATCTGGGGATTCCACCCAGTCAGCATTAGTAAAGGCCTCAGCTCTATTATGGCCATGGTTTGTGTACAATATTCCTGTTTTTGGGGATTTCTTCAAGTACTTCACTATGTGGATAAGTTTATCCCAATAAGTGGTAGTTGGCAAAGCCATAAACTAACAACACTAGTTGGAGAAGCAACGTCTGGTTGACTAACAGTCATATTTTTTTGGATCATGAAAGGCTTCCCCATCTCCTGTTGATAATCTTGTGTGTCTCCACAGGAGTCTCACAAAGCTTGGCTCCCAATAAATGTGTTTCATCAAGTAGATGAAGAACATACTTTCTCTAAGATAGAAATATACCTTTCCTCAACCTCAAAACTCAATGCCCAAGAAATACTTTAACTTGCCCAAATCTTTGGTTTGAAATTTAGTCCAGAGGATTTATTTATATATTTATTTTCCGTTTTTGATGCTTTGAGAGTTTGGGAAATGGAGGCTCTAATACCATATAATTAGAAAAAATAAAAGCAAAAAGAGAAGAGGGAAGAAAGAAAAAGGATGAATGGGATATCTGAAGTTGTTGACTCAACCCCTTCTGTGTCTATTTATAATCATAAACTTGGTTAAGTACAAGGTCTCTCAATAGAACAAGCCCAGCTCACTAGTAAATAACACTTATAGAACAAAGCTAATAATAACAACTTGCCTTTCTGCCTTTTAGATTTTGTGTTTATTTGGTGGATTAACAGGTGTAGTTTCTATCATTTCTTTTATCCTCATTCATAATTTGTGAAATTGCTGTGCTTTGGCATTATATGTCAGTTTTTTAAGGAAATCTTACAATGGATAACTAGTATGATGACTACTGCATTATGGCTAAGTAGTTGAAGCCTTTCAAAGTTGTTCTCTGGGATGATGTTTGTGCATAATTGTGCTAATGTATACATTTCGCTCAATTTCTTTTAAATCTTTTGCGCATTACTGATCCCACCCTCTTTTGCTCTCCCTTTCTATGGTGCATCAAAACAAGCTGGCTCTCAGATTGAATATGCATATGGGGTGGTTGTTTTGATTTTTCCTTTCAGTTTTCTATGGTCTAATTTTCTCAGTTATGTGAAACCATATTTTCTTTAAATATTTCTGAAATTAATCTTATGTATCTAATATTTTCTGAAAATATAGTTTGAATTATTTGGTAGATTGACGGTGCATCTGCTGAATGAAACTGAAACTTTTTATATATCAAAGAGCATGACTAGTGGAACTTGTTTATCTTGATGATGCGAAATGGGAATATTCTTATGGATTTTGTAATAGTGGATTTGGACAAGGGAAACGAGGGAGAACAAAGCTCTGTAGAAGTGAGTACAAGTATATTAGATGGAGTTGAATTTCAAGAACCATATGTGGGCATGGAATTTGATTCTGAAGAAGCTGCCCGGAAATTTTATATTGAATATGCCAGACGGGTAGGATTTGTTGTACGTATTATGCAACGTCGCCGTTCTGGAATTGATGGGAGGACGCTTGCCCGTCGACTGGGATGTAATAAACAAGGATTCTCTCCTAATAACAAGGGCGCATTTGGACCAGAGAAAAAGCCTAGACCAAGTGCACGAGAAGGTTGCAAGGCAACGATTTTAGTGAAGATGGAAAAATCTGGAAAATGGGTTGTTACGAGATTTGTAAAGGATCACAACCATCCTCTAATTGTTACAGCTAATGGGTTCAGCACACCGGTGAGCTTTCTTCTGATTTAATTAACTGTACGTTGTTTTGAAAGTGATAACATATATGCCCATTTTGCCTGTCTATTTTTTTTTTTGGGCAAGAATGCAAGAGCTGTGGATTAAAGTGCTGTTTATTTCTAGAAATTCTATGAATAATATATGTCTAAGACATCTCCTATAATTACAATAACTAGTCGAATTACACTTTTTTTCATACCTAAAATCTCAACAAAGGTATTGTAAAATTGCCCCAGTTGATCAATATTTATGTCAATAACAAATGAGTTAGGCAAAAGAAGAACAAGAATGGTTGTCTGAGAGTATAACAAAACTATTCATAGATCTTCACTTAATAGTTTAAGTAATTGAGTAGAAGTATTTCTTAACATGGTACTAGAGTCTCTATAACCAAGTGATTGGAAGTTTGATCCGTCATGCTTTCATTCTTCATAATTAAATGAAGTTTCAGCAAAAGGTAGGTGAACTTATGCTTTTTCCACACTTTAAGCCCAAAGTGCTTTCATGTTATGGTGTTGTTAAAGATTATAATAAAAAATTTCATTTTCATTAAAAAAAAAGCTTTTGAGATTAATTAGTCCTTTAATTGTTGCTTGTATTATTTTTGGAGTTCTTTTTGTCAAAAGTGCTGCAGATTTTGGTTGTAGAATTGTTGTCAAATTGGTGTAGTTAACAGTTAAATTTAGGAAAATGAATTATGGCAATAACAATCTCTTTGTGAAACTAACCTAGTTTATGCCACGTCAAAAGAGTGTTGGTTTTGAACAATACTATTTTTATGGCAAAAGAAAGTGTGTTCAGCTGCTACATTTTACTTTGAAGCTTGCAACAGAAACCAAGAATTGGAAGGCTATGGAAATAATTAGAGAGTAGCTGAAGCTATAATTTTGTGGTAGTAGGGCATGTAATTGATTATGGACAAATTATTTTAGCAGCAAGTTTTTCATCTGGAGTATTATGGATCCTGCTGGTAAAGTTTTGGAACCTTCAGCATAAATTGTTATACATTTTTTGAGTCTCAATATTGATGGTTACCAATTTATTGCTAGGAGACCTAAATGAGTAATGTGGTTGTCATTTGCTAACTAGAGTGCTTTGTTGTCTTTCTGCTATTCAAGTTTGATTTCCGTTGTTTATATATGTTGTTCTTACTAACCTACTGGTTGAGATGGTATTTTTTTCCTTCACATTTCATAATGATTGTCTCTCTTTCTCATTCATTTAGGTCATCAAGTAAAGCGTAAATCATCTTGATAATTTTATATACCCAGTCAAATATGCTTCTCATGTATGTATGTTTATGGCAAATCAACTATGGGGAATTGTTTTGAAGCATTCCTAAGTGGAAGTCTCAATCGATCTTAAAGTTTTTTCATTACCCGCCGAATATTTGGTGTTGGGTGAATTGTGGATTTGCTTTTGTAGCTTAGATAAATGTGTAAAGTGTTAAAGATGATTTTGTAAGCTAAAGGCCAATTTTCTATTGCATATATTTGAGGATAAGAGAATAAGTGGTGAAGTGGATATCCTCCTGCCTATTTACCCTGTGCCATTTGGTGCTTATTAATGATTTCCAGGTTTGTTGAGTTATTGTTTATTTCTTTTTGTCAAGGCGGTTCTGAGCTGGGGAAAGGGTTGTTCCAATTGTCGTACTCAGTTTGAGTTCAGTTGAAAGCAACATAACCGAGTTTAGATCATTGTAGATTAATATTCAACTCCAAGGCTCTTGATAAGTCCATGTTCTTTCTATGTGCAGCCAATGTCCATGTTTGTTCTTGTTGTTACACTTGTATAAAGGCAGAGAGATGGCTAATAATTCAGTCTAAAAGGGAAAAAAAATTTTATAACAAAAGGTACATGGTCAAACCAGAAAATTTTCCTCCAAATCTCTGTACAGAAAAAGCTGTGGCAGGGGAATTGGGAAGTAACCAGTATTTAGGGATTAAAGAATTTAGAGTTGGCTTAGATGTTCTATTGCAAAGAATTAGATACGTCAGAGGTATAAACTAATTCCCTAATTTGAGGAAAAATAAATGTGAACAATGTGAAATTGACTAGGTTTCCCTAGAATAGGTTCTTGTCAAGAGGAACCTACAAAGCTTTCTACTACATGGTCCTTCTCTTTTCTTTCTTTATCATTATTATTATTACTTTTCCAACTCCACCTGAACTTTGTATCTCCAGTTTTGGATAACCACATTTTTTCTTCTACTTGCAGGGTGATAAAGATAAGAAAATTGAAGAACTTACGATGGAATTGGAGCGCCAAGATCAACTATGTGCAGCTTATCGAGAAAAACTACTTAGTTTCATGAAGAATGTTGAGGAGCAAACAGAGGAACTGTCAGAAAAAATTCAAATCATTATAGAAAATATAAGGAAAGTTGAGTCAGAACTCAAGCGCAAAAGCATTTCTGGGATAGATACCCTTGGTGCTTAACCTGAGTCGTGAATGAGTGATATTCTGTACATAATTCCACTTCCATCTTCCCTAACCCTTCACTTTGTATAGTACCTCGTTACACAATAGAATCAGATCTTTTCACCTTATTTTGTTTCTCAATTAAAAGCACTGAAAAAGGGAACTTGAAGGATTTAGTGATTGAAATAAATTTTAGTGAGAATGAAAGAAGAAAAGTAAGTGAGAATGAAAAAAAAAATAGAAATTTATTATTTTGTTTAGTATGTGATAAAAAAAATTTAGGTAATATGATATTTTATTGTTTGGTATAAAAATAAATTGAAAGAATAGAAAAATAGTATAAATAAAAAAATTAAATTATTTTTAAAATTTAAATTATAAATTTTTTTATTTTAATATAAATGAATTGAATCTCTACTTTCTTTAGAATACAGGCATGCTACCCAGGCAAAATGGAAGAAGCAAATATTACTTTAGTTAATATCAGATGGAATATTAGATTCTATCACTTACTCAATAAAATAGCTTTTTCATTAGTTGATTCAACCAAATTATGAAATTCTAAATTTTATTTCTTATTCCTTTGTTATTTTTATCAACCAAACAGATAGTTAAAACTTTAAGGACTTGATTATTTTGTTTTATTATTTTTTAAAATAATTTTGTGAAATAGTTTTAAAAAACAATTTTGAAGAATAAAAAAAATTTGTTTGTTTAATTTATCTTAAAAATTATTTTAAAAACGAAAAAGAAACACGTTATGTAGATTTATTTTTAGAACAAATTTTAATATTTAAAATTTTTAGTTTGAAATTAGTTATATGATTATGTCAATTTAAATACAAAGTGTTTTTAAAAATAAGGTAAATGTGTTTTTCAGTTTTCTATTTTTAAAATAAGGAATTTCGAATTTTTTTTTTATAACACTTCTCAAAAACTTCATTGCCAGATTTTTATTTTTGTTTTTATGTTTTTAAAATAAAAGAAAAAACATTTTTTGAAAACATTTTTCAAACAGGTTTTAAACTATTATTGGATAGCAACTGGGTTTTACTAAAATTGTGGGTATTAAAACAAGAGCAATAGCAAATGATAAAAAGAATGTACAATATTTGCCATCATGGCTATAGCTAGGGGTGGTAGCTAGTAATGGTCATAAATAGGGTATAAATAGAGTACTATAATATTTAGACTCAAATTTATAGAAAAAATTTATCTACATTTTTTTTTAATTTATACTTGTATGAGTAGTAAATTCAATTCCTATCTTGTCCCCATGCTTGAATCTTTAGATCTAGATTCATTTATTCAAAAATTTCAAAATAATAACTTTTTTGAATTCATTTACATGAAATCTTTCTTATAAAATAAAAGTAGAGCATAAAAGATATCAATATAATTAAAAAGAATACAATTTTAAATTACATCATTTTTGATAAAATTATCTTTAAATAGTTATTTAATATAATATAAATTATTTTCAAAAATATGTCCTAAAAATAATAACAATTCATAAAATTATAACATGAAAAGAATAACCTAATGGGGTTTGGGGGCTCATGTTGGAACTTTATTTAATTAGGTTAGAGTTTGTTTATAAACAAAAATATTATCCTTTTAAAAAAATGTAAGTAAATTTATCTCAAATATATTATAATAAAAATAAAAATATAAAAAATATTATTTAATTTATTAAATTATATATATATAGTACTCTCAAACCTTTAAAAATATCTTAAAAAAATTACCATTTCTGAACTTATATTTATTTTGTGAATTTCATACCTGGCCACAAATGGATATATATTTTGTTCATCCACTAAAATATCCTTTTAAATTTTTACATATAGTTAATAACTGCATTATTTGTTTATTGGTATTAATTTTAGGACACTACTCTATAAAAGAGTAGGGATTCACCTAGTTCAGTCTTAATTCTTTTCTTTCTCTTACCTATTCGATCCGGTTTAGTATTGTAAAAGATCCAAGTCCCATAAACGGTTATAATGCCTACTTTTCAATACTACAAGAACAGTAAAAACGAGTTCTCTCTTCTGAAGCCATTACTTGAACTTCATAAAGAGGCTAGAAAGATCACTATATCCCATAATAAGAGCAATTGAATAAAATTATCCTCCCAAGTTCTGGCATCCCTCTTCAAGATAATAGCAAAGATAGAACTTTGCCAGCAAGCCTTGTCCTCTTTTACTCCTCAAAAAAATCTATAAAATGAAAAATGAAAAGCTCTCACTTAACCCTCATAGTTTAAGCTCATTTATTTTGTTTAATACATGTATAAATATAGAATCGTTATGAAATTTTCTTCATTTTTTATCTTCTACACTTGAATTTTTCAAGTTTTGCGATGTCAAACTAATTAACCCACAATATAACTCATTTAACCTTCGAATTTTAAAAGATATAATTATGAACATATGGTTATACATTACAATATTTTTTGTTGTTGTTAGAAATTACACTTCGACTTATTTTAGGCCAACCCAATATAGGTTGGCCAATTCATTTTGGCAGTTTCAATGGCTATAAATCGTAAACTTAGCTGCAAGAAGGAAAAAACATCATAGAGAGCTCTTGGGGAGGGGATGGAAAACCCCACCACTCTCCCCCCTTTCTCTTTTATCTTTTTTTTTTTTTTTGTAGAAAATTTCTTTTTTTTTTTAAGAGAATTTTTTAAATTTTTTTTTTCTCTTTTTGTAGAAGAAATTTTAATGTTTTAAAGTTATGCAAATCTTTTGTCCAAATTTACAAAATTAAATTTAAATCTATCATTTCAGAATTCAAATTTGAGTAAAAAAAAAAAATTAAACTTACAACTGAATAAATTTTTTTTTAAAGAGAGTTAATTTAAAAAAATTGAGAGATATATTACCTCTTTAAATATACATTTTTTTATGTTGTATTATTTATATATCTAAATTATTGATATGTAATATTTAGTATATTAAATTTTAAAAAATGTGTTGTCCCTTTATTTTTAATTATAATATTTTTTTATATTTTTAAAAACTGCAGAACTTATTTATTCTATATTTATTTTATATTTGTTAGTCTTAATGCTTGATGTATTTTTATAATCTATGAATGTGGTTTTCCACTTATCCAAAAAAAATGGCTATAAGTCATGGACACTCTAGCTCAAGGACGATTGCATATTCCCATGGAGAAGAGGAAGCAAATACAAACAAATGATAACACCTCCAAATTGAAAAGAAATGCAAGACACTGTTATGAATCTATAATCATCGCATCTAAAACATCAAATGTTTGGCCAGCTTCTTCAGCATGAGTCAATTGAATTATGTAGTGTTAACACAACTGAGTGATATCAACCAAAACAACATTTGCTTTACAACTGATTACCTCCACCTTTACATTTCATAATAAATCTAACTATTGAACCTCTGCAGCACACAAATCTTAATAGGCTTGTGCAGGAAGAATGTGGCACAGCGCCACAAGCTACCCTGTATTGCTCAACACCTTAATCTTTTCTTTTGACCTAAGTATATCTCATAAGCCATGGAGCATACGAATTTTCTAGTGAGTGTCCCTAGGTTTTTGAACTTCAGTCTCAAGCTGTTTTACACTTCTAACAGCAAGTTCAAGTTTTCCTGATAACAGTTCTGTTTGCTCCTCAACATTTTCCAGAAGAGAAAGTAGTAGTTGGCGATACAGTTGACATAGTTGATCTTGACGCTCTAGTTCTTGTGTGAGTTCTTGAATCTTCCTATCCTTTGATTCCTAGAAGTAGAGGCAAACGATATTTTATTAAAAATTCATAAATGTATTAATCTTTAATACTAAAACCATAATTGCAGGCTTGCTAACGTTACAAATATTTTGTGGTGAGTAGAACTCCTCCAGAAGGTGGCCATATGGACACTAAATTTACATGTTGAATGTGTATGTATATATGGGGAAGGTGTAGACTAGGACAAACATGACAAAATTTTGCTGGTAACTCTGACTATATATGTATTCAATTTTCCACTGTGACTCAATCCTTCTCTTGAGATTCCAAAACAAATACCTATTCTTATCAATTTTATAAAGTAGCTCTAGAATGCAGAAGAAATTCTAGAATATATGCAAAAAAAAAAAAATAATACAGCTTTCAATACAGAGCCATATTTGGATAGTTATATAAAGGAGGAGCCAAGAGAAGCAAAATATGTAACAATGAAGTGGGCGGGGAGGGAATGATTCCAGCACTATAGACAGGATGCTGTAAAGAAGCTGGCAGCATCCACAAAGACTAGTAGGCTACTGCCTTCCTAATTTACTCTATTGATAATCATCACCATGCAATGAATGTAGGTCTCCCTAAAATCCTTTCTTCCATTTGATATTAACCTCTGAGACTTCTGGACAGAGTGCTAGGTGAAAGATGATGGCTAATAGCAATTTAGAATTATGCCAAGCCAAGATTGATGCTGTGCAAAAGCATGGTATTAGAATGAGAGATGTCTGAATAAAAAAACAGAAGAATGACCAGCTAAGATGAAGAACTTTCTAAGTTGTTCTTTCCTCTTGTCATCCTTCTGCTTCTCTGGCCACAACGTAATAAAAAGGATATATATTATTATAGGGATGAGCTACATTGATGGTGTTCATTCTATATAGACCATAGGTTATGGTCTTCAACCGAAAAAAAAAAAAAACTGGAATAAGGAAATCAAGTTATAACTATGATTCCATACCTAAAATATAGGATAAGAAACCAAGTGATGCATACAAAGACACATATCACATTTTCAATCTTCTAATAGAATTGAAAATTTATCTTAGTGCTGCCTAAACATCGGAAGGAATGAACTAAAAGTTTCATATGATTTTAACTTCCCAGAACAAGCAATAAGCTTGTAATGCTTGAACATCATAAGTAGAGCAAACAGCAGACATAAATGACAAATGGAATAGATATTGTCAAAATTTAATAAAGCTAAAACTCATCTATTTTCTTTTGATATTAAAGCTGAAGCGTTCCCTTTAATTTTGGATAAATCACACATAGTGATGAAAAACTGTAAAAGTAAAAAATTTTGGCAACATAACTGTCTAATAGTATTAAAACCCAATAGAAACAATCAACTGAATTTATGAATACTCAAGATTAGAGACTATCAGGCTACAGTTTAAAGACACATCAAGAGGAATAATTACTTGGTCTTACATTTCTGGTCACAATTATAATTTCTAAAAGTAAAAAACATGATACTCAACTGTATTCAATTTAATGATAGATGTAAGGATCATGAAACGATAGAATTGACTATTCAATGTCAGTAAATGAAAAGAATAAAACTTACCAAAGTTCTATAAGAAGAAGTACAACCAGAAACTTGTAGAGGATGACAATGTTCTTTCACAAATTTAGTAACAACCCATTTCCCAGATTTGTTAACTTTAACCAACATCATTGCCTCACAGCCTTCTCTTATGCTAACTCTTGGTTTCCGGACTGGTCTTGTACCATTTCTTGCTCTTACATAAAAACCTTGCTTATTACATGAAAGACGACGAGAAAGGATTCTATTGTCAACCTCGGAGCGGTGGCACCGATCAAGACGCATAATGAACCCTTTTTGTCTTGCATATTCACTGTAAAACTCCTTGGCATCCTCTTCAGACTCAAACTCCATACCAACATACGGTTCTGTAATTGATCTATCTTCACATGGCGCTGATACATTCTCAGCAGAACTTTGAACAGTTTCTACTTCAGCATCCAAATCCACTAACCACGCAACAATAATTACATCATTCAACGAGAACGTTTAGTACTAAGTTGATCAATAGTAGCCTTGCTTGAATATAAAAAATTAATCATTGAAGAACAATAATAGTTTAAATGAGAGAAACTGAAATTTGATCATTTTGATTGACAATACAACAGCCAAATTATCTGTTGGGACACACAAAAGACAAGTACATTTCCTAAAAATCTTTCAATAAGCAACCACTAACTAAATTTGACCCATTTTGACGAAGCAAAAGGTCTTGTCAGCTAATAAATAAGACATTCGCTACTGCATAAAACTTGGAATCCCAATACCCATAACAAATTGCCATGCATTCAAATCCACATTCGATACTACCACAATACCCAGTTAGCATAACCCAATTTACTCAGAAAATCCAATCCTAATTGATCTCGAGCAGTAAACAACCCATAAGGCAAAAATCAAGACAAAATTTTCTCTATACATGAATTTTCCAACGAAAGCATTTTCTAGAAATAAATAGAAAAAAATAAACAATTTTTCAAAGTTAAAAGTAAGAAATAATCCGAGAATTCGGAAATGTTACTTCTTAGCTATGGGACTTCAACGAACACGCTCCATTAAAGGAAGAAGCTTGAAGGATCAAGCAAGCCTTTCGGATCGTAGGTTGCTTTCTTTCTGGTTCAGTTCGATTTTAATGATGACAGGTAAGCAAATTTCAAAGGAATAACAGTCGTTCCTCCAGATAGTTTTACTGCACCGAATTTACAGACAAGAACTGGGTCCGAAAACAGGGTTCAGTTCAACGCAGAGTACCCGGTAATGTGTGAAACAGTCGAATAAGAAGAGAAACCTCGGTTTTCTTATTTCCTGTCTATCCCCGTGCTCAGGATAGAATAAATTCAATCTGATTTCTTTAAATAAATTATTCTCACCTCTTTATTTTATTAATACATATTTTTTTTTAAAAAAATTAAATTAAAGAGAATGCATTCAATTTATGGTCAGAGTAATATCAGTGACAAAATTCAAACTCAAAATTGTAATTATCAAATTGTTCACTTATATTTGACTCAAACTTTATGGGGCGTTTCATACACGATTTTTTTTTTAAAATTTTAATTAAAAAATAAGAAATTTTATGTTTGTTATAAATTTTAAAAAATTTATTTTTAAAAAATTAAGATTCCCATAATTAATGTTTTAATAAGTTTTTCACACAAAAAAAATCTCATAAAAAGAGGTGAAAATTTTAATTTGTCATAATATAAAAATTATTTTATTTTGTTAAAAAATAATTATACTATTTATTAATAAAAAATTATAATAAAAAAAATTACACTCTCTATCTTCACTCTCACCTATTTATCTCTTCATTTTTTCACTTTTTCTCTCATTTTTTTATTTTTATTTTCTTTATTATAAAAATAAAAAATATTTTTAAAAAATATATTAAAATTCTCAAAAAATTAAATATAATTAAACAGAAGAATAAAAAATTCTCATAAAATATTATTTAAAAATTTTCAATAATTTTAAAAGTCAACTAAACATATTTTATATATATTTAAAAATTATAATTTTTATTAATTATATTTTAAAAAAAATATGATTCTTATAAATAAAATTTTGTATCGTTTATCAAACGTCTTCCGTGACATTGATTAATATTTTTGTTATATAATTTTTTTTCTTTCATGGTTAAAATACAAACAAATTCTCCTAAAGTTAAAAGGTACAAAGTAATAATGTTTCATAATTTTAATTATTATTTAGATATTTATAATTTGAAGTAAATTATATGTACTTTCTTTAAATTTGTCCTTCTAATTTTCAATTATATAAAAAATTTATTTTTTATTTACAACATTATTAATAAAGCTTATATTTTATGAATATTTAATTTTTAAAACTCATAAATAACCAAGTGTGATTAATTATAAATGATCAAAAATTAAATTAATATTTATAAAAATTTAAAATAAAATATGTTAGTGTTTTTTTTTAAAAAAAAAAATTGAAGGGTTGTGAGTGTAGATGATGTACTACAAAAAGAGAACAACAACAAAAAATTACCATTCTAAATCACATAATTCACCTCTTAAGGAAAATTCAATTTTTATTAATTAATATTCAAATATTAAAAATAATAACCAAACAAACATACACACGTGGGCATGTAGGCTACATAATCTTTAACCAACTAAAACTCTAAAATAACAATTCACTAAACTTAAACACTTAGAAGATAATTTTAACTAATATTTTAGAATTATTTTAATATAATTAATTACAAGAGCATAAATTTTAATGATAAATACATCAATAGTAAATAATAAAATATGTCACAACTCAATCTTTTTATCATGCGTTAATAGGTTTTATAAAATTTAAGAAGAGATTTTGCCTTCATTTAAAATGAACGAGATATAAATATAATTTTTACAAATCAAAGTAAGTAATATTTATTTCAAAATTTTATAATAAAAAAGTTCCTTTTTGAAATATAGTCATTCAAAAGACAGTTTTTCTTTCATCAAAAGTAAACATCAGTTTAATTCAATTTAATTTTAGATTAAAACCAAACCATTTAGTTTATAAAAAAAAAAAAAAAGTGAACCGATTGATTTTGTTAAACTGACTCAACTAAATCAAACTAAAATTTTGACAATTGGTTTGATTTGATTCAGTTAGATTGATTTTTATTTAATTAATTTTTTTTAATTTAATTTTAATTATGATTAATTAAAGATAATTTCTACAAAAAAAGTTATATATAAAAATGTTTTTTCTAATGTTTCTATATCAAAATTTATAAAATTTTAAACATTTAATCTTAAAGTTAGTATTTAATAAATAAAAAATAATAAAAAGTGATAATAAATATTTAAAAAAAATTATAAATTAAAAAAATATGTATAAATGATAGATTGATTCAGTCTCATTCAATTTAGTTTATTCTCCAATAAAATATTGAATTGAACCTCATGGGTTTCACTTAAAAGAAAATCAAACTAAACCACTTTGAATCAATTTTATCAATTTTTTAACAGTTTAGTTTAATCTAGTCCATTTTAAACACTCAAAAGCAAAGTTACTTAAAGTGCAAGGTACAAAATAGTGCCTATCAATTGGTGTGTGTTGGGTTCAATTAATTTTTGAACTTAAGCTAAATTGAATTAAACTAATCAATTTATTAAAATATATTAGATATATTTAATTTCTTTTAATTGAATTAACTGATCTAAGCCAAATAACTAAAATCAATTTAGTTCAGTTAAGTTTAGCTTTTTTTATTTTTATTTTTATTTTTTTTATGATTGAAACTTGATTGATTTAAATTATAATTAATTAAGACCTTTTTTTTGTATTTAAGATATTATTAATATTTCTACAAAAAAATTATATAAAACATTTGTTTTCAAATGTTTATAAATCAACCTCATAAAATTTCAAATATTTAATTTAAAACTTAATTTTTAATGAATGAAAATAATAAAATATCTTATATACATACATACATATAAATTAAGAAGATATGTATAACAGTCAATTAATTCAGTTTGATTTATCATGCATTGAAAACCAAATCAAACTATCTAATTTTCACTTAAAAATTTGAATTAAATCAATTTTAAGCATATTTGCTAATTTTTTTGACAGTGGTTTAGTTTAAATTGTTGCTACTAATTTAGATTATTTTGAATACTCCAATATAAAACAGGTCAAGTCAGTGATAGACATTGGGGAAAACTTTTTTGCATAATTAAGGGTCCGGAGAGCCACAAAAAGTATGATGTGGGTGCGCAAAGACCAACAACCTTAGAAAACCATGGAAAGGAATCACAGGGATAAATGGCAAAAGAATTAATCTTCATACTATGAATGGATTTGGCGAAAATATGAATTCCCACCATTGCCAGTAAGACTATATATGAAGCAAATGTAAAATATTCCAAAACCCATTGACTATTATAATTTTTCCTTCTCTTTTTGACTAAAAAAGAAGCACGCTACAAAGCCTAAATAAGGATAGCCCGAGGAAATCTTATCACCATCAAGAAAGTCCCACGAACGTCAAGGTGTCTGTTCAAAATCGCTTTATCTTCAAACTGCATTTGATGAGCATAACTTGCCATCCAGTCTGCTACTCAGTTCCCTTCATGAGAAGTATGATAAATTTCCAATGTCCAGTACCGCCTGAGAAGCTCTAAGCTGGAGCAAGGGTGATAACTACTCCATCCCTTACATATCATATCCACTGCAACTCGAGAAACAACCTCCGCCCCCATTCTCCTAAAGCCTTTGCAGTTGCACTAAGTCGATTCTATTTTCATAATAATCCCTCATAGCTCAGCATTCATGATATGTTTTGATGTATCTTACATTAGTTAGCGAGAGGTATTAGGTGTGCTATATATGAGTTTACAATCTTTTCCTTACAAGCTAACATTTAAAGTAGAGTTAGCGGTTTCATGTCGTGTATATTCGAGCCTAACTTGACTGCTCAGTGGACGCATCTAGACTTCATAGAAAACCCATAAAGCCACACGTTTGAAGCATCACAAATGACTCCCCTGCCAGTAGCAAACCAAGCTATATATTAAGGAAGGACCTATCTACATTAACCTTGACCCAGTCATATTTGTAGTGAAGTTCCAACCCACCAAAGTTCATCTTTTGAATTTCTTACCAAGCTTCGACTGTACCCCTATTCTTGAAATGCATTCTTTTGCTTTGAGCATGCATTGGAAGATTTCAGACGTCGCTATCTCCCTAAGCTAAAAAAGCTCACATCTCGTCTGAAGGATCCAACATGAAATAAAAAATATCAGGTTCTAGTGCATATCTCCAGTAGCGTCATTTCCCCAAGCCAAACTTCATTTTTAAAGCATCCACTCATGAGCAGGAGTGAGAAAAACCTAGGCCATAGCTTCGGTTTAACAAGACGAAGCCAAAGGTTCTTTGAAGTGTTGCAGTCTTAAAGAACATGCAAGGCAAATTCACTATGGAAAGTACACTTGGGCAAGCAGTGTTGAATAATGTGCATGAATAATGTATCTAAATATTATGCATCTTGGTATTGATGTCCTAGATAAGTGTAGGTCCATAAAATAGTGAGTTAATGCTTATTCTAGGGTATTCCATTGTTCACAATAAATATGTAAGTTTCAAGTGAATAAAACAAGAAGAGAGATATCAGTTTGATATAGAAAAATACTCTGCACCTAACATCCTTCTCTTCATAAAAATCCACCATAAAAAATAATCCCAACAAAATGGTACAAGAGCTGCAGATCCTTACAGCCCATATTGAAGGTGAAAAGTCATAGCTTCTTCAAGCAACTCTTCAACAGTCAATAGCATAATCTATAGTAATGTCCAAGCTCCTTTGTTCGAAGGAGAAAACTATGATTTCTGGGCAGTCAAAATGGAGACTTTGTTCACCTCCTTGGATGTCCTTGAGCTTGTCGAAACTAGGTATGAAGAACCAGTGGCTTCTGCAGACATTACGGCTGCGCAACGTGAAGAATTGAAGAAGAAAAAAATTACAGATGCTGCAGTTCTCAGAATTATCCAAAGAGGAGTTTCATCAGCTATATTTCCAAGAATTATGAGAGCAAGAACAGCCAAAGAAGCATAGGAAACTCTACAGCAGGAGTTTGAAGGAGATTCAAAGGTGAGAACGGTTAAACTTCAATCTCTCAAAAGAGATTTTGAGAATGAAAAAATGAAGGAGAATGAACGCTTGAATGAATATTTCAACAGATTACCTGAATTAGTAAATCAAATGAAATCACATCGAGACACAATAGATTATCGCATAATTATTGACAAAATTCTGATTAGCTTGTCTGAAAAATTTGATCCTATGGTGACTGCTATAGAAGAAACTAAAGACTTGTCAACAATGACTGTTCAAGGATTGATGGGATCTCTAAGGTCCTATGAGCAAACGTTGTTACGGCGCATTGAAAAATCTGTTGAAAGCGCGTTTCAATCTAAGCTGAACCTTCACTCCCATGGTGTTGAGAATAATTAAATTCTCAACCCAAAATAAAAGTGAGTCTCCTAGAGGTGGCATATTTAGTAGAGGCAGAGGAAGAGGAAGGAACTCACGTGGAAGAAGAAGTGGCGGCTATGGCAGAAGAGGAGATGATGCAGATTCAAATAAATGTTGTGGAATCTGCAAGAAGAACAATCATGAAGCGAAAGATTGCTAGAATAAAGGTAAGCCACAATGTCACAAAAGCAAAAGGTTCGGGCGCATTTAGAAGAATTGCTGTTTTGGCAACCAGCAGCATGTTGCATTTGCAGAAGCAAAATATAATGAAGGGAATATGTTCTTTGCTTGTCAAAAGGCGTATGAAGAAAATAAAAACGTGTTGTACCTGGACAGCGGCTGCAGCAATCACATGACAGGAGATAAAGAAGCTTTTACTGATATGGATTATTCATTTAGCTCTAAAGTTAAATTGGTGGAGAATACATTAAAGTAAAAGGAAAAGTTAGTATTGGTGTTGCCACAAAGGAAGGAAGAAGGGTCATTCATGAAACTCCTTATGTGCCAGCATTAGCTGAAAAATTGTTGAGCCGCAGCTTTTAGAGCATAATTATTCTCTAATATTTGAGAACTGGGAGTCTAGAATTTTTGAATCAAAAAGCAGAATGGCTGCTGTGATAAAAATGACAGAGAACAGAAGTTTTCCACTCACTCTTAATTATGAGAAATTTTTTAGCTTGATGGCTACAGAAACAAATATCTCTTTTTTGTGGCACAAGAGACTTGGACACCTGAACTACAATAGTCTCAAGTTGCTTTCCCAAAAGAATATGGTGTACGGGCTACCAACAATTGAAGGAAAATCTAGAGTATGTGAAGGATGCATGTTGGATAAACACCACCGCCAACCATTTCCAAAGGCAGGAGCATTGGGAGCTAAAGGTGCTGGAATTAGTTCACACATATGTATGTGGTCCTATGAGTACCTTGTCTCATGCTCAAAATAGGTACTTCATTTTATTCATTGATGATTTTACCCGTATGACATGGGTATATTTTATGAAACAAAGGTCAAAAGTATTTGGAGTGTTTAAAAATTTAAAGCACTTGTTGAGAAACAAAGTGGCATATTTATAAAAGTTTTGAGAAGTGATAGGGGGAAGGAGTACATATCAAACGAATTTAAAATATTCTATGAAGATGAAGGTGTGGAGAGGCAACTCACTGTTGGCTATACACCTCAGCAAAATGGTGTATCTGAGAGAAAAAATCAAACAGTAATGGAGATGGCTAAGTCAATGCTGTTTGAGAAAGGGATGCCTAAAGTATTTTGGCTTGAAGCTGTTAAAACAGCTGTGTACTTGCTGAATGGAAGCCCAACAAAAGCACTGTGGAACATGACTCCAACTGAAGCTTGGAGTGGAGAAAACCTTCTGCGAACCACTTCAAAGTCTTTGCGTGTGTTTGCTAAGCTCAAGTTCCCAAAGAAAAGAGGTCAAAACTTGATGAAACAAGTGAGAGATGTGTCCTTATTGGCTATAGTTCCATGTCAAAGGGCTATAGACTTTACAACTTGAAGACTAAGAAAGTCATCATTAGTTGAGATGATGTGTTTGATGAGAATACTTCTTGGAATTGGCAAGTCGAGAATGTTGAGGAGAAAACAGTTCCATCAATAATTATGGAGCAAAATCCAGCAGCTGAAAATGATCAACCAGCACCAAATTATTCATCTTTATCAAGTGCTCCATCCATCCCCTAGCTCAACTCCTACAAAAATAAAGAGTTTGAGTGATATATATGCTAACTGCAATTATTGTGTTAGCATTTTTTTGGCACATAACCAAAATGTTTTGAAGAAGCAGTCAAGGAAGAAGCTTGGATGAGAGCAATGGAAGAAGAAATACAAATGACTGAGAGGAATCAAACATGGTAGCTAGTTCCAAAGCCAAAAGACAAGGATGTGATTGGTGTAAAATGGATCTACAAAATAAAATATAATCCAAATGGTTCAGTGCAGAAAAGTAAAGCAAAACTTATTGCAAAGGGCTATTCATAGTAGCTTGGTGTTGATTAAGTAAAAACATTTTCTCAAGTGGCACGTCTAAACACTATTAGAGCACTAATATCTCTTGCATGTCAAAAAAGATGGAGGCTGTTTCAATTAGATGTCAAGTCAGCATTTTTGAATGGCAATTTGAATGAAGAGGTCTATGTTGAGCAACCTCAAGGCTTTGAGCATGAAGGCAGTGAAGGCAAGGTGTATAAATTGAAAAATGCTCTATATGGCTTGAAACAAATACCACAACAACATTGACAACTATTTCATGGAGAAGGGCTTTGAGAAAAGCATGAGTGAGCCAAATTTATATGTCAAAGGACAAGGTATGGTTGACATTCTCATTGTTGCACTTTATGTCGATGATTTGGTCTTTACTAGAAATAATTTGAAGATGATTGAAGATTTTAGAAGAGAAATGATGAGGAGATATGAGATGAATGATATGGGTTTACTGTATCATTTTCTTGGAATTGAAATTTACCAAGACGATGATGGAGTGTTTATTTGTCAAAAGAAATATGCTTAGAAAATATTAAAGAAGTTTGGCATGTTTGGTTGCAATCTAATTGATACACCACTAGTTGTGAATGAAAAGCTGGAGAAAAATGATGGAGTAAGAAAATTTGATGCTAGTATCTATAGAAGCTTGATCTACTTTATCTCACCAACACAAGGCCATAAATTATGTTTGCTGCAAGTTTACTTTCTCGATTCATGAATGATCCAAGCCATATCCATCTAGGTACTGCTAAAAGGGTGCTAAGATATATTCAAGGCATTTTAGATTATGGAATTAAATATGACAACAAAGTTGAAGCAAAGCTAGTTGGTTTTTGTGATAGTGATTGGGCATGTTGTATGGATGATATGACAAGCACTTTTGGATATGTTTTCCCACTAGGATCAAGTGCATTTTTGTGGTGCTTAAAGAAGCAACAATTTGTGGCTTAATCTTTTGCAGAAGCTGTATACATTTCAGCTGGTTTAGCAACTTAGCAAGCTATATGGTTGAGGAAAATGCTTGAAGACATAGGAGAAAGGCAAGAAGCTGTTATTATCCATTGTGATAACAAATAAGCCATTGCTATGGCAAAGAATCTTGTCTTTCATGAAAGAACAAAACACATAGCAATAAAGCATCATTTTATCAAAGAAGCAATTGAAGAAGAAGAGGTGCAATTGAAGTTTTGCAAGACAAATGAGCAGCTTGCAAATATTTTCACAAATTCCTTGAATAGAGAAAAATTCCAGCAACTAAGAAAAGCTCTTGGAGTTAGAGCACAATCACATTAAGGGGAAGAATGTTAAATAATATGCATGAATAATGTATCTAAATATTAATGCATCTTGGTATTGATGTCCTAGATAAGTGTAAGTCCATAAAATAGCGAGTTAATGCTTGTTCTAGGATATTCTATTGTTCACTATAAATATGTAAGTTTCAAATGAATAAAGCAAGAAGAGAGAGATCAATTTGATACAGAAAAATACTCTGCACCTAATATCCTTTTCTCCATAAAAATCCACCATAAAAAGAACACCCAACAAGTAGCATTCATGGAGATATTCTACGAACCCTTTCTTCATTAGTTAATAAGTTTTTGTGAATAACTAGCCAAAGAATTATCTAATTTTTCGGGGGTCTAGCCATCTCCAAAATTTCCTCTAAATCATAGAGGTATTTGCATGATCTAAGTTTGTAATACTCTTATAGGCCGACTTCATCATAAACAAGCTATCCTGAGAAAATCTCCAATATATCCTATTTGGACCTAAAGTAAAGAAAGGAGGAACTGGGTTGACATTCGCATCAACAATGTTGTTAGGGAGAAAATTTAGTAGCCTCGATTTATCCCAAGCACGATCCTTGTTCACTAAATTAGAGACAAGTAGATTTTGGTCATCCACATGAAGAGAAACCCTTGATTCTGACCTTAGATTAATGTGGTTAAGTACCCATGGGTCAAACCATAATTTAATACTCATTCTTTCAATCTTTACACAGATGCTACAAGGGAGCATGGCCATTTGTATGATGTAAAAGGTAAAGACAATCACAGAAGCCGCTAAGGTTGTCCTACTTGCAAAATTAAGAGTAACAAATTTCCATTCGCATAATCTTTGTTTAACCTTCTCAATAATATTCTTGTAAATTTGTTTAGTAACCCTTTCATGATGAAAGTGTATACCCAAATACTTCGTTATATCAGAAAAAATATTGAAACCCAATTCAGCGCTAATTTGGGCTGATCTAGAGTGATGTAAATTTTTAGAGCAATAAACTTTTATCACCATTAACCAACTGATCACTACTGTCACTATAAAGCTGCAAGCATTGCTTAATAACTTTAAATTGGTTAAGAGAAGCTTTAGCAAATAAAAAGAGATCATCAGTAAAAAACAAATGTGAGATATGAGGACCTTGCATACTCAAACGGATAGGCTTCCAAAGTCCTTGTTCAATAGCCAAATGAATGAGATGAGACAATCTTTCCATGTAAAACACAAAAAGGTAGGGAGAAAAAGGATCTCCCTGTCTAATTCCCTGGGAAGGAAAGAAACTATCAGTTATATCCCCTTTCTAGAAAATCTTTGTAGAACAGGATATGATACCTTGTTCATAATCAACTCAATAAAATGCAAACACAACCTTATTTTAAAACACAACCCTAAGTACACTTTATTGGTAATGCTGCTAGCCTTACCTTTCTTACTTCTCATAGTATGGATAACCTCTTGAGCCACAATGACATTATTGCTACTATGCCTCCCTAGAATGAAACTGCATTGTAAAAAAGGCACCAAAATAGGCAAGAATTGCTTTAATCTCCTAGCTATGAGTGTTGTGATTACTTTGAAAACCACATTATAAAACGAAATGGGCTTAAATTGTTCCATTTGAAATAAGAATGAAAAGAAACTAGGATTAAGAAAGGTCTTTTTAACCAACTCACAAACAAATGAACCAAACACCTCCTATTGGCTTTGATAAAAGATAGCTTAAAGCTTTGTCTAAACCAAGAGCCTTGAAAGGTCCCATATTGAAAATAACATTTCTAATTGCATCATCATAAATAGACGCATGAAAGTCTTCCAACTAAGACTCTAGAACATGAGCAAAACTATTGTGTAGAGGGAAAGACACTACAATCTCTTCATTTTATTTGTAAAAGTTTTTGAAAAAATTCAATGGCATAGCCTTTAAAGAATCCTCATTATTCATTAAAACCCCTTGCTCATCTTTCAAACAAACATTTTTAATCATCTTTCTTCTAATCATATCATAGAAACATGAAAGAACTTAGTGTTTCTATCTCTAAACTTAAACCATTTGCATAAGCTTTTTTAGTACTAAATCATTTCTTCTTGGGCTAGTAAAGACTTATACTCCATAAGCAAATATTTATGAAGAGCTTGAAGATGTGGACTCTCCATTATGCTAACGTATTGTTAATACCTTGCAGCATGTTACCAATCTTTTATTAAAAAAATATTGCCAAAGACATTCTTATTCCAATCACTAATACGGGGTTTGGAAATCAAAGATAACACTCTTCCAATCTCTATCACCAATCCAAGATTCTTTAACAATATCTTTGAGAGAATCATTTGCAAGCCATGCAGTGTGGAATCATGGTTTATTCCTCCTCACAGGGGCCTCCTCCCTACCAAAGTGAATCAATAAAGGCCTATAATCTGATTTGAGAGGTGGAAGGTGATGCATCATAGAAATGGAAAGCCAAAACGCCATTCAAGATTACAAACACCTTGATTAATAATTTTCTTAACTCCACCATGCTTCCATGTGTATGAACTCCACAATCAGAGAGGAATTAAGAAGAAGAAAAAATAGAAATCCATTTATGAAAATCATTTTTTTTGTATTTCATTACTATTTTTATAGGTACTAAAGTCTCCATCCACCACTTAAGGTCCATTAACGCTTTGGGTCAAAGAAACAAGCCCCACCAGACTTGTCTACCATAAATGAAAGTAACAAGCCAATTAACTTGAGACAAGATATTTCTAATGAAAAAATGAATAAATTGTCCATGAGTTTTGAGAAGCCTTCAACATCAAATTTGATGCATTTCTTTAAGCCAAGAAATGGAGTGTTTCATGGAAGTAAAGATTGTCTTGATTGCCACAAATTACCTCGATAAAATCATATTCAATTCTTTGCTTAAGAACCAAGGAAACCTCTCACTTTGAGAGAAAATTCAATTGTTATTAATCATTAAATCTAAATTACAAGAACATAAAAGAAACATTATTTAGTCACTCTTAAAGTTAGTAGGAAATCCTAAAACGCCTAATTGGACTTCTATAGAATATGTCCTATATAAACCAGACAACACTAGTTATTTGACCCAACTAAATTAAAAAAAAAACCATAATTAAACTAATATTTGGCCAGCATAAAAAATGGACCCAAAGTACATTAAATACTAACAATAATTTTAAAGAAAGCATATAACAAAAAACTCATAATACATCTATAAGCCATGCATATTTGGGTTAGTTGTCTTCAAAATCTAACAAGCTCTATTCAACCTCTAAGAGTGTCCATCTATTTGGCCTTAAGTTTGTGCTCCAAGTTGCCCTT
Source organism: Gleditsia sinensis (assembly GCA_037074535.1). Classification (NCBI taxonomy): domain Eukaryota; kingdom Viridiplantae; phylum Streptophyta; class Magnoliopsida; order Fabales; family Fabaceae; genus Gleditsia; species Gleditsia sinensis. The sequence goes on along the minus strand of CM073468.1, from coordinate 57,582,034 downwards.
TTTAATGCCATCCTCAAGGCCACTTGATATCTTGGTTTGGCCTAACAAGTTCTTCCTTAATCTACACATCTAAGATCAAATCCAATAAAGTTTCTTTGACCCACTTCACCTTACTCCTAGTCATTGGACTGCTTATCCCCTACAACGGACCTTGAGAATGGATTGGAATAGGTTTGACAGCATCTTAGTCTCCATCATTTCCTCTCTCCTCGAAAAGATTTGTCCTCAAATAAAAGGAATCACCTACATCAAACAAAAATAAGTCAGCATCATTGAATGTAGCATTAATGTTGCCATACTTACTAGGTAAATTAATCTTATAGGCATTGTCATTGATTTACTCCAAAACTTGAAAATATCCATCTCCTTTAAGATACAACTTAGGCTTCCTCTAAGCCGGGAACCCCTCTTTGTGCATATGTATCCAAACTTAATCACCATGTTCAAATACAACTCTTGTTTGACTCTTGTTGACTTGCTTTGCATACTGTTCATTCTTCCTCTCAATATTAGCTCGAACCGTAGCATGCAAATATTTTACGCATTTGACTTTTTACTTATCGTCTAAGTTAACAAACTCATTAGCAGAAAAATGTAAAATATTTAAAGGTGTTAGAGGATTAAAGCCATAGATAATCTCAAAAGGACTATAATTAGTAGTAGAATGCATATATCTATTATAAACAAACTCAACATGTGGTAAAACTCTCTCCCACTATCTCAAGTTTTTAAACATAATAGTATACAATATTGTAATAAGTGTCCTATTAACTACCTCAGTTTGTCCATCTATTTGAGGATGTGCAACAGTAAAAAATAGAAGTTTAGTCTCCAATCTAACCGATAAAGTATGCCAAAAATGACTTAAGAATTTAACATCTCTATCACTTACTATTATTCTAGGCAAACCATGCAAGCGCACTACTTCTTTAAAGAACAAATCAGCTATGTGTGTTGCATAATTAGTTTTAGCACATGCAATGAAATGAGCCATTTTGCTAAACCTATCATCAACTACAAAAACACTATCTTTACTACTTTGTGACATCGGCAACCTTATCACAAAGTCTACAGAAATATCATGTCAAGGCTATTTAGGTATAGGTAATTGAGTATAAAAATCATGTGACATAACCTTAGACTTAGCTTGTTTACACGCCACACACTTAGCATAAACTAAAATGACATCATGTTTCATGAGAGGGTAATAAAAATGATCATACATAATTTCTAAAGTTTTAGTCACTTCAAAATTTTCCATTAAGCCTCTACCATGACTCTCCTTAATCAACAAGTTACGTATAGAACAGTTAGGCACACAAAGTTTATTTTTTTGAAACAAGTGACCTTCATGTTTATAGAAATTATCAAAAGCATGCTTAACACAAAAATTCCAAGCAAAACCAAAATTAACATCATTAGCATACAAGTTCTTATATATTCAAAACCAAATAACTTAGCATGAAAGGATGTCAATAACACATATATTCAGTTACCACATTTTTCTTTCTAATTTTATACTTAATCACATAAGGAAATGTATATAATGAATTCTAACTGCTTAACATGCTTCTTATGCAACTTATCTTTGAACTTCAAGAATTTCGAGCTCTTATTGTTTGAATAGATAATAAACTCTCTTAGTCATAGATAATGCTACCAAGTTTAAAAAATTCTCACCCATGCATATAACTCTATCATAAGTAGGATACTTCAATGTTGCCCCCTTTAACTTCTCACTGAAGTATGCAATCGTTTTAGAATCTTGCATCAAAATAGCACCTATACCAACTCCAGAAGTATCACATTCAATTTCAAAAGCTTTATAAACATTAGGTGATCACAACAAGGGTGCATTAGTCAAAAGATCCTTTAAAGTTTTAAAAGATTGCTTATGCATATTATCCCACTTAAAGGCAATATTCTTTTTAACAAGTTCATTTAGGAGTGCAACAATAGTACTAAAATTCTTTACAAACCGCCTATAGAAACTTAGTAAACCACAGAAACTTTTAATTTCATTAGCATTACAAGTTGTAGGCCAATCTCGGATTCCCTTAATCTTGCTCTTATCAACACTAATGTTATTAGAATTAACAACAAAACCAAGGAACATCATAGAATCAGAGTAAAACGAGCACTTCTTAATGTTAGCATACATTCTATACTCTCTAAGCACATACAAACATCACGCAAATTTAATACATGTGCATCAGTATCTCAGCTATAAATTAAAATATCACCAAAGTAAACTACCACAAACTTTCCAATGAAAGCACGTAAGACATGGTTCATCAACCTTATAAAAGTACTAAGTGCATTACTCAACCCAAAGGGCATCACTAGCCAATCATATAACCATACTTAGTCTTAAAAGCAGTTTTTACTTATCTCTCTCTTTCATGCAAATTTGAAATTAGCCATTCTGCATCTAGCCCTTATTACGTAAGCAAGTTTACTTGGACATATTATTTGAATTTGCTGTGTTCTTCTCACTGTACTATTTTTATTTAATATAATTATAAAAACAGATAAAAAATCGAATAAAATGAAAGGTTTAACTATGTATCCTCTAGAAAAGTTAATGGGAAGAATTCTTATCATTTTACATAGTTAGCTTTTAAAGGCATCTGAAGTATAAAACAAAGAAAGAGTTTTTAGAAATAGTGTAGTACTTATGGTAGTTTGGTGCATTTGGCTAGGTGAGAGTGCTAGACTCCTAAGAATGTAATGATGCTGCCTAATCTATTTTGAATACACTACTTCATTTCACTTCCTTGTGGTAATTTGCTAATGGAATTTTCTTGAATGCGTTTTCAGTGCTTTCCCAAGAATAGTTAGATCTGGGTAGGTGATATTTTTTTCTTTTCAATGAGTAGAAAATACAGAGAGTAACTTTAGGCTTTATACCTAGTGTTAGATTGCATCACACAACGAAGGAGAAGCAATTTGCACTATTAATCTAAAAGAAAGCATTTATTGTGCAAATTCTTAGTTACATTGGCTACAATCTGGTGGAACAAATTATTTGGGATTTTAGGTGAACAATGGGTGTGCCCCTGTCATTAGAGCAATTTCACCTCACAAGATAATGTGTATTTGGTGCAAATATGGAGGGAAAAATGGCACTAATAAATTTAGATGTGCCCCTTGTCATTGGCTACAATCTGTTATGCATAATTATGAAGACTCTGTGAAGCAAACTAGCACTAGGAAAACATATTCTGAAGCTTCTATTTTGTTTACTACTTGAAACCTTTTAGAGTTATAAACTTCAACAACAGACAGTTATAACTCTACATGTAAGCTCATGTGGTCTAAAACTTCTTTAAAAATCTTCCTCATGTGACAATGGAAAAGAGAAGACAGAAAAACAGAAAATGTAAATAAATTTGATTGAAACTAGCAATTGAAACTCCCTTTCTATTTGAATCAGTCTCTAGCTTTCTTGGGTATGCAGATAATCAACTATTGAATACTGGATAGGCAGTATATAATTGAAAAAAAATTTATTATTTCTGATAACTACTAATTATTATTAAAAATAAAATAAAGACAGAGATTTACAGGAAACTTGTAAAGTAAGATTAAGTCTTGAAAAACCAGAGAGTAGATTATTGATTGGTATTTTCTTTTTAATCAATGCATGCTTTTATGCTATTTGTGGATGTAAATAATTATTGATGCTGCCAAATTGCCCTTACTACCTTTTTGTCTTTTGCCTCCTTTATGAGTTATATATTTGTATAGAACAACTGGTTACTCAACGTTTCTAAAGTCTGATTTGTTTATTTTTCTTTTGCAAGATTGATGTACTGACTTATATTAGAAGATTCAAGCCACCAGAGTTCTAAGAACTTTTAGAGATGCATTGTCATGTGTAATTGTAGACAACAAACTTGTCAACTTACGTCCTTCACAAATGACAACTTTGAAAGGATATTTTTAACATGTACAAATTATCAATCAGTTGGGCGATATGATTTCTTTAAATAGGTATATCTACCTATGTGTAAACATGAAAGACGTGTATTGTTCAAACTCAGGCAGCTATGAGATTTACCTGGAGCTAGCCGGGAAAGGGTGAATTGAAATGGTGGGAATGTAGAGAACTCATAAAAATTCATTTGCCTTGTGTCATGGTGTATTTTGTTGGGTGTTGTAATTGGATTTTGGATAAAAGGCAAATTAAAATTTTGAGTTTAGTGATGCAAAAATCGATCAATGTATTTTGTAAACATTTGTCTTGCTATCAATGTAGCTGTATATGTAAAGTGTAAAGTGTTAGTATCAATGAATTTTGTAAACATGAGTTTAGTGAATATGTAAAGTGTTGTATTTATTGTTATCAATGTAGCTGTTAAGCATATATCATCCACTGAATATTATAGACTAATACAAATACATATACCATCTACAGAGTATAAAACAAGGGACATATACATAGAGGCTAATACAATTGTTATGCATATACCATCCACGGAGTCTAAAATAAGGGACATATACAAAGGTCTAAAACAAAGGACATATACCATTCAAAAATTAATACAATTGAACACAGAGACTAGAACAAAGGACTAAACCCTAAAGATAATACAATTGACTTACATACCATCCATTGAACATAGAGTCTAAAACAAGGGATATATACTAATCAAAAGTTAATATAGTTGAACACAGAGGCTAGAACAATTGACTTACATATCATCCACTGAACATAGAGTCTAAAACAAGGGACATATACCATCTAAAAGTTAATACAATTGAACACAAAGGCTAGAACATGAGATTAAACCTTGAAGATAATACAATTGAATTACGTACTATCTACTAAACACAGAGTCTAAAACAAGGGACATATACCATCCAAAAGTTAATACAATTGAACACAAAGGCTAGAACAAGGGACTAAACCTTGAAGATAATACAATTGACTTACATACCATCCACTGGACACAGAGTCTAAAATAAGGGACATATACCATCCAAAAGTTAATACAGTTGAACACAAAGACTAGAACAATTGACTTACATACCATCTATTAAACACAGAGTCTAAAAAATGGACATATACCATCCAAAAGTTAATACAATTGATCATAGAGGCTAAAATAATTGACTTACATACCATCCATTGAATACAGAGTCTAAAACAAGGGACTAAACCTTTAACACATAACTAATTTACGTAATCACGTATGCCCGTTGCCTTAACATTTGATGGGAGGGTAGGGAACATAATCAACATCGACCCATCCTTTCCTATCATTATGCTTGCTTTCGCCATCTCCTCTTTAGTGAAACCTGGAACTTTTGTCAACTCTTCCCATAATTTTTCTGTTTTCTCAACTAAGCTTGCCTTGTGTGCAACACAATAAAGTTCGACTGCAATCTCCATTGTGGCTTCCCTAAATCTCTTCTCCCTTAAGTCAAAACCATTTGATAGAGCATCCACAAAGGCATCAGTGTCGTTCCAACATCTTTTGTGTGAGCCTGAGTTGTTTCAGTACTTAGAATTGATGGTTGTTCAAAGAATACACGATTCAGCTCATCATTGATATTCATATCCATATCCCTAATGCCATTAGTCCCTTCATCGACATATGGATTCGCATCAGTATTCAAAATATCAGCTATGGTCTCAGCATCCCTCCTAGAAGTCTTATCTTTTGCCCAGACAATGCAGACTTTCGAAATTAAGAAATGACTTAAATCTGAAAGGAGTTGCTTTCTTGTGTGACTGCATGAAATAAATGAAGATTAATTAGAATATAAATTATAATAAGGAAAAAGTAAAAAAAAATACATAGCCTCTAATGAACGAGTCTCTCACCACTCCTTTGCCTATTAATTGTTAACTAATTCCACCAAGTACTAGCATAATTAGTAAACTCTACAACAGTTAACTTTAAATTTTTCTCATTAGTATAGGCATGACACTCAAACACATGTTCCACATTTCTCTCCCACTCAAAGTAAAGTTCACGGTCATTTTTACCTTGAAATTTTGATGCTTACCAAGCCACTATCATACCTAGAAGTTGTCCTCCTCTCTTTTCTTGAACCAAATCCTTCATCATCTGAATCTTCTCCTTCTTCCTCATCAAACCCAAGCTGTTTGATAAGCTTAGACTTGGATGATGACCATCTAAATATAAATCTTCCCTTTTAACAATATCTTTGAGAGAATTATTTGCAAGCCAAGCAGCGTGGAATCATGGTTTATTCCTCCTTAGAAGGGCCTCCTTCCTCCCAAAGTGAATCAATAAAGGCCTATGATCTAATTTGAGAGGTGGAGGGTGATGCACCATAGAAAATGGAAAGTTGAATTGCCATTCAAGATTACAAACACCTTGATTGATAATTTCTTTAACTCTACCATGCTCCCATGTGTATGAACTCCACAATTAGAGAGGAATTAAGAAGCAAAAATAGAGGCCCACTTATGAAAATAACTTTCTTGTTTTTCATCACTATTTTTGTAGGCAATGAAGTCTTCAACCACCATTTAGGGTACATTAACGGCTTTGGGCCAAAGAAACAAACCCCACATAACTTGACTACCATAAATGAAAGTAACAAGCCAATTAACTTGAGACAAGATATTTTTAGTGTAAAAATGGATAAATTGTCCATGAGTTTTGAGAACACTTTAAAATCAAATTTGATGTATTTCTTTAAGCCAAGAAATCGAGTGTTTGGCAGAAGGAATGATCATTTTAAAAATTTAATGGATGTTTTGATTGCCATAAATTGCCTCGATAAGATCAAATTCAATTCTTTGCTTAAGAACCAATAGAAACTCTCACTTTAAGATAAAACTTAACTCTTATTAATTATCAAATCTTATTTACAATAGCATAAAAGAACCCTTATATAGTTACTCCTAAAGCTAGTAGAAAACTTTAAAATGATTAATTTGACTTCTATGAAATACGTCTTATATGGCTCAAACAACACTAGTTATTTGGCATAACTAAACTAAAAAAAAACTCATTAAACTAATATTTGGCAAGTATAAATAATGGGTTCAAAGTACATTAAATACTAACAATAACTCCAAAGAAAGCATATAACATAAAACCCATAATACATCTATAACCCATGCACATTTGAGCTGTTGTCTTCAAGATCTATCAAACTCTATTCAGCCTCTAAGAATGCTCATTTATTCGGCCTTAAGCTTGTGCTCCAAGTTGTCTTCTATAACGTCATCCTCAAGGTTGTAAAGGGTGATCCACTTAATGTTTTGGGTTGACTTAACAGCTTCCTCCTTAGCCTTTACTTCCAAGATCAAGTCTAATAAAACTTTTTTTGGCCCACTTTGTCTTGTTCCTAGTTATTGGACTGCCTATCCCTTGTAAATGTTATTGGGAATAGTTTGAAATAGGTTTGGTAGCACATTGATCTCTATCAAAATTGCTTATAAAGGAGCCAAATCCCCTATAAGTAACCTTTTGGCTCTTCTCGAAAGGAACCATCTAACCCAATTTTCTTAATAACATTGTCAACCTTCCTTCCACTTATTCTAGTCTCTAGAAGTGCCATGAAATTAACTTTATGCATATTAACCAAGTCATTAATAAGATTTGGGAAACTTTTGCCATTTTCCCCTCTACAATTTCAAAAGAGAAAAATCATTAAAAAAAAATTAAGACAAATAGGAAAAAAGGTAACCACTATTGGCCTATAAAAAGCTTCTTACCAATCTATGCCCTAAAGGATCTGTGAGGTCCCCCAAATAAGTTTGAGCCATTTTGATGAGCTCTAGAACTTTGTATGGGTTAGATGACTTCTTGTTGGACTTAGGACCATTAACACTTGGGTTCGACACCAATTTATTTGCTTAGAAGAGGCTTTGGGTTGTGATTGTATTTTGAATGAGCCTAGCCCACATTAAGAGCCTTCCAAGATCTTTTTACTTTCTTTCCATATTGCCTTTTGTCTATCTTAACTGGACAATTAATGGTGCCCCATCTCTCTCACCCAGCTGCAACCCTAATTGCAGAATGGTAGCCACCCCCTTTCTCCTCTTTTTTCTTTTATTTTATGTTTAAACATGAGTTTTTTGAATAATTTCTTCTTTTATAATTTTTTTTCCCTTTAGGGAAGTTTTCTCTTTTCACAAGAGAAGTCTTTTATTTTTTTTAACAAAGATTGTTCTTATAGATTTTTTTTTTCTTCTTATTAGAGGCAATCCAATGCTAATCAAATTTTTAGAAAGATCTACAACTTATTCTTTAGATCTACAGTATTTCAAAATTAGAATAATAGAATGTGGGAGATTTAATCTTTAAAGAAGATTAGGAGGTGTATTCCCTCTCCTTGAAGAGCTTCGATCTTCCTATGGGATGTCTAGCAAATTATAATTTGGTTAAAATTGTAATTTTTCTATAATATTTAATTAATAATAATTAAGAGGTGTGTTGCTTTTTAATATAAGATTTATATCTTTTTTTTTTTCAGAAGTACATGTTTAGTTTGTATTTTATTTTTTTATTGTGTTTTATAAATTTTTTTGTAAGTTTTAGATTTTTGTACTTGTTTATTAAATATAATGATATGTTTTTTTTTTGGGTACATTACCAAGGTATCTTCCACGCGCAACCGTGGAGACTAATCCCCCGAGATACTGAAGTCCATAATGATATGTTGATTAGAAAGCTCAACAATTAATGGCAGCCTTTTCCTCCCTTATCAACGAGTTTCATAAAAGTAGACAAGGATCATAACAACAGAGCTTATTTGCAATCCTTCAACTTGATCCTCCTATTAACAATTTTGTTTTCTCTAGATTCTTATTCTAAACATTCATGAAGATCTAGAAACGTGATCCCTTATAATCCAAAATAGATTTCTCCCTTTCCCCCCACGCTTCGTATGCCCTTTCTGGCCTTTGTCAACTTGTCTCAATATTTTCTTCTCTGCCAATTGTTTCTTCGTTCAGGGAACTGAACAACAGAGCTTATTTGCAATCCTTCAACTTGATCCTCCTATTAACAGTTTTGTTTTCTCTATATTCTTCTTCTAAACATCCATGAAGATCTAGAAACATGATCCCTTATAATCCAAAATAGATTTCTCCCTTTCCCCCCACGCTTCGTATGCCCTTTCTGGCCTTTGTCAACTTGTCTCAATATTTTCTTCTCTGCCAATTTGTTTCTTCGTTCAAGCCTCTTAACTAACATCTGTGAACCAAAATTATCCCCCTTGCCATCACTCGTCGAACTAGCACCATCCTTCACTCCATTTTCATACTCAAGACAATGCTTAGCATTCACAAAATTTAGCTCGACAAGCTCTATAACATGCAAAGAGAAATGATCTTTCCTGTGTCCATATTTATCACATTTGAAACAAATGAAGTGAGGACCCTGCACATCATAGAAATTCTTTGGTATTTTTATTTTGGGATAAGCTTCTTCTCAAGATATATTTCAACAAAATCTCGGAAAAAGTACCCTCTTTTCACCCAAGTTAGTTCCCCATTCTCTGTTTTTACATTAGGTAGAGTATTAAAATCAACTTTGAGTGTTTTTGTGATTGTATTCCCAATCCTCCATAAAAAGTGATAATTATAACATTTGATTGGAAGATGGGGTAATTGAATCCAAAATGTCGACTTTTGAATTTCATCAGCCAAGGGATAAAATTTGGACTTCCACATTCGTACCAACGAAGAGTGGTCTGCAATCATTCAAAGGCTAGCATGTAAAACATACACATGTCTAAAAATTATGCTAGATAGTAGTCATTCTCCAAATCAACGAGTTTATATTTGTCTAAGAGATACCATATTTTCAAAAGACGTCCATAAAGAAAAATGTAGTCAATTTTATTTCACCTTAATCGAATTATTATAGATACTCTCCAAAGCTTGTACAAACTCTCGTTTCTTCTACTAACAAGTAGACTTTCCTCCAAGATAGGTGCTCACGATCCTCTTCTTCATTCAATTGCTCAATATCTCCATCTTCCTCCTTATCTTTCCTTAAATCCCATGCTTCGATAGATGACATTTTCTATTCCTTCCATTCAAGGATGCCTCTTGTTTAGCTTGTCTTCCTTGTTAATAAAACCCTCACGAGCCTCTTCTACTAGTCCTTGCTACACTCCAATAGCTCCTTCATCAGAAGGCTCTTGCATTACTTCATACTTGGCAAGATTTAACATAGCCAACTCGTTTATTTTCCTGCTACTTCGATCAATTAAATCTTGTTCTTCCTTCGTCAAAGTCCCATTCACCCCTAGTGGAGAGCTCTTTGCCATCTTTGAGCAAAAAAGTTTTCCACCTATTTATCCATGTATAGTTATAGATAACCCATTTCCCTGACTATTATAAATATAGAATCCTCACAAAACAAGGGCAAATGAACGTGATTTCTGGCCATATAATATTCGTCCCGCCATCTCCAAATTTAGGAGCCATGTTTTAACGCTAAGGTGATCCAAAGTTATCAAAACTGGACTGCACCAACCAAATCAATAAAAAAAGGTGAACCGACCTATTGTTTAGTTCAGTTGACCCCCTGAGACCAGAGGGTCTACGAACTGGCCGGTCTAGTTGCTGAACCGATTGGTCAACTGAAAAACAAGATTAAATATCTGTCATAAATATATTAATTTAATACACCATTTAAAAATTATAATAAATTGTTTCATTGAAATCATACTACTTTATTGATAAAATATATTATATTCATTTATAAATGTACAATTTTTTAAATAATTTAATATTATATAAAGGTATTTAAATTTATTAATTTATTTTTATTTTTATTATTTATTAATGTTTTTAGTAGATAAAATTTTTATCTTTAATGAATTATATATATAATATTAAATATCAATCCAAATGCAGTTGAATCAATAAACCTGAATGGTTCACCTCTTAAGTTCGATTTTCAAAACACTTATCAAAACTTTAATTATGCTAGACATGAAGTTTCATGCTCAACTTCAAATCAAGCAAGCAATGGCGCTTAATCCCGGTTTCCAACACCCCCTCCCAACCTCCTTTTTCTCTACGTAATATATAGAGGCCAATTTGTATAAATGATCAAGGTCCACAGTCGTTCTTACAACACGCTTAGATGCCATTTTGCCAAATCTAACCTTGGGAATCCAAACCAAAACATCCTAATGAGATATTACATATTAACAGTACTAGCTTTATACAGAACTTTGTGCATTGATTGAAATTTTAATATTATCAAGTGGATCTGCAGAGGAGTTCAAGCTACTCATTGTCATCCTCTGGATCAAAATCCTTTATCTTCACATCTGCATCTTCGTCATACTGGACGCAGTTGTCAATTTGGGCCATTACATATTGTATACTGTAAATTACACAAGCCTTCATCAATACTAAATTCATAAATGTAGGAGGGTTAGGGGGACGGCGAGGGGGAGAGAGAATGAATGAACAAGGGTGATATATAGAGTTTAATTACTCATACTACCCTACTGAAAGGTTAATTGAAAATGTAGAACAATTTCCATGAAACTGCTATCCGTAACAAAAAAACTTGTGTAAGAATGTGATTTAGAAAGCTAAAACTCTCGTCTGTATGAAGACCACTTTGTGAATAGAGCCAGACTTGATCTTTTACTATGGTCAGTTGTTAGAATTAAGTCAAATTCCTCTAAGCGGTAAGTTTTATCGACTTCACAGCCTTGTGAAATAAGTCAAGCATGATTTGAGAGTCCATCCTCAATATGTGGAAGCGCACATACAAGCTGTACTTAAGACTAAACAAATAGTTCAAGATACATCCAATCATCCAAAACATCCAGAACTCAATGTTACGTTCAGAAATTGAAAAAAAAAAAAATACTGTGTAGGTCAGAGAGTGACAAGTTGCAATGGGGCAGCGGAACTACAATGAAATATGGGTTGTTGAATTTGAATTCAAGTTAAATTTTACAATACGAAGTACAACATTTTACTTATATTAGAAGTATTATACTAAGGTTGACAGTTAGGTTAAAATAAGTGTATTAGTAACTACTGGAATAGGCTTGTAGTAGTTGTATGTTGGAATCCCAGTGGTTACAAGAACCATAAAATAAGTGTTTTTGTGACTATTTAAGGGGTATGGGCACATGGCAACTTCGGATAGAGATAGTTTTAGGTATCTTTTGAGAATAGGCTATAAATAAAGGGTGAGATCAGAGACAAAATTTTATGAGAATTAGGTCATGACAGGGATCTAACCTCTTCAAGTGCTAGATGTTATCTTTCTTGTATTTCTTATTTATTTTTCACTATAATTTTAGTATTTTTCTACAATTATTTTAGTAAAATTCTTGATGGAGATCTAGGTCTCCATCATTGAACTATGCATGTATTGATTAATCTCTAATTATAAATAGACAAACGAGGAGCCTGGCTCAAGGAGTATCAAAATTCCTTCCAATAATTTACCATTTTCATGGCCAAAGCTCCAACCACTCCTACGAGGGAGCTTCGACCTCCTCTCTTCTTCTGTATAGATCTAATGTCTTTCTCTAAATATTTTTCAGGTTTGCCTTACCGATTTGGAGTGAATCTAGAGTAGTTTCAACCAATAATTTGTGGACTTGAATATTAGGTCCTAATGAAGTTTTAGCATATTAAAGGCTTCAACACACTAGATTTTGTGATCAGGTGCCTGGTAAGCAACCCAAGTTGTGGAGACCAGCTAGGAGAAGGTCGAGGGACTAATTAGGAGAAGTAGGTCAAAGATTTCTGAGAGCTACATCTTGTCTACTGCAAATATCATAAGAAGTGCTAGTGGCTGAAGTTCTTGATTCAGTATGGTGTCCAGGTTTTTGTTTTGATTGGTTTTTATTTGTAACAAACTGAAATTTGTATAATTATTAACTTGAGGGGGAGTGTTAGAAGACGGATAGGTTAAAATAAGTCTGTCAGAGCCTAAAAGACTGTGCTTTTAATAGTTGTCTTACACATGTACTTGACCTAATTTCTAATTATAAATAGACACACAAGAGGCCTAGCTAAGGAAGTCATATCCCATTTAACCTTTCTACAACTTCCATAGTACATCATAATTCATATATAGATAATCAAATTAATTATATCTTCCAGGGCAGTTCAGCTTAGATTCTTCTGGCAATATTCAAATTGTAATTTCCCTTTGCTTTTTGCGGTAGTCTACCATTGAATTGTAGGAAGTTCCTTTTGTGTGATCAAATCTAGGTGGTTTTAGCCAAGTTTCCAAGATCACATGACAGCAAAAGCTATAAGAACCAAAAACTTAATTTACCCCAGAATACATCATTCAATTTCAATATTCAGCACCGTTTAGAGTTCTTAAAAATAGGGAAGCTCTAGTCATAATGTTCAATGGCATTAATTAATCATTATTAATATATATTGTAAATCCGCTCCAGCAATATTATACCCTTCATAGGAAAAACAGCAAAAGATCATTCGCATAACAAACAGGCAGGAAGGTTAGGAAGCGGACAGAAGACACAGAGAAAGAGAGAGACATACCTGCTTTCCTTTCCATAAGTTCACTGGTATAAAACTCACCATGCTATAGTCATTCACCTATTAAAGAAAGAATAAATAAATAAATATAAACAAGATGATATAAGAAAAATCAAAAGTATTTCAGAATTTAATCAATACTCAGAGAAAATTCAACTGTAAGGATATCTTCAGAACTAATTGTTGCAAAATGGTAAAGGGGATAACTTCTATACACATTTCAAGAAATGACAGATTTGATGAACTGAAATAAAGTTTGGCACAGGGAAATTAAAGTTCACCTATAATAAATATGAAATTTGAAAAATTGATATCACAAAGATATAATATTAATCATAAAAAACTGGTCCCAAGGATGTACAAGCAGTGCATATAGATTGAGGTGGTAGTGAGGAGGTGCACATGGTGTCCAAAGGTAGAGGAGCTATCCAGAACCTAGACATTATTATAGCACAAGGCCAGGGGTGAGAAAATGTGTTTACACTAGTCTTGTGGAGGAACTGGAAAAAATGGAAGTATAAAACAGGGCTCATTTCCAGCTAAGAAGTAATTACAAGTAGGAATGGGCAATCCAGCCCTTGTATCAAACCAAAAGTGAGAAGAATCCATGGAAACCCTGCTTGGAATAGAATCACCACTGCAGCATACTAAACATCGCCTGAAGATTGTTTGGATTCTTTGATATGGGAATCCACACAAATAATTATTGGGCCATTAACTAATAAAATAAACTCTCTTTTAGTCCAAAAAATGTTAGGAAAACTGATATGTATTCTCCGTTAGGACTAAGACATTCTACAAACTCCCATATTCTATGTCAGAGAACTCTTAATGTTGAAATATGGAAACAAAATGACAGATCATATAGCCCAAACTCAAATAAACTGATATAAAACAAGGAAAACACTATCAGAAAGGATGGCTATTTCAGATTAGACTCTCTTGAAGAGAATAAAAACCTTGAAGATTCTATCTACAGAGTCTATTTCCACATTTAAGTCAATCATAAAGGAGAATTTGATCCATATTAAATTAATAAATCATAATAAACAGAAAAAAAAAACAGTTCGCTATGCTCAAACTATCTATAATAGCAGAGATTTTTAATTAGCTTCAACAGAGACAGACCAACTGAAAAACTTTTATGCTAGGCATATTGGCAGGAGACAACCACACTGACCATGAGTAATCATTGGCATACAAGACATACTTGACTTGACCACATCCAATTTAATACAGTGTAGCTTATCATAGGGAAATGAATCAGCTGACATTTTTCAAAGTATCTATATAACCCATCAATTCATTCAAGATTTATTAAGCTTTACAAATTGAGGAGCCATCTGTTTATTCAACTCAGACAGCAAAGAGCAGGGCTCTGGGTCCACATATCTAAGAGCAATGAGGAAACAGAATAGATTAGAATTTAAATTATCTAAGATGATTTAAAACAAATTTGACGAAGAAATTTTAACAAGAGAACTCACTCTTCAACATCCTTTTTGTTAGTCACAAGGTCCATTTTTGAGAGAATATTAACATGAGGTAATTCAAGTTGAACCACTGCAGAAAGACATGCCATGCATCGACTTATAAATTTGGGGACATCTGTCATGAACTGGTCAAGTTTTAAAGAAATTAAATTCAACAATGTTTTATATCAGTTTATTTGAGTTTGGGCTATATGATCTGTCATTTTGTTTCCATATTTCAACAATGAGGGTGCAGCAAAGTTAAGAAGACAAAAGCATAAATGCCACAAACCTGTGAATCAAGCAAGTACATGGCACAAACATTAAAGTTTTTACATTTCAAATGTTCCACAAAATTTCTAAGCACTGGTACATGCGGATAAAGTTCTATCTGACCTGTGAAACATTTGTTAACCAGTAAAAGATATAAACAATTGCTACAAAAAACTAAAGGTTTAAGGAAAAATCAAAAGGACCATGAAAGTATTTTGCTATTGCACTAGCTGAGCCAATCTGGTTCCGAAAGAAATAATTTTACTGTGTATGTCGGGTGTTGTATCCTACCCATTCAGATTTTGCTTAATTATCTGATTGCATGTTATTGCAATATTTTCACCCCAGTAACTCCTCATTATAATCTTTTGATTAGTAATGCATTTATAATGCAAAATGGTTAATAAGAAGGCAGGAATACCAGGGCCGTGGAAAACCAAGTAATTGTAGTTTAAGTAATTGTCCAGTTCTTCTGTCAACCAATCATCCAGATTTTCTTCAAGGGGTCTAAATATGATTATTAAGGTATCAACGTTATAAATATAAAATAAAAAGATTAAAAAAGCTAATTAGTTTATAATTAAAGAGATAAAATGAGAAACAGATAAATAGATAGAGGCAATCTACATTAATTAACACGTTATCTACTCCAGAATTACTACTGCCTGTGAGATTGACAAGAAGTTTGACAAGTGAAAACTAAAAAAAAGAAAAGAAAAGACAAATGCAACAAGGAAAGGAAATCGACAGTTTTGCGGATACACAAAGAAAAGGATACTCCATGCAATAGATAAGACCACCGTTGGGACCTAATCCAAGTTCTTCCATATCATAATCCAAGGAAATCAGTTTTCTAATATCTGCAAACATCTCAAACCAAAACAGTTAAAGTCTACCCATATAAAATAGCCAAACCGGCAAAAGAAATTATTACATGCCCCATTATATTTACCCGTTGCCACAGGATTGTCAAAATTTTCGGCAGCAGGATCTAGGTTCACAATATGTATTGTTCGCTGTGCAGCTTCACAGTGTTGATACAAAGTTGAGCAATAAGTAGACTAATTAAGAAAGTAAATTACAGGCATCAACGAGGATCACAACATTTTTACAAAAAAGAAAAAAAAAGAAAAAAATAACGAAACAAAACCATTGTAAAAAGAGCAAGGATATAACAAAAGAAAGGAGATGAATTTAATAAATTACCTTGCCACTACCAGCTGAACTTATAACAAGTTGTGTATAACCCATGATAGCTTTACTAACTTCAAGTCGTTTCCTATCTCGCTTAAAAAGAGCGGAGAAAATTGATAGCTCGAAAGGAGGCAACAATTGCAACAGTAATGTAAGCAGTACACCAAACGCCAATGGCGAACAAAAAACTCAAGAAATCAGAGTAGCCCATGAACGACAAACTCCCAAGATAGAGTCAAGGAGACAATTCAAGAAAACCTGAATGTGAACAAATATCAAACGAAACAAATTAATTATAAACAATAAATGCTTCTACCCAGTGGTTTTATACACTCACACAACAAACAAAAATTCTCTGGTTTTCTCGTCAAGCAAATAAAAACCAATAGCCATGACAACACAAACAACATAATCCAATGGCACAAGCAACAGGACTATTTGTCTATGGCCATTCTGGTTGAGAAACAAAAATTATCAAGCAAAATTTTTTTTATGGCTTCCCAGAAATTCAAATGTTTAGGTTTTCATTACCAATGGCGAAGAACTTGTTTCACTTGACCCACAAATTGTCAAGGCGAAAGAGATTCAAGCTCAAGGAAAAAAAAAAGTGGAAATTAATTAATTGAAAGATTGAATTCTCGCATACTGAGTCAACTCGTTCGATGATCGAATGATGAGATTGAATAAGCATCGATCATGGCCACAATTGCTCTACACAATGCGCCAGAAGGAGAGATGACAACGCGGCTGATAAGTAATGACTGGGCTGATAAGGGATTAAGAGCTGAAGGATGACCCACCAGGGAGGTTTTACTTTTCTGACTTTAATGGCTAAAGCGCCAAAAAAGGAGCTGAAAAACAAAAAATAGTAAGAAACAAAAGGGGCATTTTTTTTTACAAATATTTAAATGTATTTAGGCATAAAATATATAAAAGAAAAATTGAAGATTTATACGTGGTACAAAATCTAAGAGTAATAGAATATAAAGTAATTAAGTATCATTTAAGCGTGACCAGTGTTGGTGGTTTATAAAATATTTTTAAAATCAAATCGATTATTAAATTAATAAAAAATAGTTTACGGTTGACTGATGAATTTTGGTTAAATTAATAATAAAATATATAATTTTTTTAAATTTTTATATTATAAAATATAATATATGAAAATTTTAATATATAAAATTAATTAAATAAATCATTTAAGATAAAAAAATAATCAAATGATTCGTTGAAAATTTAAACCTGAAGCAAGATAAAAAAAATTAAGTGAATTTAATATTTTTTTTTCTTGTATGAGTTAGTACCAATTTTTATACTTCACACTTACAATAATATTGAGCAAAAACCCAATATAAGGAGTAGGACCTAATCTAAGTTTCTGTTGTATAGTCTTAGTTGTTAGTTTCTATTTTAATCGATTGTACAGATGTCACTATGTTATAGGTTCATTTGTGTCTATATAAAGAAATTCCTTTATATCAGTTGGTAATAATATAAGATAAAGTTTTCTTCCTTATGTATCTTCTTTCTTTTGCATTATGTTTTTCTTCATGGTATCGAAGCATTGGTCCGTCATGGACCATGTCTCATCTTCAATTCATTGTGATGTTAGATTTGTACCACACACTTTTCGCATCCATTTTATGCGGAATTGGAAGAAAGAAATTTTCTTCCATGGAAGAAGCAGCAAGCATTAGCAACAGTCAGAGGATACAAGTTACAAAGTCACATTTTAGGGGAAGCTCCGTCCAAGGTAGAGTTGACGATTGATATATATCAACTCGAAGTAACAACATCAATTGCTTGTGTATCGGTTACTATCCTCAATGGCAGAAGGCATGCTAGCAAGAATGGCAGGGTATGGAACTTTTCATCAAAATTAGATTGAATTGGAGGTTTTTTTTTTTTTTTTTTGCTTCTCAAATGAGAGAAAAAAATTAAGCATCTCCATAACCAACTCAAACACAAAGAATAGTAACTTGTCCATCAATGAATATCTCCTTCAAATCAAGAAAATTATTGATGCTTTGGCTTCTAAGTGCACCAATTTAGCCATCAAATCATATAGATGTTATTTCCGAAAGTCTTTGTAATTTTGTACAAAAATGACATCAAGAATGATATGCACGAATTAAATATTTGTTAAATGTAAGTATATATTATCATTGTCAAATAATAAATTTTAAGAGTATGAGTATCATTCTCACGAAGATTGTGATTATTAATTACTATCTTTATATCAATTATAACTTTAATTGAATAAATTGAAAATTTATTTTGTGAGAAAAAAAAAATAACAAAAATAGCATAAAGTGAGTATTATAAGAAAATTTAACTAAGCAGCGTTCTAGGATTTCTGAATTCACCTTAATTAATCTCTTTTGCAATCGTAATCTTTTTAACATATAAATTATAATTTAATTAACAGTCGAAATACCCTAAACAATTCACTAATCTCTTTCAGAGTCTAACAAAAACACCTTTTGAATACTAACTCATTATTTCTCTATGTGAATTTATAACAAGCAAAGATTCATTAAATTCTATGGTTCTCAATTAAGACTACACATACCATGCACATATATTTCTATCTTACATACAATCTATAGTTCTTACACATTGTTTTAGACATATAAATCTCCTTTCGATCTCATTATGATTAGCAAATTATCTAATTGGTGGTCAGTTAATTAGAAGCATTATACATAGTGTAGAAACTCAATTAAGAAAATAACTCATGAATTAAATTGACTAAAAAATATAATAGTTCATAATTAAACTATATTATAGGTCTAGAAAATAAAATTAGTTCATGCTAGAATATGAAATCATCTCAAAATAAAAAGTAAACATTTAAGAGTAACAGAAAGAGAGATGAAAAAAAGAATTGAAGATAGAGTTGGAGCTTTGATCTTCCTCTTCCAAGCCAGAAATCTTATTCATTGGCTCTCCTTGAGTGTCTAATTTTGTAGCTTAGAGTTCCTTTTTAAAGAGATTTTTTTGGGCCCATTGGATAACTATAATTCAAATTTAAAATTAGGGTTTTTTTGGCTTGGCATTGCGATGCTAGGAACACCATAAAACGTCTTCAACTCAGGCTGAATCAAGTAATGCTCAAAACATAAAAGTTTTAGATCTTTTTCTTAGCTTTTTATAGCCGCTTGAATTGCCTCAATCAGAGCTCGTATGAGAAAGTTATGTCTAAATTAGTGAATCAACGTTAAAGTTGTCAAAAATCTACAATTCTTGATCTCTTTTTCTCTAATTTTTTCTCAATTTTTTATCTTCTTTTTACCTACAAAATAAACACACAATCACACATAAATTTAAGATAAATTACTCAAAAAATCACAAAATTATAAGTTAAAGATAATTAATTTATAAGTATAACATCCACTTATAAAAAAATATATCCTTATATAGTAGCTAAGATAGAAGCTCTTTTGATGCCTCAAAAGGAGAGAATGGAGAGGTACAGCAAAGGAAGTTATTCTAACTTAGCTTATATCAATCTTTCTCAATAATTTCTAAATAAGGAGGTTTTCCTTATAATAATGGGCATGGTAATAGGTTTCATCGTGGTCATGATAATTTTTCTGGAATAAATAATGGAAACTATAGAAGTTCCTTTCATGGTAGAAGTATAAGTGGAAGTGTACAATCATCTTGGACAACGAAGCCACAATGTTAAGTTTATGGAAAACTTGGGCATATTGCCTCCTATGCTATCATTTGTATGATCAAGCTCATGGTAGTCAAAATTCACAACAATAACAACAATAATCTTCTTCAAATAATTATAGAACTTGATCTCTAATGCAAGCCATGCTGGCCACCTCAAAAACTCTCAATGATTTAGCTTGGTACCCTGGTTTAGGTGATACTAACCATGTTACTTTAGATCAAAGCAATTTGAACACTATGATAAATTATACTGGTCATGACAAAATTCACATAGGGGATGGAGTATGTTTAAAAATCTTGCATATTGAAAATTTTGAGATAATTTCTCCTTATAATTCTTCTACAATTCTCTTTTTAAATCAATTGCTTCATGTTCCTTGTGTAACAAAAAAGTTACTCAATGTTTCTAAGTATGCTTGTGATAACAATGTGTTTTTTGAATTCCATTATGATGTGTGATTTGTCAACTCTTAAGAAACCAAAGCAAATACTTCAATAAGGTTCAGTTAAATATGGCCTCTATGTATTTGACCAGTTTAAGATCTTGTAGCTTGAGAAACCTTTTTTTTTTGTTAATTACCTTGTCATTTGTTCAAAGTGGCTTTTCTTTGGCATTGTAGGTTAGGTCATCTCTCATATACAATTTTAAATCAAGTATTTACTTTTTGTAATCTCCTTATTGTCAATAAAAAGACTATTGATATGTGTTCTACTTGTTACTTAAGCAAGTCCACAAATTTTCATACTAAAATTCTTCTATTTTATATATTGAACCATTGTCATTAGTACATCTCATAGTTGGGGTCAAACCCCTATGTTCATGAATTAGATTTTACATAAGGTATCTATAGAGTGAGCACCGATGACTATCTGCTTCAAAAAAATAGTTGGTTGAATGAAACTATAATCTTCTTGAATCTTAGAAAACATATTCTTCTTTAATTGATCTATAAATGGAAAAAGGGGCGATTTCCTTCTATAACTTATTAAAGTCTACTAGTGGATTTAGGTATTACGTTCACTTTCTTTATGTTCATTCTAAATTTAATTGGATGTACCTTTTTAAACACAAATATAAGGCACTTTCTACTTTTCTTAAATTCAAGTCTATGACTAAGTTACAAATATGTCATAAGATCAAATCACTGCAAACAAATTAAGGTGGTGAATGCAACTTCAAAGATTTTTATTCATTTATTAACATTCATGGTGTTATTCATAGACTTAGTTGCCTTTATTTACAAGAACAAAATGGTGTTGTAGAAAGAAAAAGCAAACACATGGTGGAAATGGGTTTAACTCTTCTTGATAAACTATACTTTGCCTCTCAAATTCTTGGAATTTTATTTTCAAATAGTAGCATTTTTTGTTAATTAATTGCCTACTCCCTTACCAATTTCAAAGAATTTTTGGTGTTGCTTGCTTTCCCTATGCAAGCTCTATAAGAGATATAAACCATTTTTCATGTCTATCAAGTGTATTTTTGTTACGTATAGTCCTGATTACAAGGGGTATATATGTCTTAGTCCAATTACCTCTCTAATGTTCATTACTAAAGATGTTTTTTATGAAACATCATTCTTGTTTAGTAAACTTGCTAACTTAATGTCTATTTTGTTAAACTCACTATTACACTAAGGGCTTTGTAGAAATTCAAAAAGGGTGAATAAGGGTGTTCTTGTCAAGTACCAAGTGCTTAATAGGACAAAAGCCATTGGGCCACATGTACTAGGTATAAAAAATTGTAATAACATAATTCTTTCTTTTTTTCTCTTTTCTTTTGCTTCTCTCATTCTCTGCATTTTTTGGCTTATCAACTAGTATTAGAGTTGGCCAAACCAACTATGGCGGACATAACTAGTTCCAAGACAACTAGTAAAGAGTCAATGATCGATTGAGAGTTGAAATGGATCAAAGATTGACTATAATGGAATAACAAATGAATGGCTTACAAGAATTAATTTGCAAATTGTCTTATCAATTCAATGAGGTGATGAATCGTGGAATAGATCAGGGACATGCAGATCGCGTAGGAGATTATCAAATTTTGACCTGCTTTACTAAAGTTGAGTTTCCAAAATTCACAGAAGGTGATGTAAATGGGTGGATTTCCAAATGTTAACAATTCTTTACTCTTGATGTGACACTAGAAGAAAATAAGGTAATTTTGGCTAGTCTATCCTTGCATGAGGTTGCTTATAGGTGGTTTTAGAACATTGAGAAAAGCAAAAATGAAAGAGTGACTTAGCTGAACTTAGTAGAAAGGATTAAAATCAGGTTCATGTCAATCTATGAAGACCCAATGGAGGAACTGATGTAGTTGAAATAGAAAGGGAATTTACTAGAGTATCATGAAGCCTTTCATCAGCTCGTGTGTAGAGTGGAGTTAACGGAAGTCCAGAAGTTAAGTTGTTATTTGGCTAGCCTTAAACCTAAATTAACGATAGGAGATAAACTATTCCATCCAAAAATATTATTGGATGCTACTCGAATAGCTAAACTATATGAGTTAAATGTAGAATTGTTATAGAAGAAAGAAAATGTACATGGTGGAAGTTTTCCTATTAGGAAAGAGGGTGAAAATCAATGGTTGGTAAATGATAGTAGAATTAGAAGAGCTTCGAGTAGTAGAATAAAAAAAGGTGGTGATCAAAAAGGGATTCTAAGGAAGCTTGGCCTACATTTTTAGCAAAAATTAACTCTTGAAGAAGTAGAAGAACAAAGAAATAAAGGCTTGTTCTATTTTGCCACAAGAAATATGTCCTTGGTTATAACTGTCCCAAGAAGAGAAAGATAAGAATATACTTAATGGCTGTTGATGAAGATGTAGGGGATTATGAAATAATTGCTATGATGGAAAAAT
The DNA here is from genome assembly GCA_037074535.1 of Gleditsia sinensis. Taxonomy (NCBI): domain Eukaryota; kingdom Viridiplantae; phylum Streptophyta; class Magnoliopsida; order Fabales; family Fabaceae; genus Gleditsia; species Gleditsia sinensis. The sequence continues at coordinate 57,559,050 of CM073468.1, read as the reverse complement.
CAAAAAAGGACAACAAAGAGTCCATAGAACAACATAATAAACTCCTCATTACTTTTAATTCATTGCAAGGCAATATGGGGTCAAAATATCCTACTTTGATGTTGACTAGGCGTGTAGGGAAGAAGATGTTGTATATTTTGGTGGACATTGGTAGCACTTATAACTTCTTAGATGAGAGTTTTAGGAGATAACTTCATTAGAAAATTAGGCCTATAAAATTGTTAATGTCATAGTGGTTGATGGAGGAAATATACAAGGTAATAAAATGTGTAAAGGATTAAAATGGGTAACACAGGGAGTGGAATTTGAGACTGATGTAATTCTCATTTTGTTGGTGGGTGTGATTAGTGCTAGGAATACAATAGTCGAGAACCCTATGAGCTATCAAATTGGATTATGTGAATTTGTTCTTGAAGTTTCAACTTAAGGGACAGACTGTTAAGCTAATGGTTGCTAAGGAACATGGTAACAAAATAGTTGGGGAGACTAAAAAACAAAAGCTAGTGGAGGCCAATCCAAATATGTTTATAATGCAAACTGCTTAATGGAATCAAGAGCTGTCATGTTATACAATTCATGCCACTAAAAACAGCAACCTCTTTGAGGAATTTGAGCTTACTGGAAGAATTTAAGGATGTGTTCAAAGAACCGAAAACCTTGCCTCCATATAGGTTGAATTATGACTATTCGATTATGTTGAAGGAAGGAACCAACCTTGTAAATATATGGCCTTATAGGTACTCTGCTACTCAAAAGGACATTATTAAGAGTATGGTAAAAGATATGCTAGTAATGGGGGTCATTCAAAGGAGTTCTTCACCTTTTGTTTCACCTGTGGTATTGGTAAAAAAGAAATATGAAAGTTGGAAGGTGTGTGTAGATTATAGGGCCCTTAATAAGCAAACTGTCATAAGCAAATTTCCAATCCCATAAGTAGAACATTTACTAGATGAATTGGGAAAGGCAACAATGTACTCCAAGCTGAACATTCATGCTAGATATCACCAAATAAGAATGAAGGAGAAGGATGTGTATAAAACAACTTTATAAACTCACTCTAGCCAATTCGAGTTTCTAGCTATGCCTTTCAGGCTACCAACGCTCCTTCGACGTTTCAGGGAGCTATGAATGTAATTTTTTAGAAACAATTGAGGAAGTATGTACTTATTTTCTTTGATGATATATTAGTTTATAGCAACAATGTAGAGAAACATCTAGCCTATTTAAGAGTGGTGTTGTCCATTTTGAGAGCATATCAATAGTAAGTAAAAAGAAGTAAATGTGCTTTTGCTGTAGATATAATCAAGTATCTAAGCCTTTCATCTTAGTTGGAACAATCTCAACAAACCCCTAAAAGGTACAAGTTGTTGTAGAATGGCCAACACTAGCATTGTTAAAACAATTAAGAAGCTTCTTAGGTTTAGCTGGCTACTATAGACAGTTTATAAAAAATCTTAATATTTTGGCCATGCCTTTAACAAAATTTCTTAAGAAAAAATCTTTTTTATGGAACAAGGAAGCAAATACCTCATTCCAATATCTTGAACAGGCTCTGGTTTGTTTCCTTGATTTAGATTTACCCAATCAACAAAACTTTTCCAACTAGAAATAGATGCTTCCAACACAATTATATAGGCAGTTCTAATGCAGGATAAGCACCCAATTGCTTATATCAATAAGGTTTTATCCTCTCGAAATAGGATGCTCTCAATTTATGAATGATCATTGTTGGCTATAGTGTATGTAGTGAAAAAAAGACAACATTACCTTACTATTCAACCTTTCACTATCTTAACAGACTAGCATATTTTAAAGTATTTGCTGGAACAAAAGTTATCCACACTAGCATAGTATAATTGGGTAACTAAGTTGATGGGATTACTATATGATATCTACTACAAAAAGGGAAAAGATAATGTAGTAGAAGATGCCCTATCTTAAGCTCAACATAGGGAATTGCTACAATTGTCCATATCCTCGATTTCAACTTATTTATGGACACAAATTAAGGACCAGTGCATTAATGACACTACTTTAGCACATATAATTCTCAACTTCAAAGGGATGCGTCAACACTTCCTAAATTCAAGTGGAATGGAGAGGTATTGACAAGAAAAAAATAAAATACTAGTGGGTAATCAAGGGTCTTTGAGGATTGCTATTCTTTAGTGGTTACTTTCTTCCCCACATGGACGTCACTTATGCGTTAAAGCTACATGGAGGAGGATAAAATGTCTTTTATTGGAAGGGTATAATAAATGATATTAAGGAGTTCATTAGAGGGTGTGAGACTTGCTTAAGGTGTAAGTATGAAACTACTACTTATCTGGGGTTCCTACATTTCTTGCCCATTCTTAGTGGAGTTTGGCATAGTATTGCTATGGACTTTATAGAGAAACTGCCTAAATCAAATGGAAAGGACATTATTTGGGTGGAGATTGACCAGCTAAGTAAGTACACACACTTTGTGGCCTTAAGTCAACTCTTAACAGCTACACAATTAGCCTAGGTGTTCATGGATAACATATACAAGTTGCATGGAGCTCTTGCTAACATTGTGAGTGACTAAGACGCTATTTTTATCAACAAATTTTGGTATGAGTTTATAAACAAGTTAGGTGTGACTTAGTGCTTATCTTTAGCTTATTACCTTCAATATGAAGGTCAGAGTAAGATGCCTTGAGAACTACTTAAGAAGCTTGGTGTAGCAAGCTCCTCATGAATGGAATTGTTGGTTACCCTTAGCTGAATGGTGGTATAACACCACTTTCATTCCTCTATAAGCTCTACGCCTTATGAAGTCATGTATGGACAGGCATCTCTAATTCCCATTCCCTATATTTCTCACAATTCAACAATGGAGCTAGTTGATCGAAGTTTTAGCATGAGAGAAGCAATTTCACAAAAATTACGTTAAAGGCTCTCTAGAACTGTGAATATAATGAATTCGCATGATGATATAAAGAGGTTCGAAAGAGAGTTTAACGAGAGAGATAGGATGTTTCTAAAATTACAACCTTGTAGACAACATTCAGTACAACAAAGACCTTATGAAAAACTTTATCCTCGTTACTTCAGCCTTTATCAAGTTATTGGTAAAGTGGGGTTAGTGACATACACACTCAGATTGCCTCCCACATCCAGAATTCTTCTGAATTTTCAAGTGTCATTACTAAAAAAATGTCCTAATTCATCCATTACACCATAGTAACTACCAGAGTTATAGGGCTCTATCTCAACAAAGAGATAACCACAACATTGATGCAGAAGAGGAACCAAGCTGTGAGAAAAGTCTTAATCAAGTGGAAGGAGCAAATGGAGGAAGGCAAATGGAGGAAGAGGCTACATGGAAACTCTAGTTTAACATTCAGAAACTTTACACCAAATTCGTTAAGTCTGTACATGCTTGGGGACAAGGGTGATTCCGTAGGGGGTATATGTTACATTGTAAGGGCTTTGTAGTAATTCAAAAGGGGAGAATAAATGTATTCTTGTTAAGTACCTAGTGCTTAGTAAGATAAAAGCCATTGGGCCACATGTACTGGGTATGAAAAACTATAATAACATAATTCTTCTTTCCATTTTTTTTCTTCTTCTTCTCTCCTTCTCTTCATTTTTCAGCTTATCATTCACCTTTTGGTTCTAGCTTTTCAATTCATGTACTGGGTATGAAAGACTGTAATAACAATTTTTCTTTCTGTTTTTCCTTCTTCTTTCTTTTCTTCCTCGTCTCTCTTTCTCTGCATTTTTTGACTTATCATTCACTTTTTGGTTCTAGCTTTTCAAATCCTCAAATACTTAGTCTATTTATCTCTACCACTAAAATTTGTTATATCTTAGAATGTTCCTATTGCAAATGATGCTGTTGAGAATAATAATGATTTACATTCTTCTATAGCTTTTCTAACAGAAATTGTGATTTATCTAATTTCTGTCTAGAATTTTGAAATGAACCTCATTTGCAGCATTATGATACATAATTCATTAGCAAAGCTCCTTTTGTATATATATTCAACTTATTCCTCCTAGTGGACATGGTATGATCACAAAGGCCAAGGTTGGAATTTTTAACTCCAAGATATTGCTAGCTGATAGGGATCATAAAGAACATGCTTCAGTTAAAGATGCTTTGTCCATCCTAAGTGGAAGTTAGCTATGGAGGATGAGTACCAAGCTTTAATGAACAACCAAACTTGGCGTCTAGTAGAATTGCCTTAAGGTAGGAAACTGTTGGCTATAAGTAGTCAAGGTGAAACACAACTAAGATGGTACATACATAAATACAAGCATACAATTGTTGTTAAGGGCTTTCACCAGCAAAATTTTAGACCTTTTAGAGACATTAAGCCATGTAGTTAAACTTGTGACAATTAGAATTATCCTTACTTTGGCTTTCTCAAAGGGCTAGAGTAATGAGACAGTTAATTGTGATAAATGCTTTCCTATATGTAGTGTTGAATGAAAGTGTAAATGGTTCAATCATATCTTGGTTTGAAGACTGCAACAAAGGTCTTGTGTTTAAACTACATAAATCATCATATGGACTCAAATAGGCTCTTAGAGCTTTGTTTGAGAAACAAACCAACATCTTGTGTAGTTTTTTTTTTCTTCAGCAAAATGTGACCAATCACTTTTTATCAGAGCTTTGAGCATGTTGTTGATATTTTAGTGACAAGAAGTTCATAGACTGAGATATGAATGTTAGTCCTATAGTTCTATGTTATAAGTTTTGATGATAACAAATGTGTTGTATACATATTAGTAAATGTGCTTATTTGATTACTTTGAGTTATGCGTGATTATAATTATTGATATGTAATGTATTTTATACTTGAATTATGCTTTATGAACTAACTATGTTTGCTTGTCATATATTCAATAAGTTTTTTTAAATGATATATATAATATAAATTAGATATATGTGAAACTCAATGATTGATATTAGCATTTCTTGGCTCAAGGCCTTATTTTTCTTAAAATATATGTTTGAAATTAAGAGTTAAGGAGATATGAATTTTAACTAAAACTTATTTTTTACTTTTAGTCACTGTTTTGCTCATATCCCACAAGTGGTAAAGAATGTCAGACTGAAGCTTATTTCATTTAAAAATAGACTCAAAGATATTTTTGACAATATATCATTTACTCAAAAGAGGAGTTAAAATGAGAAAGTAATGATAATTTAAAGTTTGGTATGTGAAATAGTCGCATGTCGCTGAACTTTTTAGCAAATCTTACAACAGCAACCAACAGTTGGCTGTTGGGCTTCAACAGGAAACTATTAGCTTCTAAATTTTCAAACGTCGAGAGTCACCAATTACCTGTACAGAAAAGTTTCTACAACATCTTTAATGGATCTTTTGTGTGTTTATTGACTAGATTGATTTCAAAGAGCCACATATATATGATCCTCCAAGTATATTGTTAAGTAGAAAAAAAGAGCTATATATGTGAATTCCAACTTATTCTAAGGTCTTAAAGAGTGAAAAACTCTATTCTTTTGCCAAACTAAATTAATCTATTTCATTTGAGTTATTAGAGATTCATCTTGTAAATTTAATATTTTAGAGAGTTTCTTTAAGTTATATTCTTCTTCTAAAATCATTGTAAAGCAAGGAAGGAGTGTCCCTTGAAGTTTTGAACAAGAGTATTGAAGCTCTTGAAGTGATTTACCGTTAGGAAGAGTGTGTGCCTTGCTTTAGAGAGAGAAATAACTTTAAGTTGAGTTGAAGATTGTAAAATCTTACAATTGTCCATTTAAACTTGTGGATTAGTGGAGAAATCTCAAGAAATTACTTTGTAATTGGATGTAGGCTTGGATTGGAGTCAAATGAGGATAAATCTTTGAGTTTGTTTCTCTCTGTCCCTAAACTTTTTTACATTTCAAGTTGTTATTTGATTGATGCTATATTTTTGTGTGTGGATATTTTGAGTTGAGTTACAAAAATATTGATCATTTGCTTCTCAATACTCTTTCTTGTAGCAATCTTATGATAACGAATTGTTAAAAAAATTAAAATATTGTTATATTTGTTGTTTTTCTCTATCTCTTATCAAAATATTATATCATACATGTTTTAGAAAGGAGTTTTTGGAAATTACCTAAGCTTTTGAAAATACCTATCTAATAACAAAACCCAATTGCATGTTTGAAGAAGGCTTTTTCCTTAAAAGCTCCTGTTGTTCTTAGTTATTTCAATGGCATACAAGTGACGACGACCAAGGAAGGTGAATTGAATTTATCTCAAATAAAATACATTAGTGATCTACTGTCAAAAGCTCGTACGCATAATGCTAAGGCTATGAATACATCTATGATCACTGGTCCTAAGTTGTCAGCAAAAGGTGGTAATGAAATGCATTATCGATAGCTTTACGGGTCAATTGTAGGAGGGTTGTAATATGTCACTGGGACTAGGCTTGAGATAGCATTCAGTGTGAATAGCGTAAGTTAGTTTATGCAGACTCTTGGAAAGCTAGTGGTAAGCAATCAAATGTATCTTGACGTATTTGAGTGGTTTATTGGATTACGGCCTTCATTTGAGAAAATAAAGTTAGCTGGAAGTAATGGCTTTTAGTGACGCAAATTGGGCATTTGATGTAGATGACAATAGCTCTACTACAGGTACCGGGGTGTATGTAGGAGATAATCTTATAGCTTGAGTCTCAAAGAAGCAAGGCACAGTCTGAAGGTCTAGTACAGAAGTAGAGTACATGAGTCAGGCTAATGTAGTAGCAAAAATTACATGGATAAGATCATTGTTGTCTGAGTTGAGAATTCTGGTTTCTTGGCCATTTGAAGTATACCGTGACAATCTAAACATAATCTTACTTTTAGCCAATCCAATTTTACACAGTATAACAAGCACATAGAGTTGGATTGGGAAAGTGAACAAGAAGGAAATTGAATTATATCCATCATGTACCATTAGGTGAATAGGCAACTGATATTTTTACTAAGGTATATGCCATACTCAGTTTTGTAATCTTAGGAATAAACTTATATTAGAAAACCTATCTACCCTAAGTTTGCTTGGGCATGTGAGGAGTAGTAACTAAGCTAAGTTTACGTTGTTAGTTTCTGTTCTAACCAGTTGTACGAAGGTCATTATGTTAAAGATTTAGTTGTACCTATATAAGGCAATGCTGTTGTATTTGTATTTGGTAATAACAGAACCTTAAGTTTTCTTCCTTCCGTATCTTCTTCTTCCTTCTGCATTATACTTTTCTTCACCCATAAGGCACGCTTTTTTTTTTTTCCTTTAAAAAGAAACACGAAGTTTTTCATTAGCTAAGCAAAACATGAAAAATATTTTTGAGAGTTGTCAAAACAAGCCAATTATGTGTTAGCAAAAAGTGAGTTGAACCAAGTTAATTCCTTTTTATATAGGATAAAGAAATATCAATTCAGTTTGTTATACAAATTGACTCATTTACCAAAAAAATTATAAAATTAAAAGATATAAAAATTAATTAAAAATACAATATTTCAACAATGATTAATTAAAAAAAAGTATATCAACTTAAATTCTTAGTAAACGTACAATGACAAATTTTATAATTTTAAACTATAAAAGATATATTTTAAAATAGAAAATAATATTTTACCAAATAAAAAACAAGTTAAGCTGTATAAGTGACGAATTATGCAGATTGAATTCACATAACTCACAGTGCGAATGAGGGAGGCTCAAATTATCCTCTTCTTAACAGGTCCTAAACAATACCACACAATATAATCATTTTATTAAGTTAGGCAAGCCCACTCATCAAGTTGAACTTTCTGTTTTGATAAAAAAGTAAACCTATACTTTGACACTTCAATTTTTTTTTTCAACACAGAAAAGTTGCAATAAAAAGAAAGAATGAAGAAATAAAGAACAAAATCGTGTACTTAAGGGATATGAATAGCATATTTTTAAACAAGTTGGATTATTTAAAGTGGTATATATTGACTTAAAGGTTACATAATTTCATCATTAAAAAAATTCTTATAAAAAATGTTAAAAATCTACATTAGTTGTCAACAAATATTTCTTGTCATTCAAAGTGCAGTTTCGGTGACATAAAATTTGGATGTTATTAAATAGTTGTCACCAAACGCTATATATATTAAGGTGTGTACGTTTTAATATTTGGAGTCTTTAGCATCTTGTATTATTTTTTTTCTATATCATTTGTCGTTTGCATGTCTAGGAATTCTTTTTAGTTGGCATATAAATTGACCTTTGACCTTGCCTTGTCAAACAACTTTTTTTTTCCTTAAGAATGCGATTTAGTATATATAAGCTAAGTTACTATATGTTTATCTAATATTTAATTCTCGTCTTACTTTTTAATTTCTCACAAAAATATCATTAAAATTTTAATTTTGCTTCAATCCTCTCCTTTTCGTCACTTCCATCCAAATACCTAACAGAAACATAGGTGCCATCCATATAACAAGTTTGTTTAGATAATTTTCTTAAATCCATCCGTGGCAAAAGTTTTTCGCAAATCCAATTTTTTGCCTCACTATTATTTATCCCTTCTTCACCAAATTCCTTGGGCCTTTTGAAGCCCACTCTAGATATCTGAACACAACCAAATCAATGGGTGTAACAGCATTACCATTGCCACAAACTCTGGTCCGCTTTCATCACCACCTTGCCGAAAAATGCCCCACTATGTATCTAGGGATGGCAACAGGGTGGGAAGCAGGCCTTCTTTGCTTTCCTCCTTGTTATTCTCCTATCTCTCTATCTCTATCCTCATTTTCGATCACGGAAAACATATTTCTCTATCTTTATTCCCATCTGTATTCCCCTGACTTCTCTAAATTTTTATAACAATTTACTAAAAATTAAGTAAATTTCAAAAAGAAAATTATAGTCTTAAATTCATATACAACCTTAAAAATAAACATATACTAAAACTCGTTATTATAAATTATAAATGTATAATTACTAATATAGGCATATGTATATAAAATTAATTGAATAAATTATGGGCATTTTAGTAATGTTAATATAGTGGTATTTCAACGGGGCATGGATATAGTATTCGTCTTCATGCCCATATTTTAAGTGGGGAGAGTTTACCTCCACCACTATCCCCACGATAAAGAAATTCTTTTCACCCCTCCCATGCAAGATAATCCTTAGGGGATCTCCATAAACAGAAAAAAATTGAAAATTTGTCATCCGTATATGTATCACCTAAAATCACTTGAAATTTCATTTAGTTCTATTGTGGACGTTGAAGAGGAAAAACAAATAAGGTTTTTATTTATTACATTTATACCAAGACATAGGATCTCCTTTGAGTGCAATCTCTTATGGGCATAAAGAGATCAACCATTTACCAAGGCCAATCAAACATGATTCTAATCTTCTAGCAATTAGCAAGATTGCAGAGCAATGAACCTCCAATTTGGATTTCGAACTTCCTTTTTCCAATTGAAGATCCCAAGAGATCACATTTAGATTAAAGGAAAATCATGCGATTGGAAGAATTTTGTTGTTTTCCCCTAATTATTCTACTTTTTTGGGCAATCCTAAGGATCGGTTTGTGAGAGTGTATTAGTGGATTAAATAGGTGCTAAATCTTGCAAGAATGGGGAATTTGTAAGTTATTGATGAGGCTCTTCAATAAGGAAAATGGATACTTCTTTGAAAGAGTTCATGTAAGCATCTTTGAGAAATTTCTACTAAGTACATTGCGACAAGCAAGAAGAAAAGAAGAAGTAAATTATCTAGTACTTGATCTCCCTACTAATTGTGAAATTGCGTTGGTGTGTCAAAAGAATAATAGCTATACTGATTCTGTATGCTGTCACATCCCTACTTTAGGAACGCGAATATCTCTAATATCCGATAAACTTTATTATTATGCACTTGCAAATAGTCTCACAATATCACATATCCGAGTATTACCATATGTTTACAAATTTGCAATACTAATAATTTTATATGCCAAGTATATATCTATAACAGGTTTATAACAGAAACAAGGATCCTGCCTGTGACGTTCAGAGTAACTCTAGAGTACAAATATATTACAAGTTTACATACTGAGAGCCCAGAAACAATTTAGGCTCACCACTGAAGTACGACACCCAGTCGATCAAGAAGCCGCAAGACCAGACTCTGGGTCTTTATCTGAAAAATATATCAACCACGTGTAGTGAGTTTTACAACTCAGTGAGCAGATAATACCTCCTAAGACCTCTCAGATCAACATATGGATCTACTCGTCTAATAAAAATTAAGTATTCAAAAATTCATTTCAGAAGTACATCCACATGGGACCCGCATTTTCAAATATTCTCTATTAAAAAATCATAATAAGGTATTTCAAACTATATGCGGTACTGTATAAACAATGCTCATATCAAGTTCATAATCATATTCAATGCTGTAAAATCATTAATCAAAATATGTTATGCATCCAAACATGTCTCATAAAATATTCGGAAGATCCCATATCAGAACCACCACATCAGAGTTTAATCCCCTTCCGTACTTTGGTGGTATAGGATTTGCCTAAACTCAGCTTTTTGCTGAGGTTTGCCCTACTACTATTCAAGAGGACACGCGAAGGGACTCTATGTGGGTCTTTTCCCAAGCACACAGCAAGGGAAGGCAAATAACATCTCGGGAAGGCAAATAACATCTCATATAACTGACATCTCGCCATCATATAACTGGCATCTCGCCCATATATAGGAGGCATTCCGGTCTCCTTCACATATAATCTCCCTTGTGTTGGCCCTCACACGAGGCTAGCACCACCTCCCCTGCTAGCTGAGGCAATCAAGGTGCACCAGGGTTAACATAACCTACTGTTAGCAGACAGTATTTTCAATAGGACTCCTCCACAAAATCATACTATCGTATATTTCATATTTATCAAAACAGAGGTTCTATCATAATATAACATTTTCTATTTCAGTATATTTCCTCTGTCAAAACTTCCCAATCAGGGGAATCATATACATAGGCCTATATCCGAGGAAAAATATCATTGTATAAATCAATATCACATGCATAACATATTTCCTCTGTCATATAATGAGAAATGTATTCAGAAATCACGTATTTAAAACATTTCGAAATCTATTTCAAAAATCATACAATTCTTGAACTATATATCATTTCTCAACCATTTCAAATATTCCAAAACCATTTCAAAAATATATGAAAGTATAAAAAACATGTAATCATACTCATTTATCAATGTAAAGTTCAAGAAGAGTAAAAACAAACCATAAGAAGAATCATCTACTCAACAATTTGAAGTACAAAGTTGGACACCCTTAAAATCCTAATTTCTGATCTGAATTCAGCAAAATAAACTCCAAAATAGAGTCCGGAAGGTCCAAAAACCTTGAAAATGACTCCGAATTTACTAAATTTGGCCTCTAGGAGCTTGGTCAACGGAGGTCAACGGAGAAGGGTTCTGTTACACGCGCTGCACGCGTCGTCGAGGGGGCTGCGCGTGGGCGCCACTCGCCGAGAGAAACTAGGTGTGTGGGGGCGCGTGCGGTGGTGGGTAGGCCTAAAATTTGAGATCCAAAGGTTTCGGTGCCTTCTGGATCGATCTACAGTGTTAGTTTTTGCATTTGACAACTAAAAATAGGAGTTTCGAGGGTTACTGTTTTGGCTGATTTTTCCTTCAATTTTCTGACCAATTTCCAGTCAATTCTCCAGAAACCAATCAGATGGATTTGAATAACTCTTCGTCTTGAGTCCGTTGGTAGTGGTGGTGTCGAAATCCGAGGTCCGTAGGCAAAGAAATCTTAGAGAGAAGTTAGAGGGTTTTCGGGGAGAATTTTCTGAAAAGAGATGAAAAAAATCTGCAAATGACCAACTTCCGGAGTGGCTGAGGCCCTTAAAATATCCCGGGGGACCTTTCTGCAAAATTTCACTTTTAGAGGGAGGTCCTTGCAAATTTTTCTTATTGACATTTTAACCCCGAAACTTTTAAGAAATTACATTTTTGGCCCCAAAACGTAAATTCTCATATTTCTTTTATAATTTTTTAATCCATGTAAATAATAAACTTATTTTCTCCGATTCTTATTTCCATTTTCAAAATTCTCTCTTTAATTCCAAATTTCCTTTAATCTAAATTTAATTAACTTTACGGCTATTACATTCTTCCCACTTAAAGAAATTCGGTCCCCGAATTTCATCACCATAGGTGCAAATAAATACTAACCTCATTGTTCAAACAAATGCGAATATCTGGCGCGGATGTCATCTTCTCTTTTTCACGTAGCTTCCTCAAATGAGTGGTTTTGCCATATCACCTTAACCATAGGAATGTCTCTTGACCGCAACTTTTTCACTTGTCGATCAGCAATGGACGTCGGCTTTTCCTCATAGGTTAAATTCTTATCCAATTGAATTTCCTGGGGTTAAATGACATGAGTAGGATCCGGTAAGTATTTTCGTAACATAGACACATGAAATACTGGATGAACATCACTCAGTTCTGGTGGCAGAGCTATGCGATATGCCACTGGACCTATTCTATCCAATATTTCAAAAGGGCCTATAAACCGAGGGTTTAATTTTCCTTTCTTTCCAAATCTCATTACTCCTTTCGTGGGTGAGACTTTCAGGAACACTTGTTCACCCTCTGAAAATTCTAACTCCCTTCGCCTATCGTTAACATATGTCTTTTGTCTACTTTGAGCTGCCTGCAGCCTTTCTTTAATTAGTTTTACCTTATTCAAAGCATCTTGTACAAGATATGGCCCTACAAGTTTAGCCTCTCCCACTTCGAACCATCCAATAGGAGATCTGCACCGTCTACAATACAAAGCTTTGAATGGGGCCATCAAATACAAGTACATATCCCAACTTCCACCAAAATAAAAAAATGCAAGCTCGAAGCATGTCTTCTAAAATCTGAATCGTACGCTCAGACTGACCATCAGTTTGGGGATGGAAAGCTGTGCTTAAATCCAATTTCGTTCCTAATGCCTCTTGAAAAGCTTTCCAAAATCGTGCCGTGAACTGCGGCCCTCAATCAGATATAATAGATATAGGAACTCCATGTAGCCTAACTATTTCATTTAAGTAGAGCCTTGCATACTGAGCTACGTTATAGGTAGTTTTCACAGGTAGAAAATGTGCTGACTTCGTTATGCGATCTATAATGACCCAGATAGAATCATATCCTTTGGAAGTCCTTGGTAATCCCGTAATGAAATCCATAGTAATTCTCTCCCACTTCCATTCTGGTATTTTATTTTGCTGATGTAACCCTGCAGGTCGTTGATGTTCAGCTTTCACCTGTTGGCATGTCAGACAATGGGAAAGAAACTCTGCAATATCCCTCTTCATACCATCCCACCAATACAATTCCTTCATATCTTGATACATTTGTGTCATTCCTGGGTGTATGGTATATGTAGATCGATGTGCTTCCTCCAATAATTGTTTTCTCAAATCATTGACATTTAGGACACATAATCGTCTACCGTATCTTAATACCCCTTCAGTGTCCACTGAGAATTCAGAATCTTGGGTATCCTTTAATTCATTCTTAATCTTGAGCAAATTGGCATCCTTATCTTAATTAGCTTTGATTTGTTCAACTAAAGAAGATTGAAGCTGCACATGAGCCAAAAATATCTTTGGTTCCTTTAATTCAAATTTTATCCCTTTACTTTCTAACTTATGGATTTCTTCCAACAAAGATTGTCGAACCTCTGCTATATGGGCCAAGCTTCCCATAGATTTTCTGCTCAGAGCATCAGCTACTATATTTGCTTTGCTTGGATGATACAAAATCGTACAGTCATAATCCTTTAGTAGTTCCATCCACCTCCTTTGTCTCAAATTAAGATCCTTCTGTTGAAAAATATACTTGAGACTCTTGTGATCTGTATAAATCTCACAAGTTCTTCTATACAGATAATGTCTCCAAATCTTTAAAGCAAATACTACAGCTGCTATCTCTAAATCATGGGTGGGATAATTCTGTTCATGTTTCTTCAACTGTCTAGATGCATAAGCAGCTACTCTTCCATTTTGTATTAACACACAGCCTAAGCCCACTCTAGATGCATCACAGTATACTACATAATCTCCAGTATCCATAGGAATGGTAAGGACTGGGGCTGTGGTCAAGCACTCCTTTAGTTTCTAAAAACTCTCTTCACAAATATCAGACCACTCAAATTTTATTCCTTTCCTAGTCAACCTGGTCAAAGGAGCAGCTATTTTTGAAAAATCTTTAACAAATCTACGGTAATAGCCTGCTAACCCAAAAAAACTACGAATCTCAGTTACTGTCGTAGGGTGTGGCCATTGCTGCACCGCTTCTATCTTTTTGGGATCAACTTGAATACCATCTTCAGTAATCACATGCCCTAAGAACGTAACACTATTAAGTCAAAATTCACACTTTGAGAACTTAGCATACAGCTGATGTTCTCTTAGAGTTTGCAAAGCTATCCTTAGATGCTGCTCATGCTCCTTTGAACTCTTTGAATAAACCAGAATATCATCGATAAATACAATGATAAACTGGTCCAGGAAAAGTTTAAATACCCTATTCATTAAGTCCATAAATACAGCTGGGGCATTTGATAAACCAAATGGCATTACTAAGAACTCGTAGTGCCCATATCGAGTCCTAAAAGCAGTTTTCGAAATATCTTCTTTCTTTATCTTTAATTGATGATACCCAAATCTCAGATCAATTTTTGAAAAACATTGGGCATCTTATAACTGATCAAACAAATCATTTATTCTGGGTAAAGGATATTTATTTCTTATAGTCACTTTGTTCAACTGCCTATAATCAATACATAGGCGTAAAGATCCATCCTTCTTCTTCACAAAGAGAACAGGAGCACCCCAAGGAGATTTACTGGGTCGAATAAAACCTTGATCTAGTAAATCGTGCAGTTGCTCCTTTAATTCCTTAACTTCTGCAGGTGCCATCCTATAAGGAGGTATGGATATTGGTTGTGTTCCAGAGAGAAGATCAATATTAAACTCAATCTCTCAGTCTGGTGATAATCCTGGTAATTCCTCAGGAAATACATCAGAAAATTCTCTAACCACTAGAACCTGCTCTACACTTGTATACTTCATATCAACATCTTTAACTACTGCTAAATACCCCTAGCATCCTTTTTGTAACAGTTTATGAGCTGTTAAAGCTGAAATTAAATTACTAGACTCCTTATTACAATCTCCTTGTATCATGAAGGAAGATTCTCTAGGGACATCAAACTTAATCACCTTTTGGCAGGGGCAGACCTTCCCTTAGAGAAGGAGGGGTAACCTCCCCCCCAAGAAAAAAAATTTTCATATGTTTTTAAAAAAAAATTCCTAAAATTTTAATTAAATATATATAATCGCCCCCCTCAAAAAAAATTATTTATATTAATTATTAAATACTTTTTTTGCCCCCCAGTAATTTTGTTCAAGATCTGCCACTGCCTTTTGGTGACAGTCCACAATGGCATGACATGATGACAACCAATCCATTCCTAGAATCACGTCAAAATCTATCATATCTAGAACTATCAAATCTACAAAAGTCTCCTTATCCTCTATCAAAATTTCACACGATCTATATACATCTTTTACTAGTAAGAATTCTCCTATTGGAGTAGCAACCATAAAAGCACAATGCAAACTAGTAGAGTCTCTACTCAATTTCTTAGCAAAGCATGGTGATATATAAGAATGAGTAGAACCAGGATCGAACAGGACATATGCTTTATGGGAACATACTAATAATGTATCTGTCATAACTGCATTTGAAGCCTGAGTATCCTGTCGTGTCAAGGCAAAAAACTCGAGCTTGATCTCGGCCTCGACTTTCTGATCCTCTTCCAGTACCACCACTACTTGCTTGGACTGAAGTTGCCCTACTAGGTCGTGTTGGTGCAGATGCAGGAGGTGAAACTGGTTGTACTGATGCTTGACTAAAACTTCGTAGTTGTGAACAATTCCTCATCAAATGACCCATTTGTCCACACTTAAAACATGCACCTGTTTCTCTGCAACATTGTCCAGTATGGGGCCTGCCACAATTTAGACATGGTGGAATTGATCTTGAGTCTTGTTGACTCGGGGGTCTCATATTTCTTTGGAACATTCTCTACTTACTGATGTTAACTGATGGCTGGTTAGAACTACTAGTTCCTGTTTGAGTAAAGCGCTGTGGATTTTAAAATCTTGATCTACTGACTATAGGATTATATCTAGTCTGTACATTACTGTCTCGCTCTCTTTTTCTTCTTTTTAAACCTTCAATCTCCACTTGCTCTCGTGTTTTCATCATTTTAGCACAGTCCACTGCTGCTGAATAAGTTGAAAAATGATGCATTTGAGGGCCTACCGATTTAAACAATGGACGTATCGATCCCGAAACAAACACGTCTTAATTCTATATTTTTCAGTAGGGATCAGATATGGTGCATATCTGGACAACCGGGTAAAACAGATGTCATATTTAGAAACTGTCATATTTGGTGTCTGTCTTAATTCTTCAAATTCTCTGGCCCTCTTGTTTCTTTCACTCATTGGCAGGAAGCGATTCATAAATGCTTCCTTAAATTCATCCCACTCCATTGGGGGTAAAGTATCAAATCTTCCTAGTACCAGAGTTTCAAACCAAACTTGAGCCACATCTGATAATTGAAAGGCCACTAGTTCAATAGATCTTCTAGAGGCACACCTTAAAGCTCTAAGAACTCGTTCCACAGCATCAACGAATATCTGTGGGTCTTCGTGGACATCTGATCCAGAGAAATTCGGGGGTTTCAATTTAAGGAATTGCGGTAATGACACCTGTAGTCTTGTCCTCTTTCCTCAGAAACTCTATCAAACACAGGAACTTGTTCGTCTTGTCTTGGGGTTCTCATACCCCATGCACGTCCTCTGCCTTTACCTCTACCTCTTCCTCTAGGTCGGCCTCTTCCACGGCCTCTTTGTACTAGAATTGTAGATTCTGCAGACTCTTCAGTAGATGGTGCACGATCTACAGCTTCTTCTTCTCTAGTGACCGCTTTAATTCTTGGCGGCATCATTTACTATACAGAACAAAACGCTTTTTAAGATACTATCAAATTCGATCAACCTTATACTATGAACTTTAACAAACTTAGAATAAAACGAAAGATGATATCCTATAGAATCCCTCAGCAACACCTGAAGTATAAATATGTCCGGCTCATATCGATACTAAAGGTCCTACTAAAGAATCTTTTGCTCTGATTGTCACAGGGAAATCTAATGCTCTGATACCAACTTGTCACATCCCTACTTTAGGAATGCGAATATCTCTAATATCCGATAAACTTTATTATTACGCACTTGCAAATAGTCTCATAATATCACATATCTGAGTATTACCATATGTTTACAAATTTGCAATACTAATAATTTTACATGCCAAGTCTATATCTATAACAGGTTTATAACGGAAATAAGGATCCTGCCTGTGACATTCAGAGCAACTCTAGAGTACAAATATATTACAAGTTTACATACTGAGAGCTCAGAAACAATTTAGGCTCACCACTAAAGTACGACACCCAGTCGATCAAGAAGCCGCAGGACCAGACTCTGGGTCTTTATCTGAAAAATATATCAACTACGTGTAGTGAGTTTTACAACTCAGTGAGTAGATAATACCTCCTAAGACCTCTCAGATCAACATATGGATGTACTCGTCTAATAAAAATATTCAAAAATTACATTTCAGAAGTACATCCACATGAGACCCGTATTTTCAAATATTCTCTGTTAAAAAATCATAATAAGGTCTTTCAAACCATATGCGGTATTGTATAAACAATGCTCATATCAAGTTCATAATCATATTCAATACTGTAAAATCATTAATCAAAATATGTTATGCATCAAAACATGTCTCATAAAATATTCGGAGGATCCCATATCAGAACCACCACATTAGAGTCTAATCCCCTTCTGTACTTTGGTGGTATATGATTTGCCTAAACTCAGCCTCTTGCTGAGGTTTTCCCTACTACCATTCAAAAGGACACGCGAAGGTTGTAATAGCCGTAAATTTAATTAAATTCAAATTATATGTGACAAAGGGACTCTATGTGGGTCTTTTCTCAAGCACACAGCAAGGGAAGGCAAATAACATCTCATATAACTGGCATCTCGCCATCATATAACTGGCATTTCGCCTATATATAGGAGGCATTCCGCTCTCCTTCACATATAATCTCCTGTGTGTTGGCCTTCACACGAGGCTAGCACCACCTCTCCTGCTAGCTGAGGGAATCAAGGTGCA
Source organism: Gleditsia sinensis (assembly GCA_037074535.1). Classification (NCBI taxonomy): domain Eukaryota; kingdom Viridiplantae; phylum Streptophyta; class Magnoliopsida; order Fabales; family Fabaceae; genus Gleditsia; species Gleditsia sinensis. The sequence goes on along the minus strand of CM073468.1, from coordinate 57,540,768 downwards.
CTAGGGCTAACATAACCTGCTGGTAGCAGACAGTGTTTCCAATAGGACTCCTCCATAAAATCATACTCTCGTATATTTCATATTTATCAAAACAGAGGTTCTATCATAATATAACATTTTCTATCTCAGTATATTTCCTCTGTCAAAACTTCCCAATCAGGGGAATCATATACATAGGCCTATATCCGAGGCAAAATATCATTGTATAAATCAATATCACATGTATAACATATTTCCTCTGTCATATAATGAGAAATGTATTCAGAAATCACGTATTAAAAACATTTCAAAATCTATTTCAAAAATCATACTCTTCTTGAATTAGATATCATCTCTCAACCATTTCAAATATTCCAAAACCATTTCAGAAACAGATGAAAGTATAAATAACATGTAATCATACTCATTTATCAATGTAAAGTTTAAGAAGAGTAAAAACAAACCATAGGAAGAATCGTCTACTCACCAATTTAAAGTACAAAGTTGGAAAACCTTAAAATCCTAGGTTCCGATCCGAATTTGGAAAAATAAATCCCAAAATCGAGTTCGGAATGTCCAAAAACCTTGAAAATGGCTCTGGATTTGCTAAATTTAGCCTCTAGGAGCTCGATCAACAGAGGTCAACGGAGAAGGGTTCTGTTACATGCACTGCACGCACCGTCGAGGGGGCAGCGCGTGGGTGCCACTCGTCGAGAGAGATTAGGTGCGTGGGGGCACGTGTGGTGGTGGGTAGGCCTGAAATTTGTGATCCAAAGGTTTCGGTGCCTTCTGGATCGATCTACGGTGTTAGTTTTTGCATTCGACAACTAAAAATAGGAGTTTCGGGGGTTACCGTTTTGGCTGATTTTCCCTTCAATTTTCCAACCAATTTCCAGTCAATTCGCCAGAAACCAATCGGATGGATTTAAAGAACTCTTCGTCCTGAGTCCGTTGGTGGTGGTGGTGTCAAAATCCGAGGTCCGTAGGGGGAGAAATCTTAGAGAGAAGTTAGAGGGTTTTCGGGGAGAATTTTCTGGAAATGAAAAAAATCTGCAAATGACCAAGTTCCGGAGTGGCTGAGGCCATTAAAATATCCCGGGAGACCTTTTTGTAAAATTTCACTTTTAGAGGGAGGTCCTTGAAAATTTTCCTTATTTACATTTTAACCCCGAAACTTTTAAGAAATTGCATTTTTGACCCTGAAACGTAAATTCTCATATTTCTTTTGTAATTCTTTAATCCATGTAAATAATAAACTTATTTTTACTGGTTCTTATCTCTATTTGCAAAATTCTCTCTTTAATTCCAAATTTCCTTCAATCTAAATTTAATTAATTTTACGGCTATTACATATACTCTAAAGACACCCTTGGTACAATATTGATGATCTAACAAGGATTGCATTTCAGTAAATGAAGTAAGAACTTTGATAGTATGAAGCTCAATTGGGAAGAGAGGGATTAGGAATTTCTCCAATTGAATTGTGGGTTTGAAGTATTCACACTACTCATAAAAGCTTCATTAATGCATAAGTTAACAACTAAAGCTGGTTTAACTATTATAATTCTATTATGTTCATAATCTTCTTTGACAATTTAATGATAATTACACATTGTTTTATAGTTACAAAAAAATGGATGTTGTAATTGGTGGCTATGGTAAAGGAAAAGTAACATACTTTTTGGGTCATTTCAAGGCAAAAGTAACCCACAGTGTAGTTCTAGAAGGAGACAAGTCATGACTCATGTAATAGCAGGTCGCAACCTACATCATTAGGAAAATTTCGGAGAGCAACACGTCGCAACCTAGGAAAGTTGAGTCGCGACGCAACGTAGTGGAGGCAAACTTTTTGACATAATAAGAAGAGTTGCAAACCACTGTAGTCTAATTCATGACTCAACATGTGCGCATCAAGCATATTTTTTCTAAAACTTCTTTTTCGAATAGGTTTTGAGTGTTTTTGTTTTTGTTTTTCTTAGAGACCACTTAAGGTGCTATAAATAGGTGCAGTTTAGGTATTTTGAAGGAGACAATTGGCAGAGGCGAGATAGAAGAGAATATCATCTATTGGCAAAGATTCAATAAGAGATTTCTTCCCAAATAGTGTTTTTCTTTCTTCTTTAGCCCTAGTTATGAACACTACTAGACAAATTCTATTTAGAGACGGAATTTTTCCGTCTCTAAACAGGGATAATTCCGTCTCTAACTGTGTTAGAGACAGAATCAGAGACGAAAAAAATTATGTCTCTAAAAATGCGGTCACTAAATTTTAAAGACAGAATTTATATTTCCGTCTCTAAAATTAATACATCCGTCTCTAAATTTGGTTAGGAATTCCATCTTTGGAGTCAGAGATGAATTATTCTGTCTCTGGAGTCAGAGATGGAATATTCCGTCTCTGATTCTAGAGACAGATTTTTCGTCTCTAATATCAGAGACAGAAAAAATTCTGTCTCTAACTCCAGAAATATATTAAAATATATTTTAAATAATCTCAAACCTATTAACCAGAAACCAATATCAGCTAATAGCCAAAAACCAAACCAATATCAGGCAGAAATATCAACATAAATTTTAAATAATCTCAAACCTATTATCATCCAAAAACATATCAACATAAATTTTTAATATTCCCATACCTATTATCATATAAATGATTACATGACATGAAAATATCAGCAATCAAACACTTCTGCATCATTAATACATAACACAAAGTCATAAATAACACAAACTATCATGATCCATCAGCAGCATTACTATTTTTCTCATTATTATTATTCTCTTCTTCTTTAGGTGGAGACGAGGACATTCTTATACTACCATCTATCATGAGAAGCCAAAACATTCGATCACATTCTTCAATCTTTTGATTTAACATAAAATTTTCATCTTCACTCTATTGGAGCCGTGCAGATAAAGCCCCAATTTTTGCATTTATAACAGTAACCCGTTCTTCTGAGACTCCATCAGAAGCAGAAGACCTAGAAGAGGAACCTGCTGCCAATACATTATGTGCTTGAGATCCCAGCCCATATATCCATCCTTTATTGTTCACGCCGCCAACCACATCCAAATAAACAACATTGTGTGAATGTTGGGTGGAGTGTTGGTTAGAACCCTCATCGCTCTGAGATTCAGATTGTCTCTCAACTATTTTTGTTTGATACATTTTCTGAAAAAATAAAATTATTAAACAAAATGAATATTTGTAAAGAAATGAAAATAAAAGAGTAGTGACTACATACAACAATTCTTCCTTGCTGGTCGTTGAACCACCCCGATGGCTTCCCTTTGTGCCAGTGAAGCCACTCATACAACTCAAAACATGTCGGTTCTTTATTCATTTGCACCCTCTAAAATAATAAAAAGTTAAGTAATATTGAAGTAAGAACTTAATCACTATATATTTGACATAAATTACTCAACATTCTTTTGGCATGCTCTCGTGTAAATATAGACCCTCCACTATGTACATTAAGTCCTTCTTTAGAAAGTCTATTTTGTTTATTTTTTTTGGCTTTATCTTGCCAGCCTTTACTATCCCATTCAGCCCTTAACTGTTGTAGCTTCTCTGGTGGAATCCAATCACCTTTGTCCTCACCGCTACACACCTTAAACAATGTATTTTTTAGGGATGTTGATCCTCTGCTGTCAAATGACCTTGTAATATTGTGCTCATCATTGTTTAACCACTTAAAATTTGCCTAAACAAAGAAAGTAAACAAATTAACATAACATTCACATATTTTTAAAAACATATCAATAAATATGATAGGAAATGTTACATATTACCTTGAACTCCTCAAACCACATTTTAATGGTATTGTTGTCTACTTTTCCCCAATTGGACCAAGCACCTTTAAATTTTTTCTTGAAAATCGTTGTGATGAAACCTCTTGTTGGGAAATCAGGATAAAAACTGAAAGTATAGATATCAATTTAAATAAATATATTGACAAAAAAACACACATATTACTTACGTGTTCCCAGATGCAGATTTAATCCAAATTCGACCATCTATGTCCCTTGTTCCCCACTGAATAGTGTGTGGTGTGAAAGGAACTGGCTCAACATTTGGACATGCAGATGAATTAGGAGATGGGGCACACATGGTATGTGTAGTTGGGGTAGGGGCAACTGTACTAAAAATATGAGGAGATGAGGCACTTGAATGCGCTGCTTATGAATGGGAATTATGGGGTAGAAGTATGACAAGTCTGGAAAAAGGGAGATGAAGTAGGTGTATGTCCAGTGTGGATCTGGTGAAACTGAGCTATGTTAGCTACATGTGATGTGTCTGGCTATGTATATGGCTGAGAGATAACCCGTCCCCGCCGTCTACCTCTACCCCTTCCTCTACTTGTCATATGTAGACAAAAAGATAATAATCTATTTTTATTAAATTTGATGACAATTTAATAATAAAAAATAAAAATAATTACAAAAGACAATAATAACAAAAGTCATAACCATACTACCATAGATTTATAACCTACTTCGAAAATACATAATATATGATCTACATAATACACTTAGTAAAATGAAGAAAGTTAACAATACCTGAACATCTTCATCATTATCATTTTCTTCCTCTTCTTCTTCATCTTCCCATTCTCCTTCTTCCTAAGTATCTTCTTCATCCACATCTTCTATTTCAATATCTATATATGTATCTACTTTATGTAGGTTCAAAGAAGAACCATATACTTCATCCATAGGGCCTTTAATATCTACAAAACTCTGCTCGAGATTGTCATTTGCAACTATTACAGGTGATTGCATCGATGACTCTTCTTGGTATGGAGCATCACTTTCAGGCATTTTAGTTTCTATTGCGGTTTGTATTGTGGTTCGTGACTTAGTTTTGATCACTACTAACCAATCACGTTGCCCTTCAGGATATTGTGTATAATATACTTATGTTGCTTGTTGTGCAAATATAAAAGGATCATAATTTTAATATCTCCTAGATGTTCTAACCTCAACAATCCCATAGTTATCTACCTTTGTTCCATGATTTAAGGTGGGATCAAATCAATCACATTTGAATAAAACTAACATCTTTATAGGCCATCCTGTATAGTGTACTTCAATAATGTCTGTTAAAACCCCATAATAATTATTTTCTGTTGTTTAATTCGTACCACCTTGACAACATACACCAAAATTTGTTGTACCCATACCTTGACCATGATCTTTTGTATTAAATTTATAACCATTTACATAATATGATGGCCATTTGTTGGCTTTTCTTTGAGGACCCCATGCCAAACTTTTTAGAAGGACATCTTCGACATTATTATTTAACACCTAGTCATCAAACATTAAAGTCAATCTTACATAAAAAGAAAAATGTTAGAACATAAGAAATTAAGGAGAATTTGTGCAACATACGTATTCTTTAAACCAAATAGGAAACATTGTGGAGATTTGTTTGTCCACTACCGAGTCACTCATCCCACATTCTTGTAGCGTATTAGTATATGTGCTACATTTAGAAAACAGTTAGAACAATTTATAGTGATATATATATATATATATATATATATATATATATATAAAACACTTAAAATGAACATTTTATACACTTACATTAAAAATGGCTCCACTTCAGTACAATTTAGAAGAACATATAAATGTGCGGTTTTCAAGTCCCTTTCTTCCAACATGAACAATATGCATCTTTTGGTTGGACGATCAGGATAATTAAAGATAGAGAGTGGTGGTCTAATTGAACAACCTTCACCTCCATCATCATTTCATGGTACTTGAGTCCTTCTATATGGAACATCAGGTGGATAACAGTAGGATGCAAATGTAGAGGTCTCTTCTACCAAATAAACTTCACAAATTGATCCTTCAACTGTAGTTGTGTTCTTCAGCTTGTCTTTTAGTGTGCAAATAAACCTAATACACTTAATTGATACATTTAGTACTATGAATACGATTCTATAATTTAAAAAAAAAACAAAAAGGATGCATAACTCTACCTTTCAAATGGATACATCCATCGATATTGCACTGGACCTCCAACCCTTGCTTCGTATGGCAAATGAATTGGAAGTTGTTCCATTGAGTCAAAAAAACTTGGAGAAAAAAATTGTTCTAATTTGCAAAGAATGACTGGAATGTTTTGCTCTATCACATGTAAAGTATCCTCTCGCAACAATGGTGAAGTCAATTCTCGAAAGAACTGACTGAATTTTGTGACTGTGTTCCAAATAGGCTTTGGTAATACTTTGAATGCAATTGGGAGCAAGCGTTGCATAAACACATGACAATCATGACTTTTCATACCAAACAACTTTACTTCTTTCATGTCAACACACCTTGATAATGTAGAGGCATATCCGTCTGACAGTTTCAATTTTTTGACCCATTCACACACAGCTAATCTTTGTTGCATAGTTAATGTGTATTTTGCTTTGGGTTTAATTCATTTGTCATCTCTTCCATCCTACAGCTCTAATTCATTCCGTCTACAAATTTTCGCCAAGTCGAGCCTCGCATTAAAATTGTCTTTTATCTTACCTTTAGTGTCAATCACTGTGTATAAAATATTTAAAAAGACATTTCTCTCAATATACATAACATCTAGATCGTGTGGAAGAAGATTTTTTTTCCAATATGGTAACTCCCAAAATATAAATTGCTTGGTCCAGTTGTGAATAACTCCATAACCTAGGATATTATCATATGTCTCTTTAGTTATGTTAGGCATATGTCTATCCCTTTCTAACACTTCTTCATCTGTTAACCGAGGCGAAGGTAAAGATGTTTCAGTATGTCTCTTTCGAAAAGCATTCTTATTCCTTCTGTAACTATGATCAAGTGGCAAGAATTGTCGATGAAAATCAAAGAAAGACGTCTTCCGACTATGTCGAAGGGTGAATGCCTTTGAACACTCCATACATATTGGACAAGCAAGTTTTCCCATTGTCATCTAACCCGAAAGCATCCCATATGCAGGAAAGTCATTAATGGTCCACAACAAACAAACTTTCATGTTGAAGTTCTGTTTTAGTGAGACATCATAAGTCATGACACCAGTGTTCCATAAAAGTTTGAGGTCATCTATAAGTGGTTGCAAATACACATCAATTCTATTATTTGGATGAAGGACCAGGGATTATAATAGTCAAGAACAAGAACTCTCTTCTCATGCACATCTAAGGGGGAAAATTGTAAGGGGTAACAATAACTGGCCAACATGAATAAATCCTACCTATTTTATCAAATGGAGCAAATCCATTAGCACACAAACCTAACCTCACATTTCAAGGGTCCATTGCAAATTCAGGATATTTTTCATCAAATATTTTCCAAGCCTCACCATCAGATGGATGAGACAAAGAGACTGTCACCCTCACAGTTTTCCAATGCCATTTCATTTGACTTGTAGTTTGCATTGAAGAATAAATGAAAATTACCACATTTTTTTTCACTGGAAGCTCTCTTGCCTTGCCATTTCTGATGATCCTTTTGTAACGCTCTTTACCACAAAATTTACAATGACGAAGCTCCTTATCAAGAGGACTGTGATAAATCATGCATCCGTTTCGACAACAGTGAATTTTTATACAACCTAATCCTAATTGCTCCACTGATTTCTTTGCACGGTAGAGATTTTTAGGCATACGATTTTTATTTGGCAATGCATTTCCTATAAATTGTACCCACCGATTGAAACAATTCTCAAATATGTTGAAGTCTGACTTGATACCCAAAGTTTCCACTACAGCTAACAATTCAGAATAATTTTGACAATTGTCATACAAAGGAGCATGCACAACTTCTAACATATTAACAAAAAAATTTGGATTTCGGGTTAGAATCTTCATCCCTCTGTTCGCAATGACCAAAACTTGGTTGCTATATATAATTACCAATAGATGGTCCAGCAGCATCCATTACTATCTGTTCCTGATCATTGAAGCATGCCTAAAAGTCATTACTTTCATAATATGAGTTTCTTGAAACTATTGGTGGAAATAGAGGTCTTAGTTCATCATGGTTGGTCCAATAATAATAATTACTCATAAATCCCTTCATACAAAGGTGGATTTTCACTTCATCAACTGAAAAATACTTCTGACACTTGCATTTTCTACAAGGACACCTCAACTTTCCTACACTTTTAAAATGATCCTAACTACAAGTAAACTCTAAAAACTCAACAACTCTTGCCATAAACTCATCTGTAACTGTTCTCTTATCAGGACCTACCCTATTATTATCCATCCACTTACGATGTTCAGGAACTTTCATCCTGTTTTTAGGTATACATGATTCAAAACAAACATCTTAATTCAATATAGCACAAATTATAATAACATATTGAAGCAATACCAACATCAAAGTCATACTGTGAATAGAAATCAGTTTTTCAGTTACTAGACGTTTCTTTTGTTCTTTTTCTTGGCTGCATGACATAATTTTCAATTCATGTTTGTGTTGACAGTAGCTATTTCTGAGCTAAAAAAGCATCATGTTTGTGAAAATTTGTTTTGAGTTCACATACATTTTTTATTAATTTTTATACACGCCAAACATCTCACTTGTCACTATCTATAAAACAACTAATAATACTCTTTTCCAAAACACCATTAATCAAAATGCTTTAGTCTTTGATTTAGAGATGTTATGAGCTTTATCCCACTAGAAACATTGTTTAATATATATATACACCCTTGGTGACAACACTTTGCTTTTCCCTAAACTCTTTGTGGTTTCAAATGGTTACTGTTTCTAACTTTGTCAAGCTAGAGAGAGAAAGAAGAGAGTAAGGATAGGTGTGGGGGGGGACCTTATGGAGTTTGAATAGGAATCTCACAAGGCCTTGAAAGTTGAAGCCTTTGAGGGAGTGTTGGAGGGGGAGAGAATATTTTGGGGCCACCAGAGTTCAATAGCTAAACTCCAAAGTTCATATTAAACTATGTTAGAAAGGAAAAACATCATTAGATTATGATTAAGAGATTAGCAATTCAACTAGGAAAAGTCAGCCAACAAGGAGACGACTACTCACACTTCTACAAATTCATTGCCTTTTTTAGCTGGTTGTCTTTAGAATCTGATTTAATCTAGCTAGCTAGGTTCTATGTTTTTTTCGCTTATTTTTATATATGATTCAAGTATAGTAAAAGACTCTAAGTCAACTTCTAAAAGCTGAAAAATCTTTCTTAACTTGAATTCATCACATATTAGCTATAATCTTTTACTAGCTTGGATTTAAACAAGTTTGGACACTGAATGATTTTAAGAGAAAGGAGCAGAAAATTGGTTACCTCACACCAGCATGATTTTGCTGAGATACCAACCATAACGCACTAAAAAACCAAATAAAATATGATATTATATTCTTAGATTTTATCATTTTTTATTTCCCTTATCAGCAGTTCTTAAAAATTCCCATATAACAAGGGAAAGCAAGAGTTCAACAATTGCTGGAAACTGTTGCAAGCATTAAAATTGTTAGAGACTACACTAAAACTATTCATGAATTTTCAGATAGTAGTTGAAACTTTTGACTGTACTTCTTCTTGCAGAACACACCACAAAAATTCATTCTTAAAAGTGGAATCCAAATTTCAAACTATCTTGACATCTTATCCCTTCTGGTGCCGTTCAAAAGAGAAATGATGAAGATTAGTGGGCATATAAATATAGCCATCTCTTTCATGAATATAGGCCGGTGACTATAGAATATAATTCATTATAGTCAAATAAGGTTGTATACATTATTTACTTGATCATCATTTTCATACTCAAATATTAAAGATAGATAAACATTAATTATTTTTCTGTAATTCATATTCAAATATTTGTTTTTTGATCAGTATTACTAGAAACTTGTATGCACTGCTTGAAAATATTATTTACATAATATAACTTTTAGATTGGAATATTTCTCACTTAGGTTATTGATAAAGATTGAATTTGATAAATTTACTCTAATCTATATTAATGAAAATATATAAAATTGAACGAAAATCTCTTCTAAGCTACTGAAAAAGTACTCAAGTATTTTTAAAAGTCACGAAAATCAACAATTTAAAAAATAATCAAATTAAATAATCTGATTAGAATTATTTGCTTTTGTATTAAAAATAGTACACAGATCTAAAATCTTAGTCAAATGCACAATAAGTGGATGCAATGTCACATCTAGTTATAGCAACCCATAGGTTGCTAGTCAAGTTTGCTCAAAGCATCCAATAAGGGGTTAACACAACCAAGTGAATTTTTAAGTGTCATATTGAAATTTCTAAAGTCAATTTTATTAACCAAATTATTGGCAGTTGTTGCTGATCCTACACTTTGATAAGCTCTATTATTGTTTTTGTGATAGAAAAAAAAATACTGATTGATCAATTACCTTTTCTAATGCAAAGGGACCGAAGTTTTCATGTTTTTAAGGTCATGAAAAAAAATGTTAATATATGTTTTTGTGAGTTTTGAAATGAGTGCAAGGTAATTTTAGATAAATTCAATAAATATTTAATCACGGTGTTGGCATCTTTTGTCTTCTGTCTTTTATATTGACACAGATCACATTATATATAGTATAATAAAACAAAAAATAAGGCAAACTAAAAATAAAGTTGTTTAATTAAAAATATGGATAATTAAGAGTGGTTTTTAATTTGAAAATAGAAGAAATAATAATTAACATAATTGAATGAAAATGATTAAATAAGTATTAAAAATGAATTTTAAAATATCCTTCAAAAAAGAAATAATTTTTTTTAATAATGTCAGAAGAAGAGTAAGTGCTTGTTTGAAAATTTTCTTAACTTGAATTCATCACATATCCACAAGACAATGCAAATGACACATCATATAAGCTATAATTATGATATTCACAGTATTGGAATTGTGATATAAACCAACATCTGTTGGCCACACTAATGGTCAACATACCACTTGAGTTCTCAAAGTTGCGTGTAAAATCAGTTTCTGAATTAAAGTTTTTACAATATGAGAATCTATGTTAAAAGTTTTTATGATATTTATTGTCCTTGGTTTATGAACTAACCTAGGAGTTTTAATCGTGACATTTGAAATCAGGCAGGCCATGGTTGGGATGTGAAGAGTGTTGACTGGTGTCCTACAAAATCTCTATTAGTTTCAGGTTTTCTTAATATTTATCTTATGAAATTTCTTGAGAATATGAAATTCAATATTGTGATATGCATTCCATGTGGTTGTTGCAATTTAGGTGGGAAGGACAATCTTGTGAAACTTTGGGATGCTAAATCGGGGAAAGAGCTTTGCTCATTGTAAGTATAAAATCAAGTGTTGATATTTTTAGTTTTATTTGCAGTTTAGTATCTTATACTTTCATTCTTGCATCATGCAATCATGGCCACAAAAATACTATGCTATGTGTTAAATGGAATCAAAATGGTAACTGGGTGCTAACTGCTTCAAAGGATCAAATAATCAAGGTTTGTAACTGTATCGTAACTGTAAAAGTGGATAGACCCTTATTTTGCATTTGCCTCTTTCTTTCTAGTTTATTATTGGGATGATGGCCATCTTGGGATTCAAGTTGGATGTTTCTCTCTACTAATCAATCTGTCTCTGTGTGTGTGTGTGTGTGTGCTTCCTTGCTTCTTCTTGTTTTTTAATCATATTCTTTCTTTCTTGCTCATTTTAACATTTCTTTCTCCCAGAGTACTTATATTCATATGCTCCCTGTATTTTCAGGTTAGCAAACTTGCAAAAGTGAAAGCTCAGGTTTCTGAAATCAAAGAAGTTATGATGGAAAATATTGAGAAGGTACGACATTTTATATATTTCCCCTGCATCTATATATACAGTTATGTACTTTGTTATGGGTAGGGTGGATGGATTATCTCCTACATATTCTTTGAAACATATGAGGTTTCCTTAGTATTTCTTTGGTGGGGAATAGCTGATAGGGTAGGGGAAGTTGAGTATACCAACCTCCTTCTCCTCGGGCAGCGCAGCAGTCCCATGATTGGCCTTAATATTAGAAGTATTTAGCTAATATGGTGCTATGTGCCCGTGCTATGATATCTTATATGCAGGTTCTTGACCATGGAGAGAAAATTGAGGTTTTGGTGGATAAAACTGAGAACCTGCGCTCTCAGGTAAGCTATTATTGTTCATACAAAAACTTAAAAAAGTAATTTTGTGGAAATCTAAACTTGGAAAATATTCAAGTAAAGCATACTTCCCATTTATATATTTTTTTGGTTGATCTTATGTGCTTTGAAAAAAACATTGAAGTACAAATCTTAAATGTGAATATGAACATATAGCCACATAAATGTCAATTTTTTTCATGTGAAGACTTGTTTTCACCCGATGTGTGCAAAGTGAATTTTGAAATGTAAGTAGATCACTTTGTTCTCAGATGTAAGTCCCAAATATTTAGTCATAGTCATGAAATAATCATAGAATTATAGAAATATTTAAGATGACTAAATATGTTTTACTTATATAGAAATAATCATAGAATTATAGAATTATAGTAATCCTGTATGCATTTTCTTTCTATGCAACAGCCAGTTCGTTAAATAGTAGCCAAAATCTTCTTATTAAGGTTAAAACTTGTGGCCATTTTTTTTTGTCCTGTAATTTGATCTAAAACTAACTTGACTATTGGATTAATTTGCTGACTTTCTGTCACTTATACATGTCTTTGGTTTGAAAATTTGTGTATGGGCTGTAGTTAACAATTTGATATGTTAATTGGTATGACTTTGTAGGCACGAGACTTCAATCACACCTACTAAGGAAGTTCTAAATTGGCACACTCATAATGCCATATCTTAAAATCTTAATTTGTCGAAGATAGACTCGAGATAAAGTCATGACCTATGTTAATCAATCAAACTTAAATATTGATTTTTTTATATATCAAGTCCAAACTTTATATGAAAATTTACTGAATCAAATGCAACGCATAGATACTAAGCTGAAATATCTTCTTCAACAAAAAAATTTTGACCCAATCTTTCCTAAAAAGGAAGCTGAAATAAATCCTCTCAAAGTCTAAATCAAGCAAATTGAGGATGATATGGCAAGAAAAGATTAACTGCAACCACAACCAATGTTTAAAGCCTTTATTATTTTCTAGCATATGTTCCACCATATCACCTAAAAGCACCATGAATCAACAAATATAAGTTTAGAAAAACCTTAAATAAGTGATATAAATAAAACTTATAAAACTCTCCCTGAACTTGAGAATTTGTTTGTCCTCAAGCAAACAGAAAAACTATAAAAATCTATTTGACCTACTAGGACTTGAAAATTGTTCTACTCACCTTGTAAGGCCTCAAAATTGAAATCAAGCATACCCAAAAACAAATTTGTCTAGCTACAAGCATGAATAGGTTAATCATTGTAAAAAAGAAATCACTCAATCTTCCGTTAGTGCATGTGTGATAACCCTTTAACATATTGGAAATAGAACAAAAACTTAAACCAATAACAAAACAAACAATTCCCCAATCAAGAATACCATAAGCTTGCTCCTCATGCTAATCACCACTAATGTAGATTCATGCATAATTAGATGTCAAAAGGAATTCTAAAGCTTATAATGTGGGTTAAGCTTAGTATGGAAAATTAGGATCACAATAGCTTATAACATACGAGCATAATATCATGGAGTTAGAGCACTTAATCAGCTAGCTTTCCACTTCCCAAAACTATAATTTTCTTTTACTGCTTACAAACCTCTTTTTCTTTTTTTTTTCTTTTTTTTTTTGAATGTACCCCTAAACTTATAATTATTTAGGGATTTACTTGTGCATTTATCTCAAGGATTTTCTTGCAACATGCATTTTTTTTCAATTAACAAGAGGAATTTAGTAGTTTAATCATGACTCCACCCAACCACCCTTCAAATAGACTTTTCCCAAGTGCTCCAACTTTAGCAATCATATACTTGATATGTATTACCAAAAAATATATATACTTGATATGCAAAGGGATACGATGGTATTAAAATAATGTGAAAATGTACAAAAAACCTATTCAGTACCAAAGAAAAGGTAACTAAGCTTAAAGTGGGAAACCAGAGATACACATATTCCATGGGTCAACTTCAAAGGCTCAAACTCATAAAAAATGACCTAGATCATTTCCCTAATCTTGCTAAGTCTAGGATTTCACCTTGAGAAGCACTTTGAGCAAGTTCTAGATTCCATGGGACTCACAAAAATAATATTATGAGTGTGACTATAGTTTCGCAAACTTTTTTAGTGTCAAGTCTAAGTGCACAAAATTTTAGGTAATAATCAAACTAAGCACTAGTAAGCATCTATTGAGTGCATTCATACAAGTAGCATGCAAATTTACTAAAGGGTACACCATTTAATAAATACTACTATCATTGGCTAGGGGTTTCAAACAAAGGATCCATAAAACATAGATAATGAGTCAAGTAGTGCAATTATATATACCCACAAAAACCTTAAAAATAAAAATAAAGAACATCAACTAACTACCTCCCCCAAACTTGAGGGAGTCATTGACTAATAAGTGAATTTTATACTCATAAATTAGGTATCTTTAACTGATTTTTTTGTTAGTTTTTAAAGTAAATTAGTTTAGAAATATGTTTAATTGTGTATTTATTTCTATAGGTGAAGAGAAATCGGAGAATGGAGGAAATTAAGAGAAAATAAAGAAAAAGGAGCAAGAATGTCATATTTTAGACAACTTCAATATTCCTTCACTAATATAGGTATAACTTACTCATACAAACTCTGATTGAAGTGATTCAAGATGTTATGGAAAGCTAAAAGTATCTACAACTTTTATTTTTTGAGTTTTGTGAGATAAGGTGTGTTGCAACCTAGAAACGAGCAGGTCGTAACGCATGGAAGCTGAAGCGCATTGCAAAGTGAAAGGGAAGGTAAGACATGACCTAAGTGAAGGACGATCATAACGCATAAAAAATAAAAAATAAAAAAAATCCAAGCTGCAATGCACATTTTTTCAGGTCATGACACAAGTTTGTTTTTGGGCCATCTATCACAAGTTTTATCTCAAAAAGGATTAGGCCCACTTGGGTATTATAAATAAGAGTAGTTTAGGTCTTTTGAAGTACATTTTAACCTCTCTTATGGATTTTGTTTTTAGTTTGAGTTTGAGTTTTTATAATTTCATTATGAACTAAATCCCTATTCCTAGGGTAAAGATATAGCCTAGTTACAATGGTTTGGTGAATTTATATATTGAATCTCTAATTTCTTCTTCTCCCATTGAGTTTTATTCTCAATTCTTCTAATTAACTAGCCATTAATTATATGAATTGCTAATCACAATGAGACCGGTAGGTGATTTATGTATATAGAGCTAAGAGATTAAAACCATAGGTTGGATGTAGATAGGAATATACCCATAGGTTTATGTAGCCCTTGAAGAAAATCTTAGATCTTAATGAATTCTTGATTTATTGATTCACATAGGAATGTAGTGAATTAATAATTAGGGATATTTTTATTAGTGCTCGAAAGAGACTAATAAATAATTGAGAATTCTTGGCTAGCAAAAGCATTAAATGAATTTTAGTCATTTAATTACATAGGAACCAAATTCAGAGTGACAACGCTAAAATCGGATCCCTAGAGCCTTCCCTATTGCGTGTCTACAACTTCTTATTTGCAATTTACCTTTAATTTTTCAATTTATTTTTAGCAGTTTCTCTTTCATTCTTAATTACCTAGATAATTTTATTGTGGTTTACTTTTGGTGCTTGATATACAATTCTTGTGGAACGATAATCTATACTCACTCTTATTACTTTAAAACGATATATGCACTTGCCTATCAACATTGACCCTAGTGACTAAAGAAAAAAAAAACAAAAAAGGATAAGCAAATAAAAGAGAAGAGGAAGAAAAGAAACTCCCTAAGTCATTCATCAGTGCCATCATAATGAGTTGTGAAGCATTTAGCACGGGGTCTTAGTATTAGAGTTCTCTTCTCAATAGGTCTTAACCCACTGTACTGTAAGTCGCGACTCACTCTTCTCTGCTCCTTGTACCATATTAGATTTTTTTACACACAACTTGCACTCTAAAATCCCTTAAACTATAGTGTAAATCCTGAAATTACAATGAAGACAACCATGAAAATTCAAAAATTCAGAACTAGAATATACTAAAAAATAAACTACTAAAGATAGAAATTTAGAGTTTTTGGTTTGTCTCCCAAAAAGCACTTGATTTATAGTCCATATGCTAACTATCTCAGATGTTGCTTAGTGAGGGTCAACAAGGGTGATGAAGGATTTGAGAAAATCAACTTCACCCTTTATATAGTGCTTGAGCCTCTGTCCATTGACCTTAAACTAATAATTAGTACATTTTATCTGTAACAACTTTTTTTATTTATTTATTATTATACAATATAAAGTTCACATACACATCATTAATCAAAACGTACGTACAACATTTCAAACACATAAATATCTACATCTTATTTATTCTGGTTGACTAATTCCGGAGATTCAGGTGCGGGTGGTTGCACCTTCACGGGGATCTGTGCCAACTAGCCCACAAACATTTTATTTAGGATCCGCCCATCATAGAATAACTCGATCCAACGTGCACTAAAAGTCAAAGCTATAGAAAAATCTGCATAACTAATTTTCTGAACATGACATAGAAATATAGTGAAAATTAAATTTCAGTAAGTTCAACAATAAATCATTATCAATATAGCTCATCACGTCATGTTCAGCTGTATAAACTACAGTAAATAACTTTGGTCACATGAATGCACTATATCTATGCACATGAGAATCGTACAGTAATGACATCTATGACAGGATTAATTATTTTCATAATATCATATGATGACTATCAATTTATTCTCATATCAAACTACCCCGGTCAGGGTGAATATTTTCTACCCTCCGGTACGGGCTTTTCTCGCTCCGTCCGACATGGCCCACTTTCTCTTTCTTTTCTCATTAACATGATCATAACCGTTGGTAGGGCGTTCCCTACTGGTGCACCACACGGATTGCCATGTGACCGTGCTCATTTCCTTTCTTTTCACAATGATAGCAAAAAATATGCTTTCAATAACAAGTATGTTCATCAAAATATAACTATTACCAAAAATCATTGGTAATCATGCCATGAACATAACCATTTCAAATATCACTTTATAAAATATTTCCATGTCAAAATTTCACACTTAAGATGGTAAAAAGTTCATTCAATGGCAATGGCTATGGCTATACTAGTAATTTATTATTTTCATTTATAAGATTCATCTTTTTTTTTAATATTAATTTTATTTCTTTATTTTCTTGATGCAGGTTTTCATCCTATCTAACCTTCTCTTATTAATCAGAGCATAACTCCCTCAATTTAACTCTGATGTAGGTGATCTTGGTGTCAATTTCAAGATAAAATAATTATATAAAACTATTATGTTGAACATTGTAGCGAAATATTAAGAAATCAAGGTGATATTACTCCCTCAATGTACAGGTTATTTCTTCTCGGATAAGTTCTAACCTCTACCTACTAATCTGTCAATATCTCCCTCATAAGAATTCCAAATTAAGTGATTCCAGTGGCTACAAATCCATGCGACATATATCTATAATTCATATTTTAACCATTTATTTTAATTCCTTATAGAATTTTTTTAGAAATTAAAACACCGAAGCTATCCTAACATATTCTTCCCTAATTAACTATTTTCTGACTGCTTTTACTAATCGGACCATATCTACCTCATATGAACTCTAAATTGAATGATTCCAATGGCTAAAAATCCGTGAGATATAAATCTACATTTGTTATGTTAACCAATTGTTTAGATACCCTATAGAATGTTCCCAGAAATTAAAACACAGAAGCTTTAAATTCTGCCACCCATAGCATACCCATACAGAACTATCTACACCAACCTAAGTATTCAAACATACATAATATGTAACATGATATAGCAACATCCATGACCAATCATCAAAGTTCTAAGATCAAAATCCCATATAAATATTACAAGTTTCAAAACTTTTATTCAAAAAGCAATATTGTTAAACTTACCTGGAGCACTTAGTCCCCTAGACTTCTCATTCCTCTTTCTTCCTTTCTTCCTCTCCTTTCCTCACTCTACCTTGCTTCTATTTTTTCTCTCCCTCACTTGGACGAAATTCTAATGTTGTAAGGGTGGGTTTTCTTATATAGACCATCAAATAATTCACCTTTCATGATCATGGGTCTACCTTATCACAATTAGGTTACACTTGGTTGAATTTTTGGAAAACATACAACTTATGTTCTTGTTTTCCTCTTCCTTAGTCAAGATATGCATATGAAAAGGAGATTTGTATTTTGAAAATTATGATAATATGTTCTTAAGATATGGGACAAGGTCCCTTTGATTTAGGGATTCATTTACTTTTTCTTTTGTCTTAATCAATTATGATAGGTTTGCCTTTTTAAGTGGCAAATTTCTAGCCCTTCAATCTCCATTATTTGGTTGAAATTATTTGTGTGGGATAGAAATGTTTTGTCCTAATGCTATGTATTATCATACCACTTGCTAAAATTATGAATGTAGGATATAGATGTTTTGTCCTAAAGCCTTGTATTATCATACCACTTGCTAAATTTTTGTCTTAATGCCATGTCACCTAATCTTGATTACACCATTATTTCATCACTTTAATTTTATTTTTATTTTTACTTTTGGGTTTGGGCTCATTCTTGCCCGTTTTCTTTACTTTGGTTAAAATTCTACCTTTCATAATGGGATTAGTCATATTTTCATGATTTTTGGGCTACTGGTCCAATTTCTATATCCTAGTCCAAATCTATATTTTATTTCTTCATTGGGCTATCCTATTGGCTTGCTAAAAATTTATGTGAAGTAGAAAAACTCTATATGAAGTGTCCATAGGTGAAAGACCAATTTATGGGTGGAGATACTAAATTTAGTAACTTTTGCTCTTAAATTAAGAAAAATTACCCTAATCCGATCTTCTTGAAATTTTAAGACATTTACTTACTTCACAAAAATTTATCTTCCTTACCTAAGAATTTCAACTTTCTTTAGCATGTTTATTTCTAATATTTTCTCTTAGGTTTTCTTTCTTTACCTATTCCATTAATATTAGAACATTTCTATACAAACACGTAAGGTGAAGAATTTCTAAGGATTATATTTCCTTAGATATCTAAAAAATTGTCTAAAAAATTTTATTTCCTTAATTAAATATTTATGTACCTTTATGAATAAAAGAAATGAAATTATGGATGTTACTTTGAATATTTTTGTACTTTTATTAATATATGAAACGAAATTAGGAATGTTACATTATCTCTACGGCCCCATGAGGAAATACTGGCACCACTGCGAATGGGCTGACCACTTAGAATTCAACTTCTCAAGGAAGAGTCTTAACATGGAGTTGAACAATAAAACTTTCTAACCAGGCTAGAATTCATGCCTAATTATATTTTGATCATGCCACTTTTTAGTTTTCTCTTTGTAAATTTTGGCATTCTCATATGGCTCTAGGCAAAATTCATTAAGCTCATTCAATTGTAAAAGTCTCTTCTCACTTGATGCCTTAAGATCAAAGTTGAGATTCCTTGTAACCTAGTATGCTTAGTTCTCAAATAGCTCAATAGAATGGCTATCATGAATACTAATATCGTACATTCCATAATGACATCAGTTCTAAGGCAATTATCTTTGTCTAAGCATTGCTTCATAGCTTTGGAAACATCAAAAATCACTTCTTGGTCTTTAGCTCTTAGAATCAATTGGCTTTACTAAACATCTATCAATACTTTGCCAGTATCTAACAAGGGATGCCCCAATATAATAGAGATTTCCTTATCCTTATTTATATCTACACTTCTCGGTCTTTATCTCTTAGAATCAATTGACTTTACTGAACATAATATAATAGAGATTTCCTTATCCTCATTTATATCTACACTTCTCGATCTTTATCTCTTAGAATCAATTGACTTTACTGAACATCTATCAATATGTTGCGAGTAGCTAGAAAGGGACACCCAATAAGATAGAAATTTCCTCATCCTCCTCCATGTCTAACACCACAAAATCTACTAGGTAGATGAATTTTCCACCTTGATCAACACATCCTCAATAATGCCTCTAAGGTACTTGATGAATTTGTCAGCTAGCTAAAGAGAGACAGATGTAGGTCTGGCTTCATCCAATTTCAAAGTCCTAAAAATAAAAAGAGGCATTAGATTAATAGAAACACCCAAATTACAAAGAGCTTAACATGTTAAAGACTCTACTATAATGCAAGGTATAATAAAAATACTTGGATCCTTTAGCTTGGTGGTAGATTTTTTTTTACAGAATTGCATTGCACTCCTCAGTGAATTCCACAGTCTCAAAGTCTTTCAAAATAGCTTGGAAAACTATTTGTCTAATTTTTGCTTCTAGAGTGCCTGAGGGAATGGAGGTTGAGATTTGTATGGGGTAACGTTAGAAGGAAACGACTTACTCCTAGGCTTCTCTGTTTCCTCTGTAAATTTCTTTTCAATAAGCTTAGCTGGTTCTTTAGAAGATACTGACTCTTTACTCTTCTCCATTTTCAGCTTTCTTTTATATTCTTCCACTACTTTGCCACTCCTCAGATGAATGTCTTTAATCTATTCCTTGGGTTTAGTCTCTGCATTGCCAAGTAAAGTGTTTTTTTGCCTTGAACTCAACAAATTAGAGATTTTCCTTATTTAAACCTCCAAATTTTTAATGGAAGCTTCCTAAATCTAAAATAATGTTTCTATTCTTATTGTGTACTAGGCAAGAATGTCTTTAATGGAAGTCTTCAGTTCACATGGCTGTTGAGGAAAATATGGTTGTTGGCCTTGGTGGCTTCCTTATATTGTGAGAATTTCTTTAGGAAAAATTAGGGTGATTCCTCCAACTAGGATTGAAAGTATTAAAGTAAAATTTACCTTGCCTATTGGTATTTTACACGAAATTTTCTTGCATATAAGATTGGGGAATATCATTTACAGCAGGGTAATTAGATGAACCATACTCTCCCTAGCAAAACTCACATATTGTACATGAATGAATGGCACTGGTATCAACTGTCAAACTACTCATATTTTTCTCTAACCAGTATAACTTGGCAAAGATGACAATCATTAGGTCTACCTTATGTAACCGATATGTCTTCTTTGTTAATCTCCTCTCAGAATACCATTAGCGCAAGTTCATAGCCATGTCATCAAGCATAGCTGTGGCCACATCCTTATTCTTGTTCATAAAAGATCAATTGGCAATAGCATCCAGCAATGTCTTGCTATTGCCATCAAGCCCACCATAGAAGATTTACATAAGCATCCACTCCTAAATGCCATGGTGAGGGCACTTTCTAAGTAAACCTTGGAATTTGAGCTAACCGTTCTATACCTTTTTAGTGTCCCTTTAAGTGAACTAATGTATTTCATTCCTCATTCTTGTTGTGAGAGACTGCAGATAGAATGTAATAGCCCTAAATTTAATTAAATTCAAATTAAAGAAAATTTGAAATTTAAAGAGAGAATTTTGAAAATGAAAATAAGAACCGGTGGAAATAAATTTATTTATTACAAGGATTAAAGAATTATAAAAGGAATATGAGAATTTACATTTTGGCGTGTAATTTTTATTTTTAAATGATAGTATTTTGCTATAAGTAATAATATTTTTATTTGTTTAAAAATGATTATGTTTTGCTACAAGTAAATAGACTTTTAATTAAAATAAGTATTGTTTCGCTTAAAATAATTATATTGGCCTCTAATATATTTTTGTTGTATTTTTAGGAATATTCTTTCTTTTAATATGTATAAAGATATTTATCTTGAGAATTGTTTTATTACTATTTTTATCAAGAAAAATTATGATTTAAGAGTTCGACTAAAGTTTTATGAGAATGTAAACTTTTAGAATATTTTAGGAGAAAAAACGGAATTTATATGAATTTATATAAAATAAAATCCTATTATTAATTATTAAATAATTATTATTATAAAAAAATAGATAAAACAGAAGAAGGAGGAAGTCGGGGAAGACGGTACGAGAGCAACCGAGAAATTGAAGGTGTCTATTAAATAATTATTATTTTAGTGAGTGAATAGTAACATTCAACTTTTTCTCTTGATCTGGAGTGTCTATTGGCTTCCGATCTCAAAATTGAAGGTGTTATTGTATTCAGAACGAAGAATACTTCAATTTTGACTGATCAAATTTTTAAATCAACCGTTGAATCGCCGTAGATTTGAAGTAAAAAATCTCGAAAAACGGTTAATCCTGAAACTTTTACTTAGAAACCTCCAATTGAAATTCTGACGCCGTAAATAGATTCAGGAGCTAGATAAACCTTATGATAGGTATATTTTCGGCCATCTAATAGCCTTTTTGTTGTCGTGAATAGTATTTTTCAGCGGGTGAATAGTGTTTTCTAATGGTGAATAGTGACCATTTCCCGAAGTTGCTATCTTGATTGTTTGGACCCTCCAGATACGTTTTTGAGGTCAATTTGATCAAATAGAGATTGGAAAAGTACATTTTAGGGCTGTCCAATCTGGAGCCTTTACTTGTGAGTAGATAATTCTTTCTATGGCTTGTTTTTACTCTTCTTGAACTTTACATTGATAAATGAGTATGATTACATGTTATTTATACTTTTATATGTTTCTGAAATGGTTTGAAATATCTGAAATGGTGGAAATATGATATTTAGTTCAAGAAGAGTATGAATTTTGATACACATTGAACATGTGATATTTAAATGTATTTCGCATTACACGGTAAAGAAATTATGTTATGCATGTGACGTTGATTTATAAAGTGATACGTTTGCCTCGGATATGGGCATGATTATATGTTTCCCCTGATTGGAAAGTTTTGACAGATGAATATACTGAGACTGAAAAGTCTGTTTTATATTGGATTATATGACATATGTGCATATGGTATTTTCTGTGGAGGAGTCCTATTGGAAACACTGTCTGCTAACAGCAGGTTATGTTAGCCCTGGCGCACCTTGATTGCCTCAGCTAGCAGGGGAGGTGGTGCTAGCCTCGTGTGAGGGCCAACACACGGGAGATTATATGTGAAGGAGAGCGGAATACCTCCTATATATAGGCGAGATGCCAGTTATATGATGGCGAGATGCCAGTTATATGAAATATTATTTGCCTTTCCTTGCTGTGTGCTTGGAAAAGACCCATACAGAGTCCCTTCACGTGTCCTCTTGAATGGTAGTAGGGCAAACCTCAGCGGGATGCTGAGTTTAGGCAAATTCTATACCACCAAAGTACAAAAGGGGTCAAACTTTGGTATGGTGGTTTTGATATGGGATCCTCTGAATAAGTTATATGAAGAATATTTGATGCATAACACTATTTGATAAATGATTTTACAGTTTTGTATATGATTTTGAATATGAATATGAATATGAATTGTTAACAGAGATGTTTTGAAATGCGGGTCCCATATGAATGTACTTCTGAATGTAACTTTTCTTTATGAGAAACTTTGAAATGAAAAGTACATCCATATGTTGACCTTAGAGGTTATAGGAGGTGTTATCTGCTCACTAAGTTGTAAAACTCACTACACAATGTGGATCTATTTTTCAGATAAAGACACAGAGTTTGGTCCAACAGCCACGTGATCGACTAGAGGTCTTACTTCAGTGGTGACCCTACATTGTTTCTAGGCTCTCAGTGTTCTATTTTGAAATATATTTGTACTCTAGAGTTACTCTGAACGTCACAGGCAGGATCCTTGTTTCTGCTGTAAATCTGATATACATATAGACCTAGCATGTATAATTATCAATATTGGAACCTTGTAACCATGTGATGTTACTCTTATATATGATATTGTGAAACGATTTGCAAATGCATAATGATAAATTTTATTGGATATTAGAGTTATTCGCGTTCCTAAAATAGGGACGTGACAAGTTGGTATCAGAGTATTAGATTTCCCTGTGGCTATCAGAGTAAAGGATTCTTTAGTAGGACCTTTAGTATCGATATGAGCCGGACATATTTATACTTCAGGTGCTGCTGAGGGATTCTATAGGGTTTTAAATTTCTTTCTATTCCAAGTTGCTAAAGTTTATAGTATAAGATAGATTGTGACATTTTAAGAAGTTTCTATGGATCAATTATAGCTTGAAAGTGGAAGAGATATGCGTCTTAAAGAATTTAAGGATTTGAGACAGATACCAAATATGATGATTTCTGAATGTGACATCCGTTGTACCCGGTTGTCTAGATATAGTAGACTGTGATGTGATATTGAGAATGTATTAGTTGGCATTATGTCATGTCATTTTGAAATGTCACTTTAAGGTGATTAAATTCAATATTCTTGGAGAATTTTCTTTCTTGATACAAGAAAATCGTAGTGAGATACCCAGTAATCTAATCTCTGTTTTACTATCCCATAAGTGATTACAAAAATGTGCCAAGAATATTTCGCAAGTGGTAAAAGATGTTGATATAAAGTACACCAGTGTAAATCAAGTTCCAGTGGTTAGAGAATTTTTTGATATAATTCCTAAAAAATTGCCAGGATTACCCCGAAACAATAAATAGAATTTGGTTTACATATGGAATGGCACCCACTGAACTTAAAGAACTAAACAAGGAATAGTTACAAGACATGTTAGACAAGGGATTTAAAAGCCATAATACTTTTACTTGGAGTGCTCCAGTTATTTGTGAAAAAGAAAGATGGATCACTATGACTATGCATAGATTATAGACAGTTGAATAAAGTGACAATGTGGAATAAATACTCAGTACCTCGTATAGATGATCTATTTGACCAGTTAGAAAGTGCTCAATATTTTTCAAAAATTGACTTGATTTGATATCTAGATATCATCAATTAAGGATAAGAGAAGAGGATATTACAAAAATTGCTTTCAGGAATCGGCATAGACACTATAAGTTTTTAGTTATGTCATTTGGATTGACAAATGCCCCAGCTACATTCATAGATTTAATGAATAAGTAATTAAATCATCCCTGAATCAAGTTGTTATTATATTTATTGATGATATACTAGAATATTCCAAGAGTTCAGAGGATAATAAGCAATATTTAAAGATAGTTTTACAAACTCTAAGGGAGTATCCGCTATATGCTAAGTTCTCAACATACAAATTTTGACTTAGTAATATTACTTTCTTAAGGTATGTGACTAGCAAGATGGTATATAAGAACCTTGAGAAAGTAAAAGTGGTACAGTAATGTCCACATCTCGCTATAGTTACAGATGAAGATCCAAGTCCAATTTGC
This sequence comes from Gleditsia sinensis, assembly GCA_037074535.1. NCBI lineage: Eukaryota > Viridiplantae > Streptophyta > Magnoliopsida > Fabales > Fabaceae > Gleditsia > Gleditsia sinensis. The sequence continues at coordinate 57,515,476 of CM073468.1, read as the reverse complement.
GCTTTCTGCTGTTGTCTGTTATCCATTCTATTTGAGCTGTAATTGGATCAGCTATATGAACATATGCTTGTAAAGCATCAATTAACTCCTCAGCATTTGAAGCCGAAATGAGAATTCGTCCTGCTGAGTGTGAGATAAACTTTTGTTCCACAACATGATCAAGAAATGACAACAGACCATCAAAGAAGTGGTTAACATTTAACAAACTTATCGGTTTGTGATGCATATTTAGTTGTGCCCAAAAGACTATTTGAAAAATTTCTTCTAAAGTACCAAAACCCCCTGGTAAGGCAATGAAGGCATCAGCATTGATCATCATTCTAGCCATGCGCTTATGCATGGAAGCAACCCTAAATTCTTCCCCAATTGTTTTTCCTATAATGTTGGATGCAGTTAGAACTATAGGAATAATACCTAGAACTTGACATCCTCCTACATATACAGCTGTTGACACACACCCCATTAACCCACGGTTAACTCTACCATAAACTAAATGAATTTTTCTCCTGGCCAGCACCATACTCAGGTTTTGTGCTGCTTTCACATATTATCCATCTTTCCCAAGACTGGAACTACAAAAGACACAAATATTTTGAAACTGATGGAATGCGATTCCCTCCATAGTTATACACACTTTAATTTTGAGTATAAAAGTAAAGATACTAACGTGTGTATTTATAAAATTCGGAGAAAGACATACATATGATAGCTATGTGAATATGCCGGCCATAATTAGAATAACTATGTGAGTGATTGATGGATATCAGGTAAATTGAAGATGAAATTTTCAAAAATGACGGCAAGCATGTATATGTACAGTAGTTGTGATAGTCGCTCATATTAGGCATATAAAGAGAATATGTTAAGATATCACTAGGGAATTTTCTTTTTCTTGTTGTCCTTAATGAAGGAGTGATGTCTTGAGTCATGTAGAGAAGTTGTAGATGATAGGCGTCATTATAAAAAAAATGAATGAAAATGCAAACCAAATAATTAGTGAAGAGGGACATTTTTCTTGTTTTCTCAATGTTCTTGCCAGTAGACTATCAGTATTATGAAATCGACTAGCTATTCTGAGAAATTCTAATTTGGACTGGTTATTTTACAGTTGATTGATGACATATATTTAGAAGCAATTAACTGCATCCTATCAGTTAACTACGTATTCTTTGATTTTCACAAACTTTTATAAGCTCAGAAATATATTTTTTTCCATGTGTTATCTTTCCACCGAATACCAACAGATTTAAAGTAAATTTTGACACATATATTCAAAATTTGCGGCCACCGATTTTTGCTGAAATAGCAGCTAGATTTTGCTTACAGATTTTCAAGAATTACGGCCACCGATTTTAATTTTATTTCAATGCTTTGTCTAAATTTCTGACTTCCTATTTTGGCACCATGCTCTATTATGAATTCCACATTTTCTGCTGCATTGTCCTACATTAATGTTTGGCATTAAATACAAAGTTATTTTCGCTCATTACAAGAAAAGTTAATTTATTTTCTCTGAAACTCAGTTATTTTGGTATCCAAGAGGTTAGTAGGTTAAAATAATAAAAAGTTTGTAAAGAATGGACGGATGATGGCCTTATAGTGTTTTGATGAATGTAATCAAAAGAATTAGTAGTGTTGAAGATCTTGAGGAAGAAAATATGAGAAGTAGGATTTAAATTAATCTTTGAACTCTTAATGTGGAAATATGGAGAATATTATGAGAATCATGTCCGAAAATAATGTAAGTAAATAACAAAAATTATAATATGATGTTGAATTATATTTTGTATTTAAATTTTATACTATATGTTGAGGTTATGTAATTTAAGTTATTGGCCAATTCTTTTAGTTAAAAATTGGTGAATTGGATGGTGTATAAATTTATGTGGGTGAAGCGAAACGTATGTGATTATAGGATACATTTTTTTTGGAAATAGGGAGCATTAAGAAAATGTTTTAAAGAGAGGATTTGAGATATGTGGGATTTATGTGAGCATAGGCAAAATGAGACAAGGGAATTAGTGATCATAATTTTTATTTGGAAGTGTTAATAGTGAAAAAATTTGGTGGTACGTAAACATTAAATTTCTTACAATGTAATTAGTGATTTTAGCTACTGAAAGTAGATCGAAAGGTTTATTTGAAAAGAATCAATTGAGAATCAATGGTGCTAGAACTCTTTGATGATGGAATGTGGAAAGTAGAGTTTAAGTGAATTAGTTTGGTCTACCAAAGTGGATGTGTGGAGAACATTTTCAAATAACGTCCCAACAGAGCATAAATGATCTAGGTATATGTACTAATGGGTTAAGACATACTAAGATGAAGTCCTTTATGTAAAATTTGGGATAGTTCAAGATTAGAAATTTTATTTGTGTACATTTGTTATGAAACCCTTTAAGGTGCTAGGATTGGTAAAGTGGAATTGAAGAGGCTAGAATTTTATGTTGCTATATTGGAAGCATAAGAAAGATTTGAGTACTTTGTATAAAGTAAAATTGATTAGAAAAGACATACAAGTAACTCAATACCGATCAAAAGTCTATAAGGACCATGAATGTTGAGCACTAGAAAATATCAGTTGGTGACCACATATTCTTGAAAAACTCACCAATGAAAGAGGTAATGAGATTTGCAAAGGAAGAGAAGTTACACCCTTGGTATATAGGACCATTTGAAATTCTTGATAGGATCAGCTCAGTGGCTTATCATTTGGCTTTACCACCTAAATTGGGTAATGTCCATCCAGTTTTTCATGTGTTTATGTTACAGAAATATTTACCGGATCCTACACATGTTATACAGTGTCTACAGATTCAGTTACAAAAAGATTTAACCTATTAGGAACAACCAGTAGCAATAGTGGATAGACAAGTAAAGAAGTTACGGTTAAAAAAAATACCTACAATAAAAGTGATATGGAAAAATCACTATTCTGAGAAGGTTATTTGGAAAAGAGAGGAGGATATACGCGCCAGATATCCGCATTTATTTGAATAATGAGGTTAGGATTTATCTGTCATTACGGTGATGAAATTCGGGGACCGAATTTCTTTAAGAGGGAAAGAATGTAATAGCCATAAATTTAATTAAATTCAAATTAAAGAAAATTTGGAATTTAAAGAGAGAATTTTGAAAATGAAAATAAGAACCGGTGGAAATAAATTTATTTATTACATGGATTAAAGAATTACAAAAGGGATATGAGAATTTACATTTTGGCGTGTAATTTTTATTTTTAAATGATAGTATTTTGCTATAAATAATAATATTTTTATTTGTTTAAAAATGATTATGTTTTGCTACAAGTAAATAGACTTTTAATTAAAATAAGTATTGTTTCGCTTAAAATAATTATATTGGCCTCTAATATATTTTTGTTGTATTTTTAGGAATATTCTTTCTTTTAATATGTATAAAGATATTTATCTTGAGAATTGTTTTATTACGATTTTTATCAAGAAAAATTATGACTTAAGAGTTCGACTAAAGTTTTATGAGAATGTAAATTTTTAGAAATTTTTAGAATATTTTAGGAGGAAAAACGGAATTTATATGAATTTATATAAAAAAAAATCCTATTATTAATTATTAAATAATTATTATTATAAAAAAAAGATAAAATGGAAGAAGGAGGAAGTCGGGGAAGACGGTACGAGAGAAACCGAGAAAAAAATTTTGATGAATAGTGAGTAAATAGTAATATTCAACTTTTTTTCTTGATCTAGAGTGTCTATTGGCTTCCGATCTCAAAACTGAAGGTGTTATTGGATTCAAGACGAAGAATACTTCAGTTTTGACCGATCAATTTTTCAAATCAATCGTTGAATCGTCGTAGATCTGAAGTAGAAAATCTCAGAAAAAGTAAATCCTGAAACTTTTACTTAGAGACCTCCAATTGAAATTCTGACGCCGTAGATAGATTCAGGAGTTAGATAAACTTTAGGATAGGTATATTTTCAGCCATCTAACAACCTTTTTATTCGTTGTGAATAGTGTTTTTCAATGGGTGAATAGTATTTTCCGGTGAGTGAATAGTATTTTTCCAGTGGTGAATAGTGACCATTTCCCGAAGTTGCTATCTTGATTGTTTGGACCCTCCGGATACGTTTTTGAGGTCAATTTGATCAAATAGAAATTAGAAAAGTACATTTTAGGGATGTCCAATCTGGAGCCCTTACCTATGAGTAGATAATTCTTCCTATGGCTTGTTTTTACTCTTCTTGAACTTTACATTGATAAATGAGTATGATTACATGTTATTTATACTTTTATATGTTTCTGAAATGGTTTGAAATATCTAAAATGGTAGAAATATGATATTTAGTTCAAGAAGAGTATAAATTTTGAAATGAATTTTGATACACATTGAACATGTGATATTTAAATGTATTTTGCATTACACGGCAAATAAATTATGTTATGCATGTGACGTTGATTTATAAAGTGATACGTTTGCCTCGGATATGGGCATAATTATATGTTTCCCCTGATTGGGAAGTTTTGACAGATGAATATATTGAGACTGAAAAAGTCTGTTTTATATTGAGAATTTTATACTGGATTATATGGCATATGTGCATATGGTATTTTCTGTGGATGAGTCCTATTGGAAACACTGTTTGCTAACAGCAGGTTATGTTAGCCCTGGTGCGCACCTTAATTGCCTCAGCTAGCAGGGGAGGTGGTGCTAGCTTCGTGTGAGGGCCAACACACGGGAGATTATATGTGAAGGAGAGCGGAATACCTCCTATATATAGGCGAGATGCCAGTTATATGATGGCGAGATGCCAGTTATATGAAATGTTATTTGCCTTTCCTTGCTGTGTGCTTGAAAAAGACCCATACAGAGTCCCTTCGCGTGTCCTCTTGAATGGTAGTAGGGCAAACCTCAGCGGGATGCTGAGTTTAGGCAAATTCTATACCACCAAAGTACAAAAGGGGTCAAACTTTGGTATGGTGATTCTGATATGGGATCCTCTGAATAAGTTATATGAGGAATATTTGATGCATAACACTATTTGATAAATGATTTTACAGTTTTGTATATGATTTTGAATATGAATATGAATTGTTAACAGAGATGTTTTGAAATGCGGGTCCCATATGAATGTACTTCTTAATGTAACTTTTCTTTATGAAAGACTTTGAAATGAAAAGTACATCCATATGTTGACCTTAGAGGTTATAGGAGGTGTTATCTGCTCACTGAGTTGTAAAACTTACTACACGATGTGGATCTATTTTTCAGATAAAGACACAGAGTTTGGTCCAACAGCCACGTGATCGACTAGAGGTCATACTTCAATGGTGAGCCTACATTGTTTCTAGGCTCTCAGTGTTTTATATTGAAATATATTTGTACTCTAGAGTTGCTCTGAACATCACAGGTATGATCCTTGTTTCCGCTGTAAATCTGATATACATATAGACCTAGCATGTATAATTATCAATATTGGAACCTTGTAAACATGTGATGTTACTCTTATATATGATATTGTGAAATGATTTGAAAATGCATAATGATAAAGTTTATCGGATATTAGAGTTATTCGCGTTCCTAAAATAGGGATGTAACATAGAATATATCCATGAATGCTGCGTATAGATTATCCTAAGTAGAATTGAGCCCGAAAGAAGGTCATATAGCCAAGCTCTCACCTCATCCTTCAATGATAATGGAAACAATATCAACTTAATGACATTTTCAATAATGTCATTATACTTGAAGGTATCACACAACTTAGAGAAAATTGTGATATACATGTTGGCGTCATTATTTTGTATCATCTGAATCACGATTAGCTTGAGCTCAAAGTTGTTTTTTAGCACATTAAGCCTGACGATTCCAAAAATAGCCACTAGACTCTATGAAACCCCATAATTCTCTAAGGGTAGTTTTAGGGCATGCATCAACTCTCTTTTTGTAGCCCCTTGATCGCCAGCTCTATCAGGTTAAACCATAATAGCTAGATCTTGTTGGATTGTCTATCTTCTAGCTTTTCGGTATCAGAATTTGGAGGGTTCAAATTAGCACTACTAGCACATCTCATGCACTAGGGCAAATGCCTAAAAGAGACAAGAAAATAAAAACAATTAAACTAAACTAATGCCTAAGTAAAAATATTGTAGCTTGGTATTGATACTAAACCAAACTAATGCCAAAAACTTGTTGACACGTAAGTGCACATATCATTTTCAAGTAATAAAAATGAGTATAGAGTATCGTTTTACGAAGATTGTGTACTAAGTACCAAAATTAAACCACAATATGATTTATCTAGGTAATAAAAATGAGAGGATAATTGTTGAAAATAAATGAAAAATTGCAAATAAGTAAATTATAGGCACTAAAATGGAGAAAGCTCTAGGGATCATATTTCACCGTTGTCACTCGATTGGGTTCCTTTGTAATTAAATTACTTATATTCATTCACTCTTTTTGCTAGCCAAAAACCCTAACTGATTTACTAATCTCTCCTGAGCACTAATAAGAATATTCTTTAACTAATAACTCACTATATTCCTATGTTAATTAATTAATTAGAAATTCATTAAGATCTATGGTTCTATTTAATGGCTACATAAACCCATGAGGTACATTGCTATCCACATGCAGTCTATGGTTTTAATCTCTTAGCTCTATACACATAAATCATGTCTCGGTCTCATTATGATTAGCAAATCATCTTAATTAATGGCCAATTAATTATAAGCATTAAGAATTGAGAAGAAAACATGAAAAAGAGGAATAAATTAAATTCATTGAATAATTTCACTAAACCATTGTGACTAGGCTACATCATCACCCAAGAAATAAGGATTTAGTTTATAATGAAAATATGCTAACAGAAACTCAAAACAAAATCCATAATTGAGGCTAAAGAATAATGAAAAACACTAACTGGGAAGAAATCTCTGATTAAATCCTTTTCAACGGATGATCTTTTCTTCTAACTCGCCTCCACCAAGTGTCTCCTTCAAAAGACCTAAACTGTGCCTATTTATAGTACCCAAGTGGACTATAAGAAAAGGACAACAAAAACACTCAAAACTTATTCGAAAAGGACTTTTAGAAAAATTATGCTCAATGCGTGTAGGCTGAGTCATGACTAAGACTACAATGGGTCGCAACTCATCTTATTATGTCCAAAAGTTAGTCTTCCTCCATTACGTTGCGTTGTGACTCAGCTTTCCTGGGTTGCAATGTGTTGCTCTTCGAAATTTGGCTAATGATGTAGGTCGTGACCTGTTATTACATGAGTCGTGACTTGTCTCCTTCTAAAAAATGACTCGTATGTTGCTACACTCTGGGTTACTTTTTCTTTGAAATGACCTAAAAAGTATGTTACTTTTCCTTTACCATAGCCACCAATTACAACATCCATTGCTTTGCAACCATAAAACAATTTGTAATTATTGTTAAATTGTCGAAGAAGATTATGAACAAAATAGAATTATAATAGTTAAACTAGTTTGAGTCGTTAACTTATGCATTAATGAAGCATTTATGAGTAGTGTGAATACTTCAAACCTACAATTCAATTGGAGAAATTCCTAATCCCTCTCTTCCCAACTGAGCTTCATACTTGTAAAGTTCTTACTTCATTTACTAAAATCCAATCCTTGTTAGATCATCAATATTGTACCAAGGGCATCTTTAGAGTATACTGAATCAATATAGCTATTTTTCTTCGGACATAGCAACACAATTTCACAATCAATAGCGAGATCAAGTTCTAGATCATTTACTTCTTCTTTTCTTCTTGCTTGTCATGATGTACTCAATAGAAAATTTCTCAAATTCGTATAGTGTAATATCAAGTTTTTCTACATTATTAGTTTCAGAGTAGAAACTGAGGATCAAATAAAATGTGAATTTGATGGATTGGTTTCTAATAATTCATGGAGGAGATTATCATATTTCTACAGCTTCATCAAATTCTTGTTTAATGGAACAAAATAATTGTGCTAATGGAACAATCCTTAAACTTGTAGGATGACAAATTTTAATTAATTCTATATTATTGTGAAATAATTAAGTTTTAGCTATAACAAAATTACACATTTATTAACTAAATTATTAAAAAAATTAGATTATATAATAAGGCAATTGAGTAGTTGTAATTCGTAATCGTAGATATGGGCGGGAATATGTGACCTCCTCGCTACGGACTGTCTATTTCTTCGTTTAATGGCTGCCATGCGTCATTCTTAATTAACCGTACGATCAACCTTGTATACGACAAATTCAGAGTCCTGTGTGATTCACCATCTGTGCACCTATTAACTGCTTTGTAAGATCTGGAGACATAAATTTATCCGAAATTTTTTCCCCCCTTATATTTACAAAAGATAATAAAATTCTCTAAAATGCAAGATTTTTAAAATTAATTAAAAATTTAATAATTTATATTTCTATACTATTCAAATAATTTAATAATAAAAATTATGGAAAATATACTCTCTTAATTTTTTTCATCATATAATAAAATGAAAAGTAATTGAATTTTCTTTTTCATTTCAGCTGTGAGCTGTTTCTTTACTCAGAAATAGACTTAGAAGCATCTTAGTAAAAACAATTTAGCAAGGTAACCTGATGGCCAGTTTAAATTTAATAAGCCTAACATTACTTCCCAATTTAAGGTCGGGATTTGCTTATTAATTTGTTTGCTTTAATAATAGTATGAGTATATTAGAAGGGGTTCAGAAGTACTACTATTAATTGTATTTCCTATGTTTAGAATTTATACTATTGGTTCTACCCATTGCTATAATATATATTTATTTAAAAATTTAAAAATACAAAAAAAAAAAGAATTTTAACCCCTGTTCAAACTGATGCTATATATGTTTTAAACTATTTTTTATAATCAGCCACAATTTCAAACTCACTACATAAATTAATGTTTAACAAATTTTTCCAAAATGTGAAAATGATTTTAAAACTACTCAAAATTTCATTTTTAAAGTAGTTATAGCAGTTGTTAACACAATTCCACAGTCCACTCAAACATGGGAGAATTATTTATAAAAATAATAATAAACATAAAAGAAATAAAAAATAAAAATAAACAAATCTCCTCTTCACTAGCTAGTTTATGCACTAACAAACACGTTAAATCACGTACAGTTTTTGAAATTGGAGTGAAAGTTAAACTATGCGTCATTGGATTACAGCTGGTTCAATCATTAGATCACTAATAAAACTCAGACCCTTGATTATTCACTCGTGAAGAAGTCCCAATATCACTCTTCCTCTATTTCTTCTTGTAATAATCGTAAAATTTAATAAAAATTCTAATTAAAAAAAAATTAAAATAAAAAAAAGAATTTTGACCATAGAAACAAGAACCGATAAAAATATGTATATTTATTATATAGATTAAAGAATTACAAAAAAAATATGAAAATTTATGTTTTGGCGCGCTATAAACAAATATATTTTTATTTATATAGAAATTATTATGATTTGTTAAAAGTAAGTGGACTTTTAAGTAAAATAATTATTGTGTTGCTTCGAATAATTATACTGGCCTCTAATGAATTTTTGTCATATTTTTAGAAATATTCTTTTTTTTATTATGTATAAAGATATTTATTTAATAATTTGTTTTATTGATATTTTTATCAAGAAAAATTATGATTTAAGAGTTTCACTAAAGGTAATTGAGAATGTAAATTTTTAGAAATTTTTGGGATATTTTTAGATGCAAAACGAAATTTATATGAATTTATATAAAGAAAATCTTATTATTATTAATTAATTATTAATTATTATTATTAAAAAAAACCATATAAATGAAAGGAGGAAGCCGGGGGATGAAAAATGGAGAAAACGAGAAAAGGTACTATATGCATAGTGATAAATAGTAACCTCCAACATTTTCTCTTGATCTAGAGTGCCTATAGATTTTCGATCTAAAAACTGAGGGTATTTCTGAATTCAGGACGAAGAATACTTCAGTTCTGACCAATTAGTTTTTCAAATTCACCGTTGAATCGCCGTAGATCTGAAGTAGAAAATCTCGGTAAAAGGTAATTCCTGAAACTCTTACTTAGAGACCTCAAATTAGAAATCTGACACCGTAGATGGGTTCAGAAGCTTGATAAACATTAGGATATGTAATTATTTTGGTCATTTGGTAACTTTTTATATGGCGGTGAATAGTAATTTTGACCGTGAATAGTGGCGGATGAATAGTGATTTCGGCTATGAATAGTGCGGATGAATAATAACTCCGGCGATGAATAGTATCCTTGCGTTGACTAAGTCCCGGAAGTCATTTTCTAGGTTTTTGGACCCTCTGGACACGTTTTTGAAATTTATTTGGTCAAATTCAGACTAAAAAAGAGTATTTTAGGGCTGTCCAATTCGGAGCCCTTACACTGTGAGTAGATAATTCTTCCTATAACTTGTATTTACTCTTCTTGAACTTATCATTGATACATGAGTATGATTATATGTTATTTATCTGTTCATATATTCCTGAAATGGTTTGTAATATTTGAAATGATTGAGAAATGATATTTAGTTCAAGAAGAGTATGATTTTTGAAAGAGATTTTGAAATGCTTTGAATATGTTATTTCTAAATGCATTTCGCATTTCATGGCAAAGAAAATATGATATGCATATGACATTGATTTTACAATGTTATGTTTGCCTCGGATATGGACATGATTATATGATTTCTCTTATTGAAAAATTTATGATACAAGATTTTGTACTGAGACTGAAAGTTCTGTTTTGAAAATGATAAGTTGCTGAATATGATTGTATGGCGAGTTATATGATAATTATACATTGCATTTGATGGATATGCACAGTGATACATGTTTATATATGTATGCATTGATGAGTAATGACGGGATTATATGGCTTAAGACGGTATTGTGAAGGTGGTATTAGTGGTAATGTGAGGAGGCAGTAGGGTGATGAACTCACATTCCCTGTTGATCTATTGAAGTTGTAGTCAGTGGTAATGTGAGGAGGCAGTAGGGTGATGAACTCACATTCCCTGTTGATCTATTGAAGTTGTAGTCAGTGGTAATGTGAGGAGGCAGTAGGGTGATGAACTCACATTCCTTGATTACCTATTGTGATTGTGACTACGGTAATGTGAGGAGGCAGAAGGGTGATGAACTCACATTCCATATTTATCTATTGAGTATATTGAAAGTTGTGACATACTTGAGCATTATATGAAAGAATTGATTTTTATTGCATATCAAATTCGATTTAAGATCAATTTGTATCATATGTGGTTACAGATATTTGTATGTAATTTGAATTGAGATGTTTTAAAATGCGGGTCCTATATGAATGTACTCCTGAATGTAACTTTGAAATGAAAAGTACATCCATATGTTGACCTAAGAGGTTATAGGGGGTGTTATCTGCTTACTGAGTTGTAAAACTCACTACACGATGTTGATCTATTTTTCAGATAAAGACATAGAGTTTGGTCAAACAACCAAGTGATCGACTAGAGGTCGTACTTCAGTGGTGAGCCTAAATTGTTTCTAGGCTCTCAATGTTTTATATTGTAATATATTTGTACTCTAGAGCTGCTCTGAACGTCACAGGCAGGATCCTTGCTTCTACTGTTACTCTGGTGTTTCTAGACGTAAACTGTATATTGTATATGTGTATGGAAACTTATATGTATTGGTTTATATGATAAAGAATGGCATTATGTACATTTATAGAAAATATATGTGTATGGTATATGGATTTCACATACCCTAAAATTAGGGTCGTGACACTTCTCTCAAGTTTGCTGGTCGAAGAGATAAATGTAATTTACTCTAGATGCTATGCCGCAGGTAATGCTTACTTCTTAATGTTTAAGTTTAGAATTATTGAAAATCGATTATATCATTACATTCAAAAGGCTGTTACATTCGAATTAAAACCCTCGTCCATAGTAGAGGAGAGAGAGAGAGAGAGATAAAAAAAAAAGTAACAAGGCCACTCAAATGGGTCTCGTCTGGGTCCCCTAACTTGTTTCATCGTGACAAATTTTTAAATGGACTTGAGTAAGGCAAACTAATCTAATTACCAACTACCAAAAAAATTGCTGAAATACCTTGGATTTGAAATTTCTGATTTAGATAATCATAGAATTTATAAAATTCTCTATTAACTTCTTTGTTGAATTTTGAACTTAGAAAACGCACAAATTAATAAAATCAAACCTTACAACAATTTTATACATGATCAAAGATATTATAAACACACACATATATATAAGAAAAAATAATGCATAATGACTAAAACCTGTGCAATCTATAGGACAATGCAATCTATATGACGTGCTTGTGTTCATACAGGAATTCATGGGATGTTACAATAATTATGTATATGAGCACTGCAAGTGAATGAGGGATCGTTGAGATGGCTGGAAATCATTATGAACCGAAATATGCTGCTTGCGTGCTTTGATTTTATTCTCAAGTGTGTAAATACAGCAACAATGAAAGCTTGCTAGCTGTCTTCTGATCTGACAGCGGGCTTCCAAAAATACTTGTCCGAATATATGCTTGCTATTGCTCAACATTCAGGTTATAATATTTCATTTGGGAGATGAATTCATGACATACTTGACGAGGCCAGGAATGTGTACATTCATCATATATTCTGTCCAATCAATGCCCTTTGGGTCAAATTCGAAGTCATGAAATCCAACATCCTCCATCTTTGTTGCCATCCGTAATTTTTCTGTGTTTGTATCATCGAAGCTGTTTTATAAACATAATTCCAAGTTAAGTAGTGTTTCAAATAAGGATAATGACTGCCCATAATTTCTAATAAATAGAGAACAAAGAACTTACACAGCCTTAAAAAACACATAGGGTTTGTAAAGTTCAGCCAGTCGCATCACAATCTCTACTTTTTTGTTATTGACACTATAAAAATCTTGGTAGATCTCGCAAAGCACTTTGTTCACCAAGTATAAAACCTTGCAAAAATCTTGATTAGTATATATAAAGCACTTTACGAATTAGTCAGGCATATTACGAGGCTTTAATTTAGCATACCTTTAGTGGTAGCACATATCAGATCCTCATATATCCATGGAAACTCTCCAAACTTGTCAATAACGTTGCCTTGGAGATGATAACTGGCTTCCCACTTTTGTTGGTCCAAGGGTTATTTTTGAAATAAAGATACAAGATGTCATGAAGAAAAGTAATTTTAAAAGGATTCCTTAAGGAAGAACCAACATGGTAGATGAACTCCTCTGAAGCTTGCTTTGAATGAGTCACGATTGCTCTCATCATACAATTTATCACCATGTCCGCTGGGATCTACACCATCATTATTAATCTAAATTTAACTGTTTTTTTAAAGCTATTCTTAAATGAAAAAAAAAAGACTATTTCAGCCAAACTTCTATGTAATCTCGTAGAGTTTCTACCCGTACATATACATATGATATTCTATAAAATATAAGCACCAACTGGGTTTTGCTTTTGATAAATTTTCAAATTATTAATAAGCAATATATATATATATATATATATATATATATATATATAGCAGTAATGGCATTACCAGATCTAAAATTGTCTCGGGATGACCCAGAAAGCATGTTACTTTTCCTTTACCATAACCACCAATTACAGCATCCATTGTTCTGCAACCATAAAACAATTTGTAATTATCGTTAAACTTGAGTCGTGGAAGAAGATGATGCAAATAATAGAATTCTAATAGTTAAACCTTGAGTCATTGAGTTATGCATTAATGAGGCATTTATGAGTAGGGTGAATACCTCAAACCTTCAATCCAACCGGGGAAAGGTTCCTTGTAGGTACTGGTTACCATGGTGGGCCGTATGATTATTAAAGGAATCTTATCTTTGTGATATGTCAGAAGCATCTCTCCCATTGCCTTTGTAAATACGTAAGTATTTGGCCATTCATACAAGTTTGCTCTACATTTTGAATTTATCAATTTATTTAAAAAAATTAAAATACATACACACATGATGAAATGTTTAACACAAATAGGATGGGAAGAACCTCTTGATCCCATAATCTTTCATTGCAGATGTTGTGGCCTTTCCACTAGCATTTTTTGCTTGGAGTTCATCAATTTTTTTCTCCACTAGATTATTTTCTGCATAAATGTTTAATTTTGAGGCTCCTTTTAGGGTTTGACCTATCTCAAAGGATTTTTCCCGTATTACTTCTCTGTCCTTAATCTCGCTGCACACATATGCTAAAATAATTTCATTGTTAGTAGTAAAACTATGGAAAATTGAAATGCAATCCCCATAAATTAATTAATCATGCGCATATTAGGTTGGTTTGCATCTTTATGCAATGATTTATAATAAGGGTGGCAATTTTTCTTAGTAGCTGAGATTCGTGCATTAATTTCCTAGTATGAAGAGTGGGATGAAGAAATTCTCCCCTTTGAAATAAGAGACGTTCTAAAGTTTAAGGATGAGGACAGAGGTCATACTCTCTATTTTTTTCAGACACCTTATATTTATTATATAACTCCTTCATTTATTCACTCATATGTTTAAAAATTACAAATTTAAGAATTCCCTCCTGCACATCTTTGTGGGAAATAGAGGTGAAGAAAAAATACTCCTATTAAGGGATTACCTAGGATGAATACGGGTAGGGTATTAGTGGGACGGAAGCATGGGAGACCTCTCTATCTCTATCTTACCCCGTTTCCATCTTAAATATGAAAAGATACGAGGAACTATTGAATGTAAAACCAATGCAATAATACATAATACCTACCAGTTGACACATGGAGAAGAACATTTATCTTATGACAACTCTTTGCGAAGTTTAGAACATGCAAAGTGCCCATCGTGTTAACACCCATTGCAATGTCAAATCTGCATCAATAATTTTGTACCCTAACGATCAAACTGAGTATGCTAATATGGGATAACTAGAGAGTTTTGGTAGTCTTTCATTACCTTTCATCAAACTTGGTAGTCGCGGCAAAGTTCACAATAACATCTATTTCTTCCAACATCTTCTTTTCAAGATTTACATCTTTGAGTCCCAAGTTCACAACAGATACATCTCCTGCAACGGCAACCACCTTCTCTACTATCAAAGAATCAAAATCCTCACCCCACTTATCTCGTAAAGTCTTGAACAAGTCCTTCCCTATGATCTAGGATTCCATGTATATATGCAATAAAAAAAATATATCAATCAGATATATAATTTTCTAAAATGCATAAAAAAAAACTTAAGAATTTGTCTACCTCGTCATGCAAGCGTCGTGTGGCTGCATCTGCGTCTGAAGCTCTTAAAAGAAGATACAATTTCTTTAACTCTGATTGAATCCTTAATAGCTTCTCCACAAAAACTACAAAGGAAAACAGCCCGCGAGTGATATCTAGCTCAAATTATTTGAAATTTAAAGATGGAACGGAATGTAACTGAACCTTTTGCTAGGAAGCTTGTTGCACCAGAGACCAAAATGGTCTTTCCCTGGAAATAGTGTTGTATGCTTTCCAACTCCATTGTGAACAAACAAACTTGTTTCTTAGTGGTGAGAATTAATGGATTCTCGTAAGTCATTTATAATGGTGGAAACAGTAATAATTTATTGCCTGACCGGGTAGATGATGTTCATTAATTTTGATAAACTAATAAGTCTCTGTATCATATGGTGTGATTTTGACGACAATTTATTTCTTGTGTAATATATGGGAAATATGTGACTTCCCAACTGCCGACAATTTATTTATTGTTTAATATATGAGTGGGAATACGTTGCTTCCCAACTGTCACGTATTCCCGCCCAAATATTAAACAAGAAATAAACAGTTGATAGTTGGAAAGCCACATATATCGACCCACATATCAAATTTATGGTTAAGATTTACAGCTACTCAATTGTCTTACTATATAATCTATTTTTTTTTTACTAATTTAGTTAATAAATGTGTAATTTTGTTCTAACTAAAAATTAATTATTTCACAATCATATAGAACTAATTTTAAGTGTACAATTAATAATATGTCCTATGGTTTTTGGGTCGTCTTTACTTTATTACTATGTGGTTTAATTAAAATTTGATATTCTATTAGTTTAAGATTTGTTACATTAGCACAGTTATTTTCTACTTTAATTTCATCAATAATACCAAACAAATATCTGAAATCCCAACAGATTTTGTCAAATGTTTTGCAATCTCAAAAAATATTTTGAATTAAAAAGTAAAAAAGATTAGATTGAATGTTTAAACAATAATTTGATGATGAAGTAAGAAGTTTCAAAGTATGAAGCTCAATTGGGAAGAGAGGGATTAGAAATTTCTCCAGTTGGATTGTAGGTTTGAGGCATTCACACTGCTCATACATGCTTCATTAATGCATAAGTTAACGACTCAAGATTTATGATAATTACAAATTTTTTTATGATTGCAGAACAATGTAACATGCTTTTTGGGTCATTTCAAGACTCTATATATATATGTCTTGCTTATCAATACTTCGAAAATTTATAAAAGCAAAACCCAGTAGGTAGAAACTTCACAACATTATAAAGATATCAACAGACATGGTGATAAATTGTATGATGGCAGCAATGCTGAGTTAATTGGTGACTCATCCTATTAAGCTTAAGAGAATTTCATTTATCATGTTGGTTCTTCCACCAGCGAACTTGAGAGAAGAAACAGGGGGAGGGTGATATTGGGACTTCTTCACGAGTGAGCAATCAAGGGTCTGATTTTATTAGTGATCTAATGATTGAACCAGCTATAATCCAATGACCCAATCTTATGATCAGTTTAACTTTCAATCCAATTACAGAAACTATGATTCAACGAGTTTGTTGCTTTGCTAGTGAAGAGTATTTTTTTATTTCTTTCATATTTGAGTGGAATGTGGAATTGTGTTAACGTACAACTGCTATAACTACTTTAGAAATGAAATTTTGAGTAGTTTTTAAATCATTTTCAACTTTTGAAAAAAAATTGTTAAACATTAATTTATGTAGTCAGTTTGAATTTGTGGTTGATTCTAAAAAATAATTTAAAACATATATAGCATCAGTTTGAAAAGGAGCTAAACTTTTTTTTTTGTATTTTTTAAATTTTAAAAACAATATATACATTATAGCAATGGGTAGAACCAATACTATAAATTCTAAAAATGGGAAATACAATTAACAGTAGTACTTCTGAATTCTAATATACTCAAACTATTATTAAAGCAAACGAATTAATAAGCAAATCCCCACCTTAAATTGCAAAGTAATGTTAGGCTTTCTAAATTTAAACTAGTTAGAAGGTTACCTTGCTAAGTTGTTTTCACCAAGATGCTTCCAAGTCTACTTCTAATTAAAGAAACAGCCCACAGCTTAAATGACAATGAAAATTCAATTAATTTTCAGTTTATTATATACTGACAAAATTAAGAGAGTATATTTTCCAGCAATTTTTATTGTTATTTGAATAGTATAGAAATCTAAATTATTAAAATTTTAATTAATTTTTGAAATGCATCTTGAATTTTAGAGAATTTTATTCTGTTTTATAAACATAGGGGGAAAAAAAGAACTGATGAATTTATATATCTCCAGATCGTACAAAGAAATTAATAGGTGTACAAATGGTGAGTCACACGGGACCCTAAACAATTAATTAAGAATGATGCATGGCAGCCATTAAACGAAGAAATAGACAGTTGGTAGCGGGGAGGTCACATAATATTCCCGCCCATATATTAAATTTATGATTACGAATTACAAGTACTAAATTGCCTTATTATATAATCTAATTTTTTTTGCATAATTTAGTCAATAAATGTGTAATTTTATTATAACTAAAAATGAATTATTTCACAATAATATAGAATTAATTTTAAGTGTAAAATTTATAGTCCGTCCTATGATTTTTGGATTGTTTTCACTGTGTAGTTTAATTAAAATTTGACATCCTACTAGTTTAAGGTTTGTTCCATTAGCACAATTATTTTATTCCATTAAACAAGAATTTGATGAAGCTTTAGAAATATGATAATCTCCTCCATGAATTATTAGAAACCAATCTATCATATTCACATTTTATTTGATCCTCAGTTTCTAGTCCAAAAATAATAATGTAGAAAATCCTTATCTTACACTATACAAATTTGAGAAATTTCTACTAAGTACATTGCGACAAGCAAGAAGAAAAGAAGAAGTAAATTATCTAGTACTTGATCTCCCTACTAATTGTGAAATTGCGTTGTTGTGTCAAAAGAATAATAGCTATACTGATTCGGTATACTCTAAAGACACCCTTGGTACAATATTGATGATCTAACAAGGATTGCATTTCAGTAAATGAAGTAAGAACTTTGATAGTATGAAGCTCAATTGGGAAGAGAGGGATTAGGAATTTCTCCAATTGAATTGCAGGTTTGAAGTATTCGCTCTACTCATAAATGCTTCATTAATGCATAAGTTAACAACTAAAGCTGGTTTTACTATTATAATTCTATTATGTTCATAATCTTCTTTGACAATTTAATGATAATTACACATTGTTTTATGGTTACAAAACAATGGATGTTGTAATTGGTGGCTATGGTAAAGGAAAAGTAACATACTTTTTGGGTCATTTCAAGGCAAAAGTAACCCACAGTGTAGTTGGAGACAAGTCATGACTCATGTAATAGCAGGTCGCAACCTACATCATTAGGCAAATTTCGGATAGCAACACGTCGCGACTCATTAGGCAAATTTCGGATAGCAACACGTCGCAACCTAGGAAAGTTGAGTCGCGACGCAACGTAGTGGAGGCAAACTTTTTGACATAATAAGAAGAGTTGCAAACCACTGTAGTCTAATTCATGACTCAACATGTGCGCATCAAGCATATTTTTTCTAAAACTCCTTTTTCGAATAAGTTTTGAGTGTTTTTGTTTTTCTTAGAGCCCACTTGAGGTGCTATAAATAGGTGCAGTTTAGGTATTTTGAAGGAGACACTTGGCAGAGGCGAGATAGAAGAGAATATCATCTGTTGGCAAAGATTCAATCAGAGATTTCTTCCCAAATAGTGTTTTTCTTTCTTCTTTAGCCCCAGTTATGGATTTTGTTTTCGGTTTCCATTCTCTTATTTTCATTATGAACTAAATCCTTATTTCTGAGGTGATGAAGTAGCCTAGTCAAAATGGTTTGGTGAAATTATTCAATGAATTTCTAATTTCTTCCTCTCTTTTGTGTTTTTTTCTCAATTCTTCATGCTTCTAATTAATTGGCTATTAATTAAGATGATTTGCCAATGATAATGAGAACAGGAGGTGATTTATGTGTCTAGAGCAAGGAGATTAAAACTATAGACTGCATGTAGATAGCAATATATCTCATGAGTTTGTGTAGCCATTAAAGAAAAAAATAGATCTTAATGACTTTCTAATTAATTAATTCACATAGGAATATAGTGAGTTATCAATTAGAGAATATTCTTATTAATTCTCGAAAGAGACTAGTGAATAATTTAAGGTTATTGGCTAGCAAAAAGAGTGAATGAATATAAGTTATTTAATTACAACGGAACCCAATCCGAGTGACTTCAGTGAAATCTGATCCCTAGAGCTTTCTCCAATTGAGTGTCTACAATTTACTTTTTTTCAATTTATCATTTATTTTCAATTTTTTTCAGTAGTTATTCTCTCATTTTTTATTACCTAGATAATTATATTTTGGTTTAATTTTGATACTTAATACACAATCCTCATGAGATGATACTTTATACTTACTTTTATTACTTGAAAACAATATGTGTACTTGCATGTCAATAAGTTTTTGGTGCCATTTTCAGTGACTGTAGTATTAATATCAATACCAAGCTACAGTGTTTTTATGTTAAGTGTTAGTTTAGTTTAATTGTTCTTATTTTCTTGTCCCTTTCAGGCACTTGCCTTAGTGCATGAGAAGTGCTCGTAGAGCTAATTTGAACCCGCTAGATCCCGAGATTGGAAGAACTTTCAAGAGAAACCGAAAGGCTAGAAGATAGACAATACAATAAGATCTAGCTATAATGGCTGAACTTGATAGAGATGGCAATCAAGGAGCTGCAGGAAAAGAGTCAGTGCACGCTCCAAAACTAACCTTAAACCATTATAGGGTTCCCTATAGGCTAATGTCTATTTTTGGAATTATTAGGTCTGATGTGTAGGCAAACAATTTTGAGCTCAAGCCAATCGTGATTCAAATGTGTCAAGCCCTAATTTTAGGGCATATGAAACACATACTTTACAAACATATATTTTCCATAACATGTATAATACACTCATTAATTTACAGATAGGTATTTCTATGTATACACAATATATATACCAAGTCTATAAACATCAAAATACAGCAAAAATATGAATCTTGTCTGTGGCGTTTAGAACATATTCTAGAATATAAGTACAATATAACCAAAAATCTATGAGCCTTGAAAATAAAATAGGCTCACCAATTAGTAGATCTGGACAAATGAGATGTATTCTTTGAAACTCTTACACTTCTTCTACAAGAGGAAGAAACTTCCCTAAAGGAAAAAAAACACTCTCTTAAAGAGAAAAAAAAAACATTTCTTAAAGAAAGGAAATCCAAACAGTAGAGAAAAGGAGGAATAAGAAGAGTATGAAGAGAGAAAGGAGAAGGGGAGGGGATGGCTCCTTGCATGGCGCTGTTTTCCGAAGGGATAGACACTAGGGTTCAGGAGGCAGGGAAAAGAGGAGAGAGATTACGTAGACAAAGGAACATTATTGACAAGTTTGGAGAGTTTCCATAGACATATGAAGATCCGATATGTGCTGCCACTAAAGGTATGCTAAACTTGAAGCCTCGTAATATGCCTGTGTAATTTGTAAAGTGCTTTATATATACTAATCAATAATTTTGCAAGATTTTATATTTGGTGAACAAAGTGTTTTGCAAGATCTACCAAGATCGTTATAGTGTCAATCACAAAAAAATAGAGACTGTGATGCGACTGGCTGAACTTTACAAACCCTATGTATTTTTTAAGGCCGCGTAAGTTATTTGTTCTTTATTTATTAGAAATTATGGGCAGTCATTATCCTTATTTGAAACACTACTTAACTTGGAATTATTTTATAAAACAGCTTCGATGATACAACACAGAAAAATTACGGATGGCAACAAAGAAGGATGTTGGATTTCATGACTTTGAATTTGACCCAAGGAGAATTGATTGGACAGAATATATGATGAATGTACACATTTCTGGCCTCGTCAAGTATGTCATGAATTCATCTCCCAAATGAAATATCCAAACCTGAATGATGAGAAAAATAAAAACACTATTTATATGTACTGATCAAGGCAAAGTATAACTACTATTAATGGCATATGAATTTGAACAAGTATTTTTGGAAGTACACTGTCAGATCAGAAGACAGATAGTAACTATTTTTTGATAATTTTTTTTTTTTCAAATAGACTCTGGTACACCGCTGGTGGAATTCTTTTATTCACCAGCAATGCACCAAAACATTTTCCTTTACTATATGTAGGTCCGTTGAGCAACTGCGACCATAATGATTTCCAGCCATCTCAACGATCCCTCATTCACTTGCACCGCTCATATATATAGTTATTGTAACATTATCCCGTGAATTTCAGCATGAAAACAAGCACGTCATATTCATGCTAAGCAGAAATTACTCTCTGCTGCTTAAAAAAATGCAATTATACTCTCTCTCTCTCTCTCTATGTGTGTGTGTGTGTATAATTTTTCTGCATAAATTCTTTAAAAAATGCAATTATAATTTTAAAACGTATCCCACACCATCTTAAATACAAAATATGGCTCATATATAGCCAATGAAACATTAGTCCAAAAATATACCCAAACCTTGAATCATCCCTAACTGGTAATGAGAGGGTGAGTAAGAATGATCACGGCGTCTTCGGGATCTTTTAGCTGTTCTCCTTCTACCATTTTCCACATATCTACCACTTATGCGAGCAGTCATACGCAGTTCTTGAGGAGGTTTCCGAGTTTCCTCAGCAAACACAATTTTTATTTCGCGGCCACCAATAACAGTATGATTAAATTGTCCCTTCGGTTCAACCGCATCGTCAGCATATTGAAATTTCACAAATCCCAAGCCCCGAGTAGTAATTTTTAGGAAGATAAACATCCTTTAGTGGACCATATCGCTCAAATGGGACCCTAAGATCTTAAGGCCGGCATCAAGGGGATGATTACGAACAAGCAAGCCAGAAGAAGCAGGAGACCAACGGTCTCTGTAAGACCTGCTGTCACGGTAGCGATTGCGAGGGTCATCGTCGTACCGCTTGCGTCCACGAGGAAGGGTCCTACTTCGCTGAATAGGGCTGTAGCTTCTGTTGGGTTCCGATCATTGTTAAAGATTCTTATCTCTATCTCTCCCACTGTATCAAGGAAACCCATAAAACCCTAACCCGAGGGCAATCTTGCGTTTTCCGAAGAAGACTTCGGGAAGGTAAGTTAACAGACACAACAAAACTCTTATGGATTTCGACGAGTATGAACGATAAATGTTGAAGTATTATGCTCTGGGTCAGCAACTTCGAAAAACCAGGCGTATCTCGCCTGGTTTGTTTGGCTCAGGTGTTGATAATATATACTCAAGTTTTCGGGGTGAGTGATGATCTCAATAAATGGGTTTTACATTAATTTTACTTATTATACAATAATTATTAAATATAAAATATTTTTTTAATTATATTATTATATTTTATATGTAATGAATTAAAATATTTATTAAATAGATAATATATTAAATTTTATTTTATAATATATTAATTAAAAATACTTTTTGTACTAAATTTTTTAATAAATTAATTAAAGTTATTAAATTAATATTTTATAAAAATAATAAAATAATTGAAGATAATAGATATGTGTAAAATGAATCAAATTTTTATAATGATTAAATTTTTCTTATCCAAACAAATTACAATAATCAATGATTTATTTTTTTAAGAAAATAATAATAATTAAATAAGTTCTTTATTTATCAAAAAAATAAAAAATTGAAAAATTTTATGTGGCTTAAAAAATTAAGCATATTCATATTTGTAAAGATTTGAATTTTTAAGATCATTCTATAATATTCATATTGGAAATATTTAATACGATGAATATAATATTGTTTTTTATTTAATGATTATTGTGTAATTATTAGGGTTCATGGTGAACCTGCGTTCATAAGATCATTACCCTTTTGTGTTTGCTACAAGATTCTCTCATAAAAATATAACCTATAAATATTTATTTGGTTTATATGATTACTTAGTTGGTCCATATAGTTTCAGCCAATTTTTATACAAGTCTATAAAGTTTAAAAGTTTAGAATTAGATCCTTATAGTTTCAAATTTTTTTAATTATGTACCTATCACTGTCTTCAAAAATTCGTTAATTGATGCTGAACTAACAGAATATGTGCAACTCGTATGTGGTCTTTAATGGTTGGTATACTGACATGTATGCAAATGTGGTGCCATATATGTAAACACTAGACTAATGATAAAGACTTGATTAAAAAAAAAAGGAAACTATAGAGAGCCAATTCTAAATATTACAAGAAAATAGACTTTCAATGGTGACTTTTATTGCTACTAAAAGGCTAAAAGTCATCATTAAAAATTTTTTGTGGCGACTGAACAAGGTTGCTACTTATACCTTTGTCGTTGAAGGTTTTCAAGGACAACTTTTTGAGTCACCACAAAACGTCCACTTTCAATGGCATCGCCACTAAAGGAATGGCCAGCAAATGTTGTATGCAAGCATAGTCAACATTAAATGTCAATTTTTTAGTGGCGACACTAATAGGTTGCCACTACATGTCCACTTTTAGGGGTGACAAAATATCATCATTGAATGTTGCCATCACTAAAAAGGGATTTAGTGGCAAAAGGTTGCCACTGAATCCCCTATTTTTTTTCTTTTCAATATATATTTGATACTACTATTTATAAAAACCTATAAGAACCTAAGTTTTAAGTCATATTTGATCTATCTTATTTATTTATTTTCTTGTTGTTATTTTATCTTACTATCTTATGATTTTTTTGTGTGTTCTTTGTTCTTCTTTTTTTTTTTTTCTTTTGTTCTTAGTTCAAGTGCATATCTAAAGAAAAGAAAAAAAAATGGGAATAAAAAGAAAAAAACGACTAGAAAATGCTGAAAATATAGAAAAAAGAAGAAGAGAAATTTGAAAAAATATAAAAAAATAGTTAGAATTCAGTATTGTTGAAAATTAAGTTTTCCACCTAGTTTTGTTGTTGTTGCAATTTGGTCTTAGAGAGAGAGAGAGAGAGAACCAATAAGTCTAATTGCATCATTTGTTTTTCTTGCTTTGATCTTTTATTTCATTTGCTTTTCTTAGTTTGATTATTTTTCTATATCAATTGTTTTCTTTCTTTTAGGCTTTGATTTCTTTCCATTCTAGTTGCTTTCTTACTGTGTTTTTCTTATTCAATTACTTATCTTGTCTTCAATTTTTTTTCTCTAAAGTTCTATTGTTTTGTTCCCTTTTCTTCTGAAAATTCTATTTTTTTTTCTTTTACTCTATACATTCTATTAGTTGAGTTTGGATTGTTGCAAGAAAATTTCTTGTTTGAGCTCGTTTGAGTTCAATAAAGAACTAAAAGAAGGGATTAAGAGAGGAAAAAAGCGAGTGTGAACTTATAAGAGGGTATCAAATTTGAGTAAATATGAGTGTGAGTACCATTAATCTTGAGAGAAACATGTGAGCTAGTATTGTGAGAATTTTTTTATTTTAACATTATTTTGCAGGAAAATCATATCACACAACAAAGACAAAAGTACTTCCGAATGTGTGTCAAGAATGGCAGATCCAAAGTTGATGATGGAAGTTTTGGTAAGTGGGATGAGGAGTTTTTTTAGAGTGGAGATGGAGCAGGTTCATGAATGTTTAGATCGATTGGAGAGTGCACATGTGGATGAGTCACAAAACACTTTACGTAAGAGGGGGAGAGTTTAATTGAGGGAGAATATTGAAGATGAAGAGTATTATAGAGATGGTTTTGATGAATTTGATAAGGATTTGAGTGTTGATAATAGGAGATATGGTAGGAGGTTTAGAGAAGTTAGGAATTGGGTTAATAATAATTTAGGTAGTATTAAAATGAAAATTCCACCTTCCAAGGTAAAAAAGATCCAAAAATTTATTTAGAATGGGAGAAAAATGGAGTTGGTGTTTGGTTGTCATAACTATTCCGAGTTGAAAAGGTACAATTGGCTGTCATTGAATTTACTGACTATACTACTATTTGATTAGATCAATTGGTTTTAAGCAGGAGATGAAATGGAAAAAGGCTTGTTGAGACGTGGAAGGAGATAAAAGTGGTTATGAGGAGGGGATTCATTCTAAGTCACTATCGCATTGACTTATTTAAGAAGTTGCAAAGCCTTTCTCAAGGTTCTGAAATTGTTAAAGATTACTATAATGATCAAGTAAGGTTACAAAAGAAAGAGAGTGAAGAAAAGAAAATGAGTGAAAATAAGAGAGAAAAAGAAATAGAGGTCGAAAAAAATAAGAGAGAAAAAGAGAAGGAGGCCAAAAAAATTATGAGAGAAAAAGAGATAGAGGGTGAAAAATTAAGAGAGAAAAAAAGAGAGATGCCGAGAAAATTATGAGAGAACAAGAGATAGTGGTCGAAAAAATTAAGAGAGAAAAAAAAAGAGGGGCTGAGAAAATTATGAAATAAAAATATATAGAAGCTAAGACAATTAAGAGAAAAAAAGATAGAGAGGTCGAGAAAATAAGAGGACAAATTCGGCCATTGAAAGAAAAGTCGAGAGAAAACAATAATTTTTATGCAAGAGAAAGTAAGATAAAAAAATGTTTTGTTTTCAAATCTTCCAATGATTGTACTAATGAGCATAACTCTTCTTTACCTACTATTGAAGTTTCTCTTTTGCAGTGAAATCTATTCAATGCATGTGAGAAAGTGACATTTAATAAGTTTTTTAGGAATAATGAATTTCTATTTAGAGAAAATAAATTGTGTATGTATAAATGTTCATTACATGACTTAATTGTTAAGGAAGCTCATAGAGGTGGTTTAATGACTCATTTTTGCATATCTAACACTTGTAGACAAGCTAAGTTTAAGATGAAGTCTCATGATTTATATACTCCTTTGTATATACTTATTGAATCTTTGATATATCTATGAATTTTAATTTGGGTTTACCTTTGTCAAAAAGGGGTAGGGATTCTATATATGTGGTTGTTGATAAGTTTTCTAAAATGACAAATTTCATACCATGTCATAAAACCAATGATGCATCACATATTGTTAATTTGTTTTTTCAATAAAATTGTGAGATTGTATGGCAAGCCTAGGAGTATTGTATCTTATTTGTTTTTGAAACATGTTAAATTTGTTTTGAAATTGTGTATGGTTTTAATCCATTAAATCCTTTGGATTTAACCCTTTTACCGATGGATGGTTGAGTATGTTAACATAGATGGAAAGAAGAAAACTAATTTTGTTAAGAAAATCTATAAAAAGGCAAGACAAAATATTAAGAGAAAAATTGAACAATCTACCAATCAAGCTAAACAGGGACACAAAAGAATTGTATTTGATTCAGGCAATTAGGTTTGGTTGTATATGAGGAAGAAAACATTTCCATATCAAAAGTGTTTTAAACTACTTCAAAGAGAATATGGTCTATTGCAAGTAACTAAAAGGATAAATGACAAGCAAAATATTCTAGGTAAGTATAATGTTAATGCGTATTTCAATGGTATTAATTTAACTCCTTTTGATGTAGGTAATGATTTGAGGACAAATTTTTTTCAAGAGGAGGGGAATGATGTGTGCTCAACTAATGAATGAAAAGGAGTGCAAACCCACTTCAAGTTCCACTTGAACCTATTACAAGAGCTCAAACTAAAAGACTCAAATACTACAAGAAAACAGAGATTCAGTGACGACTTTTTTGTGACAACCTAAAAGTTGTCACTGAAAAACCCTTTTTGTGACGACCTCTCTAGGTCGTCACTAAAAAATACACTTTCAGTGACAACCTACACAAGTCGTCACAAAAACTCACTCTTTTAGTGACGACCATGATGTATTTGTCACTAAAAATGTGGGAGTAACCTTTCAGTGATGATTTTGGTGGGTCATCACTGAAAGATGAAAGAAAATAAAAAAACAATTTCGTTTCTTTCCCACTCAAGTTTCCTCTCCTGCTTATAATGTGTGTCAACCCAAAAAAATGAAGTTGGTGAAGAAAAAAGAAGCTTCGGGAGAGAATGGTTTTAAAAAACAAACAAAACACAAAAACAAGAAGACAAAACAAAACAAAACACCAAAAAAGAAACCCATTGTGTGAAAGAGAAAAGGGGAGAAGAAACAGAGCAATCACGAAGCTTCCTCTTTGTGAAGCTTTCATTGCGAAGCCATCTCCTCTGTCATGCATCGCATAACTAGCTCCGCCATTGTTCAACTACCACCATCGTGTAGCACTATCAAACAACCGGTCCACACTTCCACCCATCACAAAGTCACTGTGAAATGCTGTAGAACTACTACCAAGTCTACTGCGAGCGACGCTGTGAACCAAAGCTTTTGGGTTTGACGCACATAGGTTAGCATGTCTTCTTTTCGTTCTCTTAGTTTTAGTTTTGCAATTCAAATTAAAGCTCGAGAAATTTATCAAAATGCATACGAATTTTGTTGTTGACTTTGGTTTGAGAAAGCTATAAATTTTTTGCTTATGGTATGTACATGATATCTTGGGCTTTTGTATAGAGATGATTTGGGAGGTTCTTCATTTAAATTTAAGATTGGACATATGAATGCACATTAGGTGTTTGATAAAATTCCTGAGAGAGATTTCTAATAATATGGGGCTTGTTTGATTCTGTTTTTATTTTTTTGTTTTTAAAAACTATTTCTATAAATTATGTTTAAAAATTGCTTTGCAGAACAAAAAAAATCCATTTGGGAAACTATTTTGAAAATATGTTGTTTTTTAGTTATTATTTTTTTGTGTTCTGGAAACAAAAACAGAAAATAAAATAACTTTTCTCTGTTTTTGTTTTTCTGTTTTAAAAACAACTTGTTTTCAAAACTTACTTTCGAAACAATAACAGAAAACAGTTACTAAACGAGTTTTTTTGTTCTAAAAACAAACAAAAAATTAAAATTAAAAATAAACAGGCCCATGATTTCTTAAGTTCTCAGTTTTTAGCTTATGATTTATTTATATTTTTATTCTAAGTAAATCAAGTTTAATTCTATGATGAAATCGAGTTTATACTCTAAATCTTAGCCTTTTTCAACAAAGTTAAATTAAATGAAACTTTCCTAGTCATTTGATTCATTCTTAGTTGTGAGGGAAACTTAGGCTTAGACTCAAACCCACATCCTCCTTTTCAACCATCATATCTAAACTGTGGAAGAAAAGTTGAAGCTTGTCACACTTCAAAGAAGTTTGAGTATTATGAAGTATCTGGGTTAAAGAATTTGGGGAGGAAGCGAGGAAGGTTTTGGTGTATTGGGAGGGGTGGGTGTGTGTGGTGGGGGGATTTTATCGAAAGAAGAGAAAATGGGTATAGGAATGACTGACGTAAGTGCAATCACGAGTTTTATGGCATGAAGCCCAATTACCTCAATCATGGCTTTTGTCCCCAAAACAATACAACTCGGTTTTGTCTATCCTCCCCCCTCATTTACTCCCGCGTTGATTTCCCACCATATTTCTATGTCACTTGATCATTTAATTCATTCGTCTTTTTTCTTTTTCTTTTTAACTTTCCACTATGAATCTCATAAGGTAACACAACTAATATTATTGACTACTCATTAAACTGGGTTGCCAGTCATTTAAAAAAAAATTACATTCACTGGTGAATGAAGACATTGCGTTTGTTGTACACGTTCTCATTTCTTTTTAATAAGGATAAGAGTGATTTATACTCTAAATCTCTCACATGGGCTGCCATATCCAGAATACAACAAATATAGCTAGGTTAAAATATTTAC
Organism: Gleditsia sinensis; assembly: GCA_037074535.1. Classification (NCBI taxonomy): domain Eukaryota; kingdom Viridiplantae; phylum Streptophyta; class Magnoliopsida; order Fabales; family Fabaceae; genus Gleditsia; species Gleditsia sinensis. Next base: position 57,486,459 of record CM073468.1, on the reverse strand, counting down.
TGGTCCAGTTTGGAGGTAAGATTCTTAGTTTTATTTGCTAATGTGGCTCTTGACACTACAACAAAAATAGGTTTTAGTGACGGTTAAAAAAAACCGTCCTTAAAACATAAAATAACGACGGTTATTAAAAAAATCGTTGCTAAATAAATTTACCGACGGTTTTTAAAAAATCGTCTCTATTTAGCAACGATTTTTTAAAACCGTCGCTAAATATGTTAATTCTGGCGCATTTTTAACGACGATTTTTTAAAAACCGTCGCTAAAATTGTTATTTGAATGTTAATTTTAGCGCGTTTTTAAAGACAGTTTTTAAAAAACTGTCGTTAAATACTCCAATTTTTATATAAATCTCACACATCTTCTCCCCATTTTTCACTCTCATCTCCCCTCCATTATTTTTCATTTAGAGAAGGTTTCTCCTTTCGATTGGGCTATTAGATTTGTTGTAAAGAATGTTTCTCTCTTTATTTTATCTCTATTTTTCTACGAAGAAGCCACAATGATGCAAGTCTTTGTAAAGAATACTTCTCCCTCATCTTCTCTCTATTTAAATATTAGTTTTAATTCTAAAGTTCAGTCAATTTTTTATTGTTAATTTTTTTTATAGATATTATTATTATTGGAAATACAATTATAAGGATTTTAAAAAGTATTAAAATAAACTAACAATATATAAGCGAAAGGTAGAAGGTGTAGCTTAATCTCTGTCCATAGTTAAAGGATTGACTATTTAATTTCGTTCTAAAAAAAAGTGTTTAGCGACGGTTTTTAAACTGTCGTTAAAGCAAAAGATAGGTTTAGCGACGGTTTTGAACCGTCGCTAAAAAACTGCAGTTAAAACAAAAAAAATTTAACGACGGTTCCAAAACCATCGTTAAATATGGTTTAACGACGGATTACCCACGATTTTCAAAACCGTCGTTAAATCATTGATTTTACGACGGTTTTTGTAATTGTCGTTAAAGATTTTAGCGAAGGTTAAAACCGTCGTTAGATCCTATTTTTCTTGTAGTGTGGACTGAAGAAAATTTTTATGCTTCTAATTGTCATCGTGAAATACTCAAGATTCATTATATATATATATATCTTGTTACTCATTTATCTAGTAAAGCTTGCTCAAAAGTGCATTGTGCTGTAAGTGAGCTTCCTCCACTGCTGGATGTAGAGTTGTTATCAAGATTTGATATGTGGCCCTGGACTTTTTAGATGTCACCGCCTACTGATGGTAATATTGGTGTGAAAGGTGCGTTCTTCTCAATTGGATTATATTGTGATTCCCCACAACCATTTGCTAGATTATCTCCTTTTCTTTAATTGCGTCATTGCAAATTTTGACAACGTTTGCCTCTGCTTTTGGGATAACTTCACCTAATTTTTTGGTGCAGTGGCATGCATTTATATTTAAGTTCATTTGTGATTTTTGTTAAACAGCTTCCAGATGTTTAGAACATAATGATCATGAGTCATGCCATATTAAAAATTTTCCTGACACGAATCTATTTTACCATATAACTTATTTAACTTAATTAACTTATTAAAATTTTCCTCACAGATTTATTAAAGTGAATAGTAAAGATGATCTCACCATTAAAATTTTATACTTGAAATATATGTGATACATTAAAATTTATAAATCTAAATTAATATAAATATATATCATCACAATAATTTATTAACACAAGAAACTAATAATAAAGAAATTATTATATTATTACAGAACTTTAAATTTATAAATCTTTTGTATGCGCTCATTACAATTTTCTTTTGGATCAACTTTGTCACATACAATATGTATTAGTTTTAGGGAAACTTGCAATTGATACTAAAGTTTAAACTGATTGGTTTATAATTATGCAAATTATTGTTTTTGGAAAGCAGGTTTTTTGAGACGGTATAATTGCCTTGCTCAAAAATACATGTTTCCTTATTTGATGATAATTTGGTAGCATTCTTGGTATATATTGACATACATGTGATCTGGACTACAGTTGAGTTCTCCTGCAACTTCCTTGTTATTTTCTATTTGCTATTTGCTATTTGCTATCATTATGTTATTATTTAATTAGGTTTTAGTCTATGCTACTTTTTGAGCTATGTATTAAGTTGTTTTTGTGTGTTCTAAACAGGGACAAATTTTGATATGCTTAACGGATAGTGTTACACCAAGTTCTACAATCAATGTAATAGCAACATTTCCAAGAGAATCGCTGAGTTGATTGTTTTTCATTTGTTGAAAATTTATTTTATGTATTATTTTTTGTAAACTAACACTTGGTAGTTATCTATCAACAAATATTTATTGTAGTTGAAATTATGTTGATATATATCATTTTATTAATTTCTTTGGTTTTTTTCATAGTACAAACTTTTATTTTTAGTGCAAAGATTAATTTAAATTAAAAAAATACAGAAAATTCAATGACAACTAAGTCATCACTAAAAATGCATTTGATTCAACCTTTTAGTTATGACTTTCATAAGTCGTCACAAAAAATAACTTCAGTGACGACTAAAGTCGTCACTCAATCCTCATGAGGTTAAAAAATAGATTCAGTGACCACTTTTGTCATCACTAAATCATTGTTATGTTTATATTTTCAGTGACGACTTTTATGAGTTGTAATTGAAAAGTGATCTAGTGACGAAATAAGTGTCACTAAATCTCTGTTTTATATTGAATTTTAGTGACCACTTTCATAAGTCGTCACTAAAACTAGATTCAGTGACGACTAAAGTGGTCACTAAAGCCTTTGAGGGTGACACATTAAAAACATTTCGTGACAACTTTATAGCTTTAATGACGACGTAGTTGAGTTTTAGTGGTAGTTTTGGTCGTTACTGAATCTTGATTTTCAATTACGACTACGAAAGTCGTCACAAATTTTTTTTAGCGACGACAGTATTTGCAACGGAGGGGTGATAATTAAAAGTCCTCACTAAATATATTTAGTGACAACTTTTTAATCTTTTGTGACGACTTTAGTCGTCACAAAATCCCTATTTTCTTGTAGTGAAAAAAGTAATTAATGGTTTAGTTCTGAAAGCTCATCAAAGAGGAAAGTACATTATTACTAAAAAAGACCCAAGACTAATCAATAATATTAAAATCCACTTAAATATGGGTCAAGACCAGTCAATCTAAATATAGCCCTAAAAGATAAGAATACTGAAGGTTAAACACTAAATATAGGCTAATTTAAGCTACCTTTTTCTTATTTTCTTTTAGTTTGTTTGAATATGAAAGTTTCTTGTTTGATAGTTTTCTTGTCTGGCTAGAAGAATTTCTTATTTTTAACTTTTCTTGCTGTGTAGAAGTTTCTTATTTAGTTTTCTTTTTTTGTTTAGGAATTTCGCCTATAAATAGGCATGTATGCTCTTTAACAATTCAGATTATTACATATTATTATTGATAATCTTGAGAGTATTTTCTCTTTGATTTTTCAAAGAAATTTTTAAAACTTATCAAGATTTTCTTGTGGCGTTCAAGCAAAACTTATCACTCACAATTTTCTTTCTCTTTCTTGAATGTGGCATTTGTAATATTTTCTTATATATTTGATTCTTATCTTTTTATAGATAACGGGTCAAGGTCCTTTATTTTTTTTTGTTATGAATTTGAATTAGAACTCAGTCCTTCAAATTGGATTCCATATTAATTCCGCGTCTCACTACTATTTGTGAGGTTTATATCAGGGGTTCACGTCATTGGCTACACCCGAATGGAATTTTGCCAGGGTAGATGAATACTCTACTTTATTGAGGAATGATACTTGAGAATTAGTTAAGTTACCACCTAATTGGAAACTTATTGGCTGTAAATGGGTCTATAGGGTGAAGAAAAATGCAGATGGATCATTGTAAAGTAATATTCACTCTTGCATTAGCCCGTAATTGGAAGATGCCCCAACTAGATTCAATAACATTTTCCTTAATGGATTTTTGCAAGAGGAGGTATATATTCAACAACCTCCTGGCTTTGAACATCCTAATAAGGCATTAGTTTATAGATTGAAGAAAGAAATTTATGGCCTAAATAAGGCTCCTGGAGCTTGGTTTGATAAGCTAACCTCTACTCTTCATAAATTGGGCTTTATACATACTACTTATGTTTTAGTTTATGTTGATGATATATTGGTTACAAGTAACTCTTCTTCACATATTACTGATGTTATTGTTGATGTTAGTAAAGATTTTGCACTGGAGGATCTTAGACCAGTGCATTATTTTCTAGGGGTAGAGATCAAGCATCTTAAGGATGGTTCTTTGCATTTATCTCAAGACAAGTACATCAATCACTGCCAACTCTAATGGCAGCTTCTACAAGGTTGGCTACTGATGACAGTACACCCTTTCCAAATCCACAATTGTATCGTTCTATAGTGGGGGCCCTTCAGGATGCAACAATCACTTGACCTGAACCCTCTTTTAGTGTCAATTGAGTGTGTCAATTTATGCACAACCCGTTGGAGTCTCTTTGGAAAATGGTCAAGTGCATACTCAGGTATTTGTGTGGATCTATGTCTTATGGGCTGCATTTACAAAAGTCCAGTAATTTGACTCTAGTAGACTACTGCGATGCTAATTGAGCAACAGACACAGTAGATAGACAATCTATGTTCGGTTCATGTGTTTCTAGGAAGAAATTTAATCATCTAGTCTTCAAAGAAGCAAGGATTCGTTTCTCAGTCAAGTACAAAGGTCGAGTATCGAAGTCTTGCCAATATTATAGCTGATATTATATGGCTAAATTCATTGTTAAAGGAATTACAAGTACTCTTGCCTACTATTCCTACAATAATGTGTGACAATCTCAGAACTGTTCACATGACTGCTAATCCCATACTTCATGCAAGGACAAAGCATAGAGAATTGGATCTATTTTAGTTATGGAGAAGATGCAAAGGAAAGAAATTTTAGTCAAGCATATTTCTAATGATCAGCAACCTGCTGATCTCCTTACTAAATCACTTACTAGGCCACGTTTCTGCCTGCTAAGACATCAGTTGGGAGTTAAGTTGGTTATTGATGGTAATGTACAAGCAAGAAAATGGTTAGCACTCAACTTGAGGGAAGGAAACTGAGAAAGTTTCACAGAGGTAAGAGGCAAGCATAGTACCCTCAATTGGAGGGAAGGTAATAGTAAAGGTTCAAAATGTCATAGACACGTCCAATTAAGGGAAGGTGTTGGAGGGTCAAGCTAGCTCAGCAACACCAGACTAAGTTATGCATTTGCAGTACTATATTACAGCTTAAGCTATTAGTTATTCTATTGTATTACGGTTGTACAGTAAGTTAGATGGGCTAGTCACGTGATACCATATGCTAGACCTAGTTAGAGTGACTAGTCAGAAGTGGTAGATAAGACACCACTGTACTATTGCTTTCAAAAGTAATACAAGTTAGTCTTCTTCTCTTCGAGCTCTAGTCTTGGTTTTCTTTTCATTTCTCTCTCTCTTCGTGCTCATACACTGTGATAGAACCAGTTTACAGCAACCACATCTTCCTCTTCCTACCATTACCACAAGATTGCATACATTGTTCACTCCTAACTCGTTGCAATTGCAAGTCATGCTGATCAACTTTTAGTTTCTAGAGTTACCTATCTTTTCGCTTTTTTGTTGTCTTTGTGGAGTTGAATGCTCTTGATTTGGATATATTGTGTTTTGTGTTTTTAAGCTAAAATCTTTTGCTGGTTGAAAATAATGTCTTTGTCTTATGATGATTTTTTGGTTTACTTAGAACAATATTTGGATTTTATAGGTCTTTTCCAATGGGGTATTGAAGAATGCTTGCAATGAGTAAGGAGCAAGGTTTGATTGACATTCTTGTTTCTGGAACATCAACAGAAGCCATCACCTCTCTTATAGCATATTTAAATTCATCGTTTCACTCAAAGACTTAGATCTTCTCAATTATCTCTTAGTAGTGAGAATATTATTAACAAAACTAAAATTATTACTTATGCTCTAAAACTGAATTTCTTGGCTGAATCCACAAAAGAAAGATGCTACATGGTTGGTTATCCAATGATAATGATTTTCAATGTCCTGTTCCGTGCATCCATACAGGAAAAATAAGAAAGTTTCACCCTAAACATAAAATTAGGATTGGGGGCATTAACAATCACTACAGGGTACAAAATGAGTGCTTACCGAGTTCTGAGAGATGCATTTTAGGTTCAGCATAGCTCAAAATACAAATGAAAGCTGAGCCTCAAAGGTAAGCATAGATGAAGAGAATGAGATGGACAAGCTGAAATGTACGGTATTAGGAAGTTGATGGATGAATACGTCAAGGAAAACAGTAGTTGCCATCGACTTAGTTAAATATTTCAACCATAGACAGTTAGGCACTATAAAGAGGTCGTTAAAGAATAAGAGACAAGAAATTGGGCAGTTCAGCGCAGCTCAAAATACAAATGAAAGCTAAGCGTCAAAGGTAAGCATAGATGAAGAGAACGAGATGGATGAGCTGAAATATACGGGATTAAAGATTAGGAAGCTGATTGATGAATACGTCAAAGAAAGTAATAGATGCCATCAACTTAGTCAAATATTTCAACCATAGACAGTTAGGCACTATAAAGAGGTCATTAAAGAATAAGAGACAAGAAATTGGGCAATCAACTCCAATATTCAAAAATAGATATATCCAGCCTTGACCAAGATATTAGAAGGGCATCTAATCGATTAATAAATCTTCTTCAAAATCAAGTCAATTCAATAAATATATTTGCTGACTAAATTCAACTACAAGATTTATCACCGCCCAACTCAATATGCCATATAAAGCCAAAGAATTATTGTTGACTGAGTTGAGAATTCTAGTTTCTAGGCCATTTCAGGTGTACCGTGACAGTCTAAGCACAGTCATATTTGTAGCCAATCTAATTTCACACAGCAGAACAAAGAACATGGAGCTGGACTTGTACTTTGTCAAGGAGAAAGTGAGCAAGAAAATTGAAGTGCATCTATCATGTATCATAGTGTGAGGAGACAACTGATGATTTTACTAAGGCACTTGCAAATTAAATGTCAATTTTGTAATCTCAGGTAAAAACGAAGACTATAAAACCTATCTGCCCTAATTTTGCATGGCCATATAAGGAGTAGTCACTAAGCTAAGTTTATGCTGTATAACTGGGGAATTATGCAGATTGAGTTCATGTAACTCAGTTTAAACGATGGAGGCTTAAATTATCCACTTTTTAAGATGTGGTTGGGAGATTTGTGTTGTTTCCCCCTAATTATTCTATTTTTTTGGGTAATACTAGATTCTGTGCAGACTAGTTTGTGAGAGAGTATTATTGCCCTCGGAGAAATAGGTGCTAAAATCTTGCAAGAATGGAGAATTTGTAAGTCATATAACGGCGATGTGCTGGTACCCTTTTAATATATATTTTTCTCACTAAGCCCTCATGACTCACTCCAATTATTATCATTTTTCAACTACAAGACAACCCAGCCAACTCGCACTTGAACCCCAGGCTTGCCAACGACACCGTCAGGCATGCAACCCTTGAGGAAGCAAGCTTGATTATAGGTGGATGTAAATTTGCAGTCACATAGGGATGTGTCAGTCCTAGACCCATATAGCTTATTGTGTTTATGTTTTAATAGTTCTAAAAGAGCTGAGCTTCGATGTTTATGTTTTGGAGAGCTGAGCTCTCACTTGGTTACTCTGATTTTGAACAATTTTTGTAATCATATGTTTTCAGTAAATTACGTAAGGTTTATTTAAATATTTGGATGTTTGTGTTTGAAAGTTCGTATTTAAGTGTGATGTTTGTGTCTAGTCTAAGGCTAATAGGGTCAATGTTCTGCTTTGCCCAGTGCTGATCACATGTCCGGATTAGATTATGACAAAGGTCCAAACAAATAATTAATTACACTGTAATCCCAAATTAAAAACCCTAACTTTAAAATTAAATAAAACAAGTGAGAAAACCTGCATAGTAGTAATGCTTCTTAAATGATCGAGTAGAGTTTATACAAACTGGACTGGTTATTGGTTCGCTAGTCCACCGGTCCATCGCAAGCTGTTAATTGGTTGACACAAAATGCAGGCTAATTAGTTGTTGTTAACGCTTTAACTACAGATAAAAAGTGACCATATTTTAGCTTTTATATCACAATTTTAGATATAGTTTAAACTGATAGAGGTTATGACTTGACAAGACAGTGATGTATTTTCTTGTTTATTTTGGTGGTCAGTGATTGACCATAGTATTTGGTTTCTAGACTATAGTTGAAGTAGTAAGTGTGGAACGCATTGTCCTATAGATTGCACAGGTTTTAGTCATTTTGCATTATTCTTTCTTATATGTATGTGAGTGTTTATAATATCTTTGATCGTGGATAAAATTGTTGTAAGGTTTGATTTTATTAATTTTTGCGTTTTCTAAGTTCAAAATTCAACGAAGAAGTTAATATATAGAGAATTTTATAAATTCTATGATTATCTAATTCAGAAATTTCAAATAATGCAAGGTATTTGATATGAAATTCTAAATGCTACAATCCAAACACAACCTAAAAGTAATTTTTTTGGTAGTTGGTAATTAGATTAGTTTAACTTAATCAAGTCTATTTAAAAATTTGTCAAAATGGAAACAAGTTAGTGACCCAGACAAGACCCATGTGAGTGGCCTCGTGACTTATTTTTATCTCTCTCTCTCCTATTATGCCTAATGCAATTTGGGCGAAGATTCTAATTTGAATGTAACAGTCTTTTGAATGTAATGATAATCGATCTTTAATAATTCTAAACTTAAACCTTAAGAAGTAAGCGTTATAGCATTTATAATAAATTATATTTATCTCGCTTAAAATTTATGACAATTATTTTCATATTTTTTCTAAATTTTTTGATGTAAACATTTCTTCTAATTTTAAGTTAGATGAAAATCTTTTTTTTTTATTTACAAAATTGTTAATGAACTTTATATTTTACAAATTTTTTCGCTTAAAAATTCATAAATAGCCTAAGTGAATACAATACAAATCAAGATCAAATTATTGCTTATAAGATCTAGAAATAAGAGATGTTAGTATACTTTTTATACTTTTTTTAAGAAAGAGAACTTGAGAAAGCCTGAGTGTAATTTTTAGTCCTCCAAAAAAATCTCTGGCATGTATTGTTAAGATGCGAAAGTGTGCAGATAAGATTGCTTTATGAAATTTTTTGCATACTGTTTTTGAACCACCATCCAGTTCAACCACTAAACCCAAATAGTTGGACAGGGTAAATATGAGTTGAGTGTGGAGGATCTCATATTTACAGAGATGTCGATGCGATTCCTTAGTTTTGCTGGCCGATGCAGGACTCTTGCATCTTTACAAAAGCTACTAATTAAGCCCTCAAAGTGGAAAACACAAAAGGTGACAGAGGACCAATTTTTTGTTTTGGCTTTCTTCCACCAGTGAACTTGAGAGAAGAAAGAGAGGGAGAGTGATATTCGGACTTTTTCACGAGTGAGCAGTCAGGGGTCGAGTTTTAACATTAGAAAAATAAAAAAAATTGGATAAACTTGTGAATGAAGAATGTATGGAAATTATATCATATTAATTTTTTAATAATAATATTCAAAAATATCAATTTAAATATTTATTAAACTACATAATTTTTTTTTCTAAATATGCTGCGTACATAATTTAAAGGTGTCTATATTAGTAATCTGAAAGTTAAACCAATGAATTAATGCACAGTTTTCTGATGGGTTCAACATGCAATCCAATTTTGCAAACTATGGTTTAACGATTCTGTTACATTATTTGATTAGTTTCTCTAAAAGTGCACAAACTAGTTATTGAGAAGGATATTTCTTTTTCTTCCTTTTTTGGTTTATTTCTTTCACATTTATTATTATTATTAAACTAATTCTTCCAGTGGAGTGTGGAATTGTGTTAACAACTGCTATAATTACCTTAAAAATGAAATTTTAATAACTGTTAAATCATTTTCACCTTTCCAAAAAAAGAATGTTAAGCATTAATTTATGTAGATAGTATGAGATTGTGGCTGTTTATTAAAAAAAATTGCATCAGTTTTAGCAGGCGCTAAAAATCTTTTTTTTTTTAATTTTAAAAACAATATATGTTATACTAATGGGTAGAAAAAATGGTATAAATACAAGATATCGGAAATACAATTAACAGCAGTATTTCTGAACCCCTTCTAAAATACTCAAACTATTATTAAAGTAAACAAATTAATAGGCAGATCCCCCCTTTGAATTGCAAAGTGATGTTGGGCTGACTAAATTTAAACTATCTAGCAGGCTACCTTGCTAAGTGTTTTTTTTTTTTTTTTTACCAATATGCTTCCAAGTCTATATCTGAGCAAAGAAACAGTTCACAGCTAATATGACACAGAAATTTAATTTACTTGTCAGTTTATTATATAATGATAAAATTAAGAGAGTGTATTTTCTGCAATTGTTATTATTAAATTATTTGAATAGTATAGAAATCTAAATTATTAAAATTTTAACTAATTTTTAAAGTGTATTGTGCAGTTTAGAGAATTTTATTCTCTTATGTAAATATAAGTAAAAGAAAAAAGAAAAAGAGCTGATGAATTTGTATGTCTCCAGATCGTACAAAGCAATTAATGGGTGTATATATGGTTGATCGAAGAATTAATTAAGAATGATGGCAGCCATTACTTAAACATGAAAAAAATAGTCGACAGGGGCCGGGGAAGCCACGTATTCCCACCCATATATTAAACAAGAATTAAATAGTTGATAGTTGGGAACCCACATATATCCACCCACATATTAAATTTATGATTACGATTTACAACTATTTTTTTTACTAATTTAGTTAATAAATGCGTAATTTTTTTATAACTAAAAATTAATTATATCACAATCATATAGAACTAATTTTAAGTGTATAATTAATAATATGTCCTATGATTTTTGGGTCATTCTTTTACTTTATTACTATGTGGTTTAATTAAAAGTTGATATTCTATTAGTTTAAGATTTGTTACATTAGCACAGATATTTTCTACTTTAGTTTCAGCAATGATACCAAATTAAAATCTGAAATCCCAACAGATTTTGTCAAATGTTTTGCAATCTCAAAAAATATTATGAATTGAAAAATCAAAAAATATTAGATTGAATGTTTAAACAATAATTTGATGATGAAGTAAGGAGTTTCAAAGTATGAAGCTCAACTGGGAAGAGAGGGATTAGAAATTTCTCCAGTTGGATTGTAGGTTTGAGTCATTCAAACTGTTCATAAATGCTTCATTAATGCATAAGTTAACTACTCAAACTGGTTCAATTATTAGAATTCTATTATGCTCATCTTCTTCTTCCATGACCCAAGATTAACGATAATTACAAATTATTTTATGATTGCAGAAAAATGGATGTTGTATTTAGAAGAATAATGATGAGTAGATACTAGCGAACATGGTGATAAATTGTATGATGGCAGCAATGGTGAGTTAATTGGTTACTCATTTCTATCAAGCTTAAGAGAAGTCCATTTATCATGTTGGTTCTTCCTTAAGAAATCCTTTTAGAATTACTTTTCTTCATGCCATCTTGGACCAACAAAAGTGGAAATCCAATTATCATTTCGAAGGGAACATTATTGACAAGTTTGGGGAGTTTTCGTAGATATTTAATGATCCGATAGGTGCTACCACTAAAGGTAAGCTAAACTTGAAACCTCCTAATATGCCTCTAATTCGCGAAGTGCTTTATATAAACTAATTAATACTTTTTGCAAGGTTTTATATTTGGTGAACAAATTAAAGTGTTTTATATATAAACATGAAGCCGCATAACATGTCTATCCAATTCTTATAGTGCTTTATATATACTAATTAATCTTTTTGCAAGGTTCAATATTTGGTGAACAGAGTGTTTTGCAAGATCTGCCAATATTGTTATATTGTCAATCACAAAAAAATAAAGATTGTGACAGAGGACTCGCTACTCATTCATTATTTATTGAAGCTTATGTTATTTATTTACTTTCCTAAAATGTCAAGATCTGCCAATATTGAATGTTTACTTGTGATACCATTTTAGAGCTCCAAGAGGATCGCACAATCGAATAGTAGGAAGTGTACAACAAAAACTTGTCACTTCGTACTTCAAAAATGCTCGTAGAAGGAATAGAAATTTTTCCTTTTCTTACCAATCATGCTTGATGACGTAAATCACACCGTGTGATACACAGACTTATTAGGTTATCAAAATTAATGAATATCATCTACCTCCTTCTTATGGGCAGGCAATAAAATGAATACTGTTTCCACCATTATAAATGCCTTGGGAGAATCCAATAATTCTCACCACAAAGAAACAAGTTTGTTTGTTCACAATGGAGTTGGAAAGTATACAACGCTATTTCCATGGAAAGACCATTTCTGGTGCAACAGGCTTCTTAGCAAAAGGTTCATTTACATTCCATTCCATCTTTAAATTTCAAATAATTTGAGCTAGATATCACTCGCGGGATGTTTTGCCTTTGTAGTTTTTGTGGAGAAGCTATTAAGGATTCAATCAGAGTTAAAGAAATTGTATCTTCTTTTAAGAGCTTCAGACGCAGATGCAGCCACACAACGCTTGCATGACGAGGTAGACAAATTCTTAAGTTTTTTTTTTATGCATTTTAGAAAATTATATATCTGATTGATATAATTTTTTTCTTGTTGCATACCTGGAATGCTAGATCATAGGGAAGGACTTGTTCAAGAATTTGAGAGATAAGTGGGGTGAGGATTTTGATTCTTTAATAGTAGAGAAGGTGGTTGCCGTTGCAGGAGATGTATCTGTTGTGAACTTGGGACTCAAAGATGCAAATCTTGAAAAGAAGATGTTGGAAGAAATAGATGTTATTGTGAACTTTGCCGCGACTACCAAGTTTGATGAAAGCTAAAGAAAGACTACCAAAACTCTTTAGTTATCCCATATCAACATACTCAGTTTGATCATTAGGGTACAAAATTATTGATGCAGATTTGACATTGCAATGGGTGTTAACACGATGGGCACTTTACATGTTTTAAACTTCGCAAAGAGTTGTCACAAGATAAATGTTCTTCTCCATGTGTCAACTGGTAGGTATTAAAAAAATATATTCTAATCTCGGGTAGCATTCATTATGTATTATTGCATTGGTTTTACATTCAATAATTCATCATATTCTTTTAGATTTAAGATGGAAACGGGGTAAAATAGAGATAAAATCCCCAACCCATGTTCATCTTAGGTCAATCCTTAAAAAAAGTAATTTTTCTTCATCTCTATTTCTCGCAAAGATGGAGTAATTTTTCGTCATATTCTCAAATTTGTAATTTTTAAATGTATGAGTGAATAAATGAAGGTGTTATAATAAATATAAGGTGTCGAAAAAAATAGAGTATGATCTCTGTCCTCATCCTTAAATTTTAGAACATCACTTATTTCAAAGGGGAGAAATTCTTCATCCCACCCTTCATACTAGGAAATGCATGCACGAATTTCAGCTACTAAGAAAAATTGGCATCGATCCTTATTATAAATCATTGCATAAAGATGCAAACCAAACTAATTTGCACATCATTAATTAATTTATGGGGACTGCATTTCAATTTTTCATAGTCTTACTACAAACAATGAAATTACTTTAGCATATGTGTGTGGCGAGATTAAAGATGGAGAAGTAATACGGGAAGAATCCTTTCAGATAGGTCAAGCCCTAAAAGGGGCCTCAAAATTAGACATTTATGCAGAAATTAATCTAGTGGAGAAAAGAATTGATGAACTTCAAGCATAGAATGCCAGTGGAAAGGCCACAACTTCTGCAATGAAAGATTGTGGGAGTAAGAGGTTCTTCACATCCTAATTGTGTTAAATATTTCATCATGTGTATATTTTAATTTTTAAAAAATAAATTGATAAATGCAAAATGCAGAGCAAACTCGTATGGATGGCAAAATACTTACGTATTCACAAAGGCAATGGGAGAGATGCTTCTGACATATAACAAAGATAATATTCCTTTAATCATCGTACGCCCCACCATGGTAACCAGTACCTACAAGGAACCTTTCCCCGGTTGGATTGAAGGTTTGAGGTATTCACCCTACTCATAAATGCCTCATTAATGCATAACTTAATGACTCGAGGTTTAACTATTAGAATTCTATTATTTGCATCATCTTCTTCCACGACTCAAGTTTAACGATAATTACAAATTGTTTTATGGTTGCAGAACAATGGATGCTGTAATTGGTAGTTAAGGTAAAGGAAAAGTAACATGCTTTCTGGGTCATCCCGAGACAATTTTAGATCTGGTAATGCCATTACTGTTATATATATATTGCTTATTAATAATTTGAAAATTTATCAAAAGCAAAACCCAGTTGGTGTTTATATTTTCTAGAATATCATATGTATATACGGGTAGAAACTTGAGATTACATAGAAGTTTGGCTGAAATAGTCAATTTTTTTTCATTTAAGAATAGCTTTAAAAAAACAGTTAAATTTAGATTAATAATGATGGTGTAGATCCTAGCGGACATGGTGATAAATTGTATGATGAGAGCAATCGTGACTCATTCAAAGCAAGCTTCAGAGAAGTTCATCTAACATGTTGGTTCTTCCTTTAGGAATCCTTTTAAAATTACTTTTCTTCATGACATCTCGTATCTTTATTTCAAAAATAACCCTTGGACCAATAAAAGTGGAAAGCCAGTTACCATCTCCAAGGGAACATTATTGACAAGTTTGGAGAGTTTCCATGGATATATGATGATCCGATATGTGCTACCACTAAAGGTATGCTAAACTGGAAGCCTCGTAATATGCCTGTCTAATTCGTAAAGTGCTTTATATATACTAATCAATATTTTTGCAAGGTTTTATATTTGGTGAACAAAGTGTTTTGCGAGATCTTCCAAGATTGTTATAGTGTCAATCATAAAAAAGTAGAGATTGTGATGCAACTGGCTGAACTTTACAAACCCTATGTGTTTTTTAAGGCAGTGTAAGTTATTTGTTCTCTATTTATTAGAAATTATGGGCAGTCATTATCCTTGTTTGAAACACTACTTAACTTGGAATTATGTTTTATAAAACAGCTTCGATGATACAAACACAGAAAAATTACGGATGGCAACAAAGAGGGAGGATGTTGGATTTCATGACTTTGAATTTGACCCAAAGAGCATTGATTGGACAGAATATATGACGAATGTGCACATTCCTGGCCTCGTCAAGTATGTCATGAATCCATCTCCCAAATGAAATATCTAAACCTGAATGATGAGAACAATAAAACACTATTTATATATGTACTGGTCAAGGCAAAGTAAAACTTACTATTGATGGCATATGAATTTGGACAAGTATTTTTGGAAGTACACTGTCAGATCCGAAGACAGCTAGCAAGTTTTGGATAAATATTATTTTTCTTTCAAACAAACACGTAGCAACATTTGGTATACTGCTCATAGAATTTTTTTATTCATCGGCGGTTCACCGGAACATTTTCCTTTACAATATGTAGGTCCGTTGAGCAACTTGTCACACCATGACACATTAGCGCCACATAAGCACGACGTGGACATGATTTGGCACCCAGTAAGCAACTGTGCCATGCGAGTATCTAGAACATTCTAGATAACTCTTGTATATTCTGAAAGTCTCTAGAAGTTAGTAGAAGACTGTAGAATATATTGGAATACTCTAGAATGTAGTAGAATACTCTAGAATACTCTAGAACCATGTAGAGACATCATGTAAATACAAGTAGGCCTAGAATACTCTAAAAGCTTAATGTGGACCGTTGGATCAAATTAATCCCAACCATTGATTCAAGGGGAGGTGGCCTATATAAACCCCTCACCCCCTCATTTGTAACGAATCCGAGAAGTTCTCTTTAATACAAGTTCTCTAGCATTCTCCAAGTTCTCCAAGTTCTCTTACTTTCTCTCTTGCTCTCTTTTAGTCACCTTGCCTCTGGGAGAGATGTCTTGAGGAAGGCTGACTTAGTTAAGCATCAGGAGGAGCGTCTTAGCTAAGTGCCGCACAGTTCTTACTAGGGAGAAAAGAGTAAGTCCGTGACAAACTGTAACCGTAATGATTTCCAGCCATCTCAACGATCCCTTGTTCACTTGCACTGCTCATATATATAGTTAATGTCACATTATCCTGTGAATTTCAGCGTGAACACAAGCACATCGTATTGATGCTAAGCAAGAAATACTCTCTACTGCTTAACAAAATGCATTATACTCTATATATATATATATATATATATATATATATATATATATATATATATATATATATATATATATATATATATATATATATATATATATATATATATATATATGCATAAATTCTTTTTGCTGCTTAAAAATGCAATTATAATTTTAAAACGTATCCCACACCATCTTAAATACAAATTATGGCTCATAGTCAATGAAACATTAGTCCAAAAATATACGCAAACCTTGAATCATCCCTAACTGGTGATGAGAGCGTGAGTAACAATGATACCGGCGTCTTCGGGATCTTGTGTAACATCCCTAATTTCGTTTCTTTTATTGATAAAAATATATAAATATTTAATTAAGAAAATAAAATTTATTAGACAATATTTTAGATATCTAAAGAAATATAATCCTTAGAAATTCTTCACCTTATATATATGCATAGAAAATGTTTCTAACATTAAGAGAACAAATAAAGAGAGAAAACCTAATAGGAAAAAAAATAGAAATAACATACTAAAGAGATGCAAAATTCTTGGATAAGGAAGATAAATTTTTAGAAACAAGTAAAGGTCTTAAAATTTCAAGAACATTGGATTAGGATAATTTTTCCTAATTCAAGAACTAGAGTTACTAAGTTTAACATCTTTACCCATATATTGGGCTTTTACCTATGGACACTTCATATAGAGTTTTTCCACTTCACATAAGTTTCTAGCTAGCCCATTGGATAACCTAAGCAAGAAATAAAACATAGACTTGGACTAGGATATAGTAATTGGACCGATAGACCAAAAAAAATTATGAAAATGTGACCAAACCCTTCAAGAAAGGTAGAATTTTATCCAAAGCAAATAAAATGGGTAGGAATAAGCCCAAATTCAAGAGGAAAAATAAAATAAAATAGGTGATGATATAATAATGTAATAATAATAAAGATTAGGTTACATGGCATTAAGACAAAAATTTAGGAAGTGGTGTGATTCTACATTCATAATTTTGGCAAGTGGCATGATAATACAAGGCTTTAGGAAAAAAACATCTATATCCTACACTCATAATTTTAGCAAGTGGTATGATAATAAATGGCATTAGGACAAAACATTCCTATCCCACACAAATAATATCAACCAAATAATGGAGATTCAAGGGTTAGAAATTTGCCACCTAAAAAGGCAAACCTATCATACTTGTTTAAGACAAAAGAAAATGGAAATGAATCCCTAAATCAAAGGGACCTTGTCCCTTATCTTAAGAACATATCATCATAATTTTCAAAATACAAATCTCCTTTTCCTATGCATATCTTGACTAAGGAAAAGGAAGACAAGAACATAAGTTGTTTGTTTTCCAAAAATTCAACAAAGTGTATCCTAATTGTGATAAGGTAGACCCATGATCATGAAAGGTGTATTATTTGGTGGTCTATTTAAGCAAAACCCACCCCTACAACATTTTAATTTCGTCCAAGTGAGGAAGAGAGAGAAATAGAAGCAAGGTAGAGTGAGGAAAGGAGAGAAAGAGAGGAGAAGAAAGGAAGGAAGAAGAAGGAGAAGTTTAGAAGGCTAAGTACTCAAGGTAAGTTACCTTAATCTCCACTTGAATCCATTTTTCTTCTTCATCCTTGAGGTTCAAAAACTCACCCTCCTTCTCTTACCTAAGATGCTAGAAAAGCTAAGGGAATGGAGGAATCTTGCTACTTCTTTCAAGAGGAAACAAGAAAATCAATTCACTAAGTGAGCTAGGGAGATTCTTAGGTAAGTTTAACAACATTTCTTTTTGAAGAAAACTTTTGAAACTTATAATATTTATATGAGATTTTGATCTTAGAACTTTGATGATTGGTCATGGATGTTTCTATATCATGTTACATATTGATCTTGCATGTGATGTATGTTTGAATACTTAGACTGGTATAGAAAGTTCTGCATAGGTATGGCTATGGGTGGCAAAATTTTAAGCTTCTGTGTTTTAATTTCTGGAAATTATCTGTAGGGAATTAAAATAAATGGTTAACATAAGAATTAAAGATATATGTTTCACAGATTTTTAGCCACTGGAATCATTCAATTTGGAGTCCATACGAGGTAGATATGATCCGATTAGTTAACCAAGGTCAGAAAATGGTTCATCAGGGAAGAATATGTTAGGATAGCTTCTGTGTTTTAATTTCTGAGAATTATCTGTAGGGAAATAAAATAAATGGTTAACATAAGAATTAAAGATATATGTGTTATGGATTTTTAGCCACTAGAATCATTCAATTTGGAGTCCATATGAGCTAGATATGGTCCGATTAGTAAGCAAAGGTCAGAAAAAGATTCATCAGGGAAGAATATGTTAGGATAGCTTCTGTATTTTAATTTCTGGGAATTATCTGTAGGAAATTAAAATAAATGGTTAACATAAGAATTAAAGATATATGTGTCACGGATTTTAAACCACTAGAATCATTCAATTTGGAGTCCATATGAGGTAGAAATGGTCCGATTGGTAAGCGAAGGTCAGAAAATGATTAATCAGGGAAGAATCTGTTAGGACAGCTTCTGTTTTTGAATTTCTGGGACCATTCTGTAAGGAATTAAAATAACTTATTAACATACAAATTATAGATATATGTCTTACGGATTTTTATCAACTAGAATCACTTAATTTGGAGTTCATATGAGGTAGATATGATCTGATTAGTAAGCAGTGTTCAGAAAATGATTAATCAGGGAATAATCTGTTAGGAAAGTTTCAGTTTTTGAATTTCTGGGACCATTATGTAAGGAATTAAAATAACTTATTAACATAACAATTATATATATATGTCTTATGGATTTTTAACAACTGGAATCACTCAATTTGGAGTCCATATGAGGTAGATATGGTCCGATTAGTTAGCAAAGATCAGAAAATGGTTAATCAGGGAAGAATATGTTATGATAGCTTTTGTGTTTGAATTTCTGGGAACATTCTGTAGGGAATTAAAATATATGGTTAACATAACGATTATTGCTATATGTGTTACGGATTTTTACCCACTGGAATAACTTAATTTGGAATTCATATGAGGGAGATATGAACAGATTAGTAGGTAAAAGTCAGAACCTATCCGAGAAGAAATAATATGTACTTTGAGGGAGTAATATCACCTTGATTTCTTAATATTTCGCTAAACTATTCAACATAATTGTTTTAGATAATTGTTTTATCTTGAAATTGACACCAATATCACCTACATCAGAGTTCAATTGAGGGAGTTATGCTCTGATTAGTTAGAGAAGGTTAGATATGATGAAAACCTGCATCAAGAAAATAAAGAAATAAAATTAATATTTAAAAAAGAAGACGAATCTTATAAATGATTAGTATATGCCATTGTCATTGCCATTGTATGAACTTCTTACCATTTTAAGTGTAAAATTCTGACATGGAAATATTTTATAAAGTGATATTTGAAATGGTTATGTTCATGGTATGATTATCAATGATTTATGGTAATAGTTATATTTTGATGAACATACTTGTTATTGAAAAGCATATTTTAGACTATCATTGTGAAAAGAAAAGAAATGAGCACGGTCACATGGCAACCCGTGTGGTGCACCAATAGGGGATGCCCTACCAACGGTTATGATTATGATTATGAGAAAAGAAAGAGCAAGTGTGCCATGTCGGACGGAGCGAGAAAATCCCATATCGGAGAGTAGAGTATACTCACCCTGACCGGGGTAGCTTGAAATGAGAATAAGTTGATGGCCATCATATGATATTATGAAAATAGTTAATCTTGTCATATATATCATTACTGTATGATTCTTATGTGCATAGATATAATGCATTCATGTGACCAAAGATATTTTCTGTAATTTATACAGCTGAACATGACATGATGAACTATATTAATGGTAAATTATGATTTATTGTTGAACCTACTGGGATTTAATTCTCACTATATTTCTATATCATATTCAGAATAATAATTATGCAGATTTTCTCAATGACACTTATTATTTCCGTACGTTGGATCGAGGTGCCCTACCTTGGGCAACTACCCGTTATATCAGATGTATCTGTAGTAGATGTAACTGAGATTCTGGTGGAGGTGCCACCCGCACCAGTGTCCCCGGAAGTAGTCAACATAGATAATTAGAGCTAATATGTATCTTTGTACAAATGTTTGTAAAATAATGGTGTGTAGTTTGTAAAATAATGGTGTGTAGTTTGTAAAATAATGGTGTATATGGAAACTCAGTATTGTATCACTGTTAATAACAATTATGCTTGGTTAAAGTGATTATTATTACGAGTTAAGTGGTTAAAATTAAAGTAGTAATAACTTCATGGAATTTTACAAATATAAAAAAAATTTGTTACATTTACATAAATGGAGTTGTTACATCTTATGGCTGTTCTCCTTCTACTACTTTCTCCATGACGACCACTTATGCGAGCAGTCATACGCATTTCTTGAGGAGGTTTCCGAGTTTCCTCAGCAAACACAATCCTTATTTTGCAGCCACCAATAATAGTATGATTAATTGTTGCTACGATTCAATTGCATCATCAGCATATCGAAATTTCACAAATCCTAAGCCCCGAGTAGTAATTTTTAGGAAGATAAACATCCTTTAGTGGACCATATCGCTCAAATGGGACCCTAAGATCTTCAGGCCTAGCATCAAGGGGATGAATAAGAACAAGCAAGCTAGAAGAAGTGGGAGACCAGCGGTCTCTGTAAGACTTGCTGTTACGGTAGCGATTGCAAGGGTCATCGTCTTACCACTTGCGTCCACGAGGAAGGGTCCTACTTCGCTAAATAGGGCTGGAGCTTCTTTTGGGTTCTGGCCATTGTTAAAGATTCTTATCTTTATCTCTTCCACTGTATCAAGGAAACCCATAAAACCCTAATCCGAGGGCAATGTCGCGTTTTCGAAGAAGACTTCGAGAAGGTAAGTTAACAGACACAACAAACTCTTATGGATTTCGATGAGTATGAACGATAAATGATGAATTATTATGTTCTGGGTTAGCTACATCGAAAAACCAGGGATATCTCGCCTACTTTGTTTAGCTCAGGTGTTGATAATACTCAAGTTTTCGGGGTGAGTGATGATCTCAATAAATGGGTTTCACATTAATTTTACCTATTATACAATAATTATTAAATATAAAATAACTTATATTTATATTCTGATATTTTATATGTAATGAATTAAAATATTTATTAAATAGATAATATATTATTTAGTAAATTTTATTTTATAATATATTGATTAAAAATTAAAAATATTTTTTGTATTAAATTTTTTAATAAATTAATTATAGTTATTAAATTAATATTTTAACAAAAATAATAAAATAATTGAAGATAATAGATATGTGTAAAATGAATCAAAATTTTTGTAATTATTAAATTTTGTATGCAAATTTCACTACAAGAAAACCTTGATTGTATCACGACTAAAGTTATCGCTGAATATATTTAGTGATAGCTTTCAATTCTCACGCCATCAGTTGCTAAAGCCTTTTTGCAATGACTTTTGGTAGTCGTCACTGAAAGCTATGAAAAGCGTCACTAACACAATAAATTTTTTGCATAATACTTTCGTTTTGCTTATGTAAGGGATTTTAGTGATGAATTTGGTCATCACTAATTTTTTTTTTGGTGATGAACATAGAAAGTCGTCATTGAAGGTAAAATAAAAATACCATACAATGACAGCGAAAGTCGGGACAAAAGAACTCTTTAGTGACGACTTGTGATGGTCGTCACTGAAGTTTGCCGCTATAGTGATGACTTTTTTTATCACTAAAAACTGATTCAGTGACGACTTTTTGAATTCATCATGAAAACTATCTTACTTAAAGGGTTTTAGTGATGAATAAAGTCATCACTGAAACTTTTTTCAATGATGACTTTTTGAGATCGTCACGGAAAGTATTGAATAAGGAGAATTTCAGTGACAAATAAAGGCAACATTGAATCTCTTTTCAGTGATGACTTTTTGAGGTCTTCACAGAAAGTATCTAATATGGAGAGTTTCAGTGACAAATAAGTCGTCACTTAATTTATTTTCAGCAACGAATTTTTTGAGTCGTCACTAAATCCTCTCTATTAGTTTTTGTTTTATATTTATATTTACATTTGCACCAAAAATAGTAAAGCATAATGGAAAACAAATTAAGAAACAAAACAAGTAATAAAATGATATATATTGGGATAATTTCAACTATAACAAGTATTTGTTGGTAAACAATGACCAAATGTCAATTAACAAAAAATAGTACACATAAAAAATATTGACAAATTAAAATAATCAATTTGGTGATTCTCTTAAAAATACTGGTGCTGCATTAGTTGTAAAACTTGGTACAACATTGCTTGTTGAAGCTATTGAAATTTGTCCTTGTTTATAACACACAATAGTAAATTAATACTTGAAAGTAACGCATAATGGGTGCGAATTAAATAATAACAGTAATTATATATATATATATATATATATATATATATATATATATATATATATATATATGCAGTTCAGTTATTTCTAACATTTAAAATCAAATAAAATAAAGCATTGATGGTTGTTGTTTTTGAAGGATACTTATACACTATTGTAAGATTTACATTGTTGCCCAAAATTAAAGCATACTTGCCCCGGCTACAAATATAGGACGAAAACATTGGTTTATTTATAAAAGAAATCCTACTCTTTTGACCTTCCTACTTTTATATAAAAACAAAAAATAAAATCATCAATGAATCTAAGTTTAAGTGTCGTTATTATTGATGTGAATAATAATTAAAACACAGGTAGAATATAAATCATATCTCACTAATCCTAAGTTTAATAAAAGCTAGAAATTACAAACATATCCTAATATATTTCTATTCAAATGATGAATTCACATTACTATTAAAGTCTTATAATCTCTTATTTATACACAAATAATTAACTAACCAGTATACTAACTCAGTTTAACCTATATCTCTATAAGAAACCATTGCTTTCAAGGGTTATTATCCCAAAAATGATCAAACATTCAAAACACATTGGTTTTTGTTTTTCTGGGGTGTCCTCCTTCCAAATCATATCCATTCCTTTATCTAAACTAAATAATTACTGCTCCATTGATGCTAAAAATTTTGTGGTTCTCATTTTATGATCTCCATCCACTTGTAAAAGTTGAATGGTGAGTGCTAATAGAAGAAATAAACTTTTACTTGAAAAAATGCACAAACCAAATATGTTCTGTTGTTATCCCCTTTCCCAAGTACTGTTATCCCCTTTCCCAAGTACTATCATCCCCCAGTCCAATTTCACTAAATTAATGGCAGATCCACTCCCTCATAACCACAAAGTGACACCACCAATCCAATAGATAGATTTAAAAAATATAGAACATTAAGCAGGGTGAAGGAGCTGGTTGAAGCCAAAAACCTATTTAAAATGAAGGAAAATAATGAACATCAATCTTCGCAATTACTAAATGATAAAATAGTTTCATATTTTCAACATAAAATTTAGGTTCAATATGCTGGTAATACAAACCAACATGACATTTATGTACATGCAAACACCCATGGATGTAAAAAAGCACATGCACAAACACTTATAAACATAGTAATGGAAAAGGGGTAGGTTTTTTAGCATACAATTTCAATAACAATTTTCTAGAGAGAAGCAGAAAATGTATTATTGGTATGAACCTGAACAATAATCAATTATTGATGCATGACATACTAGCTGCTATTAAGAATTATAGCATTCAATTCATTAAGAAATACGTAGTTCAAAATAAAAATATTAATGGAATGAATGGTCTAACCCTTAAGTTTTAAGAATGGAATTAATGGTCTAACCCTTAAATTTTAAGTTTTACAAGCAAGCCTTTATTTTAGTCAGGTTCACAATAAATGAAGCCAAAACAGCCTAAGTAAAGAGTCATTTCAAGGTTCGAAACTTGCAAGTGGAACATCATTACTTAAAGAGTAACATTCCCATAAGTTTCTTTTTATTTTTTTAGTTTACACCTAAAAGAATGGGAAATAAATATCAGCATCAACAAGTTTTTCAAGAGCTTTGGTATATGGCAATGTTAATCATTTACAACAACTAAAATAAAAGCTACTTGTAAATGCAAATATAATAAAGGCTGCTTGTAAATGCAAATTTGCAAGACTCCTTAATGCCTTATGTTGTTTTTGTTTAGATGTTCTCTTTTTGGTTCTTTTTGTGTTTAGTTTTGGAGATTTGTTCTCCTATTGATAACCCAAAAAGTAGTCTACATAAAAATAGCTATAATTTCCTGCTTGCAATTCCACATGATGTTATCTTATACCTGAAAAGGTCAAGCATTTTTTATCTACCTAAAGATTAATAAAATAGTATAAGCATAGAAAATTATCTTAAAATGCGAATGGATGATGAGGATTTAGGATGGACACGTAGGAAAGGACTAATGGTTACCTTATCCGCCTACCTTACTCCTTTACCTTTCTAGCAAACTCTAACACAAAACCAAATAGAAATGAAGAGAAGCAATACCTCAACCATTTAAAAACTTATAGATTGGATAGGAAAAAATCAATTATTATATGCTATACAATAGCCATTCTTATATTCTCACTTTATAGGTTGTAAATGATTAAAATCTTATTTTGACAGATTTATTCATCAATTGTTGTGATCAATATAAAAGCACGAAAATATGGAATTACCTGCTGGAGAGATGTGATTAAAGAGGTCATCTGTGCTTGTAACCTCTTCAAATTGTGCTTGCAACGTTGCGTGCATCCTTTCTTCTCGTAATTTTATCTCTTCATGCATTTCCCCATGTAGCTTTGTAGCAACTTTTGAGCTATTTTTCTCTTTTTCTCTTAAAAATGTTAAGGAATGATTTGGATAGAGATTCTCTTAGAAGGAGATCTAGTTTCGTATCCTTTGCCGCGAACATATCCCGTCCTTTGGCCTAAAACTTGTGTCAAGAACTCTTTGTTTCTCAAACCAGGAGCATCTTCTTGTAACTTCTTTACTACAATCTCTTGTAGTTAGACCTATATTTAGATTGAATATGCATCCAGAATAAGAACAACAATATAAATTAGAATTTATAAAAGTTAATAAAATTAAAGTATACATGAACTTTGTGTGACTTTGTATCTGACCATATTAACTCTCCGTCTCTAGTCTTACTGTTCTATTTTCCATATCTTATCAATCGATGCCTTTTCTCCAGTTTCAAGATTTATCTATGAAAAAACATCATGAATATTGAATAGTAGAATGAGAACATTCACGGTAAAAATATGTATAACAATAGGTAATTTTAAAATGTCACCATTGATTCCTTAACTTTGGCAAACAACTGTGAGCCACACACATATTTTGTTGTCAGCTTGGCCTTGTTTTGTGTGTTTGTTAAACTTTTGCTCTACAATGAACTCCATAGCCAATGTCCAAAACATAATTTATATCAAAACACTAAGTAAGCTATTGCATAATACCTTAAAGTCATATGAGCCAAAATAACTAACCAAGTACTTCCATTTGTCGTTATTGACTGTTGGAGATGTGTGTGTTAATCTTTCTTCATCACTATTGTACCTAGTGTAGAAGCTGTGCAAGAGACTTCTCCAGGTGTAGTGGCATTGATGAATGCATCAAATTGTCATTCCATACTTGCATCAACCTCAAATTTTTTCTACAATAATGAACCTAGATATGTTAAATTCAAAAAATGAATACGCATATATAAGTATGATTATGGTAGTTATAACCTTCACTTTCAACAAGATCTAGTTCTCCACATTGTTCTGAAATTTTAGTTCAATCCCTCTCTTTCAAGGGACAAGTGCATTGTATGATGTGTCCAATGTAGTTGACAAGCTCTCTTGATCTGTCTGGCACATCTCAAAGGATATTGTCGGGGATCTCAATTTAGAGTTTTTGACCATTTTTCGTCTATGATATACTAAAATACATTTATATGATCTCCTAACATTCTTAGCTATGCTACAAGAAGCTATGAATCACATGACAATAGGGTACTAATCACATAGTAAACTTCAATTAACTAGTGTAAAGTTTTAAATTTGATTACTTGCACTACTAATTAGATGCTGAGAAGTTAGTGTAGAAGGTTATGCCTAGCTGTCTTCATGGTGTGGTTGCATACATAATTATGGAGTCCCTACATTAGGAGTGTAGCCTATGCAATACCTTTAGAGCCACAAAATTCTTGTCCACCTCTTCCTTTTCCTGCCATCTTTAAATCAACCTATTGCAACTTATAGATTCAGTGATAAAATGAAAGGAATCTAATACAAAAATTGATGTGGAATGGAAATATTACTTTGGATAATTAATTTAAGCAACAAAAACAAAGAACAATTACAACTCAAGTACCACCTAAGTGAATATTACAACAATAATGTACACAATAATCAAGCAATATATACACATTTTACATTCTATGGCATTTCACGTAGAGTCTTCAAATAAAATTTTTCTTTCATCACTTTTTTCATACATAGTCTTGTCTTCTTCCTCATCATTGATAAAATCAACTTTTCTAACACTTCTACTTGACTCTGATGACTAACACTTTGAGTTTGAACATCATCCCTACATAATATCACTGTAGTGTCATATTGGTTTTCACTATGAATGAACTCATTATGTTCAACCTCATCCTGTTAGTATGCATCTTTAGCACATAATGAATCTCCTTCATCATCTCTATGGGTCATGCTGAAAAGGTTATAGAGATTTTCTTTCACACAATGAGCCATTCTTTATCAACAATATCATCAATACTTGTTTCGCTTGTGATACCATAACAAATGGCTCATTCATATTTAATGAAGAATGAGTATTCACACTTGTGTATCCATATTTTTCGACTTTATATTCTCTTTCCAAATGAGCAAAGTCTTACCAGTGACACTTGAAGAGGTATATTTTCCTATCCCCTATATAAGACAACTCATAATTGTCTTTGAGAATGACATAATATTCCTTATCAGGATCTAAATAATCTCATTTCACAAGAACCCCACATTTTTAAAGGATGCCCAATATCCTCCCTAGTTTGAACTCGCTTCAATAGTTCTTGTGCCTTTAATTTTATTAACAGGTTGGAAACTAATTCCAAGAATAATGATCAAAATGAATAGAAATTTCCAAAAGGAATAGCTTTTGCTACTCCTGTTGGACCATATGGTTGCACATAAACCAACACGTGTTCCAAAACTCTCATTTCAATCCCACCATGGCAAAATCCTTCAGTTTTGTTCGAAACAACTAAGGTTTAGTTGCATCTTTAACCAGCAAAGTACATTCCTAAGATTTTTATAGATTTGGGCCATTATAATTAACCTTAATTTATTCCATTTCAATCAATCAATAAAAAATCAAACAAAAGAATAAAATGGAATCATAATTGTACCCTTATAACATTGGAACCAAAATCATCACTACATTTCAATTCTACTTCATCAACATTTCTATTTCAAGATATCAATGACGCATACCTAGCCAAGTAGATGCACTCTGCAAATAGAATATTTCCATGTTCACCATAAAACCGTAATTAGGCAATCTAATATCATTTCTTCTTGTTGGCTGCTCCACCAACCCTGCGTAATTGAAAAAACAACATAATATAACAGTTCCTTTTCTTTACTTAAAGACAATGGAGTTGGCCAAAAAGAGAAAGAAAAAGCAAAGTAAGAGAACCTTTCAATCTTGGTAAATAGAACACAATGTTGAGGGGTTATGTACCTATCGTTGAATTACATCCCAACATAGAAGTTCCCTGAACACATTAAGAAAAAACCCCTCAATCTTCACCCAGCAAAGAAGCTTCCCAAACACAGCCAAAAAAACTTCTCAATCTTCAGAAATTTGGTCTTATGTTCTTAATGTATTTATGGAAGCCAAAACTTATAAAATCAGCTCAATTCCAAAAGAAAACTTTCAAAAGCATCATTTCCAAACTCAATCAAAAGCAAATAGCAAAAACAAGAGGAAGTAGATTGGAAAGTTACGGTATTTAATATTTGATGATGCTATAATAAACTGGACAGTAATGTTCTTCATAATGGCCACCCATACAGTTGTTCACAATGCAGTTGATTCTTTGAGGGCGGAAATCGCGACGGGTTGGTGCTAGGTTTCTCTCACCAGTGGAAAAATGACATCAAGCGTGGGGTTTTCTTATAGGTTGGTTCTCTCACAAGCAAAAAAAGTGACAGTGGGACAAAGAGAAGTAAAAAGCGGTCTTCTTTTTTCGCAAGCAAAAAATTATTGGGCTTCCTTTTTTAGTTTTTTTGTTTCTCTTTAACTTTTAGTGACAACCTAGTTGTCACTGAAAAGTATCTTTTAGTGACCACATAAAAGGTCATTACTGAAACTCCCCTTTTAGTGATAACTACATAAAAACATGGCATGTTTTTGTGACAACCCTTAAAAGTTGTCACTGAAAATTACAAAAACTTGACCTTTTAGTGACCACTTATAGAAGTCATCATAGAAAAAGCGTCACTGAAGATCATTTTTCTTGTAGTGAAACAAATTATAACTAATCAATGATTTATTTTTTTAAGAAAATAATAATAATTAAATAATTTTTTTATTTAACAAAAAAAAATTTGAAACATTTTATATGGCTTTAAAAATTAAGCATATTCATATTTGTAAAGATTTGAATTTTTAAGATCATTCTATAATATTCATATTGAAAGTATTTAATATGATGAATATAATATTTTTCTGTATTTAATAATTATTGTGTAATTACTAGGGTTCATGGTGAACTCAAGTTCATAAGATCATTACTCTTTTGTGTTTGCTATAAGATTCTCGCATAAAAATGTAACCTATAAATATTTATTTGGTTTATATAATTACTTACTTGGTCCATAGTTTTAGCCAATTTGTATACAAGTCTTTATAGTTTAAAAGTTTAGAATTAGATCCTTATAGTATCAATTTTTTAATTATGTACCTATCATTATAATGTCTTCAAAAATTTGTTAATTGATGCTAAATTAACAGAATATGTACAACTTGTATGTGGTATTTAATGGTTGGTATACTAACATGTAAGCAAATGTTGTGCCATATATGCAAATAGTAGACTAATGATAAAGACTTGATTAAAAAATAGAAACTATAAAGATCAAATTCCAAATATTACAAGAAAATAGACTCTCAATGGCAACTTTTGTTGCCACTGAAAGGCTAAAAGTCGTCATTAAATTTTTTTGGTGGCTACTTTAAATCACCATAAGGTTTTTGCTTATACCTTTGTCATTGAAGGTTTTCAATGGAAACTTTTTGAGTCACCACAAAAGGTCAACTTTCAATGACGTCGCCATCGAAAGAGTGGCCAGCAAATGTTGTATACATGCATAGTTGGCATTAAATGTCAATTTTTAGTGGCGACATTAATAGATTGCCATTGAATTTTCATTTTTTAAGGGTGACAAAATGTCATCACTAAATGTTGCCATCACTAAAATGGGATTCAATGGCAATAGGTTGCCACTGAATCCCTTTTTTTTTCTTTTCAATATACATTTGATATTACTATTCATAAAACAATTTTATATGATGAAAAACTAAAAGAAATAAACAAATTGATAAAATATTATATCATTACATAATTTCAATTACAACAAACTTTCGCAGCTAGTTAAGTACAATGTTTGTTACAAATGAAGTTAGTTAAAAACAATATACATAATGGAATATTCATGAAAAAACAATTAAGTAGGTGATTTTCTTGGAGAACTTCTTGTAATATTACTTGGTGTAATATTATCCATGGCATTAGCTGAAAAGATTTTCAGAATTTGTACCTAATCAATTACAATAATAATGAATGACCAAATTATATATAATATTATAAGAAGAAAATAACAACAATAATCTTCATCTACCAAATTCATTCGAAGAAAATTCACTACAAAAGAAAATTTAAACACAAATGACTTGAAACTCTCAAGTTATTTTTCTTTGTATTTTAACTAGTAATCAAAAGTCTCCTCGCTTCTTATAAAAAGGGGTTCCAAACTTCCAATTAATAATCTGGAATAGTTTTGTTGGAGCTTCTCACATTGGAGATTGGATTAGAAGGAATATAAGAGATAAGAAATCTTTAGAAGAAACACGAGCCTAGCATAGGAACTGCAACCATGTTCTAGAAGAGATGTGTTTAATTCTTAGAACCTCACTTCTTTACACTACCAAGCTCCATTAAGGACAGACATTACAAGCATTATTGATCGTAAAAGAAAACATTGATCCATTTTTGCTAAAGTGATGCTGCGCAACCAACTATGGTATTGAGCATCACACTTACAAGTTTGTTATGTTAACGCTTATGTTACAACATATATGCATACTTGCACTACTTAGAAACGTTGAGAATTCTAGTATTTAGCTAGTTCTACTTGAGTGTCTTGATCATTTTCTTGTGGCCGTATATATATATTTGGGGTCACTTCATTAGGTTTTTCACTTGTCACACCTTTAGCCCCATTAATGGGAAAGGTTCAGATAGACATTTCCAATTCAAGGAAGTTGTGGGATAATCAAGCTAGCTCAGCATCACTAGACTAAGTTATGCATCTGTAGTAGTGTATTATAGCTCAAATTATTAGTTAGTCTATTGTATTACGGTTGTATAGTAAGTTAGATAGGTTGGTCACGTGATACCATATGTTAACCTAGTTAGAGTGACTAGTCAAAGTGGTAGATAAGACACCATTGTATATATTGTACTATTGCTTTTGAAAGTAATACAACTTAGTCTTCTTCTTTCAGAGTTTTAGAGCATTGGTTTTCTTTTCATTATTCTCTCTATTCATGTTCATATATTGTGATAAAATCAATTTATAGTATTAGATCTTCAAGACTCTCGGTGATAGAGCAACACACTCAAAATGCAGTAGCTATGAATCAAAAGCAAAATTTCATTGCCTTTTCTCACAAAATTTTGGTGAAGTTGAATGAGAATAATTTTCTCTTGTGGAAGCAGCAAGTGCTAACTATAATTTATGGTCGCGATATGGAAAATTCATCTCTAGAGCTCAATTTATATCTCTGAAATATAAGAATTTTGGTGATGAAGAATTGGTTGAGTAAGCGATGAGTATACTGACTAGAAGAAGCAAGATCGGCTTCTTCTATGCTAGATTATGTCATCAATGACAGAAAATATGTTGACACACGTAGCATGATGCAATTACACCTATTAAGTGTGGGAATGTTTGTAATATTTCTATACATCTCAAACTTAAGCTAAGGTACAACAACTGAAGTTGATAAAGAAGGAAAAAAATGCAGATGAATGACTTTTTGCTAACGATCAAAATACTGTAGATGCTCTGGCAGCCATTGGATTTCCTCTTTTGACAAATGATCATCTAGATGCAATATTTGAAAGATTATCTTTGGATTATAATCGTTTCATCACTTACATATCTACACAGCTAAATTCGTATATTATAAGTAATAAAGAATCACTTTTGTTGGCTCAGGAATTTAGGATTGAAAGGTATCTTAAGTCAGTGGAAAAAATCTCCATAAATGTAGCACATAATCAAAAATTTCTTGGTGGCAGAGGTGCAAATTATGGTTTATTTACTAATTTTCACAGTAATTAGTCATTTAATGGCTCAAATAATCAAGGTTTTCGAGGAAGAGGATATCAAGGAAGAAATCAAGGAGGTAGAGATAGATTTAATCTTGGAAAATCACAAATAATTTATCAACTGTGCAATAATGCTGGACATTATGTTTGGAACTTTATAGGTTTGATAACTCTTTCCAAGGATTTAGTAATAAAAAAATTTTAAATGCACAGAAATAAAACAGAATATATAGAATGTATTTTTAGTCAAAGACAAACAAATACAAATTTAGAAATAAAACTTGAAGACCATATTTTAAAATAAGTTACAAGCTTTAAATATCTTAGGTCCATTATACAAAATGACGGCGAAGTAAAGGAGGACATAAACCATAGGATTCAAGCGAGATGGATGAAATGGAGGGAGGCTTTGAGTGTCATTTGTGATAGAAAAGTGTTGCTCAAATTTAAAGGAAAATTCTACTGTACAACTATAAAACCTGCTATATTATATGGTACTAAATGCAGTGCGGTTAAAAGATAACATAAAGATAAACTCAATGTTGCAAAGATGAAAATGTTGCATTGGATGTCTTGACACACTAGAAGAGATATGATTATAAATGAGTGCATTAGAGAGAAATTTGGGGTAACATCTATTGTGGAGTAGATGGTGGAATCTTGCTTAAGGTAGTTTAGTCATATGGGAAGAAGACTTGAAAAAGCCCTTTTGAGAATATTAGATCAGATGGAGAATAGTCTAATAATTAGAGGTAGGAGGAGACCAAAGAAAATAATAGGTGAAGATATTAAGAATAATTTAAAAGTTAATAATCTATTTATTGATCTCATTCATAATAGACCACTGTGGCGTCGTTTGATCCATGTAGCTGACCCCATATAGTGGAAAAAGACTTAATTGTTATTGTTGTTTGCATAGAATCATACATTAATTCAGTCCTCAAGGCCAGGCTATAGCCATGCTTGCAACACTAGAAATCATTGAGGATGATAGTTGGTGATTCTGAAGCTTTAAATCATGTAACTCCAAATTCTCACAACTTAATGCATAAGGATGAATATCATGATCCAGAACAAGTTCAAGTGGCTAATAAAGTAAGTTTATTGATCAAACATATAGGGCCTTCTAAGTTTGAGTCTTCAAATCTTAGTTCACATCTTTATCTTACGAATTTAGTGCATGTCCTTTCAATCACAAAAAATCTTTTGAGTGAAAGCCGGTTTGAATTCCACCCCCACTCTTGCAATGTTAAGCCTAAAGATACAAGGAAGACACTTTTGGAAGGGAGGATTAAGCAAGGCTTGTATGGTTGCTAAGACTTTCAGCTAGCACATCTCAAGAAATCTTCAAGCTCTTACTGTTAAAGTAAAAAAAAATCTTGTAATGAGGCATGCAAAAATGCCATTGTTGTACAAAATACTGAGTTGTTACCTTCAATTTCCATTTGGCATAAGAGACTTGGTTATCCATCAAACCAAGTTGTAAAGTCAGTTTTAAAGTCTTGTAACCTTGATGCTAGTAACAAAGAATTGCAATTCTGCTCAGCTTATTGTTTGGGAAATAAGTCAAATAACTACAAAACCCCCATTTATTCTTCAACGACAATATATTATGAGCCTTTTCAACTTGTTTACACATACTTGTGGGATTTGGCACCTACATAGTCTACTGAGGGCCATTCATACTATATTGCATTTATATATGCTTATACCAAAAACACATGGATTTCAATACTCAAAGTTAAAAAAAATACTCTTAAAAAGCTTTTTCTCAATTTTAAAGCTAAGGCAAAGTCGTAATTTAGCTATAAAATCAAGTGTTTACAATCAGATAATAGGGGTGAGTTTTGATCATTTACTCCTATGCTGACAAAAATAGGGATCATGCACAAATTTTGCTGCCCATATATGCATGAACATAATGGAACAGTGGAAAGAAAGAACATGCTTGTCATAGAGGTAGGCCTAACTCTGCTTGCTAATGTTACACTCACTTTAAGATTTTGGAATGAGGCATTTAGTAATGCTTTGTACTTAATCAATTGGCTGCCAACACAAGTATTAAATGGTAAAACTTCTTATGAAATGCTATATTCTGTGAAGCCAGATGATTTTAATCTTAAAGTCTTTGGCTCTACCTATTTTCCCTTGCTGAGGCTCTATATGCAACATAAGTTTTAATTGCAGTCAAAAGAGTGTATTTTTCTGGGGGATAGATTATTACATTAAGGATTTAAATGTATGGACTGAAGGGGCAGAGTATACATTTGTAAAGATGATATTTTTAATGAAAGCAGATTCCTTTTCTAGGATTTTGTAACAACAAAACTTCCTAAATACAGTTCTAGTTTAGTGTCAGCATATCCTCTAAAGTTGATATCTAAATTAGTTACTCCCATCACTTTTACAACTAATTCTACTTCTCTACCCATGACATTTGTTGATAATCATACTATTGGTTTTAGTATTGAAGCTGATACAAACAACAACAATTCCATTTTGCCAGAAACAACCCTCTCTTCTCCAACACCTACAACTATTAAGACGTCACTTATACCTTCTCATCCTATGATAAGTAGATGTAAAGTAGGAGTTTTCAAACCTAAGAAGATGCTAATCCAAGAATAGCCACAAAATGTGACATAAGCATTGTCTACACCCAAATTGAATTTTGCCAAGGTAAATGAATACTCTACTTTACTAAGAAATGATACTTAGGAATTAGTTTTGGAAACCCATTGGCTGTAAATGGGTCTATAGGGTGAAGAAAAATGCATATGGATCATTGAAAAAATATAAAGCACAGCTGGTTGCCAAATGATTTCATTAGCAAGAAGGTTTTGATTACTTTGAGACATTCAACCCCGTGGTCAAGACTCCCATAATTCAAGTAATACTTACTCTTGCTTTAGCCCGTAATTGGAAGGTCCACCAATTAGATATCAATAATGTATTCCTTAATGGAGTTTTGCAAGAGAAGGTGTATATGTAACAACTTCCTGGCTTTGAACCTCCCAACAAGGCATTAGTTTGTAAATTGAAGAAATAAATTTATGGCCTAAAGTAGGCTCCTGGAACTCGGTTTGATAAGCTAACCTATACTCTTCATAAATTGGGCTTTGTATCTAGTAGATATGATTACTCCCTATTCATTAGAATTTCATCTACTCATACTTCTTATGTTTTAGTTTATGTTGATGATATACTGGTTAAAAGTAACTCTTCTTCACATATTACTAATGTTAATGTTGATCTTAGTAAAGATTTTGCACTAAAGGATCTCGGACCAATGCATTATTTTCTTGGGGTTGAGATCAAGCATTTTAGGGATAGTTCTTTGCATTTAACTCAAGATCAATGGCTCATGTATGTTTATAGGAAGAAATTTAATCATCTAGTCTTCAAAGAAGCAAGGAGTCATTTCTTGGTCAAGTATCGAAGTTTTGCCAAAATGATTGCTGATATTATGTGGCTAAATTCATTGTTAAAGGAATTATAAGTACTCTTGCCTATTATTTCTACAATCATGTGTGACAATCTCAGCACTGTTCACATGATTGCTGATCCCATACTTTATGCCAAGACAAAGCATAGAGAATCACAAGTCATGCTGATCAACTTTTAGTTTCTAGAGTTAGCTTGTTGCTTTTTTGTTGTCTTTGTGGAGTTGAATGTTACTGTTGAATGCTCTTGATTTAGATATATTGTATTTTGCGTTTTTAAGCTAAAATCTTTTGCTGGTTGAAAATAATGTCTTTGTCTTATGATGATTTTTTGGTTTACTTGGAACAATATTTAGATTTTATAGGTCTTGTTCAATGGGGTATTGGAGAATGCTTGCAATGAGCAACGAGCAAGGTTTGATTGACATTCTTGTTTCTGGAAGTACAACAAAAGCCATAACCTTTCTTATAGCATCTTTAAATTCATCGTTTTCACTCAGACTTAGATCTTCTCAATTATCTCTTAGTAGTGAGAATATTATTAACAAAACTAAAATTATTACTTGCAAACTAAGATTATTACTTATGCTCTAAAACTGAATTTCTTGGCAGAAACCACACATGAAAGATGCTAGTGGCTGGTTATCTAATGATAATTATTTTCAATGTCCTGTTCAGTGCATCCATACAGGAAAAATAAGCAGGTTTCACCCTAAATATAAAATTAGGATCGGGGGCATCAACAATCACTATAAGGTACAAAATGAGTGCTTACCAAGTTTTGAGAGATACATTTTATAGTCAATACAGCTCGAAATACAAAAAAAATCTGAGCCTCAAAGGTAAGCATAGATGAAGAGAACGAGATGGATGAGCTGAATACGGGATTAGGAAGCTGACGGATGAATATGTCAAAGAAAACAATAGATTCCATCAACTTAGTCAAATATTTCAACCATAGACAGTTGGGCATTATAAAGAGGTCATTAAAGAATGAGACAAGAAATTGGACAATCAGGTCCAATATTCAAACACAGATATATCCAACCTTGACCAAGATATTAGAAGGGCATCTAATCGATTAGTAAATCTACCTCAAAATCAAGTCAAATCAATAAATATATTTGCTGACTAAATTCAACTAAAAAATTTATCACCGCCAAACTCAATATGGCACAAAAAGCCAAAGAATCATCGTTGACTAAGTTGAGAATTCCAGTTTCTAGGCCATCTCAGGAGTACCGTGACAGTCTAAGCACAGTCTTATTTGTAGCCAATCTAATTTCACATAATAGAACAAAGAACATAGAGTTGGATTTGTACTTTGTCAAGGAGAAAGGGAACAAGAAGGAAATTGAAGTGTATCTATCACGTATCATAGTGTGAGGAGACAACTGATATTTTTACCAAGGCACTTGCAACTTAAATCTTAATTTTGTAATCTCAGGTACAAACTAAGACTATAAAACCTATCTGCCCTAAGTTTGTATGGCCATAAAAGTAGTCACTAAGCTAAGTTTATGCACTATAACTGGGGAATTATGCAGGCTGAGTTCACGTAACTCAGTTTAAACGAGGGAGGTTCAAATTATCCACTTTTTAAGATGTGGTTGGGATATTTGTGTTGTTTCCCCCTAATTATTGTATTTGTTTGGGCAAGCCTGGATTCTTTGCAGACGACTAGTTTGTGAGAGAGTATTATTACCCTCGGAGAAATAGGTGCTTAAATCTTGCAAGAATGGAGAATTTGTAAGTCATATAACGGTGATGTGCTGATAGCCTTTTAATATATATTTTGCTCACTAAGCCCTCACGACTCACTCCAATTATTATCATTTTCCAACTACAAGACAACCCAGCCAACTCGCACTTGAACCCCTGGCTTGCCAACGACACCATCAGGCAAGCAACCCTGATTACAGGTGGATGTAAATTTGTAGTCACATAGGAATGTGTCAGTGCTAGACCCATCTAACTTATCGTGTTTATGTTTTAATTGTTTTGAAAGAGCTGAGCTCGAATGTTTATGTTTTGTAGAGCTCAGCTCTTGCTTGGTTACTCTGATTTTGAACAATTTTTGTAATCATATGTTTTCAGTAAATTTAGTAAGGTTTATTTAAATATTTGGATGTTTGGGTTTGAAAGTTTTCATTTAAGTACGATCGATGTTTTTGTAATAGTCTAAGGCTTATAGGGTCAATGTTCTGCTTTGTCCTGTGCTGATCACATGTACGAATTAGATGATGACAAAGGTCCAAACAAATAATTAATTACATTGTAATCCCAAATTAAAAACCCTAACTTTAAAATTAAATAAAACAAGTGAAAAAACCTGCATAGTAGTAATGCTTCTTACATGATTGAGTAGAGTTTATTTATTTATTTTTTAAAGGTGAATGTAATGATAATCGATCTTTAATAATTCTAAACTTAAACTTTAAGAAGTAAGCCTTATAACATTTAGAAAAAAATTATATTTATCTCTCTTGAAATTTATGACAATTATATTCATATTTTTTCCAAATATTTTTGGTACAAACATTTCTTCTAATTTTAATTTATATAAAAATCTTTTCTTTATTTATAAAATTGTTAATGAACTTTATATTTTATGAATTTTTTCTCTTAAAAATTTATAAATAGTCTAAGTCAATACAATACAAATCAAGATCAAAGTATTGCTTATAAGAACTTGAAATAAGAGATGTTAGTATACTTTTTTCTTAAATAAAAAAAAAAAAAAAAAAAAAAAAAAAAAAAAATCTAACTTGAGAAAGCGTATAATTTTTGTAGTCCTCCAAAAAACCTCTAGCATGTATTGTTAAGATGCAAGAGTGTGCAGATAAGATTGCTTTATGAGATTTTTTGCATACTGTTTTTGAACCAGGGCTGGACCATCCAGTTCAACCACTAAACCCAAATAGGACAGGGTAAATATTTGTTGAATGTCGAGGATCTCATATTTACAGAGATGTCGATGCAATTCCTTAGTTTTGCTGGCCGATGTAGGACTCTCACATCTTTACAAAAGGTACTAATTAAGCACTCTGAGTGGAAAACACAAAAGTTGACAGAGGACCAATTTTTTGTTTTGTCTTTCTTCCACCAGCGAACTTGAGAGAAGAAACAGAGGGAGAGTGATATTGGGATTTCTTCACGAGTGAGCAATCAAGGGTCAAGTTTTAAGAAAGGGAGAAGAAGAAACAAGCTCGCGGGGGTGGGGCATTCTGCTGGCCTGAAAACATAAGGAAAAAGGAAAGCGAAAGCGAAACGCGGAGGGCTTCTTCTTCAGAAGCTTCAAGGAACAGGGAAGAAATGCGAAACAGGGGGGAAAAATGGAAATGAGATAGAGGGATACCTCACCAAGCTGCATCTTCTATCTAAACAGCAATCTCAAGTAGGATATCAATGGTTAGTAAACAGTACTGAAGTAAATTTTTTTAACATTAGAAAAATAAAAAAAATTGGATAAACTTGTGAACGAAGAATGTATGGAAATTATATCATATTAATTTTTTAATAATAATATTCAAAAATATCAATTTAAATATTTATTAAACTACATAATTTTTTTTTCTAAATATGCTATACACATAATATAAAGGTGTCTATATTAGTGATCTGAAAGTTAAACCAATGAATTAATGCACAGTTTTCTGATGGGTTCAACATGCAATCCAATTTTGAAAACTATGGTTTAACGACTCTGTTACATTATTTGATTAGTTTCTCTAAAAGTGCACAAACTAGCTATTGAGAAGGATTTTTCTTTTTCTTTTTCTTTTTTGGTTTATTTTGTTCACATTTATTATTATTTTTAAAATAATTCTTCCAGTGGAGTGTGGAATTGTGTTAACAACTGCTATAATTACCTTAAAAATGAAATTTTGATAACTGTTAAATCATTTTCACCTTTTCAAAAAAAGAATGTTAAGCATTAATTTATGTAGATAGTATGAGATTGTGGCTGTTTATTAAAAAAAAAAAAACATATATGGCATCAGTTTTAGCAGGCGCTAAAAATCTTTTTTTTTTTAATTTAAAAAACAATATATGTTATACTAATGGGTAGAAAAAATGGTATAAATACAAAATATCGGAAATACAATTAACAGCAGTATTTCTGAACCCCTTCTAAAATACTCAAACTATTATTAAAGCAAACAAATTAATAGGCAAATCCCCCCTTTGAATTGCAAAGTGATGCTGGGCTTACTAAATTTAAACTATCTAGCAGGTTACCTTGCTAAGTGTTTTTTTTTTTCTTTTTTACCAATACGCTTCCAAGTCTATATCTGAGCAAAGAAACAGTTCACAGCTAATATGACACAGAAATTTAATTTACTTGTCAGTTTATTATATAATGATAAAATTAAGAGAGTATATTTTCTGCAATTGTTATTATTAAATTATTTGAATAGTATAGAAATCTAAATTATTAAAATTTTAACTAATTTTTAAAGTGTATAGTGCAGTTTAGAGAATTTTATTCTCTTATGTAAATATAAGTAAAAGAAAAAAGAAAAAGAGCTGATGAATTTGTATGTCTCCAGATCGTACAAAGCAATTAATGGGTGTATATATGGTTGATCGAAGAATTAATTAAGAATGATGGCAGGCATTAATTAAACAAGAAAAAAATAGTCGGCAGGGGCCGGGGAAGCCACGTATTCCCACCCATATATTAAACAAGAATTAAATAGTCGATAGTTGGGAATCCACATATTAAATTTATGATTACGATTTACAACTACTAAATTCTCTTATTGTATAATCTATTTTTTTACTAATTTAGTTAATAAATGCATAATTTTTTTTAAATAAAAATTAATTATTTCACAATCATATAGAACTAATTTTAAGTGTATAATTAATAATATGTCCTATGATTTTTGGGTCGTTCTTACTTTATTATTATGTGGTTTAATTAAAAGTTGATATTCTATTAGTTTAAGATTTGTTACATTAGCACAGTTATTTTTTACTTTAATTTCATCAATGATACCAAATAAAAATCTGAAATCCCAACAGATTTTGTCAAATATTTTGCAATCTCAAAAAATATTTTGAATTGAAAAATCAAAAAATATTAGATTGAATGTTTAAAGAATAATTTGATGATGAAGTAAAAAGTTTCAAAGTATGAAGCTCAACTGGGAAGAGAGGGATTTCTCCAGTTGGATTGTAGGTTTGAGGCATTCACACTGTTCATAAATGCTTCATTAATGCATAAGTTAACTACTCAAACTGGTTCAATTATTAGAATTCTGTTATGATCATCATCTTCTTCCATGACCCAAGATTAACGATAATTACAAATTATTTTATGATTGCAGAAAAATGGATGTTGTATTTAGATGAATAATGATGAGTAGATACTAGCGGACATGGTGATAAATTGTATGATGGCAGCAATGGTGAGTTAATTGGTGACTCATTCCTATGAAGCTTAAGAGAAGTTCATTTATAATGTTGGTTCTTCCTTAAGAAATCCTTTTAGAATTACTTTTCTTCATGCCATCTTGGACCAACAAAAGTGGAAAGCCAATGATCATCTCGAAGGGAACATTATTGACAAGTTTGGGGAGTTTCCGTAGATATTTGATGATCCGATAGGTGCTACAACTAAAGGTAAGCTAAACTTGAAACCTCCTAATATGCCTGTCTAATTCGCGAAGTGCTTTATATAAACTAATTAATACTTTTTGCAAGGTTTTATATTTGGTGAACAAAGTGTTTCATATATAAACATGAAGCCGCATAACATGTCCATCCAATTCTTATAGTGCTTTATATATACTAATTAATCTTTTTGAAGGTTCAATATTTGGTGAACAGAGTGTTTTGCAAGATCTGCCAATATTGTTATATTGTCAATCACAAAAAAATAAAGATTGTGACAGAGGACTTGCTAATCATTCATTATTTATTGAAGCTTATGTTATTTATTTACTTTCCTAAAATGTCAAGATCTGCCAATATTGAATGTTTACTTGTGATACCATTTTAGAGCTCCAAGAGGATCGCACAATCGAATAGTAGGAAGTGTACAACAATAACTTGTCACTTCGTACTTCAAAAATGCTCGTAGAAGGAATAGAAATTTTTCCTTTTCTTACCAATCATGCTTGATGACGTAAATCACACCGTGTGATACACAGACTTATTAGGTTATCAAAATTAATGAATATCATCTACCTCCTTCTTATGGGCAGGCAATAAAATGAATACTGTTTCCACCATTATAAATGCCTTGGGAGAATCCAATAATTCTCACCACAAAGAAACAAGTTTGTTTGTTCACAATGGAGTTGGAAAGTATACAACGCTATTTCCATGGAAAGACCATTTTAGTCTCTGGTGCAACAGGCTTCTTAGCAAAAGGTTCATTTAATTACATTCCATTCCATCTTTAAATTTCAAATAATTTGTGCTAGATATCACTCGCGGGATGTTTTGCCTTTGTAGTTTTTGTGGAGAAGCTATTAAGGATTCAATCAGAGTTAAAGAAATTGTATCTTCTTTTAAGAGCTTCAGACGCAGATGCAGCCACACAACGCTTGCATGACGAGGTAGACAAATTCTTAAGTTTTTTTTTATGCATTTTAGAAAATTATATATCTGATTGATATAATTTTTTTCTTGTTGCATACCTGGAATGCTAGATCATAGGGAAGGACTTGTTCAAGAATTTGAGAGATAAGTGGGGTGAGGATTTTGATTCTTTAATAGTAGAGAAGGTGGTTGCCGTTGCAGGAGATGTATCTATTGTGAACTTGGGACTCAAAGATGCAAATCTTGAAAAGAAGATGTTGGAAGAAATAGATGTTATTGTGAACTTTTCCGCGACTACCAAGTTTGATGAAAGGTAATGAAAGACTACCAAAACTCTTTAGTTATCCCATATCAACATACTCAGTTTGATCATTAGGGTACAAAATTATTGATGCAGGTTTGACATTGCAATGGGTGTTAACACGATGGGCACTTTACATGTTTTAAACTTCGCAAAGAGTTGTCACAAGATAAATGTTCTTCTCCATGTGTCAACTGGTAGGTATTAAAAAAAAATATTCTAATCTCCGGGTAGCATTTATTATGTATTATTGCATTGGTTTTACATTCAATAATTCGTCATATTGTTTTAGATTTAAGATGGAAACGGGGTAAAATAGAGATAGAGTCCCCAACCCATGTTCATCTTAGGTCAATCCTTAAAAGAAGTAATTTTTCTTCATCTCTATTTCTCGCAAAGATGGAGTAATTTTTGGTCATATTCTCAAATTTGTAATTTTTAAATATATGAGTGAATAAATGAAGGTGTTATAATAAATATAAGGTGTCCAAAAAAAATAGAGTATGATCTCTGTCCTCATCCTTAAATTTTAGAACATCTCTTATTTCAAAGAGGAGAAATTCTTCATCCCACCCTTCATACTAGGAAATGCATGCACGAATTTCAGCTACTAAGAAAAATTGGCATCGATCCTTATTATAAATCATTGCATAAAGATGCAAACCAAACTAATTTGCACATCATTAATTAATTTATGGGGACTGCATTTCAATTTTTCATAGTCTTACTACTAACAATGAAATTACTTTAGCATATGTGTGTGGCCAGATTAAAGATGGAGAAGTAATACGGGAAGAATCCTTTCAGATAGGTCAAGCCCTAAAAGAGGCCTCAAAATTAGACATTTATGCAGAAATTAATCTAGTGGAGAAAAGAATTGATGAACTTCAAGCAGAGAATGCCAGTGGAAAGGCCACAACTTCTGCAATGAAAGATTATGGGATTAAGAGGTTCTTCACATCCTAATTGTGTTAAATAGTTCATCATGTGTATATTTTAATTTTTAAAAAAAATAAATTGATAAATGCAAAATGCAGAGCAAACTTGTATGGATGGCCAAATACTTACGTATTCACAAAGGCAATGGGAGAGATGCTTCTGACATATCACAAAGATAAGATTCCTTTAATCATCATACGCCCCACCATGGTAACCAGTACCTACAAGGAACCTTTCCCCGGTTGGATTGAAGGTTTGAGGTATTCACCCTACTCATAAATGCTTCATTAATGCATAACTTAATGAGTCGAGGTTTAACTATTAGAATTCTATTATTTGCATCATCTTCTTCCACGACTTCAGAGAAGTTCATCTACCATGTTGGTTCTTCCTTTAGGAATCCTTTTAAAATTACTTTTCTTCATGACATCTTATATCTTTATTTCAAAAATAACCCTTGGACCAACAAAAGTGGAAAGCCAGTTATCATATCCAAGCTAACGTTATTGACAAGTTTGGAGAGTTTCCATGGATATATGAGGATCCGATATGTGCTACCACTAAAGGTATGCTAAATTGCAGCCTCGTAATATGCCTGACTAATTCGTAAAGTGCTTTATATATACTAATCAATATTTTTGCAAGGTTTTATACTTGGTGAACAAAGTGCTTTGCGAGATCTATCAAGATTGTTATAGTGTCAATAACAAAAAAGTAGAGATTGTGTTGCGACTGGCTGAACTTTACAAACACTATGTGTTTTTTAAGGCCGTGTAAGTTCTTTGTTCTCTATTTATTAGAAATTATGGGCAGTCATTATCTTTATTTGAAACACTACTTAACTTGGAATTATGTTTTATAAAACAGCTTCGATGATACAAACACAGAAAAATTACGGATGGCAACAAAGATGGAGGATGTTGGATTTCATGACTTCGAATTTGACCCAAAGGGCATTGATTGGACAGAATATATGATGAACGTACACATTCCTGGCCTCGTCAAGTATGTCATGAATTCATCTCCCAAATGAAATATCCAAACCTGAATGACGAGAAAAATAAAAAAACTATATATATGTACTGATCAAGGCAAAGTATAACTTACTATTAATGGCATATGAATTTGGACAAGTATTTTTGGAAGTATACTGTCAGCTAGCAAGTATTTTTGAACAAGTATTATTGTTCATTCAAACAGAACCGTTAGTGGAATTTTTTTATTTACTGGCAATTGCACCAAAACATTTTCCTCTCTGCTAGCTGCTTAACAAAATCCAGTTATACTCTCTCTCTCTCTCTATACACACACACACACACACACACACACACACACACACACACATATATATATATAATTTTTCTGCATAAATTATTTTTGCTGCTTAAAAAAATGCAATTATAATTTTAAAACGTATCCCATGCCATCTTAAATACAAAGTATGGCTCATTTATAGTCAATGAAACATTAGTCCAAAAATATACCCAAACCTTGAATCATCCCTAACTGGTGATGAGAGCGCGAGTAAGAATGATATCGGCGTCTTCGGGATCTTGTAGATGTTCTCCTTCTACCACTTTCTCCATATCGACCACTTATGCGAGCAGTCATACGTATTTCTTGAGGAGGTTTCCGAGTTCCCTCAGCAAACACAATTCTTATTTTGCGGCCACCAA
This sequence comes from Gleditsia sinensis, assembly GCA_037074535.1. Classification (NCBI taxonomy): domain Eukaryota; kingdom Viridiplantae; phylum Streptophyta; class Magnoliopsida; order Fabales; family Fabaceae; genus Gleditsia; species Gleditsia sinensis. The sequence continues at coordinate 57,441,656 of CM073468.1, read as the reverse complement.
TAACAGTATGATTAATTGTTTCTTCGATTCAACCACATCGTCAGCATATCGAAATTTCACAAATCCCAAGCCCCGAGTAGTAATTTTTAGGAAGATAAACATCCTTTAGTGGACCGTATCGCACAAATGGGACCCTAAGATCTTCAGGCCTGGCATCAAGGGGATGCCAGGCCAGAAGAAGCAGGAGACAGACTGTCTCTGTAAGACCTGCTGTCACGGTAGCGATTGCGAGGGTCATCGTCGTACTGCTTGCGTCCACGAGGAAGGGTCCTACTTCGCTGAATAGGGCTGTAGCTTCTGTCGGGTTCTGGCCATTGTTAAAGATTCTTATCTCTATCTCTCCCACTGTATCAAGGAAACCCATAAAACCCTAACCCGAGGGCAATCTCGCGTTTTCCGAAGAAGACTTCGAGAAGGTAAGTTAACAGACACAACAAAACTCTTATGGATTTCGACGAGTATGAACGATAAATGATGAATTATTATGCTCTGGGTCAGCCACTTCGAAAAACCAGGGATATCTCCCCTGCTGGGTTTGGCTCAGGTGTTGATAGTACTCAAGTTTTCGGGGTGAGTGATGATCTCAATAATGGGTTTTACATTAATTTTACTTATTATACAATAATTATTAAATATAAAATACGATGAAGGTTGAGTTCACGTAACTCGGTTTAAACGAGGGAAGCTCAAATTATCCACTTTTTAAGATGTGTTGTTTCCCCATAATTATTCTCTTTGTTTGGGCAAGCCTGGATTCTGTTGAGACGACTAGTTTGTGAGAGAGTATTATTGCCCTCAGAGAAATAGGTGCTAAAATCTTGCAATAATGGAGAATTTGTAAGTTATATAACGGTGATGTGCTGGTACCCTTTTAATAGACTTTCCCACTAAGCCCTCGTGACTCACTCCAATTATTGTCATTTTTCAACTACAAGACAACTCAGCCACCTCGCACTTCAACCCCAGGCTTGCCAACAACACCGTCAGGCAAGCCATTCTTGAGGAAACAAGCTTGATTTCAAGAGGATGTAAATTTGCAGTCACATAGGAATGTGTCAATCCTAGACCCATCTAACTTATTATGTTTATGTTTTAATAGTTCTAAAAGAGTTGAGCCTCGATGTTCATGTTTTGGAGAGCTGAACTCTCGCTTGGTTAGTTTGATTTTGAACAATTTTTGTAATAATATGTTTTCAGTAAATTAAGTAAGGTTTATTTAAATATTTGGATGTTTGGGTTTGAAAGTTTGCCTTTAAGTGTGATGTTTGTGTCGAGTCTAAGGCTTATAGGGTCTATGTTCTGCTTTGCCCTCTGCTGATCACACGTCTGGATTAGATTATGACAAAGGTCCAAACAAATAATTAATTACACAGTAATCCCAAATTAAAAACCCTAACTTTAAAATTAAATATAAAACAAGTGAAAAAACGTGCATAGTAGCAATGCTTCTTACATGATTGAGTAGAGTTTATTTATTTATTTTTTAAAGGTGAAGGGCGTTTCAATAAAGGATACAAACTCGACTGGCGATTCGTTCGCTAGTCCACCGGTTCATTGCAAGCTGTTAATTGGTTGACACAAAATGCAGGCTAATTACTTGTTGTTAACGCTTTACCTACAGATAAAAAGTGATTATATTTTAGCTTTTATATCACAGTTTTAGAGCATCACCAACGGTGATATTCACCAAAAATTACTTAAGTGAGTCTTATAAATATTTTTTTTAAGGAATTCTATAGTATTTTAAATAATTTTATACTCCAGTAGTACAATTTTTCAAAATTTATTAAATAGGTCTTACAAATTACTCTATATTTTTATATTTTAATTTTAAAATAATAAATACATAAAAAAATTTAAATATTATTTTTAATAATAATATTTTAATATAAAATTTTAAAACAATAAATACATAAATAAAATTTTTAAAATAATATAAATTTATTTTAAATAATATTTTTAATAATAATAATTAAAAATAATATAAATATATAATAAAAATTACTTTTTTATTTTAAACATTGTTGTTTATATAAATTACTGTATTTAAATTTTGTCAATCATTTCAATGTCATGTGTAAAAACTCTCAATGAAAATGCTCTTAAATATAATTTAAATTAATTGAGGTTATGACTTGGCAAGACAGTGATGTATTTTCTTGTTTATTTTGGTGGTCAGTGATTGACCATAGTATTTGGTTTCTAGACTATAGTTGAAATAGTAGGTGTGGTGTAATAACCGTAAAATTTAACGAAAATTCCAATTAAAGGAAATTTAGAATAAAAGAGATAATGTTGAAAATATGAGAATTTATGTTTTGGCGCGTACTTTTTTATTATTATTTATTATTATTATTTTTAAATGATAGTATTTTGCTATAAGCAAATATATTGTTATTTATGTAGAAATGATTATGATTTGTTAAAAGTAAGTGGACTTTTAAGTAAAAGAAGTATTGTGTTGCTTAAAATAATTATATCGGCCTTTAATGAATTTGTATGGTATTTTTGGAAATATTCTTTCTTTTAATATGAATAAAGATATTTGTTTTAAAATTTGTTTTATTATAATTTTTATTAAGAAAAATTATGATTTAAGAGTTTAACTAAAGATTTATGAGAAAGGAAATTTTTAGAAATTTTAGGGATATTTTATGATGAAAAATGGAATTTATATGAATTTTTATAAAAGAAAATCCTATTATTAATTATTTAATAATTATTATTATATTTAAAAACAAAAAACAAAAAAACAAAAACTGCAGAATCATAAAACGAAAACCGGGGGCGGCGAAATATCAGAAAGAAGAAAGAAAAACAATAGGGAGGAATAGTACTGCATAGTGAGTGAATAGTAATATCAAATTTTATCTTTCGATTTGGAGTACCGATTAACTTCCGATATCAAAACTGAACGTGTTATTGGATTCAGGACGAAGAGTACTTCAGTTTTGACCGATCAGTTTTTTAAATCAACCGTTGAATCGCCGTAGATCTGATGTAGAAAATCTCGGTAAAAGATAAGTTCTTAAAAACCTTATTTAGGGACTTCTAATTAGAAATCTGACTCCGTAGATGGATTCAGAAACTAGATAAATATTAGGATATGAAATTGTTTTGTTGATTCGGTAAAATTTTTGTGACAGTGAATAGTGTTTTCCGGCGGTGAATAGTGACAGTGAATAGTGTTTCCGGTGGTGAATAGTAACCAAACTCATTTAAGGTTTTTGGACCTTCCGGACTCGATTTTGGGGTCTGTTTTACCAAATTCAGACCAGGAACTAGGATTTTAGGGCTGTCCAATCTGGAGCCCTTACCTGTGAGTGGGTTTTTCATACTATAGCGCATGTTTTATGAATTCAGTTTATAACTCTCTCGTATGATTTTAACTAGTTGGAATGTATGTTAAGTTGTTTTACCGCTTTGAAAACCAATATGTTCCAACCATGTTAGAAATTATAAATTTCAATCCTAGTTGAACCCTAGGTATGCAGGGCAAACATCTAGACTGATAATTCTCCATTTGAGCTAGATTTATAGAAATGCGAACTTAGTCATAGAAATGAACTAAGTTGGCCATGAAATGATTTGATGCATGATGAGCATTTACGCGACGTCTACGGACGATCTATGTTTAAAATGATTTGATGCATGATGAGCATCTATACGACGTCTACGGACGATCTATGTTTAAAGGGAAAGTTTATGATGATAAAGGTCTCCATGGGAATACATGGATGAAACATATTTTTGAACAGAGTTTTATGCATGAAAAGAGCTAGATGGAGAATTATAGCTTTATTGTAATGTTATTGAAATGTTTTACTTTAAACTCTTTGAATAGCATATTTCAAATGTTTTCTATTGGAGGGACCCTTTTAGATCACTGTTAGCTAGCCGCAGGTAGTGCTAGCCCTGGTGCACCATAGTCATACGAAGGCTTCGGCCTAAGATACTGTGACGGGCATATGACTGCCTAAGACACAGGGATTTAGGGTGGACTTATGTCTACGCCTACAATGATTACCCTACCCTTGCAGTGTGCTTGGGGGAATTTAGGGTGGACTTATGTCTACGCCTACAGTGATTACCCTACCCTTGCTGTGTGCTTGGGGGAGATGATAGATCTGTTAGGAAAGACCTCCAATAAACTGATGCATTTTTCTTAAAGATTAAATATTTCTAAACAAGCTCATTCATCATTGTTATTGCATAAATATCTTCATTTATTACTTACCATGCATAATTGATTTGCTTACGGTTATTGATTTAATCCTGTTTTATCTTTTGAATATACATTTGAACTGTTTAGCATTCTTTCAATAAATTATGGTTAATGTTTCTATTATTATCTTTACATTTAGATTTCAATTATTAAATCCATTGCGAAACACTTGTGCTTGGTTTGCCCTGTTTCAGTTATAGTATGATTTACCCATTCACTGAGATGTGGTAATCTCACCCCTCTTCTGTTTCCTCCCCACAGATAGTCAGAGAAACTTTAATCCAGCTATAGCTCCCAAGGAGGCTGAATATAGCATTGATGAGCCCCAGTTTGGGCAAGGCTCCATTGTACTGGTTGTTTAGTTTAGTTATGTCTAGTGTATCTCCATGAACATACAGGCAGGATCCTCGCTTCTTGCATATTTTGATGTGTTGTTTGGAAAATGGTTTTATGTTTTACAACGATGTTGTATTATGAGGCCAAGGGCCAAGTTGAATCAAGGATGTTGGATTCATGAGATATATATATATATACAGTATTTTCTTATATTGGATGTGGCATATGTGGTCAGTTATATTTATTATGTACACTGGATTGTGTGCTGAATGTTTGTGCATGCTATGTGTTAGGCTTACGGCTAGGGGGAAACCCTTATGCCGTGCCGGTCATGTGTTCCATCATTTGGGGCCGTGTTAGTTTGGTATCAAAGCATTAGGTTTCCCTGTGTTCATGGAGTAACGGACCTTTAGGTAGGACTTTGAGTATGGGTATGAATCCGGACATGCTTATACTCACGGTGCTGCTAAAGGGGTTTGATAGAATGTTGTCCTTTTGTTTAAGTAAGTCAGTTTATAGTATGCTATGTTGGCATGGTTAAGTGACGGTTGGCTGTTTTATAGCGAGATGCCAGTTATATGAGATGTTATTTGCTTTCCCTTGCTGTGTGCTTGGGAAAAGACCCACAGAGTCTCTTCGCGTGTCCTCTTGAATGGTAGTAGGGCAAACCTCAGCGGAATGCTGAGTTTAGGCAAATCCTATACCACCAAGGTACGGAAGGGGTCAAACTCTGGTATGATGGTTTCTGAATGTGACATCTGTTATACCCGGTTGTCTAGATATGGTAGATTGTGATGTGATATTGAGAATGAAATTGTTGGCATTATGTCATGTCATTTTAAAATATCACTAGAAGGTGATTAAATTCAATATTCTTGGAGAATTTTCTCTCTTGATACAAAGAAATCTTAGTGAGATACCCAGTAACCTAATCTCTGCTTTAACAGTCCATAAGTGATTACAAAAAGGTGCCAAGGATAGTTGGCAGTGGTGAGAGATGCTGATATAAAGTATACCACTGTAAATCAAGTTCCAGTTATTAGAGAATTTTCTGATATAATTCCTGAGGAATTGCCAGGATTACCCTGAAATAATAAATAGAATTTGGTATTGAGTTATTTCCTGGCCAGCGTCTATATTTCCATATAGAATGGCACCCACTGAATTTAAAGAACTGAAAAATAAATAGTTACACGACATGTTAAACAAGGGATTTAAAAGCCCTAGTACTTTTACTTGAAGTGCTCCAGTTCTATCTATGAAAAAGAAAGATGGATCACTATGACTATGCATAGATTATAGACAGTTGAATAAAGTGACAATGTGGAATAAATACTCATTACCTCGTATAGATGATCTATTTGATCAGTTAGAAAGTGCTCAACATTTTTTTAAAAAAATATATGAAATTTAACTTGATTTGATATTTAGATATCATCAATTAAGGATAAGAGAAGAGGATATTAAAAAAAAAATTTTGTTTTCAGGATTCGGCATGGAAACTATGAATTTATAGTTATGTCATTTGGATTGACAAATGCCCAGTTGCATTCTTGGACTTGATAAAAATAAAATAAATATTGAAGCCATCCTTGGATTAATTTGTTATTATAATTATTGTTAATCTAGAATATTTCAAGAGTGCAGAAGTTCATAAGCAATATTTAAAGATAGTATTACAAACTCCAAGGGAGTATCAGCTATATGCTAAGTTCTCAAAATATGAATTTTAACTTAGTAATAGTACTTTCTTAAGGTATGTGGCTAGCAAGATGGTATCTAAGATAACCCTAAGAAAGTAAAAGCGGTACAGCAATGTCCACACCTTGCTACAGTTACAGATGAAGATCTAAGTCCAATTTGCGCTTTTTGCTGTTGTCTGTTGTCCATTCTATTTGAAATGTAATTGGATCAGGTACATGAACATATGCTTGTAAAACATCAATCAGCTCCTCAGCATCTGAAGCTGAGATGAGAATTCGTCGTGCTGAGTGTGGGATAAACCTTTGTTCCACAGCATGATCAAAGAAAGATAACAGACCATCAAAGAAGTGGTTAACGTTTAACAAACCTATCGGTTTGTGGTGCATATTTAGTTGTGCCCAAGAGACTATTTGGAAAATCTCTTCTAAAGTACTAAAACCCTCTAGTAAGGCAATAAAAGCATCAGCATTGCTCATCATTCTAGTCATGCGCTCATGCATTGATGCAACCCTAAACTATTTCCCAATTGTTTTGCCTACAATGTTAGATGCATCTAGAGCCGTAGGAATAATACCTAGAACTTGGCATCCTCCTACATGAACAGCTGTAGACACGCACCCTATTAACCCACGGTTACCTCCACCATAGACTAGATGAATTTTTCTCCTGGCCATCACCATACCCAGGTTTTGTGCTGCTTTCACATATTCTCCGTCCTTTCTAGGACTGGAACCACAAAAGACACAAATATTTCAAAACTGACGGAATGTGGTTCCCTCCATAATTTCTATCACCTTAACTCTGAGTATGAGAATAAAGATACTAATGTAGAACTCAGAGAATGAGATTAAGATATATGTTGATGCAATATGGTCGAGTCATTGCATATGTATCTAGACAGCTTAAGCCACATGAGCAAAAAAAAAATTGTCAGACTTATGATTTGAAAATAACAGCAGTAGTTTTACTCTCAAAGCTTGGAGGTATTATCGGTATGGTGATACATGTAAAATTCATACAGTTTCAATCATCTTTAGTTGAGTAGGTGAAAAAGGCACAGGACGATGTTGCCTATTTATGTAAGAAAATTTAGGAGGTCAAGAATGGCAGTGACATTGAATTTATTGTAGACTCTGAAGGAATTCTGAGATTGGGCAAGCGATTGTGTGTATTTAATAAAGAAGAACTTAAGGAAGAAATTTTAGAGGAAGCCCATAGATCCATATATACAATTCATCCTGAGGTAACTAAAATGTATAAAGAGCTAAAAGAAATTTATTGGTGGGATAGTATGAAGAAAGATATAGTTGATTTTGTATCTCGATGATTAACTTGTCAACAGGTAAAAATAGAACATCAAAGACTTGCAAGATTACAATATCAGATAGAGATACCTGAATAAAAATGGGTGATTATTGATAGGTTCAAACTTGTCTTTGAAGTAAGACTTCATAAGGTATTGATATCGATTATATCTGATCGAGAACTATAGTTCACAGATTGTTTTTAAAGAGCATTTTAAGAAGTTTTGGGCAGAAGTTTTACATAAAATACCGTAAGTTTTCTAATAGGTGAGTGAGTAAATGACTATTTCGTTTGTCAAGATTGTGACTTGGGTGATGTTTGATATTTGGATAGTATGTCATGAAAATATATGAATATGTGAAAAGTGAATTGAAATGGATAAGTGGCAGACATGATATGAATAGTGAAAGTAAGATATGTTAGGATTGCTTAAGGATTGGATAGTGATGGAAAAATGTTATAAGAGAAGGATGTGAACATATTGGGTTTACTGGAAGATAGATAAGACAAAAGTAGGAAATTTGTGATTTCAATTGGTTAGAAGTGACTAATGAATGAAATCTTGGAAGAATATAACTTAAAATAGTGAGTTTAGACACCGAACTATATAACGATTTTTAGATGAAAGGAATAGAAAAAAAAAATGATGGCCTTATGGTGCTTTGAGGAATGTAATAAAGTGAATTAGTGGTACTGAAGTTCTTGAGGGATAAAATATAGAAAGTAGGATTTAAATTGATCTTTGAATTATTAATTTGGAAATATGGAGAATATTCTGAGAATCATGTCCGAAAATAATGTAAGTAATCAAGATATTTGTGTTAAAGGTTTAGACTATGTTAAATCGAATTTAGTATTTAAGATGTGAATTATGTTGAGATTGGAAATTCATGTATGAATAATTGTTGAGAAAAGAGATTTCAGAAGAAGCCATAGATTGTAAATATAGATTACCCGAGGTAATAAGGATATACTGAGAAAAAAAAATGGTACTAGTATAATGGTAAAAAGAAGATACAAGTGAAATTTTTCATTGGTAAGTATGTTGGCAAGTTATTCAGGAAGTCTAAGGTTCTTTATTAGATTATAGTATGACTGATACTAAATTTAAATGATGTGTTTATACATTAGAAGTTATGCTTTAAGTATCTTTATATTATTGTGGTGAAAGTTGGGAGAAATTAATTGTCCTTAGTTGAACTTGCTCATAGCAGTAATTATCATGCCAATATACAATGGCATCACTTGAAGGTTTACATGAACATCATAGGTTTCTTAATATGTGAGTGAATTGAGAAAAGTTAAACTTTGGAAATCTAATTTAGAATAACATGCAATAGATAGCATATGACTTATCTAAATTGATGATGCTAGCTTGGAGAGCATGCTTCAAGCATATTTTTTTTTAAGATTGGTGAGAGATTCCTTAGCAGAATCTGTCTATAAAGCTTTATGTAAGAAGTGTTACAAATGTTTTGTTAAATGACTCAGTAGAGTTAGATTTATTATAAGATGTCATTGAAAAAGTGAAAATTGATTAGAAAAAGAAATACAAGTAACTCAATACTAGTCAAAAATCTATAAGGACCATAAATGTTGAGCACTAAGACTTATCAGTTGGTGATCACATATTCTTTAATAACTCACCAATGAAAGAGGTAATGAGATTTTGAAAGAAAGGGAAGTTACACCCTCGGTATATAAAACCATTTGAAATTTGTGATAAGATCGGTTCAGTGGTTTATTGTTTGGCTTTACCTCCTAAATTAGGTAATGTCCATCCAGTTTTACATGTGTCTATGCTACAGAAATATTTACCGGATTCTATACATGTTATACAGTGTCCATAGATTCAGTTACAGAAAGATTTAACTTAAGAGGAATAACCAGTATGGATAGACAAGTAAAGAAGTTACGATCAAAAGAAATATTTATAGTAAAGATGATATGGAAAAATCACTCTTTTGAGGAAGCTACTTGGGAAAGAGAGAATGATATACGCGCTAGATATCTGCGTTTATTTGAACAATGAGATTATGGTGATGAAATTTGGGGACCGAATTTCTTTAAGGGGGAAGAATGTAATAACCGTAAAATTTAACGAAAATTCCAATTAAAGGAAATTTAGAATAAAAGAGAGAATGTTGAAAATATGAGAATTTATGTTTTGGCGTGTACTTTTTTATTATTATTTATTATTATTATTTTTAAATGATAGTATTTTGCTATAAGCAAATATATTGTTATTTATGTAGAAATGATTATGATTTGTTAAAAGTAAGTGGACTTTTAAGTAAAAGAAGTATTGTGTTGCTTAAAATAATTATATCGGCCTTTAATGAATTTGTATGGTATTTTTGGAAATATTCTTTCTTTTAATATGAATAAAGATATTTGTTTTAAAATTTGTTTTATTAAGAAAAATTATGATTTAAGAGTTTAACTAAAGATTTATGAGAAAGGAAATTTTTAGAAATTTTAGGGATATTTTATGATGAAAAATGGAATTTATATGAATTTTTATAAAATAAAATCCTATTATTAATTATTTAATAATTATTATTATATTTAAAAAAAACAAAAAACAAAAACTGCAGAATCATAAAACGAAAACCGGGGGCGGCGAAATATCAGAAAGAAGAAAGAAAAAAAATGGGGAGGAATAGTACTGCATAGTGAGTGAATAGTAATATCAAATTTTATCTTTCGATTTGGAGTACCGATTAGCTTCCGATATCAAAACTGAACGTGTTATTGGATTCAAGACGAAGAGTACTTCAGTTTTGACCGATCAGTTTTTCAAATCAACCGTTGAATCGCCGTAGATCTGAAGTAAAAAATCTCGGTAAAAGGTAAGTTCTTAAAAACCTTACTTAGGGACTTCTAATTAGAAATCTGACTCTGTAGATGGATTCAGAAACTAGATAAATATTAGGATATGAAATTGTTTTGTTGATTCGGTAAAATTTTTGTGACAGTGAATAGTATTTTTCGGCGATTAATAGTGGCGGTGAATAGTATTTTCATACTATAGCGCATGTTTTATGAATTCAGTTTATAACTCTCTCATATGATTTTAACTAGTTGGAATGTATGCTAAGTTGTTTTACCGCTTTGAAAACCAATATGTTCCAACCATGTTAGAAATTATAAATTTCAATCCTAGTTGAACCCTAGGTATGCAGGGCAAACATCTAGACTGATAATTCTCCATTTGAGCTAGATTTATAGAAATGCGAACTTAGTCATAGAAATGAACTAAGTTGGTCATAAAATGATGCTCATCATGCATCAAATCATTTTATGACCAACTTAGTTCATTTCTATGACTAAGTTCGTATTTCTATAAATCTAGCTCAAATGGAGAATTATCAGTCTAGATGTTTGCCCTGCATACCTAGGGTTCAACTAGGATTGAAATTTATAATTTCTAACATGGTTGGAACATATTGGTTTTCAAAGCGGTAAAACAACTTAGCATACATTCCAACTAGTTAAAATCATACGAGAGAGTTATAAACTGAATTCATAAAACATGCGCTATAGTATTCATAAAACAGGCGGTTCGGTTTGGTTCGGTTGGTTCGGTTCTTTTAAAAAAAAAAAAAATTTTTTGCCAAATTTTTTTTATTTTTGGCCCATTTAAATTTTTTTGGGCCTAATTTTTTTTTAATTTTTGGGCTTATTTCGAATTGTTTGGGCTCATTTCAAAAAATTTTAAAAAAATTATGTAAAATATTTTTAAAATATAATAAAAAATAAATTTAATAATATAAATTAAATATATTAAAAATAATTTGGTTCGGTTCGGTTTGGTTCGGTTGGACCGTCCCAACCGAACCAAACCGAACCGAACCGGTCGGTTTTTCAAAAAAAAAACCGAACTAAACCGATTTTAATCGGTTTGGTTCGGTTTTTGGTCGGTTCGGTTCGGTTTTTTCGGTTTAGTTCGGTCCGGTTCGGTTTTTGTTCACCCCTAATAAAAGTACATAAAAATTTAATTAAGGAAATAAAATTTATTAGACAATATTTTAGATATATAAGGAAATATAATCCTTAGAAATTCTTCACCTTATGTATATGCATAGAAAATGTTTCTAACATTAAGAGAACAAATAAAAAAGGAAAATCTAATAGGAAAGAAATTAGAAATAACATACTAAAGAGATGCAAAATTCTTGGATAAGGAAGATAAATTTTTAGAAACAAGTAAAGGTCTTAAAATTTCAAGAACAGTGAATTAGGGTAATTTTTCCTAATTCAAGAACTAGAGTTACTAAGTTTAAAATCTTTACCCATACATTGGGCTTTTACCTATGGACACTTCATATAGAGTTTTTCCACTTCACATAAGTTTCTAGCAAGCCATTGGATAACCTAAGCAAAAAATAAAATATAAACTTAGACTAGGATATAGTAATTGGACCAATAGCCCAAAAATGTCACGGCCCCAAATGATGGAACACATGATCGGCACGACATAAGGGTTTCCCCCTAGCCGCAAGCCTAACACATAGCATGCACAAACATCCAGCACACAATCCAGAGTACATAATAAATATAACTGGCCACATATGCCACATCCAATATCAGAAAATACTGTATATATGTATATATATATATACCTCATGATATCTCATGAATCCAACATTTTGATTCAACTTGGCCCATGGCCTCATAATATTCATGTGATTCAACTTGGCCCAAGGCCTCATAGTACCAACATTATTGTAAAATATAAAACCATTTTCCAAATAACACATCAAAATACGCAAGAAGCGAGGATCCTGCCTGTATGTTCATGGAGATACTCTAGACATAACTAAACTAAATAAACAATACAAAAGAGCCTTGCCCAAACTGGGGCTCACCAACACTATCTTCAGCCTCCTACGAAGCTGTAGCTGGATCAAAGTCTCTTTGACTATCTGTGGGGAGAAAACAAAAGAGGGGTGAGATTACCACATCTCAGTGAATGAGTAAATCATACTATAACTGAAATAGGGCAAACCAAGCACGAGTGTTTCGCAATGGGTTTAATAATTGAAATCCAAATGTAAAGATAACAATAAAAACATTAAGTATTTAACCATAATTTATTGAAAGAATGCTAAACAGTTCAAATGTGTGTTCAAAAGATAAAACATGATTAAATCAATAACTGTAAGCAAATCAATTATGCATGGTAAGTAATACATGAAGATATTTATGCAATAACAATGATGAATGAGCTTGTTTAGAAATATTTAATCTTTAAGAAAAATGCATCAGTTTATTGGAGGTCTTTCCTAACAGATCTATCATCTCCCCCAAGCACACAGCAAGGGTAGGGAAATCACTGTAGGCGTAGACATAAGTCCACCCTAAATTTCCCCAAGCACATAGCAATGGGTATGGCAATCACTGTAGGCGAAGACATAAGTCAACCCTAAATTTCCCCAAGCACATAGCAATGGGTATGGCAATCAATGTAGGCGAAGACATAAGTCAACCCTAAATCCCTGTGTCTTAGGCAGTCATATGCCCGTCACAGTATCGTAGGTCGAAGCCTTAACATGATCATGGTGCACCAGGGCTAGCACTACCTGCGGCTAGCTAACAGTGATCTAAAAGGGTCCCTCCAATAGAAAACATTTGAAATATGCTATTCAAAGAGTTTAAAGTAAAACATTTCAATAACTTTACAATAAAGCTATAATTCTCCATCTAACTCTTTTCATGCATAAAATTTCGTTCTAAAATATATCTCATCCATGAATTCCCATGGAGACCTTTATAATCATAAACTTTCCCTTTAAACATAGATCGTCCGTAGACGTCGTATAGATGCTCATTATGCATCAAATCATTTTAAACATAGATCGTCCGTAGACGTCGCATAAATGCTCATCATGCATCAAATCATTTCATGGCCAACTTGGTTCATTTCTATGACTAAGTTCGCATTTCTATAAATCTAGGTCAAATGGAGAATTATCAGTCTAGATGTTTGCCCTGCATACCTAGGGTTCAACTAGGATTTAAATTTATAATTTCTAACATGGTTGGAACATATTGGTTTTCAAAGCAGTAAAACAATTTAGCATACATTCCAACTAGTTAAAATCATACGAGAGAGAGAGTTATAAACCGAAATCATAAAACATGCGCTATAGTATGAAAAACCCACTCACAGGTAAGGGCTCCAGATTGGACAGCCCTAAAATCATAGTTCCTGGTCTGAATTTGGTAAAACAGACCCCAAAATCGAGTCCGGAAGGTCCAAAAACCTTAAATGAGCTTGGTTACTGTTCACCGCCGGAAAACACTATTCACTGTCACAAAAATTTTACCGAATCAACAAAACAATTTCATATCCTAATATTTATCTAATTTCTGAATCCATCTACGGAGTCAGATTTCTAATTAGAAGTCCCTAAGTAAGGTTTTTCAGAACTTACCTTTTACCGAGATTTTCTATTTCAGATCTACGGCGATTCAACGGTTGATTTCAAAAACTGATCGGTCAAAACTGAAGTACTCTTCGTCCTGAATCCAGTAACACCTTCAGTTTTGATATCGGAAGCCAATCGATACTCCAGATCGAAAGATAAAATTTGAGGTCACTATGCAGCACTATTCCTCTCCTTTTTTTTCCTTTCTTCTTTCTGAAATTCCGCCCCCGGTTTCGTTTTATGATTATGCAGCTTTCGTTTTTTTTTTTATATATATAATAATAATTATTAAATAATTAATAATAGGATTTTCTTTTATATAAATTCATATAAATTCCATTTTTCATCATAAAATATCCCAAAAATTCTTAAAAATTTCCATTCTCATAAATATTTAGTTAAACTCTTAAATCATGATTTTTCTTAATAATAATAATAATAAAATAAATTTTAAAACAAATATCTTAATTCATATTAAAAGAAAGAATATTTCTAAAAATACCATAAAAATTCAATAGAGGCCGGTATAATTATTTTAAACAACACAATACTTCTTTTACTTAAAAGTCCACTTACTTTTAACAAATCATAATCATTTCTACATAAATAAAAATATATTTGCTTATAGCGCGCCAAAAACATAAATTCTCATATTTCTTTTGTAATTCTTTAATCCATGTAATAAATATACATATTTTCTATGGTTCTTATCTCTATTGTCAAAATTCTCTCTTTTATTCTAAATTTCCTTTGATTGGAATTTTCGTTAAATTTTACGGTTATTACATTCTTCCCCCCTTAAAGAAATTCGGTCCCCGAATTTCATCACTAAAGTTGCAGATAAATACTAATCTCATTGTTCAAATAAATACAAATATCTAGCGCGTATATCCTCCTCTCTTTCCCAAGTAGTTTTCTCAGAAGAATAATTTTTTTCATATCACTTTTACTATAGGTATTTCTTTTGACCGTAACTTCTTTATTTGTCTGACCACTATTGCTACTAGTTATTCCTCATGGGTTAAATCTTTCTGTAACTGAATCTATGGACACTGTATAACATGTGTAGAATCCGGTAAATATTTCTGTAGCATAGACACATGAAAAAAAAACTGGATGGACATTGCCCAATTCAGGTGGTAAAGCCAAACAATAAACCACTGAACCGATCTTATCAAGAATTTGAATAATTCTATATACCGAGAGGGTAACTTCCCTTTCTTTCCAAATCTCATTACCTCTTTTATTGGTGAGTCATTAAAGAATATATGGTCACCAACTGAAAATTTCTAGTGCTCAACATTCATAGTCCTTGTAAACTTTTGACTTGTATTGAGTTTTCAGTATTCTTTTTCTAATCAATTTCACTTTATCAATGACATTTTATAATAAATCTAACTCCACTGAGTCATTTAACAAAACATTTGTAACACCTCTTACATAAGGCTTAAATCTTCTAATATCATTTTATTATAGACAGATTCTGCTAAGGAATCTCTCACCAAGCTAAAAAAATATATATGCTTCAAGCATGCTCTCCAAGCTAGCATCATCAATTTAGATAAGTCATATTCTATCTATTGCATGTTATTCCAAACTAGATTTTCAAAGTTTAACTTTTCTCAATTCACTCACATATTAAGAAACATATGATGTTTATGTAAAACTTTAAATGATGCCATTGTATATTGGCATGATAATTACTGCTATGATTAAGTTCAACTAAGGACAATTAATTTCTTCCAACTTTTACCACAATAATATAAAGATACTTAAAGCATAACTTCTAATGTATAAACACATCATTTAAATTTTGTATTAGTCATATTATAATCTAATAAAGATCCTTAGACTTCCTGAATAACTCTCTTGAGATAATATATTCAATTCGTATTTGCCAACATATCGGCCAATGAAAAATTTAACTTGTATCTTCTTTTTATCATTATACTAGTACCATTTTTATCTCAGTATATCCTTATTATCTCGGTTTATCCATATTTACAATTTATGACTTCTTTTGAAATCTCTTTTCTTAACAATTATTTATACGTAAATTTTCAAATCTCAACATGATTTACATTCTTGATACTAGTCTCAATTTAGCAAAGTATAAATTCTTAACACAAATATCTTAATTACTTACATTATTCTCAGAGATGATTCTCAAAATATTTTCCATGTTTCCAAATTAAAAATTTCAAGATTAACTTAAATCTTATTTTCCATACTTTATTCTTCAAAAACTTTAACACCGTTAATTCCTTTAATTATATTCGTCAAAGCACCATTACATCATCATCCATCTATTCTTTTCAAAATCTCTATTACTTTAATCTACTAATCAGTTGAATACCATAATAACTGAATTCCAAAGATTAGAAATTATCTTTCCTTGCAATGAGGGAAACCAACCTTGCATTTAATGCCAGCCGTTAATGAGGGAGAATGCAGTGAAACAGACGAAAAGCACAATAGAGAATGGTGCCAAAATAGAAAGTCAAAAATTTGGCAAACATTGAAAAGCATTAAAATCGGTGGCCGTAATTCTTGAAAATCTGTAAACAAAAATCTAGCTGCTATTTCGGCGAAAAACGGTGGCCGCAATCGGTGGCCGCAAATTTTGAATATATGTGCCAAAATTTAATTCAAAGATATTGTTATTCGGAAGAAGCATATCATATGGAAAAGAAATATTTCTGAGCCTATAAAGTCTGTGAATAACAAGAGCACATAGTTAACTGGTAGGATGCAGTTGGTTGTTTCAAAATATATAATCAATCAACTGTAAATAACCAGTCCAAATTAAAATTTCTCAAAATAGCTAGTCGACTTATAAACCAATAGTCGACTGGTAAAACATTGAGAAAACAAAATAAACCATTTGATTGTTCCTCTTCAACCATTAATTGGTTTGCATTTTCACTTTTCTTTTTTCTTTTTTTCTTTTTTTTTTTACAATGACGGCTATCACCTACAACCTTTCAAGACATTAATGCTTCATCAAAGACAACAAGAAAAAGACAGATTTCTGATGATATCTTATCTTATGCTCTTTATGTGCTTAATATGGGTCACAGTCATAACTACTGTACATATACATGCTTGCCGTCATTTTTTAAATTTGTTTTTTAGCTGATATCCACCAATCACTCACATAGTTATTCTAATAATACCCGGCCATTTTGCATAACTATTATAAATATGCCCTTCTCTGAGTTCTATAAATGCTTACATTAGTATCTTTATCTTCATACTCAGAGTTAAGGTGATAGAAATTATGGAGGGAACCGCATTCCGTCAGTTTCGAAATATCTGTGTCTTTTGTGGTTCCAGTCCTAGAAAAGATGGGGAGTATGTTAAAGCAGCACAAAATCTGGGTATGGTGCTGGCCAGAAGAAAAATTCATCTAGTCTATGGTGGAGGTAACTGTGGGTTAATGGGGTTTGTGGCTACAGCTGCACATGTAGGAGGATGCCAAGTTCTAGGTATTATTCCTACAGCTCTAGCTGCATCCAGCAACATAGGGAAAACAATTGGGAAGAACATAGAGTAGCTTCCATGCATGAACGCATGGCTAGAATGATGAGTAATGCTGACGCCTTCATTGCCTTACCAGGTGGTTTTGGTACTTTAGAGGAGATTTTCCAAATAGTCTCTTGGGCACAACTGAATCTGCATCACAAACCAATAGGTTTGTTAAATGTTAATCACTTCTTTGATGGTTTATTATCTTTCCTTGATCATGCTGTGGAACAAAGGTTTATCCCACACTCAGCACGACGAATTCTCATCTTAGCTTCAGATGCTGAGGAGTTGATTGATGCTTTACAAGCATATGTTCATGTACCTGATCCAACTATTGCTCAAATAGAATGGACGGCAGACAACCGCAGGAAGCGCAAATTGGATTTGGATCTGCATCTGTAACTGTAGCAAGATGTGGGCATTGCTATACCGCTTTTACTTTCTTAGGGTTATCTTGGATACCATCTTGCTAGCCACATACCTTAAAAAAAGTAATATTACTAAGTCAAAATTCATATTTTGAGAACTTAGCATATAGTTGATACTCCCTTGGAGTTTATAATGCTATCTTTAAATATTGCTTATGATCCTCTGAACTCTTGATTTAGGGATGATTTAATTACTTATTCATTAAATATATGGATGTAGCTGGGGCATTTGTCAACCCAAATGACATAACTGTAAACTCATATTGTCCATGTCGAATTCTGAAAGCAAAATTTTTTTTTAATATTCTCTTCTCCTATCCTTATTTGATGATATCTAAATATCAAATCAAGTTAAATTTTTTTGAGAAATGTTGAGCACTTTCTAACTGATCAAATAGATCATCTATACGAGGTAATGAGTATTTATTCCACATTTTCACTTTATTCAACTGTTTATAATCTATGTATAGTCATAGTGATCCATATACTGGAGCACTCCAAATAAAACTACTAGGGCTTTTAAATCCCTTGTCTAACATGTCTTGTAACTATCTTTTTTTTCAGTTCTTTAAGTTCAGTGGGTGCCATTCTATATGAAAATATAGACGCTGGCCAGGAAATAAATCAATACCAAACTCTATTTATTATTTTGGGGTAATCCTGACAATTCCTCAGGAATTATATCAGAAAATTCTCTAATCACTGGAACTTGATTTACAAAGGTATACCTTATATCAGCATCTCTCACCACTGCCAACTATCCTTGGCACCTTTTTGTAATCACTTATGGACTGCTAAAGCAGAGATTAGGTTACTGGGTATCTCACTAAGATTTCTTTGTATCAAGAGAAAAATATTCTCCAAGAATATTGAATTTAATCACCTTCTAGTGACATTTCAAAATGACATGACATAATGCCAACTAATTCATTCTCAATATCACATCACACTCTACCATATCTAGACAACTGAGTACAACAGATGTCACATTCAGAAACCATCTTACCAGAGTTTGACCTCTTCCGTACCTTGGTGGTATAGGATTTGCCTAAACTCAGCATTCCGCTGAGGTTTGCCCTACTACCATTCAAGAGGACACGCGAAGAAACTCTGTATGGATCTTTTCCCAAGCACATAGCAAGGGAAAGCAAATAACATCTCATATAACTGGCATCTCGCTATAAAACAAAGATAGCCCAACCGTTATTTAACCATGCCAACATAGCATACTATAAACTGACTTACTTAAACAAAAAGACAACATCCTATCGAACCACTTTAGCAGCACCATGAGTATAAGCATGTCCGGATTCATACCCATACTCAAAGTCCTACCTAAAGGTCCGTTACTCCATGAACACAGGGAAACCTAATCCTCTGATACCAACTTTGTCACGGCCCCAAATGATGGAACACATGACCGGCACGACATAAGGGTTTCCCCCTAGCCGCAAGCCTAACACATAGCATGCACAAACATCCAGCACACAATCCAGAGTACATAATAAATATAACTGGCCACATATGCCACATCCAATATCAGAAAATACTGTATATATGTATATATATATACCTCATGATATCTCATGAATCCAACATTTTGATTCAACTTGGCCCATTGCCTCATAATATTCATGTGATTCAACTTGGCCCAAGGCCTCATAGTACCAACATTATTGTAAAATATAAAACCATTTTTCAAACAACACATCAAAATACGCAAGAAGCGAGGATCCTGCCTGTATGTTCATGGAGATACTCTAGACATAACTAAACTAAATAAACAATACAAAAGAGCCTTGCCCAAACTGGGGCTCACCAACACTATCTTCAGCCTCCTACGAAGCTGTAGCTGGATCAAAGTCTCTTTGACTATATGTGGGGAGGAAACAAAAGAGGGGTGAGATTACCACATCTCAGTGAATGAGTAAATCATACTATAACTGAAACAGGGCAAACCAAGCACGAGTGTTTCGCAATGGGTTTAATAATTTAAATCCAAATGTAAAGATAACAATAGAAACATTAAGCATTTAACCATAATTTATTGAAAGAATGCTAAACAGTTCAAATGTGTGTTCAAAAGATAAAACATGATTAAATCAATAACCGTAAGCAAATCAATTATGCATGGTAAGTAATACATAAAGATATTTATGCAATAACAATGATGAATGAGCTTGTTTAGAAATATTTAATCTTTAAGAAAAATGCATCAGTTTATTGGAGGTCTTTCCTAACAGATCTATCATCTCCCCCAAGCACACAGCAAGGGTAGGGTAATCACTGTAGGCGTAGACATAAGTCCACCCTAAATTTCCCCAAACACATAGCAATGGGTATGGCAATCACTGTAGGCAAAGACATAAGTCAACCCTAAATTTTCCCAAGCACATAGCAATGGGTATGGCAATCACTGTAGGCGAAGACATAAGTCAACCCTAAATCCCTGTGTCTTAGGCAGTCATATGCCCGTCACAGTATCCTAGGCCGAAGCCTTAACATGATCATGGTGCACCAGGGCTAGCACTACCTGCGGCTAGCTAACAGTGATCTAAAAGGGTCCCTCCAATAGAAAACATTTGAAATATGCTATTTAAAGAGTTTAAAGTAAAACATTTCAATAACTTTACAATAAAGCTATAATTCTCCATCTAACTCTTTTCATGCATAAAATTCCGTTCTAAAATATATCTCATCCATGAATTCCCATGGAGACCTTTATAATCATAAACTTTCCCTTTAAACATAGATCGTCCGTAGACGTCGTATAGATGCTCATCATGCATCAAATCATTTTAAACATAGATCGTCCGTAGACGTCGCATAAATGCTCATCATGCATCAAATCATTTCATGGCCAACTTAGTTCATTTCTATGACTAAGTTCGCATTTCTATAAATCTAGGTCAAATGGAGAATTATCAGTCTAGATGTTTGCCCTGTATACCTAGGGTTCAACTAGGATTTAAATTTATAATTTCTAACATGGTTGGAACATATTGGTTTTCAAAGCAGTAAAACAATTTAGCATACATTCCAACTAGTTAAAATCATACGAGAGAGAGAGTTATAAACTGAATTCATAAAACATGCGCTATAGTATGAAAAACTCATTCACAGATAAGGGCTCCAGATTGGACAGCCCTAAAATCATAGTTCCTGGTCTGAATTTGGTAAAACAGACCCCAAAATCGAGTCCGGAAGGTCCAAAAACCTTAAATGAGCTTGGTTACTGTTCACCGCCGGAAAACACTATTCACCGCCACTATTCACCGCCGGAAAACACTATTCACTGTCACAAAAATTTTACCGAATCAACAAAACAATTTCATATCCTAATATTTATCTAATTTCTGAATCCATCTACGGAGTCAGATTTCTAATTAGAAGTCCCTAAGTAAGGTTTTTCAGAACTTACCTTTTACCGAGATTTTCTACTTCAGATCTACGGCGATTCAACGGTTGATTTCAAAAACTGATCGGTCAAAACTGAAGTACTCTTCGTCCTGAATCCAGTAATACCTTCAGTTTTGATATCGGAAGCCAATCGATACTCCAGATCGAAAGATAAAATTTGAGGTCACTATGCAGCACTATTCCTCTCCTTTTTTTTTCCTTTCTTCTTTCCGAAATTCCGCCCCCGGTTTCGTTTTATGATTATGCAGCTTTCGTTTTTTTTTTTTATATATATATAATAATAATTATTAAATAATTAATAATAGGATTTTCTTTTATATAAATTCATATAAATTCCATTTTTCATCATAAAATATCCCAAAAATTCTTAAAAATTTCCATTCTCATAAATATTTAGTTAAACTCTTAAATCATGATTTTTCTTAATAATAATAATAATAAAATAAATTTTAAAACAAATATCTTAATTCATATTAAAAGAAAGAATATTTCTAAAAATACCATAAAAATTCAATAGAGGCCGGTATAATTATTTTAAACAACACAATACTTCTTTTACTTAAAAGTCCACTTACTTTTAACAAATCATAATCATTTCTACATAAATAAAAATATATTTGCTTATAGCGCGCCAAAAACATAAATTCTCATATTTGTTTTGTAATTCTTTAATCCATGTAATAAATATACATATTTTCTATGGTTCTTATCTCTATTGTCAAAATTCTCTCTTTTATTCTAAATTTCTTTTGATTGGAATTTTCGTTAAATTTTACGGTTATTACATAAAACATAAACTTGGACTAAGATATAGTAATTGGACCAATAGCCCAAAAATTATGAAAATGTGACCAAACCCTCCAAAAAAGGTAGAATTTTATCCAAAGCAAAGAAAATGGGTAGGAATAAGCCCATAATGGGTAGGAATAAGCCCAAATCCATGAGGAAATATAAAATAAAATAAATTAGGTGATGATATAATAATGTAATAATAAATATTAGGTTACATGGCATTAAGGCAAAAATTTAGCAAGTGGTGTGATTCTACATTCATCATTTTGGCAAGTGGCATGATAATACAAGGCTTTAGGACAAAAACATCTATATCCTACACTCATAATTCTAGCAAGTGGTATAATAATACATGGCATTAGGACAAAACATTTCTATTCCACACAAATAATATCAACCAAATAATGGAGATTCAAGGGCTAGAAATTTGCCACCTAAAAAGGCAAACCTATCATACTTGTTTAAGACAAAAGAAAATGGAAATGAATCCCTAAATCAAAGGGACCTTGTCCCTTATCTTAAGAACATATCATCATAATTTTCAAAATACAAATCTCCATTTCCTATGCATATCTTGACTAAGGAAGAGGAAGACAAGAACATAAGTTGTTTGTTTTCCAAAAATTTAACAAAGTGTATCCTAATTGTGATAAGGTAGACCCATGATCATAAAAGGTAAATTATTTGATAGTCTATATAAGAAAACCCAACCTTACAATATTATAATTTCGTCCAAGTGAGGGAGAGGAAAAATAGAAGCAAGGTAGAGTGAGGAAAGAAAAGGAAGAAAGGAAGAAAGAGGATGAAGAAGTCTAGGGGACTAAGTGCTCCAGGTAAGTTTAACAATATTTCTTTTTGAAGAAAACTTTTGAAACTTATAATATTTATATGAGATTTTGATCTTAGAACTTTGATGATTGGTCATGGATGTTGCTATATCATATTACATATTGATGTTGCATGTGATGTATGTTTGAATACTTAAGTTGGTGTAGATAGTTCTGCATGAGTATGTCTATAGTTGGCAGAATTTTAAGCTTCGGTGTTTTAATTTCTGAGAACAATCTATAAGGAATTAAAATAAATAGTTAACATAAGAATTAAAGATCTATGTGTCATGGATTTTAAGCCACTGGAATCATTCAATGTGGAGTCCATATGTGGTAGATATGGTCCGATTAGATAGCAAAGGTCAAAAAATGGTTCATCAGGGAAGAATATGTTAGGATAGCTTCTATGTTGTAATTTCTGAGAATTATCTGTAGGGAATTAAAATAAATGGTTAAAATAATAATTAAAGATATATGTGTCATGGATTTGTAGCCACTGGAATCATTCAATTTGGAGTCCATATGAGGTAGATATGGTCCGATTAGTAGTCAAAGGTCAGCAAATGGTTCATCTGGGAAGAATATGTTAGGACAGCTTCTGTATTTTAATTTTTGGAAATTATCTGTATGGAATTAAAATAAATGGTTAACATAAGAATTATAGCTATGTGTGTCATGGATTTTTAAGCCACTGGAATCATTCAATTTGGAGTCCATATGAGGAAGATATGAGCTTATTATTAGTCAAAGGTCAAAAAATGGTTCATCAAGGAAGATTATGTTAGGATAGTTTCTGTATTTTAATTTTTAGAAATTATCTGTATGGAATTAAAATACATGGTTAACATAAGAATTATAGCTATGTGTGTCGTGGATTTGTAGCCACTGGAATCTTTCAATTTGAAGTCCATATGAGGAAGATATGAGCTTATTAGTAGTCAAAGGTCAGAAAATGATTCATCAAGGAAGAATATGTTAGGATAGCTTCTGTATTTTAATTTCTGGAAATTATCTGTATGGAATTAAAATAAATGGTTAACATAATAATTATATATATGTGTGTCATGGATTTTAAGCCACTGGAATCACTCAAGTTGGAGTCCATATGAGGTAGATATGCTCCGATTAGTAGGTAGAGGTCAGTACCTATCCGAGAAGAAATAACCTATAAATTTAGGGAGTAATATCACTTTGATTTCTTAATATTTCTCTACAATGTTCAACATAATAGTTTTAGATAATTGTTTTATCTTGAAATTGACACCAATATCACCTACATCAGAGTTAAATTGAGGGAGTTATGCTCTGATTAGTAAGAGAAAGGTTAGATAGGATGAAAACCTGCATCAAGAAAATAAAGAAATAAAATTAGTATTTAAAAAAAAGATGAATCTTAATAAATGACTAGTATAGCCATAGCCATTGCCATTGTATGAACTTCTTACCATCTTAAGTGTGAAATTGTGACATGGAAATATTTTATAAAGTGATATTTGAAATGGTTATGTTTATGGCATGATTACCAATGATTTTTGGTAATAATTATATTTTGATGAACATACTTGTTATTGAAACCATATTTTTTGCTATCATTGTGAAAAGAAAAGAAATGAGCACGGTCACATGGAATTCCGTGTGGTACACCAGTAGGGGACGCTCTACCCACGGTTATGATTATGATTATGAGAAAAGAAAGAGAAAGTGTGCCATGTCGGACGAAGCGAGAAAAGCTCGTACCGGAGAGTAGAGGATACTCACCCTGACTGGGGTAGCTTGAAATGAGAATAAGTTGTTGACCATCATATGATATTCTAAAAATAGTTACTCTTGTCATACATATTATTACTGTATGATTCTTATGTGCATAGATATAATGCATTCATGTGACCAAAGATATTTTCTGTAGTTTATACAGCTGAACATGATGTGATGAGCTATATTGATGATGATTTATTGTTGAACTTACTGGGATTTAATTCTCACTATATTTTCATATCATGTTCAGCTGTATAAACTACAGAAAATATCTTTGGTCACGTGAATGCATTATATCTATGCTCATAAGAATCATACAGTAATGATATGTATGACAGGATTAACTATTTTCAGAATATCATATGATGACCATCAACTTATTCTCATTTCAAGCTATCCCGGTCAGGGTGAGTATCTTCTACTCTCCGGTACGGGCTTTTCTCGCTCCGTATAATTTGGCCCACTTACTCTTTCTTTTCTCATTAACATGATCATAACCGTTGGTAGGGCATCCCCTACTGGTGCACCACACAGATTGCCATGTGACCGTGCTCATTTCTTTTCTTTTCACAGTGATAGCCAAAAATATGCTTTCAATAACAAGTATGTTCATCAAAATAAAACTATTACCAGAAATCATTGGTAATCATGCCATGCACATAACAATTTCAAATATCACTTTATAAAATATTTCCACGTCAGAATTTCACACTTAAGATGGTAAGAAGTTCATACAATGGCAATGGCTATGGCATATACTAGTCATTTATAAGATTCGTCTTCTTTTTTAAATATTAATTTTATTTCTTTATTTTCTTGATACAGGTTTTCATCATATCTAACCTTCTCTTTATGCTTGGCCTTAGTCATTTTTTTCTTATTTATATCATTTCCAACACATGTTCTTACAAATTTATAGAGCATTGTTCCCTAATTTGATTTCTACTATTACCCTATAGTTAAAGAGGTTCATCTAAGGTAGAAAAATGTTGAAAATAGGTTTAACCATCTTCTAACACGGTCTGGCCATGTTCCAGGACACGGCCATGCTTTAAAAATACTTCAAATGTACTCAAAAACAGCCCCGAACACGGCTAGCCCATGCTTGAAGCACCCAGAACACAGCCTAGCCGTGCTCTGTGACCTTTACTCACTAATCAGATCCTAACTCCCTCATTTGAACTCTGACTAAGGTGATCTTGGTGTCTTTGGAAAGCTAAGACAATTATCTAAAACTATTATGTTAATCATATTAGAAAAATAGTAATAACTCTTGGTTTTATTACTGCCTTAAATTCAATAATATTTCTTCTCGGGTAGGTTCTAACCTTTACTTACTAATCTGACTATATCTCCCACATACGAATTCCAAATTAAGTGATTCTAGTGGCTAAACATCCGTGACACATAAATATATAATTCATATGTTAACCATTTATTTTAATTTCTTATAGAATTTTTCCAGAAATTAAAACAACGAAGCTATCCTAACATATTCTTCCCTGATTAACCATTTTCTGAACTTTGTTTACTAATCGGAACATATCTACCTCATATGAACTCTAAATTGAATTATTCCAGTGGCTAAAAATCTGTGACACACATAGCTATAATTCTTATGTTAACCATTTATTTTAGTTCCATACATATAATTCCCAGAAATTAAAATACAGAAACTATCCTAACATATTCTTCCCTGATGAACCATTTTCTAACCTTTGACTACTAATCAGACCATATCTACCTCATATGGACTCCAAATTGAATGATTCCAAAGGCTAAAAATCCGTGTCACATATATCTTTAATTCTTATGTTAACCATTTATTTTAATGCCTTATAGATTGTTCCAGAAATTAAAACACCGAAACTTAAAATTTTGCCAACCATAGCCATACCCATGCAGAACTATCTACACCAACCTAAGTATTCAAACATACATCACATGAAAGATCAATATGTAACATGATATAGCAACATCCATGACCAATCATCAAAAATCTCATATAAATATTGTAAGTTTAACAATATTTTTTCTTTCCCCACAGATAAGTCCCAGAAATTAAAATACTGAAGCAATCATAACATAAGAATTAAAGATATATGTGTCACGGATTGTTAGCCATTGGAATCATTCAATTTGGAGTCCATATGAGGTAGATATGGTCCGATTAGTTAGCAAAGGTCAGAAAATAGTTCATCAGGGAAGAATATGTTGGGATAGCTTGGGTATTTTAATTTCTGGGAATTATCTATATGGAATTAAAATAAATGGTTAACATAAGAATTGTAGATATGTGTGTCACGGATTTTTAACCACTTGAATCATTCAATTTGGAGTCCATATAATGTAGATATGATCTGATTAGTTAGCAAAGGTCAAAAAATGGTTCATTAGGGAAGAATATGTTAGAATAGCTTTGGTATTTTAATTTCTGGGAATTATCGGTATGAAATTAAAATAAATGGTTAACATACGAAATGTAGATATGTGTGTCACGGATTTTTAGCCACTAGAATCATTCAATTTGGAGTCCATATGAGGTAGATATGATCCGATTAAGTAGCAAAGGTCAGAAAATGGTTCATCAGGGAAGAATATGTTAGGATAGTTTCGGTATTTTAATTTCTGGGACGTATATGTATGAAATTAAAATACATAGTTAACATAAGAATTGTAGCTATGTGTGTCACGGAGTTTTAGCCACTGGAATCATTCAAGTTGGAGTCCATATGAGGTAGATATGATCTGATTAAGTAGCAATGGTCAGAAAAAGGTTAATTAGGGAAGAATATGTTATGATAGCCTCAGTTTTTTAATTTCTGGGAACATTTTGTAAGGAATTGAAATAAATAGCTAACATATGAATTATATACATATGTTTCATGGATCTTTAGCCCCTGGAATCACTTAATTTGAAATTTTTATGAGGGAGATATGGACATATTAGTAGATAAAGGTCAGAAACTATCCAAAAAGAAATAACCTGTACATTTAGGGTGTAATATCAACTTGATGTCTTAATATTTCGCTACAATGTTCAACATAATAATTTTAGATAATTGTTTTATCTTGAAATTGACACCAAGATCACCTACATCTGAGTTAAATTGAGGGAGTTATGCTCTGATTAGTAAGAGAAGGTTAGATATGATGAAAACCTGCATCAGGAAAATAAAGAAATAAAATTAATATTTAAAAAACAGAAGATGAATCTTATAAATGAAAATAATAAATGACTAGTATAGCCATAGCCATTGCCATTGTATGAACTTCTTACCATCTTAAGTGTGAAATTTTGGTATGGAAATATTTTATAAAGTGATATTTGAAATGGTTATGTTCATGGCATGATTATCAATGATTTTTGGTAATAGTTATATTTTGATGAACATACTTGTTATTGAAAGCATATTTTTGGCTATCATTGTGAAAAGAAAAGAAATGAGCACGGTCACATGGCAATCCGTGTGGTGTACCAGTAGGGGACGCCCTACCAACGGTTATGATCATGTTAATGAGAAAAAAAAGAGAAAGTGGGCCATGTCGGATGGAGCGAGAAAAGCCCCTACCGGAGAGTAGAGGATACTCACCCTGACGGGGGTAGCTTGATATGAGAATAAATTGATAGTAATCATATGATATTTTGAAAATAGTTAATCCTGTCATTTATATCATTACAGTATGATTCTTATGTGCATAGATATAATGCATTATGTGACCAAAGATATTTTTTGTAGTTTATACAGCTGAACATGATGTGATGAGCTATATTGATGATAATTTATTGTTGAACTTACTAGGATTTAATTCTCACTATATTTCCATATCATGTTCAGAAAATTAGTTATGCAGATTTTTCTATAGCTCTAGCTTTTAGTGCACGTTGGATCGAGTACTTTATGTTGGGCAGATCCCAGAAACAAATAAAATGTTTGTGGTCAAGTTGCTTAGATCCCGGTAAAGGTGCAACCACCCGTACCTATATCTCTGGAATTGGTCAACCAGAATAAATAAGATGTAGATTTTATGTGTTTGATATGTTGTACGTATGTTTTGATTAATGACATGTATGTAAAAGAAATATTGTTAAACATACCTGGAGCACTTAGTCCCTTAGACTTTTCCTTCCTCTTTCTTCCTTTCTTCCTCTCCTTTCCTCACTCTACCTTGCTTCTATTTTCCATCTCCCTCACTTGGACGAAATTCTAATGTTGTAAGGGTGGGTTTTCTTATATAGACCACCAAATAATTCATCTTTCATGATGATGGGTCTACCTTATCACAATTAGGATACACTTTGTTGAATTTTTGGAAAACAAACAACTTATGTTCTTGTCTTCCTCTTCCTTAGTCAAGATATGAATAGGAAAAGTAGATTTGTATTTTGAAAATTATGATGATATGTTCTTAAGATAAGGGACAAGGTCCCTTTAATTTAGGGATTCATTTCCATTTTCTTTTGTCTTAAACAAGTATGATAGGTTTGCCTTTTTAGGTGGCAGATTTCTAGCCCTTGAATCTCCATTATTTGGTTGATATTATTTGTGTGGGATAGGAATGTTTTGTCCTAATACCATGTATTATCATACCACTTGCTAAAATTATGAGTGTAGGATATAGATGTTTTTGTCTTAAAGCCTTGTATTATTATGCCACTTTCCAAAATGATGAATGTAGAATCACACCACTTGCTAAATTTTTGTCTTAATGCCATGTAACCTAATCTTTATTATTATTACATTATTATATCATCACCTAATTTATTTTATTTTATTTTTTCTCTTGAATTTGGGCTTATTCCTACCCATTATGGGCTTATTCCTACCCATTTTCTTTGCTTTGGATAAAGTTCTACCTTTCTTGGAGGGCTTGGTCACATTTCATAATTTTTGGGCTATTGGTCCAATTACTATATCCTAGTCCAAGTCTATATTTTATTTATTGTTTAGGTTATCCAATGGCTTGCTAGAAACTTATGTGAAGTGGAAAAAACTCTATATGAAGTGTCCATAGGTAAAAACTCAATGTATGGGTAAAGATTTTAAACTTAGTAACTCTAGTTCTTGAATTAGGAAAAATTACCCTAATTCAATGTTCTTGAAATTTTAAGACCTTTACTTGTTTCTAAAAATTTATCTTCCTTATCCAAGAATTTTGCATCTCTTTAGTATGTTATTTCTAATTTCTTTCCTATTAGGTTTTCCCTCTTTATTTGTTCTCTTAATGTTAGAAACATTTTCTATGCATATACATGAGGTGAAGAATTTCTAAAGATTATATTTCCTTAGATATTTAAAATATTGTCTAATAAATTTTATTTCCTGGAATTTTTATGAGGGAGATAGGGACATATTAGTAGATAAAAGTCAGAACCTATCCGAAAAGAAATAACTTGTACATTTAGGGAGTAATATCACCTTGATGTCTTAATATTTCGCTACAATGTTCAACATAATAATTTTATATAATTGTTTTATCTTGAAATTGACACCAAGATCACCTACATCTGAGTTAAATTGAGGGAGTTATGCTCTGATTAGTAAGATAAGGTTAGATAGGATGAAAACTTGCATCAAGAAAATAAAGAAATAAAATTAATATTTAAAAAACAGAAGATGAATCTTATAAATGAAAATAATAAATGAGTAGTATAGCCATAGCCATTGCCATTGTATGAACTTCTTACCATCTTAAGTGTGAAATTTTGATATGGAAATATTTTATAAAGTGATATTTGAAATGGTTATGTTCATGACATGATTACCAATGATTTTTGGTAATAGTTATATTTTAATGAACATACTTGTTATTGAAAGCATATTTTTGGCTATCATTGTGAAAAGAAAAGAAATGAGCACGGTCACATGGCAATCCGTGTGGTGCACCAGTAGGGGACGCCCTACCAACGGTTATGATCATGTTAATGAGAAAAGAAAGAGAAAGTGGGCCATGTCGGACGGAGTGAGAAAAGCCCGTACCGGAGAGTAGAAAATACTCACCCTGACCGGGGTAGCTTGATATGAGAATAAATTGATAGTCATCATATGATATTCTGAAAATAGTTAATCATGTCATACATATCATTACTGTATGATTCTTATGTGCATAGATATAATGCATTCATGTGACCAAAGATATTTTCTGTAGTTTATACAGCTGAACATGACATGATGAACTATATTGATGGTAAATTATGATTTATTGTTGAACTTACTGGGATTTAATTCTTACTATATTTCCATATCATGCTCAAAAGAATAATATGCAGATTTTCTCTATGACACTTATTATTACCGTACGTTGGATCGAGGTGCCCTACCTTGGGCAACTACCAACTATATCAGATGTATCTGTCGTAGATGTGACTGAGATTCCGGTGGACGTGCCACCCGTACCAGTGTCCCTGGAAGTAGTCAACATAGATGACTATAGCTACTATGTATCTTTGTACAAATGTTTGTAAAATAATGGTGTGTAGTTTGTAAAATAATGGTGTGTATGGTAACTAAGTATTGTATTATAAGTATTGTATCACTGTTAATAACAATTATGCTTGGTTAAAGTGATTATTATTACGAGTTAAGTGGTTAGAATTAAAGTAGTAATAACTTCATGGAATATTTTTTTTAAATATAAAAAAAAAATTGTTACATTTACTTAAATGGAGTTGTTACATAATATTTAAATGTAACATCCCTAATTTCGTTTCTTTTATTGATAAAGGTACATAAAAAAATTTAATTAAAGAAATAAAATTTATTAGACAATATTTTAGATATCTAAGGAAATATAGTCCTTAAAAATTCTTCACCTTATGTATATGCATAGAAAATATTTCTAACATTAAGAGAACAAATAAAGAAGGAAAACCTATTGTTTTGTCCTAATGCCATGTATTATTTGTGTGGGATAGGAATGTTTTGTCCTAATGCCATGTATTATCATACCACTTGCTAGAATTATAAGTGTAGGATATAGATGTTTTTGTCCTAAAGCCTTGTATTATTATGCCACTTGCCAAAATGATGAATGTAGAATCACACCACTTGCTAAATTTTTGTCTTAATGTCATTCACCTAATCTTGATTACACCATTATTTCATCACTTTATTTTTATTTTTATTTTTATTTTTTTTCCTCTTGGGTTTGGGCTCATTCTTGCCCATTTTCTTTACTTTGGTTAAAATTCTACCTTTCATAATGGGCTTGGTCACATTTTCATGATTTTTGGGCTACCGGTCCAATTTCTATATCCTAGTCCAAGTCTATGTTTTATTTCTTCCTTGGGCTATCCTATTGGCTTGCTAAAAATTCATGTGAAATAGAAAAACTCTATATGAAGTGTCCATAGGTTAAAGCCCAATTACGGGTGGAGATACTAAACTTAGTAATTAAGAAAAATTACCCTAATTCGATCTTCTTGAAATTTTAAGACCTTTACTTACTTCACAAAAATTTATCTTTCTTTACCTAAGAATTTCACCTTTCTTTTGCATGTTTGTTTCTAATATTTCCTCTAAGGTTTTATTTCTTTACCTATTCCATTAATATTAGAACATTTCTATGCATATATGTAAGGTGAAGAATTTATAAGAAAAATATCTAAAAATTACGGGATGTTACATTGTGGGATAGGAATGTTTTGTCCTAATGCCATGTATTATCATACCACTTGCTAGAATTATGAGTGTAGGATATAGATGTTTTTGTCCTAAAGCCTTGTATTATCATGCCACTTGCCAAAATGATGAATGTAGAATCACACCACTTGCTAAATTTTTGACTTAATGCCATGTAACATAATCTTTATTATTACATTATTATATCATCACCTAATTTATTTTATTTTATTTTTCCTCTTAGATTTGGGCTTATTCCTACCCATTATGGGCTTATTCCTACCCATTTTCTTTGCTTTGGATAAAATTCTACCTTTCTTGGAGGGCTTGGTCACATTTTCATAATTTTTGGGCTATTGGTCCAATTACTATATCCTAGTCCAAGTCTATGTTTTATTTCTTGCTTAGGTTATCCAATGGCTTGCTAGAAACTTATGTGAAGTGGAAAAAACTCTATATGAAGTGTCCATAGGTAAAAGCCCAATGTATGGGTAAAGATTTTAAACTTAGTAACTGTAATTCTTGAATTAGGAAAAATTATCCTAATTCAATGTTCTTGAAATTTTAAGACCTTTACTTGTTTCTAAAAATTTATCTTCCTTATTCAAGAATTTTGCATATCTTTAGTATGTTATTTCTAATTTCTTTCCTATTACGTTTTCCCTCTTTATTTGTTCTCTTAATGTTAGAAACATTTTCTATGCATATACGTAAGGTGAAGAATTTCTAAAGATTATATTTCCTTAGATATTTAAAATATTGTCTAATAAATTTTATTTCCTTAATTAAATTTTTATGTACTTTTATCAATAAAAGAAACGAAATTAGGGATGTTACATTTCTCTCCCCCTAAAAGAAATTTTGTCCTTAAAATTTCAAAAATTACCTTATAAGAACAATTGCGGATATTTCTTCCTCATGACTTCTTCCAGCTCCTAAGTTGCTTCTTCCGGAGTCAAACCTTCCCACAACACCTTAACTAGGGGAATGGTTTTATTTCTCAGTTGCTTCACGTCAGTGTCCAATATGGATGCAGGTACTAGCTGGTATGTCATGTTCTCCTTTATTTGGATTGGTTCATCCTGTATTACATGTGATGAATCTGGAAGATACTTCCACAGCTGTGATACGTGGAAAACATTATGCAGGTTGGACAAATTAGGTGGGAGAGCAACTTGATATGCTGATGTCCCTACTTTCTTCAGAATTTGGTAGGGTCCCAAAAATTGCGGACTTAGCTTTCTTTTTTTGAGAGACCTACCAACTCCAGTAGTTGGGGAAAGTTTCAGAAATACATGGTCTCCTTCCTCAAATTCTAGAGGTCTATGTCTCTATCGTAGTAACTCTTTTGCCGACTTTGAGCTGTAAGTATTTTGTTTCGTATCATCCTGATTTGTTCAGTGGTTTGTTGAACTAGATCAGGACCCAACAAGTTCTTTTCTCCTACCTCGAACCAACATAGTGGAGATCGGCACTTTCTACCGTATAAAGCTTCATAGGGGGCCATCTTAATACTAGAGTGATAGCTATTATTATAAGCAAACTCTACTAAATGTAGGTACTTATCCCATCCTTTACCTTGCTCTATCACACAGGCCATCAACATATCTTCTAGGGTTTGAATGGTTCGTTCTATCTGCCCGTCAGTCTGAGGATGGTAGGCAGTACTGAACTGCAACTGAGTACCAAAAGCTTCTTGCAACGCCTTCCAAAACCTCGACGTGAACCTCGGATCTCTATCAGAAACAATATTAAAGGGAATCCCATGGAGTCTAACTTTTTCCTCGACGTACAATTGGGCCAATTTATCCAGTGAAAAGTTAATTTTTATGGGCAAAAAGTTAGCAGATTTGGTTAATCTGTCAACTATTACCCAGATAGAGTCATGTCCCACTGAAGTCTTAGGTAAACCTACAACAAAGTCCATCGAGATACTATCCCATTTCCATTTAGGGATCTCAAGAGGTTGTAGAAATCCCGCTGGCTTTTGATGCTCCACCTTCACCTTTTGACAAATGAGACATTTCGCCACAAACTCGGCAATGTCCTTTTTCATCCCTGGCCACCAATACATCCTTTTTAAATCCTGGTACATTTTAGTGCATCTAGGATGGACTGTGTATTTACTCTCATGCGCTTCCTGCAGGATCTTAGTTCTCAACTCTCATTCTTGAGGGACACAAATCCTTCCCTGATACATGATTGCTCTATCTTCCATGACAGAAAAATTACCTTGATCTTTATGATCCTGTAAGTATTGGTCGTGAGCTTGAGCCTCTTTGATCAGGGATCTAAGGTCACACCCTATACTTAAACCATTAATGGTTAGCTTCTTTGAGGAAAAAGTAGTGTCCAGCTTCAAATTTCGAAACTCCTCTAGCATTTGCATCTCATACAACATCATCTGGCCCATGTGTAGAGATTTTTGACTTAAGGCATCAGCTACAACATTCAGCTTTCCTAGATGATACATTATCTCAAACTTGTAGTCATTGAGAAATTCCACCCATCTTCGTTGCCTCATATTTAACTCATTTTGATCAAAGAGATATTTAAGACTAGGTTGCTCCGTATAAGTAATGTCACCAAATCTTTAAAGCAAACACCACCACCGCCAATTCAAGATCATGGGTTGAATAGTTTCCTTCATGGGGTCTTAGTTGTCTAGAGGCGTAAGCAACTACTCTCTTGTCTTACATTAACACACACCCTAGCCCTTTCTTTGAAGCATCACTATACACTTCAAAATGTCATGTGGGGTCTAGAATAATTAAAACTAGAGGAGTGGTCAGTCTTGTCTTACGCTCCTGAAAACTAGCTTCACATTGATCAGTCCATTTGAAAGGACTTCCCTTCCTGGTCAATTTAGTCAATGGTAAGGCTATACGAGAAAAGTTTTGTATAAACCTCCTGTAGTATCCTGCCAAACCCAGAAAACTTCTGACTTCCGTAACTGTCTTTGGTCTCTCCCACTGAATCACTGCTTCCGTCTTGCTAGGATCTATGACTACCCCACTATTAGAGATGACATGTCCGAGAAACTTCACATCTGATAGCCAAAATTCACACTTCTCCAATTTGGCATATAACTTTTTCTCTTTCAGCACTTGCAGCACGATTCGGAGATGTTGTTCATGTTCTTTCTCACTCTTAGAGTATATCAAGATGTCATCAATGAACACTACAACAAATTGATCTAGGTAGGGTCGAAAAATGCGATTCATGTAATCCATGAAAATTGCAAGTGCATTCGTCAACCCGAAGGGCATTACGAGAAACTCATAGTGCCCATACCTAGTCCTGAAGGCAATTTTTGGTACATCCTCCTCCTTAATCTTAATCTGATGATATCGTGACCTCAAGTCAATTTTAGAAAAAATGGAGGCACCCTTCAATTGATCCAATAAGTCATCTATCCTAGGGAGAGGGTACTTGTTTTTGATAGTCACCTTATTCAACTGTCTGTAATTTATGCATAGTCTCAAGCTCCCGTCTTTCTTCTTAACAAACAATACAGGAGCTCCCCAAGGTGATACACTCGGTCTAATGAATTGCTTGTCTAATAGTTCTTCCAACTGCTTCTTTAGTTCTTGTAGTTCCTTCGAGGCCATTCGATATGGTGCAATAGAGATAGGCCCTGTCCCAGGTAGGAGATCAATAGAGAACTCTATCTCTCTCTTAGGAGGTAAGCCTAGAATATCTGATATAAATACTTCAGGAAACTCGTTGGCTATTGGGATTTCATCAAGCTTCGATTCGACTTCTAGATTTGATAAATAGAAGAGAATGTATCCAAGTACTCCATTCTTCAACTCCCTATTAACTTGATTGGCATTTAGCATCAATAACTGGACCTCCTCTTTCGGAGTAGGAGGTAGAAATTCAACGGTCTTGTTACAACAATTCAACAAGACTCAATTTCTAGACATCCAGTCTAACCCTAGAATGACCTCAATACCTCTTAAAGGTAAACAGACAAGGTCTATAGAAAAAGTTCTCTCTTGGATGGTGACTTGACAGTCCTTAATACAGAGGAAGTTAATACCCGTTCCCCTATAGGGGTTACTACGGATAGCTCATAGGGAGTTTCAGAAATAGGGAACTGAAACTTCCTAATACATTCTTCCGATATAAATGAATGACTAGCACCAGAGTCAAATAACACCATAAGAGCAAATCCATAGATATAGCATGTACCTTGAATCATTTCAGAAGATTGGGCTGCCTCTTGGCCGCTTAGGGTGAAAACCCTTCCTTTCACCTGAGGCCTCTGTTCTGGCTGCTTCCCCACATTCTGTGGGCAGTTTTTCACAAAATGTCCCTTCTGTCCACAATTGAAGTAGACATCTTGTCCCATGTAGCATGGCCGGTTACTATGCATGCGTCCGCACTTAGCGCACTTGACTGAGGCGAGGTCTTGTTGAAAAGGCCTAGGACCCGCAATCAATGGCCTCTTACCAGCTCCATATCCATTTCTTCTCACGTTATTTTCAGGGTTGGGAAAATTTTTCTTCTTTTTCCATAGGTTTTGCCTTTGCTTTTCGTCCTCCACTGCGTTTAAACTCTTTTCCAGGAGTTTGCATTTATTTATCAGAGGTACAAACTCCCTGATCTTCATAGCTATAACAGCATTCTTTATCTCAGGGTTTAGTCTCGCTTTAAACTTAACCGCCTTCCATGCTTCATCTGGATTATATCGCAGATAAGAGGAGAACTTAGACAGCTCCTCAAACCTTGCGATATACTGGTTCACGGTCATGCTGCCTTACCTGAGTTGGAGAAATTCGATCTCTTTCTCTGCCCGTACAGTACTTGGAAAGTACTTTTTAAAAAAAATGTCATTGAACACTTGCCAGGTGATCTGTCTTCCCTGATGAGCTAAAAGTTCTCTAACTCCACGTCACCAGTATTCTGCTTCATCCTTTAACATATATGCACCAAAAATAATTTGCTGCTCTTCAGTACAACCCATCACTTCAAAGATTTTCTCTAATTTCCTAATCCACCTCTCGGCTACCGTTGGGTCATAGCCACCTTAGAAACAAGGTGGTCTATTCCTCAGGAACTCGGATATGCCATTATCTTTTCTAGCCATCCGGTTGTTAGCACCATTCTCAACATTTGGGTTATTAGCATTCTGGAGATATTGTAAAATTTGGTTGGTGGTCATGACTTGGTCTCAAATTGTCGTGGCCAGGTTGTGCAGGGTTTCCTCTGCATTGGTTACTGGATTCCTCCTTGGTGATGCCATTTCCTACTATGGCAAAAACAAAGTTATGCTGCTATTGAGGTGATCAAGCCCAATAGTTAGTTTAAAAATATTTAATAGCAGTCATAACACCACCTCGGCATATAGATAGGAAACACTAGTAATTTCTTACCTATATGAATCACTGATCCCCTACACAGCACAACCACAACATACTCAAGACACTATAAGATCGATTCAGATAACCATCCACCCACTGGCCATCTAGGATTGACCTGCTCTAATACCAATTATATAACAACTCCATTTAAGTATCAAATTTTTTTTAAAATACCATAAAGTTATTACCTCGTTACAACTTAACCCAATATAAAATTTATTTAATTTATACAATACAGAGTTCACATACATGTCATTAATCAAAACATACGTACAACATATCAAACACATAAAAATCTACATCTTATTTATTCTGGTTGACCAATTCCGGAGATATAGGTGCGGGTGGTTGCACCTTCACCGGGATCTAAGCCAACTCGACCACAAACATTTTATTTGCTTCAGGGATCTGCTCAACATAAAGTATTCGATCCAACGTGCACTAAAAGCCAGAGCTATAGAAAAATCTGCATAACTAATTTTCTGAACATGATATGGAAACGTAGTGAGAATTAAATCCCAATAAGTTCAACAATAAATCATCATCAATATAGCTCATCACATCATGTTCAGCTGTATAAACTACAGAAAATATCTTTGGTCACATGAATGCATTATATCTATGCACATAAGAATCATACAGTAATAATATGTATGACAGGAGTAACTATTTTTTAGAATATCATATGATGGCCAACAACTTATTCTCATTTCAAGCTACCCCGGTCAGGGTGAGTATCCTCAACTTTCCGGTAGGGGCTATTCTCGCTCTGTCCGACATGGCACACTTTCTCTTTCTTTTCTCATAATCATAATCATAACCGTTGGTAGGGCGTCCCCACTGGTGCACCACATGGATTTCCATATGACCATGCTCATTTCTTTTCTTTTCACAATGATAGCAAAAAATATGCTTTCAATAACAAGTATGTTCATCAAAATATAATTATTACCAAAAATCATTGGTCATCATGCCATGAACATAATCATTTCAAATATCACTTTATAAAATATTTTCATATCAAAATTTCACACTTAAGATGGTAAGAAGTTCATACAATGGCAATGGCTATGGCTATACTAGTCATTTATTAAGATTCATCTTTTTTTTAAATACTAATTTTATTTCTTTATTTTCTTGATGCAGGTTTTCATCCTATCTAACCTTCTCTTACTAATCAGAGCATAACTCCCTCAATTTAACTCAGATGTAGGTGATTTTAGTGTCAATTTCAAGATAAAACAATTATCTAAAACTATTATGTTGAACATTGTAGCTAAATATTAAGAAATCAAGGTGATATTACTCCCTAAATGTATAGGTTATTTCTTCTCGGATAGGTTCTGACCTCTACCTACTAATCTGACCATATTTACCTCATATGGACTCCAACTTAAGTGATTCTAGTGGCTAAAACTCCGTGACACACATATATATAATTCTTATGTTAACCATTTATTTTAAATACATACAGATAATTCCCCGAAATTAAAATACAGAAGTTGTCCTAACATATTCTTCCCTGATGAACCATTTTCTGACATTTGACTACTAATAAGCCAACATCTTCCTCATATGGACTCCAAATTGAATGATTCCAGTGGCTAAATATTCACGACACACATAGCTATAATGCTTTTGGTAACCATTTATTTTAATTCCATACAGATAATTTCCAGAAATTAAAATACAGAAGCTGTCTTAACATAATCTTCCCTGATGAACCATTTTCTGACCTTTGACTACTAATCAGCTCATATCTTCCTCATATGGACTCCAAATTGAATGATTCCAGTGGCTTAAAATCTATGACACACATAGCTATAATTATTTTGTTAACCATTTATTTTAATTCCATACAGATAATTCTCAAAAACTAAAATACAAAAGCTGTCCTAACATATTCTTCCCTAATGAACCATTTTTTGACCTTTGACTACTAATCAGCACATATACTCCTCATATGGACTCCAAATTGAATGATTCTAGTGGATTAAAATCCATGACACACATATCTATAATTCTTATGTTAACCATTTATTTTAATTCCATACAGATAATTCCCAAAAATTAAAATACAGAAGCTGTCCTAACATATTCTTCCCTGATGAACCATTTTCTGACCTTTGACTACTAATCGGACTATATCTACCTCATATGGACTCCAAATTGAATGATTCCAGTGGCTTAAAATCTATGACACACATAGCTATAATTATTTTGTTAACCATTTATTTTAATTCCATACAGATAATTCTCAAAAACTAAAATACAAAAGCTGTCCTAACATATTCTTCCCTAATGAACCATTTTTTGACCTTTGACTACTAATCAGCACATATACTCCTCATATGGACTCCAAATTGAATGATTCTAGTGGATTAAAATCCATGACACACATATCTATAATTCTTATGTTAACCATTTATTTTAATTCCATACAGATAATTCCCAAAAATTAAAATACAGAAGCTGTCCTAACATATTCTTCCCTGATGAACCATTTTCTGACCTTTGACTACTAATCGGACTATATCTACCTCATATGGACTCCAAATTGAATGATTCCAGTGGCTACAATTTCGTGATACAGATATCTTTAATTCTTATGTTAACTATTTATTTTAATTCCCTACAGATAATTCCCATAAATTAAAACACAGAAGTTATCCTAACATATTCTTCCCTGATGAACCATTTTCAGACCGTTGCTGACTAATCGGACCATATCTACCACATATGGACTCTAAATTGAATGATTCCAGTGGCTAAAAATCCATGACACACATATCTATAATTCATATGTTAATCATTTATTTTAATTCCTTATAGATGGTTCCCAGAAATTAAAATAGCGAAACTAAAAATTCTGCCACCCATAGCCATAACCATGCAGAGCTATCTACACCAACCTAAGTATTCAAACATACATCACATGCAAGATCAATATGTAACATGATATAGCAACATCCATGACCTATCATCAAAGTTCTAAGATCAAAATCTCATATAAATATTATAAGTTTCAAAAGTTTTCTTCAAAAAGAAATATTGTTAAAAGGAAGAAAGGAAGAAAGAGGAAGGAGAAGTCTAGGAGACTAAGTGCTCCAGGTAAGTTTAACAATATTTCTTTTTGAAGAAAACTTTTAAAACTTATAATATTTATATGAGAGTTTGATCTTAGAACTTTGATGATTGGTCATGGATGTTGCTATATCATGTTACATATTGATCTTGCATGTGATGTATGTTTGAATACTTAGGTTGGTGTAGATAGTTCTGCATGGTTATGGCTATGGGTGGTAGAATTTTTAGTTTCGCTGTTTTAATTTCTGGGAACAATCTATAAGGAATTAAAATAAATGGTTAACATATGAATTATAGATATGTGTGTCATGGATGTTTAACCACTGGAATCATTCAATTTGGAGTCCATATGTGGTAAATATGGTCTGATTAGTTCGCAAAGGTCAGAAAATAGTTCATCATGGAAGAATATGTTGGGATAGTTTCGATATTTTAATTTCTGGGAATTATCTGTATGGAATTAAAAATACATGGTTAACATAAGAATTATAGCTATGTGTGTCATAGATTTTTAGCCACTGGAATTATTCAATTTGGAGTCCATATTTGGTAGATATGGTCCGATAAGCAAAGGTCGGAAAATGATTCATCAGGAAAAAATATGTTAGGACAGCTTTTGTATTTTAATTTCTGGGAATTATCTGTATGGAATTAAAATAAATGGTTAACATAAGAATTATATCTATGTGTGTCATGAATTTTAAGCCACTGGAAGCATTCAATTTGGAGTCCATATGAGGAATATATGAGCTGATTAGTAGTAAAAGGTCAGAAAATGGTTCATCAGGGAAGAATATGTTAGGACAGCTTCTGTATTTTAATTTTTGGGAATTATCTGTATGGTATTAAAATAAATGGTTAACATAAGAATTATAGATATGTGTGTCAAGGATTTTTAGCCACTGGAATCCCTCAAGTTGGAGTCCATATGAGGTAGATATGTTCCGATTAGTAGGTAGAGGTCAGAACCTATCCGAGAAGAAATAACCTATACATTTAGGGAGTAATATCACATTGATTTCTTAATATTTCGCTACAATTTTCATCATAATAGTTTTAGATAATTATTTTATCTTGAAATTGACACCAAGATCACCTACATCAAAGTTAAATTGAGGGAGTTATGCTCTGATTAGTAAGAGAAAGTTAGATAGGATGAAAACCTGCATCAAGAAAATAAAGAAATAAAATTAGTATTTAAAAAAGAAGATGAATCTTAATAAATGACTAGTATAGCTATAGCCATTGCCATTGTATGAACTTCTTACCATCTTAAGTGAGAAATTCTGACATGGAAATATTTTATAAAGTGATATTTGAAATGGTTATGTTCATGGCATGATTACCAATGATTTATGGTAATAGTTATATTTTGATGAACATACTTGTTATTGAAAGCTTATTTTTAGCTATCATTGTGAAAAGAAAAGAAATGAGCACGGTCACATGGCAATCCGTGTGGTGCACCAGTAGGAGACGCCCTACCAACGGTTATGATCATGTTAATGAGAAAAGAAAGAGAAAGTGGGCCATGTCGGACGGAGCGAGAAAAGCCCGTACCGAAGAGTAGAGGATACATATCATTACTGTATAATTCTTATGTGCATAGATATAATGCATTCATGTGACCAAAGATATTTTCTGTAGTTTATACAGTTGAACATGATGTGATGAGCTATATTGATGATGATTTATTGTTGAACTTACTGGGATTTAATTCTCACTATATTTTCATATCATGTTCAGAAAATTAGTTATGCAGCTATTTCTATGGCTCTGGCTTTTAGTGCACATTGGATCGAGTTACTTTATGTTGGGCAGATCTCAAAATCAAATAAGATGTTTGGGGTCGAGTTGGCTCAGATCCCGGTGAAGGTGCAACCTTCGCACCTGTATCTCCGGAATTGGTCAACCAAAATAAACAAGATGTAAATATCTATGTGTTTGATATGTTGCATGTACGTTTTGATTAATGACGTGTATGTGAACTCAATATTGTATAATAATAAAGAAAAAAGAAGGTTGTTACATAATTGGTATCAGAGAAGGTCGATCCTAGATGGCCAGTGGGTGGATGGTTATCTGAATCAATCTTATAGTGTCTTGAGTATGTTGTGGTTGTGCTGTGTAGGGGATCAGTGACTCATAT
Source organism: Gleditsia sinensis (assembly GCA_037074535.1). NCBI lineage: Eukaryota > Viridiplantae > Streptophyta > Magnoliopsida > Fabales > Fabaceae > Gleditsia > Gleditsia sinensis. The sequence continues at coordinate 57,398,672 of CM073468.1, read as the reverse complement.
AGGTAAGAAATTACTAGTGTTTCTTATCTATATGCCGAGGTGGTGTTATGACTGCTGTTAAATATTTTTTTGAAACTAACTATTGGGCTTGATCACCTCAATAGCAGCATAAATTTATTTTTTCCCACAGTAGGAAATGGCACCACCAAGGCGGAATCCGGCAAACAATGCGGAGGAAATCGTGCACAACTTTGCCACAGCAATTCGAGAATTTGGTATTGATTTACTCCTTAGAACCCAACTAGTATCTATATCCCTATATAGAATGATATCGATCGAATTAAAAAAAAATAGTTACAAGACTTGTTAGACAAGGTATTTAAATACCCCAGTACTTTTATTTGGAGTGCTCCAGTTCTATCTATGAAAAAGAAAGATGGATCACTATGATTATGCATAGATTATAGACAGTTGAATAAGGTGACAATGTAGAATAGAAACCCATTAGCTCGTATAGATTACCTGTTTGACCAGTTATAAAGTGTTTAATATTTTTCCATAAATAGATTTAGGATATGAGTAACATTAATTAAGGATAAGAGAAAAGGATGTAGGACTTATTATGGGCATTATGAGTTCTTGGTGATGCATTTAAATTGACAAATCTTTTGTTGCATTCATAGATTTAATGAATAATAATTAGGTCATCCCTGGAACAATTTGTTATTATATATATGGATGATATACTAGAATATTTCAAAAGTTCAAAGGATCATAAACAACATTCAAAGATAGTTTTACCAACTCTAAAGGAGTATGGTTAGTAAATATGGTATCCAAGTAGACTCTAAGAAAGTAAAAATAGTACAAAAAATAGCTACATTTTACTACATTTAAAGATGAAGATCCAAATCCAATTTACGCTTCCTACGTTTATCTGCCATCCATTCTATTTGAGTAATAGTTGGGTCAGGTACATGAACATAGGCTTGTAAAGCATCAATCAACTCTTCAGCATTTGAAGCTGAGATGAGAATTTGTCGTGCTGGGTGTGGGATAAACTTATGTTCCGCAGCTTGATCTAGAAAGGACAACAAACCATCAAAGAAGTGATTAACATTTAACAAACCTATCGGTTTGTGATGCATATTCAGTTGTGCCCAAGAGACTATTTGGAAAACCTCCTCTAAAGTACCAAAACCACATGATAAGGCAATGAAGGCGTCAGCATTGCTCATCATTCTAGCCATGCGTTCATGCGTGGAAGCTATCCTATATTCTTCCCCAATTGTCTTCCCTATGTTGCTGGATGTAGTTAGAGCTGTAGGAATAATACCTAGAACTTGGCATCCCCCTACATGTGCAGCTGTAGCCACACACCCCATTAACCCACAGTTACTTCCACCATACACTAAATGAATTTTTCTTCTAGCCAGCACCATACCCAGATTTTGTGCTACTTTGACATACTCTTCATCTTTTCCAGGACTGGAACCACAAAAGACACAGATATTTCGAAACTGACGAAATGCGGTTCCCTCCATAATTTCTATCACCTTAACTCTGAGTATAGACAAAGATACTAATGTAAGTATTTATAGAACTTAGAGAAGGGCATATTTATAATAGCTATGCGAATAGGCCGGGTATTATTAGAACAACTATGTGAGTGATTGGTGGATATCAGCTAAATTAAAGGTAAAATTTTTTTTTCAAAAATGATGACAAGCATGTATATGTACAGTAGTTATGACTGTGACCCATATTAAGCACATATAGAATAAGGTTAGGATATTACCAGGAAATTTTCTTTTTCTTGTTGCCCTTGATGAAGGAGTGATGTCTTGAGGCATGTAGGGAAGTTGTAGATGATAGGCATCATGAAAAGAAAAATAAAGATGCAAACCAAATAATTAGTGAAGAGGGACATTTTTCTTGTTTTCTCAATATTTTTGCCAGTCGACTATCAGTATTATTAAGTCGACTAGCTATTTTGAGAAATTTTAATTTGGACTGGTTATTTTACAGTTGATTGATTACATCTATTTTGAAGCAATCAACTGCATCCTACCAGTTAACTACATATTCTTTGATTTTCACAGACTTTTATAAGCTCAGAAATGTTTCTTTTTCCATGTGATATCTTTCCACTGAATACCAATAGATTTAAAGTAGATTCTGACACAAATATTCAAATTTTGCGGCCATTGATTTTTGCTGAAATCATAGATAGATTTTGTTTATAGATTTTCAAGAATTACGGCCATCGATTTTAATATTTTTCAATGCTTTGTCGAAATATTTGACTTTCGCTTTTGGCACCATTCTCTATTATGCTTTTCGTCTGTTTCACTCATTAACGGTTGGCATTAAATGCAAGGTTATTTTCCCTCATTGCAATGAAAGATAATTTCTTTTCTTTGAAACTCGGTTATTATGGTGTCTAAGTTGTTAGTAGGTTAAAGTAATGAAAAGTTTGAAAAGAATGGACGGATGATGGTCTTATGGTGTTTTGACGAATGTAATCAAGAGAACTAGTGGTGTTGAAGTTCTTGAGGAATAAAATATAGGAAGTAGGATTTAAGTTAGTCTTTGAACTCTTAATTTGGAAATATAGAGAATATTCTGAGAACCATGTCCGAAAATAATGTAAGTGATCAAGATATTTGTGTTAAAGGATTATATCATGCTAAATTGAGTCTAGTATCTAGGATGTGAATTATGTTGGAATTGAGAATTCTTGTATGAGTAATTGTTAGGAAAAATCTTCTTGAAATGATTGGGTGACTTAAATGGGATTGACATAAACTAAAATGAGGTGCTTTTGGATATGATAGAAGAAATAATTGAAATTTTTGACAATGAGTTTAATGGTGTTAATAAGCTTGTATAAAAATACTGTGATGAGGTAAGTTGGAATTATTAGACATGTGTCAATGGTACACGTTATTAAAGGTTTGAAGGATTTATTGCTACATATGTTTAACATACTGATTAAAAGATGTGAGGATAAAAATAGATGATAGATTAAGATGATGATATTCAGGAGATGATGTTGATATATGAAAACAAAAAAAAATGACTTGATAGAAGTTTGGAATAAGAAAAGATAGTTACCCAATATGAAGGTGAATATGATCTTTTATATGTGTGTTTTCTAATATCGACCCATAGATATATCCATGCGAGCTAGAGGATATAAATTGAAGAACTTATGAGTGAAAGAAATCCTTATGGTTAAGTTATATGGCAAAATCACTCAAGTGAAGATACATATTAAAAAGTAAAGATGTTATACAGAAAAGATATCCCTAATTATTTAGGTAATAAAGTTGGTAACTCTGAATAATGCCTTAATTTCAATACCTACATGTGGTAGGATGGACTGAAATTCGGGGACCGAATTTCTTAAGGGGGGAGAATGTAACATCCCATAATTTTTAAATATTTTCCTTATAAATTCTTCACCTTACATATATGCATAGAAATGTTCTAATATTAATGAAATAGGTAAAGAAAGAAAACCTAAGAGGAAATATTAGAAATAAACATGCTAAAGAAATGTGCAATTTTTAGGTAAGGAAGATAAATTTTTGTGAATTAAAGGTCTTAAAATTTCAAGAAGATTGGATTAGGGTAATTTTTCCTAATTTAAGAGTAAAAGTTACTAAGTTTAGTATAAATTATGTAACAACTCCATTTAAGTATAAATTTTTTTTTTAAATACCATGAAGTTATTACCTCGTTACAACTTAACTCAATATAACATTTATTTAATTTATACAATACAGAGTTCACATACATGTCATTAATCAAAACATACGTACAACATATTAAATACATAAAAATCTACATCTTATTTATTCTGATTGACCAATTCCGGAGATAAAGGTGCGGGTGGTTGCACCTTCACCGGGATTTAAGCCAACTCGACCACAAACATTTTATTTGCTTCTAGGATCTGCCCAACATAAAGTACTCGATCCAACGTGCACTAAAAGTCAGAGCTATAGAAAAATCTGCATAACTAATTTTCTGAACATGATATGGAAATATAGTGAGAATTAAATCTCAGTAAGTTTAACAATATTTCTTTTTGAAGAAAATTTTTGAAACTTATAATATTTATATGAGATTTTGATCTTAGAACTTTGATAATTGGTCATGGATGTTGCTATATCATGTTACATATTGATCTTACATGTGATGTATGTTTGAATACTTAGGTTGGTGTAGATAGTTCTGCATGATTATGGCTATGGGTGGCAGAATTTTTAGTTTCAGTGTTTTAATTTCTGGGAACAATTTATAAGGAATTAAAATAAATGGTTAACATATGAATTATAGATATGTGTGTCATGGATGTTTATTGTTGAACTTACTGGGATTTAATTCTCACTATATTTCCATATCATGTTCAGAAAATTAGTTATGCAGATTTTTCTATAGCTTTGACTTTTAGTGCACGTTGGATCGAGTACTTTATGTTGGACAGATCCCAGAAGCAAATAAAATGTTTGTGGTCGAGTTGGCTTAGATCCCGGTGACGGTGCAACCACCCGCACCTTTATCTCCGGAATTGGTCAACCAGAATAAATAAGATGTAGATTTTTATGTGTTTGATATGTTGTACGTATGTTTTGATTAATGACATGTATGTGAACTCTGTATTGTATAAATTAAATAAATGTTATATTGAGTTAAGTTGTAACGAGGTAATAACTTCATGGTATTTTAAAAAAAAAATTATACTTAAATGGAGTTGTTACAACCGCCAAAGTATCTTTGAACCATATATGAATTATCTATTATTTATATCTTTTTTTCTAAATATATTTTATTTAGTTTGAAGGATTTTAATCTAAAACCATTTCAACATATCTAAGCACATAGTCTGGTAAGGAAAAATTACCACATAACCAAGCACACAACCTAGTGACAAGGCTAGTTATTTTTGTCGCTAGTTGTCAGTGTTTCTGAAAAGGAATCTAATTTAAATTATTATAGATTTAGTTATTTATTTCTTTATTTTCAGGTTTTGAAAATAAAATATCGTTTTACATAGCATTTGATATATGGTCCATTTACACATACATATGTGAGTCATATCATCATAATTATTATATCCACAATGAATTTTTCCACATCACTGAACATCAAACTTAGTAAGCATCACATTCAATTATATTACTTTCATTCATATTCTAGTTAATGTTTATAAAGTGTGTATATACATATTAGTATACTCATATAACACTACAAAAAATAAGAGATTCAGTGGCGATCAGAAAAGTCGTCACTAAAAATTACTTTTAGTAGCGACTTTTATGAGTTGCCATTGAAAGTTAATTTTTTAGTGACGACCCATTTGAGGTCGTCACTAAAAGTTAAAAATGACTTTTCAGAGGCGACTAAAGTCGTCACTGAATCGCCACTGAAAGTAGAGAAATTCATTTTCTTTCTATTTCATGGATGGATTTTTTTCAGTATAAAAAAATATTAAACAATATTTTTAATATATAAAATTTTTATTATAAAATAAGAAAATAAGTAAACTATTTATTAATAAAATAAATTTAATAATACTTTTTAGATAAATTAATTTTTAATAAAATGATAAACTGATAAAATAAATATTTAAAATTAAAATAATAAATATATATATCTTTGAAAAATTAAAACATACCCATTTATTTTAAAAAAAATGATAAAGGAAAATGAAAAATTTTATAAAACAAATTATAAAAGAAAATGATAAAAAGAAAATGAGCAAATGATGGAGGGAATGAAAAATCACGCTGAACCCACGCATCTGAACGTTGAACTCACACATAGTCACAACAGAGGCTTCCGGAGGCATGTGAACGTTGAACCCACGATAGACACAGCAGAGGCATCTGGAGGCATTTGAACCCCGCATACAAGGCCCCGAAAATTTCTCTTCCTGTGAACGAGAAACCATCCCCTCAAATTTTCCAGACCAGAAATCATCACCTGGCGAGCCCTAAACCCTTCCCCCAAAATTTTCCTCTTCAAAAATCACCACCTATTTGCCTTTTTCCAGTTGCCATCACCGAAGTCACCACGGCGGAAGTGGCTCACAGTGAAGCCCCTGGAACGAGAGACATGGATTCGCCGAGTACATAGCTGCCAACCGAGGTTCACCATCGAAGCACCTTCGGACGAGAAAGCTTTCATCTTTGTCAATCCTCCATTTCGTGTGTCTGCTTCAGTGGCGTGTCTACCTTCACCACAGGTTGGCTTGTTTGATTCTGTAAAATTAACTTAAAGCTTCGCAATTTTTATGTCCAAATGTGGTTTGATTCTCTGAAAACAACACTGTTTGTGTGTAGACAATACTATGGAGGTTAAATTCAAAAGAAATTCTATGTTTGACCTATTAAATTAAAAAAAAAAATTGTTTTGATTGCTGATGGTTTGACAGGGAATTTTGATTGTGTTTCCGCAGAATCTAATTCAGAAATGGTGTCTGGAAATAATAAAACATAAGTGAACAGGTTCTCCTAGATTGCAATCTAAGGTATTTGGTAGCGTGGCCACTAAATTGTAAATCAAATTAGACAAACCCTCCTGATTCAACAAGCAATGCTCAATAATCAGCAGAAAAACATTTGAAAACTGTTTCCAAAACATCAATGTAAAACAGAGATTTTCTAAGATAATAGGGGAAAAAATGTAGATGACCATCGTCAAACATAAATTATGGTTAATACTCTGATTTTCAGGCTATACCAATTAAATGCTAACGAATATCTGACAGCCATAAGAGGGCAACATCTTTATGGCTACTTGCATGTTGCGAAGCAGTCCTTTGTAAATGCTTCCATACCTTCCCTCTCCAATCTTCTAAGATGGGTCAAAATCATGAGTTGCCTCATTGATCTCCATGAAAGAAAATGTAGGAATTTCTGTCCCATAAGCGTATGCAGCATCTTCTTTTACAAACTTCCTCAGCTTGTAGACTTCCCTAACTGCATTTGCATGCTCTACTTTTAGATTATCTCGTTTTTCCCTGAAACTTATCAAGAGTTCCACTGCTGATATAATCTTCTCCTCCAACTCTGTCACTGTGAACTGAGACTTAACAATTTGACTATTAAGTGCTGAATTTTGATCTTGGACACGGCTGAATTTGCATGCTCTACTTTCACACATGATTTCATCTTGTTGATTCTTCAGTTTCTGTAATTCTTGCTTTTCCCCAGCCAATAGTTCTTCTAGCTCTCTTCTACTTATTTCATTAGCACACAGAAACTTGAAAGAATTGGAAAGATAGAATATATAATATTTCAATCCAATGACTGGAGCCAGTTAGAATGATCTATAAAGTGGATTCTTTCTTTGAACACTACATCATATTTACCAAAGGGCTTTAACTGAGTTACAAAAGGATTCCTATAATAACATAATATATCTAATGTAAATCCTTAAAATAAGAAAAAAAATGATATAGAAATTGAGTAAAACCAGAACTCTTACTGACCTTAAAACTATTTTCTCCACCCTCTCTGTGCTTCTATATTATTTGAATAAGTTCCACTTTTCATGGCCTTTATCCAATTTCTTATTTTAATACAAAATTATGGAACTAGGAACAACAATGAAGCCCTTCAGCAAGAGCCACTAAGTAAACAAAAAAATAATTCCAATTCATTCATATGGCATCCAAAAAAAAAAAAACAGTGTGAGTGCATGGCAATTAGTCTAATACGATCCTTTGTAAACCTGCATTACTTTCTACATCATGACAAACCTTTTGAAGCAAAAGCAATTGTTTTGAGCTTAAGAAAGACTAATAAATTTCACCTCTTAACATTTTTTGTATTGCTTTGGCCCCAGTTTTCTTTACCTTCCATTCTTCTTTTGTAATTTTCCTTTTTTTAATGAGTGATAAGCTTGGTATAATGGAGTAAAAGTTACAGACTATTTTAAATGCCAATATTTGAAGAGAATTTGGTGAAAAGTATATCGGGTCAAGCTAAAAATTTAAGTTGCATAAGGTTCAATGCTTTCTATGTAAACAAAAAAATAAAAGGTCAGTCAAACAATATTCAAACAAACACAAGAATAGTAATTATAAGAATTGAAAAAATCAGTACTATGCACAAGAAAGTACTAACAAAAGGCTGAATCAGAAATGGAAAATACTAGGCTTCAAGTCCATTGAGTGGAGTTTATGGTACAATGATTAGCTCCCAAAAAAAAATCTTATGGTATCATGCTCACACATGTTTTTTTTAATCAGTAAAATATTACTTATGATTACATAAATAACACACAAATAAAGTCATAACTCTATTTTTTTGGACTTGTGCCCCTTTGCCTTACCCAATAAAAAAGTCATAATTCATAAACCACACTTCTCTCTTTTTCTCGTTTTTTTTAGCAAGGTTTACTTAATAGTTAATAATAATAATGAGCAAAGGAAAGTATTCAATAACAAAAAGCTATTTATTGCTCAATAAAATAAAAAAGTCATAATAAGGCATAATACTATGTTAGCAAAGGAAAGTATTCAATAACAAAAAGTCATAATATTATCCTTTTTTGTTATTGAATAGCTTTATGAACAGATTTATTGCTCAATAAAAAAAGTCATAATACTATGTTAGCAAGGTTTACTTAATAGTTAATAATAATATCCTTTTCAGCATGATAATGTAAAAAATAAGTATATAAAGACCAGAGTTTTTGGCTTATAATGAATAGAGTAAATAAGAATAATCCTTTTCACTGGAATTTGTTTTTAAAACTTTTCTTGTTGCTGTCACTCTATGGTCATTAAGAATTCTCTAGTCATGTAACTTGCCCACTTATTTGGCATTTAATAAGACACAAATGGGAATAAATCAAAGAAGTCATGGGTGAATACTTGGTGATTGTAATGGCAGAGAAGAAAGTGCATGCTCTGCAAAAAAATTATTTATATTATGCAATAGTACAACAATAGCAAGCAATGAAATTATGCATGTAAGTAAATTACAAGACCTAAAAATAGACACTACATCCGCCATTACAATTGTCAAGTGTTTCACTCTACATATACACTATAGGTTGAGGTTCTGAACCCTGTAAATGGAGATTGTCAGGCTGCAATATTGAATCCTGGTGATACAGATATTCAGTCTGAAGAAAATGCTATTGTTGGTTTGCATTTATTTACAAAGCAAAATTTGTAGTTAGCTCCCAGGTAGTATATATACAATTGACTTTAATCATGTAACTTTCCTTATGAGGAATTGCTTTACTTCTGTTTGAAGCAACTGTATTGAATCAGTTGGACTAGACATGACACATTTGTGATGCTTTTATATTGCTTTTTAGTTCTAAATTGCTTATATAATTTTTATTGGTAGTTGATAACACAATCTGGAATTAGTACTCAGCTAGATGTTAGGGGTTTGAAGTGCCAAAATTATTGACTGATATTTTCTTTTGTCCATTTCTTTTGTCCATGTTTTTATGTCTCTTGCATAATGAACACGTTAGTGAAGTGATAGATATTTATATTGCTGAATGGGAAGCTGTTTTTAGTGTTTGGAGGTCCTTTACTGATACTTTTGTACAAGTTGTTGACAAGATGATTGGGCATGAAGAGAATGTGAGCCAAAATCTTCTTGCATACTACTATTATATAATCTTTAGGCTCTTTATGTGATATCTTTGTGAAATTTTAATAAGTGGGCACAGGAGGTGCTGATGTGTTAGATCAGTTTTTTAGTCCATTTTGAGGGACTTAATAAATTTAAGTATCAGACTTATGAAGTTTTAAATGTAATTGGTTTGGTTGAAATTAGATTGGATTGGCTTAACAATATAAATTATTGACTGATATTTGCTTTTGTCCATGTTTATATGTCTCTTGCATAATGAACACGTTAGTGAAGTGATAGATATTTATATTGCTGAATGGGAAGCTGTTTTCAGTGTCTGGAGGTCCTTTACTGATACTTTTGTACAAGTTGTTGACAAGATGATTGGGCATGATGAGAAACCAATTATCTCAAGGGTGGGCATAACAGGAGTGAAAATTGGAAAGAGTGGCGTTGAACTGTTATTTTTCACTTGTTTTCCTTGATTATTTTTTCATTCCTACCAACACACCCTTAAAAGCCCCTTCATGAATGTGTTTCTTCCAATGTTGCAATTGTTCTAAATTAAATTTAAAGTCATAAGTGACAAATTATCATAATCTTGTTCAGAAAGCAAAAGCTTAATTTGATGTAGATTCTTCATTTTCCCCAACATGAAATCACTTTTAAAATTTTGTGGTAGGTATTTTATAGAGATTGATGGTTGATTGTACCCATCATTGGTTTTCCTGTTCATGAGAAATTCTTCTCAGAATTAATGGTGATGACACAGAGAGCTGCTCAAGTTAAATTATTTAAAATTGAAGCCAACAATCCTGTCACATAAGATTTCTGGCAGCTACATCAAGCTAAATCATTCTATTTTGGACAAAAGCTTATTCTTCCAGCAGCTAAAACAATCTATATTCATCATTTTTCTAACTCTATTGGATTATCCACAATCCCAAGAACAAGTTGATAGGTGTGCCTAAGGATCTAAATTAATCATGCTCAAAACACAATCATCCATTCCCCCTCACATACACTGGCATTTGGACCACAAGAATAAGAGACTAAAAAAAAAAATCCACAAAGACATTAAAAGTAACATTATGACAAAAGGGGACTATCAAAATTTGACCCATTAAGCTTCCAAACAACCTTGCTCATACATTATTGAATTACCCATTACCCCAAAATCCCACAATTATGGAAATAGGACCAACTATAAAATTGTAGGTGACAGATAGAGTCCCATGTCCAAACCAGTGACAATTAGAAGTATTCAATTTTCTCATTTACCCACAAAAAAATGAATAAATAAGATTAACATAGTGAAATATGATTTCTCCTTCAAACCGTATGATCCTTTCCACAAAGTAGATTTCACTTACTAACATATTCTCATGGAATAAAATGGACAAACTTACACAATACTTTTGCTTCACTGCTTCTCCACATTATATTAAATGTCTTCTGTTAAATCCAAAAAATTTTGTCCAATATAAATATACACCAACTAGTTATTTTCCCCAACATGAAATCACTTTTAAAATGAAAGTTAGGAAAAGGCATGGGTACCAGGGGTTCCTATGATGGGTACAATCAACCATCAATCTCTCCTCCATCTTTATGTTTTCTACTCTAAAGTGAAAACTGACTTGCAAATACTAATTGCTTTCTAGGTCTATAGTGCCATCTTTTAACCCAATGACAGCATACTCTGTCTCTTGTCCTTTTTCTCTAACTGCTTCATTTCCTTTTTTGTTTGACAAGCTAGTTCTTCCATCCATGTATTTCTAACGTGCTTTCTCAGTCTTTATTTATTTATTTTAGTTTTTAGATATTTTGTTTGCTGAAACAAATTTTAAATAATTTTATTTACAACAAGTCTGAGGTTGTAGATTCTTGTGCAAACCTTCTGCCATGGAAATGAAAGTCCAAACCAGTATAGCTTTTCTAACCATAAATATTCCTTAGCAACTGATTATGAGGGTAAAAGAAAATGACAATGAATAGTGAATTTTCGTTTAATAGTCACTACATAATGTGGGCTCCTATGTTACTGAGCTACCGGATCCAAGGATTGGAATAGAATTTTTTATGACCATTTTAACTTTTGAACAAATTTATTGCTCATTAATGATTATATATTGAAATAGCTTTTTGTTATTGAATACCTTTCTTTGGTTTTAGGTGTTGAACACCTCCTGAGGTAATACATTTGGATATAATTTGGTAATCAAAATAAAGTTGAATAATTTTGCATAGCTCAATCATCAAGCGGCAATGCCCCATGTATAATGGGAGTGATGTTGTGCAGGGACACTCCATTCAAGTTATCATTTTGCATAGCTACTAGATGTCTTCTTTCCTCTGTCCAGTGTCATCTTTCTCCATTCTCTTACTATGCTTGATTATTATTTTTTTATTAATGTTTTTGTGATTTTACAATGCTTTAGATAAAATGGAGCACTCTATCAATATGTCATGCTTAATAGTTAGAGTGAAGTAATGACTAAATTAGTTATTATTATGTGCATATTGTTAGAATTTTCTTTTTAAGTGTCATATGTTATATTAGTTTTGTTAAATTTGGTCATATGAATAGGGACAAATTCCGCTGGGCCTTATAGGAAGTGCTGCACCAAGTTCTACAACTAATGCAATATCATCTCAAAGAGAGCCACCAAACTGACTTTTTTTAATTTGTTAACATTTTATTATGTAATTGTCTGTTAACTAACATTATACATTTCACTCAACAACCATGTATTATGTTTCAAATTCTAGTTTAATATATATACTTTTTTATTAATTTTGTTGGTTATACTTTTTAATCATAGATGAGGGTTTTATTTTAATGGCAAAGGAAATTACAAAAAAAAATAGTAACAGAGGATTCAGTGGCGATTACAATTGTCACTGAATGAATAATCTAAAGATTCAGTGACGACTTTAGTCGTCACGAATTCTATTATCAGTGGCGACAATCCTAAGTCACCATTGAAAGAGTACGAAATTTCAAAATTTTTTTACTAAAGTTTCAGTGACAACATACGTCAGTCGCCACTGAAAATTACATTCAGTGGTGACTGGGTCGTCACTGAAACGACCTTATTGGTCGTCATTGAAAGGTAACGAAATTTTGAAATTTTTTGTACGCTGGTTTCAGTGGCGACATCACTTAGTCGTCACTGAAAGTCACTGATCAGTGATGACTAAGTCGTCACTTAATCATGGTTTTTGGTGACGATTTACTGGGTCGTCACTGAATAGTTGGATTTAGTGACGATTAAGTCGCCACTGAATGACTAGCTTCAGTGATGACTTTAAAGAGTCGTCACAGAATACCTAGAATTAGTGGCGACTTAGTCGCCACTGAATATGTACATTCAGTGACGACTCAGAAAAGTCGTCACTGAAAGCTTCAGTGACGCATTTATTTGCTACCTCTGGGTGACGACTTTAGTCGCCACTGAATGCTAGTTTTCTTATAGTGTAAATAAAGAAATTTCAATCTTAAAGTCGAATATCAATCTTAATTATGTTCAACCTCATAATTGTATATCGTTGTTCATCTTTTTGCAAATAACTTTTTCATGAGCGCTCAAGATAATCAAATTTACTAATTAACTCGTAAAGAATTTTAAAAGCTCTAATTTCATCCAAGATTTCCACTATCAACCAATCTCAACAATTAGGTTCACCAATACCTCTATTTTACTTTGTCTCCCCTCAAACAAATTCATCATGTCTCAAATACTCTTTTCACCTAATTTTTCTATAGCTCACTAGCCTCTAACGAGTTTTGTATGCTCATTTATTCCTAAATTAACACACCCAAATCCATAAGTCGCCTAAACCACCATTTCAATGTAACCAAATAACTAATAATTTATGTTACATATTCGCATTATTTAACACAAAATTTTAGAGACAAATTATGGCTTTCAATCATGATATAATTTACGTCAGTTACTCACCAACTGCCAACTTCTTCATTTGGTAGAGCTTTTTCTTTAAACAAAACCAGTCACCAACAGCTCCAAAATATTCTCTTCAACTTGGTATATTCGAACCCCAAAAATTTTCTTCATGTGCATTGTTCACTGCATTGTGGGTCAAAGAACAAATTCATAATTTAAGGCACCAAATTATGTTATCTTGCCACAAAATTCATCATACACACCATTCATATAATACACTATGTCATCAACAAAACTCCTAATTTGGAAGCTCAAAAAATTATTAAAAAAAATCTAGTATTTCGGAAGGAATTACCTCAGCTGGTCACGTTACTGTTCTTCTGCTGTTTTGCTGTGTTTTTCTTCCTGATTTTGGCTGAGGTTTGAGCCACTATACGGTGGGATATGTACCTTCAAAATGGAAGCTTGATTTGGTCAAATTTTTTGAGGCAAAAAGAAAGAGTTGAGAAGCCACATATATTGACCCACATATTAAATTTATGTTTACGACTTACAACTACTCAATTGACTTATTATATAATTTTTTTTTTTTACTAATTTAGTTAATAAATGTGTAATTTTTTTATAACTAAAAATTAATTATTTCACAATCATATAGAACTAATTTTAAGTGTAAAATTAATAATATGTCCTATGATTTTTGGGTCGTCTTAACTTAATTACTATGTGGTCTAACTAAAAGTTGATATATATTCTATTAGTTTAAGATTTGTGACATTAGCACAGTTATTTTCTACTTTAATTTCATCAGTAATACCAAACAAAAATCTGAAATCCCAACAGATTTTGTCAAATGTTTTGCAATCTCAAAAACCATTTTGAATAAAAAAATAAAAAAAGATTAGATTGAATGTTTAAACAATAATTTGATGATGAAGTAAGAAGTTTCAAAGTATGAAGCTCAATTGGGAAGAGAGGGATTAGAAATTTCTCCAGTTGGATTGTAGGTTTGAGGCATTCACACTGTTCATACATGCTTCATTAATGCATAAGTTAACCACTCAAGCTGATTCAACTATTATAATTCTATTATGTTCATCATCTTCTTCTACGACTCAAGATTAATGATAATTACAAATTGTTTTATGATTGCAGAACAATGGATGTTGTAGTTGGTGACTATAGTAAAGAAAATGTAAAATGCTTTTCAGGTCATTTCAAGACAACATATATATATGATGTCTTGCTTAATTATCAATACTTCAAAAATTATAAAAGAAAAACCCAGTTAGTGCTTTTATATTTTACAATATCAAAACTATACATATAGGTAGAAACTTTATAACATTATAAAGATATCAGCAGACATGGTGATAAATTGTATGATGGCAGCAATGGTGAGTTAATTGGTGACTCATTCTTATCAAGCTTAAGAGAAGTTCATTTATCATGTTGGTTTTGTTAGAGCTATTCCTACGGTCCACAATTTATGGGATCTCTTGATAAGGTTTATCTTATCTTTTACTTAAATATTTGTTGTAACATATGATATCATATCTTTTCTATCCTTATCTCATTCTCTCTCACATGTAATATATATACATAGTTGTGTGTTTAGTCATAATAAGATATACACAAATTGTTTAAACATTCACATGATATCAGAGCCTCTCTAGATATATGTTTACTATGGCCAATCAACTTGCTTTGTCCAACCAACCAAACTCCTCCATGCCAATTATACATCATAGCTTCATTATCAAATTAAACCCTAAAATTTTTTTAGCTTGAAATTCAACAAAATCCTAAACAGCAACTTTTTAGGCACATGTTCAACACTTCTCCTTGCCTTAATAGATGCTAACACCTAGTTTGCTTCATTTCATCAACCGAACCTCCCCAATCAACATCCGTATCTACCAGCTACAACTTGTGTGTTGCACTCCATGCTGTTTGAGGAAATGGTCTTCTAACTTGCTTGTTATACTCGCAACCCACATAGTCAGCTGGATTGTCTTCTAGCAACAACATACCTTTTACCAAATTACATTTGGTGCTTCCATTTTCTCCTCCTCCATTAGATTTACAGCAAAGCTTTTAGCTCTCATCTTTACTTTAAATATATTTATGTCTCTTGCATCTTTGATTAAACACCATTTGTCTTCAAATATGACTTTGAAGCCTTTTTCAACCAGCTGCATAACACTAAGCACCTTTTAGTCTATGTTAGAAACATATAAAACATCATAGGTATGTTTCAAATCTATTAGACTTTCTATAGCCACTGTTCCTTTTCCCTTGGTTGGGATGAAATCACCATTTCCAATTTTTATTTTAGAAATAATGGTTTTATCAAACTCTTTAAAGAGCTTCTGGTCATTGATAATGTGGTTTGTTGAGCCACTGTCCATAAGCCAAGAATCACTGAAACCATTACTTGTAGCAAAGTATTTTGCAACAAAGAGTTGTTCTTCTTGAAGTTCCTTAGTAGATGTGTTTGCCTCTTCATGTCGTTGAGACTTACAAACCCGCTCCATGTGCCCAATATTGCCACACTTTTTGCACTTAACATCAGGCCTCCACCAACATTTTCTTTGAGAATGATTTTTTTTTTGCAATGTGGACATGGGGAAAAAGTCTCATTTTGGTTAACCTGTTGCTTGTTGAAGCTTTTAGGTTTTCTATTCTTCATTTGATCATTTTTATTATCTTTGCCTCCTCTTGAGTTTTCTACCTTTGCTTGAAAGCACCTTCCATCGTCCCTTCTTCTCTCATCAATCGCTTTTGTTCTTGTGCCTGCAATGCATTTACCAATTCTGCCAAAGAAATGCTTGACAGATCCTTAGATTCTTCCAATAAAGAAATTTTTGACTCATATCTTTTAGGCACAGTAACAAGAATTTTTTGCACAATTCTTTTATCAGATAAGTCCTTACCAAGTAGCCTTACCTTGTTAACTATACCTAGCAATTTGTTGGAGTACTCTTTGTCGGCCTCTTTCATTTTTAGCATCTCAAACTCCCGCATCAAGTTGAGTATCTGCATATTTTTGGTTCTTTCATTTGCCTGGTATTCCTTTTTGAGGTAGTCCTATATGCTTTTTGCTGATTCCAAATTCATGATTCTTGTAAATATAGTGCTTGAAATCGCAGAGAACAAGCAAGCTTTAGCTTTGGATTTCTTTGTCTTTCTTTCTTTGTGGGTCTTCATTTGAGCCACCATGGGATGTACAAGCAATAGCAATACTTCATAATCTTCTTCCACAGCTTCCCAAACATCTAAAGCCTCAAGATAGACCGACATCTTGACAACTCAAGCTCGATAGTTTTCATCGTAAAAATGAGTGGTGTAATGGAAAATTTTGTTTCTGTTACCGTTCTTGAAGGTGGCTTGAATTTACTCACATAGATCCCGCAACAAAAGAGCTCTGATACCACTGTTGGTTTTTGATTGAAAACAGAGTATAATGCAGTATAAAGATAAGGCACCAAAGGAACATATGTTTTATTTGTTTAGGAGGATACTTTTAGCTTTATTTCCTGAGCTCTTTAAATAGAGCTAGAATCAAAATAAATACATCCTTTATTTTTAGGCATGACTAACAACTCCTTAATTTGATAAAACAGAATCGAAAAACCTCCAAAAAATTAGGTCATAGATAACAAAAATATTCAAATCCTAGTAAACTAAGTTATCAGCAAAACAGAGTTCAAAAAAACAAACTTCAACAAAATCCTAAACAACAGCTTTTTAGGCACATGTTCAACAGATGGCAATTTTTCTCCGTAGATGAGATTCTCACATGAATTTCCTACTATGAAGGGTGGGATGAAGAATTTCTACCCTTTGAATTAACAGTTGTCTACATGTAAACTTTTCTGTCTAAAATTTAAGGATGAGGACAGAGATTATACTCTATGTTTTTGGATACCTATATTTACTATAACACCTTCATTTATTCACTCGTATACTTAAAAATTACAAATTTGAGAATTCCCTCTAGCACTCGCATATTTGCGAGAAATAGAGATGAAGAAAAATTACTCCTGTCACCAAGGGATGGGCTAGGATGAATACGGGCAGGGGATTGGTGGGAAGGGGAGCAAGGGAGACCTCGGTATCTCTATTTTACCTTGTTTCTATCTTAAATCTGAAAAGATAATGAGAAATTATTGAATGTAAAACCAATGCAGTAATAACTAATAAACGCCACCCTGAGATAAGAACTTTTTTTTAATACCTACCAGTTGACACGTGGAGAAGAACATGTGTCTTATGACAACTCTTTGCAAATTTTAAAACACGTAAAGTGCCCATTGTGTTAACACCCATTGCAATGTCAAATCTGCATCAATAATTTTGTACCCTAATGATCAAACTGAGTATGCTTATATGGGATATCTGGAGAGCTTTTGTAGTCTTTCATTACCTTTCATCAAAATTGATAGTTGCGGCAAAGTTCACAATAACATCTATTTCTTCCAACATCTTTTCAAGATTTGCATCTGAGTCCCAAGTTCACGACAGAAACATCTCCTGCAACGGCAACCACTTTCTCTGCTACCAAAGAATCAAAATCCTCACCCAACTTATCTCGCAGAATCCTTAACAAGTCCTTCGCTATGATCTAGCGTTCCATATATGCAATGAAAAAAAAATGCATAAAAAAAAACTTAAGAATTTGTCTAACTCATCAGGCAAGCGTTGTTGCTGCATCTGTGTCTGAAGCTTTTAGAAAAGAAGATGCAATTTCTTTAACTCTGATTGAATCCTTAATAGCTTCCCCACAAAAACTACAAAAGCAAATAGCCAGAGAGTGACATCTAGCTCAAATTATTTGTTATATACATACATATGCATGCATAGGAAATTTAAAGATGGCATGGAATATAAACGAAACTTTTGCCAAGAAGCCTGTTGCACCAGAGTTTGAAAGGTCTTTCCCTTGAAATAGCGTTGTATGCTTTCCAACTCCATTGTGAACAAACA
Organism: Gleditsia sinensis; assembly: GCA_037074535.1. NCBI lineage: Eukaryota > Viridiplantae > Streptophyta > Magnoliopsida > Fabales > Fabaceae > Gleditsia > Gleditsia sinensis. The sequence continues at coordinate 57,380,221 of CM073468.1, read as the reverse complement.
AACTTGTTGGTTGTGGTGAGAATTCTAGCTCGCAAGGTATTTATAATGGTGGAAACATTACTCGTTTTTCCTGCCCATAAGAAGGGGGTCGATGATATTCATTAATTTTGATAAATTAGTAAGTTCGTGTATCATATGGTGTGATTTACGTCATCAAGAATGATTCGAAAGAAAGGGAAAGATTTCTATTCCTTCTACAAGCATTTTTGAAGTATGAAGTGACATGTTATTGTTGTACACTTCCTACTCTTCGATTGTGCGATGTTCTAGGAGCTCTAAAATGGTATCATAGTTAAACATTCAATAAATAATGAATCAGTAGCAGGTCCTTTATCAAAAAATAATTATTTTTTTGGGAAAGTAAATAAATAATATAAGCTTCGATAAATAATGGATGACTAGCACGTCCTCTATCACAATCTTGACTTTTTTTGTGATTGACAATATAACAATATTGGCGGATCTTGCAAAACACTCTGTTCACCAGTTCTTGTTCCCCCCCCCCTTTTATATTGCTGTCCTTCAAATTAAGTATATAACATATTTAGAAAAAACTTTATATAGTTTAATAATGATTTAAATTAATATTTTTTAATATTATTATACAAAATTAATATGATATAATTTCCACATATTCTTCAATACTGTTTACTGAACATTGATAACCTGCTTGAGATTGCTGTTTAGATAGAAGCAACTTGGTAAGGTATTCCTCTATCTCATTACCATTTTTTATTATCATTTTCGCATTTCTTCCCTGTTCCTTGAAGCTTTGGAAGAAGCTCCCTGCGTTTCGCTTTCCTTTTTCCTTATATTTTCCAGCCAGCAGAATCCCCCACCACCTCAAGCTAGTTTCCTCTTCTCCCTTTCTCAAAACTCCACCCATGATTGCCCACTTGTGAAGAAATCCCAATATCTCTCTCCCCCTGTTTCTTTTCTTAAGTTAGCTGGCGGAAGAAAACCAAAAAGAAAAAGAAAAATTGGTCTTCTGTCACCTCTTTCGTTTTCCACTCAGAAGCTTAGTAGCTTTTGTTAAGATGCAAGAGTCCTACGTTGGCTAGCAAAACTAAGGAATTCCTTCCACTTTTCTATGAATATAGAGATCCTCCACACTTAACTCATATTGCCCTATCCAACTATTTGGGTCAAGCGAGTTAGTTATAAACTTGCAAATTTGATTAGTTTTTTACCGATCTAAATGTTAATCGGATCTTTTTATTTGTTTGGAATAGACAAGGAGCCAGTTCACTGTATTCATCTGGTTAGTGGTTGAAATGGGCAATCCGGTCTTAGTTCAAAAACAGTATGTTAAAAATATCATAAAGTTATCTTATTTGCACACTTTCACATCTTAACAATACATGATAGATTCACTTTTTCTGTTTATGGAAATTATAATAACGCTCTTTTAAGTTTTGTTAAAACATTATACTAACCTGTTTTATTTCAAATTTTCATAAGCATTAATTTGATCTTAGGTTATTTATGAGTTTTTAAAAGAAAAAATTTATAAAATGTAATATTCATTAATAATTTTGTAAACAAAAGAGAAATTTTTGTATAATTTAAAATTAAAAGAAATAAAATTTAGAAGAAATGCAAGTATAATTTTCACAAATTAAGAAGAAAAAAAATGTAATTTACTCTACATCCTATGCAGCAGCTATCGCTTCCTTCCTGAAGTTTTAAGTTTAGATTTATTGAAGATCGATTATCATTACATTCTAAAGGCTATTACATTCGATTAGAATACTCACCCATAGAGAGAAAAAGAAATAAAAAGAAGTAATGAGATCACCCAAGCGGCTCTCATCTAGGTCCCCTAACTTGTTTCAATTTTGAAAATTTTTTAAATAGACTTGATTAAGGTAAACTAATCTAATTACTAACTACCAAAAAAATTACTTTTAGGTTGTGTTTGGGTTTTGGCATTCAGATTCCATTTCAAATGCAAGGAATTTGAATAATAGCTATTGAAATTCCTTGCATTTGAAATTTCTTAGTTAGATAATCATAGAATTTATAAAATTATCTATTAACTTCTTTGTTGAATTTTGAACTTAGAAAACGCAAAATTTAATAAAATCAAACCTTTCAACAATTGTATCCATGATCAAAGATATTATAAACACGCACACATGTATATAAGAAAAAATATGCGTAATGACTAAAAACTGTGCAATCTATATGACAGTGTATCCGACACCTACTACTTCAACTACAGTCTAGAAACCCAATGCCATGGTCAATCAGTGAGCACCACAAGAAACAGGAAAATACATCATTATCTTGTAAACTCATAACCTCAATCAGTTTAAACTATAATTAAAATTATGTTATAAAAGCTAAAATATGATCTCTTTTTATCTGTGGGTAAAGCCTTCACAAAAACTAATTAAGACTGCATTTTGTGTCAACCAATTAACAGCTTGTAAAGGGACCTGTGAACCGGCAAACCAATCACCAATCCAGTTTGTTTCCCTAATTGAACCGTCCTTCACCTTAAAAAATAAACTCTGTTCAATCATGTAAGAAGCATTACCCCTATGCATGCAGGCTAATGTAAATGCTGCTATGTTATTTTATCATTATATTTTTTTTTACTTGTTTTATTTAATTCTAAAGTTAGGATTTTTCATTTAGGAATTAAAATTTTTAAATTCAGATTAAGGTTTAATCAATTACTTGTTTGGGTCTTTGTCATGACCCATTTCAGACACATGACCAACACGGGGGGCAAAGCATAACCTTGACCTTGTAAGCCTGAGATTAGACACAAACCTCACACTTAAACGCAAACTTTCAAACCTAATATTCATGAAATATTTAAGTAAATGCTTACTTAATTTACTAAAAACATAAGTTTACAAAAATTGTTCAAAACCAAAGTAACCAAGTGAGGGATTAGCTCTCAAAGCATAAACATTGACGTTTGCTCAGCTCTTTTAGAACTATTAAAACATAAACACAGTAAGTTACATGGGCCCACAGACTGGCACATTCCTATGTGACTGCAAATTTACATCCACTTGCTCAGGAGTTGCTTGCCTCACAGTGTCATTGGCAAGCCTGGGGTTCAAGTGGAACTTGGTTGGGTTGTCCTATAGCTGAAAAATGATCATAATTGGGGTAAGTTGCGGGGACTCACTGAGTAAAATATATAGCAAAAGGGTACTAGCACATCATCTTTATATAATTTATAATTATATATACATACATACATGCATACATATACATATATATATATATATACACACACACACTTGTATATCATGTATGTCATGTATGTCATGTAGCAAAATACAATTAAAAGAATTTAATAATACACATTTATTATCATACAAAAGGTCTGCACATTCAAGTTCAAATTAATCAATCATCAATTACTTCTATACAAAGCAAACAAGAGCACAAGGGCTAGTGCATCCAAGACTTTGAAGTCTTAGTGAAAAGTGTGTTTAGCAAGTCAAATAAATTAACTTATAACTTATTTAAGTAATTTAAACTAATTGAAAACTTATAAACTATAGCTTATAAGTTATTTTTGTCAAATATAGTCGAAGTATAATAAAAGTCGGAGCACATATCACATATGAAAGGTGTCGGGCAACAATGTTTCTTGACTAACCAGTCATCCTAACTGAACAGGAGTAGAGTATCAACCTTCCTAATTAATTAAAAGTTAGGGAATCAATCATCCTAACTGAATAGGAGTCATGGTATCAAAATACAATTTACTAAACAAATGTATGCCTGGGGCTTTTCATTCATAGAAAGCATTCATATATCTTATCTTAAGTTATCAAAATACAATTCAGTAAACAAAATTCAATACTTTAATTTACCGAGCATAAAAATACAATCAATTACATTATATTAGTTCTTTAATTAATTGGTCATATGAATATAATTAAATATTTGTACGACTTCCTTATCGTATTAAACATACAAACATACTTAATCAATTTATATTGGTTCTTTAATTTATTGAACATATGGATTTATAGTTAAACATATTATAGCAATTCTTTAATTTATTAAACACTTAAATATATTCAAATATATACTGATCATGCATTGCCAAGCAACACATATTTCATTTATCATATTTTATAACTAGTAACCATAAGATATTATTTTCCACTCACAAACTAATCCAACTTGGAAAGTTTAGAGTTTGCTGGCTTAGTCTTTTTGGTTGTTCACTACTAGTACAGAGTTGTACCTAATCCATATAGAAAGACGGAAGCTGATCTTGATAAACTATATCAAAAAAATGAGTTTAAGAGGCCCAAAATCCTACAAAATGACTCTTATAATGCATAAATCAAACTTCGATAGCTTGGTTAACATCTTGGTCAAAAATCAATGTAAAACGTCAATGATCAACGAATGGTCAACATGTCAATTGAGTCAACCCAATGAGTCAGAGATGAGATAGGTGAGTCAACATAGAGGAATGGGTCAAATGCGTTGCACGCATAAAAGGTGTCCCCTCCACATGGAGATTATGCACCACGACCCTTAGGGCCACTGTTGGGGTTCCATTGGTTGTGATTTTTAGTGCCTTAGGATTTTTTTTGACACCTTCAGAGTTCATCTATGGCGTATTTTCACCATTAGAGCACTGTAAATAGAGTTTTCAAAACTCACCTTTTAGAGTATTTTCCTTCTTTGTTTTCTAGATGGTGGGTTTTTCCCAACTTAACGTATCACCTTACTCTAATTCTAATGGCACCAATGGTATCTCAAATGGAGGTTCAGAAGTGCTTGATTGGAAATGCCCCCATTTTGGCAATTTCCAACAATTGGTTATTTATCAACTATTCAACCTTACTCATTTGACCATGATTCTTGGTATACAGGGTTTTGGAAACGATGGGAACATGATGGTTAGCTTCATATCTTAATTCAAACTTCAAATGATGGAGATATCTAGAGAGAGAAAGTGAGAGTGTGGAGAGAGAAAATGCAAAAAGAGTTCTCTGCCAATTGAAGGACAAAATGTGGGGGAAGAAGGAGAAATTAAGGGCTCGGGCAAAAAATGCAATTTCAACATTTATTTGGGTGATCATTACTATATTTCAAAATTTATAATTTGACATCATTGGTTTTGGATATTATACTTATGCCCCTAAGCTTTTCCTTTATTTCATTTCATTTCATTACTATCATTGTTATTATTATATTATATGACCTATTTATTTATTTAATTGTTATTATTATTATTATTATTATTATTATTATTATTTTCAAATGAGTCCTATGTCTATTGCATTATTTGAAGGTTCAATTTTGGTGTCATCGTAGTCTTTGTTATCCATATTCATGGATAAACTATTATTTTATTTGTTTTAGAGTTTTAGCTGGATTGAAATTCTACAACCTATACCGGTATAAATAGTGGTCTCGATGGTTAATGTGTTTTAGTTTTTTTCTCATCGATCAATAAAATTTCAAATGGGATTTATTCAAAGTAGTGATTCTCTATTGTGTCCTTTGGTTCTACACCAAATTGGCATCAAAGCATTATTGATTGTTTTGATTATACATCAAATAGTTATCAAAGCCTTGTTCCTTCCCATGCCCACTACCCATACTCTTAAACCACCGAGTTCTCACACCAAGCATACCTGTGTGATAAGTCTGACCCAATCTACCTATATTAAGTGTCCTCATCAACCAATAATGCAAGAAAACACCAACAACTCATTGAAAAATTCAATCCATCATGGCCAACCCTAGGTCTTACCTTTTCCATGACCAATACCCAAAACTAACCCTAGAGTCAAACTTAGAACACTTGAAACCCTAAGATTTAAAACATCGTTGCTAGATAATCACCAATGCACGATTGAAAAAATTTGGTGTTAAATGAGGGTGTCATAAGAAATCCCACTTCTTAATGTATGTGCATCTCCCCAATAGCACCATTAGGTTCACTAGCCTTAAATTGGCCGATTGACTAAATTTGGCAGTCAACATTAACCCATCAATTTGACCAGAATCATTAACCTACATTAACCAAGTTCTTTGTGTCTGAGTTTTGCATTCTAAACCTCCTTCACAAGGTTTTTAGTCCTCATATGTTTATTTTTTGCCTTATTTTCACTATTTGGGGTCTCCAACACAGGGTTTTGGCCACCTCCATCCCTATTTGGTTTTGTACATTACACTTTTTCCTTTCAAAACTTTACTGATATTCATATTAGTCAAGGTTTTCTGATAAAAGTGTGTTAGGATCTATTTTGTAGGTGAGCAAGAGGGCCTAAGAACTAAGAAAAATGCATATTTGAAGAGTTCTTTGGACTAAGAGCAAGCCAAGGAAGGACCGCACAAAGGACCGAATTCGGAAGATCCAAAAATGGCCAAGATATCCTCTAACACGGCCAAGCTGTGTTCCATACTAGAGCATGTGTGTAGCTTTTCCAAAACTATCTTGAAGCATGGTCTAGCTTTGTCCTAGGACACGGCCATGCTTCAGGTCTATACAGATTCATGTTTTTTAGGTTTTTATGTAGGCAAGAGAATATATATTGGGGGAATCGACTTTTTCTTGTATTAGATGATATTCTAGACACTTTGAGCTAGGTTTTCAATAGAATTTAGTTTCTTTATGTTTTAGGCTAGATTTTACGTGGGATTGAAAATTGTATTTCATTTTATTCATCTCTATTATTCTGCACTGGATTTTATCTATCTATCTCTATCTCTATTTCTCTTTAGCAAAAATTGTATTGAATATTCATGATTTATTAAATAAAATTGACTTTGATTTCTATTTCAATTATATATGAGGAGATTCTATTACAGAAGTGGGAAAACCCACTTGTGATGTATTAAATTGAATTGTTGAATTTCTTTTGTGATTACTTGTGGATAATTGGATTGACTATTATGCATGATACGTGTTGATAAAGTGCGTAGCCACCATCTTATCACATCTTAGGTAAATAACTAATGAACTGAAAGGAGAAAGTTATTGCTAGAACCTAATAATTAATTAGGGGTATTTTAATCATGAAAGTAATTTAAGATCCTCTAAGAATTGAATTAATTGGTTGGCACAAATCTTAAAGGACTTAAGTTAACTTAAACCAAGAAAGTAGGAAATTAGATTAATTTAGGTACTGTTATTAGACCTTGAAAGAGGCTAGTAATGAGTTTAGGGTAAACCATCTCCGATAACTTAAATAATTACAATTGGAAATACTGATCTTGGTTGTTAAATATCATAAGTGTGATGAACCCTAGTCCTAAGTTTTTTTATAATTGAATTTCATTACATATTTACTTTAATTGCTTGCAAATTGCCATTCAATATCTCTCTCAAATTTTATTGATTGAGATAGTTCAATTTGTAAGATACTAGTAATTGATACATTGGTCTCTCTGGGAGATGACCCATGTTTGTCGAACTAGCTATAGTTATGCCATGCACTTGTGGTATTTAAACACAGTATAACACATGTGCAGCTGCCAACATATCCAAAAAAAAATTTGAGTTTTGAGTTAAGATCTTTATCCCTTTGTTCTCTATAACCAAAACTTTGTTACTTAATATAATTATCAATAGATGGTCCAACAGCATCCATTACCATGTGCTCATGTTCATCAAATCATGCCCAAAATCACTACTTCCATAATATGAGTTTCTTAAAACCATTAGGGGATGGGGAGGCATTGGTTTGTCCTATAATAGTAATTACTCATAAACTCTTTCATACAAATGTGTGTCTTCACTTCATTAACTAAAAGATACTTCTGACACTTGCATTTACTACAAGGGAACCTCAACTAACTCAATAACTTCTGTCATAAACTCATAAGTAACTCTTTTCTTATTAGGACCTATTATATTATCCATCCACTTTTGATGTTTAGGAACTTCCATCTTATTTCTAGGGATGCATGAATTAAAACAAGCATTTCAATTCAATATACTACTAATTATAATAAATCATTCACCTATAGATGCGAAGGAATATTATTTAACCAAAAAGCAAGCAATGACAAGTCAGGCATCGACAAGAAGAGGCCTTCCATTCCTTCAACTTGTCAATGATACAAATCTAGATTTTTTAGAATGAAAGCCAAAGCCATCTTTGCCTTTTCATATAATCATTCTTAAACATAACACATTCCAAAGTCTTTATACTTTTTCTTCTAGTCAAATTTTCTTATAGCCCATGTTAATTAATTTGGTCTGAGAGTACTTAGAGAAATTCTTGTACAAAATGATTAAATTATTTATAGTGAAAGTTTTATTTATTTTCTCTTCTTTTTTTTCCACCTAGAACATAACAACACTTTAAAAAGTAATGAAAAAAATGCTAATTATACTACAATCCTAATTCCATCCAATCTCATCTATTTATTTAGTACATTAGAACACATTTCACACGTATGAGAACCTAAATTTAACTGATCTAACATAAAATTCCTTCTAATTAATAAGTTGTTGGCTCAACACTGAAGCAATAATTTTCAACACCAACATAAATGATTTTCAAATCAGAAGTAACATAAAATTCCTTACAGTACCAACACAAAAATAGAACAATCACTCAAATTTAAGGCTAACAGTACTGAAGCAATAATTTTCAATCCACATTGCTCTAATCACTCAAATTTAGCAAACAAAAATGAAGATGAGGGAGATGGCATCATTTTCAACCCACATTACTCAATGCAATCTAGCTTTTTAGCAACAATTTTCATTCAAATTCAATGCTAATAGTACTGAATCAATAAGGAATTGAATGAAGTTAAAGGGAGATCAACGAAGGATGATGTACAAACAAATTTGCTCAATGCAATCCACGGTCGCACGTTGAATGTTCAACAATGATGGTGGGTGGAAGGCTTGCGTCTCTACTCTGCCACCGTTGAACTAGAGTTGAAGGCTAGTTGGAAGGACTATCAAAGACACTGAAGACGTATGACGATGACAACCGATGGATGAAGGATAGAGGAACAATAGAGGACTACCCATTGAAGTCAGGATGAATAGCAACGTCGATCATAAAAGAATGATGTTGAGAAGATGAGGCAAGTGGGACCAAAGATAGGGATAAACTAATTTGCAAATTAGAGCTTGCGAATATGATCTGAAGTTAAATATGGAAATATTTCATTTGTAACTTGTAAAAAACTCTATTGACTAATTAGAGATGAAAATTTTAGAGATAGACTAATTCTATCTCTAACAATAATTTAATTTCTATTTTAAAAAATAGATACGAAATTAGAGACAAAAAAATTATGTCTCTAAAGTACTATTTCCCTAAATAGAAATGGATTTAGAAATGGAAAAGTCAGAGATAGAATATTTTCATCTCTAATATCTATCTCTATTATTGAAAATCAACTTTTCATTGCTAATTTGAAAAATTCGTCTCTAAATCAACTTTTTCTAATAGTGGAGGTTTTGACGTTTAAGATTTAGAATTTAGAGTTGTTGGGGTTTGAAATTTTAGAATTTATGATTTAAAGTTTTAGGATTTTATGTTCTTGGGTTTAGGTATTGAGATTTGGCCTTTAAAATTTAGAGTTTAGGATTAAGGTTTTGAAGATTTTAGACTTTTGAATTTATGATTTAGGGTTTTAATTTTTATAATTTTAGGCTTTTGAGTTAAACGTTTGAGAGTATTTCTTTTTTTTTTTTAATTTGAATTATGATTTAGGATATAAGTGATGTTTTTTAAGGTTAAGAGATTTTATAAAAATTATTTTTAGTTAAAAGATTAAAATGAAATTGAAAAATAAATTAAGGAAGTAAAGAGCAGTTTAGACAAAATTATTAGCAAGGAAGAATAAGGAGGAAGGGTATTTATGTCATTTTGGGTGCTATTTGCAATAAATTCATATATTATGAGAAATATTACAATGATTATTCGATTGCGGAAAACATTACAATTAGTAGTAAAGATGAAAGTGGATAAGTGCTTATGAGAAATAATTTTTGAATCCAAATTGGAAAAAATGGTGATTCGTTCATTAATTAAAGGGTATAGTCAACGGGTTTCAAAATAATATTCAATCTAACATTTTTCAATTTTTAATTCAAAATATTTTTTGAGATTGTAAAACATTTGAGAAAATCTGTTGGGATTTAAAATTTTTATTTGGTATTGTTGACGAAATTAAAGTTCAAAATTATTGTGCTAATTGAACAAACTTTAAATTCGTAGGATGTCAACTCTTAATTAAACCACATAATAATAAAGTAAAAACAACTAAAAACTAATAGGATAGACTATTAATTTTACACTTAAAATTAATTCTATATTATTAATTCTATATTATTTTGTAATAATTAATTTTTAGTTATAATAATATCACACATTTATTAACTAAATAATTCAAAAAAAAAAGGATATCATTCTTGTTTAATGGCTGCTATCACTCTTAATTAATTCTTCGATCAACCATATATACACGTAATTTAGGTCCCTTGTGACTCACCTTTTCTGTATGTATAAGCCCTTATCATAATTAATCTTTCGAATCCTAATTGGAAAGAAGGGTAATTTGTTCATTAATAGAAGGGTATATATTGTCAACATGTTCTCTAAAACCACTAATTGAGAAGAATTAATTACACGTAAATCGTTTGCCTATTACTTTTCTTTGGGGGACTATCCTGTGTGCTCAATATTTTCGTGAGCGAGCTAGCTCTAGTTCCTGCCAATAAAATACTAGTTTCCCTGATCTTTTCCATTTATGGAAGAACCAAAGTGTGCAGCTAGAATGAACATATTACCTATTAATTGCTTTGTACGATCTGGAGATATATAAATTCATCAGTTGTTTTTTTCCCCTTATATTTACATAAGAGAATAAAATGCTCTAAGCTACAAGACGCTCTTTAAAATTTAATTAAAATTTTAATAATTTAGATTTCTATACTATTCAAATAATTTAATAATAACAATTGCGGAAAATATACTCTTAATTTTGTCGTCTTCTCTTTTTTTTTTACCAAAAATAGAATTTTTATTGCTCAATAAAATTGAGATTATCCTATGTACATAATGACATCGTAATGTCTAAATAACATATCTAGATATGATTAAAATTTTGAGTACACAGATCAAATGTTTCAGTTTAGCCTCATGACTTTAGCTTTTTATACAATTTGTGTGATATTTCAATGAATATTATTGAGCATTTTATCATTTTTTTCTCTTCCATAAATATTAGAGTATATAGGTGCAAATTCAATATTCCTTTTGTACATTGCACTGCCTCCTAGTTTCTATAACAAGCTACTCCATCTTGCTATAAATAGTTGGTTTGCTGATGTACTAGCGGCTTCATTCAAGCCAGTTGCATGCTATACTTTTCTTGCATGGGCAGTGGATTAACAAGCGATTCAGTGTTTCCTCGGCTCCACTGCACATCGAGTAACTAACGTCTAGCATGGTGAAGCCTCTGTTCTGCAACTTCTTTATGGCGAGAGTGTCGTTTATGCATCTTCACATGAAGAGTTTAATTTTTTTCCTTGACCTTCAGGTTCCACACAGGTTTTGGCTATAGGCAGTTTCGGCACTCTCCATTTGGTTCCTGCTGATTGGGTGTAGGATCTCTGAGGCTACTTCATATCTTGATCTTACCGTGTAGATTTCTTTTTTTTCTGTAGCACCAGTTTAACTCATCGTCTAGTGCTCTAGGTTGTTCCTGCATTATATTTCTCACAGTTTCTTCATCAAAGAATTCATGGATCTTACCTTCCTTCCACTGACCTGAGGCATGCTTGATAAAATTCTTGATCCTGTAATTAGCCCTTTTAGAATTGTTGGTTGGCCCGTAAAATCTCTATGGTTGGTTCCCAAGCAGCCATGGTTTCTAGTCACTTACAGGAGAGAGTTTCTCCCAACCTGCCATCTACTCCCTTGTTGTATTACCTCTTTTTCCATCATGATGTTCCTCCTACCCTATGATACGTTTATACCCAACTTGGCTTCCATGAAGTGGCAATTTGGGTACTATGTGGCTTTACAAAATCTCTGCCAAAAAAAGAAGGTTGAATCTGTTGAAGCCATAAATGTTAAAAAGTCGTCATTGAATATATTCAATGACGGCTTTTAGTCGTCACCCAATGGTCACAAATAATTGTGTGGCTGAATTTTTCAGTGATAATTCAGCAAAATCATTACTAAAAGTAGATATTCAATGAAGATTAAATCGTCACTAATTCATCCTCAAGAGCACTATTAAAATCAATGAAAAAAATAGCTTTACCTACCTCAATTACTAATATTGATCTTAATAACCATCTATTCATTATGGCTGTGGTTGAAAAATCATGAAGTGCTTCGTTTATATCCCCAGTGACTGTGGATAAAAATAAATTATGATAGTTTACTGCCACATCTGCCACTTTCTCTTTTCCTCGCTACCCCACTACTTTTTCCTTCTTTGACATCTTTATGGTATTACTAGCTCTTCTCTTCATTGATTGGGCATTGAAGAAACTAGTGTTTTTATCACACTCCTTTAGCCATTTGATCCTAGCCTTTCACTTCTAGAAAAATTCTTCTCTCCAAGAATTAGCTAGTTCTTTTTCAATTATTCTACATTTTGTTGCATTAAAGGGAAGTATCTGATTTACAGTAGCTAATTCTTCCCGTAGGTTTTTAATTATCTTTCTTGAATTTGGGCTATTCTCCCTGCTCATTTCCACTAGTCTATGTCTGCATATTTTTAGCTTAGAGAAAATATGAAACATTTTTAAACCGCTAACCACATTTTTTCCAAGCATCTTTAATTATTGTTCAGACTAAGAGCTTATCCTTCCGTCTGTCATCAAAGCATAAAAGACATTTTGGCTTGGAATTCTCCTTTATTGCCTGCGCCAAAATGGGGTTGTGATAAACTGTTATTCTTTCCAAATGGATAGTGATATCATATGGGTACTTTTGAAGCCACTACACATTTAGGAGAAAATTGATCTAGAACTTGTTGAATGTTTTGGCCTCCATCTCTTCTGTTATTCCATGTGTATCTTTCTCCTCTTTTCACATATTCTATCAGTCCCTCCTCCAGCATAAAATGGCAAAGTCCACTCCCCATAGTAGGGTGGAAAGTTACATCCCCCTTTTCTCATTTTCATGTGGGACCTCGTTAAAATTACCCCCAACAACTACTCTCTTAATTTTGTCATTATATAATAAACTGACAAGTAAATAAATTTTCTTTGTCATTTGAGCTTTGAGCTGTTTCTTTACTCAGAATAGACTTGGAAGCATCTTGGTAAAAATAGCTTAGCAAGGTAACCTGCTAGCTAGTTTAAATTTAGCAAGCCTAACATTACTTTGCAATTTAAGGTGGGATTTGCTTATCAATTTGTTTGATTTAATGATAGTTTGAGTATATTAGAAGGGGTTCAGAAGTACTACTGTTAATTGTATTTCCGATTCTTATAATTTATAGTATTGGTTCAACCCATTACAATAATATATATTGTTTTTAAAATAATAAAAAAAATAGCGCCTGTTAAAACTGATGCTATATATGTTTTAAATTATTTTTTATAATCAGCCACAATTTCAAACTGACTAATAAATTAATGTTTAACAACTTTTTTCAAAAGGTGAAAATGATTTAACAATTACTCAAAATTTCATTTTTAAAGTAGTTATAGCAGTTGTTAACACAATTCCACACTCCACTCCAGCATTGGAGAATTAGTTATAAAAAAATATAATAAATATGAAGGAAATAAAAAAAAAAAAAAAAACTCTCCTCCTCATTAGCTAATTTGTACACTTTCACAGAAACTAGTCAAACAATGTAACAAACTCGTTAAACCATAATTTTTGAAATTAAATTGAATGTTGAACGGATCAAAAGATTGAGTTATTGGATCACTAATTCAACTGTCAGATTACTAATAAAATTAGTTGAATTAATTATTATTATTATTATTATTATTATAGTTTAATAAATAGTTAAACTAATATTTTTAAATATTCTTTTAATAATATTATTAAAAATTAATATGATATAATTTCCACACATTCTTCATTCACACGTTTATCCAAATTTTTTATTTTTCTAATGTTAGAAAACATTCAATTCAATATTGTTTGCTGACCGTTCATGTCCTGCTTGAGATCGAGATATCTCTCTAATTCTTTTTCATAAGAATTAAAATACCTAATGATTTATTAAGATTTATGGCATTCAATTATGATTGCATAAATTATATAAGTGTATCTCTGTCCTACATGTATTCTATAGTTCTTACACACTACTCTAAACACACAAATCATCTCTCAGTCTCATTATGATTAACAAATTATTTAATTAATAGACAATTAACTAGAAACATTATACACAGTATAGTAATTCAATTAAAAAAATAACTCATCCATTAATTTGAATAAAAAATTATAATTATTCATAATTAGGTTACATCATAATTCTAGAAAATAAATTTAGTTTATGACTATAAACAAAATCATTTTAAAATAAAAATAAAATATCTAAAATTAAAAAGAAGAGATAAAAAAGAGAATTGGTGATGGAGTTAAAGCTTTGATCTTTCTTCTCCAAACTAGGGATCTTTTTCATGTCATTCTGTCTTTTCAAGGTCTCTATTTTGGAAGCCCAAGGTCTTCAGGTTTCAATAATACTTAAATTCTACTTTTAAAAATAGGTTTATCATTGCAGTGTTAGATCTCACAAAACTTAAAACACCAAATGAGAGAATAATGTTCAAATTAGTAAAACAACGTTGAAATTGTCTAAAATATGCTATTTTTACTTATTTTTTTTTATTTTTTTTAAATTTTCTCTAATTTTCAATTTCTTTCATCTACATAAATAAATAAAAAATCAAATATATTTCTAAACTAATTTACTTTAAAACTAACAAAATTTTAAATTAAATATATCTAATTTATAAGTATAAAACACACATATCAAATTATATGAAAAAAAATATATGTAGATGACAAACAGGTCATAATAATGAAGTCATGGTTGTACAAGATTGATAATAATAAGTGGTAAAGACAATAACAAATAGATTTAATCATGCAACAGGTTTCGAATTTTTTTCCTTGTGAGCTCAATCTCTCCACTCTTTATGTTATATAAGACTAATTTTGTTCAAATTATTGAAATTTTTTTTATAAATATTTTTCACATGTTTAAATTTCTAATATTATAGAAATTTTTTAACTACTAAATTCAATTTTATTTATCACTTGAAAATACTTCAGTCAAACTGTTCTAGTAAAAAAACTTGGATTTGAGAAGTCTAAGCGCATTTTTTTATTTTTTTTATTTAGGTCCAATTTTCATTTAAACAGAAATATCTGAGAGCAGATTTATTTTAAAATTTTTAATTATAGCTTGAATAAAAATTTGAGTTTGATCTCAGATATAGGCCATTGTTTTAAAAATTTTGTCTTCTTTCACCAACAGAGATGACCGTAGTAAATAGAAAGTAATGAGTCGAAGCAAAAATTACAAAATTGTCAACAATTGAGCATTGATTGATCGGCCAGCAATATAATGAATAGTCACTTTCTCGGTACATTATATTGCCCCCAACAGTATTAAATAATATACAACTTGAGGTCGTTGACAACTCTATTTTCGAGCAAGTCAATGTTAGTATATTATATTTTACTTGATTGATTGGAAGATTTATTGTATAAATCTGTATAGTGTTTAATGGTAAGAACTTTATATCCGTTAATAAAGTGATAATTGAGCTTGATTTTACCTTCTCTGACTCCAACCCAATATTAATGTAATAAATATAATATAAAGTCAATGAATTCACTTGATGAACGGATACTTATCAGTCTATATTAATATAATCAGTTCCTTCTTCAATCTACATTGAAATTTATTTTCCCATCAAAGCAAAGACTAAAGGTGGATAAGGGCTGAAAGTGTCACGTTCCGAATTTTATCCGAACACGAGACTAGCACGAAATGAGAATTTCTTCTCACTTTGTAAACTTAACCTCACATTCTGAATCTAAAACTTGTTAGATACCCTATTTTAGTATGTGAGTTCATAATCACTCTTAAAAATTTTAAACACATATAAAATATTAATAAAAATCTAACTTCATTGAGCGAATTCATTTTTTACATAAGTTTTACCTTTTATTTTCATGCATTGAAAACAGGAATTCTACCTGTAGTAATATAGAGCAACTCTAGAGTACAAATACACAAGACAACAAAAAACTAAACCAATCACGACAAATTTGGACTTACCTCGAAAATTTTACTGGTTCGGCACATGCTTTCAGTTTTAACCTTATTTAGAAACATTTAAAAGAAATGGAGTGAATCTTGCAACTCAGTGAGTAAATAACATAATTATAACATGTAAAAAAATTATTTTACATATTAGATTACGATTTAGTTTATGAATATTTTGAAGTATTCTTGCTAATTTTGTTTACTTATTCTCATTAGAAATAGGTTATGAACAATGTCTTTATTTTTAAAACTTATTCAACATTATTGAAGATTACTAATTCATTCACTTACCTTGGTTTAACCCTTTCTCATTCTTTTCTTTGTCTAGTTTCATCATCATGTACATATAGATTTCTAAGGAACCCCTTGACTTTTCTTAGTCACTTTCCTTAAGATTATGCCACTATATTATTATGCTCCTATGCCATATTAAAATATCCTATGATATTTGTGTACATATTGATATGTATTTAATACTTAAACTATATATATATTCAAGATTATAATTAAAGTAAAATACTTATATTAATTTATTTTATACTAATAAGGCTTATTCTTTTATTAATATATTCCAATTTTATACTTTAATTATTGTTATTTTTATTTTTATTTTCCTTTTAGTGTATTTTATTTAGTTTGGAAGATTTCAATCCAAAATCATTTCAACATACCCAAGTACACAGTTTGATAAAGGAAAATCACCACATTATCCAAGCACATAGCAAGGGTAAGTAAATTACCACATACATATTTTATCCCAGACACATCTCTCATCATTTATATCATAAAGTTGAGAGTAGCTCTCCTCAACTCCCTAACTTTTTCATATGATGACTGTCCTAAGCACACAACAATAGGACGGGTAAATCACCACATTCTCATCATAGATAACCAGTTCAAATGACACTGACTATTGAAAGAAACATATCTCAACTCTATAGTGTTTTTGAAAAGAAATCCAATGTAATTATTATTAGTTTTATTTATTTATTTCATTGTTTCCAGGTTTTAAAAATAAAGTATTTTTTAATCAATATATGATAATAACATATCGTAATCACATCATCATACTCATTATATCCTCAATGGATACTTTATTATTACTGAACATCAAAATTAAATACTCATAATATTTAATCATATCACTTCCATTCATTTTTCTGATTTTTTTTTTTTTACTTATAAAGCATTCATATAAATATCCATACGTCCATGTAAACCAAGAAATTTTGTTTTGATAGTTATATCTCAATTTTTCATTATTTTCAATCTTACGATCATATATCATTACTTATTAATTCAATATCCATTAGGATTGCCAACATTAAATATTATCTTTCATTCCGGTATGCAAACATATTCACATACATATATATTTGTTCATAGTATAATATCATATGTTGCATGAGATCATGATATTAAATTCTTCAATTAAAACTTTTCATGCCTTCAACATTTCACACTTTTGGGATAAACATACTCGATACATTATACATATATAACCTATTTTAATAAATTCTCAAACCATTATGGATCATATTCACTAATATATGAACTATCATCAAATTTGCATATTTATATCCATAAGTCGATATAATTAGGAACTATACACATCCATATAGGGTAACCAATTTTTCTTATTCCAAACTCCTACCAAGTCATCTTTGATTCTCACATGTTAACATCCTTCCATGATTCTCAAGCCTTCGTTACTTGTATTTCTAAAAGTATATCATTCTAATTCTTATCAATTCCGTTTAACTAGTCCATTTGTTCTAAGAAGACTTTCTTCAACAATTATTCATATATGAATTTCCAATCTTAACATAATTCACATCCTAGATACTAGACTCAATTTGGCATGGTATAAACTCTTAACACAAATATCTTGATTACTTTATATTATTTTCAAACATGGTTCTCAAAATATTCTCTATATTTTCAAATTAAGAGTTCAAAGATTAATTTGAATCATATTTCTCATATTTTGTTCCTCAAGAACTTCAACACTACTAATTCAACTTCAACACTACTAATTCACTTGATTATATTTCTCAAAGCACCATAAGACCATCATCAGTCTATTTCTTTTACCTAAAATATTTTATACAGTTTGGTGTCCAAACTCACTATTTTAAATTATGAATATTTTAATGCCCAACTTCCTTCAAGATTTCCTCCATTAATCACTTCCAACAAATTAAAATCCAAAATTTCTTAATTTTATCTTACCTATTCTCAAGTAAACCCAATATGCTCAAATCTTACCCTTATGACATTTTTTCATCACTAATCAATCCTTAAGCAATCCTAACATATCTTACTTTCATCATTTCTAACATGTCTACTACCTACCCATTTTAATTTATTTCTCACACATTCATATATTTTAGTGACATACTATCCAAATCTCAAATATCACCCAAGTCACAATCTCGACATACGAAAATAGTCATAAATTTATATTACGTAACCATATTATACAATTTATAAATTTAGAGATAAATCATAATTCTTTTATCCATGTCATAATTTATGTGATTTACTCACCAATTTGAAGCTTCAATTGGACTAGCTTATTCTCGCCTTTTTTCAAATCAAATTGATCACCAACACCTCCAAATTATGCTATTTAACTTAGTTATTTCAGAATCCAAAAATTCATCGCACAAGTACTGTTTATGCACTGTTCATGTAGGCAGAAACACTATTCACGTTACTGTTTATCCAAGAAAATTTTCATGATTTAAAATTTCAAATCATGCTATCCAGCTAGAAAAATTTGCATACAAGGATTATTCAACCTCTTAAATATGATTCTAGAATCAAAATTATCAGAAAACACCAAGAAATTTCAAAATCCTAAATTTTACCTCGCAACTACTGTTCATCATTTTTCGGTGAAATTTTGGTGAGTTTTCGGCGAAATTGATCGATGAGTTTTGAAACTCTAGTCACTACGAGTCTAACGGTACTTCTGGTATCTCAATTGGATATTTAGATTGGAAAAAATCTTAGAGAAGTTTATTTTTAGAGAGAGAAGGTGTAAGGAAGAGAGAAAAAATGGAGGGGAGGGGATGCCCGAGCCTACTACTTCTGCTTCTGCTCTCCTTTTTTATTTTATTTTTTTATTATTTAATAATTGAATATTTGATAATTTATTCTTTGATTATATACATATAAATATTTTTTTTCATCCTAAAATATCTCAAAAAAATTTCAAAATTTTTATTTTTGAAAAACTTTAGTTGTAATATCAAATCATGACTTTTTTTGATAAAATTTTAATAAAAATATCACAATATAAAATATCTTCATATATATTAAAAGAAAGAAAATTTCTAAAATAAAAATAAAAATTTATTAGAGGCAAATATAATTATTTTTGGCAAAATAAAAATTATTTTAATTAAAAGTATATTTAATTTTAGCAAAATATAATCATTTAAAAATAATACTTGTTTATAAAAAATAATTATTAAAAAAACACAGGATATTATAGAAAGATTTATTCTAAACATAGAAACTTGAATACATCACAGATATCTATATCTAAGATATGTATATTATTTGCCATAATGTAATTTAATATTTTAAATTCAATACAAATTATATAGAATATCTTATATGAGGATACCTTTCTGCTACAAGCTGGAGAGGGAAATAATTTACGTACATTGTGGGAAATAGTGAAATTGTGTCTATATATCTATATGTTGTTTTCCATATATATGGCCAAACAACGAATATTTCTTTCATTCTCACCACTTCTAAAACATGTATACTTTTAATGATAATGTGTATTCTTCTCTCTTGGAGGTAATATATATACACAATAAATTACCTCAATTGTAGGAGATAGGTACAATAAGGTAAAAAATTACAGGAAACAAATATCTAGATTATAGAAAATAAATCAAGAAATTGGCACCTATAAGATAACTCATACCAACACCCCAAGTTGGCGCAAAGATGTTATTCATGCCCAACTTGTCAAGTGAGTAGTAAAAAGTTTAACTCAAAATAACTTTAGTCAATACGTCTGTCAATTGATCTTTAGATTTTACAAATAGAAATTGACTAATATTCACATCCAATTTTTCCTTGATGAAATGCCTATCAACTTCAATATGTTTGGTATGATCATCATGTTGATTCAGATTATGAGAAATTTCAATAGCCTCCTTATTGTCACAAAATAATTTTATAGTTGTTAATTGGGAATAGCCAAGCTCCTTAAGCAATTTCCAAAGCCAAAAAAGTTCACATAATCCTTTTTCCATTCCCCTATATTTAGCTTCTGCACTAGACTAGGCCACTACCTTTTGCTTCTTGCTTTGTCAAGTCACTAGATTTCCACCTTTGAACGTAAAATAGCTAGAGGTAGATCATTTATCAGTAATATTTCCTATCCAATCTACATCGATGTAACCATCTATCCTCAAATATTCATGTTTAGAGAACATAATTCCTCACCCAGGTGTCGACTTTAGGTATCTTAATATTCTCCAAACTGTATTTGGTCTTCACTTGGAGAGTACATAAATTGACTCACAACACTTACAGCATAGGTAATGTCCAAACATGTGTGAGACAAATAGATTAATCTTCCAGCCAACTTCTAATAATGCTCTTTATCAATTGGAACTTGATCAGGATATTTGGCAAAGTGTTCATTCTTGAAAATAGGATTATCTACATATTTATATTCAAGCATGCCTATATCAATAATCAAATCCAGAACATATGTTCGTTGTGACAAAACAAGCCTCGTTTTGACCTTGCTACTTCGATGCCAAGAAATACTTGAGTCCACTAAGATCTTTCATTTTAACCTCTATTGTTAAATGCTCTTTTAGCCTTGATATTTTTTCACTATCATCTCTAATAACAATCATATCATCAACATAAATAATGAATGCAATTATTTTTTACATGCAATGCTTTAAAAAGAGTGTATGATCCAAGTTGTTTTGCCGGAACCCCTATTTTTGCATGGCCAGTCGAAAATTTTCAAACCATGTACTTGGAGATTATTTCAAGCCATATAAAACCTTTTTTAAATTTACACACTACTTTAGTTATTGTAGGTGATGCATAACCGGGTGGAACATCCATGTATACTTCTTCCTTAAGCTCTCAAAGTAAAAAGGAATTCTTCACATCAATTTTTTATAATGGCCAATTTAGATTAACTACTAAAGAAAGAGTAACTCTTATTGTATTTATTTTTGCAATTGAGGTAAACATCTCTTTGTAGTCAATCCCATATGACTAAGAATAGCCTCTAGCAACTAGTCTTACCCCATTCACTAAATCCCTCAAATCTGTATTTGATTGTGTATACCCATCCACACCCGACTATCTTCTTTCCCTTTGGCAATAAAGACAAATCCCAGGTTTGGTTTTTTCATATTACAGTCATCTCTTCTTCCATTTCCTTGGTCCATCTAGGCTTGGATAATGCATCTTCTAGGGAGCTAGGAATATTATCATTTGATAACTATTGTATAAATGCTTTACCAGATTCAAATAATGCATGAGATGACACATGATCAACAATTGAATATTTGGATTTCTTTATGACATATGGTGAATACCGATTTGGTGGTTTCCCTTTGTTGCGTCTATCAAGCAACTGGTCAGTTGTATTCATTAATGAATCAATAGGTGTAGTATAACTTACATATAGAGTATTCTTGGGAGTATGGTCGATAGTAGGTACTGTCATTGGAGAAGAGGGATCAGGCATGTCTGTAGATGCTTCAATTACTTGGTTACTTCATTTAGTAGCTATTGAACCCAAGTCATTATATTTTGCTACATATTCTTTAGAGAATATAGTGTTCCTAAATTATGTTCTTAGTTTTACTAATAGTCAACCCAATTATGATCTTCCCTCAGTTTCTCATGCTAAAGAGAATGATTTGGTAAAGAGTAATACATATTAATTTCTAAAAATGTGATATCCATAGTAACATAAGTACTTTATGACAATGGATTATAACATTGGCAACCTTCCTAATGTGCTCTATACACTAGAAAACACACCACATTGCACAACGGTCAAATTTAATGCGTTGGTTTTTATAAAGATGGACAAATGTAATACATCCAAAGACTCGTGGAGGCAACAAGAGAACTAATGGTAAGGAGTAATAATGAGAAAGAGACTATAGCAGTTTCTGAAGAGCGAAAACTTTAAAGAGCATCTTATTCATAAGATAAACAATGGTAACAACAATGGCATCCCAAGAAGAGCGTGGAACATTGACATTAATTAGTAATGCTCGGGCAGTCTCTAAAATATGCCTATTTTTTCTTTTAGTGGCTCAACGTTGTTGAAGCGTCTGAGGGCATGTAGTCTCATGAAGTATGCCATGAGTATGAAAATACTGCACAAAATTATGATTTACATACTCTTCACCATTATCTAAACGTAAAATGCAAAGTTTAATAGAAAATTGTTTCTAAATCATAGCATGAAATTGTTGAAAAATTGTAAAGACATCACTTTTATTTTTAAGCAGGTATAACCACGTCATTCTAGTGCAATCATCACTAAATGTAATAATCTAATACCATTAATAGTAAAGGTTAGAGAGGTCCCCCAAACATCAAAATGAATCAAATAAAATGGAACAATATTTTTATTATAACTCAAAGGATAAGTTACATTATAACTCAAAAGATAAGTCACAAAAATTAGAAGTGCCAGAATTAAGGCATGTTTGTAGTTACCTCATAGTCCAAGAAAGTAATTGGTGGAGTCAAGAGTACTAGAAGACTCTTCTTGAGGAACCAAAGATAGGCGATATACTATAATTTTAAAGGAAGTTTGGCCTCCTTGTCGAGTAATCACATCTTTTCTTTATTGTTGCTTCTAAAGTTTCAAAGGTTCCCACCACTTGGGATACCCATGAAACTTGAAACAATTTTCTTAGCTATGTTTCTTACTTCCACAATAAGTGCATCCACCTTTAGGGACTAGTAGCTTTTCTTAAAAAATGCAAGTAGATATTACTAGAGCAGTACGTTGTACACACAACAAAGCCATAGTAGAGGTCATGGCCCTTGCTAGCTTAGTAGTCACAACATAGGAGTTAAGGTTTGTGTAGGTTTGGTGGTTTGCTAGGTCTGGTTGCAAGACACAATTGCAATGCCAGTGGAGTTTCCCATCATCACATATTGTCATGTGGCTTTTTAACAAACATGTGCAAAGGTTTGTTCAATTAAGATGAAAGGATTCATACATAAAACATCACACTAAAGCTTGTCAAAGGCATTATCAAATCTAGGAAGTAGAGCATAAACCCTATCAGTTTGAACAAGTTTATTATATATTTTCATATCACAAGTACACCTTATAGGATTAGGTCTTCGATAATCTATCTCAAGCCATAATGCTTGAAGATCATTGTAGTAAGTCTCAACATGGCATCCATATTACTTGAACTTAGGTACTTTCCATGTTAGATCATAGAGGATAGAAATATCAAATCCATCATAGAATGTGCATGCCGTAACATCCCAGACTTCTTTAGCTATTGGCAACCGAATAAAATACTCGATTAGATTAGGTTCCATAAAGTTAATCAACCAGTCTTTGACTATAGCATTCTCCATTCACCACCATGTATAAGTGAGATCAGTTGGAGGAGGTAGAGGATAATTGTTGAACAAATTAAGTTTGATACCAATCTATGCAATGGAAGAATCATGGTGAACAAGTTGTGTCATCATCTAAGTAGTTGTAGGAATAAGATCGGTAGGGTTATTATGCAAGATAGTAGTAGTCTAATTAAGGGCAAAAATAAAGTTTGCTGAGGAGTTTTCCACGATGCTTTCATCTTAGTACTGTAGTGCAGATTCCATAGTGATTTAAGGTTTCTATGTGGTGATGGTTATGGCAAAGCAAAAATATGAGGATCTCTTCTCTAATACCATGCTAAAATGTGTATCCTTTTAATGATGATGTGTATTCTTCTCTATTGGAGGTGACACACATACGTAAAATAAATTACCTCCACTGTAAGAGGGAGGCACAATAAGGTAACAAACCACCTTGATTACAATAAAAACAACTATCTTGATTATAGGAAATAATTCAAGAAGTTGACAATTATAAGACCACTCACACCAACAACCACATCACCATCATAACATGGATTTAGGAAGAGTATTAGAAGACTATGTCAAGGGAAAGACCATTTTAGTCAATAGTGCAATGGGTTTCTTAGCAAAAGGTATCGTCCTATATCTTTATCTCTCTATATACATCCCAAGGCAAGCATATGCATACAGGTTCAAAATATCGCTGTGGATATGCAGTTTTTATGGAGAAGATACTAAGAGTTCAACCAGATGTAAAGAAATTGTATCTTCTTTGAGGCTAACATCACCCCTGCTAGCTGAGGTATCAAGGTGCACCAAGGCTAATATCACCTGCTGTTAGCAAACAGTGTTTTTAATATGATTCCTCCACAAAATTATAATATGCACATATTCCATATAATTCAAAACAGAGTTTTCAGTATAATACAGAATTTCAGTCTCAATACAGTTCATCTGTCATAAATTTTTCAATCAGAGTTTATCACATATACATGTCCTTTCTCGAGGCAATCATATAGCTTTATAAATCAATGCCATGTGCATAAATATTTACTTTACCATTTAATGAGAAATACATGTAGTATCAGATATACCATAACGTCAGAAAATCTATTTTTAAAACTATACTCTTCTTAAACTATATTCCAGATTGTAAACAATTCAGATAATTTAATCAATTTCAGAAATATATAAAGTGTAAATAACTTATAAATATAATCAATTATACATTTAAAGATCAAGAAGAATATAGGACAAGTCATAGAAAAAATCATCTATTCACAAAGTTAGGGTTTCAAGTTGGACAACCCCAAAATCCATGTTTTCAGTGCAAATATGACCAAATAGACCCCAAAAATGAGTTTGGAGGGTCCAAAAATCTTGAAAATGACTCTGGATTCGTAAAATTTGACCTCCCAGAGCTCGATTAACGCAAGTCAACACAATAGGGTATTGAAGTCACACGCTGCACACGCCACCACAGGGGTTGCGTGTGGACGTCACTCGCCAAGGAAAAAGTGGCTCGTGGGGGCGCGTGCAAGGGAAAATTAACCTTAAATTTGATATCCTAAGATTTTGACACCTTCTGGATCCATCTATGGTGTTAGTTTTTCGGTTTGAGAACCATAGATAGGGATTTCAAAAATTATCTCTTTATGCGATTTTTCCCTCCATTTTCTGACCAATCTTCAGTCAATTTTCCAAAAATCAATCAGATGGATTTGTAGAACTCTTCGTTCTAAGTCCGTTGGCAGTGGTGGTATCGAAATCGAGGTTTAAAAGTAATAGAATTCTAAAGAGAAGTTTTAAGGTTTCGGGAGAGAAAAATTTAGAAGAGAAAGAGAGAAATCTGAATTTCACAGCTCCTTGTGTGGCTGAGTCTCTTAAAATATCCCAAGAGATCTTTCTGCCAAAATTTAATTTTTGAGGGAGGTCTTTGCAAATTTTCTTTATTTACATTTTGACTTCTAAACTTTTAAGAAATTACATTTTGGCCCCAAAAACGTAAATTCTCATATTTTCTTTATAATTCTTTAACATATGTAATAAATAAACATATTTTCAATGGTTATTATCTCCATTTACAAAATTCTCTCTTTTATTCAAAATTTTCTTTAATTTATGATTTCCTTTAAATTTTAAGACTATTACATTCTTCTCTCATTTAAGAAATTCATTCACCGAATTTCATTACCATAGTTGCAAATAGATACTAACCTCATTGTTCAAACAAATGTGGATATCTAACGTGTATGTTATCTTTTCTTTTCCAAGTAGCCTCCTCAGAAGAGTGATTTTGTCATATCACTTTCACTGTAGATATTTCTTTTGAACGCAATTTCTTTACTTGTCTGTTCACTATTGCTACTAGTTGTTTCTCATAAGTTAAATCTTCCTGTAACTAAATATGTGGACACTATATAACATGTGTAGGATGTAACATCCCTAATTTCATTTCTTTTATTGATAAAAGTACATAAATATTTAATTAAGGAAATAAAATTTATTAGACAATATTTTAGATATCTAAGGAAATATAATCCTTAGAAATTCTTCACCTTATGTATATGCATAGAAAATATTTCTAACATTAAGAGAACAAATAAAGAGGGAAAACCTAATAGGAAAGAAATTAGAAATAACATACTAAAGAGATGCAAAGTTCTTGGATAAGGAAGATAAATTTTTAGAAACAAGTAAAGGTCTTAAAGTTTCAAGAACATTGGATTAGGGTAATTTTTCTTAATTCAAGAACTAGAGTTACTAAGTTTAAAATCTTTACTCATACATTGGGCTTTTACCTATGGACACTTCATATAGAGTTTTTTCACTTCACATAAGTTTCTAGCAAGCCCATTGGATAACCTAAACAAGAAATAAAACATAGACTTGGACTAGGATATAGTAATTGGACCAATAGCCCAAAAATTATGAAAATGTGACCAAACCCTCCAAGAAAGGTAGAATTTTATCCAAAGCAAAGAAAATAGGTAGGAATAAGCCCATAATGGGTAGGAATAAGCCCAAATCCAAGAGAAAAAATAAAATAAAATAAATTAGGTGATGATATAATAATGTAATAATAATAAAGATTAGGTTACATGACATTAAGACAAAAATTTAGCAAGTGGTGTGATTCTACATTCATCATTTTGGCAAGTGGCATGATAATACAAGGCTTTAGGACAAAAACATATATATCCTCCACTCATAATTTTAGCAAGTGGTATGATAATACATGGCATTAGGACAAAACATTCCTATCCCACACAAATAATATTAACCAAATAATGGAGATTCAAGGGCTAGAAATTTGCCACCTAAAAAGGCAAACCTATCATACTTGTTTAAGACAAAAGAAAATGGAAATGAATCCTTAAATCAAAGGGACCTTGTCCCTTATCTTAAGAACATATCACCATAATTTTCAAAATATAAATCTCATTTTCCTATGCATATCTTGACTAAGGAAGAGGAAGACAAGAACATAAGTTGTTTGTTTTCCAAAAATTCAACAAAGTGTATCCTAATTGTGATAAGGTAGATCCATGATCATGAAAGGTGTATTATTTGGTGGTCTATTTAAGAAAACCCACCCCTACAACATTTTAATTTCGTCCAAGTGAGAGAGAGGAAAAAATAGAAGCAAGGTAGAGTGAGGAAAGAAGAGGAAGAAAGGAAGAAAGAGGAAGGAGAAGTCTAGGGGACTAAGTGCTCCAAGTAAGTTTAACAATATTTCTTTTTGAAGAAAACTTTTGAAACTTATAATATTTATATGAGATTTTGATCTTAGAACTTTGATGATTGGTCATGATGTTGCTATATCATGTTACATATTGATCTTGCATGTGATGTATGTTTGAATACTTAGACTGATATAGAAAGTTCTGCATAGGTATGGCTATGGGTGGCAAAATTTTTAGTTTCTGTGTTTTAATTTTTAGGAATTATATATAGGGAATTAAAATAAATGGGTAACATAAGAATTAAAGATATATGTGTCACGGATTTTTAGCCACTTGAATCATTCAATTTGGAGTCCATATGAGGTAGATATGATCTGATTAGTAAGCAAAGGTCAGAAAATGGTTCATCAGGGAAGAATATATTAGGATAGCTTCTGTATTTTAATTTCTGGGAATTATATTTATGGAATTAAAATAAATGGTTAACATAAGAATTATAGATATGTGTGGCACAGATTTTTAGCCACTGGAATCACTCAATTTGGAGTCCATATGATAATTGTTTTATCTTGAAATTGACACCAAGATCACCTACATCGGAGTTCAATTGAGGGAGTTATGCTCTGATTAGTAAGGGAATGTTAGATATGATGAAAACCTGCATCAAGAAAATAAATAAATAAAATTTATATTTAAAAAAAGAAGACGAATCTTATAAATGACTAGTATATGCCATAGTCATTGCCATTGTATGAACTTCTTACCATCTTAAGTGTAAAATTCTGACATGAAAATATTTTATAAAGTGATATTTGAAATGGTTATGTTCATGGCATGATTACCAATGATTTATGATAATAGTTATATTTTGATGAACATACTTGTTATTGAAAGCATATTTTTGGCTATCATTGTGAAAAGAAAAGAAATGAGCACGGTCACATGGCAATCCGTGTGGTGCACCAGTAGGGGACGCCCTTCCAACGGTTATGATCATGTTAATGAGAAAAGAAAAAGAAAGTGGGTCATATCGGACGGAGCGAGAAAAGCCCCATACCAGAGAGTAAAAAATACTCACCCTGACTGGGGTAGCTTAATATGAGAATAAATTAATAGTCATCATATGATATTCTGAAAATAGTTAATCATGTCATACATATCATTACTGTATGATTCTTATGTGCATAGATATAATGCATTCATGTGACCAAGGATATTTTCTGTAGTTTATACAGCTGAACATGACATGATGAGCTATATTGATGATAATTTATTGTTGAACTTACTGGGATTTAATTCTCACTATATTCCATATCATGTTCAGAAAATTAGTTATGCAGATTTTCTATAACTCTGGCTTTTAGTGCACCTTGGATCGAGTTATTCTATGATGGGCGGATCCTAAATAAAATGTTTGTGGGCGAGTTGGCACAGATCCCGGTGAAGGTGCAACCACCCGCACCCGAATCTCCGGAATTGTTCAAAAAATTAAGACCCCACGCGCCGTATCTCTCTCAACGAGTGAAGCCCACTCACAGCTCCTTGGGCGGCGCGTGTAGCGCGTGGCAGCCGAACTTACTTGCATTGACCTGCGTTGACCGAGCTTCTAGAGGCCAAATTTTGCAAATCCGGAATCATCATCAAGGTTTTTGGATGTTCCTGACTCGATTTTGGGGTTTATTTTACCAAATTCGTACCAGAAACGAGGATTTTAGGGTTGTCCAACTTGGTACCCTGATTTTGTGAGTAGATAATTCTTCCTTTGGCTTGTTTTTACTCTTCTTGAACTTTACATTGGTAAATGAGTATGATTACAGGTTATTGATACTTTCATATGTTCTTTAAATGATTTAGAATCCTTGAAACAGTTGAAACATGATATCTAGTTCAAGAAGAGTATGATTTCTTAAATAGATTTTTAAATACTTTGAATACGTGATTTCTAAATGCATTTCTCATTATATAGCAAAGAAAACATGGTGTGCATATGATATTGATTTATATAATGAAATGTTTGCCTCAGATATAGGCATATGTTTATAAATTCCCTGATTGGGAAGTTTTCACAGAGGAAATATTCTGAGATTGAAAATGTTATATTATGATAGAACCTCTGATTGATAAATATGGGATAGATGAGAATATGATTTTGTGGAGGAGTCCTATTGGAAACACTATCTGCTAATAGCAGGTTATGTTAGCCCTGATTCACACCTTGATTGCTTCAGCTAGCAGGGGAGGTGGTGCTAGCTTCGTGTGAGGGCCAACACATGGGAGATGATATGTGATGGAGAGCGGTATGCCTCCTATATATGGGCGAGATGCCAATTATATGAGATATTATTTTCCTTCCCTTGTTGTGTGCTTGGGAAAAGACCCACATAGAGTCCCTTCGCATGTCCTCTTGAATGGTAGTAGGGAAAACCTCAGCAAGAGGCTGAGTTTAGGCAAATCCTATACCACCAAAGTACGGAAGGTGATTAGACTCTGATGTGGTGGTTCTGATATAGGATCCTCTGAATATTTTATGAGAAATGTTTTGATGCATAACATATTTTGATTAATGATTTTACAATATTGAATACTATTATGAACTTGATATGAAGATTGTTTATATAGTACTGCATATGATTTGAAAAACTTGATTATGATTTTTGAACAGAGAATATTTGAAAATGCGAGTCCCATGTGGATGTACTTCTGAAATGTAATTTTTGAATTCTTAATTTTTATTAGATGAGTACATCCATATGTTGATCTGAGAGGTCTTAGGAGGTATTATCTACTCACTGAATTGTAAAACTCACTACACGTGGTTGATATATTTGTCAGATAAAGACCCAGAGTCTGGTCCTGCAGCTTCTTGATCAACTGGGTGTCGTACTTCAGTGGTGAGCCTAAATTATTTCTGGAATCTCAGTATGTAAACTTGTAATATATTTGTACTCTAGAGTTGCTCTGAACGTCACAGACAGGATCCTTGTTTCCGTTTTAAACCTGTTATAGATATAGACTTGGCATGTAAAATTATTAGTATTGCAAGTTTGTAAACATATGGTAATACTCGAAAATGTGATATTGTGAGACTATTTGCAATTGCCTAATAATAAAGTTTATCGAATAGTAGAGATATTTGTGTTCCTAAAGTAGGGGCGTGACAAGTTGGTATCAGAGGATTAGGTTTCCTTGTGACAATCAGAGCAAAGTATTCTTTAGTAGGACTTTTAGTATCGATATGAGCCAAACATATCTATACTTCAGGTGCTGCTAAGGGATTATATAGGATATCATCTTCCATTCTATTCTAAGTCTGTAAAGCTCATAGTATAAGGTTGATCGAATGTGTTGGTATCTTAAAAAAGTGTTTTATTCTGTATAGTAAATGATGCCGCCAAGAACTAGAGCGGTCGCTAGAGAAGAAGCTATAGATCGTGCACCCTCTACTGAAGAGTCTGCACAATCTACAATTCCAGTACAAAGAGGTCATGGAAGAGGCTGACCTAGAGGAAGAGGTAGAGGACGTGCACGGGGTATAAGAACTCCAAGACAAGATGAACAAGTCCCTGTGTCTGAAAGAGTCTCTGAGGAAAGAGTAGAACCTCCTCAGGAGCCACATGATAGGACAATAGATATGATTGATGGTATACATAGAAGTTTAGAGACGTTGGCTGGATTTATAGTGGATCAAGACAGAAGGGATGGCCAGCCACCAGAAAATGCTCCTGAAGTACAAGAACTGAGAAGAACAACTGAGCAAGAAGACAAGACTATAGGGATTGAGGTGTCATTACTGTAGTTCCTTAAGCTAAAACCTCTGATTTTTTTTGGGTCAGATGTTCGAGAAGACCCACAGATATTCGTTGATGTTGTGGAACGAGTCCTTAAAGCTTTAGGGTGTGCCTCTAGAAGATCTGTTGAACTAGTGGCCTTTCTATTATCATATATGGCCCAAGTTTGGTTTGAAACTCTGGTATTAGGAAGATCTGATACTTTACCCCCAATAGAGTGGGATGAATTTAAGGAAGCATTTATGAATTGCTTCCTGCCAATGAGTGAAAGAGACAAGAGGGCTAGAGAATTTGAAGAATTAAGACAGACACCGAATATGACAATTTCTGAATATGACATCCGTTTTATCCGATTGTCTAGATATACACCATATCTGGTCCCTACTGAAAAAGATAGAATTAAGAGGTTTGTTTCGGGATTGATACGTCTATTGTTTAAATCGGTGGGCCCTCAAATGCATCATTTTTAAACTTATTCAGCAGCGGTGGACTGTGCTAGATGATGGAAACAAGAGAGCAAGCAGATATTGAAGGTTTAAAAAGAAGAAAAAGAGAGCGAGACAGTAATGTACAGACTAGATATAATCCTACAGTCAGTGGATCAAAATTTTAAAATCCATAGCATTTTACTCAAACAGGAGCTGGTAGTTCTAACCAGCCATCAGTTAATATCAGTAAGCCGAGAATATTCCAAAGAGATATGAGACCCCTGAGTCAACAAGACTCAAGATCAGATCCACCATGTCCAAATTGTGGCAGGCCCCATACTGGACAATGTCGCAGAGAAACAGGTGCATATTTTAAGTGTGGACAAATGGGTCATTTGATGAGAAATTGTCCACAACTGCGAAGTTTTATCAGTACAACCAGTTTCACCTCCTGCATCTGCACCAACACGACCTAGTAGGGCAGCTTCAATCCAAGCAAGTAGTGGTGATACTGGAAGAGGATCAAGAATTCGAGGCCGAGATCACGCTCGAGTTTTTGCCTTGACACGACAGGATGCTCAGGCTTCAAATGCAGTTATGATAGGTACATTATCAGTATGTTTCCATAAAGCATATGTCCTATTCGATCCTGGTTCTACTCATTCTTATATATCATCATGCTTTGCTAAGAAATTGAGTAGAGACTATACTAGTTTGCATTGTTCTTTTATGGTTGCTACTCCAATGGGAGAATTCTTGCTGGTAAAAGATGTATATAGATCGTGTGAAATTTCTATAGAGGATAAAGAGACTCTTATAGATTTGATAGTTCTAGATATGGTAGACTTTGACGTGATTCTAGGAATGGATTGGTTGTCATCATGTCATGCCATTCTAGACTGTTACCAAAAGGTTATTAAGTTTGATGTCCCTGGAGAATCTTCCTTCATGATATAAGGAGATTGTAGTAAGGAGTCTAGTAATTTAATTTCATCTTTAACAGCTCATAAACTGTTACGAAAAGGATGCCAGGGGTATTTAGCAGTAGTCAAAGATGTTGATATGAAGTATATAAGTGTAGAGCAGGTTCTAGTGGTTAGAGAATTTTCTGATGTATTTCCTGGGGAATTACTAGGATTACCACTAGACCGAGAGATTGAGTTTAATATTGATCTTCTCCCTGGAACACAACCAATATCCATACCTCCTTATAGAATGACACCTGCAGAACTTAAGGAATTAAAGGAGCAACTGCAAGATTTACTAGATAAATATTTTATTCGACCCAGTACATCTCCTTGGGGTGCTCCTGTTCTCTTTGTGAAGAAGAAGGATGGATCTTTACGCTTATGTATTGATTATAGGCAGTTGAACAAAGTGACTATAAGAAATAAATATTATTTACCCAGAATAGATGATTTGTTTGATCAGTTACAAGGTGCTCAATGTTTTTCAAAAATTGATCTGAGATCTGGATATCATCAATTGAAGATAAAGAAGGAAGATATTTCGAAAACTGCTTTTAGAACTCGATATGAGCACTACGAGTTCTTAGTAATGCCATTTGGTTTAACGAATGCCCCAGCTGCATTTATGGACTTAATGAATAGGGTAGTTAAACATTTCCTGGACCAGTTTATCATTGTATTTATCGATGATATTCTAGTTTATTCAAAGAGTTCAAAGGAGCATGAGCAGCATCTAAGGATAGCTTTGCAAACCCTAAGAGAACATCAGTTGTATGCTAAGTTCTCAAAGTATGAATTTTGGCTTAGTAGTGTTACGTTCTTAGGGCATATGATTACTGAAGATGGTATTCAAGTTGATCCCAAAAAGATAGAAGCGGTGTAACAATGGCCACGCCCTACGACAGTAACTGAGATTCGTAGTTTTCTTGGGTTAGTAGGCTATTACCGTAAATTTGTTAAAGATTTTTCAAAAATAGCTACTCCTTAGACCAGGTTGACTAGGAAAGAAATAAAATTTGAGTGGTCTGATGCTTGGGAAGAGAGTTTTCAGAAATTAAAGGAGTGCTTGACCACAGCCCCAGTCCTTACCATTCCTACGGATATTGGAGATTATGTAGTATACTGTGATGCATCTAGAGTGGGCTTAGGCTATGTGTTATTGCAAAATGGAAGAGTAGTTGCTTATGCATCCAGACAGTTGAAAAAACATGAACAGAATTATCCCACCCACGATTTAAAGATGGCAGCTGTAGTATTTGCTTTAAAGATTTGGAGACATTACCTATATGGAAAAACTTGTGAGATTTATACATATCACAAGAGCCTCAAGTATATTTTTCAACAGAATGATCTTAATTTGAGGCAAAGCAGGTGGATGGAACTACTAAAGGATTATGACTGTACAATTTTATATCATCCAAGCAAAACAAATGTAGTAGCTGATGCTCTGAGTAGAAAATCTATGGGAAGCTTGGCCCATATAGTAGAGGTTCGATGACCCTTGTTGGAAGAAATCCATAAGTTAGAAAGTAAGGGGATAAAATTTGAATTAAAAGAACTGGGGATATTTTTGGCTCATGTGCAGCTTCAATCTTCTTTAGTTGAACAAATCAAATTTAATCAAGATAAGGATGTCAATTTGCTCAAGATTAAGAATGAATTAAAGGATACCCAAGATTCTGAATTCTCAATGGACACTGAAGGGGTATTAAGATACAGTAGACGATTATGTGTCCCAAATGTCAATGATTTGAGAAAACAATTATTGGAGGAAGCACATCGATCTACATATATCATACACCCAGAAACGACAAAAATGTATCAAGATATAAAGGAATTGTTTGGTGGGATGGTATAAAGAGGGATATCGCGGAGTTTGTTTCCCATTGTCTGACATGCCAACAGGTGAAAGCTGAACATCAATGACCTGCAGGGTTACATCAGCGAATAGAAATACCAGAATGGAAGTGGGAGAGAATTACTATAGATTTCATTACGGGATTACCAAGGACTCCCAAAGGATATGATTCTATTTGGGTCATTATAGACTACATGACGAAGTCAGCACACTTTCTACTTGTGAAAACTACCTATAACGTAGCTCAGTATGCAAGGCTCTACTTAAATGAAATAGTTAGGCTACATGGAGTTCCTATATCTATTATATTTGATTGAGGGCCGCAGTTCACAGCACGATTTTGGAAAGCTTTTCAAGAGACATTAGGAACGAAGTTGGATTTGAGCACATCTTTTCATCTCCAAACCGATGGTCAGTCTGAGCGTACAATTCAGATTTTAAAAGACATGCTCCGAGCCTGCATTTTTTATTTTGGTGGAAGTTGGGATATGTAATTGTCTTTGGCTAAATTTGCGTATAATAATAGTTACCAAACTAGTATACAGATAGCTCAATTTGAAGCTTTGTATGGTAGACGGTGCAGATCCCCCATTGGATGGTTCAAAGTGGGTGAGGCTAAACTTATAGGGTCAGATCTTGTACAAGAAGTTTTGAACAAAGTAAAGCTGATTAGAGAAAGGCTGCAGGCAGCTTAAAGTAGACAAAAGGCATATGCTGATAATAGGCGAAGGGAGTTAGAATTTTCAGAGGGTGAACAAGTGTTCCTGAAAGTATCACCCATGAAAGGAGTGATGACATTTGGAAAGAAAGGGAAGTTAAGCCCTCGGTATATTGGTCCTTTTGAAATATTGGATAGAATAGGTGCAGTGGCATATCGCATAGCTCTACCACCAGAACTGAGTGATGTTCATCCAGTATTTCATGTATCTATGCTACAGATATACTTACCGGATCCTACTTATGTCATTCAACCCCAAGAAATTCAATTGGATAAGAATTTAACCTATGAGGAAATGCCAATGTGCATTGTAGATCGGCAAGTGAAAAAGTTGCGATCAAGAGAAATTCTTATGGTTAAGGTGATATGGAAAAACTACTCATCTGAGGCAGTTACGTGGGAAAAAGAAGATAACATCCGCGCCAGATATCCGTATTTATTTGACCAATGAGGTTAGTGTTTATTTACACCTAAGGTGATGAAATTCGGGGACCGAATTTCTTTAAGGAGGAAGAATGTAATATCCGTAAATTTAATTAAATTCAAATTAAAGAAAATTTGGAATTAAAGAGAGGATTTTAAAAATGGAGTTAAGACCCGGTGAAAATAAGTTATTATTTACATGGATTAAATAATTACAAAAGAAATATGAGAATTGACGTTTTGGGGCCAAAATGCAATTTTCTAAAAGTTTAGGGGTCAAAATGTAAATATTGAAAATTTGCAATGACCTCTCTTAAAAATTGAAAATTTGCAGATTTGTCCCTTAAGATATTTTAAACCCTCTGCAGCAAAAAAAACTGGAAAATTTTGGATTCCTTTCTCTCTCTCCCTAGTTTCTCTTTCTAAAGTCCCTAAATCTTCTCTCTAAGATTTCTCCGCAACTGGACCTTGGATTTCGACACCACCACCACCACCAATGGACTTAGGATGAAGAGTTCTTCAAATCCATTCGATTAGTTTTTGAAGAATTGGCTGGAGATTAGCCAAAAAATTGAAGGAAAAATCGCCTAAAAAGGTAATTCTCGAAACTCCTATCTATGGCTGGCTAACACAAAAACTAACATCGTAGATCGATCCAAAAGGCATCAAAACCTTTGGATCTCAAATTTCAAGCCAATCCACCACCGCACGCGTCCCCACACGCCGCATCTCTCTCGACGAGTGAAGCCCACGCGTAGCTCCTTGGGCGGAGCGTGTAGCGCGTTGCAACCAGACCTCCTTGCGTGGACCGAGCTCCTAGAGGCTAAATTTTGCAAATCCGGACTCATTTTCAAGGTTTTTGGACGTTCCTGACTCGATTTTGGAGTTTATTTTATCGAATTCGGACCAGAAACAAGGATTTTAGGGTTGTCTAACTTGGTACCCTAATTTTGTGAGTAGATAATTTTTCCTTTGGCTTGTTTTTACTCTTCTTGAACTTTACATTGGTAAATGAGTATGATTACAGGTTATTGATACTTTCATATGTTCTTTAAATGATTTAGAATCTTTGAAACGGTTAAAACATGATATCTAGTTCAAGAAGAGTATGATTTCTAAAATAGATTTTTAAATGCATTTCTCATTATATAGCAAAGAAAACATGGTGTGCATATGATATTGATTTATATAATGAAATGTTTGCCTCAAATATAAGCATATGTTTATAAATTCCCTGATTGGGAAGTTTTCACAGAGGAAATATTCTGAGATTGAAAATGTTATATTATGATAGAACCTCTGATTGATAAATCTGGGATAGATGAGAATATGATTTTGTGGAGGAGTCCTATTGGAAATACTGTCTGCTAATAGTAGGTTATGTTAGCCCTGGTGCGCACCTTGATTGCCTCAGCTGGCAGGGGAGGTGGTGCTAGCCTCGTGTGAGGGCTAACACACGGGAGATGATATGTGATGAAGAGCGGTATGCCTCCTATATATGGGCGAGATGCCAGTTATATGAGATGTTATTTGTCTTCTCTTGCTGTGTGCTTGAGAAAAGACCCACATAGAGTCCCTTCGCGTGTCCTCTTGAATGGTAGTAGGGAAAACCTCAGCAAGAGACTGAGTTTAGGCAAATCCTATACCACCAAAGTAGGGAAGGTGATTAGACTCTGATGTGGTGGTTCTGATATGGGATCCTCTGAATATTTTATAAGAAATGTTTTGATGCATAACATATTTTGATTAATGATTTTACAGTATTGAATACGATTATGAACTTGATATGAGCATTGTTTATATAGTACTGCATATAGTTTGAAAGACCTGATTATGATTTTTCAACAAAGAATATTTAAAAATGCGAGTCCCATGTGGATGTACTTCTAAAATTTAAGTTTTGAATACTTAATTTTTATTAGATGAGTACATCCATATGTTAATCTGAGAGGTCTTAGGATGTATTATCTGCTTACTGAGTTGTAAAACTTACTACACATGGTTGATATATTTTTCAGATAAAGACCCAGAGTCTGGTCCTGCAGCTTCTTGATCGACTGGGTGTCGTACTTCAGTGGTGAGCCTAAATTGTTTCTGGGCTCTTAGTATGTAAACTTGTAATATATTTGTACTATAGAGTTGCTCTGAACGTCACAAGCAGGATCCTTGTTTTCGTTGTAAACCTGTTATAAATATAGACTTGGCTTGTAAAATTTTTAGTATTGCAAGTTTGTAAACATATGGTAATACTCAGAAATGTGATATTGTGAGACTATTTGCAATTGCCTAATAATAAAGTTTATCGAATAGTAGAGATATTCGTGTTCCTAAAGTAGGGTCGTGACAATTAGTGCAGAGATTAATTTATTAGGCACCTCACTACAATCTCCTTGTATAAAGAAGGAAGAGTCTCCAGGAATGTTAAACTTAATCACCTTAAGGTGACAGTCTAGAATGGCATGGCATGATGACAACCAATCCATTTTCAGTATCACATCAAAGTCTACCATATCTAGAACTATCAAATCTATAAGAGTCTCTTTATCTTCTATCGAAATCTCGCATGATTTATACACATCATTTACTAGTAAGAATTCTCCCATTGGAGTAGCAACCATGAAAAAACAATGTAAACTAGTAGGATCTCTATCTAATTTCTTAGTGAAGCAGGGTGATATATAAGAATGAGTAGAGTCAGGATTAAACAATACATATGCTTTATGAGAATATACTTATAATGTACCTGTCATAACTGCATTTGAGGTTTGAGCATCCTGTCGTGTCAAGGCAAAAACTCGAGCTTATTCTCGGCATTGACTTTCTGATCCTCTACCAATACCACCACTACTTGCTTGAATTGAAGCTGCTCTATTTGGTCATGCTGGTACAGATGTAGGTGGTGAAGCTGGTTGTACTAATGCTTGACTAAAATTTCATAATTGTTGATAATTCTTCATCAAATGACCCATTTGTCCACACTTAAACCATGCACCAATTTCTCTACGACACTTTCCAGTATAAGGCTTGCCACAAATGAGACATGGTGGAATTAATCTTGAATCCTGTTGACTAACATATCTCATATCTATTTGATTTATTCTTTGCTTATTGATATTAACTGATATCTGGTTAGAGCTACCAGATCCTGTTTGAATAAAACGTCATGAGTTTTGAAATCTTGATCCTCTGACATTAGGATTATAACTAGTCTGGACATTACTATTTCGATATCTTTTTCTTCTCCTTAAACCTTCTATATCCGCTTGTTCTTATGTTTCCATCATTATAGAACAATCCACAGCTGCTGAATAAGTTAGAAAATGATTCATCTGAGGACCCACTGATTTAAACAATAGACGTATCAATTTCAAAACAAATCTCTTAATTCTCTCTTTTTTGGTATGAACCAGATATGGTGCATATCTAGACAACCGAGTAAAACAGATATCATATTCAGAAACTGTCATATTCGGTGTTTGTCTTAATTCTTCAAATTCTCTAGCCCTCTTGTCTCTTTCACTCATTGGCAGAAAAGGATTCATAAATACTTCCTTAAATTTATCTCACTCCTTTAGTGGTAAAGTAACTGCTATTCCTTGTACCAGTGTCTCAAACCAAACTTTGGCCACATCTGATAGTTGAAAGGACACTAGTTCAACAAATCTTCTAGTAGAACACTCCAAAGCTCTATGAACACATTCCACAACATTAATAAATATCTGTGGGTCTTCCTGAATATCTGACCCCAAAAAAGTCAGGGGTTTCAACTTAAGAAATTGCGGTAATGTCACCTCAATCCCTGTAAACTTGTCTTTTTGCTCAGCTATTCTTTCCAGTTCTTGTGCTTCATGAGCATTTTCTGGTGGCTGGCCATCCCTTCTGTCCTGTTCTACTATAAATTCAGTTAATGTCTCTAAACTCCTATGTATGCCAGCAATCATATCAGTTGTTCTATCATGAACTCTATCAGATACATAGGTCTGTTTATCTTGTCTCGGGATTCTCATACTCCGTGCACGCCATTTGCCTCTGCCTCTTCCTCTAGGTCTGCCTCTACCAGGGGGCCTTTTTGTACTGGAAATGTAGATTGTGCAAACTCTTCTGTAGATGATGCACGACCTACAGCTTCTCTAGTAACCACTCTAGTTCTTGGCGGCATCATAGACTATATAGAACAAAATACCTTTTTAAGATACCATAATATTCAATCAAACCTTATGCTAGCAACTTTAGCAAACTTGGAATATAAAGGAAGTTAATATCCTATAGAATCCCTCAACAGCACCTGAAATATAAATATGTTCGGTTCATATCTATACTAAAGGTCCTACTAAAGAATCTTTTGCTCTGATAGCCACATGAAAATCTAATGCTCTGATACCAACTTGTCACGCCCCAATTTAATGGAATGCGAAAAACACAACTAACAGAAAATTTTACCACTTATTTATTTGCATACGGCTTCACAATATTACATATTATGAAATATATCATACGTTTACAAGTTTTCAATATAGCCAATTATACATGCCAACTCTACACTTATCAAAATTACAACAGAAGTAAAGATCCTACCTGTGGCGTTTAGAGCATACTCTATATTACAATGACATAATATTTTAAACATTGCGAGCCTTGAAAACAACGTAGGCTCACCCAGAGAATATGACACCTAGCTGATTATATAGCTGCAGGACCAAACTCTGTATCTTTATCTGAAAAAAAAAACGTAAGCTTTGTGTAGTGAGTTTGACAACTCAGTAAGCAGATAATATCTCTTATGACCTCTCATATCAACGTATATATGTACTTATATATTAAAATTTATCACATAGAAAATTATAGTTTAGAAGTACATCCATATAGGACCCGCATTTTCAAATATTCTCAGTTTAAATCACATTCAGATATCTTTAACTATTTATGATATAATATGATCATTAATCAAACGTTGATATTCATTAAAAACATTTCTTATAAAACTATTAGGAGGATCTCATATCAGAACTACCATACCAGAGTTCAATCCTTTCTGTACTTTGTTGGTGTATGATTTGCCTATACTTAGCATCTTAGTCAAGGTTTGCCCTACCACCATTTAAGAGGACACGTGAAGGGACTCTAATATGGGCAATTTTCCAAGCACAAAGTAAGGGAAGGCAAATTACATATTATATAATTGGCATATCACCCAGATAAGAAGCATCTCACTCTCCATCACATATCATATCATGTGTGTTGGCCCTCACACGATAACACTACCACTGTTAGCTGAGGTATCAAGGTGCATCAAGGCTAACATCACCTGCTGTTAGCAAACAGTGTTTCTAATAGGATTCCTCCATAAAATTATCATATGCACATATTCTATATCATTCAAAACAGAGCTTTTAGTATAATATAGAATTTCAGTCTCAATATAGTTCATCTGTCATAAATTTCCTAATCAAGATTTATCACATATACATGCCTTTTCTCGAGACAATCATATAGCTTTATAAATCAATGCCACGTACATAAATATTCACTTTACCATTAAATGAGAAATACATGTAGTATCAGATATACCATGAGTTTAGAAAATCTATTTTAAAAACTATACTCTTCTTGAACTATATTTCAGATTGTAAACAATTTAGATAATTTAATCCATTTCAGAAACATATAAAAGTGTAAATAACTTATAAACATAATCAATTACACATTTAAATATCAAGAAGGGTATAGGACAAGTCATAAAAAGAATCATCTACTCATAAAATTAGGGTTCCAAGTTGGACAACTTTAAAATTCACGTTTTCGGTCCAAATCTGGCCAAATATACCCCAAAAGAGTCTGAAGGGTTCAAAAACCTTAAAAATGACTCTGAATTCGCAAAATTTGACCTCTGGGAGCTCGATCAATGCAAGTTAAGGTAACAGGGTGCTAGAGTCACGCACTGCATGCACCACCGCTGGGGCTACGCGTGGGCATCACTCACCGAGGAAGAAGTGGTGTGTGGGGGGCGCGTGCAAGGGAAGATGAACCTAAAATTTGAAATTCTAAAATTTTGACACCTTCTGGATCCATCTATGGTATTAGTTTTTGGGTTTGAGAACCACAAATAGAGGTTTCAAAGATTACCTCTTTAGGTGATTTTTCCCTCTATTTTTTGGCCAATCTCCGGCTAATTTTTCAAAAATCAATTTGATGAATTTGTAAAACTCTTCATTTTGACTCCGTTGACAATGGTGGTGTCGAAATCCGAGAACCGAAAATAATAAAATTCTAGAGAAAAATTTTAAAGTTTCGAGAGAGAGAAATTTGGGAGAGAGAAATCTGAATTTTACATCTCCTTATGTGGCTGAGTCTCTTAAAATATCACAAGAGATCCTTCTGCAAAAATTTAATTTTTAAAAGAGGTCCTTGTAAATTTTATTTATTTACATTTTGATCCCTAAACTTTTATAAAATTACATTTTGCTCCCAAAAATTTAAATTCTTATATTTTCTTTATAATTCTTCAACCCATATAATAAATAAATATATTTTCAACGGTTCTTATCTCCATTTACAAAAATTTTTATTTTATTTAAAAAAAATTTAATTTAAAATTTTCTTTAAATTTTAAAACTATTACAAATCTAACATAAATTATTTAAAAATTTATAAAATTTTAAATTAAAAATAATTAATTTATAAATATAAAATTACTCATCAAATTCTATCCTAAATTTGACCATTGTTTTAAAAATTTATCTTTTTACATCAAGAGATGACAGTAGTAAATAAAAAGTAATGAGTCGAAGCAAAAATAAAAAATAAATTTTTATTGGTTTTTGAAAAAATATTTTAACTTAAATTGTCAACAATTGAACATTGATTTATTGGCCAGCAATATAATGAATACTCACTTTCTGAGTACGTTATATTGTCCCTAACACTGTTAAATAATATTCAACTTGACGTGGTTGGCGGTTGATGCCTCAATGGTAGGATTGTTTGAATTTTATATTTTACTTGATTGATTGGAATTTTTGTTTTATAAAATTAGGTGAATGTGTAGTATCTAAAAGTAAGAACTTTACATCCATCAATAAAGTGATAATTGAGTTTGGTTTTATTTTATGTGACTTGAGTTCAATATTTGATGTAATGGACGTAATACATAGGGTCAATTAATTGATAATTTATAATGAGTAAATAATTTTTAGTCTATATTAATACGACTTATAATTGATTATTTTTTTATATAAACTACACTGAAACTTGTTTTTTTTTTTTTTAATCAAAACAGTCACTGAAAGTAGATAAAGGGCGAAAGACATAATCTAATATAGAAACCTAAACACATCACATATCTTTATATCTTAAATATGTATATTATTTACAATAATGTAATTTTGTATTTTAAATACAATACAGACTATATAAAAAATCTTTAAAGAGTACCTCTTTACTACATGCTAGAGAGGGAAATAATGTACGTAGGTAGTGGTAAATAGTGAAATTGTGTCTATATAGCTATCTGTTGTTCTTCATATATATTACCCTGCGAGAATCCATTCTCACCACTCCACTGCCTTCTGTTTTTTTGGACAGATCACCGCTCCACTGTCATCACATGGATTTGGGAAGAGTATTAGAAGAACATTTCAAGGGAAGACCATTTTAGTCACCAGTGCAATGGGCTTTTTAGTAAAAGGCATCCTCCTATATCGTTATCTCTCTATATATATTGGTCCGAAATATCACTGGATATGTAGTTTTTGTGAAGATAGTGAGACTTCAACCAGATGTAAAGAAATTGTATCTTCTTCAGAGACCTTCAATCACTTGCAATCCTCCTTTAGCGCATTTCAGAGAGATTAGGACCATTAATACATTATATACTTGAATTTTGATGAATATTAATTATATAGATAATAGGGAAGTAGTTGTTTAGGGTCCTTTGAGATAAGTGGGGTGCAGATTTTTTTTTTTCATAGCAGATAAGGTAACTTCTATTGCAGGTGATGTTTCTATTGAAGACCTAGAGATTTATAAAGCATCCACACACTAAACTTGAAACATGCAAGCATGTTGGACGCGTGTCTAAGACTAACACCGTCACAACATACTAATTATATGGTACGGACGCATCCAAATAAAAGATTTTAATTTTTCAACTGTCCCACTCTATTTAGACACAATTAATAATAAAAAAATAGACCAAAACAAATATGAAATGAGAAGTTAAAAACTTCACCTTCATGTGATACGTTCATTCATTGGTGGCATCTTACATGGTTAGAAAATAAAAAGATTCTACGATTAAAGTACCTTGTGTGCCAAAAAATAAGTGTCATTTAACAAGTAAATATGATTAAATTTCGTAATTGAAAATTTTCTGCAATGCCAAAAATTCGAACTCACCCAAAAAACTTCTAAAAAGAAAAAGCCTCAATACTGTAAATAAATTTAGTCCTATAGCTAAATAGTGTGAGGATTCTAGTACCAGGAGTAAAAAAAAAAATTAGTCAATAAGATAAATGCAGGACCACTTAATCATTCATACTAAAATAGAGTTATTTAGTATACTATCATCATATCTTAAATGTTAGACAACATCCAAAATGATTGTATTTAGTGCACTATTTTTTGTAATATCTCATACCACTCAAAAATAATGGAAATCTCACATTTTACCACTTTAGCTTTGCAAATTTTATAAAACATTTAATTGTATAATTCCT
The DNA here is from genome assembly GCA_037074535.1 of Gleditsia sinensis. Taxonomy (NCBI): domain Eukaryota; kingdom Viridiplantae; phylum Streptophyta; class Magnoliopsida; order Fabales; family Fabaceae; genus Gleditsia; species Gleditsia sinensis. Next base: position 57,335,788 of record CM073468.1, on the reverse strand, counting down.
ATAACAACTTTCAATTACCATACTAAATATGAAAATCTTAAATACCATGATATCTTATATCCTAATATGGCCAAGATATCAGGGGATCTGAGTTCACAGTTCCTCCTAAGTTTCACCAAAAGGATTAAGAAACATGAAACAACTCTTTCTTGATAGCAATCTACCCAGGGATTAGGGCTGGAACTTCCTTTATTATTATGACCCTTACTATTTTATGAATCATACAATACAAGTTGGAGAAATAATTATTCAATCTCCAGACATCACTAGGCATTATCAACACTGCTCAATGCTGTGGAACTTGGTATTTCACCTCTCCTATCCAAGAATGATACAATTTGGAGAAATAAAAAAAAATTAAATCTCCACAAATAATAAAGCTAATGAGCCATGGTGACAAGCCTACCTCACTCAAAAATTCTCTCCCCGGTTGAAAATTGTAAGAATATTAAAGAACTGAAGAAGCATAGCAAGCCAGGTATAAAAAACACTGTTCTCCAGCTTTCAGGACTTGAAAGATCTGAATTTGCAGTTTTAGCAGCTTCAAGAAGCTTGCCAGTCAGGTCCACTCCAACGATGCCAGCTAATGTACCTGCAGTATTAGAAACTCCCATCACTATTCCAGCATATCTTGGAGCAACATCCATGTGATTCACTGCAAACCCAGCTCTGCCTAGTGCCAAGAAACCAAGAGCCAGAGAAGAACAGAAGACAGCACCACCAGAAGTTCTGAAAATGGGAATTACAATAAATGCAAGAGAAGCAATTACAAATCCTATTGTGTTCAAGAATTTTCTGGTTTTCGTCACAGTCATTATTCTCTTAGTAATTAAATAATCAGCAACTACGCCACCAACGTTTGAGAATATGAACATGTACAAATAGGGCATCATTTTTGAAGAACCCATATCTTGAAGGGTAATTTGAAGGCACAGTTCAAAGTATGTTGGCAGCCAATTCATCAATACATATAAACCATAATGAAAAGTGAAATTGTTCACAACAATAGCCCAGACTGGCAAGCTGGTTAAAATTTTCTTCCAAGGGATTTTGGCAGTTTTGACTGAAATTCTTCCATTCTCAACTTTCAATCTCTGGCTTGCTTTAATAGGCAACAATAATTCCCCAAAACTTGAGGATGTGGCTTTTGGATGTTCAACACGAGGAGGATCACTGGCATATTTGAACCAAAGTAAAGACCACATGGCTCCCAATGCTGCCTCAGCAATGAATACAGATTGGGGACCTCTAAGCTTCACTAGACTGGGAAGAAAAAGCATTCCAAGTGCTGCACCTAGATACATCCCAGAAGTTGTAAGAGAGACAGATCTAGATCTTTCATGAGGAGGAACCCACTGTGCTAGGACAGTGTGGATGGAGGGAAAGATGAAACCTTGAGCTATGCCAACAAGCAAACGGGCAATTACCAACAGAACAACTCGATTGGGATCTAGTGGAACTAATGCGCAAGTCAGTGACCATAATACAAATGAAAGAAGGAGGACCCTCCTCCCCCCAATTTTCTGCGCTGCCCATCCCCCCGGCACTTGTGAACAGGCATATCCATAGTAGAAGGTAGACAGAATTGTACCCTTTCTAGATTGACTCACTCCAGCAGCATCAGCAGCAACAGTATATGCAATTGAAAAACCAACCCTTTCTATGTAACAAACGGAGGTGCAGATGAAGGTCAAAATAACAATCAAGTAACGCCTTGGGAATTTCATCATCCACCTACTTCACCTACACTTCTAAGTCTAAGCATTTACCGGTTGACTTATTTAGATTAACAGCCCTCCAACATCTTGCTCTTATAAATGGACAATTCACAAGATTTAAGCACGCTTATGGCCATCAAAACTTCAAATTACCAATGAATCCTGTAGGTCAAACAAAACCGTTAAACAACTAAAGTCGACTTGGGGACATTAACAAAGCTCATCATATTTACTTAGCAGACAACGATATGAATTTACAAATTCTTGGGGAAAAAAAAAAGAGAAAAAGAAAGAAAGCAAGTGCGAAGCAACTATCACTTAAAAGGGCCCAACAAACATAAAAGCTCTGATGCAAATAATTTACAATAGATCAAAGCAAAAAAGTAATTCCATACACATGAAATGGAATGAAGCAGGGATACACAATACATATTTTTCAATTATATTCCCTTTTATTTAATTTTTAAGAGTGCTTGCAGTCGGATGCTCTGCTCCCGAGAATGGAAGAGAGTAAGAAAGATTAAAGAGAGAAAGAGAGTGACGGAAAATGCAACACATTGAAAGAAAGAGTGCGCGAAATGGAGTCACACACCCAGCAAATGGCAGATAAAAACGCCGGCATTCCTTTCCGGTGAGACAGAGACGGCGGATCCGAACCCGAGTGGAGTTAATGGAAGAGAAAGTAGAAGAGATTACGGCCACTCCTATCCGTCGAAGCCTCTAATGGTGAATGTATGAGTCGAGGCAGAGAGAGAGAGAGGGAGCTAAACCGGAGTCCGGAGGAACCCCTTCTGTAAAATTCCTGGAGTTGTTTAAGAAAAAAGAAATTATGAAAAATTAAAATCAGAGATAAGTAGGGAGGCATACCCTGACAGTCTACAACAGCTGTGTTTTGGGCAGATCTAAAAAGTAAAAGATACAATCAGTTTTTTTTTTTTTTAACAATAAAAAAATATTAAAAATCCTTTCAACCAGTCAGGTTGACTTTTACAACAGATATTAGCAACTCTTTTTAAGAGCTCATTCAAAATAGCCATTTTCATTTTCATATGAAAAATATATATTTTTTAATTCCTCACAAATATAATTTTATCAATTTTATTCTTAATAGTATTTTTAATATCCCAACTGATTAATATTTTATCTAAAATTTAAAATTAAATAATTGTTTATATTGCAATCATCTACTATGTGTAATTATTTAACTATAAATTAAATTTTAAACATAATATCAGTAATTACCTAACATTAGAATTAAATTTTGGATGAAATTTTAATTGAAAGTATTTTAATCTAGATAAAATTGACTAAATTAAATAAATTAAAATTACCAAAAAATGATTTTTCACTTTTTTATATAATTTACATACTTTTTTTATTTAACCTGAGTTGAAGAGGTTTCAAATTAGAAGTTAAATGATGTGATCAAATAAAAATAAATAAAAAATTGAATAGTGCATCAAAGTGAAAATAAAAATTTCTTTTAAATTTTTAATAACATTTATTCATTTACTTTGTTATTGTGTATTTGTGTTTACATAATTTATTTTAAAAGATAATACATGTATAATTAATTAACTTATAAGAGTTATAATCGTGCACGTAACTCTTCCCGAACTTAATAAAAAAGAGTTTAAGTGAATTTTCTCAATTTAAAAAACGTAATAAAAGTTAATTTAATTCATCATAATTGCAATTATTGAAATGGTGTATATAGTAATATAACGTTTTCTACACTCATTTAACATTTTTTTTAAATTCGAAAACAACCAATTTAACAGTTTTCATAGAAGGATGTATTATACTATGAATTTGGGTATCAGGGGTGGGCATAATCTGGAAAAAAAAAAAAAATTCTAGCAGATTAGACTGACGGATTTATATGAATAAATTTTTTTCAAAAGTTTTGAGTTAAAATGGGTGGATTAAGTATATATATTTTTAAAATTTTTTTAAACCCAATCCGATTAACTTAAATTTACATAATTTAAAATTTTCAAATAATATAACATTTAAATCGAATTCGGTATTAAATTTTCAATCAGAATATTGTTAAGCTGAATTAAGTCATCCAACTAACCTGACTGAACTCAACATTGCTTATTCCTAATACTATCTATCCCACTCCTAAGTAATTTTTCAAAAAAAAAAAAATTTGTTCAAATAAATCTTAATATTTCATAAATTTCTCTTTTTATTTCATAGAACTAACTCCCTCAAAAAAAAAAAACTTAACAAAAAATACTGATTCCGATACATATGATATTTAAATTGCTAAAATGCTCATCCAAATATCTAAGTCAGCCAAAACCTATCATATCAACCCAAAACAACATCTTTTAATTATTTCACATAAGTTAATTAATCCAAAACTCGCTATTAAAGATGGAATAGTCAAATACTGTCAACAAACAGCTCAGTAACTTAATGGTTTTGTATTCAAGTCAAGATTTTTTATTATTTTTTTTAACAAAATTATTCTTAAAGAATTAAAAAGGGACTTTTACAAAACGTTAGGGATATATTCAAATAAAAAAAAATTAGAGACTAAATTGAATTTCAACATAAATCTAAAAGATTAAAGTAGGATTTTACTCTTATATTTATAGATCCGTGTTTATAGTATCTATCCCACTTCAGACCCATATATATATATATATATATATATATATATATATATATATATATATATATATATATATATATATATATATATATATATATATATATATATATATATATATATATATATATAAAATGAGCCAAAGGAGTATTTGGACAGTCAAATGGTCCTCGAGAAGTAACATTTACGTATGCCCATCCTAGAAGGCATCAATCTACACGAACTCAGATTTAATATGAAATCAGTGGATTCTGCCCCAAATGAAGTGATCTCTCAAATAATTTACTGATATCCAGAAAATACCAACCCCAATTCAGCCAATCAACAATGTTTCAGGTACAAGAACCATTTAATTGTGGCCATCACTATAGAAAAAACAAAATCGAAATAATTCTGTCTTTAAAAAAAAATTATCTTTAATTATGTTAGAGACAAAATTGGAGATAAAATTTAATCAATCTCTAATTTTGGCAACACTAAGCTTTCAAAATTATTAAATTTTTTGTCTCTGACATTTACTCTTTTGGTGAATAGATTTTGTTTCTAAAATTAGAGATGAAATTGACTTCCGTCTCTAATTTTAAAGACAAAAAAAAATTATGTCTTTAATTATTAAAGATAAAATTAATTTCTTTCTTCAATTTAACTGATTATTTTTATTATTCCAAACCAATAATTATCTTGTAAATAATTATATGATATTAAAAATATAAATCTCAAGAATAATTAAATAATTTTGCATCACAAATGTATCAATTATATTAATAATGTAACACCCATAAGATTTAGTAAATTTTATTTATATATAGATTATTAAAAAAAATGAAGAAGTAAGGAAGTAATTGAAATGTTTTAAGGTTGAAAATAAAAATTTATTAATATTTTTGGGATCAAATTGTAATTTCTTAAAAATTTAGAGATCAAAATATAAATAATAAAATTTACAAGTATTTTTTCTAACAATTAATAAATTGCTATTTGGTCTCTCTATCAATTTTTAAAAATCTTCTGTAGGTTTATCGGGAGATCACTATTCACTCACTCTCTTCTATTTTCTTTCTTTAGATCTGGAGTACTTTCAAGTATTCAATTTCAAAACTAAAGGTATTACTGGATTCAAGATGGAGAGTACTACGATATTGGTTGAATAATTTTTCAAATCGGTCGAATAATTGCCACAAATTGGAAGTAAAAAATCTTTAAAAAGATAAATTCTAAAAGTCTTATTTAGAAATTTCAAATTGAAAATCTGACATCGTAGATGGATTCAGGAGATAATCACTATAAAATATGAAATTTCACAGTCATCTGACAATTTTTTATATCATGAACAGTAACTCTGACTGCGTGAATAGTGATTTTCGGTATGTGTGAACAGTAATTTCGATCGAAGTTAATAGTGATTCCTGTCTATGTAAACAGTATTTTCGGCCATGAATAGTGACCATCATTGACCAAACTCCCATAGTCATTTCTTAAGTTTTTAAACCATCCAGACACATTTTTTTTATGTCTATTTGGTTAAATTTAGATTGAAAAATTATATTTTAAGGCTATCCAACCTAGAGCCATTACCTTGTGAGTAGATAATTTTTTTCTATGATTTACCCTATTCTCTTCTTGAACTTTAAATGTATAATTGGTTTTATTTATGAATTATTTATACTTTTATATGTCTCTTAAATGGAGTAAATTACCTGATTTATTTACTATCTGGCATATAGTTCAAGAAAATATGGTTTTACAAATAGATTTTGAAACTCATTGAATATGTGGTTCTAAATGTATTTGTCATCATTTGGTAAAGTGAATATTATGTGCATGAGGCATTGATCTATAAAGTTATAAAATTGCCGAATATGATTGAATGACGAGTATAAAACTCATGGTGAGTTGCTTGATAATTATGAATTCCATTTAATGGATATATATATATATATATATATATATATATATATATATATATATATATATATATATATATATATATATATTGATGAATATTGATAGATTGTATGGCTTGAAACAGTACCGAATAGGGGACGTCATATTAGTCTGAATGAGTTAAAGGGGCCTGCCACTCCAATTGGGTGACAGTGATAATGTAAGGAGGTAGAAGGGTGACGAACTTATATTCCTTGATTACCTATTGTGACTGTAGCTTATACAGCTAAACATAATACTATCTCTTGCTGTGTGTTTGAAATTATTTGATGGTTCTGATATGGGATCCTCCTAATATTTCATGTGAAATATTTTGATGCATAACAATATTTGAATAATTATCATACCGTATTGCATATGATTTCGGATATCTGAATGTGATTTAAATTGAGAATATTTGAAATGCAGGCCCCATATAGATGTACTTCCGAACTGTAATTTTCTATGTAATAAATTTTAAAATATGAATACATCCATATGCTGACCTAAGAGGTCATATGAAGTATTATCTGCTCACTGAATTATCAAACTTACTACACAATATTTTTACATTTTTCATATAAGAAAACAAAGTTTTGTCATTCCTCTTTTGATAGGTGATCAGTTAGGCGACATATTCTCTAGTGAGCTTATTTTGTTTTTAAGGCTCGTAGATTTTAGTTATATTATATTTGTACTCTAGAGTATGTTCTAAACGTCATAGATATGATCTCTACTTCTGCTATTACTTTGATATTTATAGATTTAATTTATTTATTATGTATACATGAGAGAACCTATTTGTATCTATTTACATAATGAAGGATTATATTATACATATTATGGTAAAGATATATTCATAATGTATGTTTTTCACGTACCCTTAAATTGGGGGCGTGACAAATAAATAACATAAAATCATCCATAAAATAATATAAAATATAAAATGTTATCTTAATATTATGATCTATTAGCAGTGTCACTAGTTTATCCATTGTTATCTCCTTATCTATAGGTGCAAGTGACGGCTTTCTTATATTACTATCTATCATGAGACGTCTGAACATCCGATCCCATTCTTTAATCTTTTGTTTTAACATCAAATTTTCATCTTTACTTTGTTGAAGCTGAGCAGATAGAGTCTCAATTTTTGCATTCATAGTAATAACTTGTTCTTTTAAGGCTCCAACAAGAGCGAAAGACTTATAAGAGAAACCTGCTGCCAATACATTATAAGCTTAAGATCCCAACCCTTATTATCCATCCACTTATGATGTTCAAGAACTTACATCCTATTTTTAGGCACACGAATCAAAAAAGGAATATCAATTTAATATAGCATTAATTATAATAATATATTGAAGCAATACCAACATCAAAAACACAATGTGCATAGAAATAAACTTTTCGGTTGATATACCTTTTTATAGATTTTTTTGCTCTCTTTCATGGCTACATGCTTGGTTTCCTCTATTCTAACATACCTATATACATGCCTTAACATATCTTTATTTTTCATTTCATCTTTTCGTTGAAAATGGCTGTGTTTTTGGGCTAAAAAAGTATTATGTGCGTGAAAATTTGTTTTTGGGTTAACATACACTTTTATTATTTTATATACACTTATTAAATTAATACACTTTTTCTTGGTTGAAATGAGATGGTTCTTTCTTCTCAACATTCCTATATACATGCCTCAACATGTGATATTTTTTTCCTTTCATGTTTACTTTCAAAAAGTGGTGTTTTGGGGCTAAAAAGGCACTAGGTGAATGAAAATTTGTTTTTTCTAATTCATATATATTTTATGGATTTTTTTTTTACACTTTTTATTAGCCTCCGTTGCATCATTTTCTATCCTCTAGTATGCCACTATGCATACCTCAACATGTCCTAATTTTTTGTTTTATTTTTGCATTAAAAATTGTGCTTTTTTTTTTGCTTAAAAGTAACTATGTGCATGAAAATCAGCTTTTTGGTTTGTATATGTTTTTGTTGATTTTTCTGTTCTTGTTCTTTGCTTTCATTACATGTTTCTCTCTACATAATATGCTTATTTTTATGCCTTAACATGTCTAAATTTTTACCTTTATCATTTCACTAAAAAAGGTTTGATTTTGAACCCCAAAATGCACTTATTCACATGCAATTACATGATTTCATTCTTATTGTTTCCTATCTTCTTGTTTCTACCTCATATGCCTGCTTCCACATACACCATATGCAATTTGATTTTACATGTATAAAAATATCTTGCTTAAAGCCTTAATGAATTCTATTAACCAAGCATTTATACTCCAACATCTCACTAATCCCATTCTTAATAACCTAGCATTTCCACTCCAAACATCTCACTTGTCACTATATATGAAACACCTAATAATACTCTTTTCCAAGACACCATTCATAAGTTTTCCATATTTCTAACAAATAAAAGCATGCTTTCATATATATAAACTAAGTATTCTATCAACCATTTCCATAAAAAGATAGAACTATGTCATTGTCAAGATTTTGACACTTAATGTAGCAAAATTTGGGGAGGGGGAGGATTATTTATCAGTGAAAACTGTAAGTTGGGGAGATTTGAAAAAAAAATGGTTAGCAAGTAGGGAAACTAGCAACAATGGAACTTCAAGTTAGCATATATATATGCATACAAATACATACAATAAATGGGAGTATTTAACATTGGAAACCTATAACTAAGAAGTGAATAAGTGATCACCAAAATTACCTGATGTGAACCCCTGATATGAACCTCACCAAGAATAGTGAGACCCGGAATCAATATGGGATCCAAATTCAAGGATCGTATTCCAATCAAATTTATAACAAAAATAAAATGACCTTGACCCGTTATCTATAAAGAGATAAGAACCAAAGGTATAGAAATATCGCAGACGCCACACTCAAAAAAGAGGAAGAAGATTGTGAGTGATAAGTCTTGCTTGAACGCCACAAGATAAATCTTGATAAGTTCAGAAAAGTTCTTTAAATTACCTAAACTTAGAAGGAAAACTATATAGGAAACTCCTATAGGACAAGGAAGAATATAAATAAGAAACTGTTCTAGAAACTATCAAATAGGAAACTCCTATAGGGCAAGAAAAAATACAAATAGGAAACTCTTCTAGAAACTATGAAATAGGAAACTTTCCTAGTCAAATAAATAAAATACTAAAATTAAATAAATCCAAAAAAAACGTAGCCTAAATTGGGCCATTAAATAAATCCATTATTTTGGGTCTATATTTAGTTTTAAACCTTCAATCTTCTTGCACTTTAGGTCCATATTAAAGTTGGCTGGTCTTGACCCATATTTAAATGGGTTTTAATGACATGGACTAATTTTGGCTCTTCTTTTGTAATAATGCAAGTATCTCCTTGATGGGCCTCTAGGATTAGACAATTAACTGTTTCTTTGAATATTTTAGTCTGAGCTCTTGTGATAGGTCCAACTGGGACTTGAAGCGGGTCCGCATTCCATTTCTATTTTTCAGCCCTAGCCATGATCTCATCATTCCCCTCCTCTTGAAAAGGATTTGTCCTCAAATCATCACCTACATCAAAAGGAGACAAGTCAGAAACATTAAAAGTTGCACTAACATTATACTCACCTGGAAGATCTAATTTGTAGGCATTATCATTGATCTTTTCAATCACTTGAAATGGACCATCCCCTCTTGGAAGTAATTTAAATTTTCTTTGAGCTGGAAACCTTTCCTTCCTCATATGCAACCAAACCCAATCATCGGGCTCAAATACAACTTTCTTACGCCCTTTATTAGCTTGTTTGACATATTGCTCAGTTTTTCTCTCAATGTTTTGCCGAGCCTTTTCATGAATCTGCCTAACAAATTCAGTTTTCTTCTTTCCATCTAAGTTAACACGCTCAGCCATAAGTAAATGAGTTAAATCCAAAGGAGTTAATGGATTAAACCCATACACAATTTCAAAAGGTGAAAACTTAGTTGCAGAATGTACGCTCCTATTATATGCAAACTCAACATGTGGCAAACATTCCTCCCATGATTTCAAATTTTTTTATATTATTGCACGTAACAAAGTAGATAAAGTCCTATTAACTACTTCAGTTTGACCGTCAGTTTGTGGATGACAAGTAGTAGAAAATAAAAGTTTTGTCCCTAACTTACCCCACAAAGTCTTCCAAAAATAGCTTAAGAATTTTGCATCTCTGTCAGACACAATACTCCTAGGTATGCATGCAATCTCACAATTTTTTTGAAAAACAAATCAGCAATATGTGATGCATTATCAGTTTTATGACATGGTATGAAATGTGCCATTTTAGAAAACCTATCAACAACCACATATATAGAATCCCTACCCCTTTTTGACCTAGGTAAACCTAATACAAAATCTATAGATATGTCCATCCAAGGTTCATTGGGTATAGGCAAAGGAGTATATAACCCATGAGGTTTAATTGTAGACTTAGCTTGTCTACAGATGATACACTTTTCACATATCCGCTCTACATCACGTTTCATATGAGGCCAAAAGAAATGTTCATGCAAAACAGCCCAAGTCTTGGATATGCCAAAATGTCCCATCAAAGCACCTCCATGAGCTTCTCTAACAAGCAAGTCTCGTAATGAACATTTGGGCACACACAGTTTATTTTCTCTAAACAAAAATCCATTATGCCTAAAGAACTTACCAAACGCAACTTTCTCACATGCATTGAATACATTACAAAAATCAGAATCATCAACATACAAGTCTTTTATACATTCAAACCCAAGCAATTTTGCATCTAAAGTAGAAAGTAAAACATTCCTTCTAGACAATGCATCAGCCACAATGTTTTCCTTACCTTTCTTGTACTTAATCACATAAGGAAATGTTTCAATAAATTCTACCCATTTGGCATGTCGCTTGTTGAGCTTGTGTTGACCCTTTAAATGCTTTAAAGATTCATGATCAGTGTGAATCACAAACTCTTTTGGCCAAAGATAGTGTTGCCAAGTTTTCAATGCTCTAACCAATGCATACATCTATTTGTCATATGTCAGATAGTTTAGGGCTGTTCCACTTAGTTTCTCACTAAAGTAGGCAATAGGACGCCATTCTTGCATTAGAACAGCTCCAATACCTGTTCCTGAGGCATCACACTCAATTTCAAAAGTTTTTGTGAAGTTAGGTAAAGAAAGTAAGGGTGCATTAATCAATTTTTCTTTAATCAAATTAAATGCATTTTCTTGTTCATCACCCCATTTAAACCCCACATTCTTTTTTATGACTTCAGTCAAAGGTGCAGCTAGGCTACTAAAATCTTTTACAAACCTTCTATAAAAGCTAACTAACCCATGAAAACTTTTAACATTACCCACATTTGTAGGGCTTGGCCAATCTTGAATTGCCTTTACCTTTTCTTCATCCACCTCAATTCCTTTAGCACTAATAACAAATCCAAGGAATACAAGTTTATCTGTGCAAAAGGTACACTTCTTGATGTTAGCAAACAACTTTTCTTTTCTCAAAACATCTAAAACAAGTTTTAAATGCTCAACATGTTCATTCAAGCTTTTGCTATAAATCAGAATATCATCAAAGTACACAACCAAAAATTTGCCAATAAAAGTACGCAAAACATGATTCATCAGTCTCATGAAAGTACTTGGTGCATTAGTTAATCCAAATGGCATAACTAACCACTCATATAAACCATATTTTGTTTTAAAAGCAGTTTTCCATTCATCACCTTCTCTCATTCTAATTTGATGATATCCACTTTTAAGATCAATTTTTGTAAAAACACAAGAACCATGCAATTCATCAAGCATATCATCTAATCTAGGAATGGAATGTCTATACTTTACAGTGATATTATTAATAGCACGGCAGTCAACACACATCCTCCATGTCCCATCCTTCTTAGGCACAAGTAACACCGGAACTGCACAAGGACTCATGCTCTCTCGCACATACCCCTTCTCCATGAGCTCTCCAACCTACTTTTGAAGCTCTTTTGTCTCCTCCGGATTGCTTCTATAGGCTGGCCTATTTGGAATTGATGCTCCGGGTATAAAATCTATTTGATGCTCAATTCCCCTAATTGGTGGTAAGCCATTGGGTATTTCTTCGAGGAATACATCCTCATAATCCTGCAAAAGAGAAACTACAACACTAAGCATAGAAGAGTTAAATTCATTAATACTTAAACAAGTCTCTTTGTACAAGAGTACAATTAAAGGCTTATTTAAACACAATGCTCTTTTGGCTTCACTCTCTCTTGCATAAAAATTCGTTTGTTTTCTTTCTCTTTCTCTTGATTCAACCTCTCTTTCTTTTGAAACATCACTCACTTTTTTTATGTCACTCTCTTTTTTCAACTTCACTTGATCTTCAAACACTTGCTTTGGAGTTAAGGGTATAAGAGTGATTTTTCTCTTATCATGTACAAATGAGTATCTATTGGTATAACCATCATGAATTACATGTCTATCAAATTGCCATGGTCTTCCCAAAAGAATATGTCTTGCCTGCATTGGCACCACATCACATAGAACTTCATCTTTGTACTTTCCAATGGAGAGTGACACCAACACCTGTTTAGTCACCTTAATTTCTCCACAATCATTCAGCCATTGTAGCTTATATGGCTTTGGATGCTTTAAAGTGGCCAAACTCAATTTTTCAACCAAACTAGTGCTAGCTACATTAGTACAGCTTCCCCCATCAATAATCATGCTACATACTTTATTATTAACATGACATCTAGTATGAAAAATATTTTCTCGTTGTATCTCTTCATCTTGTTTGATTTGTACACTAAGGGCTCTCTTTGTAATCAAAAGTTCTCCATCAATGGGATACTCAACGTCACTTGCATCCTCCAGAGTGGGCATAGACTCATTATCGGACTCACCTTCGGTCTCAATGTCACCATCTTCTTTCAATATCATTACTCTTTTATTTGGACATTGACTAGCAATATGACACATTCCCAAACACTTAAAACATTTAACATCTCTAGTTCTAGAAGGTTGGGAAATAGTTTTACCTGCATTTGGTGTGCCTCCATTTTTATTTTCTTTGGAAGGTTCGGCCTTAGGTTTTTCATCCCTCCTACTCTAACTCGACTTCCATGTTGAAGAACTGGAATTTTGTCCCATTCTTGAGGAACCTTTCCTTTTTAGTTGTTGCTCCACCTTTATGGCCATGTGCACCATGTCATCCAACTCCACATAATGTTGCAACTCTACCACATTCGCTATATCACGGTTTAAGCCAACTAAGAATCTCGCCATTGTAGCTTCTCGGTCCTCCTCCACATTGGCTCGAATCATGGCTATCTCCATCTCCTTATGGTAGTCTTCAACACTTTTAGAACCTTGAGTAAGGCTTTTCAATTTCATAAACAAGTCCCTATGGTAGTGACTTGGAATAAATTGCCTCCTCATAACTGCTTTCATCTCCTCCCACGTCTCAATGGGTCTTTCTCCATTTCGTCTCCTGTTTAAAATCAATTGATCCCACCAAATAATAGCATAGTCAGTAAATTCAATGGCAGCCAATTTTACCTTTTTCAACTCAGAATAGTTGTGGCAATCAAACACCAACTCCATTTTTTCTCCCATTCTAAATAAACTTCTGGATCATTTTTACCTTGAAAGGGTGGAATTTTCATTTTAATACTTTCTAAATTATTATCAACCCGATTCCTAACTTCTCTAAACCTTTCACCATATCTCCTATTGTTGTCACTCAGATTCCTATCAACTTCATCAAAACCATCTTTATAATACTCTTCATCTTCAACACTCTCCCTTGATTGAACTCTCCCCTTCCTATGTATATTAGTAGTGTTTTGTGACTCTTCCACATGTGCATTCTCTACTCGATCTAACCGTTCATGAATTTGCTCCATCTCCACTCTCAAAACTCTTCTTATCTCACTTACTAAAACTTCCATCATCAACTTTGGATCCACCATTCCCGACACACCTTCGGAAGTAGTTTTGTCCTTGTTGTAGGACATGATTTTCCTGAAAAACAATGTTAGAGTAAAACAAATTCTCACAACACTAGCTTACGTGTTTCTCTCAAGATTAATGGCACTCACACTCGTGTTTACTCAAATTTTGGCTTTTACCCTCTTATAAGCTCACACCCTCTTGCCTTTTTCCTCTCTTAGTCCCTTCTTTCAGTTCTTTATTGAACTCAAACAAACTCACACAAAACTTTTCTTACAACAATCCAAACTCAACTAATAGAGTACAAAGAGTTAAGGAAGAAGAAAAAGAACAGAATTTTAAGAAACAAAGGGAACAAAGCAATAGAACTTTAGAAAAAAAAACGAAATTAAAGACAAGATAAGAAGTTGAATAAGAAAAATCACAACACGAAGCAACTAGAATAGAAAGAAATAAATGACTAGAGAAAAAGAAACAATTGAGATAGCAAAAATAACCAAAATAAGAAAACCAAATATCAAAGCAAGAGAAAAACAAATTGATGCAATTAGAATTACTAGATGACCTTGTTTTTTTTTTTTAAGATCAGAATGCAAAATCTAGGTGAAACTTGAATTTCAACAACAATTGGTTCTATTTTTTTTTCGAATTTCCTTTTTTTTTTTTCAGAATTCTGCACTATTTTTTTCTTTTTTTTTTCAATTCCAATTTTTTTTTTCAGAATATGCACTTGAACTAAGAACACTAGAAATAAAACGAAAATTAGAAGATAAGAAGAATGAAGAACACAAAAAAAAATACGAGATAGTAAGATGGAATAAGAATAAGAAAACAAATAGGATAGATCAAACTTGATTTAGAACTTAGCTCTGATACCAAATGATGTAAACCCCTGATATGAACCTCACCAAGAGTCGTGAGACCCGGAATCAATATGGGATCCAAATTCAATGATCATATTCCAATCAGATTTATAACAAAAATAAATTAAAAATAAAATGACATTGACCCGTTATCTATAAAGAGATAAGAACCAAAGGTATAGAAATATCGTAGACGCCACACTCAAGAAAGAGGAAGAAGATTGTGAGTGATAAGTCTTGCTTGAACGCCACAAGATAAATCTTGATAAGTTCAGAAAAGTTCTTTAAAGAACCAAAGAGAAAACACTCTCAATAATATAAATGATAATCTGAATTGTTAATGAGCATACATACCTATTTATAGGCCAATTACCTAAACTTAGAAGGAAAACTATATAGGAAACTCCTATAGGACAAGGAAGAATATAAATAAGAAACTGTTCTAGAAACTATCAAATAGGAAACTCCTATAGGGTAAGGAAAAATACAAATAGGAAACTCTTCTAGAAACTATGAAATAGGAAATTTTTCTAGTCAAATAAATAAAATACTAAAAGTAAATAAATCAGAAAAAAAACGTAGCCTAAATTGGGCCATTAAATAAATTCATTATTTTGGGCTTATATTCAGTTTTTAGCCTTCAATCTTCTTGCACTTTAGGTCCATATTAAAGTTGGCTGATCTTGACCCATATTTAAATGGGTTTTAATGACATGGACCAGTTTTGGCTCTTCTTTTGTAATAATGCAAGTATCTCCTTGATGGGCCTCTAGAATTAGACAATTAAGTGCTTCTTTGAATATTTTAGCCTGAGTTCTTGTGATAGATCCAACTGGGACTTGAAGCAGGTCCGCATTCCATTTCTGTTTGTCAGCCCTAGCCACGATCTCATCATTACCTATACTTGAATTAGCTCTTATTTGCATTGAAACTATTTAACAAAGACAAGATCAACAAAGAACCTATACCTGAATTAGCTATGATTGCATCATAGTTTCAACTTTACCTAAACAAAGTTTTGTTTAATAAAAAAAATGTTCATAAGGTGAATGTGCGTATGTTAATGTAAGCGTCAATGTGTACATGTACGTAAGCTTATAGAGTGAAGTGACAAGTTAGAAAATAAATAAAATTTAGATCATAATTTAATATTAGACAACAAATTTATATAATTCTGCAGCTTCTGGTTCAATTTATAATCAAATTATTTGCTTAAATATATTGCATATTTAACTATTTGTACTAGTATGTACTAACATTTACAACTTCAAAAGTTGCCTAACTAGGATTTTCTCTTTCAGTTATCACTTAATATATAAGATTAATCCAAGTTCTTCCACATCAAGTGAAATCCCAAAGTTCGGACCATAAAAGGAAAAACAATAGTATTATCTCTTTGATGGTAACTCATTGGGATTCTTAGAAATGTTGGTGCTATTATCTCGTATTCAGAATTCACCGGCAATTAGAGAGTTTTAAATTTTTCTAAGCAACTCTGGCATCTAATAGGTCTTAAAGTAAATGATTTGTTGTACTACCCTCATTTGTTCATAGGTATTTTAAATATTTCCTTATGTGTGTATTTTATTGGGAACTTGATGCTACTCTTGTGAATTGTATATTAGCATTCACAAGTTATACTTTTTTTTAATAAAAGAAAATATATTAGAAAGAGAAGAAAGTAAAAATGCTGGAGGATAAGGTATCCTTAAACCCAAAATTACATGAAAAAGCTCAAAACATAACAAAATAAGAAAAACCTCATAAAATTGGCCCAAAAGACAAGAGGTGGATTCTGAACTGGAATTTGCTGTCAAGTAGCAAATCTACTCACTTACCAAATGACTCACCCCTTGGTGTCGTATATCCCAATTTCAAAGAATGAAAAATTAAATACAGAAACAAGGAAGAGTATTAAAACAGGAAAGCTATAATCATATAAACCCATTAAATTAATTTACCAAAAGAAAAAACAAAACCTGTTATGAAGTGATTCATGTATGATACATATCTTTTATTGATCATATCCTATTTGATGCTTATTTAATAATTATTAAAAATAAGGGCAAATCTAAACAAGTCCACCAAACCTGATTTTCCTTCACATCTCTTCTTTTAAAGATCTTGATTCACGAAAGGAAAAAAAACACTTACCAAATAGTTATCATACATAATAAATAAATAAATAAATATATATATATATATATATATATATATATATATATATATATATATATATATATATATATATATATATATATATATATATATATATATGCTAGATGAACTGTAATGAGAACTTTAGTACCAAAAACGAGTTTGTGTTTGATTTTTGGAGAAGTTTTCTTATATGTTTGTATTTAGGTTTGTCTTTAACTTTAGAGTGGGTTTGCAGTTCTTTTGAAGAATGTTTAGACTTCCAATTGCAAAAGTTATAATTGCAAGAATTTTGGCTAATTTGGAACTTTTTTTAAATATTTGGATTAACATGGTGGAAGTTTTATTTAGATACTTTTATAATCAATACATTATTTGGATTAAAAAGAAAAACCATGTGCAAAGCACCAAAGGGAAGCCATATACACAATTTAATCTGAATTACTTGAATCAATGTGAGGATAAAAAGGACAATGCTTCACTATATGAATACAAAATAACACCTAGAAAAAAGCATAGAAAATAATAAGTAGAGTTTCTAACATGTGAAAAATTCTAAGATATGACAATCCAACAAGTGTGCTATATGCATATTTGGCTCACGATGCAAAAAACCCAAAAGTTCACTCTCCACACACGTGGTCTTTCATTGTTATCCTTGTTGTCCATTTTGATAGTTGAAGCTTGGGAAATATTATTTCAATCTACCCAGAAGTTTCTCTTCATCTTTTTTTTTTTTGGAGAAGAAATGCCCATTTATCTAGATTTTTTCTTCTTCTTTTTTTTGTCAGTATGTGATTCGGTGATGGGTGATGAAGGAAAGCTTTATGTTCCTGAAGAGTGGGTATCGCAAGGGGTAAGACTAATACACAAAATGTTTCTGTAGCTGTTCATGTGCTAATATTATATACACTTTGATAATTTTAACATTTATCAACTTTTTTGATTGGTAAACCTCAAATTTAGGTCAGCAATAATGAAAGTTTAGCTTTTAATGTATTGTTAACGGAAACCAGTATGTGAGATGATTCAAGCATATTTTTCTTTCATGTGGTCAATTCTCAATGTAAAAGTGTAAAGCTAGAGTAATATATTTAATCAAGTTGTTCCAGTAGCTTCAATTATTTTAACTCATAATGATGTCAACACCTTATATGAACTTTACCAAGAGTAGTGAGACTCGAAATCAATATGAGATTTAATTGAAAGGATCGTGTTCTAATTCAGATTTATAATAAAATAAATTAAAAGAAAATGACTTTGACCTGTTATTTATAAAGAATGTAGATGCCACACTCAAGAAAGATAAAAAAGATTGTGAGTAATAAGTTTTACTTGAATGCCATAAGAAAATCTTAATAAGTTTATAAAACATTTTTGAAGAACCAAAGAGAAAATACTCTCAATAATATTAATCTGTAATATCTATTGTTCAAGAGTATACATGCCTATTTATAGGCTATTTTTCTAAACAAACAAGAAAATTTAAAAATAAGAAACTCCTACATAGCAAGAAAAATTAAAAGTAGGAAACTCTTCAAAATAAGAAAATTTTCTAGTCAAACAAACTAAAATTAAATTTAAATAAATAGGAAAAACGTAGCTTAAATTAGGTCATAAAATAACTCATTGATTTTGAGCTTATATTCGATCTTCAGCCTTGAATTTTCTTGTACTTTAAGCCCACATTTAGATTGGCTGGTCTTGGGCCATATTTCAGTGGGTTCTTGTGATATGGGCTAGTCTTGACTCTCCTTTAGTAGTAATGCACTATTTTCTCTTGATGAGCTTCTAGAATTAAACTATTAAGTGTTTCTTTAAATCTTGTATCACAAACTCTTGTGATAGGTCAAATTAGGACTTAAAGCAGGTTTGCATTCTATTTATGTTTGTTAACCCTAGTTGTGCTCACATCATTCTCCTCCTTTTGAAAAGAATTTTTCATCATATCAACTCTTACATCAAAGAGTTAAATCAATAAGATTGAAACAAACACTTACATTATACTTACCTGAAAGATCTTGCTTGCAGGCATTGTCATTAATTCTTTCATTCACTTGAAACAAACCATATCTTCTTTGAAGTGGTTTAAAATGTTTTTTATATGGAAATGTTTTCTCCCTTGTATACAACCAAATCCAATTGCTTGGGTCAAATACAATTATTTTGTGTCCCTTTTTAGATTAATTGGCATATTGTTCAATTTTTCTCTCAATATTTTGTCTTACCTTCTTATAGATTTGCTTAACAAAATCAGTTGTTTTCTTTTCATCTAAGTTAACAAAATCAACCATCAATAAAAGAGTTAAATCCAAAGGAGTTAATGGATCAAAACCATGCACAATTTCAAAATGTGAAAACTTAGTTGCAAAATGCACACTCTTATTATATACAACCTTGACATATTTCAAAAACAAATTAGACACAATACTCCTAGGCATGCCATGCAATCTCACAATTTTCTTGAAAAACAAATTAATAATATGTGATGCATCATCGGTTTTATGACATGATATGATATGTGTCATTTTAGAAAACTTATCAACAACCGTATATATAAAATCTCTACCCCATTTTGACCTAGGTAAACTTATGGATAGTTGTGACAATTAAACACCAACTACATCTTTTTCTCCCATTCTAAATAAACTTATAGATCATTTTTATCTTGGAAGGGCGGAATTTTCATTTTAATACTACTCAAATTATTATCAATCCTATTCCTAACTTTTCTAAACCTCCCAGCATATCTCCTATTATTAAAACTTAAATCCCTGTCAACTTCATAAAAACCATCTTTATAATACTCTTTATTTTCAACACTCTTCCTCGATTGAACTCTCCCCCTCCTACGTATATTAGGAGTGTTTTGTGACTCGTCCACATGTACATTCTCTACCCAATCTAAATGTTCATGAACCTGCTCTATCTTTACTCTCAAAAATCTCCTCATCTCACTCACTAAGCCTTCCATCATCAACTTCGGATCTGTCATTCCCAATACATCATCAAACGTTTTGTCTTTGTTATGTGACATGATTTTCCTGCAAAATAATGTTAGAAAAAAAATCTCACAACACTAACTCACGTGTTTCTCTCAAGATTAATGGTACTCACACTCATATTTTACTCAAATTTGACTTTTACCCTCTTATAAACTCATCTTCTCTTGCCTTTTTCCTCTCTTAGTCTCTTGTTTCAATTCTTTATTGAATTCAAACAAAAATTTTCTTGCAACAATCCAAACTCAACTAATAGAATGCAAAGAGTAAAGGAGGAAAAAAAATAGAATTTTAAGAAGTAAAGGAACAAAGTAATATAAATTTAGAAAAAAAAAAGAAATTAAAGAAAAAATAAACAATTGAATAAGAAAATCACAACAAGAAAGCAACTAGAATAGAAAGAAATCAAAGAATAGAGGAAAGAAAATAATTGAGATATGAAAAATAATCAAAGTAAGAAAAGTAAATGAATTAAAGATCAAAGCAAGAAAAACAATTAATGCAAACAAAATTATTGATTCTTTTTTTCTTTTTTTTGAGACTAGATTGCACAAATTAGGTGAAAACTTGAATTTCAACAATACTGAATTCTAACTTTTTTTTTGAATTTCTCCTTTTTTTATATTTTGGAATTCTGCACTCTTTTGTTTTTATTCTAATTTTGTTTTTCAAATTTTTTCCAGATATGTATGTAAACCAAGAACCTAAGAAATCAAAATAAGATAAGAAGAATGAAGAACACAAGAAAAAAAAGATCACAAGATAGAAAGACGGAATAATAACAAGAAAACAAATAAATAGGATAAATCAAATATGTTTAGAACTTAGGCTCTGATACCAAATGATATAAACCTCTGATATGAATCTCACCAAGAGTAGTGAGGCTCGTAATCAATATGGGATCAAATTGGAAGGATCGTATTCTAATTTAGATTTATAACAAAATAAATTAAAAGAAAATGGCATTGATCCGTTATCTATAAAGAGATAAAAACCAAATGTATAAGAAAATATTGTAGACGCCATACTAAAAGAAGAGGAAGAAGATTGTGAGTAATAAGTTTTGCTTGAACGCCACAAAAAAATCTTGATAAGTTCATAAAAGTTCTTTGAAGAACTAAAGAGAAAACATTTTCAATAATATTAATTTGTAATCTCCATCGTTCAAGAGCATACATGCCTATTTATAGGCCATCTTTCTAAAAAAACAAAGAAAACTAAAAATAAGAAACTCCTACATAGCAAAGAAAATTAAAAGTATGAAACTCTTCTAGTCAGACAAGAAAACTACAAAAGAAGAAACTTTTCTAGTCAAACAAACTAAAATTAAATTTAAATAAATAAGAAAAACGTAGCTTAAATTGAGTCATAAAATAACTCATTGATTTTGGGCCTATATTCAATCTTCAGCCTTGAATCTTCTTGTACTTTATGCTCACATTTAGATTGGCTGATCTTGGACTATATTTAAGTGGGTTCTTGTGATATGTTGTGATATGGACTAGTCTTGACTCTCCTTTAATAGTAATGTAATGTTTTTCCTCGATGAGCTTCTGGAATTAAACTATTAAGTGTTTTTTTAAATCTTTTAACCCAAACTCTTGTGATAGGTCCAATTGGGACTTGAAAGAAGTCTACATTCCATTTCCGTTTGTCAACCTTAGCTGTACTCACATCACATAACCAGTTTGAAGGCATACATACATTTTTATACATGGAAATTGGAAAAATAATCAAATCATTGTTTGTGCTGCAGTGATTTGAATGGGGGGCTATTTTATTCTGTGGAGAACCATGAAATTTGGTGCACATATTAAAAACTGCAGTTAATTACATTATGGAGAACTGGAATATTTAACAATGCATCAACTAAGCAAGTTTCATTATCATACAGATAGGTTTGTTGATAAATGGAGCCCTCACTGCGCATATTTTCCACCATGTTCATTCTTTCACTTAATGGTAAGATATGGTGTAAAAATATTTTTCTGCTTTTTGGATTACAGACTTTGATTATTATTTTTAAAAATTTCCTTATTTTGTTAGTAACTATGTTTTTAATCATTTTTTCCTTTTTTTCTTAAAAACCTACTCAATGATTCAAATAATTAAATTCAACAGGATTTTTCACTCAAAATTGTTGATATTAACATTATAAAACAAAAGAAGACAAGTTAAAGATAGCAATGACCTAATGTGTTACAGTTAGTGTAGTGTATAGGCATCAGCACATGCACACTCAGGCAAACAGATAAAGCTCAAACTTGTGTACACGTGAATACCAGGAAGTAGACAAATACTGTCCAATAAGTTATTTATTTGAGGCTCCCAATTCACTACAAGAAACTGAAGAATTAGTGGCGACTTTTCTGTGGCGACTACAGGAAGTCGTCACAGAAAGGTATTTTTAGTGGCGACCTCCCAGAGGTCGCCACTGAAAGTGTTTCTTTAGTGGCGATTGTGAATAGTCGCCACTGAAAGTCAAACTTTCAGTGGCGACTTTATAAAGTCGCCACTGAAAGGTAACCTTTTAGTGGCGACTATTAACAATCGCCACTGAAAGTTTGACTTTCAGTGGCGACTATTAACAATCGCCACTAAAGAAACACTTTCAGTGGCGACCTCTGGGAGGTCGCCACTAAAAGAAAAAAATTTATGTAGTTAAACTTTCAGTGGCGACCTTAGGTCGCCACTGAAAGTAGAAAAATATTTTTTATCATTTTTTTTCTTTTTAAAATTAACAAAACCATATTTTTAGTTAAGATATATAAAATTTTAGTTATAATATAAAAAAAATATGTTAAATATTTAAAAATAAAAAAATTTCAAAATATATTCAATTTGAGTTAATTTTTTTTTATTAAATACTAAATTAATAAGGCAAAATTTTAATCATCAAATTAATAATGTATATATCTTTGAAAATTCAAAATAATTATTTAATTTAAAAAATGATAAAAGAAAAAAAATTATTTTTATTGAAATATATTAAAGACAAATTTAAAAAAAATCAAATATATTTTCTCAAAACCCCCTGAGCATATATCTCTTCAAGTATGGAAATTGTACTTAAATAATTCTCACAATTATTATATGTCTAAATAAAATCATCCAAAAGAGAAGCAGCTTTGGGGTTTAAATTAAATAATTTACAAAGTCATTATACAATTAATTAAAGGATGATGAAATAATTAATTAGATTTAATGATTTTAGGCATAAATTATTCTTTTTGATTGTGCTTTTTTTTATTTTTGTTAGAAATTGATTTCGTAATTTTCTTTACATTTGAAGTTTTGAACCATAATATAATTAATTATTTTAAATAATTAAATACAATGAAGGATATCAGAATTGATGTTGGCGACAACATGTGCAAAAAATTTATTAAATTTATTAATGTTATCTTTTAATATTCTTTTTGTTTCTATCACTGGATCGTTTTATCTTTATTAAATTTTGTCTAATTTTATCTTTTTATTGTTAGAAAGTGTAATTTTTATTAATTTTTTCGTGTTTGATTACCACATGATTTTCCTCAAAATCGGAAGTTAAATCAATTAAAAACTTCTCCATAGTAATATGAAAAATAAACAAAATAATTATACTTCTTTAGCCAATTGAAATTAAACTGTTGGTAAAACTTAATAGTGCAAATTCATTTTTTAATTAAAAAATTAGGTTGAGCCCTAACAGAATGAAAGGAGCATACATGTAATAAAGAAGTGACTTTACAATAATTTATAATCAAGATTCATGCAATTTACAAAACTGAAGTACTTCAGTTGAAAGAAATAAACTATTAAGAAAATTTATAAAAATAATTGTTCTACTTATTTAAATATAACTAATTATGCTTAAATTTATAATAAGTTTATAAAGGTATTTCATATCATGATTTTTTTAAAAATAAATAAATAAATAGTAATAAAAAATTACCAAAAAAATAAAATATTTAATTGATTTCAAATAATATTTATTAAAATTTTAATATAATATTAATAATATAAATATATAAAATTAATTTTAATTAGTATCTTAATTGAATGTATAAAATTTCAACAGCATTTAACAATAATTTTTTTTTTGCGTCTATCTTTCTGTCTTCTTAATTTTTTCGAAACATCTATTTTTAAGAGCCCATTTGGATAGCAGAACTTATAACTTATTAGAGCTTATGTATTAATATAATGTTAAAAAAATAGTTTTTAAATTGGATATAATAAGCTACTTTTATATTAAAAACTTATAACTTATTAGAGTTTATCAATTTTTAATAAAATAATTTTAACTTATTTCATAAATCAATTTTTAAAGTTTATTAAAAAAAACTCTATGAAAACTCAAATTCACATGACTAAGAAGCTACTTTGCACTTTTACAAGTTAAAATTTCATCAAAACTATTCCATTCACTTCTCTCCTTCCATTAAAACTATATCCAAATGTTTTAAAAGAAGTTTATAAGATTGAAAAATACTTTTTTACATACTTGAACAATGCCCGTTTGGTACGCTGGAATAAATTTCAGTGGAATGGAAAGGAGAAAGGAAGCAGAAATGGAAAAGAGAATAGAATGACATTATCTTGTTTGGTATGCGATGAAAAGAATTAGGTAATATGATATTTTATTATTTGATTAATAGATATTGAAAGAATAGAAAGATAAGATAAACAAAATTATTAAATTAATTTTAATATAAAATAATTAAATTAATTTTTTTAAATAAAAAATGTTAAAAAATTAAATTTTCTTTAAGAAAAAATTCTTACAAATTAATTTTTACAAAATATAGTCAAATTAATTTTTTTAATAATTAAATTAATTATTTTAATAAAAAAAATATGAAATTAGCATTAATTCATGATGGAATCTTAGATTCCATCCATATAGGAAGGAGCCACTTTTCCATCATATGATGGAATAGACCATTTCATAGAATGCTCCATTCCATCAAACCAAACAATAGAATTTTACTTTCCATATGAGATTCCTTTCTATTCTAGCATACCAAATGGGTGTTAATGTGATGCTACTTTTATCTATTTTCAAATTATCCAGTTTTTTCAAAATTAATTTTATTTTTTTCTATCGAAATAAAAATATTTCTCTCGAAATATCTCGTAATATAATATTTTTAATTGAAATGATATAATTTCTTAATAAATACTCTGTTTTGTTTCGATAATTCTATTTTGTTTCAGTGTCTTCAAAAATAAAAATATTTCGATTGTTTCGATAAAAAAGAAAAAAAATTTAATTTTCTATCTAATCTAAGGTGGCTCACTCTTATTTTACTATATTAATTATCGCTACACTTAAAATTTATTTTAGATATATTTAGTTTTTTTTATGTATATCTTCATCAATTGTTGTTTTTTGCAATATATATATATATATATATATATATATATATATATATATATATATATATATATATATATATATATATATATATATATATATATAATTTTATTACTTGATCGTATAAGATATTTTCACCTTGATTTTGAGCCACCATTTAGAGATTACCTACACAAATTTATATAAAATTATTTATAAATGTAAACCCAAACTAACAATTTTGGTTTATAGATTTATATATTTAATTAAGTTTACTTTGTTGATTTTTTTTTAAAATTCACAATTTAAATAATTTTTAAATTAAATTTATTTTTTCGTTTTTCAAATTATAGCATTTTATATTTCTTTCATTAAAAAATTCAAAAGAAATTTGAAAAACTTTATCCTTCAACCCATTTTTATTTATTTATTCCTTGAATTAGAATTAAAAAATTTTATAACATTTTTATTTTACCTAAATACAAAAAACTACTAACAAGTCAATAGGAGAGAAAGACTATATTAATTTGCTAATAAAAATAAAAAAAAAACCAAAAATTCTTAAACCTAATATGTTAAATATTTACTAATAAGTGGCGAAAAGTAGAAAAATTACATTTTTATTTTTTTTTCTCTTTTCACATTTAACAAAACTGAATTTTAGTTAATTGTATAAAATTTTAGTTATAAGATAAAAAATATGTTAAATATTTACTAATAAAATAAATTCAAAATTTGTTTAACTTGAGTTCATTTTTAATTAAATACTAAATTAATAAGGTACGATTTTAAAAATCAAATTAATAATGTATATATCTTTGAAAATTCAAAATAAATATTTAATTTAAGAAAATGATAAAGGAAAAAAATTTATTGTATTGAAATAAATTAAAGACAAATTTTAAAAAAATCCAAATATATTTTCCTGAAATCCCTGAAAATATATTTTCTCAAGTATGAAAATTATACTTAAATAATTCTCACAATTATATATTCAATTAATTTTAATTTATCTATTTTTTTAAATTAACTTTATTTTTTTTGTTTTTTAAATTCTCACATTTTATACTTCTTTCATTTAAAAATTCAAATAAATTTTGGAAAACTTTATTCTTTAAAATAAAGAGAAACATAAAAAATACTAAATTTCTTTTATTAATAACATTATAATCTTAAAAAAAAAAATAAACTATCATCCTTTTTTTATTATTTTACAACGGTCACTGGGGCTAGAGGCGTACGTAGCTAGCATCACCATATCAGAAGAACAGCAAAACAATCCCACCAAGTTTTCCTGAAAATCTCCTTCCCCCTCTCGTTTTCCCTCTCTGCATTTTCATTTTCCCTCTCAGCTTCTCCCCCTCCCATTTTGGCACCGAAACTCCTCTGCCTTGGCAAAAATCTCCAATCTCTCAGAGCTTCCCATCTCGGTCTTTCTAGCTCTCAGTCTCTCGCATTTTGGCCGGTGTTCTTCCCCTTCGTTTGAAGCACGACCACATTTGCTCTTGCTACTCCCGAGTTGTGGTTGTGGGTGTGAGCTTCGTAGCTCCCAAAGAGGTTAGTTTCTGTAACCATAGAAAGTCGCCACTGGATATAGGTTTGGTTTTATGCCTTTAAACCAAGCTGGCTGTTCCTTATTGTTTTTCTATTCTGCTTGGTATTGATTTTTTTCTTTTTCTTTTTTGCATTTGAACCAAATATCCTTCGATTTTCTACAAGCTTTTAGTTCAGTTTGGGGGTTTTGATATTCTGTTTGGAATGGATGTTTTTAGGGGTTTTTTGCTGCATTAAGCTAATTTTGGGGGGCTGTAGAGGTCGCTAGGGAACGAGCAGAAGACTTGTTCTTCTTCTTCCCTAAGTTGGAGCTTGTAAACAAGTGTAATAACCAATATTAAAGCAAAGGTGATGGTATGAAGTCTATGTACAGATAATGGGCAGGATGGAAATTAGATAAAAGAAGGTATGGAGATAATGGGCAATAGGGAAAGATCTCCCAACTGTATCCACGTAAGGAAGCAAAGGAGATAAGGGCTGGCTTTGTCTATATCAAATCTTAGGTAGAGAAGCAACATAAAGCATTTGGTTCATTAACAAATCCACAAAGAGGAAATGCAAGTATATTAGAGGGAAAACAAGAGAGATCTCAAAGAAGCAGAAGCAGAGAGAAAAAGAGAGAGTTCCCAAAACCCAGTAGGCTAATCAACCTAGGCCTTAACATCACCATGATAATGTTTGATACACCCACGAGCCCCCTTGTGTGTGTTCTTGTTTGTTCTGGGGAAGTTTCATAGTGCCACTTTTTTTTATTCCTTTTTTAAGATAAGTTCAAATGGTTTTTGAGAGGTTTCGATCAATAAAAACAGAGCATGAAGTAAGAGAGAGAGAGCGAGAATTTGTGTGATTGATGAAGGTTTTATGGCCTCTTTCTTTTTTTGTGCTCTGTAGCCATGTCTTCCTATTGAATTCTTTTTGCCTGGTTTTCTTGAGTCCATAAATTGTGCTGACTTTTTTACAATTTTTTGCTTTACTCCACTTCATCTACTTATGCTGTAGATTCAGACTATACTTGTCCTGGATATAATAGGTTCTTTTTAATTTTTTATTTGTTTTACATTGTATTATGCTATCAGAGTATCAGGCTATAATATTTTGGTTGCTCGTTGTTTGCACTTCCTTGTTTCGTGCATATGGTTGTTTGCCTAGTTGTTGAAATGAAAAATTGAATACTTTAAAAAATAGGTGATGTTGGGATCTCTCCTGTTACTTGTTATTTATGGAAATGTAACAACAATTTTTGTCAATTACATAGGATGAATAAGAAGACACCGAAAACATCTAGAAGTAAAAGTCACAACACTCTCAAACAGAACTCAATATTCTGTGCCCATCAAATTTTGTCATTAATCTCATAGACAAAAAATAAATAAAAAATAAACATAGTTATCCCAAAAATCTCTTCCAAAACAAGAAACACTTATTATTACAATAAGAATAAGAAAACCTTAATCAACTTTCACCGTCCACCCGTAGCTGTCCTCCAAATCACCTACCTGGATGCCTCTAATCATATCATTCAGCTTCCTTGACACTATTTTTTCTCTTGTTTAAAACTCAAACCTGCACATTAAACAATATCAATTAATTTTTGTTTAGGTAATCTCATTTTTTCAGTTGCTTGATATTTCATTTTGTCATTCTGTTTATGAAAAGAGTATTTTGACAGTTTTACATAGTTATTTTTAAATTTAATATCTAATTTATACGGTAAAAGACAAAATGCAATATTGATATTTCATTTTGTCATTCTGTTTATGAAAGGATGTGTGGCATGCTTGAGGCCGCTTTCAGAGATTCACTGTCTCTTGGTTTTTTCGTTCTTCAAATTCTGCTGCCCATTGTCAGGCTTCCTTTTGGGTGTACATGCAAAGCATCTTATTATTCAATAACAGCTTAGGATGCTTTTAACTTTTTTGTTTGTTGTAATTGTCTATAGATTTAAGTTTAATAAAATATAAGTATAGTAATTAATTATTAAAAGAGTCAATTATATAATATTAAGTTGTAAAACTATTTATCAATCTTTCATATTTTTATTTATAACAGCCATTATTTATTCTCATTACTCTTTAGATTTGTTTTTAAAATTAACACTAATATTGTTTCAAATTAAAAAATTTCTTCAAGAGAGAACCAAGAATAATTGTTATTTTAAAAAAATAAAATCACAAAAAGTAACTTGTTAGATTAACGTTTCATGATCCCATGAATATATTTTGAGAATTTAAAAAATTAAAAAAATTTATCATCTTTCAACAATAAAACTTTTAACTTCTTTTTTTTGAGATTACTAATTTATACCTTAATTTTTAAATATAATTTATGCTTATGATCTCCACCTACAAGCATGTTTTCAAAGGAATGGGACCCCATATTATATAAGTGGAGGTGTGCTCTGGAGAGTTCAATCTCCTAGCATTAGTTCGTATTAGATTTTATGAAATTTTGATCTATTGACTTAAGAAAAATTATACTTATTCACCCTGATTGATACCCCAAATTGTAGTTTCTTTCTGTTCAGTTTCTTCCAATTTATATGTTCTATTACAATGAATACACATCCATCCAAATCAGACATTAAGTTTGACACTTCCCATTTCCTATATATATATAAATTCTATTGATCTAAATTATGTTTAGATTTGTCTAGTAGCTTATATAAATTCTCTTTTACAAGTTACGTATCAAGGCGCGTTTCTTGTTCAAGTATTGAATCTCTTATTTGCTTGAAAAAGCATAAAATTTGTGTAACCCAATTTACCTGCTTTCAACTATTTCATAACAAAATAATAAAATTAACCAAATATATATAGATATATATGTATACATATACATATATATAGCTCATAACCAATTTCACATGTACCATGGAACAATTAAAATAATTGTAGTTAACATAGAAAAGAAAATTATATTTATATATATATAGCCCATAACCAATGTCACTTGTACCATGGAATAATTAAAATAATTATAGTTAAGATAGAAAAGAAAATTATAATAAATCAATCATCCTTACACTATATACTTTGCAATCTCTATCTAAGACTACATACTTTCTGATCTTCCTTTAATTTCTAAGCGATCAAAATTATACTCTTACAGATTATATTATTTTAAATGGCTTTAAGCTGAATTGTTTCTTTCTGAAGTTGTTGTTTGACCAATCCATGTTTACTACAAACTTTTACATTTTTTTGTGAAGTCAGGCGGTCTTCTGAGTGCTTTACGACACCCAAGACATCCAAAATCATTTTCCTAATAATAGGATCCAATATTGACACATGCACTTTATCTTGTCCAAGTACATTGTTCACTCTCTATTTCAATTGTTCACTTTCACTTCAATCAATTTTGTAGGAAATATTATGGATAAAAATTGGCTGAATATTGGAAATAGAGCTGATCCAAGATATATACAAGGGGTGGATAATTTTCTTGAGTGGGCATACAGTAAATTAAGGGCCGATAGCAAACTTAGGTGCCCATGCAAAAAATGTAGAAACACATTATTCAAAGTGAGACGTGAAGTGCGGTTTGACTTGTTGCAAAATGGTTTTTGGCAGTCTTACAAGGTGTGGGATCTTCACGGAGAAGCCTTAGTGACGACTTCATATCGTCCTCATGGTAATAATGTTGAAGAGGATAATATAACTGGAATGATACACGATGCATATGGAGTTGCTAACACAGAGGATATGAATACTCCTATAGAAAATAACGAAGAGCCAAATTTGCAAGCAAAGAAATTTTACCAATTATTGGAAGATGCCGAAACAAAGCTATATCCAAATTGTGATAAGGTGTCAAAGTTGTCATTTATTGTTAGACTACTTAATCTGAAGTGTCTTAATCACTAGAGCGATAAATCTGTAGACATGTTGTTGGATTTATTTAAAGAAGTATTGCCAGATGGGGCTCAAGTACCAAATTCTTACTACGAGGCCAAGAGAACAATTCAAGACTTAGGGTTGGACTACAGCAAAATAGATGCATGTAAAAATGATTGCATTCTTTACAGGAAAGAATATGCTAATGCACAATCATGCCCTAAGTGCAATTTGTCCAGATGGAAATTAAACGGGCAGAAAGGTAAGAAACAAGCACACAAAGTGTTGCGATATTTTCCAATAAAGCCTAGATTGCAAAGACTGTACATGGCAAGACACACTGCTAAAGATATGAGGTGGCATAAAGATGAACGTATTGATGACGGAGTATTAAGACATCCAGCTGACTCCATTGCTTGGAAATCATTTGATAAGGAATATCCTAATTTCTCAGTTGATCCTAGAAATGTTAGGATGGGTTTAGCAAGCGACGGTTTCCAACCATATGGAAACATGAGTTCCAACCATAGTATCTGGCCAGTTATTCTTGTACCATACAACTTGGCTCCTTGGAAATGCATGAAACAACCATACTTCATGATGACACTTCTTATTCCAGGCCCTAAGTCTCCAGGAGATGATATAGATGTCTATTTAGAACCAATGATTGAAGAGTTGAAAGAATTGTGGGAGTTGGGAACAGAGACATATGATGCTTATTCACACTCAAATTTCAATATGCGGGCCTCTATCATGTGGACAATAAATGATTTTCCTGCATATGGCAATCTTTCAGGGTGGTCAACAAAAGGAAAATTAGCATGTCCTTGTTGTCACAAACATACTCACTCTATATCATTGAGAAGCAAATTATGCTATATGGGCCATCGTCGTTTCTTGCCAACCAATCATCCATGGCGTCGAAATAAAAGGGCTTTTGATGGTAAAGTGGAGAATAAAGTCGCACCTACATATCTAACAGGTGAAGAAGCACTTGAACAATTAGAACTTTTATCAAATGTAACATTTGGGAAAGGTAAAAAGCGAATGCGTGCCCAATCTAGTGTTGCTTACAATTGGAAGAAGAAGAGCATTTTTTTCCAATTGCCTTATTGGAAAACACATTTGCTTCGACATAATCTCGATGTGATGCACATTGAGAGAAACATCTCGGATAATATTCTCTCTACAGTAATGGGAATGGCTGGAAAGACGAAGGATACAGTGAAGAGTCGATACGATTTAGTGGATTTGGGAATAAGGCCAGGCTTGCATCCTATTGATGATGGAAATAATATTTTGCTACCAGCAGCATCTTATGTGCTATCGTCACAAGAAAAGTTAAAAGTGTGTAAATTTTTGGCCCAATTAAAGGTTCCCGACTCTTTTTCATCAAATATTTCGAGGTGTGTCAATGTCGAAGAAAGAAAGATATTTGGATTGAAGTGTCATGACCATCATATATTATTGCAAGAACTATTTCCAATTGCAATACGTGGGTTGTTGCCGAAGGAGGTGAGTGATCCTATAATAGAGTTGGCACAATTTTTCAAGATTCTTTGCTCAAAGTGTTTAACTATGGAAGATTTGAATTCCATAGAAAAACAAATTGCTATAACCTTGTGCAAACTAGAAACTGTGTTCCCTCCAGCATTCTTCGATGTCATGGTTCATCTGCCAGTTCATTTGGCAAGAGAGGCAAGGATTGCTGGACCTGTTCAATACCGATGGATGTATCCAATTGAAAGGTAACTATGTGACATATACTTGGGATTTAGTTTCATTTGTTAATAGATAACATAGTTATTTCAATTCACATTTACAGGTATTTACACACACTAAAATCATATGTCCGTAATAAAGCTCGTCCCGAGGGCTCAATCGCTGAAGGCTATTTAGCAGATGAAAGTCTCACATTCTGCTCAAGATATTTGAGCAATATTTCAACAAAGTTTAATAAAACTCCAAGGAATGATGATGGGAACATGACAGCTCATGGGGAGTCAATATTTGACCAAAGCGGGCAACCGAGAGGTGCTGCCAAATTGATTACTTTATCTAATACAGAATTTGCTCAAGCCTGTCTATACGTACTACAAAATTGCGAAAAAGTTTGGCCATTCATAGAGTAAGTATACAATATTTTACTAGCAATTAAATTGTTTCTAACAATTAAATTGTTACTAGAATAAACTCATTTGATGAAATGATGTGTTGTAGAGAGCATAAAAATGAGCTTCAAGCACGTATATCAAATGTTGATTCGAGACACATCTCAGAGTTTCCTCAATGGTTTAATCATCAAGTAAGTGTCTTTCAATTACACCTACAATGCAATATGTCAATCCATGTGTCATAACCTTTAGATGTTTTATAATTTTCAATAGGTTATGAAGCCAGATTCACAGTGGCGAGGAGACAATGAGCTTGTTAGCTTAGCTATGGGTCCTCAAAGAGTTGTATGTAGGTACACAACATTTCTGATCAATGGATTTAGATTCCATACAAGAGATCGAGAGTCTCAAAGAAAAACTCAAAATAGTGGAGTTTTAGTTAAGGGGGATGATTCAAATCCTGAAAAGGAATATTATGGTGTCGTTGAGGATATCTACGAGCTTTCTTACGTGGGAGAAAGGAAAATATATCTTTTTAAGTGTCATTGGTGGGATGTTGCTCACTTAGGAAGAGGATATAAAGTTGACAGATATGGATATACAAGTGTGAATACCCGTTGTTCGTTGAATACAAATGAACCATTTGTCATGGCATCTCAAGTAGAACAAGTATTCTATTTAGATGACACGGTTGATCAAGATTGGCTTGTTGTTGTGAAAACAAATCCCCGTGACCTTTTTAGCATGCCTCGTCAAGATAATGAGGGTGAATCATTGTCTGCTGAAGATGCTTACCAACAAGAGGAGGTTGAACATAATTTATTTATTCACATTGAGGACATAAATGATATTGCAGTGGTGTTATATAGGGATGACGTGCAACCTCAAAGCCTCAACCATCAGAGTGAGGGTACAAGTGTTAGAGAAGTTAATTTCATCAATGACGATCAAGAAGATGAGACTATGGATGAAGAAAGCGATGAAGGAGAATTTTTATCTAGAGACTCAATGTGAAACATCATATAGTGTAAAATGTTTACATATGCTTAATTTCTTGTTGGTTTATATTATTCGCATGCAGTTATTATATTTTTATAATAATTTATGTCATATTTAATTGTGAAAATGACAACATGCTCTATTTATATGCAACAGGTAGGTTTGACGATGGTGGGAAGAGGAAGAGGTGGACGAGGTGGTCGTGGACATAAAGTAGTTGCGCGATGCCCTTTAAACGAAGAACCCCCACAGGTATCTATACAGCCACACAATGAAGAAATCCAGGCACTGCCTGTCACACCGAATTCTCGATGTCCAAATAGTAGTGCAGGTATAGATATAGAATATTGAACACGTGTTACTTAAGATTGATCACTGTAAAAGTAATAACAATCATCACTTGATTAACAGCTTCTTGCAGTGCATCTAAAAAGGTTCGGGGAAGTTATAAATGCCTTACCGTGGATGAAAAGACCAAAAATGGACAGAAAATTGTAGTTGAAGTCTCCGATGAGATCCTTCGAGTCGTAGGTGAAGGATCGAGGGATATTGTCAACTACATTGGATATATCACACGGTGCACATGTCCATTAAAAGTGAGAAAGTGGACCAAGATTTGGGAAGGATATGGAGAACAGATTTTGATTAGAGTGAAGGTAACAACTAGTATATTTGTCTATCACACTATTGTTAGTATACATTTAATAGATTTATCACATTTGGGTTTATTATTGTAGGAAAAATTTGAGGTCAGAAGAACTTCGGAGCGACGATTTGATGCATTTATTCATGCCACTGCACAAAGGTCTTACAGAACTTGGAGGACAAACTTGCATGATCACTACTCTTTGTATGACACTAATGAAGAAAGGCTCGCGAATCTTCCTCCTGGAGTCCATGATGATGATTGGAGGCATCTGATCAGTTATTTTGACTCAGACGAATTTAAGGTAGTTTGTATTAACACATTTTAGTAACACGTACAATGCCAAATGCACTAAGCTCATTTTATGTTAAATTCAGGACAAAAGCTCAACAAATGCAAAGAATAGGGCTAAGCAAACAACAAAACATGCGTGCGGTTCTCGATCATTTGCAGAAGTTGAGGAATCAACGGTGAAATTTTAGAGTAATGTACTTTCATGTATACATTTATGTGCACGTTGAGTAACAATAATGTTTTATAATAGAGAAATATTGAAACTGGAGAGAAGGCACCAATTGATGAA
The DNA here is from genome assembly GCA_037074535.1 of Gleditsia sinensis. Lineage (NCBI taxonomy): Eukaryota > Viridiplantae > Streptophyta > Magnoliopsida > Fabales > Fabaceae > Gleditsia > Gleditsia sinensis. The sequence goes on along the minus strand of CM073468.1, from coordinate 57,300,489 downwards.
ATATGGGAGCTGCAACATACACGTAAGACTAAAGAAGGCAATGTCATATGGTCCGATACAAAGTCTCAAGAAGTTCATGTATAATTACTGCAACGTTTATTTCTATTTAGAAATTGTAATTTATATTCATATTTTTATTTCAAATGTATGCTTTGTTTGATTGTAGGGTCAACTTCAAGAGATGATAGCCAAGCAATCTCAAGAAGATGCCACGACACGTTTAAGCAATGATGAAATATTGACTCAAGTACTTGGTCAAAGGTCAGGGTTCTTTCGCGGTAAAGGATACGGTGTGAAACCTCCCTCCAAGAGAGTCATTGATCGAATCACACCTCAAGAAATTCAAGAGCAGAAAAGGAAATTACGTGAAGAAGTTGTTGCGGAGGTACGTGAAGAGATGAGAATTCGAGAAGAGAGGTTACAGGCACAGTTCGAAGAAAAGCTACAATCACAAATGGCTTCTCTTATCGCATCTCTCCAACAGGTATTCCTTGATAAGATTTGCTTGGTTCAATTACATTATGTAATTGAAACTACAAAAATTGTAAATCAAATATGCTTATAAATTAAACCCAAATCATTCATATACTAGCCAAACTTGATTTAAATTGTGGCATAAGGACTTTCCCATGTAAGCCATTTGGTTATTTTTTTGGGCATACTATAATTGTGTTGCCACACTGATAGATGATCATGTATAGACCCTACTTTCTTTCATGATAGAAGGTTATGATTTTAAATCTTGACCGCACTCACTAGGCTATTAGCACTTCTAACCTTTTCGTGCTACTATTGCTAAGCTGGAAAGCTTGAAACTAATGAATCAATTATATTCTAGTAATTGCATGTCTGCATAAATGTATAGTTATTAACTTGTTGGTCTATTTGAATCCACCTTCATGTATGCTTTCACAGTATTATAAATAATTTGTTTATTCTAATTCTCTTAAATAATTTTATTGTTTATGCATAGGGACAAATTCCGATAAATCTTATTGGTAGTGCTGCACCGGGATCTACAGCTAACACAACACAAACATCTCCAAGAGAACCACCGACTTGATTGATTCATGTGACTTTATTGTTATATGTGTTGGTTTTTATTTACAGACGGTATTTGTCTCAAACATTTGTTAGATTTGAAATCATGTTAATGTATACTAAAGTAGAGAGACATTGTCTTGTCTATGTTTGTAATATTTCTGAAAATTGAACCTAAGTTTTATTATGGTATTTCTTATAGATCTTTTATATGTCAATTTTCTTGACAAAGAATGGGAAAATAATGGAAAAGGTGAACAAAGCCTTCGAGAAAGTTAAGATACTAGTGGAAATGGAGGTGGAAGAAGATGAACAAGCTACATCATTGCAGGAGAGTAACTCATTCGTATATTTAGAACTAATTTAGTCATAACTGCACCTAGTCCACCAATCAGGAGTTTTCTTTTATGGAATCTATTATTAATCTTTTTCTTTTTATATATTTGGTGATCAATGCAAATGTCGCTAACTATGCAATGTTGTGCTCAAGAAACCGGTGGTTTGTACGAGGTTATGGAAAAAGCCGCAATGAGAAGTGAGGTACATTGTGTCTCCTTTACCTTATATTTTGAAGTTCAGATGTTTGGTTTTATTTATGAAATGTTGAAATTTTAGAGTTTTTTTAAATATAACTTGTGAGTATGGGCTCTAATAGAGGAGACACTAACCTGCCTGTTTCCTTAAAAGTTAAATTTTTTTCATTTTGAGAAAATGGTTGAAAGCATGCTCCAACTAAACCTGAATTTGAGCCTAAAACATAAGTTATAATCTAAAGTCATCTCTACCATCATTTGTATGATCTAAACTATTTGAAAAGGGTAAGAAACTATTCTACTATTATATGTTGCCACCCACTTTTCTTTATATAGCCACTCTTGTTATGTTCTAACTTCTGAGATAGTTTGCAAACAATCATACATGGGTTTGATGGTTATGTGGTCAATTCGTAATTTACTTGTGTTTCTCAACAGCACCAAGTGGCTAAAGGCTGCCTTTAATGTTGTGTAAAGTAACTTTTTTCCACTGCTTATATCCTTCTTGACTTCTTCATTGCTACAGTTTCAAATGGCCAAACCATAGATATCTAGAGAGGGGCCACGTTGTTTCGTCAAAGTTGTATTGGGTGTTATGATACTGGTGGAAACATAATACAGCCAGTTAGCCTTCCTTTGTAAAAGACATCTAGTTATGTATATGTTCTTCCATGTTAATCTCTTCTCTAATTCATAATGTTCTCTTTATTTTTTCTTCCAGGGGGCAACTCTCTTTTTAAAGGATTTACAGAGGTATGAACAACAACCTGGGTATCCTTATGATGTGAGCAAATGATAAAAATAGTAATGGCTGAAGGTACTAAAAATGGTAATGGCTGAAGGTACTGAAATTTCAGTCTTGTATATTTTCATCTATTGGTTGTTCTGTCCACCTAATGCCTTTCTTGTTTCCAAAGTTTAATTAAAACTATTGATGGACCTTCAGCTACTAGCTTAAGCTTTCATGGCCAAGTGATCATGAGTTTGACTTGATTTGTCAAGCCTTCTTGTAAAGGGATGTGTTACACTTATTTTTATTTTTCTGTATTTCTTATTGAGTACTGTGACATATTAAATAAACCTCCCTTGTTACCTGCTGTTAACATCACTATGCAAAATTGAAATCATAAGGATATTTTTTTCTTATTAATGTTCTTGAAAGGAATATAGGTTACGTATTGTCTTCTTCTTATGTTACCTTGTGAATATTGCTGTTCCCTCACTTGGCTGTTCATAATCTTTATTGGATCATTAATTTATAGCTCCACGCATGACACTTGAAACATTAGCTCTTATATAAACTTGTGAGCTTTATCTTTTGTATCTTTGTTGAAAAATTTGAACAACATTCATGACATGTTAAAAATGGTTTACAAGCTCTGAATTTTGATAATACATATGAAGTTTTACTATTTTTTGTTTCTCAAGTAGGGGTGCTCATTTTCTTCATACAGGACAACAATATTCTTGAAGAGTTTAGTGCATCAAATTAGGCAACAACTCTTTATTTTACTAAAAATATAAATATTGATGGAAGTATATTCCATAGGTAAACAATCTATCACAATATTTTTCTTAAACACTTAGCTCAAAGGAAGTTGAAAATTTGAAATAACATATTGAATCAACTCCTATAGCTAATGGGTTTACCAACTAGTTTATCGGATAATTGTTATCTTTTAATTAAATAATTTTAAGTGTGTAATTTCCAATAGTACTTGACTTTGATCATCATTGTGGTAAAGTTTTTTCTGACTTGATTGGCTTGTTTTTGCGCTTGCAATTTTGATTTGTTTTCTGCAACTGAGATTTGATTCGGTGTCTTCTTTTTTTATTATAGAGGGATGTGACTTAGTTATTGTGATAATTGCATTTCTGGAGTTTTCAATCGTTAATTTGCTAAATTTCTGGGCCCTTTTAATATGACATATGCAAGTTGATATTCACTTCTTTCTCGCAGATTTCCTCTAGACTTGTTAAAGAAGCTCAGCACCGATTGTATTGTGATGCAAAATCATCTTGTGAGTGTTATATTGCTGTCAATGTTTTTAACTTGTCATCGTTGAATTCATCTGTTAAATTAAGAATTATTTTAACGAAGTTCATTATTTAGATGTATATATTTTTGAAACTCATGAATATAATTTGCATCTGATTAGTGGTGTAATAATTTTTCACTGTTGTTTAAGGAAATGTTTGTGAGAACCCCATAACTGGTTTAACTTGGATTTGTTTGGTTTGCTAGTTTTCTGTTTTTTATTTTTATTCAAACTAAAAAATGTGTTTGGTAGAGTGAAGAGAAAATTTGTTTAGTGTTTCCAAAAAATAACTGGTGATGTTTTTGTAATGATGTAAAAGAAAATTTATCATAATTATTAAAAAAATCAAAATATTCTAGTAATTATAGAAAATCAAACTCAAAAACCAAGTAATATTTATATCCATCTATGTCAATTTGATTTTAAAATAAATATGAACAGATTTTTAACTTCACTAAATAAAAGTATTTTCTAAATGATTGTTTGTGATTTGTGAGTCTATTGCATTTTTAAACATCTCAACGACAGTTTGTTTTTGCTATTTCCTGTTTTTAGGTTGATTCTAGAAGGAAAAAGGACTTGTGGAGTTTAATGCGCCACCAGTGCTTGAGGAATGATAAGAGTGGTGTTGTCATTTGTGCCAATTGCAAACGGAAGAGATATTACTAAGAGTGATTTGTGTATAATATTAAAGACTTGCTACTTTATTAGTGAAAGAAAGAATATGTATAGATTTTTAGTTTCGTAAATGCATTGTATATATGCAATTTGTATTGAATTTAGTCTTTTATTTTATTTTCACGAAACTTGCATGTATTGCGTGTCTATGGTCAAATTGTATTTAAAGTATGTTTAATCTTGTCTTTATCTATACTACAGTCAAATTCTTGACAAGTATGATAAATTTCTTCTTGTGTTTTATATGTAATTCACACCATATCTATACTCATTTTAGATTGTATAAAAGATTTTTTTTTCATTTATGTATATGACAATTATGCTTGATTTTAGTAATATATATATATATATATATATATATATATATATATATATATATATATATATATATATTAAATAAAAATATTTTATTAATTTTTAAGTTTTTTTTTACATATTATTAGATTTTTATTATAAAATATAGGTTAAATATAAAATTAAATAAAAAAATTTAAATAAAAGCTTTTAGTGGCGACTATTTTCTGTCGCCACTAAAATTGGAATTTCGTGATAATATATAAAAAAATTATTTTTAGTGGCGATAAATGTAATCGCCACTAAAAATTTTTTAGTGGCGACTATGATTGTCGCCACTGAATCGGTTTCTGTGGCGACATGTGTGGTCGCCACTGCAGTGGTTTCAGTGGCGACTTTCGTGGTCGCCATCGAAGACTTTAGGGTTAGGGGTTTCTGTGGCGACCTATATGGTCGCCACTGAAGATGTTTCAAGGGTTTCAGTGGCGACCACACAAGTCGCCACTGAAGACCTTTTAGTGGCGACTACCCAAGTCGCCACTGAATTGGTTTCCGTGGCGAGTTGTGTAGTCGCCACTGAAGACTTTTCAGTGGCGACCAAACAAGTCGCCACTAAAAGTATAATTAATAGGTTTTAGTGACGATTTTTTGAGTTTTAGTGGCAAAATTTTTTTTTTTGGTGGCCACAAATGTCGCCACTAAAAAGGTAGTTTCTGTGGCGCTCATAGATGTCGCCACTGAAGAGATAATTATTGGTGGCGACATTTTGTTTGTCGCCACTGAAAGTTTTAGTGACGGTCGCATAGGTGGCGACTTTTTAGTGGCGAATTATCGCCACTAATACCTTTTAGTGGCGATTTTTAAACTTTCAGTGGCGAAAAAAGTCGCCACTGAAAGTCAAATTTCTTGTAGTGATTCAAGTTACTATTTGTATTGAGAAAGCCTATAAACTAAATTTTCTATCAACAACTTCCATAACCTTAAACACATGCTATAAATCGTATAATTTACTCCCCTATTCTGAGCTTCAACTGAACAAGCTTTTCTTGATCATTTTTAAAAGCTAATAACACCATTTGAACACCGAAGTCATGTTCTACAACTTGGTATAATTAAAATCCAAATTTAACATACATGTGCACTGTTCATTCAAGCAAAATTCATGGATTTCAGTTAAGAATTTATGGTCAAAAGCTCATAAAAAACACCGATAACGCCAAAAAAATTATAAGATTATACATGTGAACAGTGCTTCTATTTTCTGCTGTAGGGGTCGCGGCTGATGTTGTTTCCTTACAATTGTTGCTACCTTACCATCCTCAATCTACTTTCTATACACCTATCTACTTAACCTAAGCTTCTTGGGGCTAGGTTGTTGAAGAAATTATTGCCACAGACGAGGAGAAGCTGCTAGAGACAAAAGTAGAAGAAAGAGCGCTGCCAAAGATGAAAAAAATTAAAATGGAGGGAATTTTTGCGGACTTCTTAAATGTTAGCTTTTTTCCCATGGACAAAGATGTCTTTCTTAGGGTAATTGGGGCAAAATGGTATTTTTTTTTTGGGAAGAATTTTATGGGATAAAATATAAAAACCATGATTTAATTTCATACAATTTTTCATATACCTTAGATTTTAAATTTATGAATAATAAACACATACACACACCCACGCATATATACACACAGGACATAACCATTGGAATCAAAATTATATCATATCCAAAATTAAGCACACATATATTTCTTGGGAAGACATGCCTTTGTTCTTCATAAATGCTTACTTACATTTTAAAACTATAAAATCATTACTCATAATATTAATAAAATATATTTATTTGTCAACATCAAATGTGAAAATATGAAAGAAATCTTAAAAAATAAGGCAAAAAAAAAACTAAAACACACATTTTAAGGGTTTTTTGGGCTTGAAACAACCTTAACAAAGTATGCCATGGTTTTCACCTCGTCGCACTCTGCATGAGCTTCAAAATGACAGGTAATGAGTCATGTAACTCCACCCGAGCTGAAAGTTATGTCCACTTTATTAAATATGAAGTTTTGTGACCCTTTTTTTTTTTTTCTTTTTTAGCCTTATTGTGCTCGTTCCACTCTATGAATTCATTAACTCATTTTACTAACTAACGAAAGGGATGAACAAATGGTTAAGGATATTTTAATCTTTTTATTTATCAATAAAATAGAGCACCAGATGGAGAGATATAAAAGACAAATGGTGAAGGGTACTTTTACTTTTTTTGTTTTCTATTTCATTTCACTTTTTTTCATTTCATTAGTTTTTTGAGGAAAAATCATCTCCTATATATGAGAAAATCTGTATTTTGTGGGAATCAAGATTAGGTTCAAATCTACCAACCAAACACATTAAATCGATGTTAGGAAATTTAGATTTCCATTCCGTTAGTTTATTTCTACAAATTAAAGGGGATTTAAATTATTTCTCTAATGATGATTTAGTTTACATTTCAAAGAAGAGAGATAGAATTAGACATGAAAATTTTATGGATGAAAAGTTTTTATCTTTAAGAATAATTTGAATATTGTTTCCAAAATAGAAATGGAATTAAAGACAAAAAAATTTAGCAAAAGTTAGAGACAAAAATTTTGGAGACAAAAAATTTTATCTCTAAACTCTATCTGTAACAATAATTTAAATATTATTTTAAAAAATAGAGACGGAATTAAAGACAAAAAATTTAAATATGAAATTTTTATGTCTTTAAATTTTGTGTCTAATAATAATTTAAATATTATTTTTTAAAAATAAAGACGGAGAATTAGAGACATAATTTTTATGTCTCTAGTTCCATCTCTAATTTTCAAAATATTATTGTTAGAGACAAAAAAAATTTATCTCTAAATCTATCTCAAAATACTATTTCAAAAAGTAGAGAAATATTTAGAAATGAAAAAAAAAGTTCATATTTAATTTTTTATCTCTAATTCCGTCTCTAGCAATATTATTTTGAAAATTAGAGACGAAAAATTAAAAACGAAACTTTTTTCATTTATACATTTGTCTCTAACAATAAATTAAAAGTTGTTATCGAAAATAAAGATGGAATTAAAGACAATTTTCGTTTCTATTTTTCAAAATTCACCTTTCGTCAATAAATTAAAATACCCGCCTCTACCTCTATCTCTAAATCATCTTTTTTTTAATAGTGCGTCGTCAATGTAAAAAAATGTATAAGGGTAACCTAAGGGTTTGCAAATGTGATTGCAGGAAATTTCAGGCTGTGAAGTATCCCTGCCCTCACTTGATCACAAGATGCATGTCAACATGTTTGAGTTGACTATTATCATTACGTAGATTGTGTTTATAGGCTAAACAATATCTTGAATGCCTATACCAACGAATTCTAGCTAATCGGTGGGGAACATATAGCCATAGCCAAAAGGATCTATGATCGTCTAATCCAGCAATGTTGCGTAAAAAGAGTCGTCCCAAGTTTACATGCATACATAATGGATGTGAGGAAGTGCCACATGTACAGACAACATGGATACAATAGGTTAATTAACATGCTCTTGGCTTAAGCAACCAACTAGTAGCCAATGATGGTTAGTTGCACTATTCGATTCCTCCATTTCAATTGCCTAATGGAAATCTTGTAAAAGAGGACGATGATTTGACAATGCAAGAACAATTGGCCGAATGGTAAAATTTGTGACTAGAAAGACGAAGAACGAGTTGTGGCATTAAAAGCCAATACTAATAGAGTTCTTTCTAAACGTTGAAAAATTGCAAATTTTATTTATTTATTTATTTTTCATTTCTAAATAAATGTTTGTGTAAGTAATTTTTTTTCATCAATTAATTATTTTTTTCATTAGCTTCTCAATTTTTGTTTAAAAAAAAGTTACAATCGCCTTTTTGAACTGTCAAGAAGAAATTCACCCTTCTGAACGGTAAATTCAAAAAATAAAAAATAAAAATACGATTGCTGCCACATGGTAAAAATGTATATACTGAAAATTATTTTTTTCTAATAAGCTATTTGCAATTTTTTTCCAATATATATTTTGGTGTAAAAACTTTGCTATTTGGTCTAATTTTTGCAGAAATTTGCATGGCTAGTATGTACATTAAAACTCTTGTATCCTGTTTATTCAATAAAAAAAGAGAGACTAATTTATTGTACCAAAAAAGACTAATTTAAATGATTGAGAGATAAAATTTAAATAAATAGTCACTAATTTAATTCTTGTATCTACCAAAATACTAAATTTGATCCACTTAAGAGATTTACCGATCTATTCCTCCTTAATTGACTAGTTCGGAATATCCTTTCTCGTCCCTTTGATATCTCATGGACACTGTACAGCCAGTATTATTATTCATTCAGCATTAATATCTGCGAAACAATTTATTTCAAATGTTAAACAGCTTATATTCCATTATTACAAAATTCCAGTACATATAACCCTCCCCGTCCCATATTTCGGCCATTTTCCCTTGAAGAAATGTCTATAATTCCAAAGTTTCTTTGGTGGTCGAAGGAGCAACATCTTCGATCCCTCCTTCCTTGACGTTTGGGATCCTTTCAAGGATTTACCTTTCTCCAATGGTCTCACTTCTTTTCGTAGATTTTCAGTGGAGAACTCTGCTTCTGTGAACAGCAGGATTGACTAGAAAGAGACCCCGGAAGCCCATGTATTCAGGGCAGAAGTTCCAGGGCTGAAGAAGGAGGTAGTGAAGGTTGAGATTGAGGATGAGAGGGTGCTCCAAATGAGGGGAGAGAGGAACATAGAAAAGGAGGACAAGAATGATACTTGGCATCGGGTGGAGCGCAGCAGAGGCAAGTTCTTGAGACGGTTCCGACCACCAGAGAATGCCAAGATGGATCAGATTAAGGCAACCATGGAGAATGGTACCGTAACTGTCCCTGAGGAGGGGTGAAAAAGCCCGATGTTAAAGCCGTTGGGCTTTCAGGTGGAAATTTGAAGATAATGAGTTTTGTTGTGCGATGTTGGTGTGTTTAGTTTTCTTTTGAACCATTTTCTTTTATGCGTTATGTTGTATAAATGTTGGGTGGATTTATGCGGTGTAGCCAGCCAGCTTGTGTGCCTAATATAAACAACTTCTTTTTTTGTACAAGAAAATTTAGGTTGAGGGAAAGGCATCGATCGAATCTAGGGTTAGGTAGACCTCAGGACTCAACAAACACTTACAGATAAGCCACCACTCACTACAAGAAAGGTGGGATTTCATGATGGAGAAATAATGACAGTCAACCAAAACCGTCGTTAAATCTAGATTTAACGACGGTTTTAACACCGTAGTTAAAATTGTTATTTTAACCACGGTTTTCCATTTAACCATCGTTAAATGGCGACGGTTTGACATACCTGTTATAATATATCACGAAGATAGCCGTTTATAGAAAATAGTAAAGTTTCATGACAGTTTAATTCAAACCGTCATTATTTAACGACGATTTATACTGAACCGTCATTAAATAACAATGGTTATAACAGAACCGTCGTAGATTTGTAACGTTCAGAATTTTAACCGTTACTCGGTATATGTGTGGGTTAACAACGGTTTTTGAAAAATCGTCGTTATGTGGATTTGACGACGGTTATTCAACCGTTGTCAACGGGTTTAACGATGGTTTTAAAATCGTCGTTAAACCACACATCCTTCTATAAATCTATTTTTTCCTTTCATTTTTATTACGAACACTTTAAATTATAGTTTTTTCTTACAAAATACATCAGTTGACGTACTGTGGTATGCTTTGTGAGTTTTTTTTTTATCTTGCTCAAGGTATGTCATGTAATGATATAATTATATGTGAGTATTTTTTTTAAATATTGTATGTTCAAAAAATTTTGCTATATTTTTTTTTGTTTTTTTGAAAAACTTTTGGTAACCTATCGACTTTTACGCATTGTTTTTTTAGAATTACTTTGAAGGTATGCAATTTAATTATTTTTATTTTAAAGAAATTTATTTTAAAATAGTGTATGTTAAAATGTGATAACAATAGATATTTTATGTACTTCATATTTATTTAAAAAATGTAATTTATATTGTGATGTACATGTATGAATAAATTTTAAAATTTGTGTCACTTTTGTAATGTTTATGATATTTAATATTATAATATATTATGTGCATTGAAAATATTTAAGAGATAATTTTTTTTAGAGTAATGCTGAAATATTAGATTTAATTATGTATGAAGTAAAACATATGTAATTAGTATTAGAAAAAATTTATAAAAATTAAAAATAGAGGACTTGAGGCAGAGTTGATAAAATAATATGATAAAATAATTAAATACACATAGTTAAAAATGAAATTTGTTATTAAAAAATACAAGTAGTTTTTAAAAAATGAAAAAAAATATAATAACATAAATTTATTAGAGGAATTGAAGTGTAGTTGATGAGGCAAAATAATAAATTTTAATAAATAAACGGAATTAGTATTAGAAATTATTTTAAAAAAACTATAACACTAATTTAAAATATATGTATATTTTAAAAAATGATAACAAATATATATATAATAACATAAATTTAGTATAAAATAATAGTGAATTCAGTTTTAAATATAAGTTATTTAGTGTTAAAAAATATAATTAAAATTGATGCAAATAAATTGAAAATAATTATTATATTGATAAATGTGTTTAAATAATATACATAAATGACAAAATTTTACCATGTAAAGATTATAATTGAAATTGTAGCGACAAATATAAAATAATTTTTCAATTTTTTGTTGGTAGTGGTTGGCCTTGTCAAGATGACGCGATCTATCATATTCAACCATAAAACTCAGCTTTAAATCAATGACATTAAGAAAAGGAAATAAAATTGTCATATTACTAAAAAAGTTCTCAATTGCAATGTTTAAAATGTTAGAAATTTCCTTCTTGGATTCGTAGACATTTTTCAAGTGTTTCATTTCATATTATGCAAGTCAATGACATCATTTATCCCACTTTCATAAGATGTGACAAGTCTTGCTGATGAAATCTATAACTTTTATGCATCTAAGTTTGCATCATAAGCTTTTTAAGATCAAGTAACTATCTCATTTCTCTATTTTTAACTTTCTCTTCAATATCTCGCTTAAACTCTTTAGGATCAAGATTTTTTATTTATATTGAACCAATGAGTAGGTGTTGACAGCAAATGCTATAATTTCACGATTATTTGTTACTTCATTGAATGTCAATGATCACTTTCCATCATAAATTGTGTTAAATATTTTTTTCACTTAATGCATTTTAAAGCTCTTCAAAATGTGACATGGTTTATGCACAATCAACTACAAATGCCTTCTCATGCAAAATAGTAGTGTTTTCAGTTTAGAGTAAGAGTTATTTAAGTTAATTGCTATCTAAATTTATAATAGTTTAATATATGGATAAGTATTGGATCCATAAACCTCGACAATCAATAGAGTACCTGAATGGTTTAGATGGCTTTTTAGAATTTGCAAATGTCAACTCTGGTGTTGAAGGTAGAATAATATGTCTATGCCCAAAGTGTAAATTCAAGAAATGACAACTCATAGAGGTCATACGCCAACACTTGATCGTCAAACCATTTTCGGAGGGATAAAATTTCTGGAGTTTGCACGAGGAAATGATTACAAAAGATCCTGTTTCAAAACAACATATAATGCCAATAGAGGTCGCATAACCCATTGTTCGGGATGACCCTGTGCAGGACATAGTCCGTGATGCATTTGGGGTTCACCACGAAAATGAGAGCATCGATTCTGTGGATATACCTGTTCCACCATCAGCAGAAAAGATGGACGACAGTGTGAAAAAATTTTATGAGTTAATGAAAGATTGTCAACAACCACTATACAAAAGATGTGAGAAGTATTGTAAATTGTCTTTCTTGTTGAAGTTGTATCACATCAAGTGTCATGTAAATATTTTGACGTGGTCAAATATGATAACAACTCATCCTTTATTCTTTTTATAGATTACAATTAATGACAATGGATCGTAGTGTGCTGATTTAAAATTTCTTGCACTTGGTCCACTAGATAGAGCACGTCGATACAGTGCTTACAACATAAATGAATTCAAATTTCGAACTTTAGAGCGAGACCAAGGGATGACAACTCAAAATAGTAGAGTTTACGATACTTTCGGGACGAGGAGTTATGCAAATAGTAGTGATAGGAACATACAATTTGGTGGCATCCCGTATTATGAAAAACTATTGGATATTATTGAATTAAACTAGCATGAGTATTTTACAGTCATATTATTTAAGTGTATGTGGGCTAATACAACTACAACAAGGGGAATTGCAACCGATGACTTCGGGGTGACATCGGTTGATTTTTCTCGATTAATTCACACTGGTGAAAATGACGGTGACGAGCCATATATCCAAGCATCTGAGACTCATCAAGTGTACTATGTACAAGATGAGCTGAATAAGAAATAGAGTATAGTGATGCATTTGAAACCCTGTGACTTATACGAGATGGGTGAAGAAGATGAAAATCTAATATACGAAAACGATTCGTTACACGCAAAAAATTTAGAAAGATTGTTTCCAGAAGAAAATGTTAATTTATGCCTGTTACAGTATTAATTTAGATGTTGCTGCCTATTTAAATATATTTTGCTCCACTTACAATTAATTTACTATTCTTTTTTATAATTTTATAAATTTTATTAGAAGAAGTTCAGTTTGTAATAGTTTTATACGGGGACTTATGTTGTTAATTTCAATTTAACAGGAGCGGTGACAATGAGGAAGGCTAGATCACTCTATACAGGTAGGGCAAACACATCCAGTTCACATACTCTTACAGCCCGCCTGGTGATCAGTGAGGGAGGACAGTCCACCATGGAGTCAGAGACAGTTCTATCCATACTTCCTCATCCTAACTCTTGGGCAGCAGAGTCGGAGGCTGTCGCATCATCAGTACCTGCTAGCGACTTGCAGACACTGGATTCACAGGATGTCCCATGCACACTCCCCCCGCCCGACGCTCAGGCACCAGACGACGATTTTGACCTCAATATAGATGAGATTTTTGCCAACGTGGAGGATGAGTATCAGGCTGCACATCAGAAGCGTAGATGTAGGAAGAGCTGGACAGTTGACGTCGTCGGTGAGTATCATAAAAATATTATATGCTTATTAATTTTGTCATAGTAACATAACAAAATATATATGTTTATATTATGACAGACGGGACCAGGCAGGTGACGTCCAAGTAGTTGACTATCCACGACGTATGGGCACTACCTTAGGGGTCAAAGGTGGTTGTCTAGTTCAATGACAACCACCAGCCTATAGGAGACAGTGGTGATTTGCTCGATGTCTTTTTTGGCACCATTGGGGATAACTTTTGTATCTTCCCGATCTCCTACAAAGATTGGAGGAGAATTCCTCAGTAGTATAAGACGAACGTGTTCATAAACAACATTCAGATATGGAAATATATATCTTTTATAACTAATTATATTAATTTATTATTTATGTATAACTAATTTTTTACTTTCATTTGTAGACACATTTTAATGTGTCAGGCCTACACCAAAAATTGATCATGCAGTCACTGGGAGCGAAGTGGAGAGCTGCATGGTATAATTTATTTCAGCTGGTTTATGATGGTACGAAGACCAGAGATCAGTTGCAGAATGAAATCCTAGCTGGCATCCCACCTGATCAGTGGGTGACTTTTATAGACTATCGCCTTAACGCGAAATCCAGGGTATGGATGACAGCTCATAAAAGAGCTGACGGATCATACATAAACAACGAAACTCAAGCAGTTGCGATAAGTATACATTTTTTTATCAACTATACATAAGTAATTATTTGATTTTTGTATAATATTTAATATTATTAATTGTCTATTATTCGATTTTGCAAGAAAAAATTACTGCGATCCAGTAGGAGGATAACTCATCCCAAGAGCTCTCAACGGCGGATTCACTTGCAAGAGCTGTAGGCACTATCTTCGGTCGTGACTTGGCTGGGTCTAGCTCACAGTCTAGACTGTCATACCACGAGTTATAGACTGAGGTTCAGCGCCTGAAAGCAATTATAAAGAGTGGGACGTCGAGCAGTAACGACGAGACGTCGAGCAGCAGCGACGAGAGGCTGAATGTGCAGCGTGTGACGCTGACATAATTTAGTTTAATTTGAAAATGCTCAAGACTCTAACTCAAAGAATTTTTTTTCAGGACTCTAGTGATCGTAACAGTGGGTATAAGCCTGATCAACAACCGTAGGGCCGGGAACATGATTTACTTATTTATAATTGTATATTTTGTATAATGTAATTTCATTCCTTTCATGACTATCAATTTTTGTGTACATATTTTTCATTGATATATATATATATATATATATATATATATATATATATATATATATATATATATATATATATATATATAAAATTTGCATTCAATAATTTATGTATATTCAACATGGAGTTAAATATTGATAAATTTTAAAATAAATTATTATATTATAAAATAATTTGCACGTATAATTGTGATATAATAAAACAAATTAAAATTAGTTTGAATAATAAAAATATAAATTAATTTGCACACATAATTTTTAAATAATAAAAAACATTATTTCGAATTAGTTTTATCAATAACAAAAATATAAAATTTAATATTAAAAAATTTTTAAAAATTTGTCTCCGTTTTAACGACGGTTTCAAAATTGTCGTTAGGACGAGTTGTAACGACGCATTTCTCACGGTTGACCTGAACCATCACTATACTCATGATTCCATGACGATTTTTTGACCGTCGTTAAATATTTTAGCGACGGTTGGAACCATTGTTAAAGCCACTTAAAATTTCTCATGGTTGACCTAAACCACCGCTATACTCATGATTCCATGACGATTTTTTGACCGTCGTTAAATATTTTAGCGACGGTTGGAACCGTCGTTAAAGCCACTTAAAAATCGTCGCTAAATATTGTTTTTGTCGTAGTGACTAGAAAACAAATTGCAGAGTTTGGACTCAAACCTGCAGTTGTCAAGTTGCGAAATTCACTCCTTACCTCTTGATCTGCCTTTGGTAATCATGCATAATGTAAGCTTTGTCTTAAATTTGTCATCATTTTCAAGTTTGTGTTAAGAATCAGCATGGAAAATTCATTTCTCTCTTTCCACTTTGACACTAATCTTTTTAATTAGTAGGTTCGGATTTAGTTCAGTCGTTAAAAAATTTACCTCTTTTTTTTATGGCTTTTTCAATCTTTCCCAGTGAGTGTACTAAACTTCTTATAAAACCAAATGCAACAACTATATGCACATAGGCTAGCAACATTGAATTCTATAACTTCAAAAGCTTTTGCAAATATACCTTTTAGAGCTTTCTTCTTGTCCTCTTCAATGATTGATGAAGATACGATCAATTTGAGAACCTTTCCAACACCGAATGCTATTACTGTTAGCAGGGACAGAAAGTAGTCGAAGGGTGAGGGGCTGTAACACCTCAAATATGTTTTAGAAAGTCTTGATAATAATATATTATCACTTAGTCCCCCTTTCCCTCAACCGAAAAGTTAACTTAAATAAAAAACAATAAAATTTTTGTAACTCACTTTCATAAAAAAGAAGTTTTAACTTGATATAAACGGACCACAATTCACAAAATAATAGTAAAAACATTTTAAAACAATTCTTTAATGTGCTAAAGAAGCTAATATTTAACTTTTTGATTCTCTCTCTTCTCAAGTCCATCTCTAAAGCTTTCCTTTTTACTTTTCTACTTTCCTCTTCCCTTATACTTTAGAGCTTTGACTTGAGTTGCTGTGTGGTGTGGGCTGTGTGAGTTCGTGGTGGATCACTCTGGTAAATTCTATTATGAGGTTCACCATTAAATAATGCCTTCCAACTCACAACTTCAATGGTATAGAAATAAAAGTTTGGATCTTGAAGACAAGTTCCTGTGAGTAGTGTTTAGCCTTCAATTGCAAGGTTATCCCAGTTCAATTTTCGTTTTTAAGTCCCGTCGCTAGAGCAATCTAATTATAAGATTTTATTTCTAGTAAATTTTCTTTCAAAAAAATTTCTCTTCTCCAACCCTTCCCAATAAAAGGCTTTCAATTAGATAATATGTAATCCCAAATCTTTTGAGTGATTTTATCTTTGACTTCACTTTTTCTTTTAAATTATAAAGGAGGACCATGAGAATGAGAATGATGGAGATTTGAAATATTTATGCTTGGTTATGACACTTCACATGGCCACATTTTCAAGTGGTAATGGTCTTATATTGTTGTTGAGGAAGGTCTTCTACTCTTAAGAAAGTTTTGACATTTTGGAGACAGTTTTAGATATTTGTTATTGGAACTACAATTAGCTTTACATCTCATAAATAACTAAATTAATGTTGATAAGAAAACCCAGATAAATATATATCTGGTATTTGAAGGTTACATTATGTGATTGAGCATTTATTAAAGGCAAATTTCTTTATATGATTTTGAAATTTTTGGAATAATTCTTGAATATAAAATTTTGTTATAACTTATTATATGTTTTCAACTTTATCTTTTGCACATGGCAAAGTTGAAAACCATTGACACGTTCTTTAAAAGAAAATATGAAAAGAATCAAGATGTTTTTACCACTCTTACATTAGATAAAGGTCATCCAACCATTGAGTCTTCAAATATTAATCATTTAAATGCTGAACTAGCTAGCGGCTCCATACGTCCACAACTTAATGCTACGCAAATGGATGTTTATCTTTTAGAAAGAGATCCTAGATTACATCCACTAATTTGGCAATTTTCTCCAAATTAAAGAGATAAAATTCATTGAGCTTATATAAAAGCTAGACTAAATCAACCAAAGTTTGCATATTGTCCATTTTCTAGTGGTGATAATCAACATCATTGGTTTCAATTAATCTTTTTGGATCGAACTATATCCCTCTTGGTTGGAATATTCTATAGAATATAATGATATATATTGTTTGCCATGCTACCTTTTTGGTTAGCCATCTTTAGGTCGCCCATGTTCAAATGTATTTATTAAGCATGGCTTCAAAAATTGGAAGAAGTCAATAGTGGAGTAGATTGTCCTCTTTTGAATCACATTGGCAAAAGTCACAATTCTCCTCATTATAAAGCTATAAAGCAATCACAATATATTGATATGCTTATCAAAAAGCAAGCTTCAGAAGAAATTAAGAATAATTGACTCAAACTCAAATCTTCAATTGCTTGTATTAAATGGTTGACATTTCAAGCTTGTGCATATAGGGATCATGATGAAAGCCCAAGTTCAAAGAATTGAGGAAATTTTATTAAAATGTTGAAACTTTTAGAATCTTATAATGATAATTTTCAAAAGCTCATTTTGGAGAATGCTTCAAGGGTAACAAATTATACATCAAAGGATATTCAAAAAGACATTCAACACATTCATGCAAATAAGGTGAGAAATTCAATTAGAGAAGAAATTGTATATGCCAAAATTTTGTATCCTTATTGATGAAACTCAAGATGAATCTAAGAAAGAGCAAATGGCCATTGTTTTGAGATTCGTTACTAAGGATGGTTTAGTTTAAGAGACTTGTGCATGTTATTGACACTAGTGCAATGACTTTGAAGAAAGAGTTAGTGTCTATTCTTTCTTATTATAATCTCTAACTTGAAAATATTCAAGGTCCAGGGTATGATGATGCTAGCAATATGTGAGGTGAATGAAATGAATTGCAAGCCTTATTTCTTAACAATTATCCATATGCATATTAAGTTTATTGTTTTGCTCATAGGTTGCAATTAGCCTTAGTTGCTACTTCAAGAAAAGTTGTTCAAATTCATAAATTTTTCATATAGTTGAGTTCCATTGTAAATATTATTGCTACTTCTTGCAAACGATATGATCAATTACAAGAAGTTCAAGCTATTGAAATAGCAAAGATGATTACACTTGATGAGCTTGAAACAGATAGAGGAGCAAATCAACTTAGGACTTTACAAAGAGCTGGAAATACTCAATGGAGCTTTCACTTTACTTCTATTTGCAACTTGATGAGAATGTTTTCTGTAACTTGTACTGTTGTCAATAATATTATTGATGAAGGGACTACTTATGTACAAAGAGATAATACTTTTGCTGTTGGTAAAGTATTATTATCATTTAAGTTTATTTTCACATTGCACTTAATGCATGAAATCATGGGAATAACTAATAATATTTGCCAAGCATTACAGTAACACTCTCAAGATATCTTGAAAGCAATGTATCATGTTTCTACAACAAAATTACTTCTTCAATAGTTGAGATATGATGGATGGTCTAATTTACTTGAGAATGTGAAAGAATTTTGTAGAAAATATGAAATTGAAATCCCTAATATAGGTTCACGATATGCTTTAGGCAAATGGAAATCTCGTCAATCAAATGTAACAATAGAGCATCATTTTCGAATAGAAATATTCTTAGCAGCAATAGACTCCCAATTACAATAGCTAAATAGTTGATTCAAAGAGCAAACAATTGAACTTTTAACTTTAAGCTCTGCCTTAATTCCTAATGGCAATTATAAGTCATTCAATATTGAAAGTATATGCAAACTAGCACTAAAGTTTTATCTTGAAGATTTTACAAAACAAAAAAGAAATCATTTGAAGTTTCAATTATGCCACAATGAGTTTGATATTTCTCATAATCTAAATTTTTAAGGTATTACTACACTTTCTCAATTATGTCAGAGATTAATGGAAATAAAAAAGTTAAAAACTTACCACTTGATTGATTAGTTGATTCGTCTTGTCTTGACTCTTCCAGTATCTACATCAACTACAAATTAAAGAGAACTTTTTCAGCAATAAAAACAATCAAAACAAGACTCTAAAATAAAATGGACAATTTTATAGATAATTTGATTATTTACATTGAAAAAGAAATTGTCACTACTTTTAGCACAAAATCCATAATAACTAAATTTGAATCAATAAAAAAACGTTGAGTGCAACTTTCTTAAAGAATGATTGTAAATAATTCTCTTTAATTTCTTTTGATTTATAGATTATGCATTATATTTGACTATTTTGAATTTTTAGTTGTTGCATATAATTAATATACTTTGATTGATGTCTTTAGTTTGTTTTCTCTTTAGCCCCCTCAATGAAAATTATCTAGCTCCGCCACTGGCTGTTGGGATCTGGAAGAAATGAAGAACCCAAAGTGTCTAGACTACTAATCA
Organism: Gleditsia sinensis; assembly: GCA_037074535.1. NCBI lineage: Eukaryota > Viridiplantae > Streptophyta > Magnoliopsida > Fabales > Fabaceae > Gleditsia > Gleditsia sinensis. Next base: position 57,280,687 of record CM073468.1, on the reverse strand, counting down.
CCGAGTGTGTAATTTTAGATCGCTGGTGTGGAAAAGTCTCTTTATGTATTGACTTCAACAAGGGCAGAACTTAAAAAATTTGGTTCGCAGCAGGGGACTTATATATTATTTTTAACAAAAGATATTCTAGAATAATTAAGTTGGAAATAGAGGGTCTGAATCTGATGCAATGAAGAAGGTAGGGTTCTATGCATTACTCTTGACACTTCGGTATCCAATAAAAATATTATAAAAACTCAAAAGAGGTGTTTGGACTTTAGCATCATCTAGAACATATTGAAATTTTACAAGATTTTCTATTTTGAATAAATTAGCACGGATATAAAATATAAGAAAAGAAAGAAATGGAAAACTGAATAAAGAAAATGAAAAAAAAAAAAGTCAAATATACGTAACATCCGAAGAGGTTTGAGAATCCGTAGTAGATGATATTCTTCCTTTATGTATATCTTTAAATTGACTGTGAATTTTTTTGAGAAATAAATTGTATAACATATATTAATATACCAAATATAAAACATCTATTTTTATGCATGATTTTTCATACTTCTACCTACGATATTCGCAGAGATAGCAGAGGGAACAACAATTTGTGATTAAATTGCTCTTTTTCATGATGATTAGCCAAATTAATCCTCTTGAAAACTATAGTTTATAAAAATAATGTCTTGAAACTGTTGAATCATATCAAATTAATCGTATCAAATGCGTGTTGTAATGAATAAACTCTTTGTTTAATAAATACATTAATATAGGAAAAACGTTTTACAAACTATTTATACTTTTTTTATCAGGTAAAATTTAATTAATAGCTTGATAATAGCTCTTATTTAACAAATATTTAATATTTCTTCAAATTCATCTTTCATAATTAGTAAGAGGATGCTGCTTAGACTAAGGACCTTAAGGTGGATAAGGCTTGTTGTCATCGTCATTGAAAGGAAAGGAAGTTAGTTTTGGAAACATTTTCATGTCGAGGGACGATGGCGGCCGCCATATCTTTGTGAGATCATTGGATGTAGTTTCTTAGCTGCAGAATGACTTTGACAAAGCACCAAAGGGACAAGTACAGCTCCATTACCAGAAAATATATTAGGGGAACTGCAGGTACCGAATGCTCTTAATTCATTGATTTTGGGATGGTGCAGAACACACAAAATGCTTATCCCCAAACCTTCTTTTTTTATACTAGTTTGGGGCATTTGCATTTGGGTAGGTATCGCGCTCTTTGCATTTGACAAGAAACAACTCTCAACATTATTAATTTTTTTTATCTTGAAAATATTAAATAAGTAACTTTAAAATTTTAAACAATTATAAAGTGAATTAGATTTATTTAATTGTTGTTTTTTAATTTGAATTTGCACATTTTGGGGGACTGCAGGTACCCAACGCTGTTCATTTATTTTGGGATGGTGCAGAACACACAAAATGCATATCCCCCAACCTTTCTTTTTTTTATACTAGTTTGGAGCATTTGCATTTGGGTAGATATCACGCTCTTCGCATTTGACAAGAAACAACTCTTAACATTATTAATTCTTTTTTATCTTGAAAATATTAAATAAGTAACTTTAAAATTTTAAACAATTATAAAATGAATTACATTTATTTAATTCTTTTTTTTTTAATTTGCATTTGCACATTTTGGGGACTGCAGGTACCGAATGCTCTTCATTTATTTTGGGATGGTGCAGAACACACAAAATGCATATCCCCCAACCTTCTTTTTTTATACTAGTTTGGGGCATTTGCATTTGGGGTAGGTATCACGCTCTTCGCATTTGACAAGAAACAACTCTTAACATTATTAATTCTTTTTTATATTGAAAATATTAAATAAGTAACTTTAAAATTTTAAACAATTATAAAATGAATTACATTTATTTAATTTTTTTTTTTTAAAATTTGCATTTGCACATTTTGGGGACTGCAGGTACCGAATGCTCTTCATTGATTTTGGGATGACGCAGAACACACAAAATGCATATCTTTTTTTATACTAGTTTGGGGCATTTGTATTTGACTAGGTATCACGCTTTTCGCATTTGACAAGAAACAACTCTCAACATTATTATTTCTTTTTTATCTTGAAAATATTAAATAAGTAACTTTAAAATTTTAAAAAATTATAAAGTGAATTACATTTATTTAATTCTTATTTTTAAAAAAATTTGCATTTGCACATTTTGGGGGACTGCAGGTAACGAATGCTTTTCATTGACTTTTGGATGGTGCGAACACACAAAATGCATATCCTCCCAACCTTCTTTTTTTATACTAGTTTGGGGCATTTGCATTTGGGTAGGTATCACGCTCTTCGCATTTGACAAGAAACAACTCTCAACATTATTATTATTTTGTTATCTTGAAAATATTAAATAAGAAACTTTAAAATTTTAAACAATTATAAAGTGAATTATATTTATTTAATTCTTTTTTTAATTTTCATTTGCACATTTTTTTTTAGTTTTAATATGAAATTATAGCTGATTTTGAAGCTTATACAATGCACATTTACACCACTTTAAGTTTTTTTAAAATAATAAGTATTAATTTGACATCTTGATGATTTGTACTATATTGAATTAGATTATTTATGAGTTTTGATTGAAAAATAAAATATGCCTTTCATTAATGATTTTATGAAGTGAGAAGAGGCTTTCATATAAATTGAAAGTAAGTGTATATTTTAAAAATATTAGAAAGAGTGAATGTAAATTATTCAACTATTTAGTAATCTTAAAAAAAATTAATATTCGGGCTTTGTTTGTTTCAAGTAAAAAAAAATTAAAAATGCTTTATTTGGATTACACGAAAAAGAAATATGGCAAACAATGGACAGTGATGATGCTTGAACCTAGATTTAGTTTATTAATTTTCAAACTTTTGCTAGGGATCCAATAGAAATGCTTGAGTCCAATCGCGGACTTCAGCTCTTGTTTTTAAAGTTTTTATTTTGACTCAAATAGAATTGTTACACTAGGCTTAAACTCCCCTTGCTTTTAAAATTTTTATTTGGCTTCCAACTTAATTAGGAATCTCAACTTCTAGGTGCATTTTCAAAATTTTTATTTTATTCCTAATAAAAATGTGTCGAGTCTATGCCTAGAGCGAGATCTAATTCATTTATAGAAAAATCATATTTTTTTTTTCTAAAATTTTTGCTTCCAAGCCCGTGCTAAGACTCGGCTTTTTAGAATTCTTACTAATACCCGGGCTTGGTATGGTTGACAACAATGGGGGTATTGATCCGTGACAGGTGACGATAGCGTTTCTAAGATAGTAGTAGCGAGTTGAAGGAAAAATTGGAAATGATTTTCTTACTTTACGAGGAAATTTTTCTTTGAAAAATTGAAAAAAAAAAAATAGATTGGTAGAAAAGGTTTTTTGAGAAAAAATTTCTTTTCATGCTAAAATAACACAAATTTTTTTGTCAGAAAACTTTTCAAGGGAAAATATATTTTACTCCCTTAAAATGTGGCCTATTTACAAATTAAACACATCAAATTTAAAACAAAACATTACACTCTGAATCTTTGACAATAAGTTAATGAATATATGGCTTTTAAGGTCTTAATAACGAAGGCCAAGAGATCTCTTCCTTTAACACTGAGAAGAGAATTTTACAAGAAAAACTTTAGGACACGTTTGTTTTAACTGTTTATTTTTATTTTTATTAAAAATTAAAAATAAGTATAAAAATATGTTTATTTTTTATTTTTATTTTTCAAAGATATTTTTTAAATTTTTTAAAATTCTGAAAGTCAAAAAAATATTTTTAAAATTTTTAATATTATAACATATTGTAATAATGATATTTTATAATTATTTTAAATTATATACATAATATTTTATTATTTATATAATTATAAAATAATAAAAATAAAAATACAATCATATAATTAAAAAAATAATAAAAATAAAAACACAAACTAAATATATTTTAAAAAATGTAAAAATAAAAAAAAACGTTTACACAAACTAAATACACTCACGTTTTCACTTTTTGTGGAAAAAAATAAAGAGAAATTTACTACTTATTTAAAATGATGTACTAAAATCATAATTAAATTATAATCAAAGATCAAATTTATTTTTCTCAAATATTAATATATTAAATAAATAATTTTTTGCAACCCCATTATGAACTGCTGTTATTATATCTTTTATTTTTATTTTTGTTGTAATTCGTGAAAAATAAAAAGATAAAGGAGAAATTTTAAATTATAATATTTAATAATTATTCCACAATCATATTTAAGTGTATATTCAATTACATTTTTGTTGTAATTCGTAAAAAATAAAAAGATAAAAGGAGAAATTTTAAATTATAATATTTAATAATTATTCCACAATCATATTTAAGTATATATTCAATTACATTTATAATGCAATTGAATATACATACATACATACATACATATATAATGCAAAGGAAATATGTCACAGGAACAAGCTTTATCAAAAGGAGAACCAACAGAGGAAAGGGAGGATAATGTAACTAACATACTGATTTTTGTGGAGAGAATTCCACAAAAGTAAATTGTGGGCAGATCAGGAGGAAATTAGAAATATCATCAAATTCAGTTCCTTTTTCTCAATATCCCATAAATTAGTTGTCCAAGTTCTTCACCACAATCTTCCTGCACATGATGCCCTGCCTGCAAAGTGCAAGAAGTTAACTGTAACTTTTCCCCATGAGACCAAGTTTAATCGGTAGATGAAGGAAGATATATAAAGCCAAGTCATTGGCAAATTCTTACTTCAAAACATTCATTGCTAAATAAAAATTTCATCATATAGATATTGATGAAACCATAGGAACAGACAGGTAGATAAGCAGGACAAATGGAGAAGAGAAGCATCATTTGGGCACTAATTCTCATATTACATAACTTTAAAGACAATCAATTAGCATTCTAAACATTTGTAAAGGAAGATGATGGAGACCTAGACCTCCATCTAGAATTTACTGAGAAAATAGTGGAAAATTCTGGAATTTCACTACGAAAATGTAGGAAAATTACAAGTAAATAAACTCCAGCACTTCAATGGGCTAGATCCCTTCCATAACCCAACTTCAAAATTTCTCCCTATCTTTGCCTCTGCCCTCACCCCCCCCCCTCCCCCAAAAAAATATATATATAACAAAATCCGCTAACAAGCTACTTGTAAGTCCTCCTATTACAGCCTTCTCCGTGTCCCTGCCCAAAACACGTTAACAACCCCATTTTCCTCTAATAACTGTAGGGGTCAATCAGAAGACAATTGTCAACATTGTGTTCTGAGAAAAAGAATTGTAATTCTGATGCAACCCAATGGAATGATTGCTCTATTGATATCCAGATAAGTACATTCCCAGGGTTTTAATGAAAGAAAACCAGAATTGTTACAAGGAAATTCTGGTTAACAGAAACACACCAGTAAATGAAAAGTAAAGAACAGTATAGCAGGATTAGAAGAAAAAAAGAAATTGAACACCCAAGCCTGGCACTGAGCAGCCAGCAGCTCCCACTACTTCCTCAAACTTTTTCCTTGCCCCCATTCCCTTCGCCTTTCTCCCTTAAAGTATATTTTTCCATATCAGAATTGCTTTCTCTCACCTCCACCTCATCATCACCGCCCACCTTGTAACTAACTTCCTTATCTCCACGTGATTTCTTCCTTCTCTCATATACCATCAACTTGGGCATTGTGGGTTCGGCCCACTGTTTATTGATCAGCCTATCTCTTTCATTTCCCTTTGGCCTTCCTCTTCTAGTAAATACTTTGGGATAGCGGATTAGGGTCCAGTTTCCATCAAATTCAAGAAGAAAAAAAGTGTAAAAAATATTATTAAAGTATCTAAGTTAGCTTTAAAACATAAAAGCAATCTCCATTGATTCCTCATTATTAAGTAGCTTGTGTACAAGCTGTTAAATTTTTTGAAGATCACTTCAATCATGCGTCTAATCTTTGATTGTTCAGAGGGAAGATTAAAAAATCTTGATATTAAGATTACTAATTCATTTATCACCCTTTTTATATTAGAATGAATATTGTGAACAGCTTCTTTGGCTTATCATAGAAAATGGAATGCATCACTTCATACTTTTGACTCTTACTAATCTGGAAGAGTCCATCCAAGCTAAAACTGAAAATAGATTTCCCAGTAACTTAATCAAATATCGCACCACTATATATTGAGTTGAGGGAAGAGGATTAAATATTGTCTAACATATTAAGACAGAGAATCCACAATAATCATTTCCCATGAAAATAAATGATGCAGTTGACTTATTCGTGATATAACAGATTACTAGGTGCAACTATTACAAAATACAAAAAAATGGTTATAAAAGTTTGCTTAACTACAGTTAAAGATGTCAATAGTTATAAAATTATGTATGAGAACTCTTAAACAAGAAGTTATTCATGTGACAATAATTTCATTTAAAAGCAACAGGTGAACAAAAAATGTTCCTTACAGCGAGCATGTGAAATAGAATAGTTCAGTGTTTACCCGTGGAACTTCGATGAGTGTATGGTTGGAATCCTTGCAGAAATCTTGCACTCCCTCATAGCTCAACCAACGGTCTCTTTGACCCCAAACTATTGCCGTTCTCACTTTCCAATTTTTGTCCTTAAGTATTGTCTGCATATCCTCCACATAGGTCTGCAAAATAGTAACCTTATTAGTTCAAAACAAAACAAAAATTTTCTTTTCTCTCAGTAATCATGTAACTAGAACATTAATTATCACTTTTGGAGCTTTCAAAAGGCACAAAAGCTATATTGAGAAAACATAGTAAGCAATACAGGACATTATGTATGATCTTCCAATAATAATGAAGTATTAATGCGTAGGAACTTGACTAACAGTCTAACAAGTAACATCACATCTATACTATCTCTATCTGACAGCAACGTCAACAATGTAAAATATTAGGAAAATTTCAAATTCAACTGACCCTGACATAGAATTTGCATATATGCAGATTGTAGACTTAAAAACTTTAATACTCATTGAAAACTAAAAAGAAGGTACAAATCAAACTTAAGGAGCTGGTTATTAAAAAAAAAATTTGCTTACAGAACACTTCTAACAAAGTAAAAATAAAACAGAGGGCATGTAGAACATAATTAGAAAATCAGGGCAGCAACTTTTATGCAGTACGTGATAATGTATTTTGAGGGGCTTTTACAATCTGTACGAAAAAGGCAAACTAAAATAATAAGTATGTGGATCTAGAGTTTATCAATTATGCAGAGAAAATGGCAGATCTTGGTTCTTCTGTAGTAGAGCTAGGACCTTACTTAATAACTTAAGCTTCTTGGTCAAGCAGTTTCTTGACAGCTGAAATATAAAATTTTATTAAACTTATAACAGAATTTGAGATCAGTCAAAAATAACAAATATCAGCATATATTAGTTGATGGACACATAAATGCTCCTTTTTTGTTATCAAGAACCATTTTATCCAATAGCTTAAACTATTAATTGAAGATCCATTTTGTTTTATTTAATATTTCTAACATGCCCCCTCATTCATAAGCCGTTTGAGCTTGAAGTGTGGACTTAGATTCGGCTCAGCATATCTTGCGTTGAAATTTCAATTTAATTATACAAAATGAGAGTAGTAAGAATTGAACTTTAGACTACTTAGTCATGGAAGCTCTAAGACCATGTAAAGGACCATTTAATTCCAAAAGTTTAAGCTGTTAAGGTCAATGTTTGGTTTTATTAATATTTCTAACGATTGTGAAGGATCTGTCTTAGAAATGACCAAAGGTTTGCATTGAACTTCATTCCTGTAATTACTGGTAACAACTAGACATAAGTTATGGACAAAACAAGACAATGAAATTAGAAAGAAGTTCCAAATAAGACAGACAAATGCATGACTTTCCAATTCTCCATATTCTCAATGCCTAAGAGGAACTATATAATGCAAAAGAGCAACAGGGAGAACTGCTTTGGTATACTTTGAAACTGATTAAGAAATATATTCACCTTGAGATCTTTCTTCATGGCCCTGCTAATTGCATTTAGTGCAAAACCTGAGGAACCGGATGTGAGATAGGGTCTTCTATAGACCATTGCATCTTCTTCTTTCATTTTATAAGGACCACAGCTTGTCAGAGGTTTGTCACTGGCCCTTAAAGGGTCCTAGTCAAGCAAAAGTGAAATAAATTGTATGGAAACATTAGGGATCAACCAAACGATCAGAAGATATATAATGAATTATTAGAATTCAAATAGGATTACAAAAATTTTTATACCTGAGAAAATATTTCACCTAGCAGGAAGTTGCTGAATACCGATAATGTTGAAGGAAGCTTGGCATGTTTAGCTGTTAACTTACAAAATAAGACACAGGAATTCAAGCTAAAAATCATCACCACAACTTGGAAAAAAGTGGCCCCGAGTGGAAAATAAATGTCAATTGATACTAGCTATTGTCCAAATATATTCTGCTATACAAGAGTCACCATAAATCTGCTATATTGCAAGACACACTAAGGACAATCATAATCCTAAACTTCATACTCACAAGAAAAGTCCAAAGAAGAAAAGTTAAGGTACTTCAATACATTGAACAATTCATGCCAAAATCAATTTACAAACATCAAGAAGATAGTGCTAGAGCTAGTTTAGGAATAAAAAGAAAATAAAAGTTCTATATCAAAGAGGAAAACTTTTGTAATTTGCAAGAACAAATTGAGCTTGATACGTGAAATATACATACAGGAGGATTAATGAATATCAAGTTGTTGAGCTTTTCCTGGTGAAAGCTGGCATACTTGACTACAACTGGCGAAAAATAGCCCTGAGAATAAAGAACATTGAAGGATTTCCTATCAGTTTCAAATACCAGATAATTTCAACTAATAGATCCATGCTTCTTAACAAAGAAGGCAAACTTGCCTGGACAACAAGCGAGACTTTAGTAGCAGCAAGTTCATTAATAAGTGAGTCCAAAGATGACACATATTCTGCAAGGAAGAAGAAGAAAACAAACAGCATTTTTTCCATTGCATTATCAAAATAAGAAGAGCCCCTGACAAAGAAAAATTGACATATATGTATTGAAGATTGTCTGAGCCACCAAAGCAATTACCATCCAGGGTGTAGTCAAACCCATATCTGGGTTGAGGCTTATCAGAAAAACCAAATCCTGAAAGAGAAGAATAAATCAAGGAAAGTTTTCCTTTTAAGAAATGGTAGAAAAATTCATGAAAATTCATAGTACTATCTATTCAAAATTATATAAATTAAATCACTTTTCGATCTCATTCATAAATTTTTTATCATAACAGTTTGGATATGACTGCCTTCCATCACATTCTCACCCTCTTCATTACTTGAAAAGAACAAATTGAAGCAAGGCTCCACCATTGACTAAGAGATAATCCTAAGGATAATCATAATTAACACAATAGGAGGAGCCCATTCAACTGAAAAAAAGACATCTAACTAATTTCAGCCCTCAATATTCTGAAAGAGATTGCATGAGTTGTCTTGAAGAAAAAGTTTTACAGGTATAATACAGTTATAAAGTCAGTTTCAGATTGAAGGCGTAAGGATTTGTTAGACCCCCCGATAAGACATGTTTATAAAAGGAGAAACCGCAGAGAACAAACAGCAGGAGAGGTGCAAAACCTCATGGCACATAAAGCACATGGGAAATGTGAGGAAACTCATTGGGACAGATGTCGTAAGTAGATTGGCCAGGATGACCAAACCGTTAAGGCCAGCAGTGATGAAAAGGGGAGTGGGAGCAAGGAGGTGGGGGGAGAAAAATCAGAATAGGGATGTGGGAGGTACCTAGCAGCCTAGAATGTGCCAGGGGATATCATTTACTTTTTCTCCACCCAGTATTCTTATTTTTCTGTAAGTTTCATGATACCAGTGAATTGAACTATCAATTAGAGGCCATTGGAGATTAGTCTTTCTGGTACTATATTGAATCTATCTTGTGTTTTTAGTGGAAAACTAATAGCATTAGAAGGTCCCTATCAGGATTCTATACATAGCATCAAACTATTGTTGTCCCAATGCATGTATAAACTGACTCACTATGCTTACTGCAAAAGCAATATCCAAGAGTGTGTGACAAGTAAATCAATCTCCCAACTAGTCTTTGGTCCTGTTCTTTGTTCTTCACTTCATCATCCTTGGAGGGTAGCAACTTTATGTTAGGTTCAATAGGTGTTTCAGCTGGTTTACAACTTAGTTGTCCTGTTTCAACCAGTAAGTCAAGAATATATTTTTGTTGGTTTACAAATATACTTTTTTTGGATCTAGCAAATTCCATTCCAAGAAATTACTTCAATGCTTACTGCAAAAACAATATCCAAGCGTGTGTGACAAGCAAATCAATCTCCCATCTAGTCTTTGGTATTGTTCTTTGTTCTTCACTTCATCATCCTTGGAGGGTAGCAACTTTATGTTAGGTTCAATAGGTGTTTCAGTTGGTTTACAACTTAGTTGTCCTATTTCAACCAGTAAGTCAAGAATATATTTCTATTGGTTTACAAATATACCTTTTTTGGATCTAGCAAATTCCATTCGAAGAAAGTACTTCAATGTTCTTAAATCCTTCAAATTCAGCTGCAAGTCTTCTTTTTAATTTCTCTAGCTCTTCTTTGTCGTTGCCTATCAAAACTGTCATAAACAATTAAAATAGCAATCTTACCACCTTTATTGTGTTTGTAGAACATAGTATGGTCAGCTAGACTTTGACAAAAACCATAGTTCTTTATGGTTCTTCTAAATCTCTCAAAACAAGCTCTAGGGCATTGCTTGAGACCATATAAGGATTTTTTTTAATTTACAAACTTTTATTGATCCAAGCTTCTCCTCAAATCCAAGGGTAAATTCATAAAAACTTCCTCCTCTAAGTCTCCATTTAAAAAGGCATTTTTTGTGCCTAACTAGTGCAAATGCTAATTAAAATTAACTGCCAAGGTTAATAAGATTCTAATTGACTTTATCTTGTCCACTAGAACAAAAGTTTCTCGATAATCAATCCCATAAGTTTGGGTCAAGCATTTTACTACCAGTCTTGCCTTGTACCTTTCTATACTCCCATCTACTTTACAGTTTGTAATAAAAATTCACTTACAACCTACAGTCTTTTTCTCCTTCAACAGGTTAACTAACTTTTAAGTACCACTTTTTTAAAAGCATTCATTTGTTCCATTACTGCTAATTTCGAATTTGGATCATTAAGAGCTTCCTTAATGTTTCTAGGGACAAACAAGTGTGTGACTTGTGAGGTAAAGGCTTTAGGGGTACTAGAGAGTTTTTCCCAGGATAGATATTTGGCAATGGGATATTTAGTGCAGGTTCATGTTCCTTTCCTAAAGGCTATAGGAATATTAAGACCATTAGGAGAAATAGTAGAGATTGAAGGAGGATTACTTGTGATATCAGGAGCTTCAGTTCCCAAAGGTCAAGATTGATCATTACCAAGTAGAATAGGCTGTTTTTTTACTCTTTTGATGAGTCCTTCTCCGAGTATAAACCAAAATATCAGTTTTATGTTGCACTAATTCTTCTCCTATTTCAGATACAGTAATATTTGGCACTATTTTTGTTAATCTCATTACATTGTTCCTTAATGTTGCACACAAGGGATGGAGAAGTAGTTAAAATTATATTTGGCAACGGAGAATGTGATAAATTCCAAAAACATTTTTGTCAAAGCAAGATTTGTCTTCAATGAAAGAGACATCCATACTCATAAAGATTTTTTTTGTTTGAGGATTATAGCACTTATATCCCTTTTTATTAGCAGCATACCCTATGAAAACACAATTTTTAGCCCTAGGATCAAGTTTGGACCGATTGTGATTAGAAAAATACACAAGAAAAGTGCATCCAAAAATTTTTAGGGGTAAATCAAAGTGCATTCTAGATAAGAGAAAAAATTTTAAAAAAAATTCTAGTGGTGAGCTATATTTTAAAATTCTTCCGTGCATACGATTAATAAGATAAGATATTGTTAAAATAGCTTCACCCCAAAAAAATTTTGGAACATTCATGGAAAACAAAATAACATAAGCCACTTTAAATAAATATTTTTTTTAAACAATTCCATTTTGTTGAGGGGTATTTACACATGTAGATTGATGGCAAGAATTCATTAAAGTATTCAGTGCCATTGTTTGTGTGAAGGATCTCAATTTTTGTTTGAAAATGAGTTGCAATCATGTGATAAAAATTTTAAAAAAAGTTTCCAACCTCTAATTTTTCCTTCATCAAGTAAACCCAACATAAACGTGTATGATCATTTATGAATGTACCAAACCATTTTTTTTTAGAAATAGTTATAATTTTCGAAAGCCCCACACATCACTATGTATTAAGTAAAAAGGTTTTAAGGGAATATAAGGTTTTGGATAATAAGTAGTACTATGACTCTTAGATAAATAGCAACTTTCACAATAAAAGGAAGAACAATCTAATCCTTTAAAAAAATCAAGAAACAAATGTTTGAGATATAAACACTAGGGTGTCCTAGTCTTAAATGCCATAACATTACTTGTTCTTAAACAAAAAGAGAACTAACACTACTATGGCCTTGAGCCAATTTACGGAAGAAAGTATCATCAAAATAGTAAAAATTATCTATAAACTTAGCATTGCCAATCTTCTTCTTTGAGTTCTATTCTTAAAAATCACAGTGAGAATTATAGAAAAAAAACACGACAATTAGAATTTTCAATAATTTTACTCATAGACAAAAGATTACATGCTAGTTTATGGACATGGAGAATAGATTTAAGATCTATTTTTTCAGATAATTTTACCAAACATTTTCTAGTGATAAGTGAGAAACTACCATCTACAATTCTAATTTTTTCAATGCCAAAACATGGTGAATAAGCATTGAATAGATTTGAAAAGCTAGTCATATAATCAGAAGCTCCAGAATCAATTATCTATGGAGTAAAATTAAAACAACATGAAAAAGCATTAGGAGCACTACCTGTTTGTGCAAGAGAAACACTAGAAATATGGAATTGGATTTTAGTAGCTTTAGAAGGTGGTCTATTTGCTCTTTGCTAAAAGAACTTGCTTCGGTTTCAATGCTAGCAACACGGGCTTTGGCATTTGGTCAATTTCCAGCCTTGTTGCTCTTCCAATTTGCTGGTTTTCCATGTATTTTTCAGCAAGTTTATTGGGTGTGGCATGGCTTGTTGCAATAATCACACAAAACCTATGGCTTTTCCCCGTGTCCTCATTGAGAAATTGTTTCTTCATTGGTCAAAATTTTAGCAACATTAAGAGCAAAACTTTCAAAAATTCCACTATTAAATTTCTTCCCCAACATTACGTGTCAGCGGCTTTCTTTCCTTTGAATTTCAGCAAACACTTCACTGAGTGAGGGAAGAGGAGTCCTACCAATAATAATTCTTCGAATCTCATCATACTCAACATTAAGTCTAGCAAGGAATTTATAAACTCAATGAACCTCCACAGTCCGTTTATAGTATCATTGGTTGACTTCAATTCATAATCATTAAATAGATCTAAATCTTACCAAAAAAATTTTAAAGCATTAAAATACCTAGTGATAGATTCCTCTCCCTACCAAATTTCACCAAGCTTAAGGCTCAATTCATACACTTGGTTACCCAAATCAAAATACATCTGATTCACATTCTCCCACAATTCTTTGGCCATGGAGTAACACATGTAGTTGCAGCTGATCTCCTCATTCATGGAATTCACAAGCCAAGTCATAACCATTAAATTTTCTGCATCCCAAGCTGCGTGCCGAGGATCCCCTATTGTAGGTGCCACAATGTCTCTAGTTAGATACCCAATCTTCCCTCTCCCTCAATATACATACGGACCGATTGAGACCACCTTAAAAAATTGTCACCATTGAGCCAAATAGTGTTGATCTGGATAGGGTGAGATTCGGTATTATGGGTCTGGGTTGTTGGTTTATTTGCTGGGTTAGAAACAGCATTTGATTCAGATGAAACCCCTGACATGGCTACTGTTTAGGGAAAGATAAAAGGCTGCAGGGAGGAAAAAGAGAAGGAGCAAGTTCTGTATGTTTTTAGGATGCAGAAAAAAAGGGGAGGTGGTACAAGTTTATGGGCTATTTTAGGGTTCCAAAGCAATTTTAGAGAGGCTCTGGTACCACGAATACAGAATAAAAGAAAGATATTTTATTCTATCTTATAAAACTGTACAAAAGCTTTCCTTTTTATACAGAATTTCTAAAGGTACAAAAAAGGAACCAACTTGATTGTCAAGCCCATATAACTATCACACTAATTACAGATTAAAAAACCCTACAAAACTGTACAATAAAACACTGAAAAAGTTGGCAGATCCTAACAAAGTAAATCCCCCAAAATCTGGGTTGATTTACTAGGCTAATTCCTATTGATTTTTTGCCAAACACCTTGGCAAAATCACTGCTACTCCAACAGCAGAATCTTTGGTTCTTTCAACACAAACATCAATAACGCACCTCCTAACGTAGAATTCATCTTATTGTCTATAGCAGCTGTAGCTATCTCTAGAATAAAATAGAGGTCTTCACCGCTTGAAAAGGTACACTTCTTACCAGCCCATTTCCTGAAAAATCTTTCTCCTCTTTCCTTTTGTCAAAGCCATGGTGGCCTAGCAACACTTGCTCGCACACTAGAGGTTAGAGTTCTTGCTATGCTTCGACCTTGCAAAGAACCATCCTTTAGCATACTACTCCCCTGTCTCCTCTTATAGTTGATGACTTGACTTGTTATTTCTTTACCATCCTCCTTGGGGTCATTTTCTCTTTGTCATCTTCGCACCTCTCACTACATCGACCAGGAACTCCCCTGTCACCCAGATGGAACCCCGTGGACACCTTTCATGATCATCATGTTTCTAATATCTTAGCTTGATTTTTTTATTATTTGAAAATGCCATAAATCAGGAATGGCACAAAGAATAGGCGATAATGTTACCACAACTACCTCCAACAGACAAAATAAAGTAATTTCAATAACAATTCCAATAAAAAAAAGTGATCTTACCTAGCCAATCAAAAGCTATCGTATGATAGTCCTTAGAGAGTATGGGAAGAACTTTGCGATAAGAGTATGCCTGCCAGTAGCATCAATTTTCCAGTAAAATTGTTGTTTATCGATATAAATAATCTAGGATAATTAAACTCCAAGTATGCAAATTAATATTTCCATATATATGAAAGTATCGGAAATAAAACCTATTCTTGATCCTTCACCTAACAATTAAAGAATTTCGGTTGCATGTTCTCAAACAAGATTTCAAAGCCTTTATAATCATTTCGTCAGGAGTTTGATACTCACCCACCCATTCTCATATAAAATTAAGTTTTAGGGCAAAGTAGTGGTTGGTCTGTTTTATCCATGCTCCAAGCTGAGAGGGCTATAACAAGAAAAACCTAACCAAGCTCTCCTAACAGCTTAAAATTGTAGGTTAAAATTGTTCCGTGTCAAAAGCTTCAAAATTAAATCATATACAGGAAACTATCAGGGAATCAGCACAGTATTAAAAAATTTGTATAGATACTATCCATGGATCAAGTTATGTAGAATCAAACTTTTTAACTACTAAACACTAGCAACTTGCATGAATGAAGATATGGATATGCATGTTCTTGTGTTCTATGCCTTTTTCCTGAATACGTACAGACAAAAAAATATATACATATACATTTATATGTATATCTATTTCTAAATATATGTGTAAACTTTTGCTTCACAAGTGATAACTAATGCCATCCAAAGCTATCAAATCTCAAGTCAAGCCCCTCACAAATGAGTTGGTTTCATAATATAGAGGCTAGTAGCATGGATCTTTAAACTGATACTTTCTTGTGTACAGGATCCTCAGGTTGAGAAAAATGCAGAGCATACTTGTATCTTTATGGGGTTCCTATGGTACATGCTCAAGAACTTAGGTTTTCAAGAAGAGAGATAGTTTAGAAGAAGACATATTTTGAAGAAAGAAATTTTTATTCATTGCAACTCTTGCCTACACACTAACCATGCCTCAGTGTATATAGCCAAGGCATCACACAAACTTACAAAGATGACACATCACACCACACACTTCACACACTAACTTAAAGCTACTTTAACGAAGCTTGATACGCAACATAATAAAAGAAACAAAGATATCATTGGAGATGGAATCTCTCTTTATTTCATTGAGTGACTAAGAGAGAGACTGAGATATCTGTATAATGAGTCATCTAAGTTTACACTTCTGCATAGCGGATGCAACCAAGGGTTTTTCTCAAAATCACTAAGGTCGTTCGAATGGGTCTTAGGAATCTTAAAAGATGTCTCTTTCTTTAATCTTTATCTTAATGTTCCCTTGATTAGTGGTAGATGGATAAGAAATGGATGGTGAACTACTGTAATCATCTGGTAGGTAGTCAATTCCTCTAGGATGAAATGTCCTAGCTTTGGTCTAAGAGAGGTGCAAGTCACACATACATACATACATACACACACACACATGGCATAACAATAATAAAGTAAAAGATAAAGTTATTTTGATGAGAGAATCTTATTGAAAATTCCATTTGAGGACTTATGAGAGTGATTGAAAGGAATTGGAGTTGGGACGAAGCAAACACTCAAAAGAAAGAAATCTCTCTCTTAAATGTTTACAATTTTTTTGAATGCTTTTGCACTAATACAAACTTCCATTTATAGAACTTGTTGAGACTTCAGCTTTGAACTCAACAAGGTAATAAGTCCACTGAGGTTGATGTTGAGTTTTAAAATTCTTTTAGTCCGAAAAGTAGATTCCCTGGTTGAGTGGGATGACAAGCTGTCTTTCTACCTTCTTTATGTTGGAGTGTTAGAGATTCCTTTTGAGCAGGCTAATGAGCTATTTTCCATTTTCTTTGGTGGTGTTACTTTCTAAATTCTGAAAAGTAGTGACTGCATTTTCTTTTGAGAAAAGATGCCTGCAACTTTGTTGGACAACTAATTTTTGCATTGTTCCACACTGAGTAAATCAAGGCCAAAGCAGTCATTCATTCTATGGACCAAAGCTTGAAGTAGCATCATCTTCTGAACTGGCATGAGAAGCAACCTCTTTAAGCCTTTTGCTGAATTCTTCAGGAGAGGAAATAGCTATAAGTTCAGCTAAAAAAAAATTTTTTGCTACTAAGAAATGCTTTGTTGAAGATTCCTCAATCTGGATCAATTGGGGGTTTTTTGTGATCCATTGTTAGACAGTTTTGACGTTGCTAAACTCAATAAATAATTGACCCACCATTTTACTCTATGACCTTTACCAAGTATTGAAGATAGGGAATATGTGGCCCTCGTTGAATTTCATAATCCCAGTAAAGAATCCAAGGAATTTTGGAATGGGCAACAAAATACAAGGATTTCAATTTTTCTGGAAATTAGTCTGCTTTTTGAAGAAGAGATATGCTTCTTCTATGGTAAGTGGAAGGATTTTTTGAACTCGTTCAAAGACATGGAACCATTCAATAAACCAGTTTGGATAAACTTTGGGGCTATCTTTGTGAAACTAGATAAACCAAGAATGGTTAAAATTTTGATAATAAAGGAAATTATACCAAGCTTGTTGGTAATCAAGGTTATTACAGTGTTGAGGTTCATAAGGAACAGAAAATCTTTTGGCTGTCTAGGGACACAGTCCCCAATTGTTGGGAGAGATGATATGGAGGATCTAATCTTGAAAGTATTCTTGGCCCATAAGGGTTTCTTTTGTGAGAGACATTACAGATTGGGTATCAACAAGGATAAACTCATAACAAAGTAGTTCTTAAAAGCAAAAAAAAAAAAAAAAAATTAGTAGAACTTGCAACTATTTACTAGACAAAAGAATTCAACAAGAGGCTTAAAGAAGTTGCTTATCATGCCAGTTAAGAAGATGAGGCTACTTCAAGCTTTACTATACTGAAGTCTCAATAAGTTCTATAAATAGCAAGTTTGTATTAGTGCAAAATCATTCAAAAAAAAATTTTGTGTATATATATGAGTGTGTGTGTGTGTGTGTGCATACATACATACATACATACATACATACATACATATTGAAGAAATACAAATAACCATGTCACATCAGAATCATCATAACAACTACCAATATCAAAAATGTTTGTCATGCAACATTGCAATTGTTTGAAGTAAAAAAGTAAATTTAAATGAAATAACTACAAAAATGCCATTAAGATGTTTGAGCAGTATCATTTCATTACATTTGAGAAAAGAAAAGCTAAGAATGAGTTAGTTGTAAGTAAAATAAAGGTCCAAATAAATATCCAATAGAACCGCAAAACAAATTTCAGAATGGATCTCTTTCTGCTTATAATATTATTGGTTCTTTTATTGTTACATGGTTGTTTCCCTTTTCGATTGAATTGCTCATCTTTAGAGTTATAAAAATATGCATTATATTTCATTAAGAAATTCAAATGAGATCATTCAGGTGTTGCATAGACACAAACATATCCCAAAGAAAATAAGGCAAACTCATCACTTAAAAATGATGTAACTTAAAATTATGTTAGCAACCATTAAAATTCCATACAATAACACGATATTGTAGGTCCTCCTATACATAGCCAACCAATAAAACTCACCTGTGAAGGAAAACCATGGATTAATATTACTGAAGCGTTATCAGCATTTCCTCTTTCAACACAAAACCATCTATTATAGCAAATCATATGAACAAAATATGATTTAGTTAGTAACCATTCAAATAATACTAGAGGTGACATACAAATCCTAACCATTTAACCATCCTAACCTAATTCTAATATGACCCAACTAAACCCAACAATTTAGATTAATGGTTGAAATGGGTTGGGTATTAATAAACAATTTAAGTATAGGTTTTAATGGGTCAACCCATGGTTAATCCATTAACCCATTCTTTATTTATTTTATTACTTTTTAATTATCCACACGCTCTCTCTTCTTAAGATTATTTTTATGACTTTGAAATATAATGCAACAACTTAATTAAATTTAAATAATTTTAAAATAAAAATAAAAATAAGAGACAATATATAAACTTTAAAATCATGTTATGAACCATATTTAGCGAAGTCTAAAAAGGATAAAACACAATATGATAGGAAGCCATGACAAGACAAAATATGTAGTCTTTGAGTATAATTTAAAGTATCGTATTATACATGATATGTGTGTCACATATGTATCAAGTAACAACTTTGTTTTTGAAATATCAGTGGTTCATTTGATAACTATATTTATCGAGGTCTAAGAAGCATGGATGTTAGACACGACACAACAAGATCCTGCCATAAGACAAATATGTAATATTTAAGAATAATTTGAAATGTAGCATAATATATAATACAAGTGTTAGATACATATAAAATACAATATAACTTTATTTTGATAAAACTCTATTTTTAATATATCAGTATTTCTTTGGATGAGATAAATTAAAAAATGTTTACCAAATTTTATTTAATGGATTGAATAAATTAACCTTTACTTCTAAGAAAATATTGTTATCATTATTTTTTTTATTAAAAAAATAAATTAAATTAATGTTGCTTTAAAATAAATGGGTTGATGGTGGGGTTGGGTTTAACCCTCAATTAATGAGTTATGGTCATATAATGACCACCTTAAAAATTTAAATGGGTCATAAAAAATTAAGTGGGTTATATAATTCACCCAACCATTTTTTTTACCCAACCCAAATCCACCCAAGCCCAACCATTAGCCAACCCCTAAATAATACATCCTCATTTCTTCATTCCTCAATGTCCTAAAAAATTTGAATAAATTACTTTTTTCATATTCATAATGACTTTAGCTCCAAACAGCATATCGGCTGCTAGTTTTCCTACCATTCTTTCCATTTCCCTGTGTTCTTCAGCAGAAAGCAAGAAAACCATTGGTTTAAAGATACATCTATTTTACCTGAAAAGATCACCAGTAGCTTGAGAACCAGCACCCATAGTAAGCCCAAAAATTGGATCTTTAGCCTTTTCACCAGTTCCAAGAATTGAATGGGCTTTTACCTTAAAAAGAATAAAAAATTTGATAGATTAAACCAATGTATAAATTATATGCCTATAAATTAATGTATAGTGATGTGATTTACGATTTTCTATCAAATCTAAGTGTAAATGCATGACATTCTGGATGACCAGAACATAAACATAAGCACTTTATATGCCTATAAATTATAATATTGTAATTCAAGGAAATGAATTAGAAATAATGAAAGGCGTTATTTTATCCATGCCATTTTAGCACCACAATAAATCTGATGTATTGTTTATGTTTTAATAATGTTATTTCAGAGTAAATCAACAGTATAAATTAAAATTATTATTGAAAAGAAACGATGCTTACCATTCTCCCTTGTTTAAACCATTCATCACTTGGACTCGGCCCATCTGAATATTTTCCTGTCCAAAGATAGCCAACTATTCTGGTAAATTATTCAGAAGCACACATAAATTCATGCCTGTGAGCAAGTTTCCCCCATTCATGGTTCTAAACTGGAATTGGTTGCTATTGCAATGGTCGCAGAAAAATGTGGTTACTGCAAACCGCAATCGCAACTTGATGCAGCTGCAACTACGATTGGGGTTGCCAACAGAAACATAAAATCTTTCCTACATCCATTCAGTTGCAAAGGAATTTGAAAAGTACCTCCACTAAAAGAGAAGCCATCTCCGGCAGAGACTGGAGCATCTAGTAGATAATCCTGCAATAGAACTAATGAACAGTTGGTTAAAAGAGCTTAAGAGGCAAATATGAGAAAACCCATTAATGGTTAAGCATACTTGTTCGCCATTGTTGCCGTTCGATCTGCAATTCAGTTTAAGAGACTTTCTCGAAAGGTTTAGACCCAATGATTGAAAGCGTCCACCAAGTATGGATGGAGATGCCGCTGTAGAATAAGAGTGAAGGAAGGAATGGAAATAAGAGCTGTGAAAAGCTGTTTTGGGCTGAATTGCTTGAACGGCCATGGAGTAGCTAGAAGCACTGGTAGTTGTTCGAGTTGGAGACTGAAGAGGGGACAGGAAAACATAATCGAAAGACCGTTAATACTTTCGATTCCAAGTTTCAAAAGGGAAAGGGCATCGTCGCCTTAGGAAGTGATAGGAATTTTATGGTCCTCACTCCCCAAAGCGTCTTGGCGCGTCGCCTTAAATTTATGCCAATTTAATAGTAAAGAAAACAAATGCGAAAAATGAAGGTGATAGTATTTCTCTGGTGTTCAACTATTTTTGGACAAGTATTTTCAAAGAGGGATTGACATGAATATAAACTGCAAAGTGAATGACTAAAAATTAGGAAGAATTATAAATAAAAATTTAGAAATTATTTTTTTTGTCTAACAATAAAATAATTATATAATATGATTCTATTGCATAAAATTCTTTTAAAATTTAGACATATAAAATTATTTTATTAATTTAAATATTAAGATTATAAATATATAAAATTAATAAATTATAATATAATTTTTTATTTATTAAATAAAAAATAATTTTATTTTATATTTTTTAAATTAGAAAATTTTAGTGTTACAAATTTTGTGTATTGAATAATTTTTTTTCCTATAAAATAGTTCATACGCATAACTTAAGAAATAATTAAAAACTAATTATCAAAAGGCAATGGAAGAATATTAGTGCCTATAAAAATTAAAATATCATGAAATTAATATAGATATGTGTACAGTATAATAGAACTGTCCAAGAACGTGATCTTTTTTTGCTAGCAGTTGATTTCATATATACTCATTTCGTCTAAATAAAAAAATTAATAAATTATATCATAAATTTTTATTTATTAAATAAAAAGCTAATTATATTTTTTAAATTAGGTAACTTTAGTATTACAAATTTTAAGTATTCAATATTTTTTAAAATATAATTCATACTCATAACTTAAGAAATAATTAAAAATTAATTATCAAAAGATAATGGAAGAATATTAGTGCTTTTAAAAATTAAAAATATCATGAAATCAATATAGATATGTGTACAGTATAATAGAACTGTTCAAGAAAATGATCTTTTTTTGGGTAGCAGTTTATTTCATCATACTCATCTCGTTTAGATAATAAAATTAATAAAGTATAATATGAAATTTTATTTATTAAATAAAAATTAATTATGTTTTTTAAATTAGGTAATTTTAGTGTTACAAATTTTATGTATTCAAATATTTTTTTCTTATAAAACAATTCATAAGCATAACTTAAGAAATAATTAAAAATTAATTATCAAATGACAATGGAAGAATAATAGTGCTTTTAAAAATTAAAAGTATCATGAAATCAGTATAGATATGTGTACAGCATAATAGAACTGTGCAAAATGATCTTTTTTTTTGCTACCAGTTGATTTCAGACATACTCAGTTCGTTTCATCAAAAGCCACAACATTTTCTTTGATAGTTAGAGAAGATTTAAGAAATTCTAACAAAATACTTGGGTAAATATTTTGGCTGTTAATAAAATTACGTAAATTTTATTTGATAAAAATAATTTATAAATTAGTTAAAAATTTATAAATTATACATTATTTAAAATAGCGTATAATTTATAAAATTTTAATTAGTTTAAATTATTTAAATAAATTTATTTATCAAATATCTCTAATTTAGTCAAACAAATTTATAAATTAATTAAATAAATTATAAACTAACTTATTTGTCTTACCAAACAAACTCGTAGTTTCTCATTATTCTTTTAAAAAAAAATTATAATTTTGCCTCATTTTATTTTAACCTCAAGTTTCTTGGTGATCTTTTTCTTTTTCTCTCTCACATGAACCTTTCAATACTTCTTTTATTTGATTTTTTTTTTCTCTTGCTCTTTAACAAATTGTTGGTGAGGCTTTCCATTTTTATTACATTATAAAAAAAATTTAACTTTTAATAATAATTAAAATCGTCATTAAAAATATTTAATTATTACTCTCAATTGTCACCCCATCATAATCTATATTGTGATTGTTAAAAAAAAATTATGATGACTTTTTAAATTATCATTGAATTTTTATTTTCAACGATGACTAGTATTGTGACCGAAAATAATAAAAATCATTATTAAAAATTTTATCATCATTAAATATAAACTTTTAATAGCAATAATAACAAATCATCTTTAAATCAATTTTTAGTGATAACTTTAATTATTCATCATTTAAAAAGACATTTAGTAACAACTATAATTTCACTGAATCTTTATCTTTAGTGAAAAATGATATTCAGTGTGACTGGAATGGTCGCTGAATCCATTTTGCAACAATAGCTATTTTGTTATTATACAATTTTAAATTCAATCTTCCCTTTTTCATTTGCTTTTATGAAAATTACCACTGTAATTATGTGCTTGCTGCAATGCCTTACAATATTTTCGGCAAGTGTTAAGTTGTTTGCAAGAAATGTAGGAAATGAAGCTAGCATGTGCTTTCTTTATCTTTGTTTTCCAGCCGATTGCTATATCAGTATGGTTTGTGCTTCGCTATCTCTTTCAGTTAAATAGAAAATCAACTTTCAACATCATCAAGATAGTGATCATGACTCTGTAAGTCAGCATATTAGATTTGAAAAGGAAGGGATACTATGGAAAGCAAGAAAAATTTTGATAAATTATATAGAATTGATAATATACCTCCAACCTTACCTTTGACATCAATTTATATTATGTGGATGCAGAAATTGTGCCACCTAGGACGTCGAAATATTGCGTCTAGTAGTTAATTTTAAGTTTGTTAATAAAAAAATATAAATTATCTAATTGTCAATAAATTTATTTTAATTTCAATTTATTTTTATTTTTTAATTAATTTATAAATTCACAAAGAAAGTAAGGATTTTAATAGAAATAGAAAGGGGAGGAGAGAGAAATGAAAATTTGTAAGAAAATAAGGGTGTGCCTTGTAATCTTATCCAAATCCCAAAAAAAGTACGAGTAAAGAGGCGTATGCCTTGATATCTAAGTTCACAAATAAAGTCAGGATAATAGTAAGAATATAAAAGAAAATAGAGAAGAAGGAAAAAAGAAAAGAAAAAAAAAGGGAGAGCAAGAGACTGCAAAACTTTAAGCGTTAATTATATTTCATTTATATGTGATTTATCTCTTCTTCTTTTTTGTCCTGACATGAGTACCATCAAACCTTTTATTTATATAACTAATTTTATTCGAAATATTAAAGTTATTAAACTCTTGCCATTGCAAATAATCTTAAAATGTTAAATTTAAATTTATTTATTACTTGAATTACAATATTGAACTACAAGATCATGAGTTATTATTTTTCTCTTTATTCAATTATCTTTTAAGTTAGAATCTCATTTATCTATTTAATTTATAATTAATTTAATAATTATATTCATATTTTATCTATTAAATCTTAAATGTAAATTTACTACAAAAAATAAACTCAGTG
Source organism: Gleditsia sinensis (assembly GCA_037074535.1). NCBI lineage: Eukaryota > Viridiplantae > Streptophyta > Magnoliopsida > Fabales > Fabaceae > Gleditsia > Gleditsia sinensis. The sequence goes on along the minus strand of CM073468.1, from coordinate 57,256,256 downwards.
GCCATATATTTTTATTGAAGTAGTTACTAAAAGTTCTACTAAAACTCTAAATTATGTCACCCTATATATATCTAACAATTTTCGGTGACAATTTTTTATAGTTGTTATTAAAAATAAATTTTTAATGGCAATTTTAATATATTTTCATTGAAAGTCTAATGTATTTTTTTTCTTTTTTATATTAATTTCTTTATTATTAGTGTTTGTATATTTAACTACAAATATAGTGATAAAAAAATTTTAAAAAAAAACATTAATTAATAAATTGAAGAAGGCAAAAGCTTATTCAAAAAGTTAAAAATTGAAGATAGATTTTAATGCAATTGGATGCAAGCATGCATTGCGCTCAGCATTATCACAGTTCAGTCTGGGTTAATGAGCAAACAAGGAGATTAAAGAACACCAATGCCTAAAAATGAGAGAGATTTTCCATGTAAACTCTCAACATGTTAAAACTCGCATCTTTATCTTCATCTTCCAATAACAGCTATAAGTGTGAATAAATTCAGAAGTTCATAAAAATCAACACAAAATGAATCAATAAAAGAAATGAGTAAACTCATTAACAAATGTGGCTTACCACTAACTGCAAGAACTTAAACATCAGATTCACGCAAGCATAAGAAGTATGTCGATAAGCCTTAAAATATACTGAAAATGTAAATCAGTAAAGGTAATACCTCGCCTTTGATTTTTCTGCACTCTATTTATTTTCTTGTTTTCTTCCAGTAGATCTATGGTTATCTTTGAGTTTTGTATATATGAAAAAGAATTCTCCTTGTCAGACGATTTCTTTGGGTTTCCTCTTCTTTTGTTCAACCTTAAGAATGCCTTCAAGCCTGCTCTAGATCTAAGAAACAATAGGAGAGTTAGAGGAAATTAGAGTTTTGGCCAGGAGAAAAATTTGAAAAAAAATAATTTTTTTGCCTTTTTATTTACATTCAATGGCCATCCATAAAATTAACCACTAAAGTGAACCATTCACTAGCGATCATTTTAAGTCGTCACTGAAAATATTTATTTTAAAATCACTTGAAGTGGTTCTTTTAGTGGCTACTTTTACAAATTACCACTAAAAATGTACATCTCAAAATCACTAAACGTTAACCATTAAATGGAAACCTAAAAAAGTCGCTTGAAGGTATATCTTTCAATTGCGACCATTTTGGGTCACCTTTGAATGGAGACCCTAAACTATTTTGGGTAGCTTGAAAGTGTACCTTTTTCTTGTCCTGATTTGGGGCACTCTCCCCTAGCAAAAAAATATTTCTTAATTCGTAATAGTAAATTGATTGCTTCATATATGATTTTACTTAATAATAAGCTAATAAAATCATATATGTTTATTATTATTCACTAAATATATGCATCATTGTTTTTTTTTACAATGAGTTATACATTCACTTAATTTATTGAACATTTAAATATATATTTACTTTTTGTTTTGAAAGTATAATATTTTTTTGCCAAAGATAGAGATTTTATTCCTCAATAAAGAAAGGTAAAAGCACCGAAGTACATCATAGAGGACACCATAATGCCCAAAAAACACATCAATAAAAGTGGTTAGATGACCGAAGAAAAATCAACAATTCAAACACTTAAATACTTTTAATGAATTCAACACAAAGGGCGCCTCTCGCTTTCTTCAGCATTTGAGTTAGGTTCTAATATCCATTTTGAAAGACTTGGTCGGTCTTGCTTTTAGAAATAAACCAAAGAATGCAACAAGCTTTGTTCCACTCTACCATGCTTCCACTTTTGGCTCTTAATAGATCAAACTGTCTCCAACCACCAAATATTGAAGCTATAGAGATGATTCAAATGGTTAATATGAAATTTACCTTCCTCCCAAATGTTGTGTGCATGGGAAATGTGCAACAAATGAGTAATTGATTTAGAGTTAGCCTTACACATTGGGTATCCAACATCAACCAAAACCAAACCTTTAGCCATTAAGTTTTTCTTGACTACCAAAGCTCCTTGACAATAGTGCCATAAGAATAACTTCAACTTCTCTTCTAGTTTCAACTTGCACAAAGCTACACAATTACTTCTAGTCAAGCTGTAATATCTCTAATTTTATTTTATTTATTAATAGAGGTACATAAATATTTAATTAAGAAAATATAATTTATTAAACAATTTTTATATATTTAAGAAAATATAAACCTTAAAAATTCTCCACCTTATATGTATGCATAGAAATGTTTCTAACATTAAGGGAATAGGTAAAGAGAGAAAATTAGTAAGAAAAATTAGAAATAACATCTTAAAGAGAGGTAAAATTCTTGAGTAAGAAACATAAATATTTGAAAGTAAGTAAATGTCTTAAAATTTCAAAAATATTGAATTAGGATATTTTTTCTTAATTCAAGAGTTAGAGTTTCTAAATTTAACATCTCCACACATACATTGGATCTTCACCTATAGACACTTCATTTCTACTTCACATGAATTTTTAGCAAGCCAATTGGATAGTCCAAATAAGAGATATAACATAGACTTGGACTAAGATATAGAAGTTGGACCAATAGTTCAAAAATCATGAAAATGTGATCAAACCCTCCATGAAAAGTAGAATTTCAACCAAAGCAAAGAAAATGGGTAAAAATGAGCTCAAATCTAAGAGGAAAAAATAAAAATCATGTGATAAAATAGTAGTGTAATAATAATCAAGATTAGATCACATGGCATTAAGACAAAATATATATATCCTACACTCATAATTTCAGCATGCTATGTGATGATATAGTAGGTAATAATACATAACATTATGACAAAATATATCTATCTTACACAAATAATTTTAGCCAAGTAAGAGAGACTCAAGAATTAAAAATTTGCCACCTAGAAAGGCAAACTTATCATACATGAGTGAGACAAAAGAAAAAAAGAAATAAATCTCTAATCAAATGGACCTTGTCCCTTATTTTAAGAACATTTTATCATGATTTTCAAATACAAATTTCATTTTGCTATGCATATCTTAATTAAAGGAAAGGAAGACAAGAACATAAGTTGTTTCCCCCCCCCCCCAAAAGTAGCCAAGTGCATTCTAATTGTGATAAGATAGACCCATAATTATGAGAGAATGACCACTTGATCATTTATTTAAATAAAAATTACTCTTATAACATTAGAATTTCGTCCAAGTGAGAGAAAGGAAAAAACAAAAACAAGGTAAAGTGAAGAAATGAGAGAAAAAGAGGAGAAGAGAGGAAGAAAGAAAAAAAAGAAGTCTAGAGGACTAAGTACTCAAAGTAAATTAACTTAATCTCCTCTTGAATCTATCTTCTTTTTTTATCTTTGGGGTTCAAAACTCATCCTCACTCGCTTATTCAAGCTGCTGAAAAAATTAAGAGAATAGAGGAATCTTGCCACTTTCTTCAAGAGAAAACAAGAAAAAGAATTCACTAAGTGAGTTAGGGAGATCTTTAGGTAAGTTTAACAATATCTCTTTTTGAAAAAAAGTTTTAAAATTTATAACATTTATATAGGATTTTGATCCTAAAACTTTGATCAAATTTACAATATTTGCTACTTTAATAATTGGCCATGAATGTTGTTATATCATGTTACATGTTAATCTTGCATGTGATGTATGTTTAAATACTTAGGTTAGTGTGGAAGGTTCTGCATAGATATGGCTATAGGTGAAAAAATTTTAGGGTTTTGTACTGCTGTTATGTATATTTTTATGTGGTGAAAAATTAATGGAATATGGTTAGATTGATAAAATGAATATGGCCTTAAACATTTAGAAGAAGACCATGAGACATTTCTGTTGAAAAATACCCTTAATAATATATGATTTGATTTTTGTTTTCTTGAAAAGTAGATAATAGAATATGTTAAATTACGTGTAAGAAATATAATTAAAATTTTAAAATGAGTAATCTTATGATTAGATATAAATTAAAAAAAAAATGGAAGATGACGTAATAAAATGATGAATTAAAACCTTAGAAAGGGTTTGGTTAGAAAACTAGATTTTGGAGTAATTAGGGAAGTTTTTGTTTTTGAAATTTTGGGAAGAATCGGTTAGGAATTAAAAGAAATGGTTAACATAAAAAATATAGATATATGTCTCATAGATTTTTAGTCACTAGAATCACCCATTTTAGAGTTCATATAAGGGAGACATAGTCCGATTAATAAGAAATGATTAGAAAATAGCTAATTAGGGAAGAATATATTAAGTAAACTTCTGTGTTTGAATTTCTTGACAAAATATGTAGGGTATTAAAAGAAATGATTAACATGAAAAATATAGATATATGTCCCACAAATTTTTAGCCACTAGAATTATTCAATTTTGAGTTCATAAGAGGGAGATATGGTCAGATTAGTAGGTAGAGGTCAAAACCTACTCGGGAAGAAATAATATTGAATTTGATAGAGTAATAACACCAAGATTCCTTAATATTTAACTAAAATTTTCAACATAAGAGTTTTAGAAGATTGTCTTAAATTTAAATGAACACTAAGATCACCTCAATTGAATTTAAAATGAGAGAATTATGCGCTGATTCATAAAAAAAGGTCAAGATGAATGAAAACCTACATCAAGAGATAACACAACACAGAGCATGGTCGTGTTCAGTGCGAGAAAGGGTTTTTTGAAGTCTAGAGCATGGCTGTGTTACAGAAAATGGCCATACTATATTACAAGACACGTCTAGGCCGTGTTGGGAGCGGGTAAAACTTATTTTTCAACATTTTTTTACCCTAAATGAACCTCATAATAGAAACCAAATTTAAGAAGAATACCCTATAAAGTTTGTGAGGGCATATGTTAAAAATAATATAATTAGGAGGAAAGTGATTAGAGGTCAAGCATAAAAAAAAATAAAGATATGAAAATAATATTTAAGAAAAAAGAAGAATCTTATAAATGAAAATAATAAATGACTAGTGTATATCCTAACCATTGCCATTGCATGAACTCCTTATCATCTTAAGTGTGTAATTTTGATATGAAAATATTTTATAAAGTGATATTTGAAAATGATTATGTTCATGGCATGATTGCATTTTACCAATAATTTTTGGTAATGATTATGCTTTGATGAAAAATTATGGTATGTGAGTATAATGAACATACTTGTTATTAAAATCATATTTTTTGCTATTAATGTGAAAAGAAAAGAAAAGAGACAAACACAATCACATGACGGTCCATGTGGTGCACTAGTAGGTGACATCCTACTCATGGCTATGATTATGCTAATGAGAAAAGAAAGAGAAATGGTACCATATCGGACAAAGCGAGAAAAGCTCGTACTGGAGAGTAAAAAGTACTCACCCTGACTGGAGTAACTTGATACGAAAATGAGTTGATAGCTATCATATGACATTCTGAAAATAGTTATTCATACCATACATGTCATTACTGTACAATTTTTATGTGCATAGATAAAGTGCATTCATGTGACTTAAGATATTTACTGTAGTTTCTATAGATGAACATGACATGATGAGCTATATTGATGATAATTATGATTTATTGTTAAACCTACTGGAATTTAATTCTCACTATATTTTTATATTATATTCAAAAGAATAAATATGCATATATTTTCTATAATAAGCTTTTAGCGTACATTGGGTCGAGTTGGCTAAAATCTCGGTGAAGGTGCAATCATCTACACCGTATACCCAAAAATAGTCAATATGGATGAATAAGATGTAGACATATATGTGTTTGATTTTTGTACGGACATTTTTAATTAATAATGTGTATGTGAACTCAGAATTGTATCAATGTTAATAGTATACCATAAACCTTAATTATGCTTGGTTAATTTAATTGAATGTTATTATGAGTTAAATAGTTAGAAGTAAAGATGTAATGACTTCATGGGATTTTACAAATATGTGTGTGTGTGTGTGTGTGTGTGTGTGTGTGTATGTAAAAAAAATGGAATTGTTACACAAGCCATCTATTTCCACTACAAAATTCAAGTAAAGAGTCACCATAACTACTCAGTAACTCTATCTAGAAGTATAGTGTTAATTGCATTGATTTTTTTTTTATAATTTTTGCAACAACAAACAGGTAAAAACATTTATGGAATATATCAAGTATATCATGGATTTCAAGTCATGGAACCTTAAGTCTTAAAAGATATCCATCTTTAGGTATCCTAGACTAAGATTATTATGTAAAAATGATTTAGAAACTTTTGAGTTCACAAATTTATCTTGAAATATGTTTTAAAAATCTTAAGGGTTATTTTTTGATGATTTGTTGGCAAAGTATGTTGTAAGATTATTTAAAACCCAAAATTTGATGAGCAACAAATTCCTAATTGTTTGAACAAGTTTCTGGTGGTGGAGTTTTTAATAATTTTTACAAGTAGTTGCCAACAGCCACTTGATAGAACCATTAGAAGCTTGTTTGCTACTGAAATACAAAATATAAATAATTTCATAAGACAACAGACACCTGATGAACCTGATGGACAATTGTTACTTGTATGAAAAGATGACTTTAACATTTTTAATGACTATTTTTGCACCAAATCAACTAAAAATCATCTTTAATTGCTATATTGACTAAAAATATATAAATCCAAGGCTTGATTGAGCTATTGTTCATAAGACAATAACTCAAAATTATTTATTAATCCATCTTAAGCTCATTTGATTCTAAATTTCTGTAAGTTTCTCTTCATTTGGATATTCACTCTTATGAAAAGTTTTTCTTAATTCTAAACCTTCTTCCTCATTATGTGTAATTTAAAAATTCAAGGGAAGGGTCCCTTGAAATTTGAAATTAGGAAATCCTTATAAAAGATAGAGACACCTTGATACCAACTCTTTAAGTTGAGGTTATAGTGGCTCAAAAGTGTTATATTTTAAACTCACGAACATAATAAAAAATCTAAAGTTGAAACTTGGAGACTAGATGTAGGCTTGAGTTTAAGCCGAATGAAGATAAATTTTTAGTGTTCCATATTCTCTCAACCCTTCTCACTTAAGTTCTTGCATGTTATTCTCAATTATTTTACTTTACTTGGATATTCAACATGGTTGCTTTGTTTTCAAATATAAAGCTTTGCATTGGTATCTTAAAAACATTTCAGCTTCTAAATTGCACAAAGGGCTTTCAAAATCAAATATATTTTATTTCCTTCATGTTTTATTTTTTAAACACACAATTTACCTTCCTTCTTAGGTGTATAATCATTCTTAACAAGTGGTATAAGAGTTTGGATAGTTGATTAAAGACTTAATAGTTCCAAGAGTAACATGGCTACTATAGGTGATAATTTTTTGTCTAAAGGTTCTTCTATTAACAAACCACTTGGTTTTAATGGTCAAAATTACACATATTGGAAGCTAAGAATTAAAATCTTTATTGAGGCTATTTACATTGATTTATAGGATCTTATTGAAAGTGGTCCCTTCATTCCTATTATATTGAAGGGAATAAGATAATACCAAAGCCCAAAATAGCTTAGACTAAAGAAGTTAAGAGGAAAATTCAACTAAATGCCAAAGCAAAACTCATCTTATAATTACTTTAAGCCAAGATGATTATTTTGTAGTTTCCAATTGTAGCAATGCTAAAGAAATGTGGGAGGCTTTAGAAATTGCTCATGAATAAACTGGTAAAGTAAAAGAATTAAGAAAAAACACTCTCACTCACCAATATGATCTATTTAAAATGAAAGTGGTGAGTTTATTAAAGATATGCAAATGAAATTTACTCACATTAAAAATCACTGGATAGATGTTGGCAAAATATATACAAGAAAGAAGCAAGTCAACAAGATTTTAAGGTCTATCACCAAGGAATGGCAACCCAAAGTGACAGTCATACAAAAAGGTCAAGGAGTTTTCACTTAATCCATCACTACTTTTTTTAGATATCTCCAAGAATGTGAAGCCAAACTTGCTAAATATCGCCTTGAAAAGGAACAACGCAAGAAAAAGAAAATCATAGCACTTAAAGCATCATCTTCCTACCAAGAGGAAAAGAAAGAAATTGAGGAAGGTAATGAGCCTATTATTAAAACTTAACCAAGAAAATCTTACTCTCTTTGTCAAAAAATTTGATAGATTCATGAAGAAAGTACAAAAAGGGAAAAAGCCACATCCAAGAAGATATCAAGAAGGAGGAAGCAAGGATCAACCCATATGCTATGAATGTAAGAAACTCAATAACATGAAATGAGAGTGTCCACAATTCTTGAAGAAACAATAAGCTTATGGGACAAGAAAAGGAAAGCACAAAGTTAAGAAGAAAAAAAGGATATGTTGCAACATGGGGAGAGAGTGACTTAGACTTTAATAAAAAATAAGGAAATGAAGAGACTCACTTTTGCTTGATAGAAAATGAAAAGGGTGAGGTAAATGACTCTTAACCCATCTATGACGAACTTCAAGGGCATTGGAAGAATTGCATGCTGAATATTTAAAACTTGCTAAAATGCTTGTCTTTTCAAAAAACAAGGTTGACAAACCTAGGAGAAGAAATTTCAAAATTAAATGAAGAAAATGCTTTTCTAAAGAAAGAAAATTTTGTTTTGAAAAAGGAGGAATATCTCTCTAAGGGAGAAAATCTCTTCCTTAAAAGAAAATGTAATTATATCCTCTTTATATTCCAAATGTAAGAAATTAAAAAAAAGAAAAAGAGGATTTGACTAATACACTTGCAAAATTCACAAAAGGTAAAGACACCTTAAACATATTGCTTAAAAAGCAAAGATGTATATTTGACAAGGTTGGCATTGGTTATCAACCAAAAGTTAGGAAAAAATATTACAAAAATTTCTTTGTTGCAGTAACTATATTATGTAGTCCTTTCATAAATTACACATATTGCTGTAAAAAGGGTCATAGTTCTCAAATATGTGTTCGCAAGAACATTGCTTACGTTAGGAATAAGAATAAGTGGATACCTAGGGGTGCTACAAGTACCTTTAACACTCAAAGACCCAAAAAAATTTGAATACCTAAGAACAAGGGGTAAATTGCCTTGTAGGTATACATCAAGCCAAATAGTAAAATGTAGTACTTGGATAGTAGGTGCTCAAAGCACATGACTAGAGATAAGTCTAAATTCATCTCCCTTGAGGCAAGGAACAAGGGGAGAGTAGCATTTGGAGACAATAGCAAAGGATGCATCTTATGTTAAGGTAAAGCGGGTAAGAATGTCTTATTTTTTTATTGAAAATGTTTTGTTGGTAAACGACATTAAGCATAACTTTCTTAGCATTAGTCAATTATGTGATGAAAATAATAGAGTTATCTTTTATTCAAATTGTTGTATGGTTGAAAATAAAGATAATAATCAAGTTAAGTTTATGGGTAATAGGATCAACAATATTTATGTCATTAACCTTGAAGAAGAACCTCCTATAAACTCTAAGTGCTTAATAAGTGTTGGTGATGATAGTTGGTTATGGCATAGAAGATTAGTTCATGCAATCATGAGTCTTTTAGATAAGCTTGCTAAAAATGATATTGTCATTAGTTTGCCTAAGATTAAATTTGAGGAAGGTAAGTTGTGATGCATGTCAAAAGGAGAAACAAGTAAACAAATTCTTTTAAACCCAAAAACATTGTTTCCACCTCTAAACCTTTGCAACTCTTACACTAGGTCTATTTGATCTATCTAGAATAACGAGTTTTGGAGGAAACTTCTATGTACTTGTTGTAGATAACTTTTCTTTATTCACTTGGACACTTTTTCTCTCTCACAAGAATCAAGCCTTTAGGGATTTTAGAAAACTTGAAAAATTTATTCAACATGAAAAAGTGTGACTATAGTTAGAATTAAAAATGAACATGGTGAAAAAAAATTTTAAAAATAATTTCAAATTGTTTTGTGATGAAAATGGCATTAAGCACAATTTTTCTACTCTCAAAATAGCACAACAAATGGAGTAGTTGAAAGAACAAAAGTTTATGCTAAATGAAGGCAACCTTCCTAAGTATTTTTGGGCGAATACTATAAATATAGCTTGTTATGTCATGAATAGGGCTATGATAAGATCTATTTTATAAAAACAATCCCTCTATGAATGATGGAAAGGAAGAAATCCTAACATTTCTCATCTTCAAGTGTTTACTTACAAATGTTTTGTGCTGAATAATGGGAAAGATAATTTGGGCAAATTTAATTTAAAATTTGATGAGTCTCTCTTTCTAGGCTATGCTAGCTACTTTAGTAGTAGAGAAATATATATATATATATATATATATATATATATATATATATATATATATATATATATATATATATATATATATATATATATATTGCATTTGATGAATCTAACCCTCTTAAGCCAGGAGAGGTATGTTTTGATGACATTGTAGATATTTTACAAAATATATCTCTTAGCAAATAATACAAAGAGGAGGAGACTAAGGAAAGAAGGGTTATTAAAGAAATCCAACCACAAGAGGGAGGACCTAGCAATGCTTAAGACCTCAAAAAAGAATGAAAATTTATGAGGAATCATCCAATTGATCAAGTCATAGGTGATGTTGATCAAAGGGTAGCAACTAGAAACTCTCTTATTCTTTTTTTTTTTTTGCTCAAGTTGAACCTAAAGATATAAATGAGATCATAATTGATGAATACTTGTCTTAGCAAGGGAAGAAGAACTAAACCAATTTGAGACTAACTAAGTTTGGAAAATTGTGCTTAGTCCCAATGATCATCCTATTATTGACACAAAAGGGCTTTCAGGAACAAACTTAATGAATCTAGAGTTGTGGTTAGAAACAAAACTAGATTAGTTGCTAAAAGCTATAATCAAGAAGAAAGAATAGATTACGATGAAACATTTACACCGGTAGCTAAATTAAAAAAAATTAGAATGTTGTTAGCATATGCATGCATTATTTTAGGCTTTATCAAATGGATGTCTAAAGTGCTTTTCTAAATGGTTCTATCATGGAAGAGGTTTATGTTGAACAACCCCTTGGTTTTGAAAACTCTTCCTTTCCAAATCCAAATGCTTTATATGGTTTAAAACAACCTTCTAGAGCTTGGTATGAAAAATTAAACACCTTTTTGTTTAAAAATGATATTTCAAGAGGAAAAGTTGATATAACCTTATTTTTTCAAAAAGAAAAGTTGACATAACCTTGTTTTTCCAAAAAGAAAATTCATAACATGATAATTGTACAAATATATGTAGATGATATTATATTTGGTGCTACTAATAAATCTCCATGTGAAAAGTTTTCTGAGATTATGTAATGTGAATTTGAAATGTCAATGATGGGTGAGCTCAACTTCTTCCTTGGACTACAAATCAAGCAAGAAAGAATACATTGTTGTCAGTCAAATAAAGTATGCAAAAAAAGTTGTTTAAGAAGTTTGGAATAGAGAACGCTAAACCAATTGGAACCCTTGTGAGAACTTCAACAAAAATGGATAAGGATAAAGAAGGTAAACTCTTTAACATTACTAAATATAGAGGTATGATTAGCTCTCACTTGTACTTGACAGTTAGTAGGCCTAATATAATATTTAGTGCATGCATGTGTACAAGATTGTAAATATGTCTTAAAGAATCACATTTTATAACTGTTAAAATAATCTTTAGATATTTTGTTGGTACAACAAACATAGACTTGTGGTATCACAGAGGAGCTTCAAGTATCTTAGTAGACTCTTTCAATGTTGACTTTGGTAGTAACAAAATGAATAGAAAAAGTACTATTTGAGTATGCCAAATTTTTGAAAGCTCACTTGTTTCTTAGTTTAGCAAGAAACAGAATAGTGTTGCTCTATCCACAACTGAAGTTAAGTATATAAGAATTGAGAGTTGTGCTCAAATCCTTTGGATGAAACAATAACTTGAGGATCTTAGGGTGTAAGCTAAAAAAATACCAATAAGATGTAATAATACTAATGCTATAAGTCTTACTGTGAATCCCATCATACATTTCAGAACTAAGCATATTGAAATAAGGCATCATTTTGTAAAAAATCATGCTTAAAAGAAAGATATTTCTCTTGAATTTATTCAAAAGGGTTTTCAATTATCAGATATCTTTACCAAGCCTTTGTTTAAAAAATATTGTTTTATAAGAAGAGCTTGGTATGGCTAACCCCAATAATTTTTGAAATCATAATTGTTTCCTTATTGCATGTGTATGAATCATTTACCATTCTTCAATAATTCACTAACTTAAGTATTAGAGAGTTCTTCAAATTTATTTTGTAAGTCCTCCTTGCCTTCCAATATGCCTAACTCCAAGGTTTCTTAAGCTCAAATGTGAAAAAGAAGGAAAAATTGGTCCAAAGTTTAAAAATAGATTTTTTTGGAGGAATTTTTTGGAAAACAAAATGAAACCAATGCTTTTTGGTCATATCAAGTGCTTGTTTACTTAAAAAACATTTCTTTTAAAAACAGAACCAAACAGGTTCCTAAAGCATTTAACAAGCTCTTGTTCCACTTAAAATGGAAGAAACTCGAGAGGAACAAACAGTTGAAGGAATCAACAAGCACCCATCCCACTAAAAAGGAGATTTTTTTTAAAAAAGTAACATAAGCAATCAAACACCTGAAGCACTTGACAGGCACTTTTTGGTTGCCCAAAAAACTTGTTCTATGTCAATTTTCTCTCATTTATTCGCCATCTCCCAAAATTTCTTAAGAGCACCCAAAATCCCTTTTTCTCCTATAAGTTTTTTAACCAAATTTCACCAGTTATTACCCTTGAAATATCTCAAAAACCAAAACCCCTTTCCCATATAAGAGATTCATCAGTGTTTAAAATATTTTTGTTGTTTTACCTCCTAAAGTTATCACTAAATTTCACTACAAGAAACATAATTTTCAATGGCAATTTGAATAGTCGTAATTGAAAATAACTTTTAGTAGCGAATTTCATGAGTCGCCACTAAAATTTTATGTTCAATGGAGACTCATAAAAGTTGCCACTAAAAGGTAAACTTTTAATGACTTTCTCTGGTCGCACATACACTAAAAGTGAAAAAAAAACTTTTAGTAAGACTTTTAGTGGCCACCTTATAGGTCGTCACTAAAAGTAAAAAAATTCACTTTTTCCCTCTTTTTTGTATTTTGGCACAGAAAACCTCCCCCACCCCCGAAACTCAAAAATAGATCCTCTACCAGAGGGTGCTCCATGCCCAAAATGTAGCATTTTGTTGCGTTTTAATATTTTTTCAATTATTAATTTATTTTAATAGTAATGAGTTTATTTTAATTTAATTAAGTCACCAAAATCTTTGCAAAATGTCAATTGTTATTTAGATATATGAAAAAAATATTTTTTTAATTTGACTTTTTTAAGTTTAATTTTTGAAATATATTACTTTAGAAATTATGTTTTCTTTAAAAACATTCTTATATTAACTCTTTTAATAGACAAACAACAACAACAACAACAACAACAATTAAGCCTTTTCTCACTAGGAGGGGTCGGCTACATGGATCAAACGGCGCCATAGTGGCCTATCATAGATGAGCTCAATAGATAAGTTATTAACTATTAAATCATTTTTAATAGTTTCACTTATTGTTTTCTTTGACCTCCCTCTACCTCTAATTATTGGACTATTCTCCATCCGATCAACTCTTTTCACTAGGGCTTCTGCAGGTCTTCTCCACATATGGCCAAACCACCTTAAGCGAGATTCAACCATTTTCTCCACAATAGGTGCTATCCCGACTTTCTCTCCAATGCACTCATTTCTAATCATATCTCTTCTGGTGTGTCCACACATCCAACGCAACATTCTCATCTCTGCAACGTTGAGTTTATCTTCATGTTGTCTTTTAACCGCCCAACATTCCGTAGCATACAATATAGCGGGTCTTATAGCCATACGGTAGAATTTTTCTTTAACTTTGAGCGGCACTTTTTTATCACAAATGACACTCGAAACTTTCCTCCATTTCATCCATCCAGCTTGAATTCTGTGGTTTACGTCCTCCTTTACTTCACCGTCATTTTGTATAATGGACCCAAGATATTTAAAACTTGTAACTTGTTTTAATATATAGTCTCCAAGTTTCACGTCTACATTCGTATTTGTTCGTCTCTTACTAAAAATACATTCCATATATTCTGTTTTATTTCTACTTATCCGAAAACCATGTGTTTCTAAAACCTGTCTCCATGACTCTAACTTCATATTTATTTCCTCTTTCGATTCACCAACTAAGACTATATCATCTGCAAAAATCATGCATTGAGGCCCCAACTCTTATATATGTTCAGTAACTGTGTCCAAAATCAAATTAAAAAGATACGGACTCAGAGAAGACCCTTGATGTAGTCCAATAGTTGTGGGAAAATCCTTTGTATCCCCATTTTGTGTTCTCACGCAAGTCGTTATTGTAATAACCGTAAAATTTAACGAAAATTTCAATTAAAGAAAATTTGGAATATAAAAAAGAATTTCGAAAATAGAGATAAAAACCAGTGAAAATAAGTTTTATATGGATTTACAAAAGAAAATATGAGCATTTAAATTTTGGCGCGTAATCTCTATTTTTAAATGATAGAATTTGGTTATAAGCAAATATATTTTTATTTGCTTAAAAATGATTATGTTTTGCTAAAATTAAGTAGACTTTTAAGTAAAATAATTATTGTGTTGTTTCGAATAATTATACCGGTATCTAATGAATTTTTGTCATATTTTTAGAAATATTCTTTCTTTTATTATGTATAAAGATATTTATTTTATAATTCATTTTATTGAGATTTTTATCAAGAAAAATTATGATTTAAGAGTTTAACTAAAGAATTATGAAAATGGAAATTTTTAGAAATTTTTGGGATATTTTATGATGAAAAACGGAATTTATATGAATTTATATAAAGAAAATCATATTATTAATTATTTAATAATTATTATTAAATGTAAAAAAAAAAAGAGGATTAAAGGAAGAAGGATACCGAGGAGGCATTCGGAGGTTGCAGAAGAGATAAATGAAAAATTTCAAATAGTGTGGAATAGTAACCTTCAACTTTATCTCTCGATCTGGAGTGCCTATAGGCTTTCGATCTAAAAACTGAGGGTATCTCTGGATTCAGGACAA
The DNA here is from genome assembly GCA_037074535.1 of Gleditsia sinensis. Taxonomy (NCBI): domain Eukaryota; kingdom Viridiplantae; phylum Streptophyta; class Magnoliopsida; order Fabales; family Fabaceae; genus Gleditsia; species Gleditsia sinensis. The sequence goes on along the minus strand of CM073468.1, from coordinate 57,241,206 downwards.
AGAATACTTCAGTTCTGATCGATCAGTTTTTCAAATCCACCGTTGAATCACCGTAGATTTGAAGTAAAAAATCTCGGTAAAAGGTAATTTCTGAAACTCTTATTTAGAGACCTTAAATTAGAAATCTGACACCGTAGATGGGTTCAGAAGTTTGATAAACATTAGGATATAAATTCGTTTTGGCGATTTAGTAACTTTTTATGTGGCAGATGAATAGTGTTTTTCGGCATGAATAGTGGCAGATGAATAGTTTTTTCCGACATGAATAGTGTGGATGAATAGTGTTTTCGTCGGTGAACAGTCAAGTTCCCCAGAGTCATTTTCAAGGTTTTTGGACCCTCTGGACACGTTTTTAAAGCTTATTTGGTCAAATTCAGACTAGAAAAGAGCATTTTAAGACTGTCCAATTTGGAGCCCTTACCCTGTGAGTAGATGATTCTTCCTATGACTTGCCTATACTCTTCTTGATACTTGAATATGTATATGATTATGTTTATGAGATATTCACACTTTGATATGTTTCTGAAATGCATTAAAACAATCTGATATGCTTACATTTTGAAATACAGTTCAAGAAGAGTATAGTTTTAAAAATGGATTTATGAACTCATGGTGTATATAATTTCACATGTATTTCTCATTAAATGATAAAGTGAATATTTATACACATGGCATTGATTTATAAAGATATATGATTGTCTAGAGAAAGGGCATATATATATGCGATAAACCCTGAATGGGTAATTTATAACAGATGAATTTTGAAATACATTGAACATGTGATTTTTACATGTATTTCGCATTATATGGCAAAGAAAATATGTTATGCATGTGACATTGATTTTACAGTGATATGTTTGCCGCGGATATGGGCATGTATACATGTTTCCCCTGAATGAGAAGTTTTGACAGATGAATATTTTGAGACTGAAAGTCTGTATTATATCGAGAATTTATACTGGATTACATGGCATATGTGCATATAGTATTTTCTGTGGAGGAATCCTATTGGAAACACTGTCTGTTAACAACAGGTGATGTTAGCCTTGGTGCGCACCTTGATTGCCTCAGCTAGCAGGAGAGGTGGTGCTAGCCTCATGTGAGGGCCAACACACGGGAGATTATATGTGAAGGAGAGCGGAATGCCTCCTATATATGGGCGAGATGCCAGTTATATGAGATGTTATTTGTCATCCCTTGCTGTGTGCTTGGGAAAGACCCATACAGATTCCCTTCGTGTGTCCTCTTGAATGGTAGTAGGGCAAACCTCAGCGGGATGCTGAGTTTAGGCAAATCCTATACCACCAAAGTACGGAAGGGGTCAAACTCTGGTATGGTGGTTCTGATATGGGATCCTCCGAATAAGTTTTATGAGAAATATTTTGATGCATAGCATAATTTGGTTAATGATTTTACAGTATTGAATATGATTTTAAACTTGATATGAGCATTGTTTATACAGTACTGCATACGGTTTGAAAGACCTGATTATGATTTTTGGAATAGAGATTATTTAAAAATGCGGGTCCCATGTGGATGTACTTCTAAAATGTAATTTTTTTATAACATAAGTTTTATTATATGAGTACATCCATATGTTGACCTAAGAGGTCATATGAGGTATTATCTGCTCACTGAGTTGTAAAACTCACTATACGATGTGAATCTATTTTTCAGATAAAGACATAGAGTTTGGTCCAACAGCCACGTGATCGACTAGGGGTCGTACTCCAGTGGTGAGCCTACATTGTTTCTAGGCTCTCAATGTTTTATATTTGTAAAATATTTGTACTCTAGAGTTGCTCTAAATGCCACAGGCAGGATCCCTGCTTCTACTGTACTCTGATGTATATGTACTTGATTTGTATATGGTATTTATATGAGAAAACCTACATGTATCTGTTTCCTTGATAAATGATTGGAATATTCATGTTTATGAAAAAATATATGTTCATGATATACGTGTTTCACGTGCTCTAAAATTAGGGGCGTGACAGTTATCCCATCGTACATGTCTTTGATTGCTCGAATATACGCCATACGTACTTCTTTCTTTTCTAAAACCTTCCATAGAATCTCTCTTAACACTCTGTCATATGCTTTTTCCAAATCAATAAAAACCATATGCAAATTTTTCCGTCTACTTTGATACCTTTCCATCAATCTTCGTAGTAGATAAATTGTTTCCATAGTTGACCTTCCTGGCATAAATTCAAACTGATTCTCTGTAACTTGAGTCTCTTGTCTTAATCTTTACTCAATGATCTTCTCCTATAACTTCATAGTGTGGCTCATGAGTTTAACTAATTAACATGAAAACTTAACTAAATTATATCTTTAAAAATAGATTCTCTATTGTGCCCAAAGGGTAGTAGAGGGTGATGTGTGCCCAAAACTTAGTTTTTTGCTGCGTTTTGAATCTTTTTTTTTACTTTATTTTAATAGCAATGAGTTTATTTTATTTTGATATATGAAAAAATATTTGTTAATTTTATTTTTAAAATATATTACTTAAAAAATTATTTTTTTAAAAATGTTCTTATATTAACTTTGTTAATAGAAATTTAATAAATTTGTTTAACTAAATAAAATAAAAACTTAACTATATCTTCACTAGACACATACTCTTTATTATGCCTTGGGCAAAATAGAGGGTGACGTATATTCATAATGCAACTTTTCATTGTGTTTTGAGTTTTTCTTTTATAATTTATTTTAATAAGAATTGGTTGATTTTAATTTAATTAAAATCATCAAAACCCTCAAAAACTTAAAAGTAAAAGTGTCAATTGTTATTACGATGTGTCAAAAATATATCTTTTAATTTAATTTTTCTTAAAATTTAATTTTTTAATTATATTACTTAAAAAATTATTTTATTTTAAAATTTTATTATATTAATTCAGTTAATATAAATTTAATAATTTTTTCAACTAATTAAAAATGAAAATTTAATTATATTTTTACTATATAAACTTTTAGTTATAATAGATAAGAAAATATGTTAACTATTTACTAATAAAATAAATTTAAATTTTTTTAACATAAGTTAGTTTTTAAATACTAATTTGATAAGGTAAAATTTTAAAAATCAAATTAAAAATGTATATATCTTTGAAAATAAAATAAAAAAGATTTACTTTAAAGCAAATGATAAAAGAAAAAAAATCTATTGTTATTAAAATAAATTAAAGATAAATTAAAAAAGAAAGAAAGAAAATTCAAAATACAACAACGCGTCCCCAAAACCCCCGATCATCAATGAAAAAGTTCAATTTTATTAAAGTAAATTAAAGATAATGTTTTTAAAAAAGATCCAAAATACAATAGTCCATCCCACCAAGCCTCTCACTGTGTATCACTTAAAATATTCACCTTCTCCCGTTGTTTTCTTTTTTAGACCCATTGTTTTTCCTCTTAGCCTCTCCTATTTTGGCACAAAAAATCTCCTCCACTCCAAAATTCCCTGAGCTTTCACTGTATCTTGGCTAAGCTCCCCAAACACCCCTCATTGCAAACCCTCTTAGTGCGTGTTTGGTTTGGCGGTGGAACAAGAAAAAAGCCCGTTTGCTGCTGATGTAACCGTGATTTTTGCAGAAGCAACACTTTGTAGCTTCTGCAAAAATCACGTTTGGGCAAAATCACGTTGTCCAAACGCAAAACCAAACACACCCTTACTCCTTTCACTCTCTCTTGGCAAAAGACTTTCACCACAGTGTTTTATCTCTTCATTTGAAATTGTCACTTCATAGACCTTAGGCTTTCGTTGCTCCCAAGTTTTGGCCATAGTTGTGAGCTGTCATAACCCTCAATGGAGGTTAGTGGTTACTCTTCTTAACACCATTATTGCTTCCTTTAATTTCATTGCCATTATTGCTTTGCTTATTTGTGAATTAGGGTTTTTTCTTCTCGGTAATTTTTGTAGTTTGAATGAATGAAATTGCTTTGTATCTTTATTTAGTTCCATTCCTTTTTATAATCATGTAGGTGGTTGTTTAAGAACACAAAAATTAACTGTTATTAGAAGTGTTACCATAATCCACATTTCCTCTTATATAAAACTCCTTTGCACTTCTATCATCCACGTTCTCTCTTAGATAAATTTCCCATGCTCTGCTTCTCAACAGAAAATGCATCTATACATATCTTCTTTTGTCATGTATAGGTGTATATTGCAATGGGATTAGTGTTTATTACCTTGTCCAACAAAATAAAGTTTTTATTACATTGTTTTAAAAAATAAAGTGTTTATCACCTTACATTGTTTCTTTAAGGTTTTAGTTTGAACAAAATCAAAATCCAATCCTTATTTTCTAAGGACAAACCATAGCTCATTGGCTATTACAGGTCTTTCATCCACATATAAAGTCTTCAGATAGTCATTAGCCTTATGATAATGTACAAACTTAAGTATATGTTAGAAAGTCAAGAAATTTTCTCCCCGTGTAATAAGAAATTATGCCTTACTACTAAGAAAGCTTGTTCCTTTGTGTATTTTTTGAGAACAAAAGAAGTTCAAAATTGTCCCTGTAGGTGCTATACACTGGCAAGAAAAATGATTTCTTATTTATTTACCCCCATTTCTAATAGATAAGAAATATTTCAATATATAAATATTATTATAAGTGTACCTAGGAATAAGTTTGGTGACAAGGACTCAAGACTAAACTTGGATAAAAACATGCATAAAAACTAAACTATGGGTGCCTAAGTATTGCCCAACAATTTTTAAGCATCCCGAAACATCATTCAATGATGTTTCTTGCTGATGAGTGTTTTATATTGAAATAATTATGTGCGGTGTTCGGTTGATGACCTTCTCTCCACTCATTTAAGTGATATCTTTATCCTCGATATGGTGTTAAGAATCCCTCACAATTAATATAACCAGCATTAATCAAGTAGTAAAACCCTACATGAAACACATGTGTGAATTCAAGTAGTCAGTAAATGTAGTTCAAGTATAATGTTTTATTTACTTTTAAAAAACTATTGTCAACATATTCATTATGTGGAACTTTTAGGCCACCATTGGTTCTGCTAATTGCATCATGTAGTACTTTACCATTCGCTGTAGATCCTTCCCATCCAAGTAAGGCATAAATAAACTCTCCACCTGGTGAGCAAACTCCTAGTATGTTCATGGATATCACTCATTTTCTGTTACAATATTTTGCTTTGTGTTGCACAAGCACTTTTATTGGGAGGTGAGTTCTATCAAGGGCACCAAGACAATTCTGACAATAACAAAAACTATTTAGATGACAAACAATAGTTCAAATATTGAAAATGAACCTTTTTAAGAAATAAAAGGAATTAGTCATATATTGTATACTCACTTTGAACCATTTTCATCTATTGTTTGTTAAATTATCTGCAACTGGCTTTAGGACTTTAAAAAGCTCTCCATGCAACTGTATCATAGCTTTTAGAACTAAGTTAAAAGGCCTACTAATATTTCTCCAAACCTCCCAAACTCATATTGAATGACTCTATTTTTAACGTGAGGAGCGAGAATGTGAAGAAACACTGCTACTTGCTCATCAACTAACATGTTTTTTGAAGGTTTTAATCCACCAATATTATCAAGTATGGAACAGAGATGATCAAATGTTGACCTATACATCATAAGTTGATTATAACACATAATGTCACTAGAATAAACCATATTTCTAATGTGAACCCTCTTTTGATGGAAGTCTATATTGTATTTAATAGATCTATTCAAGAACCTACGATGATGAAGGGCAACAACCACACACATTAAAATGTACATTTTAAGCAATATGATAGCTATATGCAACCACCAACATAATATGTCAACTACGACTTATGTTGTTATTTGCACCATTCTGTAAAGGAGAAAATATACCTTTAAAAATATGATAGATATGGTCACATTATTGTCATTTGTTCTAACTCAAACATAAGAAAAGAAATAGACTATTTACATTTGAGGAGCCAAATATTATTATAATAATGTTTAACTCATATTATAGGGACATTTCATGATCTCCTTTTTTTATATTCCATATGCTAAAGAGAGCATTATTAGTATTGCTATATATATTCCATAAGCTTGCGGACTTTTGATATGCATGTTCCAAATATGGAATATATACATTGAAATTTGTTTATACCTTCAGCATACAACAATAGTTATTGAAGCTTAAGGTGACAAAAGTGGCATCTTTAATATTCAATCAACTGGGATTGAGTCCTTACGTGGTCCCTTTCCTTACAACCTATTGCTTGGAAAATACATTTTTTTCAATATAAAACTATCATCAATTAGTTCCTCACAAACCCAGATAACACAGTCATGACAAGAAGCTAATTTAATGCCCAAACACAATCACAAACAAAAATGTGCAAGTGATCAACTATGCCCAAACACAGTCACAATTTAATCAAGCTAATTCAAACAAGAATATGAAATCCGAATGTATGCCCAAACACAGAATCACCAGTAAACCCCAAATCGATCCACATCAATCAAGGGATCAGCTATGTCCAGGCCATATAAACCCCAAGTCTATCCAACTCCCAATGTGAAATCTGTACAAAGAAGAAAAAGGGAATAAAAAATTTTACCTTCTTGATGCAAAGCTTTCTCCTCCACGGATGGGTGGATGGGGTGGAAGAGGAAACAAAGCTTTCCTGAAATGGGCAAAGAAGTGGAATGCAGTTGTGGGAAGAGTTGACTAGTTTGGAGGAGTGGCTCTGCTTTCTTAAAATGGACGGAGACGTGAAACGTAGTGGAAGTGGAAGTGGAACACAGATGCAGAGAAGGACGGAAGGGGTGAAGGCTCAAATTGATGCAGAGAGTGGAACACAAAAGTAGGAGGATGTGTTATGATTGACAGAAGTAGAAGAACTAGACGCGAATTGTAATAACCGTAAAATTTAACGAAAATTCTAATTAAAGGAAATTTAGAATAAAAGAGAGAATTTTGACAATAGAGATAAGAACCGGTGAAAATATGTATATTTATTACGTGGATTAAAAAATTACAAAAGAAATATGAAAATTTATGTTTTGGCGCGCTATAAGCAAATATATTTTTATTTATGTATATATGATTATGATTTGTTAAAAGTAAGTGGACTTTTAAGTAAAAGAAATATTGTATTATTTAAAATAATTATACCAGCCTCTATTGAATTTTTATGATATTTTTAGAAATATTCTTTATTTTAATATGAGTAAAGATATTTATTTTGAAATTTGTTTTATTATGATTTTTATCAAGAAAAATCATGATTTAAGAGTTTAACTAAAGATTTATGAGAATGGAAATTTTTAAAAAATTTTGGGATATTTTATGATGAAAAACGAAATTTATATGAATTTTTATAAAGGAAAATCTTATTATTAATTATTTAATAATTATTATTATATTAAAAAAAGAAGAAGAAGAACGCAGAATTTATAAAATGAAACTGGGGGCGGAGGGTGGCGAGTATCAGAGAAAAGAGAGAATTTTGCATAGTGAATGAATAGTAATTTCAAACTTTATCTTTCGATCTGAGGTACTGATTGACTTATGATCTCAAAACTAAAGGTGTTACTGGATTCAGGACAAAGAGTACTTCAGTTTTGACCAATCAGTTTTTCAAATCAACCGTTGAATCGCCGTAGATTTGAAGTAGAAAATCTCGGTAAAAGTAAGTTCTGAAAAACCTTACTTAGAGACTTCTAATTAGAAATTTAACTCCGTAGATGGATTCAAAAACTAGATAAACATTAGGATATGAATTCGTTTTGTTGATTTGGTAAAATTTTTGTGACGGTGAATAGTGTTTTCGGCGATGAATAGTGGCGGTGAATAGTGACTAAACTCCCTAAGTCATTTTTCAAGTTTTTGGACCTTCTGAACTCGATTTTGAAGTTTGTTTTACCAAATTCAGACCAGAAACGAAAATTTTAGGGCTATCCAATCTGGAGCCCTTACTTGTGAGTAGATATTTCTTTCTATAGCTTATTACATGCTCTTCTTGAAGTTAAAATGAATTATTGATTATGATTACAAGTGATTTATACTTTTATATGTATCTGAAATGGATTAAAGTATCTGGAAATGATTTCTATCGAAAATGTAGTTCAAGAAGAGTATGGTTCTGAAAATGAGATTTTTGAACTCATTGAATACGTGATTTTAAATGCATTTCTTACCGCATGGTAAATGAAATATATTGTATACGACGCATTGGTTTATAAAGTTATATGATTGCTTTGGAAAGATGGCATATATATATGATAAACCCTGAATGGGTAATTTTTAATAGATGAATTTTGAAATGCATTGAACATGTGATTTTTACATGTATTTTTCATTATATGGCAAATAAAATGTGTTATGCACATGATATTGATCTTTACAGTGATATGTTTGTCTCGAATATAGGCATATATATATATATATATGTGTGTGTGTGTGTGTGTGTGTGTGTGTGTGTGTGTGTGTGTGTGTGTGTGTGTGTGTGTGTGTGTGTGTGTGTGTGATTCCCTGATTGGAAAGTTTTGACAAAGGAATATACTGAGACTGAAAGTCTGTATTATATTGAGAAATTTATACTGAATTCTATGATATATGTGCATATAATATTTGTGGAGGAATCCTATTGAAATCACTGTCTGCTAACAACAGGGAATGTTAGCCCTGGTGCACCTTGATACCTCAGCTAGCAGGGTTGGTGCTAGCCTCGTGTGTCGGCCAACACACGGGAGATATTGTTATCGGGGAGAGCGGGATGCCTCCTATTATTGTTATCGGGGAGAGCATGATGCCTCCTATTATTGATATGTGATTTACCCTCCCTTGCTGTGTGCTTGGGATTATTTATTGTATTGGTTCTAATAGGTAAACCTCCTAAATCATGTGAAATCTTTTATTGCATCACATTATTTGTTTATAATCGTATTGTACTGTATTTGGTTTGAATATTGGGCTATATTGTGAAATGTGGATATTTGAAATACAAGTTCCATATGGATGTACTTTTGAATTGTACTTTCTATATGATAAACTTTAAAGTATAAGTCATCCATATGCTAACTTAAGAGGTTATAGAGGGTTTTATCTGCTCACTGAGTTTTAAAATTCACTACACATTATGGATATATTTTTCAGATAAGGAGACAGAGTCTGGTCCTGCGGATAGATGATCAGTTAGACTGTTTTCTCTCTGGGTGAGCCTATGTTGCTTCCAAGGCTCACGTTATTTGTATTGTATTTGTATTTGTATTCTATAGTATGCTCTGAACGTCACAGGCAAGATCTCTGTTTCTACTACTACTCTGATGTTTATAAACTTACACTGTATATTGTATATGTGTATGAGAACCTATATGTATTGGTTTATATGATAAAGAATGACATTATGTACAGTTATAGAACATATATGTGTATGATATATGAATTTCATGTGCCTTAAAATTAGGGTCATGACACGAATGAAGGCAGCACGAAGGGGCTCAGGGGTAGAAATGTGTTTATGGAGAAAGAATATTAGATTTCTTGGATTGTGTAATGGAATAGATTTTTCAATGTTGAGTGGGATAGAGTATATTATAGAATATTCTATACCATTCATTCTTCTCAATCAAACAATAGAATCTCATATTTCATCTTTTTTTTTTTCTATTCCAGCTTATCAAATGTATTGTAAAAAAAAATTTCTTTGAAAAAAATTTAAAAAGTACAAAAATGAGATTAGATATTGAGTAAATAAATTTTTTTAAAATAAAATAAAATAACTCGCCCTAGGCTTTATTCTACTTGTTTCTCTCTCCCAAAAATATTTTTTTAGTTAAAATTTTAATCCATAAATTCTCATGTTTTTCTATCCAATTTGAACCACACAGGCTTTGATCTTGTCATTAGATATGTAGGCCTTAAAATTCATTTTTTGGTCAAGTTTTCTTAAATAAATTTTTTTCCTTTTTTAATTTTTAATTTTATTTTCTTTTGCCATAATTAAAATATAATAAGGACTATAAAATATTTTGCACAATTTTTTTACGTGGCCGATTTTAGTAATAGGTGCTGTTCGTATCTAACATCATTCTTATGCAACTCCAGACCTTCTCGGATTATAGATCCTTTTTTTTTTTTTACTATAATTTACTAAGGATTCCCTCAATCTAAAGGACGAAAAATTGGTAAATTGTACCAAAACATAAATAAAAAATATTTTTAAATGATTTTTCAAAATTTCTTTCAAAAAACCAATATTGTTTGAACGGGTTTTGGGAGAAGACCAGTGGCAGAGTATGTTAGCGGGTGGAGTGAGAAGACGAACAACACAACTACAATGAAATCAGAAACTTGCATCAATTATGGAACTTCCGAAAAAGGGGTTCTATCAAATACGTGTGCCAAAGGGGATGGTTCGTATGAGAAAAAGAATCAAAGCTTTGTCGTTCGATCCAAAAATGGCATTTTATTGGGCTCCGATAATGCATTGCCACTGGTGTGTATGGTGGATATAAAGAATTGAAGGCAAGCTGCAAAGTTGCAGATCCTAACACGCGGAGGAGGAAGACGATAGTCCAATACTTTTTTTTTTTTTTTTTTCCTTTCAATACATTAATTTTGAGAGAGATTATATAATGTGTTTCTCAAAAATATTTTATCTTTATTTTTTAAAATTAATTTTTATTCTTTATATTTTTAAAAAATATTTTTGATTTATATTTATATTTTATTTTTATTTTTATTATTTTATAATTATACGAATAATAAAACACTTTTCTATTATATAAGGAGTAAAATATTTTTAATTTGAAATAATTATAAAAATGTCATTATAATAAGAAAATTTTAAAAATATTTTTTTAGAACTTTTAGAACTTTTAAAAATATTTTTAAAAAATAAAAACAGAAAGAATAATTTGAGATATATATGTATATGATCGTTTTGTTTTTATATAATTTAATTAATTATTTGAATTTTTTTTATTGATATTAAATTTTAGAACTTGATTTTGTGAAAACGTGTTAGGTACCTGACATTTTTTTTCATGGTTCAATTTGTATTTCAAGCTACTCTTATCTTAACGGAACATTTTCAATAATTATTTTTTATTTTATATAGTTTTAAAATGTTATACAGTTATATATGTTATATGTGGTACATCAAACATTGTATTGTATAAAAATGTGATAAAATTTAATTTTATATAATTTTGTCTTTATATAATAATGTTAGGCCTTATCTTATTTAGTTTCTTGAGCCTTTTAGCCACCCTGCTGCGTTTCTCCAAAAGAACAAATTATAACACTGGACTTGATAAATTGATAACTGAAAGAGATATGGCCCCCATTTTCAATTAGAACAATCTTAAAGCATTAATTATTTGAAAAAAAGTAATTAAAATCAACTTTAAATTATATATTTTGTCACTAATGAAACTTAGCTATTGCCTTTTCTAATTATTTTAATTTAATAATTAGATATATGATATTATTTTAATTAATACTAAAAATATTAAATGACTCCAATAAATAAATTAAAAGAATAAAATTGCTCTAATTAATATTAGAAAAATTAAATTATTTTTTTAGTAATAAAAAGTTTGGAGCTTTGGAGTTTATCTTATTTGAAAGATAAGGTATACCTTAAGTCTTAATAAGAATTTAAAATAATATTTACATATCATCTACAAAAAAAATTATTGGTAATAATAATTAAATTTAAGCCTTATAATTGTAATACTTTGATTCTTGAATAACTCTCCTTAATAAAAATAAATAATTTTTTTGAGTAAATTAGGTTAAAAGTATAAATAAACTTAAATAATATTTGTCCAAAAGAAATTTACAATAAAAAGGTTAGTATTATTTGTAAAACTAAAAGAAAGGTGTGAGTATAAATTTTATAATTTTTTTAGTAAAAAAAATTTTAAGTGAGAAGATATTATCTCATTTTAAAATAAGAACACAAATTGAAATGAAGAATTATAGTGATACTTACAAACTCTTTTATATAAATTTGAATTTTCTAAAGTATTTTATAGAATAAAATTGAAAATAAAATTAATATTTAAAAATTCACTTATTTGAAAGTAGTTTATATTTTTCTATTTCTAACTTTGTCATGTAAAGTTTATTACCACTTTAGAGAATCTTAATCTCTTTTTTGTTATTGATAAATTTTGCCAACTTTTTTTTTGGTTTGATAAGTTTTGCAAACTTTATTTCCCAAAAATGAAGATTATCAGTTTAATCTGGCTTTAAATTGGAGCATATTTTGTGGGCTGTGCTATCGGTTCCTCCATTAGGCCCAAGTCCACAAAGAAGAAAGATAGCCCCAAATCCTGTCCAAAAAAAGAAAAGATAGCCCCAAATCAAGCTGCTCCATTTCTATCCCAAAAATAAAATAAAACCTGCTCCATATCAATGGAAACTCTTCCTATCGGTCTGAAGGAAGAGCTTCATCAGTTAGCTTCTTAGTTTAGCTATCTTAGATTGAAAAAGAGAGCAAAAATGGCGTTACAGTTTCTCAGGCCTCATGTCAGCACCTTACGCGGGTTGTGTAGCGAGACAAACTTACTTTTCATTTTTCAATCCAAAACACTGAACCCCCCGGGTAAGCTCTATTTGGAATTCTGATGAATTGAAATCAATCTATTTTGACAAGCAATTCATTGTTACGTGCACGTGGGATGGAAAAGGACACTTTTATCTGTCTGAGTTTTTTGCCAGAATCATTATTGAATGGAAAACAAGTTTTTTGTACTGGTGTTCGTTAACTGCTTTTCAAGTTCAATACTCTGAATACAAATTGAAAATAATTCAAACCTAAAGACGTTCAAGTGCTCCTCTATACTGAAATACGTTTGCTGTTACTGTTATTCTTGAAAATTTATTGTAGTGAGATGGGTCAATGCTCGAATTCCAAGTTCCTTCAGGAGCTATGCTACTGCAAAATCAGAAAAGATTCAACCGGTGAAGAAGTAAGCTTTTCTCGAACCGCAACGTCAATTCTTCACACTTCACATTTCAATACATTCACTTTTATGTAATTGTCCATTCTTAAGTTGATGTTAAGTGCCGACAACTAATGTTGCCACACTAAAATGATGGACATGGTTTCATTGTTATGACATGGTTTTTTCACCTGTAAGATAAAGCAACTGATTTTTGAGTTAAATTGGTTCTGAAGCATCGCCATAAGTATATGGGAAATCTTTGTCTGTTAGACAATCGAATGGGGGACTTAGCAATTTTGCTGTTAAAGCTGCTCAAACAGAAATTTATAAGCAATTTTCACATTATGGTGGACTTAATGCACTCCCACTTTTAACTGAGGACTACCTCTTTTAGTCCTTTGAGCTACTGAGTTTTTGTAACAAAGATTTTTGCTCTGATATCTATTCTAAAGTCAGACCTAATGCCTTCTTCAGAATTTGCTTTGCCACAGAAAATGAACTGATTTCTTCGTTTCTCAACATAATAGAAAATAGTCTAGTTATTTGTTGCTTGTGTTAGACCCCCACAGTACAACAGTTTCCGCCTATTGTTTAGAGTATAATGGTTTTTCCTTTCCTCCTTTGCTTTTTTTCCCCCTCTTCTATGTCTATGTGACTTATAAACCACAGAGTAGTTGAAAAAGGAACTGAAGGATGGAAATGAACTAAACTGGGGGTTGATGGGTTTGTTTGTTCTGTTAGGTTTATAATTTCTTGGAACCTGGAACAGAAATTGGTTGGTTTAGCCAGAAACCAGAATCAAACTAGTTCCTCTAAAGCAAAGCAAAGATGTATGAGAAAAAAATCTTACTTTTACAGGTTCATAGGAAATTCTTGTAGGTGTCTCTTTAAGTTTTGCCCCTTATTGGAGTTTAATTATGGTGATGATTCTTCTGTTCTTTTGGGAGAGGACCTCTGGGAAGGTATGTTCCATCTTCCACTTATTTTCCCTGTCTTTGTTGACTTTTAAGTATATACAATCCTCCCATTAGCCAATTCTGCTTTTTGGATGGAAAAATCTGCCGGAATCTTTATTGTCTCAGGAACCTCCTGGGATCATCATAGTTCATGTCTTCTCTAATTACATAAAATATCAGTGGTTCTACTTGTTTCTCTAGATATTTGGACAGAAGAGTTTGACTTTTGGATAATTCAAATTCCCTTTTTGCTAGTCTTTTATTGAATTCTTTGTTTGAATCAAAACTCCAAAAAATAGTCATTTTCCTATTGTTAATTTTCTTGGAGTCCAATGCTCCACACTGTTTGGTTTATTTACCTGCGAATGCCTTTCACTTTTTGCACTGCAGTAATTTTTTGACTGCAAACCTTACCTCCCAAAATTCACTTCTTACAGTTTACTTTAGGAAGGTCAAAGCTCCGGAAGTGGTTAAAGTTTTTGTTAGGATTGTAGTACTTTATAGGATTAACAATAATGAAACGTTACAGTTGCACAGGCCTCATAGGATCTTTCTGCTGATATTTGAGTTATGAGAGCAGTCACAATTCTTGCATTGTGTGATATTTTGGCAGTTAAAGGAGTAAGCTTTTTGGGATTTTGGGGGGAACATTTGATTTTTTCCACTTAATCTAGAACTTTTCTTCTCTCTCTATTTAAGAGTGTTTAAGTGACACTGGAACATAAGTTGCTATAGAGCTGTACTTTTCAAGCTAAAGTGAGGCGCATTTGGCTTAAGCAGACTGCTAGAGATAGCATCTAAGGTCAAGACACAATACTTTACAAGATTAGTTCTAATAATAATCTGTTGCAGGTGCTTAAGCCTCATTAAGTTAGATGTTTGTGTATGTCTTATAGAAGTTCAGAAACTGCCAATCACCTCTTTCTGTATTGTATTGATATAAACCCACTTAACTCCTCTTCAAACGTTAGCTCGTAAAGGAAGGATTGCGGACCTATATATATAACACTCAAGACCTTCTGCAAACCAATGTGGGACTTTGTCAATATTCACTCGATAATCACCCTCACCATTGCACGGTTTATATCATTTACTCACTCTTTTGCTTGCACGTCCTCATGTAAGGTGTACATGGACTATACCACGAGCTACCACCACAACATAGTTTTTGACAACCTATTTCGGACAGCTATCTGACCAACCCACTCGACTAGTCGAGGGTAGACTCTGATACCATATGATATAAATTTGTCTAACTCCTCCTCAAAAGCTAGTTCGTAAGGGGAGGATTGCGAACCCATATATATGTGGTGTTGCTTTGGTAGGTGTGGGGTAATTTGTTTGGGTCTCTTGAGAAGGCCAAGGTGTTCTGTATTTGTGCAAATTTTACTCTTAGTAAGGCCATGTGGCGTATTTGGTTAGAGTCAAACACTAAATTTTGCTGTGATACAATGTCAAGAACCATTTTATCCCAAAAGCTTAAACTTTTTTTTTTTTTTTAATAAAAGAAGAAATTGAATTAGAGAAGAGAAAAAAGTACATGAAGTTGGAGGATAAGAAATCTTCATAACCAGAAAAACAGTTTAAAAAGCCTTTACAGAGAGAGAAAAAACCCTATAAAACTAATTAGTGAATGCAAGCTGTCAAATCTCTTTACATATATTAAATAGTGAAACCCTTAAATAAACCATGTGCTGAACACCAAAGAGAAGCCATAAACACAACTCAGTCCCGTAAAGGATTTAAAGGTGAAGATACACCCTTGAAGACACGAGCATTCATTTCCAATAACAAAATCTTATAAATTGTGTATTGCCATAAGGTTTTGTGTTCCTTCTTCTTACCAAATCCTTAGAAACAAATTTGAAGGAACTGTCCCAATGAAAGCTTAAATTGTTAGGTGAAGATCAACTATTTTTTTTAAACACCCCCTTGACATAGCACAGGCTCTCCATAGTGAGAAACCCTTGAAGAAGTGAAAATGTGTTAGTGAAATTGACTTACACATGTATGGATTTATAGAGAGCTTTCCAACTTATACAATATATGATATAGATATGTACAACTCATAGAGCAACTATCTGAACAGCTAGTGACTACCTACATTATAGGGTATCACACCTAATAATTACAGAAAAAAAAGAAAACATTTACTTTAAGGGGTTTTTTATTAGATATGTAGGGATTGGAGTACCCTCTTGAGTTAATCTTTTATTCCTCTTTGTTGTGTACCTTTGTTACTTGAAGGATTCCTGGTTGTCGTGTCATTGTAATTTTCTTCTGTCTAACTAAATCCTTCTTGGCTTAAATACACTTTTGGTCCATCTAATTATATAAATGCATCCCTTTGGTCCCACCGGTCCAATTGCAACAATGTTGTCCTTGTAGTTCTCAAATTGGTGCATTTAAATCCCTCTAGAATGGCACATGGTTGTTCACATATGTACTACACGGCATTCTATATATGTGCCACGTCATCAACATCAAGTAATGACCACATCTCAGTTCACTTATGCACCACATCATAAAATTGTAGTGACATTTTTCTGTTTGCAATTGAACGGGAGGTTAATGGAGAGATGTAATTGCACCAATTTGAAAATTTAAGAAGACCACATTGATGTAATTGTAACTAGAGCGACTATAGTGAAACTTTCATAAAACTGGAGGGCGAGGATGTTTCTTCATTAAATATATGAATGGACTGGAGAGCCCTTTTGAGCCGAAATTTTTATCCTTTTATTGCTCTATTTTTGCTTTTCTTCTTTCTTGGATTCCTGATCCTCCTACTCTATATTTCCCTTCTCTTTGAATGGTCTTCTTTTATAAAATATAATTGCTTCATCCAAAGCCATGGGATTCTATTCTGTCATGCTTCTTGATAAGATCAATTCAAATGATTTGTCTTGGTTCTAAAGCCTAATAAGGCATTGTTTGCAATGTGTATTTCATTCACTTGATTAGTTCAATGGTCCTTGGACATCTATTTCTATGTTCCTTGGCCGTTTGAAATGTTTAGGGAAAAGGAATTATTTCATTTGAAATTATGAAGGAACATTGCTTTTTGTCTTTGTTGGAAGAAGGAGTGCCTATAATTTTAGAGATGTGAAATGTTTGGACTGTATGGTGCATTATTTGATATCAATGTACCTTATTTTTTTAAAAAAGGCTTTATATTTTGAATTTTCATGATTCTAGTATTCACTCGTCTTTTTCCACATGATAGGAAATATCTTATACCTTTTTACTTTTCTTTCTCTTCGATTAAGTAGATTTTTATCCCTAAGAAGTACAATGGTTTGGATCAATGTACGGAGCAAGTGTGGTTAGGATCAAAATGGGTGGGATGCCAATCTGGTGATTCATGCTGCTCATATTAGTCCTTGGAAATTTTGCTCCCTAGGATATACTTCTTTTAGATCTTTGGTTTCTTTCAAAGTTGGGGATGGTCATGAATTAGGTTTTGGGAGGACGCGAGGGTTGGGAAAGTCCCTTTCTTTCAGGCCTATCCCAATCTCTATCATCTTTCTTCTTTGCATGGTGCCCCAATCCAAAGTTTCTGTTATGTTCAGGGGAGCATTCAATCTTGGAACTTTATTTTTCACTAGATCTTACTGATAGAGATGCAACTAACGTTGATCCCTTTTATTAGTCCTTCTTGATCCTACTCATTTATCAACTTTTGAGGATTCGTGAATCTGGGTCCTAGACTCTTCAGGTGTGTACACTAGTAAATTCCATTTTTATTTCCTTACTCACACACCTACTAAAGATGTTTTCCTTCTTAAGAAAACTATTTGGAAATCTAAAACCCCTTCTAAGATCAAATCTTTTATTTGGACATCTGTACTCAATAGAATTAATACAAATGGTATTTTACATATTTGCAAGCCTTATACAGCTTTATCCCCTGACATTTGTGTTAAGTACATGTCTAGTGTAGAAAATGGCGCATGTCTTTTTTTGCACTGCAGAATGGGTGGTGATTTATGGGAAAAACTGTTCTGGGGGGGGGGGGGGGGAAGGGGGTTTGGTGAGAATTGAGTTTCTTCGCGGGATTTATAGAACTTCCTTCTTATTCAGAACCAAGGATTTGGACAGAAAAGGGGACGGAAAGTTTTGTGGTTTTATGCGGTAATATGGAATATTTGGTTGGAAAAGAATGCTCAAATCTTTAGGGGTTTTTCTTAGTCTTTAGATGCTTTATTGGATAGAATAAATTTTGTGGCTTCTCTTTGGTGTTTGGCTCATGGCTGTTTTCCGGGAGTCACTTTATTAGATATGCAACGGGATTGGGTAGCTTTGTTGCATGATTGATTTCCTAATTTTTTGCACTTTCTGTTCTGATATTTGTTCTTAGGAAGATACTTCATCCTCCTCTCATGTATTTTTTTTCCCTTCTTTCTTTCTTTATAAATTTTTTCTTTTAAAAAGAATGATTCTGAAATGCCTTGTATCAATCTTTTCATACTCTTGTACAACATTTCACACGATTTACCTGTTTAGTTCTGTTCCTGTTTCTTTTCTTGTATTTGTTCGTAGGAGGATACTTCATCCTTCTCTCATGTATTTTTTTCCCTTTTTTCTTTCTTTATAAAGTTTTTCTTTTTGTATAAAAAAATGTTTTGAAATGCCTTGTATCAATCATTTCATACTCTTGTACAACATTACACTCTATTAACCTTTTTAGGAATGTTCTTGTTTCTTTTCTTGTATTTGTTCTTAGGAGGATACTTCATCCTTCTCTCGTGTATTTTTTTTCCTTCTTTCTTTCTTTATAAAGTTTTTATTTTTCTATAAAAAAAGTGATTCTGAAATGCCTTGCATCAATCTTTTCATACTCTTGTACAACATTACACTCTCTTTACCTTTTTAGGAAAAAGAGGCTGGATGAGATATGCCTTGAAAGATTTCAGCAGTACAGTAGAACTTTCATCCAGTCATGGATTTTACAAGGTAAATATTCTAATTTCAGTTGTAATTTATACATAGATGCTCTGTTAAGCAGTTCACTTAAGTTACAATAATGAAATAATCAATTGAATTCAAATCAAATGGAACATGTCAGTTAAGTCATGCATTTTTTTTATTGTGACTTAGTAAAGGAAGTTTTCCTTTGAGGTTGTATTATAATCTTCTAATGTTGCAGCATTCATTGAGTTAATTCATTATTATATGATGGACAAAGATATTAAGTTTAAGCTGAAACAGATAGTCTGTGGCTCTGTGCTGATTTTGCATGGGAAAGTTACTCTTCAACTGTTATGTGGCTGTTGAGATTCTCTATTTGTTGTAGAATCAAAGGAAACACACGGGGAACTCTTTAAAAAATAACTCAATATCAAACTTATCTATTTATTAATAATAAGGGCTAACTATTATATTCTTCCAAACCCATATATATAGGAAACTAACATAAGAAATCTTAATCTTAATGGAATACTAAAATATAAGTCCTAATCCCAATAAAATGAGACAAAGGGATAACATTTCCCTATACAAACACCCAAATGATAACTACTAACTAATCCTAAAATCATCCCAAGATAATTAGTTACAATATCATAAATCCCAAGGATAATTACATTAATATTAAATAATAAATAAAGTCATAATTCTATTGTTTCATCTTGCATCATTCTCTTCTTGTTGGAAAACTCTCCTCAAGTTTTGAAATGAAGAAGCAACAGAAAAATGCAGGCAACAGTAGACGGTGGTGGTAGAAGGAATATTAGTAGGAATGATTTTGGATTAATAAATATTTAGGGTGACAAATTTAATTAATTCAATATTTATAAACTTACCAACAACTTTAGTATTGTCAATTTCTTCAATTTTTTTAGCTTCAGGATTAACTCAATATTGTTAATCTCTTTCATCAGTTAAGAAATAACATTATGTCATTATCCACTTCAACAACACAACATTCACAGCCTCTATATCCTCAGGCTCTATCACTTCATCCATATCTGAATGCTCTTTCTCATCAAGCTCTATCTCTTTTGGATTGATCTCTGCAAGCTACACTTTTAGGTGTTGACAAGTATCATTGTGTTGTTGAAGTTTTGTAGTGATCTTCAAATCTTTATGCATCCCACATGATCTTGACGAAATAGTTTATCAAGTCTTTCTATAGATTCCATCATATTCATGAAATCATTTTTCAAAGCAAATAAGTTTCCTTGATAAGCATGTTCATCATTATTAGAACAATTATTACCTGAATAATTAGAAGTCAAATAATAATTGCGATAATAAGAATAAAAATTATGATGATAATCATAGTTATAGTGGAATCTGTGTTTGTGGTTGATTATGGTTTGACTTAGAATTCTGATTATAAATCCCTACTGTTTTCTTTGATCTCTCTCTACTTCTAACTACTGGGTTGCTTTCCATCTGATCTACTTTTCTCAATAAGGTTTATGCAGATCTTTTTCATATATGGTCAAACCACCTTAAGCGAGATCCCATTATCTTCGATAGGTGTTACCTCAACTTTCTTTCTAATGCAATTATTCTTAATTATATTTCTTTTAGTGTGTCCACACATTCAGCACAGCATTCTCATCTATGCAACATTGAGCTTATCTTCATGATATTTTTTAACCGCCCAACATTTAGTACTATACAATATTGTAGGTTTTATAACTGTACGGTAGAATTTTTCTTTAACTTTGAACGACACTTTTTTATTACAAATGACACTCGAAACCTTTTCCCATTTCATTTATCCTGCTTGAATCCTTTAGTTTACATTCTCCTTTACTTTACCGTCATTTTGTATAATAGACTCAAAATATTTAAAGTCTGTAATTTGTTTTAATAGATGATCTTCGAGTTTTACTTCTAAATTTATATTTGTTTGTCTTTTACTAAAATTACATTCCATATATTTTGATTTATTTCTATTTATACGAAAATCATGTGTTTTCAAAATTTGTTTTCATGACTCTAACTTCATATTTATTTTCTCTTTCAAATCATCTACTAAGATTATATCATATGCAAAAATATACATCAAGGCCCCAAATTTTGGATATGTTCAATAATTGCGTCTAAAATCAAGTTAAAAAGATATGGACTCAGAGATGACATTTGATGTAGTTCTATAATTGTGAAAAAATCCTTTATGTTCTCATTTTTTGTTCTCATACAAGTCATGATTCTATCGTACATATTTTTAATTATTTGAATATAAGCAATACGTATTTCTTTCTTCTTTAAAGCCTTCCATAAAACCTCTTTCAGCACTCTATCATATATCTTTTTCAAATTAATAAAAACTATATGTAAATCTTTTTGCTTCTTTTGATATCTCTCCATCAATCTTTATAGTAAGTAAATTGTTTCCACAATTGACCTTTTGGTATGAAATCAAATTAATTCTCTTTTGTAACTATATCCTTAATAAAATTTCTTTTTCTATCCCTACAAAAAAGGACTTTAGCTGGTATTGCATATGTTGTAATATTTTTACAATTATGTTTTCATATACTTTACATTGTGGTGAAAAGTACCATTTGTCTTTCTTTTTCTTTTGCACTAAGAGAAGCGCAGAGACCATGACCTAGCCTTTAGCTTCATTTTTTTGACTGATGAGCTAGAGTCCTAAGTTCAAACATAAATTACTTATCTATATAAGCATACTAAGTTTCAAATTCAATTTTACTACTGCTTTAATAAATCTATCAAATTAGAGTACCATCAAGTTTGAGACTCTTTGAAACTTTGGCTCAGCTTGTTTCACTAAATAAATTTTTCCATTTTAAAAAGGAGCTGGGCTTGGGCCTGGCTTCAAACTAGAGCATTTTCTATTCAAGCCCAAACAAGAATTTTGAAAATAAACTAGATTTGAGCCAAGCTTGAGCCTATATAGGAATTTTGAAAATAAGTTGGGCCTAAAACAGGAAGTTTGAAAATGATCCTTGCTTAGGCCCAAACCTAAACCTAGATAGTTTATCTAGTTCAAGCTGAAGTCTAAATAAGAATTTTAGAAGAGCTAGGAGCTTGGACTCAATTTTTTTGTTTCTCTTAAAAGCTTGACCCATGATCAAGTTGACTTGCCATCACCATCACCACAAGCTAGGGGTGAGCATAACTTGACTAAGCTAAGTCAACTTGTTCAAATCTAATAAACAATAATCATTTTGAACGGATTTGATCAAGTTGACAGGTTTAATCAGGTGAAATTTAAAAAAAATCAGATTCATTCGAGTGGGTCAAGTTCAGGACATCTGAACCTAATGTGACCCAACCCGCCTGATGAAAGCATGAAGCACAGAAGCAGCAGCCAAACGATGTTGTTTACCCCTGAACCTGATATAACTCACGTAACCGAACTAGCATCTAAGGAGCCCTTGATATTTTGTGGAGATGGTGGAGGAAGGGTGGGGTCCAAGCACATGTAGAAAGAGGGAAAGGGTGGCATTGTGGTGGAAGGCATATGTGCAGCACTGAGAAAATGAGAGGGGGTCATTACTCACTTGGTTCTAGAGGCTTCCTATTCCTAAAATGTTTTGCTGTTTTGCAGCTTGTGCAGCTTACCTTCCACATCACCAAACCCATTCTCTCTCTTCCCCATTTTGGCTTTGCGGTTTTGCCCCTCTCCAATCTCCATTTCTTCAATTTACCTTCATAGCCATGATCATAACCATAAGGCAAGGTCATAACCTCGTTTGCACGGTAAGGGGAGGTGCTGTTTACCACAACCATGGCGGAGCAAATTTGAAGCAAATAGATTCTCAACAAATGCTTCTTTCCTTGTTAGCATAGTAATTCTTTCTTCCAAATTCCAGATTTGGATTTAAAACATTGTAATTTGGAGATGATAGTCGAAACTCAATAGTTAAATTTGATCTAGTTTCTTTTGTTTTTCTATATCTGCCTTCTCCCTTCTTAGTGGAAGAAGATTGGGATGCATTCAATTGTCACCTGCACCGACCAATTCAAATTGAATGAATTTGATTTCTTTTCGGTTGATCTGAAAAATTGCTTGGGTGTGGGTGATGATTTCTTCACTGAACAAAGTTCAGTCAGGTTGAGTTTTAGACTAAACCTGAACCATGCTCACCCCTACCACAAGCACCCGCCCCTCTTACATATGCTCATCTTTGCATTGGCCACCTATTTGTTTTTGTGGGAAATTTTTATAATGAAACAAATAATATAAAATTTTATTATAGAACTATGTTTTTGAAAAAGTTTCCAAAAAGGTTTTCGGAAAATATTGATTTTCCAATGAGTCAAATGGAGCCAAAGGCCAGGTATGGTAGAACTTGAAAAGACTAGGCACTTAAGCACCATCTTATTCTGTAACTATTTGAAATCTGTCTTTCTTTCTTCATGCTGTGCTATCCTTGACTCACAATGCTAAATATGTATGTGGACATATGTATTGGCAACCAGGGTTCACGTTACTTTGTCATATAAACTCTTGTGTTCATTTGTTGTAATAGAAGCATTATTAATTAACAGTAACACTAATAACATATATGATATAGGCAAGGTATATGTGGATGGAAAGGTGATAAATAAAGCGGGTACCCCTGTGTCTGACAAAGCTGTTGTGGAGATAAAGGCTGAAGTTCCCAAATATGTATGTAGGTGAAGCCATCAAGCTCTATTGGTACATGAAATTTTATCTCTGCTGCAACTTTGGGTGAAACTGTAATATTATCTTGCTTTTCTATGTCAACACAGAGCTGGACATAAATTAGAAGCTGCCATTGAGCAGCTTGGTGTTGATGTCACTGGTAAAGCAGCTCTTGATTCTGGGTTGTCAACTGGGGGGTTTACTGATTGCTTACTTCAGTATGGTGCGTCCTTTGTTTATGGAGTTGATGTAGGTTATGGACAGGTACTTTTTCACATGTTTGGTTTCCTTTTGTTTCTTAGCTTTGGAGTGAATACTTGGTTTCATGCCTTTATGTGGAATAGTAAACATAATCACATCTCTAATCGGAGACATCAGAACTCAGAAGAGGTACTGTTTCACATGTTTGGTTTCCTTTTGTTTCTTAGCTTTGGAGTGAATACTTGGTTTCATGCCTTTATGTGGAATAGTAAACATAACCTCACATCTCTAATTGGAGACATCAGAACTCAGAAGATGATTTTGTTAGCTGCAATGCTGTCTTTGTTAGATTGAAGAACATTTATTGCTATATATATATATTAAGCACTTGATTATTGGTACAGTTTTGGGGAGAAGTTTAAAGGAAGAGATTATTAATGTTTTGAACTATAACATGCGGAGATATCTAACTCTTGAATAAAATAAACCATTTGTTTATCTGGTTATGTGTCGAGTTTAATATAAACATATGGAATTTGACTTTTAAGCCTATTTGCATGTTGGAATTGAATAGTTAAATGAAAATTTAGTAACTCAGGAGAACTGTTAAAAGTTCAGTAAACTTATTTGAGTAGTTTATTATATTTTATAAGTTGAGCAAGAGTGTTGTGACACGGTCTTCTGCATTTGTCGGCTTTGGATTTGCGTTACAAGACTTTATGTTTACACTACTTTGAGGCATACTAATTGATATTTGTGGTTTTCTATTGGGGATGATTATTTACTTATTAAGGTAGCTGACAAAATTCGTCAAGATGAACGTGTTTCTGTGATAGAACGGACAAATTTAAGATATCTCTCAGGACTCCCGCAAAGTGTTGACTTGGTGACTTTAGACCTTTCATTCATCTCTATACTCTTGGTAAGTTGTTAAATAAGGGTAAAAGTAGTATTACTATTTATAGCTTTTCTTTTGACTAGTCTCCAGTTCTCCACTCTTCTATATTTCCATAAATTCCTGCACAATGAAATTGCAACTGTTATTTTTTATTCTTAAACTATGGAACTCTTGGACTTTTTCTACTTTGGGAAACTGGTTTTATAGTCTTGTTATGCAATCCCTGTATTGTGAATGGAAACTTCAGTTGCATATTTACATGAGCTCACAAGGCACTTGTTGAGGCTTCTTGTTCTGCTAACGGTTAGTTCACTTATTCATTTGACAGGTCATGCCTGCTGTGGTCAATGTCATGAAGGAAGATGCAGCATTGGTAACCTTGGTCAAGCCTCAATTTGAAGCTCATAGATCACAAGTAAGAAATCCAAGTTCCTGTTATATACTTTTGATTTTTCTTTTGATCTTCCCAGCACTAATATTTTGAGGTCGATGTTACATTCTATGATATGGGATGAATGGCACTGTTGTGTTGATTCATTGAAAGATGGCTAGGGGATGTGAATTAATCAACTCTACTAAGAACTAATGGAAAAAATAAAAAAATAAAAATTAGAACCTCTAAAGTAATAAGAAAATTTAGGAGGGAACAAAAAATGCCCTAATCTGCAAACGAATAGAGCATTATAATATTACTTTAAAGCAGGATTATGGTTTCCTATAAAATCATGGCTGTCCCTGTCTCCTGGAAAAGAAAGAGGAAACAAAATACGATTATTTCTAAATTTGGACTGTCACTTTCTGTGCAGGTAGGAAGAGGAGGGATAGTGAAAGATCCTATTGTCCATCAAGAGGTATGTAATTTTTGGCTATCTGATAGACTTTTAAGGTCTCAATTTTCTTTCAAATTAAGGAGAAGGACAATTGTTTAAGACCAAATTTTATGGAACCTCGTATGCACAAACCCATTTCTTTATAGCCTGTTCTGAAATGCAATTCTTTCCTCTTTTGCTTTCCATGCCATCTAATGTTTCAAGTCCAAAGTTTGCACAATTCTTAGCATGGTACACTATTAACTTGTAAATCCTGAAAAATATGAAACTGATTGAATTTTATAATGCAGGTTCTTGAGAGGATTATAAGGGGAATAGAGAAATTTGGTTTCTGTAGTAAAGGGTGGATTGAGTCCCCTCTCAAAGGTGCAGAGGGTAATACAGAATTCCTTGTTCACTTTATCAGAACCCCCAATAAAGGGACCTGAAATCACAAATATGAGATGAGAGACTGGACTTTATGCACGGATTCTTAAAGGAGTTTACCAATTTATAAGATCTTACATGCGGGAGTTATATTCTTATAGTGATACTGTTTTTTTCTGTTTTTAAATGTCATTTATGAAGGAACGTCCATTAATCAAACGAGTTGCTAATCCTCATTATTCATGGGTCAATAGAGTTTTTTATTTATTAAATTCACTGTTAGATTAAAAATTTTAATTGTGAATATCATAACATAGAATTTTAAAGTAATCCAATATTATTTTACATTCCATCAATATACCATAATACTAATGTGAAATATATTTTTCAAATATGAAAACACTATTATCTAATTCTTTATATACTTACTTTTTTAATTTTTCTAAAATTTGACATGCTTAATGAACATGATAATTATTTATAATTCAACAATTGGATAAATAGATTTAACTTTCTATAATAAAATATTAAAAAGTATAAGTATGTCAAATCGTATATTGATGTCAATTTTATATCCAAACAACTAGGAGAACGAGCAATGCATGAGATAATATTAAAATTTTATAATTTTACTATTAAAAAAGTCTTATATAAATTTTTTATAAATAAATATAAATTCAAATATTGAATTAATTAAAAATAAATGAGAAATGAAGTAAAAAAAAGATAATTGAAATATAAAGAAATAAATAAGAAATATAAAAAAAATTAAAAAGATCAATAGATAAATAAAGGTATAAAGAATTTAAAGAACAAAAATATAATAAAATATTTAAATATTAATTTTTTATAATTTATTTTTAAAAATGTGAATCTTTAAGCTTATAAGATAATTAATTTTTTTATTAATCTTCTTATTAACAAACTTAACCTCTTCATATATGCTTTTAATATATTTTTGTAGATATTTTAGATTTCTTTTGTCTTATTATCATTAATTAATAATTTATATTACTTTTGATTTATCTTCTTATTAACAAATTTAATCTCTTTAGATCTCCTTGTAGGCAATTAATTTTAAACCAATTAAAATTTGCCACCAGCCAATAATATAATTTTTGTTCAATAAGAATGGAGCATTTATAAATATTTAATGATTAGTTAAAAATTTTCAAGTGGTGTTAATGGTTTATAAAATAAATATATGACAACCAATTAAATTCTGTGTC
The DNA here is from genome assembly GCA_037074535.1 of Gleditsia sinensis. Lineage (NCBI taxonomy): Eukaryota > Viridiplantae > Streptophyta > Magnoliopsida > Fabales > Fabaceae > Gleditsia > Gleditsia sinensis. Next base: position 57,214,194 of record CM073468.1, on the reverse strand, counting down.
ACATGATAAGAATGACAAGTATGACCAACTAAATTTAAATTACATGTCATTTTAAAATAAATATACGACAACGAATTAAAATTTGTCACACATAAAATGATATGTTATGACAAATCAAATTATGTTATTCTAAGATATTATTAAATAATGATATCACCTAGAAAATAAAATAATGTAAAGTGTAAAATTCTATCATTAAAGCAATCAAAATTTATGACACAATTATTTTTTAATAAAATTAATGAAAATATAATTATGAAAGATACTTGCATATAACTGAGACTCTTCTCCCCAAACCCTATAAAAGGGACCCTAAACCATTTGCAAACGGGAAGAATATCTAACTATTTAGTGCTTAGTATTGCTTGTAACTTCTCCGGCCAACATTAAGATTGGAGCATTAAGCTCTCAAGCCGATTTGACCATTTGAGAATTCGACCCAAGATTCAAGCTCCAAGTCCTCCAGCTGAATTCAATTATCATTTTAATCTAGCAAGTCCCTAGCACTTCTTTGAGGTCCAAATTAATTTTGTTAAATCTCACAGAGAGGGTCAGTTCATCATTCATTATAATGCCATTTCCCTATGCTATGGTTTTGTTGCGGTGGGCATAGATTTTTACTGAAACTGTTAGGGTTGATAAACAAATACAGAATATATAAAATTCAATTTTAGTAAAAAACGATCAAATACGATTTTAAAAGTGAAACTGGGAGATCATCTTATAAAAGAAGTCATAAGTTTTAAATATTTTGAATCTATTATATAAAATGACGGAGAAGTAAAGGGGGACGTAAACTATAAAATTCAAGTGAGGTGGATGAAATGTATGAAGATTTCGAGTGTCATTTGTGATAGAAAAGTGTTATTCAATGTTAAATAATTTTTTTTTTGTACAACTATAAAATCGACAATATTGTATGGTACTGAATGTTGAGCGATTAAAAAACAATATAAAACTAAACTCAATGTCACGTATATGAGAATATTGCATTGGATGTGTGGGTACACTAGAAGAAATTTGATTGATAATAAGTGCATTAGAGAGAAAGTTGGGGTAACACTTATTATGGAGAAAATGATGAAATCTTACTTAAGGTGATTTGATCATGTATGGAGAAGATCTGTAAAAGTCTTATTGCAAAATGTAGATCAAATGGAGAGTAACCTGATAGTTAGAGGAATAGAGAGAGGGATGGATAAAATAGAATAATATTTTAAGTTTTATTTGTAATAAAAAAATGCCACTCAAGGTTAAAGAAGAATTTTACCATACAACTATAAGACCGGCAATATTGTATGGTATTGAATGTTGGGTAGTTAAAAAATAACATGAAGATAAACTCAATGTCGTATATATGAAAATATTACGTTGGATATGTGGGCACACTAAAAGAGATTTGCTTTAAAATGAGTGCATTAGAGAGAAAGTTGGGGTAGCACCTGTTGTGGAGAAGATAGTTGAATCTTGCATAAGGTGGTTTGGTCATGTGTGGAGAAGACTTGTAGAAACTCTATTGCAAAGTGTAGATAAGATGGAGAGCAACCTGATAATTAAAGGTAGAAAAAGGTCAAACAAAATAATATGTAAAACCATTAAGAACGATTTAATAATTAATAATTTCTCTATTAACCTCGTTTATAATAGGTCACAGTGACATCGTTTGATTTATATAACTAACATCACCTAATAGGAAAAAACTTAATTGTTGTTTATTGTTAGGGTTGATGAGAAGTTGAGGGTGCCCAATTCAATCCAAGACTTAATTAGCAATAAATTCATATATGATGGTAGCTTTTTTGAATTTAGTAAGGATGGTGTTCCATTTACATAGAATAACAAGTGGAAGGATAGAGGTAATATTTATCAGGTGCTTAACAAATTCCTTGTTAATGATTCATGGATTGACTGATATGCAAATGGTCTTATTTTCTCATTTAGATCATATTGGGTTAGATAATGATGTGAACCTCTAATATGAACCTCACTAAAAATAGTGAGACTCGGAATCAATATGAGATCCTATTGGAAGGATAGTGTTTAATTCAAATTTATAACAAAATAAATTAAAAGAAAAATGACATTGACATATTATTTATAAAGAGATAAGAACAAAAAATATAAGAAAATATTGTAGATGTCACACTCGAAAAAAGAAAAGAAGATTGTGAGTAATAAGTTTTACTTGAACGTCATAAGAAAATTTTGATAAGTTTAAAAAAATTTCTTTGAAGAATTAAAGAGAAAACACTCTAAATATTATTAATGATAATCTGTATTTGTTCAAGAGCATACATGTCTATTTATAGGCTAATTACTTAAACAAATAAGGAAAACTAAATCAGAAACTCTTATAGAGTAAGAAAAAATTAAAAATAGAAAATTCTTCTAAAAACTATCAAATAGAAAACTTTTTTAGTAAAAAAAAAATTAAAAGTAAATAAATCAGAAAAAAATGTAGCCTAAATTAAGCCATTAAATAAATTATTTATTTTAAGTCTATATTTAGTCTTTAACCTTCATTTTTCTTGTACTTTAGGTCCATATTTAGATTGGCTAGTCTTAGCTTTATTTAAGTGAATTTTAATAATATGTACCAGTCTTGACTTCTATTTAGTAGTAATGCAAATTTCTCCTTGATGGACTTATAGAATTAACCCATTAAGTGTTTCTTTAAAAATTTTAACCCAAACTCTTGTAATATGTCCAACTAAGATTTGAAGTAGGTTTGTATTCCAGCCTTAGTCATGATCTCATCATTCCACTCCTTTTGAAAATAATTTATCCTCAAATCATCACCTACTTCAAAAGGAGATAAATAAGAAACATTAAAACTTACACTAATATTATACTCACTTAGAAAATCTAGCTAGTAAATATTATCATTGATCTTTTCAATCACTTGAAATGGACCATCCCTTCTTTGAAGTAATTTAAAATGCGTTTGAGTTAGAAACATTTTCTTCCTCATATGCAACCAAGCTCAATCACCGGGTTCAAATACAACTTTCTTGCGCTCTTTATTAACTTGTTTAACATATTGCTCAGTTTTCTCTTAATGTTTTGTCGAGTTTTTTTTTCATAAATTTGCCTAACAAAGTCAGCTTTCTTCTTTCTATATAGGTTAACACGCTTAGCCATAGGTAAAGGAGTTAAATTCAAATAAGTTAATGGATTAAACTCATACACAATTTCAAAAGGAGAAAACTTAGTTGCAGAATGTATGCTTCTATTATATGCAAACTCAACACGTGGCAAACATTCCTCCCATGATTTCAAATTCTTTTGTATTATGGCACACAATAAAGTAGATAAAGTCCAATTAACTACTTTAGTTTGACTGTCGGTTTGTGAATGACAAGAAGTAGAAAATAAAATTTTAGTCTTTAACTTATCCCACAAAGTCTTTCAAAAATAGTTTAAGAATTTTGCATCTCTATTATACACGATACTCCTAGGCATACCATGCAATTTCACAATTTTTTTAAAAACAAATCAGCAATATGTGATGCATTATCAATTTTATGACATGATATAAAATGTACCATTTTAGAAAACATATCAACAATTACATATATAAAATCCCTACCCCTTTTTGATCTTGGTAAACCTAAACAAAATCTATAGATATGTTTGTCCAAGGTTTACTAGGTATAGGCAAAAGAGTGTATAATCCATAAGGTTTAATTGTAGACTTAGATTGTCTACAAATAATACACTTTTTACATATCCACTCTACATCACGTTTTATATAAGGCCAAAAAAAATGTTCATGCAAAATACTCAAAGTTTTGGATATGCTAAAATGTTCCATCAAACCACCACCTCCATGAGCTTCTCTAACAAGCAAATCACGTAATGAACATTTAGGCACACAAAATTTATTTTCTCTAAACAGAAATCCATTATGCCTAAAGAACTTATCGAAAGCCATTTTCTCACATGCATTGAATACATTACTAAAATCAGAATTATCAACATACAAGTCTTTTATATATTCAAAATCAAGCAATTTTACATCTAAAATAGAAAGTAAAACATTCATTCGAGACAATGCATAAGTTACAATGTTTTTCTTACCTTTCTTGTACTTAATCACATAAAGAAATGTTTCAATAAACTCTACCCACTTGGCATGTCTCTTATTTAGCTTGTGTTGACCCTTCAAATATTTCAAAGATTCATGATCAATATGAATCACAAACTATTTTGGCCAAAGATAGTGTTGCTAAATTTTCAATGCTTTAACCAATGCATACATCTCTTTGTCATATGTTAGATAGTTTAGGGCTACTCCATTTAGTTTGTCACTAAAGTAGGCAATGTGATGCTTTTCTTGTATTAGAATAACTCCAATACCTATTCTTGAGGCATCACACTCAATTTCAAAATTTTTTGTGAAGTTAGGTAAAGCAAGTAAGGGTACATAGTCAATTTTTTAATCAAATTAAATGCCTTTTGTTGTTCATCACATCACTTAAAACTCACATTCTTTTTTATAACTTCAGCCAAAGGTAGTCAACCCATGAAAACTTCTAACATTACCCACACTTGTAGGACTTGGCCAATCTTGAATTGCCTTTACTTTTTCCTTATCAACCTCAATTCCTTTGGCATTAAAACAAATCTAAGGAATACAAGTTTATCTGTACAAAAGGTATATTTCTTGATGTTAACAAACAATTTTTTTTCTCAAAACATCGAAAATAAGTTTTAAATGCTCAACATATTCATTTAAGTTTTTGCTATAAATCAAAATATTATCAAAGTATACAACTAAAAATTTGTCAATAAAAACCATGCAAAACATGATTTATCAATCTTATAAAAGTATTTAGTGCATTAGTTAATCCAAATAGCATAACTAACGACTCATATAAACCATATTTTGTTTTAAAAACAGTTTTTCATTCATTACCTTCTCTCATCCTAATTTAATGATATCTACTTTTAAGATTAATTTTTATAAAAACACAAGAACTATATCATCTAATCTAGGAATGAGATGTCTATACTTTACAGTAATATTATTAATAGTATAATAGTCAACACACATCCTCCATGTTCCATCTTTCTTAGGTATAAGTAACATTGGAACTGTACAAGAATTCATGCTCTCTTGCATATACCATTTCTCCATGAGCTCTCTAACCTGGCTTTGAAGTTCTTTTATCTCCTCAAGATTGCTTCTATAGGCTGATCTATTTAGAATTGATGCTTTGGGTATAAATCTATTTGATGCTTAATTTCTATAATTGGTGGTAAGCCATTGGGTATTTCTTTGAGAAATACATCCTCATAATTTTGCAAAAGAGAAACTACAATACTAGACAAAAAAAAGTTAAGTTCATTAATACTTAAACAAGTCTCTTTATATAAAAGTACAATTAAAAACTTATTTAAACACAATGTTCTTTTGCCTTCATTCTTTCTTGCATAAAAATTCATTTGTTTTCTCTCTTTTGTTTTCTTATTAGCTAACATTTCTTTTTCTTTTTTAACATATCTCTCTCTTTCTCTTGATTCAGCCTCTCTTTTTTTTGAAACATCACTCACTATTTTTATGTCACTTTCTTTTTTTAATTTCACTTGATCTTCAAACACTAGCACCCAATCCCCTATCGTGTTCCTCAAGAACCCTCAACAGAGGCATTAATGTTGAATTTTAGTTCATCCTCCCTTGGGCTGGACCAAGTAATTTCTCTTGTGAAAGACCTTCTACCTAGTATAGCTGAACTAGAGTTCCACCATCTCATGCATTTTTGTGTTTTTAATATGTAACTCATAAGTAAGTCATTGTTAGGATGTGAACTTGGTTTGAAAACTCTCTCACAGTGGCGAACCCAAATATTCCAAGTTGCTATGCCAAAAAGGAAGTTACACTTTAGCCCATAATTCTCGTCTTTCCAATAATTCCTAGTGTGATTTCTCAACAACCATTCTCGTAGTCTCTTAGGCAGTGTAGTGTTATTTCTTGCTCTTTCTCGCACAATTGATAAACACAAAATTTATCCAAATGGCATTGCATTCTTAAGTTATTTGTTAGAAGGCTATTATGTCTTGTTAGCCATATAAACATCTAGATCTTTTGGGGTCTTGGCCAGCTCCAAATTTTCTTCCATAAAGTATTTAGTTGCTCCTGGATTTCCATTATGCTCTCGTACACTGATTTATCTGAGAATTTACCATTTGAACTGTGTTTCCAACCCATTGCATCTAGTCCAGTGTCCTCCTTTTGGAGAGAAATATTGCTATGGTGCTTAGGGCATCCACTAGGAGATAGGGATGTATTATGTTCCAATTCCACATACTTGAATTTGAAACCATATCTATTGAGTATTGACATATACCTTTTGGAATGGCTTCTATTGTTGCATTACCCATTATTCCCACCCTTGTGACATGTTCATCCCACCATAAGTTAATCATTTTTTCATTACCCATGGTCAATTTTCTTCAATTTACCATTGCCTTCGTAACCTTTTTCAGAGATTTGAAGGACTTATGTAAGGTTCATACATGTTGGATCTAGGTTTATCACCACACTTGTGTTTTGCTTTAAGCACCTTAACCCAAAGTGTGTTCGGTTTTTGCATGATGTCCTAAGCCACCTTCAAGAGGAAAGCTTCATTCATTTTTTCAATTTTTTGTATTCCTAGTCCCTTCATCTTCTTGGGTTGGCATACTCTCTCCCATTTGATTAGGTTGATCTTCCTTTGGCCTTTCGTTCTTTAAAATTTCTGCTAATTCTATTAAAATAATCTCAAAGTCCTGTGAGAAGTAATGCAATTTGCATAGAATATGGTAGATTATTCAAAACACTATTGGTCAGTGTCACTCTTCTTGTAATATTTAAAACTTTAAAAATAGAGTTATTTTTCAAGAGTAAGTATTTGTTCTGCATTGGACCAAAATTTACATAAGCAGGGATAAATTTTGCATGGACCAAATACTTACTTTATTTCTCAAACTGAAAAGATTACCTGGTGTGATCAATTCTACAAACTTAGTTAAGGGTAGAAATAATGGAGTTAAACCAAGCTGCCAACTTGGTGCACTTGAACGAAGGCCGCCATCCGAAATCATCAAAGCTATGCAAGTTGTCAAAGTTTGCAACAACCATCTACCAACCACTTTACTTTTGCATTGAAGGATTTCCCTACCCTTTGGATTTACGTTTTAAATATATTATTGAATGTAGTTATGTTATAAATAGGAACTCTCATATATCAGTTGTAAGCATCAAAGGAAAAGAGTGCATTACTTTTCCCATGTGTACTCTATTAGATATATGTAAGCGTCTTTCATTTATTTGTAGTTAGTTCAAAGCTAAAAAAGAATATACAAGTCACATAAACTTGTTCTTAATTCTGTGGATAATTTTCAGGGTGGTTGGGCTCTTGATTTTAGAGAGGTATCCTCCAAGTTACTGTTGTCATGTATTAGAGATGGTAATATTGGCTAATCTGGCCAACATTTTTACATTGCTTTTGCTAGCCCATCAAACAGCTCACATAAATTCCGGATCTAAATTTTTTCTAATTCCATAATTAATATTACAATCTAGCAAATAACACCAACATCACAAGAATTAAAAAAAAAAAGCACAGGCTGAAATAATTTAGAAGTTATATAATAAAATTAGTCATAAAATAGGAATGCAATGGATTTAGAAATTAGTCAAATTACCTTCCTTCAATCTGATAATTTAGAATAAATTATATTCATCTCTCTTAAAGTTTGTAAAAATTATATTCACCCTCTTTATTTTCAAATAAAAACAAGAACCATTTTTTAAAATTTATAAACTTACACTCACACCTTTCTCAAGTTTTTTTTAAAATTTACTAACATCTTTCATTTTAAGTTTTTATAAATATTAATATGATATTTTAATGATTTATAATACATTGAATTAAGTTATTTATGAATTTTTAATAATAAAATATAAAATATTAATTTTATTTATAATTTTGTGAGTGGACTAAGGCTTGGGCTAACCCGGTAACTGAGGTGAGCTGGGTTGACATAGGAATAACTCTTTTTGACAAAGTGCTTTTAGTCCTAGTCTATCTTACCCTTGGAGATGAGCTGAACTTTTTTTCTTTTTCTTTCTTTTAAGCAATGATGGAGAATTAGAGATCACACCTGTAGCTTTAATACAATTTCAACTTTCAAGAACCCCCCCCCCCCGCCCCCCCTCTTTTTTACGTTACTCCATTTCTCTTGTTTTAAAATCACATTATATAATATGTTTTTAATTTATACTTTAACTAAATGTGTATAATATTTCTACAAAAAAAAAGCACATAATATTAATGCAATTTTTTTTTTACAAAGAACAGAAGATTATGTAAGTTACAAACCATTTTTGGTATATTTATTAAGTTTAGAAATAAAAACAGCAAGAGATAAATCATTCATTTCCAATTCCATTTATGATAGTCCAACACTCCTTGATGCTAGGGAGGAAAGCAATATATGATGCTTTTAGGCTACATTATTCCCTATCAAGATTTGTAAAAATTATGTTCAAATCTCCTACAATTTTAAATTGAAATAAAAATTTCTATTAAAATTTATAAAATTTACACTAACACTTCTTTAAATTTTTTTTAATAAAAATACACTAATCTCTTATTTTAAATTTGTATAGGTATTAATTTAATATTTTAATAATTTTTAATGTATTAAAATTAAGCTATTCAAAAGTTTTTAATAAAAAAATAATATAAAGTATAAATTTTATTAACAGCCACTTTTACATCAGCCATTCAGCCAAGCCAACACCCAACAGACTTTTTTTTAAAGGAGCTTTGGGCTTGATTTGCCAACCCAAAGTGCCAAAATTCAAAGACCAAAACTACTAATAGCCCACTTTTAGCCTTTTAATTTGTTTGTTGGACCAGTATTAATTCGTACTCAAATCTTTAGCCCAATCAGTTGACCTGACCTAATCCAACACCTTGGCCTAAGGTCATGTTTGGTTTGATGGAATGGAGATGGAAAAGGTATTGGAATGGAGATGGAAAAGGTATTGGAATGAATAATTCTAGCGTTTGGATTGGTAGAAAACCTATTCTGTGAAACGCTGCATTCCACTCTTTAACGGAAAATTTATTCCTCTGCCTATAGGTAGGAATGTGATATTCAATATTTTCCAGCCCAAAGACAATACGACCCCTGGGTTCCGTGCGTGGCTCCTTTCTTTTTTCTTTCTTCCCGTCTTTCTTTTTCGTGTTCCTTCTTCTGGGTCTATTTTCGTCGCAGCCCACCATAGCCATGTGGACGTGATTCCACCCACAAAACCACCTCCTTCTCCTCCTATAACATCTATTTTTGAACCCTTCGCTGATCTTTCACCTAAGACCACCTTACCTCCTTCTCCTTCTTCGTTCGATCTGCAGCCGAGATCGAAGCTTTCTTCCTCTTCCCATCATTCACAACTAAGGCCTCTCTAATTTTTCCGTGCTTCCTCCCTCTCCTCTTTCACTGGGCCTTCGAACTTGAACGCCACCGAACTTTTCTGTTCCACGCTTCCACTCTCTTTTATACTCACACACTTTTCTGTTCCACGCTTCCCTTACCTCTCCCCACCAACGTATCGCAGTTGGTAGCTTCATTGAAGACTACACCAACCGTGTTGATATCCTCTCCTTCAACCCTGACTCTCTCTCCATCAGACCCCAGTCGGCCCTCACCTTCGACCATCCCTACCCACCCACCAAGCTTATATTCCACCCCAGCGCTCACTCTTCCCTGCAAAAGTCTTCCTCCGACCTCCTCGCCACCTCCAGTGACTATCTTCGCCTCTGGGAAGTTTGAGAAAATTCCGTCGACCCAATTTCACTTCTCAACAATAGCAAGACCAGCAAGTTTTGTGCCCCATTGACCTCCTTCGATATATTGGAATGATATCGAACCCAAGAGAATTGGGACTTCTAGCATCGACACTACGTGTACGATTTGGGATATCGAAAGGGGGGTTGTTGAAACGCAGTTAATTGCACATGATAAAGAAAATGGTTTGGGACTCTAGATTCCGCTTGGTACGTTGAGAGGAATCCACGTTCCGGTTACTGCCCATACCCGCCTTCCAAAAAGAAAACGGTTTTTTTAGATATTGATGTTAATCAATGCTATGGACGCATTGTTGTGTTCTTTGTGCCCGCCGGTTTTGTATTTCTGGTTTCTCGCAGGATTGGTAACACTTGATGGATCGTTTAGTTCACTGGTTTATGTTTTGCTTCATTATAACTGCAGTTGCAGGAGTATGTGTGTTGTTTCTGCAGTGTTTGTTTTGGTTACTTTTTATTAAAGTTGGAAGAAGAGGAGAAGTTGGGCGTAGTGTTTGAGGGGATTCCAAGGGCATTAAGCGAGTGTGAAGGGTGTGGGGATGTGAGGTTTGTGATGTGCATGGAATGTAATGGAAGCTGTAAGGTTTTGGACAAAGAGCACAAGAAGACGGTGAGATGTGGTGAGTGTAATGAGAATGGGCTAATTCAATGCCTTATCTGTTGTTGAGTTCGTTCAGAATGGGGAACTGGGTTGGATTTTGGTATGTTGCTTGGTGTCAAGAGACAGAAAAATGTTGTTTGTTTTGCAATGATTTTTTTTTCTTCTTTCTTTAAAAGAAAGAAAGAAAGAAAGAAAGAAAGAAAGAAAGAAAGAAAGAAATATATATATATATATATATATATATATATATATATATATATATATATATATATATATATATATATATATATATATATATATATATATATATATATATAAGTTAATAAAATATTTATTATTTTTATTTATTATACTACTTTTTATAATTTTATTTTAAAGTAAACAATATTTTTTTTAATATAATTTAAATATTTTAAAAATATTTTATATAAAATAAACACCTCCTAAAAATAAAATAAAATAAAATTATTTAATTGATTTTAAAATGAAAATATAATTTTTTACATTTTTATTAATAAAAATAAGAAAATATAAATTTTTATAATTTTTTAAAAATAATAATTCTTTTATTTTATATTAAAGGTAATTTAGTCTTTTTACTTATTTTATCTTTCATTCCTTCCATTTTTTCCATCACATACCAAAGAAAATAAAGAGAATTTTATTCTTTTATCCATTTTCACTTCTTTTCTCTTTTTCATTTTATTCAAATTCATTTTACCGAACCAAACGGGCCTTAAGGGTTGAGATGGGACTGAGTTAAAGCTCTAGATCAAAATGAACTCATGAACAAACACTTCATTTGACTCAAACATCTCTGTCCAAAAAAGAAAGAAAAAAAAAAGACTTAAACATGTTCCTTTAGAAAGAATAATCTATTTGGTGTTATAAGCACCAGCAACTTTGGCCATCGTGTGCGTATCTATATCTGCTGCATTCGGGATTTTAAAAAAGAAGAGTGAAACAAGGATTTTAGATGAGGATACTTTGGATAAGTGAGTTTCTATCTATGAGCATAGGAACTTGTAGATTCAAACCAATATTCTTTGGAAATCAAGCCGGTTTTTTTTAAAAGTTAATTTTATATACAAAATGAGTACATTGTAGGTAAATAGGTACAAACTTGTAACTTTGAAATTTATAAATCTAAAATTAAATCAACTTTTATTGTAAGAATTGTTATATATTATAAGCTACTTTATTTATATAGTATATATTGTCATACTAAAGCAAAAGTAAACACGGAAGATTTTCTGGATTTGCATGAATCCTTTCCCGTACAAGATGTATGCATCATACAACCGCTAGTAACCAGATTTATGAAATTCATGCATATTACAGTCTTTTATCCAAATCACAAAGGAATTCTTCCATGCATACCTTATAAACTTCCATTCCTGGAACATGCTTTGCGATTTCTAAGCCAACAGCCATCCATTTCTTGCCTACTTCGAACTGTCCCAACCTCACTGGCACAGCTGCTCGGTTCCATGCGGTCATGGCAAGCCATTTCCCTTCTTCAGGGGGATACTCACCTTCCTTCAAACCAACCATTATTCGGTAGGCTTGCTTATACATGCCATATACAACATCATCATCTGTTTCCCCCTTGTGGAAGCTGGCTATGACTATAAGCTTGCGCACAACAAGAGCAACATGTTGGTAATCTGGAGAAGTTGATGAAAGGAAAGATGAGAGGCACTCATTGAGAGCAAAGGTCGCTACTTCGAGATTGGAACGTGGTCCCTGTGAGGCACAGAGGCCTATCTGAAGGAGATACTGGGGTTTGCAAGCCTTCGAACTGGCAAAATTCCTCACAAGGAAGAGCTGTGATCCTAAGTCATTCAGTCTGCCTTGTATATCATAAGCACAGAAGGTGTATATGAAGAAAAGGTCAGCCTCAAGAGTGTTAATTTGATGATCATTGACACAGGTCCCACCCGAAATTGACTTCAGCATCTGCATCCACATAGTAAGGGAGAAAGAGATATTTGACAGATTTCAATTTTAAAATATAACATGCGAGGAAATATATGATAGTATGATAAAGATTTTTACATGCATCGCATCAACTTGATCTATTTTGAAAAGATTCTAGAACAAGCACCATTAAATCAAGCAAAAAAACATGTTCATACCTTCCCCGCTCTATCTAGCAAGTCTACGGCTTGCTTGACTTCAATTTCTGACATGGTAGTCTTCCTTTGAAATTCTGAAGCTATCATTGCTGACGCAGAAAGCACTAAAGATTTACAAACCATGACATTGTTGTCATGATCAGACCCTTCAACCAAAGCATAAAAATCTGACGCGAGTCTTAAGAATTCAGCAGATAATTCATAATTCTTATCCTGTCCTGCTTTTGTACCCAAGTTCCACGAAGTCACAGCAAACCAATTCCGTTCCCGTCTTCCAACCTCCTCTTTTCCAAAGAAGAAATCATGGTCAAGCTCAGATGCTCGGGTATGAGCATGTTTTAAGAATTTGAGGGCCTCTTGCTCATTACCTGGCCCTTTAATGAGGACTGTGACCAAGGTTCGCAGAACTGTTACTTCTGCAGTTGGCATAGATTTTCCTGAAGCATAGAAGTTTAGCATACTTGATAGAGAAGCAACAGCAACAGGAAGAGCATGGCAAGCAACAGCCTCATGGGCTGAAAGGGAGAGAAAATCTGGCTGAAAGTCGAGGCATGTAGTCATTGCTTGTATTTGAGTAATAGCGCCATTGTGGTCATTCTTTTGAAGATATATTTTGAACTGCAGTAATAAAAAATTCAATGCCAATTGAAAACATAATCTTAGTGAGAAGTCTGTGGATTTAGTTGTTACTAGCTTAGCGCATAACATTGGAAATCAACTGTAAAATGCTTTAATTCTAATCAACCCCAAATCTATCAATAGAATCTAACTTTGTCTGCTATTTAAGCTCATCTGTATTTAGGTATGCATCTGTATGTGAGACACACATGCATTTGACGCACATGGAAAGTAACAAAGGGAGGGAGAGAGACAGAGAAGA